>OZ025299.1:140655127-142048002 GCA_964019185.1 Maratus speculifer | reverse complement strand
TTGTCGTTCAGTCCGTCTGTCTGTCCATCTATCTGTCCGTTTGTCTGACAGTCTGTCTATCTGTCCGTTTGTCTGTCCGTCTGTCTGTACGCATATAACAACGAAAAACTATCCAACCGAATCGTTTGAAATTTAAAATACATAATTATTACATAATTTTGTCGAGTCATTTCAAATTTTATGAAAATCGGATGGATAGATCAATTACAGGGACAATCAAAAGGATTCCGTTACATTACGGTCAATAGGGAAAAAAGTTTTAAATGCATTTTAATCGTTTGAAATTTAAAACATATAATTATTGCGTAATTTTGTCGAGTCATTTCAAATGTTATGAAAATCGGATGCATAGATCAATTACAGGGACAATCAAAAGGATTCCGTTACATTACGGTCAATGGGGTAGAAGTTTCAAATGCATTTTAATGATGTTACACTCATTCGAACATAATAGAATTGGCATGAATCTATGAAATATATACTAAAATATGCATTCTGTACAATCTGTGACGCAAAAAATTTTTATTATTAAATTACAGGGCTACACAAAAGTATTCCACTATATAATGCTATACGGGGAAACATGGTTTGGTACATGTTTTAATTATATTCAACTATTTCATATTTTATGAATAAGATATACGTTGCTGAGGTGTAATAAGAATTACTATTCCTGTATAATTACAGAATTTCAACCAATATACTGTATTCGAAGTACTATTTACTAGAAAAGCAAGATCTGAATATTTTTAAAAGTTCGTTATCGTACGAACGCACCTCATTTGCTACGTTCACGTGCAATTTCCAACTTGTTCTTTTTATGTCTACGTAAGTCGCATTTTATTCTTCCTCAGAATCCACATTATCCTCTTGTATGCAAAATTCTGCCTTTTTGAAGCAATTGTAAATTGTTTTTTTTTCAATTACCCCCATTGATCCCGTTCTTATATGTATAACTATTCAATTAACACTGTTTTGAGAAGGATGTTGAAAGGTGTGTGAAAGGAGGGGGTTGAGGAATTTGTTGGACTTAAGGAACAAGAAAATTCAAGCAGAGGAGTAATATAAAAAAAACTCAGCACTGAACGATAAATTAGGAATAAGAGATGGAAATTTGATTTCATGTGATTTCGAAGTATTTTTTTACAACTGAATAAAGAACATTTTATGAAAATATTCGTTATATGGAGATAGATATTTCACTATATAGAGACTGTTTTTAATGTAATCATGGGAAAAGGGGAACATTCCTACTAAAAATTCGTTATATCGAGAAATTCGATGTATGGAGTTTCGTTATAGAGAGACTTGACTGTATTTATAAAGAAATTGTCTTTATTAAATTCTAGTAAGTAAAATTTAAGTATTAAATTTGTTTATTTAGTTTTCAGTTAAATCAAAATATTTTATCAATACTGAAATTACACTTTTAGTATTGGTCACTTGGGTGGCCCATTACTGGCAAATCACGAAATCAGCAATCCAGTAATGGGCCACCCCTCCTAAAATCTTAAAAATAAATAAAATTTTGTAAATGGCCATTGGTATATTAAATTCAATGTTTTATATTGCTAACCAAACAAAAACATTCAATTTTTACGGAAAAATAAAAAAGATATAAAACTAAGTAAGTAAAGTCTGCTCTTAGCATGTTCATTAAGATTTTCAGTGAAAAACAGAAAAACTGTGAAACTTTATTTTCTGCTTCCTAATTGTTTTGACGAAAAGTGTAAAAAATTAATCCAGCTTATAAAGCATGCAAGGTAGAGTTCAGAAAAAAATAATAAAAGCTTAACTATTATTTATTATTTTTTTATAAACCAAAAAGTGCGAGGTGGCCCATTACTGGAAGGTGGCCCATTACTGGCACATCTACCCTATAGTATCTTTTATATAGATTGACAGCTTTATTTATTTATTGTATTTATTTATTTATTTTTGTGAATTAATTTTCAATGCACACATTTCAGCAATTTGGCATTTAAATGGATGATTAAAAAAAATAAAAAATGTTTTTCGATTTCATTTCTTAAATAAATCTTGTGAAAAATGCTTTAAAAAATAATATCTTGTTTTACAAAAGGTTTACGGCTAAAAAATATGTTGTTGTCAATCGGCAACACTAGGCTTTAATTTAAAAAATAATTTTCTTTGATATAATTATATAATACTAAACACACATGAATTTTAAGAACTAAGATAAGTAAGAAATTTTAATGACCTCACTGCAGAAAAAAAATAGCGTATTTCGCAAGCTTCTAAAGAAAGCAAAAAGCACATGTAACAACAACTGAAAAAAATAAAAACACAGATACAAAACTTCTTCACAGTTTAAATAAATCTATCTTTATTCTTAAAAGCACTAGTTCTGCCATTTACATGTTGAAAATTTATTTCACGATATTTTCAGTGTGTATTTTATTGACAAAATTAGACATTAAAGCTTCAATATTATTCTAACATTATTTTAGAAGACTAAATTTTGTATTTTCCCGAAAGACAACGCACGGAATTTAGGGGTTAAAGGCGATCTACAATTGAAGACGAATAATACAAAAACAACTTCGAACTGTGCCAAAAATTAATGATGTCGAGGAGCGATGGAATATTTTCAATCATTAAACTCATAGGTTTGGATGCATAATACATTAAATATTTGTTTCTTCGGTTACTATATTGAATTTATTTTGCTGTTCTTAAAGTTTTTACAGAGGCAAAAACAGTGATTTTTTGCACATTTACTTTATTTTCGTTATAAAATACTCACATTTCAATTTTGTGGACGTTTTTGTTAGCTTTTCGGCTTGATGATACACATTATAAAGAAAAATGTTTCATTTGCTTTTAAATTTATCAATAAAATTAACTTTTTTTGTTGTCCTTAAAGTTTTTACACGCACTGCATATATAATGCTTTAATTAAGCTGTATAAAGAAAACAAGCTCAGGGAAACTTGAATAAAAGAAAGATTTTTTTTCTTGAGTTTATGTAATTTTTGTTTTTATAACTATTTTATTACATTTAATAGCTCAATTTTTTATCAGACAATGTGTATCAGACATGATCGGTACAAATTTCTCGAGCTCTGCAGCCAATATTTTTCTTTTCTATTATGAATTTAACTATATTTTAAATACAAATAAAAGTTTTAGAGTTCTATGTTATACCGATGTCTTGACAATTTTCGATGACAGGCTTTTGATATCGATTAATGATATCTATCCTCCATGTTTGAAATTAAACAAAGCTTCTGATAATTATTTTCTTGTAGATTTTTTGGATCTCGAATTATTAATTACAGATAATAATACACAAATTAAACTTTTCGATAAACGCGATTTTTTTTTATTTTGATACTCAATCAATGCCACACTAATTTTCAAATTTAAGTAAAAGGGTTTTCATCAACATTATTCTGGGGCAGGTTAATAGATTTTATAAAACATGCAGCAGTAAGGAATTTTTGAATTCGCAGATTTCTAAACTTACTGCAAATCTTTTTTATCATTATATATATTCATATCATTTTATTTTTCATTATATAAATCAGCTTAAAAAATGTTTTGTAAAAAAACAACAGCTAATGGGCCAAACACCGTAATGAAAGACGAAGTAACATTTTGAATATATGAAGTTTGCCAATGAAAGTCTACATAGAAAGCTGGCAGGGTGATGTTTCTTCAAGATGTAGCTGAAGCAAAACGGAATTGTGCTTTTGATACTGGATGAAGGGACAGACAAATCTCCTTTTGGATGCCATACCATAGGCGTAGGAACCGGGGGCATATTAGCAACCTTTACATGGATACGGACATGGGAAGGAATTCTGTGCTGTGATTGGCTAATCGGTTCTCTCGTCCCTTTAACGGGAATTTAAATAGCGTTGTCTTTCGCCCTTTTAACCGGAAATAAAAAGGCGTTTGTTTTGTTTATATTTGTCGTAAAAAAGTTGTTATTCGGATCTGTGTGATAGACAAGACTTCGTCGTAGAAATAATTTAATATAATTTTTTCTTATTTACTTTTTTACAATTTTTATAATTTCATAGACATGTATTTATAATTTTAATGTTTAAGTAATACATGCTCACAAATGAAGTCTAAAAAAATGTGCATTCAGTATAATTTTGCACAAATAAGCAATGGTTGCACGAATCACAAAATATTAAAGTCATCCAAAAAGGAATAGTTAAAATTGCTTTATCTAAGAAGAAAACATAATATTTCTTGAAGATTGCAGAATGATTGTATTTATGATTAAAATGTCCATTTTCATTTTAAATTGGATATTGTAACCACTGAACGAGCAAGTATGCATTTGGAGACTGAAATTAACTTTGCAGCCTTCAAGCACATTAAAGCTGAATTTTTTTTTTCTTACATAGTATTAAATTGAATAAACTTAGTTTCGTAAAACAATAATTCCATATTGTTGCAGCTACGTCGTAAAAATGCAGATAAAAATTTTTAAATGTTCATCTAACTAACGTTTGATTTCTGGCGATCATTCCATTTTGAATCATTTAATCAGGCGATATTACGGTGAACAGAAATGAAAAATCGTCCAAAAATTGATATATATATATATATATATTTATTTATTTGAAATTTCACATTTGTATAAATAAAAATCTTGTGACTAGAAGTCTATAATACTGGACATCATAAAACCATATCGGTTTGTTGTTCTCTCTCCCCTGCACTACGACGAGTAACGTGTTTGTGACGCACGACACTGCTCCATAACATAAGACAATCACAGCACAGGATTTTTTCCCATGTCCGTATCCATGTAAAGGTTGCTTATATGCGGACCGGGGGAGCTGGGGGAGCTGTGGCTCCCCCTGAGGATATTTCAGACGGGCTCAGCACCCCCGGGAGAAATTCTTGAACGATATTTGTTTACGATACATTGCTGAATTAAAAAATAAAGTCTACTTTTTCTAGGAAATTCACACAATAAACAACAAAGAGAAGAGAGAGATAAAGTGGTAAGCACACTTGGTTGTGATTTCACTCTTTTTCTCGTCGTTTACAGACCTCTCAATTCCCAGAAAAAAAAAGGTCTTGTAAGTTTACAACAAAATAATCATTTACTTGATGCTAGTATGTATTCATAAAAAGGTGGGCCTTGAAAATTGATTTTGTAAAGAATTTTTAAGCAAAATAACGCAAAAAACTTTTACCTTTTGAGAAATCAGAGTGGGGAAATCTTTAAATTTGAATATATAATTCGTCATTTCCCATAAATTAAAATTCTGTATAAAATATATATAATAAAATTTTTTTTAACTGGATTAAAGAGTTGGTGATATTTTGATATGCTACTTTACACTCTTGTTTGTAAAAAAGTGCCACCCTATGAAGGAACCTCCGAAATGAATGAAATGATCCTCGCCCCTAATTTTCCACAATATGCTCGCGCTCCCCCTATGTGTACCAAGTTCCTACGCCACTGTGCCATACTGAGGTTTTGCTGCTCCTTCTGTCAGTGAAAGAAGTGGTACATTGATTTTCAATTGGTATACTATTTTTCAAGTCTTCATAGATCAAGGTGGGGGAATGGCCTTCCTACATGTTCATTTTTGCTTAATAGTCTGTTATTTAAGTTTAAATTTATTTTCTTTATTAATTTGAAAGCAAGTTTTGGTTATCATTATAGTTGTAATTTAGTTTTTTTTTTTTTTTTTTGGGGGGGGGGGGTTATATTACATAATTTTAAATTCTCATCTTGAGTTCTTTTTTTAACACTAATAGAGTATGTCTGTTGTCCATGACTTGCGAAACCTGTGAGGATGCAGTTTTAAATGCCTATTTCTTGGCTCCCCCCCCCCTTTTTCTTCCGACGAGCAATGAGTCGTTAGTTTTTATTGTTCATGTCTAATAGTTTAATAATTAATGTAATTCTCTTTTGCACCCTCTTTCCATAATAAGGTACCCTGGGGTAATAACGCCAGGCGGGGTAATAACGCCAAGTGCTTATATTTTGCATAATTATGAAATAATCGGGTAAATGACACCCATGTGCTCTGCGCAGAAGGGTTTTGAGTCATATAAATCGCAAAAAACAGCTTCAAGTTAATTTGTTTCATTTTTAGGTCTTATTGTTTTTACAAACAACTAAAATTAACGCTTGATCTAAAATTTGCGAGATACGTTTTGTATATGTGAAGACTATCTTTTTATCCGGAAATACTTTGTTAATTACATAAATTTGTAGTGCATTTCATGTACTTTTAAAATGTTGTTGAAGATTTTGGATATCTTCTCGAGATAATTTGTAATTTAAAATGTACTGCGCAATAACTATACCGGGGTAATAACGCCAATCCTTGACATTAATACCCCGGTTGATTGCCTACAGTGGCCGAGCTACATCCTAAATACTGATTCAAATAAACACAGTTAAAACTGTGCAATGTTTCTCATATTTCTATTTAAACGGTCCTTTTTAAGCAAAAAGAAACTCACTGTCCGATATTTATTTGCCTCATCCCCCTCTCCCACACCACACCTTTATATTTCTTACACTTTCACAAAAATTGAACATTTTCAATATCTTAGAATGCAATTTCTCAATTTCTAAGTTTGTAGAGTTTGCATTTTTAGAATTGGGCTATCTACATGCAATTATTCCATCTTATTTCATAGTTTTGTTTGCATGGCGTTATTACCCATATAGGTGGGTAATAACGCCAAATAGCATGGGTCAAGAAAAAACGCCATTACATTTTATGAATACATATCTGTTAAATTATTTTATTTTATATAGATAGTCAATGAGTTGCTGTATCAGATCCTATATTTGTTTGAAAAATACAATCTAAAACTAAGCCGTGAAAATTGGTAGAACCTTAACGTGGCGTTATTACCCCAGGGTACCTTACTCATAATTTTCAGACAATATATATGACGACCTCAAATCAAAAAGGTACAAGTGACAAAAATTCGATTTGGGGTAAATTAAGTTTAAAGACTTAGACAACAAAAACAATTCAAAACAACAACAAACAACAAAGTTTTAAACAGTTCAAAAATAAAACTAGCAAAAGCCAAGCTTTGTTTGGATTCGCAAAGCATCATTTCAAAAGAAAAACATTTAAAAGTAACAATAATTATTTTTTGCATCTTAATTAAGCAAAAATTTTATTTTATTTTTTGGAGAATTTTAATTTTAGAAATGTAAATTCAGTCAGATTCAATAATTGTATTTAAAAAGTAAACGTTAGAAATAATACTAATAGTAATTACTTCATAGTAATAAATACGTTTTATTTCGTTCAGTTTTCAACCTTCGTATTCAAATAACACTTTATATAACGAATTTAACAATTTATTTTATTTGTTTACAATTCTTTTGTTTCTACTTTACAAAAAAAAAAAAAAAAAAAAACCGAAGTATCGTCTGCAAAAATGATTTCACACAATAAAAATAAATTGTGTAGTCTTAACGCTGAAAAATATTTTTATAATTAAATGTAAATAATTGAATGTTCATAAATTTTAATTCATTAAAAATATGTTATAATTTTCATAAAAAAAGATATGTTAAAAACTTCATAAAAGAAATCGTGAAACTATTATATGATTAACAGGAGGGAGACCAAAATATGTGCCATTTTCAACCAATCTTAATAAAGTATTCTATTAAAATATATTTTTTGGTGGAATAATGAAAATGTATTTTTATTTATTTGATGGGCCATATTATTTCTTTTGTTCGAGTCTACAAAAACCGCCGTTTTACCTTATGTGATTTTGTTGGAACATTATCGATCGTACTCATTGCACGCAGATGATTGCAAAAAAATTTGCTTACAGTTTTAAAAATATAAATATTTTTTTCATTTATTTCCATCTAATAATTCATAAAGAAATGGAGCATTTTCTTCCTTCTGGTTCGAGGCTTTAAAAATCGCTATTTTATCTTATGTTACGACACAGGAATACGGTCTATTAATCATGATTCTACCTATAATTATCAACCCCATGATTTATTTCTTCTTCTGAAAATGTAGTTGTTTCATTTTTTATTTGCAAAAATGCGTTCGTAATGAAAAAACATGTAAAATAAATTATTTAATTAATATTTTTTTAAGGTTATTTTGTAAAAAAAAAAAAAATAATATTGTGCAAATCTACGCATCATAATTTATTTTCATGTTTAATTTAAAAACAAAATACTGAATAGTTTTTTTGTAAAGTGTACGACAAATTGTAATTTGAGTGGCCTAGTAGAGGATTCGCTTCGCTCATCCTAACAATAATCACAGGAAAAAATAATAAGCATATAAAATCATAACATAAGTTTATTACGATAAAGAAATACAGTATAAGATTGCAAAAGCCTTGTTAAAAAATCAAAATCAAAAT
The DNA here is from genome assembly GCA_964019185.1 of Maratus speculifer. Classification (NCBI taxonomy): domain Eukaryota; kingdom Metazoa; phylum Arthropoda; class Arachnida; order Araneae; family Salticidae; genus Maratus; species Maratus speculifer. The sequence goes on along the minus strand of OZ025299.1, from coordinate 142,039,630 downwards.
AGACTTTCCTATAAATGTATGAACTTTTTTAGTATTTTGTATTTAAATTACATTTTCTATCCATTTAACCATCGACACCATCATGAGTGGGAGGGGGGACATTTACATCCGCCCCGGGTGTCACCCATCCTACCTACGCCCCTGGTCTTTGAACTCATATTTCAATAACTGTAAAAAAAAGTAGAGTACAATTTTCTTTAAATTCATAATTAACCAATATTGATTATTATTCGCTAGTGGTTTATTTGTAGAACACAGAACACAACTAGGAAATCAATTATATTTCTTTACCTGAAAAGAAAAAAGCATATTTCCAGGTCATATATGCCACTTAGTTCATTTTTTTCAATTTTGTCACTTATACCCCTTGGTTTCTGGGGTCCTCATATATATATGCGTGTGTGTGTGTAAAATACTGCTCTATAACAATGCAACTTGTAATGGCTAATGCTTTTGACATACCACTTACCAAGAGCATTCAAATAGAATGTTTAATTAGAAGTCATGGGTGAACACGGTGGTAAGGCAAAAAATAAATTCCTTGGAAAATATCATCCCATTTCAATCAAACATAGACGACATCCTTTTTAAACAAATTTATTCCTGCTTCACATCACAGTAAATAATTCCATGAATACTTCCGTTTAAACTACATAATATGCAGCCAAAATAAAACATAAAGATGCTATTTCAAGAATAGAACTTCACCTATTAAAGACTTTAATAAGAGACGTGTAAGACCACCAAAAAAGCCACGATGCTTGAAATCGATATTTACATGCTGATTTAAATTCTACAGTAAACTTTCTGTCAAGCAATTACAGCCATTATTTTATGTAGCATACTTCTGCATGAGAGAATTTTTTAAAAAATTCTGTGGCTGCATCTGGAGTGGTTTTCTGTATAATTTTAGCAAGAGGGACGGTAAGGAATTTAAAATCCAGGGACAGAGTAAAAAAATAATAGCAACCGTAAAAATGTCAGCAGATTGAATTTTTAGCTACATATTTATATAAATCAACAGTCCCAGTTTCGGGAGAAAATTACGTCGAGTTACTTTTATTGAAACAATTTTATACAGACAGCTTCAAATTGAAAAATCAGCAACAGGGACACGGGAAGGTAAGGAATTTCTTGGTACATTTTGACCACCAACATCGGCCCCACCAGTGACCGAGAGGTTCTGACCTCCAAACTGGTAGACGGTAGGTGCTGGGTTCGTATCCAATCGCGACCGTCGGCCTAGCCGTTCGAAGTTTTCCGTAGTTTTCTTCAAACCTTGGATTTCCTTGCGTAAATATGGGTTAGGTTCCCTTAGAAAGACCCCCACGGTGGGCATCCCACTTCTTAGGGCCAATAGATAATGCGCATGTTTGTAAACAAACTGACTTTTTTCGCGACAGCTCAACTTGTGGATGGCAAAATTTCGAATTAAACTGCATTAGAAAATTCTAAACAAAATGACGTTTTCACGTCGATATAATAAATTTCATTTTATTGTATTATACGCAGGAAATAATACTTTATAAATTACTAGCCCTCCAAGAACTATTATTTTTGCCAACCACAAATTGAGAAGTATATCCTTCTTCGGGTGCATGATGTCACATGCACATTATCTATATCCCACAGTGTAGATAATTGACCGACATAAATACAAACAAACAAATAGACCACCAACATGTCCAAAACTTATTTATCTCGTTCATGTTGTTATACAATTATGGAATGTCATACGTTCCAGTATAAGAAATCAAAAACCCCAAGAATATATAATAAAATAAAAATTATTATTGAGGGACTTAAAAATCAAAATTATGTGAATGCCTCATATACTTTTGAGGGGATAGGGTATTGAAAAATTCTGGGCATGATATTTCCTTGTTTGGGATTAACATAATACAACATTTAAAATTTTCAGAATATTTTTTCGTTTCATTTTAATTTGCTTTAGTAAGAAGAACTCATTTGAGTGGATATTTATACAGATAATACAATGAAACTTGGAAATACACTTTTCTATTGCAACAAGGAAAGCAATCATTTAAATTTATTTTAAAATATTTATCAACTCATACCGATACAATAATGCACACATGTGTCTGTATGCTCTACAATACTGTGTGCCCCAAAAATAACTGGCTTCACCTCTCAACTGTTTTAAAAAGGGTTAGCAAATGGCAATCAGTGTCGAATTCAGGGATTGACCCTGCTCGGGGGAGACATCCCCCCCCCCGTAGCAATTAGAAAAAAGTGCAATTTCACCCCCAGAACTCTGTAATATCCCACCGGAGCCACAGTAATCTCTCCCGGAGAAATGTATCTGAATTCAACGCTGCAAACAAATGGTGTAAATGTATTGATTACTGTAATGTATTCGAGAAAACAGAAATTTTTCTGGCGCAGAATAATACTTAAATTATCTGCATTTAATATACGAACAACAGAAATATGGTAAAATAAATTTTCAAATAAATGCGTCATTTTTGGAACACCTGATATAAACAACCCCGATAGTAATTTGTACGAATTAAAAATTGTTCCTTGAGTCGAAAATTATCAAATAAATTAACAAAAGATAATAATAAATATATTTTTTATCTTATTTTCAATCCTAATTTGTATTAAAATATTTTTTTTTCATCTGAAAATCCAAAAATTGAATTAAAAAGAAGTTAGTATTCTAAAACATACGATATAAACTTGTGAAAATCTAATGCTGCCATCTATTGCTCATTATAATAAACAAATAATTCACGTCAAATAAATAAAAAATAATAATAAAATATCATTGGTTCATTTAAGGATATATGTGTGTGAGTGAAAAAATGCTCATTTTAAGGGTCCTTGGTTAAAATTTCTAAAAAAAAAAAAAAAAAAAAAAAAGGCTCTATTAAAATAGTTTAAATTTAGGATATCTATTTTAAATGTAAATGTATATAAATAAATATTTTGCTGTTCTTCCATATTTTGAATTTAAATATACGATAATATGAAGATAGCTTTATATGTTCATCCATATTTAGTACTAATTTCAAATAAGTGTTTAAGGGTGTTCTTAAATCAAAAGGGACAACTTTGTGACATAAGTTTTAATTTATTTTTGTTCAGAAATGCATGAAACTAGCGGATGTTGTTGTTCAAAAACTATCTAATTGCACTCGTTTTCAATTTTTTTTTTTTTTTTTTTTTTTTTTTTTTTTGCAAACACCATAGATTTTTTTGAACAAGCCGTCAAAAATGGCGTTTTGAATTGCATTTCCCGACGAAAGAAACCAGTCGATGAACGGGAGAAAAAAGTGCGATCATGTGATCGAAAATGCTTATAACTCAATAGATAATTTATTGATCAAAAAATGGAAAACTAATTTAGGTTCCAAATCGCTTCCATGGTCAGGTTTTGCAATTTCATATCTTTCCGTTGAAAACTGAACTTTTGAATGTGTCAAAACGTTTTGCGCCTGTTGAGCAAAACAGTTGAGAACCCTTAAAGAGCTTCGATCTTATAAACTTCATAGTGGGAAACTTTTCCATATTTCTAAATATCTCCATATAATTTTTGCTATCCGCAATACTGTAGTAATATGATTTTACATTTTCTTCCTTTTACATCCAATGTATTTTCAAGTTTCTTTCCATCTCTTCGTGCTTTCTCTTTAGGTGCATTCGTAATTATATAAATACGTAGCACTCACGGTAACTAGAATAGTTTTAGATACCGTGGTAGCACACATAATCGTCGTTTGGTTTAATACGTCCGTCTGTTCGACATTTCGTCCTTTTGTCCATCCGTCCTCGTATAACAAAGCAAAAACTATCCAACCGGATTGTTTGAAATTTAAATAATATAGTTGTTGTTTAATTTTGTCAAGTCATTTCAAAGTTCATGAAAATCGGATGAATAGTTTAATTACAGGGACACTCAAAAGTATTCCGTTACATTACGGCCAATGGAGAAAATATTTTCAGGTGCATTTTAATGGTCTTACACTCCTTCGAACATAATAAAATTGATATGCATCTATGAAAGATATACTAAAGTATACATTATGTACAATGTGTGGTGCAAAGAATATTTGTTATTAATTTACAGGGCCACACAAAAGTATTCCATTACATAAATGGTATAGAGAGAAATACTATTTGGGGCGCATTTTAAAAGCATTAACCTATTTCACATTTTATGAAATTGATATACGTTATTATAAAAGGACCTATTACACTGTTTGATAATACAATACACAATAAATTCGGCTCATCAGTGTATAATAGATGTTAAAAACTTTAATTAAAAATTATGTACTACTTGCAAATTAACTCTACTTTATATTGTAAGTAATGCATAATTTTTAATTAAAGTTTTTAACATCTATTATACACTGATGAGCCGAATTTATTGTGTGTTAATCTACGCTCGTAAGGCATGGTGACGTCACTGTGACGTCGTTGTGAAGTCACATTGTGACTTTGTGACCATCGATTGTCGATGTGAAATCACAGTGACTAAAATGTGAAGTCATTATGGCCGTTTTAGAACTTGTTTGTGACGTCACATTGTGACCACTTTGAGAAGTCACGGTGTGACAAATTTGTGAAAAATGTGTTATTTGTGACTACTTTGACATTAACATTGTGACGAAACTGTGATAAAAGCGACGATATTTAAATTACCAGAAACATGTTTTTTAAAGTAAATAACATGTTTTGAAGAATTTTTGGTAATTTTCTAAAGATTGTTAAGAAAGTCACATCTCAGTCACAATGTGACGTCACTGAGTGGTGGCATTTTGGTCACAGATGTGATGTGACCAAAGTGACTCACAGTGACGTCATTGTGACGTCACTGTGACCATGCATGCTATGAGGACTTTGCTGAGGATTACTACAAGTTACTTCCTGTGTAATATAAAGCAGATAAAATTTACAGGGGCACACTAAAGATTTCCGATATTCTACTCTATCCGAAATACATTATACTATTACACCAAGATCTGAATATTTTTCTTCGTTATAGTACGAGCGCACCTCATTGGCTACGCTTGGCGGGCAATTTCCAACTTGTTTCTATTATTTTATTATTATTGGTGATATAAATTTTGTAAGACAAATTCTATGTAGCTTGATATTTCATTCATAGAATTATGCAAATGATAGCATTAACAATGATCACATTAAGCAGAGGCCACTGTTGTTTGCATATTGCTTAAAATACATTTTTTTGTCCTTGTTTTTCTTCATTTCAAGATTAGAAGAATTATCTATGTTTGTGCTCTTTTTTAGGATACATTTATCTCAAATTTCACTTTTAGAAATTGACATAATTAAACTCTGTTCTTTAAACTGCGTCTGTTTGGCCTTTAACAGTTTATCTTTCAACAGCTGTTACTCACTAAAACCTTGCACAGTGATATGAAATGTCCTGACAGAATCAGATTTCGTTATTTAATAATATCTTAACACATTTTCAGAGGCCATTTTTTTTTCATTTTATTTTCACAAATAATATTTTGCAACAGTTCCTAGCGTCTCGCTTCTCACGCATTTGTTAATGTTGGCTTTTTAAAATAATTTTGAATGCTTATTTCATTAACCGTTTAAACGCCAATGTTCCCAAATGGGAACATTGCATTATTTGTAATACAAAACAACACAATTTCCAACATAATAACTATGTACTTATTTTTCCTATAAAATAAAGGTTGATTTGAACTTTTGAAAAAAAAAATATTTATGTTTAAGCTTTTATCACAGGTATAAAGAAAATGTAAATTCATTAATTTGCATAAAAAATATATTATTTGCTTTTATCGTTTTCTCTATATTACTTGTATTTGACCGCTAGGAATCTAAATGTTTTTGGAATTCGAGAAAATACTCAAGGACAATATACAATAGCATACAGCGGAAAATAATGTGTTATATTTGCATAAGTTGTCAATCAATAATCATCTTCCAAAATGCGAATTCTGAAATGAAAACAGCCAAAAAAAAAAACTGCAGAAATATTTTCTTTTGTTATTTTCTAAATTTGTATGCATAAATTAAAACATTTGAAGCTGTAATATAGGAAAAACAAAATTATAATTACATTGCGATATTAATTCAGCGTGTAAACGGTTAATTTACATCTTGATTTAAAATATTAATAATAATAGTAGTAGTAGTAGTAGTAATAAACATTTAGAATTTATTCAGGCTTAACTTTTTTAAATCATAAGATCGATAAAATGGGAAAAAAAACTACTAAAATATTATTGTAGTATTATTATTGTAGTGATATGTTATATTATTATTGTAGTGATCAGGTTTAGTCTTTTAAATCATAAGACCTGTATGTATACATAATATACAGCAAGTTTCAGAATTACTTGAGTGATTGTAACTCATTAAATTTTATCCGTAAATAGTAAAATTTACATTTAAATTCATGCATATTAATGAAACAGACCGATTTTAATAGTTATTATCGTAAAGTGTACCGAAATCCTCAATATGAACACCATGCATTACTCTTCACATTTCATCTCCATCTATAGTCGTTTCGGTAGTTTTCTCATCAATATTTTCCACTTCAATAATAATTTGATCTTGCAGTTCACGCATATATATACGCTTTCAGTCGTGACGTCAGTTATGATGTTTTCCTTGGATACTGACTCCAAACAAACGGTTGCTATGCATTATTTTCTATTTTATTTGCATATTACAGCAATATTTTTCAGCTATATATAACAGATACATGTTTAATGCTTTATATGCAAAAATACCATTTTCTATGATTTATTTATGCCTAAGTGGGACAAGATCACCAGATCGCTAGGATCCGGTGTAGACCCTATTTGTCCCACCCGGAATGTTCCCCGGCATGTGGGGATTCATTACAATAACTTCAACAAAAAAAAAAAAAAAAAAAAAAAAAAAAAAAAAAAAAATACATAAAATACATAATATACAGGCTGTATACAACATCAACACAGTGATATGCGCGCCGGAGACCTGCTCCATCGCGACAAGTGGCGCTACGACTGCCAAAAGCTCAACAAAGGCTCTAACGCGACAGCGGGCAGTCTTAGGAGAGAACGGTTAAGTGGTAAGATTGGCCAGGTCCATAAGGAAGTGATAAATTTGTGCCAGTTTACGGAGTAGTTTTGGGCGGGTTAAGATATTTGTGAGCCAGGTATCTGGGCGGGAATAAGGGTTCTTAAGGTGCCAGGCCTCTGTGAGTGTGCAGAAGAAATAGTAGTGGTCTGGGGACCCTATGGCCCCACACTCGCAGAGGTCCGTATCTGAGCGTTTAAAATAATTTAGGTATGTCCTGAATGGACCATGGCCGGAGAGAAATGCTGATGTGGGAGGGGAGAAAGCTAAGAGATTGTATGAGACTTTTGGGATAAGGGAATAGGTGTGCCTGCCTTTGCTTGAGGCATCCCAGTAGAGTTGCCAGTCTGAAAGAATGTTTCTTTTGAGGAAGTGGCGAACATGAGACGGGGGAACAGGAAGGGGGATATCTATGTTTGGACGTGAGGTGGCCTCCTTGGCCAGTGCGTCAGCTAGCTCAATTTTCTATGATTTATATTTTGTAAGAAATGAAGCATAGCAACCGTTTGTTTGGAGTCAGTATCCAAGCAAAATGGCATGAGTGACGTCACACTGAAAGCGTCTATTTAGCTGTGGTGTCGTGGCCGTTGTTTTCCACCCTTTTGACATATATATAAAAGAAATAACTCATTACATTAATTTTAATTCCTAAGTTCTTTATTAGAACTGCTATTTACAAAATAAAAATATAGTCAACTTCACATTTATAAGTGAGGTATATTTCACTCGTACACGTTGTTACGATTCAATCATCGCCAACATAAAAAAAACATCAACCTTCTCCTCCGAAGACTACATAGAGAACTGTCCAACCTCTTCTCTCAGAAGACTACCCAGGGAATGTCATCGCCTTTCTTCTCTACACACCTGTTCGAACACTTGCATTTATCAGAATCCCACTTTTTCCTGTCCTTGAGCAATAGACCTGATCCCCAATGGATAGTCCCCGTTGACATTCCATTCCACATTCATTATACCCTGTTCGCACTGGGATAGTTGAGTCACTTAACTTTAAGTCACTTAATTTTTTTGAAGCGGGATACCCGGAATTAGGCTTCACCTGTTCGCACTTGCTAAATATTTTAAGTGACTTAACTTGGCCAAACTGACATCTGAGCATGCGCATAAGTTCTGAAATTTTTAACTATAACTTCCAATGCTTTTTTGTTTACACAGCAATTATCCTGACATATTTCAATTAAAAAATTAATTTCGTCATGCTCTTAAATTATTTTTCAGGAGGAAATAACAGGTTCAACATTTTCCATTTTTGACCTTTGATTACAAAAAAAAACCCCACAAACACACGTGTTAAGCAATTGGGGTGAACAAATAACAATTTGAAATAATTTATAATTATTTGTAGGTCTCAACTTCAGTAATTTAATAATCAGAATTAAATATTCTAAAATTCAGAAATAATAATTAAATATTCAGAAGGCATATTTCCACTCAACTCATAGTTAAGAGAGCAAGCTCACTTAAGCAAGTTTCAGAAACTTGCTCAAGCAAGAATCTTGATTCCGGGTACGACCGCTTCAAAAAACTTCAAGTTAAGTGACTTAACTTTCTCAGTGCGAACAGGGTATTATACCGAGGATAATAGTAATCACTCACAGAGATGGGAAAACTGTTTGTATTCTCAGGTGAGTCAGCTAAGACATCACAACATAGTCTGTACACAATATCTTTCCCATCAGGGCTGCGGAGACGGTGAGAAAAGTGGCCTACTTCCAGTGTTGAATTCAGACCATTGACTTCTCATATAAGAGACACTTTTCTTTCTAGATTCAGACACTTTTCTTTGTGAGAGATTTCCGTATCTCCGAGGAGGGGGGGGGGGGCATTATCGAGTTTCGGCGGGGGAATTGCACTTTGTGACCATTAAAAATGAAAAATCTCAAATCTTCCTCAAACTCATTGTCCGGAAAGAGGGGGGTTGGATGTCCTCCCGAGACATCCCCTGAATTCAATACTGCCGTCCCAACTCTAACTCCGACTTCGGAATTTTTTATCGACCGGACTCCGACTCCGGCTGGCTAATATAGTAAGCATTGCCTGTTGGTTAAAAATATGAGCGAAAAAAAATCACTATTTTGGCATTAATTTTGTTTTAAGGGTTTCGAAAGGAAAAAAAAAAGAAAAAAAAATATTTTCCGTTTGTTTTTTTAATTTTACAATTTCAAACAATTTACAAACTCAAAAAATCCAATTACCGAAATCTAAAGAAGAAAACGAAACGGAAACTTTACTACAGTCGAGTGTCTCTATAACGAAACTCCATACATCGAATTTTTCTATATAACGAATTTTTAGTAGGAACAATCCCCTTTTCCCATGATTACATTAAAAACAGTCTCTATATAACGAAATATCTATCTCCATATAACGAATTTTTTCATAAAATGTTCTTTTTTCAGTTTTAAAAAAGCTTCGAAATCACGTGAAATCAATTTTCAGTCACTTATTCCTAATATATCGTTCAGTGCTGAGTTTTTTTATATTACTTCTCTGTTTGAATCTCTTTCTTCTTTAAGTCCAACGAATTCATCCCCCCCCCCTTCCTTCTACACACCTTTCAACATTCTTCGCTTCTCAAAACATTGTCAATTGGGTTGTTAACACATATAAGTACGGGATCAATGGGGGTAATTGAAGATAAAACAATTTACAACTACTTCAAAAAAGCCGAATTTTCTATCTTACAAGGAAATGTCTCCGTACGGGCATACTCAGAAAAATCTGAAAAAATTACAGAATGTTCTTCTCATATAGTATTATATGTTTATAAAAAAAATTTCGGCGGAACCTCCTTATAACGTCTGTAAAAAAATAATAAAAAATTCGTTTATTTGGCGATTTATCTCCGGTTGGCGAAAAAACGAAATTTTGAAAAATACGCTTTTACGCTTCGAATACTTTTTAAAGAAAAAACTTTCCATGTTCAATTTATTTAAATAAGTTTAGTTTAAGTAATTTTAGTTTTGCTTTTTTACTTTACTTTAAGTGTAATTTTGTCATATACGTTTATATGTACTTATAACAAAATGAAATTAATATATTTTATCATTTAAAACACAATTTAAATTGATTAAAATTGTTCCAAATTGAAAAATACACTGTTAAAAATCTGCTGCATTTTGTTGCAACGCACTCCCTTGCTTGTATAGAAAACGGTTACTTGGCCGTGAAATGGAGCTTTCTCATTGGTTGGAATAGATATATTATATACAAGCGGTGGAGTGCGTTGCAACAAAATGCAGCAGATTTTTAACAGTGTATGACACGGTCAATTCACAGTACTATGGAGCATTCTCATTGGTCAGAAGAGAGATATTCTATAAAAGTAGTGGAGTGACGTTGCAGTAAATGCTGCAGATTTTTAACAGTGAAATCAACTAAAATCAATTTTCAGATTCGTTAAAATCGTCTGCTTTTGGCGAGGAAATGCACTGCTCGCCAAATCCCGCGTCGCTTTCAGCTTTTCACGCCAATTATTCCAAACTATTTTATTTTTTTTACATATCTAATAATGTAATTCCGCCGCTAATTTTCACTGATCCTTTATTACCTACATGAATAGTTTAATTCGTATTTTTTTCAAAAAATTCTGAGTATGCCCCCAATGGAAACCTTCCTTGTTAGAGGATAATGTGGCTTCTGAGGGCGGAGAAGATGCGACATGTGCAGACTTAAAAGAGAAATGGAAATCAATTAAGGAATGCGGAGATGTCGACAATATCGCTCTGATTTTTTGGAAGTGATTACAATCTCTCATAGTACCTTACTGATAGTGATATTTTAAGCAGAGTTACGAATAATGGTGGTGAGTGTGACAATGAGCATGAGAAAGAAAATCTACAAGAAAAAAAAGCATCACGCAATGAAACGATGAGTTCTTTTGATTTTATAAGGAGAGGCCTTCAAATGGAGGAAAATGTTAACCGTACTATTTTTCATTCCTTGCTAAAATTTTAACATTTTTTCCAGAGTGTAACAATTTTGAAATCAAAACAACAAAAAATTGCAAATTTCTTCGTCTAAAATTTTTGCAAATCTTCTTTATTTGATTTTCATTAAGCTTTTAAATAAATGTCTATTCTCTTTTTTGAAACTGTTTAAATAATTAAGAAATAGAATATTAGGTTAATATTTATAGTTAAACATTTCTAATTCTTAATTAAGCACATAAAAAATAACAATTGTACAAAATTTACATATTAAATAAACATTTAAACGTCATTCTCTATATAAAGAATTTTTTACTGGAACAGTGGATTTCGTTATATAGAGACTCGACTGTATTTCGGATCCGCAGACCATGAAAAGAAAAGGCAAAATTGCAATGATTTTGTTGTTGTTTAGTGTCCTCGAGATCTGATAAATTTCGATGAAAAGAAGGAAAAATAAAGATGAAAATTTTATTATTTCGGAAATAACTGTTTTGTAATTAATAACTGTATGAAATGACTGTAGTAAAATTTAAATTTAAATTCATGAATATTAATGAAACAGACCGAGTTTAACAGGTGTCCCGGTTGGTTAATATAGTAGTGTTGCCTGCTGGTTAAAATCATGAGCGAACGCGAAAAAAATAAAGCAAAAATTTCACTATTTCGACATTAATTCTATTTTAAGGGTGGGAAAAAAAATTCCATTTTATTATTTTTAGAATTTTGGGTTCCCGCAAACTCGAAAAATCCAATTATCGAAATCTAAAGCAGAAATCAAAATGGAAAATTTATTATTTCGGATCCACAGACTATGAAAAGAAAAGGCAAAATTGCAATAATTTTCTTGTTATTTCGTGTCCTCGAGAACCGAAAAAATTCGATGGAAAGGAAGAAAATAAAGATGAAAATTTTATTATTTCGGAAATAACTCGGGCTCTGCGGATTCCACAGAAAAAATTAAAACTTTAATTTTACAATTTTGGCTCTATTTCGAAATTTTGCAAGCCTGAAAAATCTGAAAATCACTAAACATAATCGGCACCTAAAATCGTTATTTTGGATGCCACCGATTCAGGAAAAAAAAACAGAATTCTAATTTTACATTATTTTGAGTTTTGTACACATGGAAAAAATTGGGGGATGATTTTAAAAAATTGCGAAAGATTGAACTATAGTTTCATACATTTAAAAAATGTGGCCATCTCCTTGTAAACGGGTTTCTATTCACCTGCCCTTGATTGGGAATTTTAAGGTCGAATCAGCGGCTGTTAAACATCTACTGGCTATTTACATCTTTGATTAAAAAGATAAGTTAAACAGTTAAAATACAGTCTTCGTCTCCTGAAATTTTTTTTCAACCGCGCAATAAAAAGAATTTTAAGTAAGCCATTTTAAATGTATCGTTTAAAAACTGATGTGATTTCCGTTAAATTTTCTACGCTAAAAACTCTACGATTAATTAAATTTCCATTCACATATCAAGGGAGACCCGTAAGAAAAAACCCAAAATTTTTATTATTGATTTTAAAGTAATGAATTTTGGTGTACTATTTAAGAATCTTTTTGCAAGGAATAATTAGCAAAAAAATTCACTTTTTATTAAAAAGTGTATTTTTTATGGAGATTTTTATGATTTTTTTTTTTTTTTAAATCGAAAAATACACTTTTTAAAATTATTACTCCTCATTCAATTTTCAATATGTTGGTATTAATAAAATTTCTTAAATAGTGTTATAGTATATGGAAAAGACATAGGGAGAGATATTTTTAATTTTCTATTTTAATCAGCTAAAAAAAAAAAAAAAAAAAAAAAAAAAAGGAAAAAATACGCATGGTAAATTTCCTTAAATTTGTTGTAATTTTCATGTTTACCAATTTATGTAAAATTTTCAAAAATAGTTAAAAAATATATCTCTCCTTACTTTTGTTGCAAATTTTTTTAAGATTCTAAAAACATAAACACTTTGTTTCTAAATCATTTTACCACTGAGCCTTAGTACTTTGAACTTAGGCAAAATATAAAAAAGCCATTTTCAGGAAAACACATTTCAAATGTAAAATACAAGAGAAAGTAGTAAAAAAACTTATTTCGTGTTGAAACTATTTTTTATATTAATTTCTAATATATCAAGACAATTTTTTAAGAAAAACTTTTTATATTGAACACAATAGAAAAAAATTTTAGCCAGTTTTGTCTTCGAACAAAATTCCTCGATCGACAAAAATTCATCGAGCTGTCAAAATATATACTTTTTTAAAATACTACTCCTCATTCAATTTTCAATATTTTAGTATTACTAAAATTTTTTAAATAGTGTTATGGTATACGGAAAAGACCAGGGGAGTGATATTTTTAATTTAATTTTATAATGAACTTGAAAAAAAAAAAAAAAAAAAAAGAAATGTTACGCATGGTAAATTTTCTGAAAATCGTTAGAATTTGCATGTTTACCAATTTATGTAAAATTTTCAGAAACATTTTAAAAATGTATCTCCTCTACATTTTCAGCAATTTTTTTAAGATTTTAAAAACATAAACACTTTGTTTCTAAATTATTTTACCACTGAGCCAGTACTTTGAACTGAGGGAAAATATGAAAGAAAGTCATTTACAGGAAAACGCATAAAGTACAAAATACAAGAGAAATTAGTAAAATAAAACTTACCTTGTGTTGAAACTATTTTTTATATTGAACACAATAAAAATTTTTGCTACCAATATCGTTTTCAAAGAAAATTCTTCGCTTTTACAAAATGTATAAAAATTTGTATTATTTTGCTTTATTCAACAAAAAACTATATTATGAAATCTTTTTTTTTATTTTAAAAAGCACCGGCACATGTTATTAATTATAATATAATAGTTAAAATGTTATTAACTGTATTAATACTGTATTAGTAACTAACTTCGTTTAATAGTATAATATTAAAGTAAAAAAAGATGTGTAAGCTTTTTAAATGGCCACTAGTCCTTTAAACTCTAGTTGAATACAATTAAAAAAGCTCATTTGCTACCTGTTCCAAGTGTCCCCGAGTTCTGAAATTTTGAATGGATATTCGCAAATATGTATATTATCGTTTTCTGAGATAAAAAAAATTTTGAACTTTTGATGATTTTTGGCCGAAAATGGGGTTCGGGTCTCCCTTAAAACGCAATTGGTCTGCCAAGTCATATCTTGGTGGAAAGCACCTAAAAACCCTATTTTAGTGGTTGACTCGTAGGTTTATCATTGTGTTTTCCTGTCCCTAATCCTCCACGTATTCATGTCTTTGGGTGCAGAAAAACGCAATGATAAACCTACGAAAAAAAACTTTCAGAATTGAAATTTAACCAATCCTTGAATTGCATCCGTGATCTCGATGAGGTGGTTGTCTGTACTGCCACCTTCCAATCTTAAGGTATGATATTTGAAAAGCCCTCACTTTTATTTCTTTCTTGCAAGACCCCAGAATATTTCTTTGCATTTTTGGAGTGAGGAGAGTGAGAGTGTTTTCTTGGAAGTTAAAATTCTGCCTGGTTAAAACTAATAAATCACTATATTGTGACAGACAGTTGTAATGTATAAATAAAATCGCTAAGAGAAAACAATGTTTGAGGATTTCTTTCCCAATTCCATACTACTTTACGCGAAAAATCCTATTGAAATGAACTGAAGTTTTGCTCCTATTAGTTGTCATCCTACTTTTACGATCTGGATTGAGATGTGATACTAAAGCGGGTTGATATCTGTACATCATGATATTTTCATGATTTCTGTAAATGAATCTAGATATTTGATATCTGTAAATGTTTGAATACATTCAAGAGTGCGTGAGTATATTATACTCATGCACTGATATCAGTGGATCGGCGGTAATAACCGAGAGCCTACAGCACAAAAACCTAAGGTATCGAGCACAAGGGGAAAAAAAACTTTATTTCATGAAGAGTACTAATAGGGGAATCTAATGATCCATGTCTGTCGGAAATGAAGTGGTGCATAATCCAAAAACTAATACCAATAGTGGTTTATTAGTAGATTTATCCTTGTGTTTGACATATAACCATTTCATACCTTTGATTGTATGGCAAACACAATATTAAACCTACGAATCAACCAATAGTGGTATTAATTTTTATCTTATACACCACTTCACTTCCGTCAGACATGGATTATTAGATTCCCTTATAATTACTCTTTCATAAAATAAAGGATTTTCCTTGTGCTCGATACCTTAGTTTTTTGTGTTGCCGGTTCTTGGACTATGAGCGAGTAAGGCGTCTCGCTCCGAACACTTCTTCAGGATCATAATAAATATATAACGATTAATACCATTATACAACCACATCACTGGGATATGTTGATTCAATTGTTGGTACTATGTTGATAAAATTCCCGAAACTTAATAGACCGGGAAGCGGCAGCACAGACAATCACCTCATCGAGTTCATAGATGAAATTCTAGGATTAGTTAAATTTCGATTCACATATTAAAATTCAAACGGTCTACCAGGTCATATCTTGGTGAAAAGCACCTACGAAACCAATTTTAGTGGTTGACTCGTATGTTTACCATTGTGTTTTCCTGCTCTTAGTTCTCATGTTTTCATACCTTTGGGTGCAGGAAAACACAATGGTAAACCTACGGGTGAACCTCTAAAATAGGGTCTTTAATTGCTTTCCACCAAATTATGACTTGACAGACTGATTGCGTTTCAATATGCGAATCGAGATTTAACTAATCATAGAATTTCATCCATGAATTCGATGAGGTCGTTGATTGCACTGCCGCCTCTCGGTATATAAGATAATTCAGAGGAGGTAGATATATTTTTTCAAGAAATCTTGAAAATCTATTACGTTTTAGAAATGCTTCAAATGGATTTTTTTTTCTTGTTGTTATTAACTTTTCGGGTCCATTTTTTTTTTTTTTTTTTTTTTTTTTTTTTTACTTTTGAAAAAAAAAAAAAAAAAAAAATTGGGGGGTTTAAACATGAAAAAGTAGGAATGAAAATTCTTACTTTACTACTAATTTCTCCTGAATGAAAAAAAGTAAGTATTAATAAAATATTATAATTATTTAAGAAATTACATTATGTACTATTAACCCCTTGAGCTCTGATGGTAGAATTTCCTACCACATAATTTTAATTCCGAAATGTCATAATGACACCAGAAAATTTGACCACATTTATTTGAAAAAGGTTTAATGCATTTTTTACGTGTTTATCGTTAACCAGTTTTTTTCTTTGTAAAATACTGTTGCCAATGTGACATTTAAAATTTTAAAGATATTTACACAGGCTTAAAGGGTTAATAGTACAGTGGTCTTTCGAGGAACAAGCTTTCATTTACGGCTATTCTATTATAAGAGCAATACGCTCAAAAGATAAATGTAGTACATTTTCAAATCGAAATTTTGAAAGGTATATTGTCACATTGGAAACATAAGTAGACTTTGCACTTTCAGAAAAAGATGTTTTTCAAAAGTTGCATCCTCCTAATTTGCACCTTTGTTGCACCTTGCTTCTCTCTGTCATATGGCGAGTATTATCAAGCCCTTATTACCTCATGGGCAAAACGGGACTTTGCCCATGGACCCCGGACCTTAAGGGGCCCCCAAATCCATACTTTGAATTATAAAATATTTCTTTTTTAATTTCAACTTTTCCATATGCTGGAATTGTTAAATTCATCTTAAAGTAATATATCAAATTGATAAAGTTATATAAGAGTTTTGCTCTGAATTAAGGGGGAAAAAGGGTGTATTTTTATTAATTAAGGTATTTAATTTAGAATTGATGGAGCTAAGAATTTTCTTCCATTTATATCCCAGGTGCAAAATATGCCAGCAGATCTTCCATGAATTTGGAAATATTCCGTGGGAAAGGACCGTTGTGATCACGTTTTTTTTGTATCGTTTTCTCGATTCTTCGCGTTCTATTTTCCATCGGCTCGAGTAGAGACGGAAACTCACGTCCTGTTAAACAAGCTATTTGCAAATATCTGATAACAACAGAAAAGCAAAACTATTGATTTCATATTGATATAAATGATTCAAAAGGGGGCCCCCTAATTTATCTTTGCCCAGGGCCCCAATTAGTTATAATCGGGCCTTGGGTATTGTCATATCTTACATCCTCAATTGGGCGAAGTGATGGTTGCAACTTTTTTTTTTTATAAAGAATAGCCATGGTGGGTGAATTACTTGGATGAATTACGGAGATTGTAGTTTGGTTTTTGAAAGTCAGCTCTTTCAACTGATAAAGTAAAGTCTTATAAATCTAGTTAATAAAAAAATAGGCTAATAATATTGCATAACAGTATTATAGGACAAAAAAATGAGCAATATTGTTATAAAACAGAAATATTCAACTTATGTTACTACAAATTTCATCTCTAAAAATTAATAAGTACAATGTGCATAGTTAAGTAAAATTAATTCCTTTAACCCTTTCCGGCACGGGTAAAATCTGTACTAAAATTAGAAATTATCGACTGACACCGGAATTCACAAACGAAATTTTTAAATATTTTGAATTCCTTAATTTAAGCTTTTATTGTAAAAGCAAAATTTTACTAAAATATTACTGGTGCCGTTTGCAAGTTTGGAATTAAAATTAGGTATCCCAGACCGGGCACAGTGTGCCGGAAAGGGTTAAAGACCCCTGTACTACTAATAGTACACATTTTCAAAAATTGATAAATCATAATTTTTGAATGGTTTTGATTACAAAAATTACATCAAACATTAGCTACAGTAACTTATTTTACGAAAATAATTTCAAATAATAATTCTAATTATTTATAATATTAATTATGAGAGTAAATTTAAAAAAAAATTTCTTGCTTGACGTGCATTCGAAATTTCATCCATCTTGGATGAGTGTTCCTGGACTTGTAGGGCTATCTTTTAGTGAAAAAATTATATACACGCTTTCAAGAGGAGTCTTTAAAATAGAATATGAGGCTCTTTGAAAACAATAACTAAATACTGGAAAAATATGTTTGTTGAAAGATTATGTACTATTAGTAGTACACCAGGCCCGAAAGGGTTAAGGTAGCTTACAAATCCAAACTCGCAACTTTATAACACATTAGCGAAGTTAATTTTAAGCTTATACTCATGAAATCGGATGGTACATTCATTTATGCTTAAGAAATCTAATAGAATAATCTAATAGAATAATCTAATAATTCTAAAATCTAATTTATAATTTTTCCATAAAGTGAAGGATCTTTCAGAAGAGGCTGTTAAATAGAATGAAAAAAATAGTGTAGTTTAGAACTAAATAAATAAATAAATAAATAAATAAGATAATTAAAATATTATAAATTTTAAAACCATATGAAAAAAAATGTTTTTTTTTTTTTTTAATATTTTTCTGTAATTTATTATAGAACATTTTAAAAGATTCTGTTTGGTGAAATTCATGAAAACTATTTCTATTTGGATGGATAAGAATCTCTTATAAATTAAAACTTAACATATTTATCGAAAAATGGAAAAATGAAATTTTCTTAAATTGTTTGAATAGATATACACGCTAAATTCATAAATTCATGTTTTTACGTTTATAAAATCCGTGAATGTGTCTGAAAGTTTCACGTGAATTTTGTTCTTTTCTGAATAGTCTTTAACTTGGAAATTTAGTTTTAAATTTCAGAAAAAAATTTGTTTTTTTTTCTAATTTTTCACTCTATTTCTTTCTACGTATCGTCGTAACTAGAATGTGGATTCTTTATAGAGTTTTAAAAATGCCAGAAATCTCGAACTACCCAAGAGAAGGTGATTTTTTTTCTCCAAAAAAAATTTGGAAATACATTTTAATAAGTCTGGAAATAGATATTCTTCTTTTGATGTTGTTAAAGCAGTTTTGAAATACAAACTCGCTACTTCCTGGCATATTCTCGAAGTCAATTTTAAACATGAAGTTCCAGTTCAAATGGGGTGAAAAATCAGTCAATATTGTTATCCAACCGGTAAGAAATAGTCCCTGTGTTAAAAATATAAGGAAAGCGCAGATGACGACATACGTAAACAAACACTATGAATCAAGAGTTAGCCACTCGGGGCAAAACATAGAGAAGTCATATTGCTCATATAACTATATTTACTTTTAACAGATATAAATTTTCTAAGTTGATGAAAAGAGTCCGGGCCAGAATTCGAACCAGGAATGTATTGGCTGAAGCCGCCAATTTTCTTCCAACTGAGCCATCCCGGACGCATTTTCAGAAAGAATCACGTTTTGAGCACCAGCCTTGGCGAGTCGGCGAAAGCGAGAACGTTCAGCTAGCTGCATGGCCAAACACAAAATGAAATTAAGTTCAAATATGTCATAAACCATATGATTAATAGAATTATATTTATTACAAGCGAATCTTTACTACTGTTTTTAATTAACTTCTCAATTTCTTCGAACATAGCGAGTTAAGAAAATAATATTTTTGAATTAAAAAAAAAAAAAAAGTGTTTAGATGTTCTGTGAAATTTAAAGCATTTTAATCTGAAAAAGCTTTTTGTTTTAAACTATGTTTTAATCGTAAACAACGGTGAATAACATTTCCTCATATTCTTTGCTCGATAACATTTACTGAAAAACAAATGAACAATAAGAGCGATCTCTTTGCAGAAGGAAGGGTTGCTATTCGCTAGGCGTTTGACGTTACAAACAAGAAAGGGTGCGTAGCATTAACTTTATCTCCGCGCCAATCGTTGTTCTGGCTATAAGGTGCTCAAAACGTGATTCTTTCTGAAAAAGCATCCCGGACGAACATTGGAGGACTGTTTCACTCAAATAACCTTAACGATAATACAATCTGGTCTAATTCTTTGGATCATCTCAACAGAATAAATCGTATACATAATATATAAAATGCTGCATACGAAATTGTATCAGATTAATTTATAACACGATTAATCAATCGGTAAATGAATTAAAACTGATGTAAATTTTCCATGTGGGTGAAAAAACTTGGAACCTTCGATTTATTCTGTTGAGCTGATCCAAAGTATCAGACCAGATTGTATTATCGTTAAGATTATTTGGGTGAAATAGTCCTCCAGCGTCCGGGATGGCTCAGTTGGAAGAGCATTGGCGACTTCAGTCAATATATTCCTGGTTCGAATCCTGTCCCGGACTTTTTTCACTCATTTGGAACATTTACATCTGTTATAATTCATTTACGGATTGATTAATCGTGTTATAAATTAATCTGATATATTTATTTTTATTTGATTGAGGCGAACTGTATTAGAATTTATTTATTTTTTACATCCTCATGCTCAAGAATTATTTATTTTCGTTTGATTTACTATAATTAGTTTGGTAATCTTGAATAATAATTATTATTCTTATTTAAGTGATATATGGACTGTTATGAAGACATAAGTAAAGTTGTATCAGATTTTATTGTATTGTGATGATAAGAATTATTTGTTTACATGTTTTTCTGAATATTTTAATGAGATAATATTGATTTTTTTTTATTATTTCTACTAGCAAAGCATAATGGTTTCTTAGTATTTTTATAAATACTTCGTCCCATGTAAATGCGATTAAAACCATAAAATATTCCAGTGATTGTTTATTATAAAAATATACATTAAGACTATAGTTATAACTTTCTTCAGTGATAAATCTAGCCTTATTTCAGAAAGGATGGGGGGGGGGGTGCTAAAAAGACTAAAACTTATTAAGATGGAATCGCAAAACAGTAGGAAATTTTCGTTTCAAACAAGTTTTTGTCATAGCTATCATCGCATTTAAAAAAATTATTTACTTTTTGAAAAGCTGCTGATTTTAGTACATATATTAATACCAGGGGTCGGAGCATATAGGACAAATTTATTGTTTTTACCAGTATTTTTTATCAATAATCTTCATGATATAGCCCTATTGCCTATCATATGAAAATTATTGATAAAATATACTAGTAAGAATAATAAAATTTGCCCTATATGCTCCAACCCCTTTGATATCTATTCAATATACGGCCATAAATGTACATATCTCCTCATTCACATTTCGAGATAGTTTACGAGCTGGAAATTGATATGCATAGACATTCACTTCATTTAATTTATCCACATACCTTTATTTTGATCGGAAAACTCAATTTTTATATATAGTTGTATAAAATTTGAGAAGATATGTCAAAAAATACACAGCTCGCCTTATCAAACTCCGCATAGGCGTAGGAACTGGGGGAGATGTATCTCCCCCCGAATATTTCAGACGGGCTCAGCCATAGATCAGAAATAACAGCTAGATAACGGATCCCTTTGTTCTCTTCGGAAATACTTGAAGCTGGAATGGCCCAGATTTGTCGAGAGTTTTCCTTGCCAAAAGGGTGTCTCTTTTGGCGATTATCCCTTCTTGGCAATTTTCTGCTTTCATTCTCATAATAAAAGAACGCAACGCACTCGAAAAAGGTCTTGGTGGCTGGTGATATCGGCGGGAGAAACCGGTTTGCATATAAGCAACCTTTACATGGATACGGACATGGGGAAAAAATCTTGTGCTGTGATTGGCTAATATTATGGAGCAAATTCATGCGTCACGAGCACGTTATTCGACGTAGAGCAGGAGAGAGAGAACAATAACCCGGCATAGCTTTATGATGTCCGATATCATAGATTTCTAAACACAAGATTTTTATCTATACAAATATGAAATTTCAAAGACAAAAAAAATTTAAAGTTTTGGACGAATATTCATTTTTGTTCATCGTAACATCGCTTGATTAAATGATTCAAAATCGAACAATCTTCAGAAATCAAACATTTGTTAGATGAACATTTAAAATTCTTGATCTGCATTTTTACAACGCAGCTGCAATAATATTGAATTATTGTTTAACGAAACTAAGTTTATTCAGTTTAAATCTATGTAAAAAAAAAAATCTAGTTAGAATGAGCTTGAAGTTTGTAAGGTGAAAAGTTCGTTAGTCCCCAAGTGCATGCTTGCTAGTTCAGTGGTTAAAATATCCCATTTTAAATGAAAATAGACAATTTCACATAAATACAATCATTCTGCTATCTTCAAGAAATATTATGTTTTTTCTTAGGTAAACTAATTTTAGCTATTCTATTTTTGTATGACTATAATATTTTGTCATTCGTATATTCGTGTATATTCGTATATTCGTTTTTTTAAACAGCATCTGTGAGCCATAAACTTACGATAAAAAATGAAAAAGGTTTTTTGTTTTATATTTTTGCACAAAATACTTTCCGACATGAAGTTATGCATTATTTAAACTTTGGAATTCTAAATAAATTGAAACATATCTATTTAACTATAAAAATTGTAAAAAATTAAATAAGAAATTTCATTGAATTATTTTTACGACGTAGTCTTATCTATCACATCGATCCGAAGAACAACTTTTCTTCAGCAAGTATCTACAAAACAAACGCCTTTTCATTTCAGGTTAAAAGGGCGAAAGACAACGCCCATTAAATTCCCGTTAAAGAGACGATAGAACCAATCAGCCAATCACAGAACAGAATTCTTTCCCATGTCCCTATCAATGTAAAGGTTGCTAATATGCAACCGGTTTGGCGCGCATTCGCTCCCACCATCACGTGCTGGTGGGGAGGTTATGATGGCGTCAAGAAAGGTTGCCATTTCTTAGTCCAGTTATATTAGAAGTCAATGGGCTCAGCTTCCCGGGAGAAATTCTCCCACTACATCTGTTTATGATGCGTTGTTGAATTAAAAAATAAAGTTTACTTTTCTAGAAATTTACACAATAAAAACAAATAGACGAAAGAGAGGGGGTGATGAGCACTCTTGTTTGTGCCTTCACCCTTTTTTCATCGTAACAATCCTCTCGATTCCCAGAAAAAAAGGGAACGAGTAAGGTTTTTCTCTTACTCCCCGCTTTGAGCTCGCTTTATAATTTCCCTTGGCGTTTATTAGAACGGCGTTGTACTCTTATATTTTGTCGAGTGGCAACATACCAAAGATCAGTGATCAGTTCTTATTCTTATTTTGTTTTGCATTTGTGTTTGCTACACTTGATGCTACTGCATATTTATAAAGAGGAGGCTTTTAAAATTGATTTTGAAAAGATCTGCAATGAATTTGTAGTCAAAACAACCGAAAGAACTTTAACTTTTGGTAAATGGGAGCGGGACTATCCTTAAATTTGTATATTGTATTCGGGATAGTCTACAAATTTAGTCTATGTTTCTAGTATATCTAATAAAAATTATTTTAACACGATTAAAGAGTTGGTGATATTTTGATATGCTTCTATTTTATACTCTTGTTTTTGAAAATTGCAACAAAAGGAATCTTCTGAAATGAATGAAATGAAACTTGCCACTAGCTTTTCGCAGTATGCCCCGGCTCCCCCTATGTAGACAAAGTTCCTACGCCACTAAAACTCCGTAACGTTTTACCCTGAGTTACTGCACATCACAACTGAGCGAGCTTTTGTTTACATTTCTGCAACCTTGAATGGCAACAGCCACGTCTCTGTGGATCGATACCAATGACCAATAATCATACCTAGACACCACATTGGTAACCTTTTCTTAGGCCGGAATGTTTGCCTTCCGTCACATGAGGGAGGGCAGATTTAACGCGCCAAACCGATTTTTTTCCCGCCAAAATCTCCTCGGAATGTTTTTACCGCATTCCCGCCGAAACTCACATTCTTATGTTTGCCTTGATTTGATCGCACTTCAGTTTCCAATAAAGCGATCAGCGCCAAAAAAAAACCATTCTGAGAGAAACCATTCTGAGAGAACAATAGGATGTGGCGTCTATGTATATTATAGGTCATTGAGGTCATTGGTACGATACCTTCGACGATACCTTCCAGCGCCTGTTGGTGTTTTTCTATACTGTTAAAAATCTGCTTCATTTTGTTGCATGCGCACTCCGCCTCCGTCGCTTGTATAGAAAACAGTTACACTGTTAAAAATCTGCTGCATTTTGCTGCAACGCCCTCCACCACTTGTATATAATATCTCTATTCCAACCAATGAGAAAGCGCCATTTCACGGCCGAGTAACCGTTTTCTATACAAGCAGGGGAGTGCGTTGCAGCAAAATGCAGCAGATTTTTAACAGTGTACTTGACTGTATTATGGAGCATTCCCGTTGGTCGGAATAGAGATATTATATACAAGCGGCGGAGTGCGTATGCAGCAAAATGCAGCAGATTTTTAACAGTGTTTTGTTAACCCGCGGTTGACATCCCACGCACTGTAAAAAATATGACTATTTTGCTGCATCTTCACTCCCCCGCTTTTATAGAATATCACTCTTTTGGCCAATGAGAATGCTCCATGATAGCCTGAAGTAGTCGTTTTCTATAAAAGCGGTGGAGTGACGATGCAGCAAAATAGTCATATTTTTTACAGTGTGGGTAAAGTCCATCGAAATCGCCTAAGGCTCGCCACACACCTGTGAGACACATGGAACTATTAATAAAGCTTATTCTCAGCTTCATGGTTACGCCAAGTTATGGACAAAATTTTCGTCTGAGCATTCGCCTTGTGGGTTTTTGCTACCCAGATTTATAAAGGTAATCTACTACAAGCAGAATAGTAGACGAACCACGGAGTTCATAGAAGAACCAAATCCTTTCTTCCCTGTACACCAACCAATCAACCAACAATTTAGCGGCTTTGTTTGATTATTAAATCAACAAGTCTTTTAAATTGTGCTTTTACTTCCATATGCTTTTAAATTTGTGTATAACAATTTTAGTGTTATATTTTGAACGGAATGTTTTCCTTCGAATCTAACCGAATTTTCGCATTGTTGCGTCATAAATCTAATTTTATCTCCAAATGTAATCAAGTTCGTTATTTTAGTGATCATATGGCCGGTAGAAATTATAAAACGTTGTCTAGGTTTACAAACGCTATCTTTGCATCTGCAGCGGCAATCGGTTTATCATTATATATTGCTAAGAAGAGAAACATTGTTAATGAAGCTGCTAAAAACGTTGGTGAAAAAGAATTGAATA
Source organism: Maratus speculifer (assembly GCA_964019185.1). Classification (NCBI taxonomy): domain Eukaryota; kingdom Metazoa; phylum Arthropoda; class Arachnida; order Araneae; family Salticidae; genus Maratus; species Maratus speculifer. The sequence goes on along the minus strand of OZ025299.1, from coordinate 142,014,604 downwards.
TTGCAGCTAATCTTCAGGATCACGACTACAGCATAGCAATCTCCAAGTGTCGCGATCTTCTTCAACGTGTTAAGGTAACATTTGATCAAATTTGCAATGCTGTAGCTATATTATTATTGATTAAAATATTCTTTTATCGGCATAGCATATGCAAGCAGTGTAGGACTTAAAACTTCGTCTACTAGTCAGATATTACGCTTTAATTTTTAATCGAATGAAGTTATAAAATGTGTAATAAAAGATGCATAAACATTTAAGGTGCGACTGTGCAATAAACCCCTGCTTAGAACATTTTTGAAAAATCACTAATTTGGCACAATTGTGTCTTGTCTCCTGGAGTTGCAGCCTCCAAAATACATTACGCAAGAGCATGAAAATTAAGATGCTGACTATCAAAATAAATCAAAAATGCATATTTTTAAACATGTAATTTTAAAATATTGTCAAAATTGAAATTAAAAAAGCAAACACTTTATAAAAAATTAAAAAAAAAAAAAAAAACCCTCACTTATCTAGAAAGTTTAAAATACTATGCTTGTTCCAATAAGTGTGTGTGTGTAGGAGGGAGGGGGCTTTAAATGGTTTCCATTAGATCAGTTTCAACCATGTGACTACATGCCCACCAGTTTTTCATTATCCAACAAGAATTTTTTTTAGCCAATTGTTATTACTTAATTCAAGTAGTGAAAAACTGGAAAAATTGATAAGCAAACAAAGGTTGATAAATTGATTGCTAGGGTGACGTCCATTAAAATTGATCTATTAACAGGGGTCTGTCCAGACTTTTCTCACAGGGTCCTGTTTTTGTGAAATTGTGAATTTTTTTCATATATTTGTGAAAATTCTAGCCAGAATTTTTTAATTTTAAACTATCAATGTCTTAAGATTCTATTTTTCATATATAAAAAGCTAAGTAATATTCTCTTTGCTGAGTTCAACTGCTTATTGTTGTAAAATTCAAGCCAGATTTTATTATTAAATGATTAAATTTGTGAAAAGTTCAAATTGAAGGTGAAAAAATTCTGTGAAAGGTCTATTTAAGAGACAAATAATTTTGTGAAGGATCCTGTTTGGGGATAAAAAAATTTGTGATGGGTCCTGTTTGGGGATAAATTATTTTATGAAGGGTCTTTTAAAGGACCTACAATTTTCCTAAACATATCCCTGATTAATAATTAAGATTACTTAAAAAATTTATCACAAGTACTACATTTATTATATCAACTATTCATACAAAATTTAAAAAAACTTCATAATTTTTATATAAATTTTGCTTGAATTTTAAAATCAACTTTTTAAAAAAAAGTTTTTTAAATTAGAGCAGAGTATAGTATACCATAATCATTTAGCTTAAAACATGGATAATTCCCAAATAACATGCAAAACATCTCTAAGATCAAAAGAAATGTGCAGTTGTAATAAAAAAAAAAAAAAAAAAAAAAAAAAAAAAAACTATTGCTACTACAGTGAAACCTCCAAATAAGGGGCACTCCGAATAAGGGACACCTCTATTTAAGGGACAAAAGTTCCGGTCCCAGTCCCTTGGTATAGGAAGTGTAATGTATTTACCTCTGAATAAGGGACACTCGATTTAAGGGACACTTGAAAATGAGATCAACCGTTCCGACGGCGTTTCTTACACAAATTTTATTCAGTTGAAACCACTTAAAAAAAAATGTTTCCTTCAAGTATATTATTTCAAAAAGAAGAAGAAAAAAGCTTTAATTATATAACAAATTTTAATTTTCTTTGTTACTGGTATGACAAAAACAAATTTTGCTAAGAAAAATGCTGCCCATTCACACTGGTCATATGAGTGCAAAATGTTAAAAGGGTTGATTTTTGCATTTGAGATAATAAAGCAATCTGTGATGAAAATGAAAATACAGAATTTTGTGAACTCATCAGATAGGCAGTTATGTTGGTACAGAGGTATGCAACTCAACTGATGAGCATTTATTTATCCACAATTCAGATGAAGCTATCGAAGTGCTTTTATCCCTATTAGAACCAGAGGTGGCAGTGCAGACAATAACTTCATCAAGTTCAAAGCTGAAATTCCAGAATTGGTTAAAACTCAATTCAAATATTAAAATAAAATTGGTCTGCCAAGTCATATCTAGGTGAAAAACACACATAAATCCGATTTTAGTGGTTGATTTGGTGATTTTAGTCATTGATGACCCGATGGTAAGTTTTTTATTGGGTATCCTGCAGCCAGTCCTCCATATTTTCATAGATTTGAGTGCAGGAAAATATAATGGTAAATCTACGAGTCAAATTTAAGATTTTCAGAGTTCAGATTTTTAGGTGTTTTAGTAGATCGATTGCGTTTTAACATACATATTGAGTTATAACTAATTCTAGAACTCGATGAGGTGATTGTCTGTGCTGCCACCTCCCAGTCTATATTGAAATGAATGCTGAAAATTGTGAGGGATGATTCTGAAAATGAAAGAGAAAGGAAAATTGTGAAATAAAGAACTTCACAGATGCTCTAAAATATGCAAAGCAGTTGAATACTTTTTTCGTAAATATTGCTTATAATGAATGACTAAAAGTTATAAGTATGATAAGTGAATATCTGAAAAGTTTAGTAGTAGAAAAATTCAAATCTGCAAAACAGTCACTTTTTTTATGGATTATTTCGCAAGTAAGATTTTCAGTGTTGAATTCAGGCACTTTTCTCCGGGAGGAACTTTAGTAGCTCAGGGAGGGAACATTATAGAGTTCCAGGGGGGAAATTGTACTTTTTGACTATTGAAAATGCAAAATTTAAAATTTTCCGGGGGGGGGGGGGGGTCACCCCCTGAATTCAACACTGAAATTTTTTAAAAATATTATTGCACTTTTTGCATTATAGAAACATTTACGTAAAAAATACAAATCAATAACTCAACAAATCATTTACTAAGTAATGAATTAAAAAATTAATTATCTATTACTTTTGTGCCTAATTAATGCAATTTATCACTTTTGGGTACATTTAAACTTCAATTTTAATATTTTGTTTTTTATGTCCTTATGAATGATTAATTTAAAAAAATGTAAAAACTCCGAATAAGGGACACCTCTATTTAAGGGACAAAAGTTCCGGTCCCATGGGTGTCCCTTATTCAGAGGTTTCACTGTAGTACAGTATGCTCTCTCAAATCCACACAGCTTGGGATCAGAGGTTGTGTGGATTTTAGGATTTTGCAGATTTCTGGTCATTGCTTTGTTTACAATTTTTTGAAAGTAATTTGAATGTAATTAATAATGAAATCAAAAGTATAATGAATGCTTACAATATACTAAAATATTAAAATAAGTAATAAACTAAAATAATGAAGAATTTAGATAATTTTTTAAATGATTAAAATAAGTAATAAACTAAAATAATGAAGAATTTAGATAATTTTTTAAATGATTAAAATACTAAAAGCAAAGGTCTAGTCAGGGTTGGGTTTTTGACGCCAAAAACTGGTTTTCAACATGACAGTGATAAAAACTGTGTTTTTACCAGTTTATTCTGTCAAAAACCCATCATTTTCAATTTTTGTCCGATTTATAATGCAAGTGCAGCATGCAATTCATTTCTAAGTTAATTTTTGCTTGTTGTTCTTGTTATTATTGTTATTTTCAATTATATTTCTTAAATTTATTTAAAAGAAGGATTTCCTAAATGGGAAATTTTTTTAAATACAAGAGGGTCATTCCATGTCAAATCACACAGATTTTTCCAAAAATGACACCCACCATCACCAATTTTGATAAAATTCAGTGGATTTGTATAATTTCTAATGCTGATTCCAAAAATATCAATTATATTGAAATTGATCAAATGGTTTGTGAGTTTTGAGCTTTTAAATAGCTCCCAAGATGGCCGATTTGCCGCCATTTTGAATAGCACATGTGACAACAAAAAATCCATAACTTCTTTCAGGTTTAAACTAGAGCTTTCAAATTTTTTTTGTTTTGTTCAGAATAAAGTAGACTTTTATTTAAACAGATTTTGGTGAACCTCATTTTATAAAAATGCTGTCAAAAATGACTTTTTGTCATTTTTTTAAGTAAAAAAAGGGGCAACTTCAATGGTTGATTTCCCACAATGTACCCCCTTCAATTTTCATCTAATTGCATAAATAAGCAACTCAAAGTGTGGTTTGATGACTAATAAAAAAAACTTAATGGGCAGTTCACAAGTTTTTATTTAAAAAAATAAATTCAATTTTACTGACTTTCCACAATAACAGAAAACACAAGATAATATTGATATTTCTTTTATTGCCAGAAATATCATACATATTTGCATCTAAAAGTTTGATAAGGTTTAATGTTACATAAATATATATATTTAATGTGCTAGAAAAGGGGAATCCCATAGGAATAAATAGGAATACCAATAATGGATTCTTGCAATCGGACAAATTGAAATCTATTGCAGTCTCAGTAAATTATGAATAAAAGGAAATGATGGAAAAAGTTCTAGAAATAGTTGAATTTTTGACAAAATCGTACTTTTATTATACAAAATACAATAAAATTGCAACTCTTAAATAAAAATTGTGGTACTTTAAATTAATACAAAATAACATATCAAATACACAATAAACATGCTATTAAAAATATATATCTACATCAATAATAATTTAAAGTAAAGGTAATTAATATTTTAAAAAATCCCTGCCAACAGGCAGATGTAAATTTTAAATATAGTATACTCCCTCAAATCTGCACAGCTTGGAACCAGAAGTTTTGTGGATTTTAGAATTTTGCCAATTTCTGGTCATTACTTTGTTTACCTTTTTTAAACATTAATTTGAATGCAATTAATAATGCAATCAAAACTAAAATGAATGCTTTACAATATAATAAAATATTAAAATAAGTAATAAATTAAAATAATAAAAATTTAGATATGATTAAAATATTAAAAGTAAGGATCAAGTTAATAATCAATAATATATGATTAAATATTCATTATAAACATGAAATATATCTTTCTTAAATTATTCAATGTAGTTACTAATGTACCTCATAAAGATACATTACTAATTCTCAACAAAATCATAAAATAAAGAAGTTTTTTTTCAGGTTTAGCCAGATTTAGATTTAATAACCAGAAAAGCTTGATTAATACATAAATATATTTGATAAGAAGATTGTGATTACCAATGATATAAGAAAAATCTGAATTTTTTCCAGAATATATTTCTTTTCCTTCGTGGGACAAAAAAAAAAAAAAAAACACGAATTCAGTGCTATTAACAAAAGTTACAAATTAAAATAAAATGGAATTGATATAAAATTATAAAAGTCAAGTTTTGTCCCTATATCCGAACTGAATGTTTCATTATTTACATCTGTAAATTATATGCAGATTTTTTAGAGTTCTGGATTTTAGGGTTTCGGATTTTAGATAGTTTACTGTACTTGTTTCAGTAACAAAAACTAAATCAAATTTATATATAAACCTAGTTCAACAATTTTATCTGGTTCTTTTTAGAATTTAATTTTTCTGTAAGAACTGGTTTTATCACAATCAGGGATGCCGCGGACGGGCTATAGTGCGTAAAATACGCAAAAAATCGGCGACGGGACGCAAAAAATTGAGCTTATGTGTCCCGCAGGACGCTTAATTTTCGTCAAAAAATTGCAAAAAAGAAATTTCGTTAAAAAATCGCGAAATAACGAATAATTTTCGGCAAATATCGTCAAAAAATTGGTGAAAAAAAGGCTAATTTTGTTACAAAATCACGAAAAAACGACTAAGTTCGTCCAAAAATCGTGATAAAACGACAAATTTCGTCCAAAAATCGTGATAAAACGGCAAATTTTGTCTAAAGATTTGCGAAGAACGGCAATTTTCATCAAAAAATTGTGATAAAACAGTAACTTTCGTCAAAAGATTGCGAAAAAACGGCACATTTCGTCAAAAGATCGCGAAAAAACGGCACATTTTGTCAAAGAATCACAAAAAAGGCAAATTTCGTTAAAAAAATTGCGAAATAACAAGTAATCTCCTGTAAATTTCATGAAAAAATGGCTAATTTTGTTACAATATCCCGAAAAAAGGGCAAGTTCCCCCAAAAATCGCGAAAAAAACAACAAATTATGTTCAAAAATCGCGATAAAATGGCAAATTTTGCCCAAAAATCGCTATAAAACAGCAATTTTCATCAAAAAATCGTAATAAAGCGGTAACTTTTGCCAAAAGATCGCAAAAAATCAGCAAATTTTGCCAAAAGATCGCGAAAAAACGGCAAATTTCGTCGAAAAATCGCTTTAAACTCAAATTTCATCAAAAGGGCACAAAAAAAAGTTAATGTCAGGATAGAATTTTTCTGTTAAAAAAACTAACTCTCCTGCTTCCAAATTATTATTATTATTTTTTTTGCTGCTCCAAAAACAGATTTTCCTGCTTCACAATCTGTTTTTGATTGTTCCAAATCTTTTTGAGTGAATGTAACTTCTGAAAACACCCATTCATTGAACAAAAAGTACCCCTTTACTCAACAGAAGAATTCTTTTTTCAGGAAAAATGTCTTTTTCAATAAATCAGTTTTACCCCTTTTTAAAAGAAATGCAAACAATAGTGATACTTGTCATTTTATAATTTAATTTATATCTTGCACATTTATTTTTTTTTAAAGTAAAGAAAATTTCTCTTAATAGTTTCAAAAAATTATATTGTCTTTAATTATTTATACATTATTATTAAAACAATAATTATTGCATTTAATTTTTCTTTTGCAAATGAACAAGTTCAATTTTTGCATCTAAAAATATGACTTATTATTAGTGGGGACCCGCTTTTGTAAAAAAGGGACCCACAATTTTAGAAGTCCTGGGTCCCCGGGACCCTTTTCAAGTCCAGCGGCATGACTGTTACAATTGTGTTAAGGCAGTGTATATAAAAAAATATTTTTGTACCCTCAACAACTCAATTTTCTAACACATTTTCAGATTCATTTTTAAAAGTAAAAACATGATACTTGTTGATGTGATTTTTTTTTTTCAGAGATTTATAAGCGACCTCAGGGCTGCTACAGGCAACTATTTTTATATTCTGTGTGCACCAGTATTTTTCTAATATAAAATTTGAAGTATATTTTACTTGCAAATGTTATCAAAGCATCTATTATGGATTTCATTTTTAAGAAAGTGGTTGGTGCCATTTAGAATTAAAAAATAATCGCCTATGGAAGCCTTGCAACCTGTGTTTTTAATTTTTGTTCAATGAATTAGATCTTGATTTACAACAATTATTTTCTCAGTATGACCATTTTTTCTGTTTCCAGTACTATTGCTTAAATTCAATTCAAAATGCCCACTTTGACAGCATTTTTTAATATAGTATGCTTTATATATATATATATATATATAGAACCAGCCAATTGAATGCATTTGTGAGCAAAAATGGATTTAAAAACGAATCAGAAAATCCAATGATTTTGCTTTGCCGAACTGTCCCATTCACATAGAAAGCAAGGCATTTTTGTATACACAGCTTTTTGTGCCAGTAATATGAATGTACATTTGAAGTCACTACAGATAAACCATTTGTCTATCTCATGCTGAATACAATCAGGTTGTATTCTAAAAGTTGTTAGATAAGTTCGCAAGCATCCACAAGTATATATTTACATTATCTGTGACTATTACATGATGCTTGTTCTCGGCAATGAATCTTAGAAATCACCTCTGGTTGATCGTAAACAAACTAGACGTGATAGAAAAAAAACTAAGAACAGTTGTGTAATTAACATAGAAAGATACATTAAAGGGGTGCATTGGTTCTTACAAGGAAGGTCTCCATACGGGCATACTCAGAAAAATCTGAAAAAATTACAGAATGTTCTTTTCATATAGTTATATATGTTTATAAAAAAAATTTCGGCGGAATCTCCTTATAACGTCCGTAAAAAAATAATAAAAAATTCGTTTATTTGGCGATTTATCTCCGGTTGACGAAAAAACGAAATTTTGAAAAATACGCTTTTACGCTTCGAATACTTTTTAAAGAAAAAAACTTTCTATGTTCAATTTATTTAAATAAGTTAAGTTTAAGTAATTTTAGTTTTGCATTTTTACTTTACTTTAAGTGTAATTTTGTCATATACATTTATATACTTATAACAAAATGAAATTAATATATTTTATCATTTAAAACACAATTTAAATTGATTAAAATTGTTCCAAATAAAAAAATATACTGTTAAAAATCTGCTGCATTTTGTCGCAACGCACTCCCTTGCTTGTATAGAAACGGTTACTTGGCCGTGAAATGGAGCTTTCTCATTGGTTGGAATAGAGATATTATATACAAGTGGTGGAGTGCGTTGCAACAAAATGCAGCAGATTTTTAACAGTGTATGACATGGTCAATTTACAGTGCTATGGATCATTCTCATTGGCCAGAAGAGAGATATTCTATAAAAGTAGTGGAGTGACGTTGCAGTAAATGCTGCAGATTTTTAACAGTGAAGTCAATTAAAATCAATTTTCAGATTCGTTAAAATCGTCTGCTTTTGGCGAGGAAATGCACTGCTCGCCAAATCCCGCGTCGCTTTCAGCTTTTCACGCCAATTATTCCAAACTATTTTATTTTTTTACATATCTAATAATGTAATTCCGCCGCTAATTTTCACTGATCCTTTATTACCTACATGAGTAGTTTAATTCGTATTTTTTTCAAAAAATTCTGAGTATGCTCCCAATGGAGACCTTCCTTGTTAGTCATCTGATATATAGACTAGTGTAACTTTTACTTACTGTATTTTTTATTTAAGAGTTTTAATTTTATCACATTTTTTATACATAATTTTTTACACATAATCATACAAGTATGATTTTGTTATATAATGTACCTATTTGTAGAGTTTTTTCTATCATTTCTTTTTTATTTATAATTTATTGAAACTCTGCAATAGTTTTCAATTTGTCAGGAAAGTACTTCTATGTCTTGCAAAAATCCATTATTATCATTCCTATTAATTCTCTTTTTTATAGGGGGTTCCCTTTTTTTAGCCACATTAAACATACATATTTAAGTAACATAAAACCTTATCAAACTTTTGGATGTAAATATATATAAATATTTCTGGTAATAAAAGAAATGTCAACTCATTATCTTGTGTTTTCTGTTATTGTGGAAAGTCAGTAAAATTGAATTTATTTTTTTAAATAAAAACTTGTGAACTGCCCATTAAGTTTTTTTATTAGTCATCAAAACACACTTTGAGTTGCTTATTTATGCAATTAGATGAAAATTGAAGGGGGTACATTGAGGGAAATCAGCCATTGAAGTTGTCCCTTTTTTTTACTTAAAAAAATGACAAAAAGTCATTTTTGACAGCATTTTTATAAAATGAGGTTCACAAAAATGTGTTTAAATGAAAGTTTACTTTATTCTGAACAAAACAAAAAAAATTTGAAAGCTCTAGCTTAAACCTGAAAGAAGTTATGGATTTTTTTGTTGTCACATGAGCTATTCAAAATGGCGACAAATCGGCCATCTTGGGAGCTGTTTAAAAGCTCATAACTCACAAACCATTTGATCAATTTCAATATAATTGATGTTTTTGGAATCAGCATTAGAAATTCTACAAATTCACTGAATTTTATCAAAATTGGTGATGGTGGGTGTCATGGTCTGGGTGATCTGACATGGACCCAAGAGTAAAAGGAAAGAACAATATTTGTCATAATCTCCATTAATATATATTCTATTAACTGCAATGAACATTAATATTAAATGATAATGAAAGATTATTATAGTTATTAAATAACATTTAATATACATTTCTAATAAAATATTTAAATCATTTTAGGGATGCAAAAATGTTGTTATATGGTATGAAAATAAATGTCAAGAACTAATCATTGAATAAATTTGAATATTATAATATATAATATTTCAAAATGCTTATCTTATCCATTTCATAAATGCAACTAAACAGCGATTTTTATTTTCAGTTCAATATGCAAAATCTTAACTTTTATATTAATAAAATTTTGATATAAACCTCAGACTCAATTTCAATTGAAAGCTTTTGGATTTAAAATTTAATGAATAGCAAAACAATATTTAAGAAAAATCAGAATATAATTATTTATATATTCTAGTTTTTAATTTTTAATTTTAGTGCTAATATGTATGAGTCTTATAGACCATTCCAACACCTATATTTTTATATATAAATTTTTACCTGAATAGTCGCAAATTATTTTTTTATTGAAATTTACTAAAACTACAATAAAGTCAGACTATTTATGTCCTGCTTACATTTTATTTAAAATTATTCAGGTATTATTTAAAGAGAATTAAAAGAAATAAATACCAATAAGAATGTATTTATTAAAATACGACACATTGCTCAGTGGTGCACAAAACAAAAATTTTAATATACATTTGTACAATTAAAATAAAATAAAACTATCAACGTTTCGCGCCGTCTTCTGCAGGCATCTTTAGGAAAATATGATAATGGAAGGACTAAGTTTGCATCTTGATCGAGAGATAATATTTCTAGTAAATTAAAATCTAAATGAATTAAAAGTTTAAAAATGTTGCCACTTACACATGAGTAAAAATTAAAATATTGCAACAAAATAAAAATTTTAAGATTTTATGATGTTATGCCATATTTTTGTAATGCCATTGTAGGATAAATTATCATTACATGGTTTATTTTCTCGTGCAATGATTTCGATAGATTCTCTTATTTTACCTTAAACTGGGTTATTGCATGGAACTATGATTTTGGCGTCATCAAAGTTAATACGGCAACCCTTGTTCGCCAAGTAGAAGCGAAAAAGAGCAGTATTCTGTTTATATTGTTTAATATCTCTGCGATGCTCTTTAATTCTAATTAAAAGTTGTCGCGTAGTCATGCCAATGTAGACTTTTTTAACATTATTAGATAAAGTGATGGGGATTTCATAAATACCAGATTTTTTATCTTTGAAATAAATACATTGCATATTTTTTAACATGCATATGACTGTATGAGTAAAAATCTTTTGCCTTTAAAATTATTCTTAAATTATTATTACATTTACAGAGATTCTTAAATGCCTTTTTTTTAATGTAGATTTTGTTCTTGTTTTATGAATAAATATTCTTAAGAATCTTTTTGATACTTAATATTTCACGTAAAATGACTTAATATTAAAGATAGAATGAAAAAATAATTGTTATAATACAAAAGCAAACTATTAAAAAATAGGTTTTTGACAATTTTCCACATTTTTGACAAAGAGGTTTTTGACATGACGGTAAAAACCATGGTAAAATCCGGTAAAAACCATCAGGTGTCAAAAACTTGCCAACCCTGGGTCTAGTTAATAACCAATAATGTATAATTAAATATTCATTATAAAGATGAAATGTGTTTTTTCTAAATTATTCAATGAAACTTGCCTGATAAAGGTACATTACTAATTCACATCAGGGTCATAAAAAAAAACAAAGCTTTATTTCTGGTTTAGCCAGACTTAATAACTAAAAAAGCTTTATTAATACATAAATATATTTGGTAGGATTGTGGTTATCGATGATATCAGCAATGTCTTGATTTTTTCAGAAATAAATTATTCTTTCTTCATGAAAAAACATGAATTCAATAACCTTAACAAAAATTGCAAATTAAAAAAATGTATGGAATTGATATAAAACTGAAAAAGTCAAATTTTGCACCTACATCTGAACTTAATGTTTCATTGTTTACATCTGTAAATTATGTGCAGATTTTAGAAAGTTGCAGATTTTAGGAGTGTGGATTTGCGAGAGTCTACTGTATTTTGCTACTGTTAATAAGACGTAGCCTTGAATGAATCAGTATATTCAGTCTTTTCTGCTTGTGTTGCATGATTCTCATTTGTATTGCAGCATGATTTTAGTTTCAATGCACAGTGCTAAGAGTGGAGAAGCAAAATTTTAATTTTCATCATATAATCTTCTTTTATTTTTTTAAAAAAGAAATAATACTACTCTGATTGCTTGCAAAATTTGTGCTGTATATAGACAAAAAGCTGTTTCAGATAGCATAGTTCAAAGATGGTTAAATTGTTTTAAATCTGGAAATTTCAATCTTGAAGATGGTGCTTATTCGGGAGAACAAAGATTACTAAAGGAAGAGCTCATAAAATAATCTCTCACTGAAATTCTTCATTATGCAGTGCAGGAGCCATCTCATAGATTAAATATTCCAAAAAGTACAGTAAATGATCATTTTAAGAAGGTTAGGTGCGTAAACCGCTACATGATGTATGGATACCCACACTTTAACACCACAGAATATGCTTGCTGGAATTTCATCTTGTTATTCTTTGCTGAAACAAAATGAATTTTTTTCAAAGGGCTCATTACTGGAGATGAGTATTGCATTTATTTTTCTCCTATGTTCTTAAGTACAAAAAAAAAAAAAAAAAAAAAGAGCTATTTTCGATTATTACTAAGTTTAACTTCCACAAACACACTTTATAAACTATAACTACAAATTGTGAAAATATGCAAGTATGTTTCAGGTTTTTAATGCATTATCACAGGTTTTAAAAATATCTCTAAAGCAAATATTAATGATTGAAAAAAAAGCTCTCTTTATAAAGGAATTTTACCTTTAAAAAATTTGAACAGGAAATTTACAAAAGAGTGGCCAATAAACTCTTCAAAGGATGCCCGCAGACAACCCTGCTCTAGAATAATGTTATTATGAAAACATCATGGGGTAAGTCAAATGAATCTTCCCAAGTGGTGTCGAGGGGAGGACTGCATCCCAAAAACGTAATGCTTTGTGTATGGTGGGATTATAAAGAAGTTATTTATTATAAATTGTTGCCGCCAAATATGACAATAAATTCAGAAAGCTACTGTTCCTAATTAGTAGTTTTAAAAGAAAAAAATCCAAGAAAAGTGGCCAGAACCGACGAATCTTTGATGTATAGTAGAGATGGGAAATAGAGTTATTTTTGGTTAACAGGTTACGATGTTACATACTTGCACAAGTAACAGGTTCCAACAACCTGTTATTTTCATAACATGTATCTAATGGTATCCTGTCAAAAGATGTTTTATTTAGAAGACTTTTAACAGAATGTTTGGAATAATTTTGGGACGTGAGTATAGATGTTGTTTTTTGATCAGATGAATCAACACCATTAAAATCAGTTTTTGGTTAAAATCTTAATTTTTGCAGGACAAAACTTACCTAGTTATGCTACTTTTTAATTTCAAGCATTTTCAGCTTTTCTGGCACTAAAAACACTTTTTCCATTTATGGCAACTAAAGCGTCAAAAATTCATAAAATTCTAAGCATAATAACTCAGTAAGTTTTAGCTGTAGATGAATACATTTTTACTGTCTTAAGGATGCTAGTCACTCAGCGGCCGAATTCCTCTCCGTAATGTTAAATCTATTGGGGATTGATGAATCCTTATATTCAAAATATCTCCTTAAGAAATTAATATTTTTAACTCATTTTTTAGTGTTCTCTCAAAGGATGTCACTTTTTTTTTTTTGTCAAAATATTTCTAAAAGTCATACCCAATTTAATATATTATGTTTAAAAAATAACGAACAACGCATACAAATTCAACAATTCTAATAAATAATAATTCAGCCTTAAGAAATATTTTGAAAACTTAGGAAAAAAAGAGACATTCTTTAAAAAAAGAATACTGATTTTTTTTTTTTTTTTTTTTAATTATTATTATTATTAATTCGTCAATGATATGTTTTGAATATAAGAATGCATTAAACGCCCATAAACTTAACATTATGGAATGAAATTCGACCCCTGACTGACTAGCACCCTCTATAATTAGAACATAATTTTTTTTTTTTTTTATTAAAGCTTACAGGATCCAGACATTGTAATTTTTTTATGTTTCTTAACCATTTAAAAAGCGCCTATATTAACGTAAATTGAGTCTTAAATGATGCATAATAAAATCTGAAATATTTTTTGCAGTTGGAACTACACCACTAAAACTAAAGGTTTAGAAATTAGCTTTTGGTAAATGATAACAAGAGATGCTCTGTACAAAAATAAACACAGTTTTAACATAATTTGTAAAAAATAAATAAAAGTTTGTTCCCGACTTCATTGCTGCCATACATATCGATGCGTATGCAGTCTGAACATTACAAGACCAGGAAAATATTATCTATACTTTTTTAATCGTATGCAATTTAGCAATACAGAACTAAAAACATGTTTTTCCATACTTGCTGATTAAAAATCTGAAAAATCCTTAAAGTGCAAGTATCGCAAGTCTGTAAGTTTTGATTATAGAAGAGTATTTTTTTTACATGTTGAAACACCTAGAAAGCTATAAGACCGAAACATTGTATTTTCTTCTTCTTATTATTATTATTTCTTAAGCATTTAAAAAACAGCTTTTTTAAGATAAATAGATTTTTTATGATACAGAGCAAAATTTTTGAAACAGTTTTGTAATGGGACTTTTGTAACAGTTTTGTAATCTCTAAAATTAATGGCTTAAAAATTAGCTTTTTGTAAACGATAAGAAAAGATGTGCTACATAAAAATAAACAGTGCTTTAACAACATGTAAAAAAAGAAATTTGAAAAAAAGAATTTCTAGAAAAAGAAATTTGAACTCCGACTTCATTACAGCTATATTTATCAACGCCTATCCAAAGATAATCCAAAAGAACCTAGAAAAATTATTTATAAGCTTTTAATTAAAAGCAATTTATCCAAATTGATTTTTATTACTTTTCCAAATTAATTACAATTGTAGTCGCGCAAATAATGTGGTGTTATTATCTTTCTATCATTTACAATGAAACAAAATCTCAGAAATATAAAAAATTTCCTTACTCTGATTTCTTAAAAACACAGCCTTAAGAAACTAATAAATAAATAAATAAATAAATAATAAAAGCATATTCTTCCTCCCCCCCCCCCCCCCAAAAAAAAAAAAAATTTAGCGTCACACACACACACACACACACAAAAAAAAAAAAGAAAAACAAACTTCTCAAACTCCATTAGCATCATCTCTTTTAAACTTCTAAAGTAAAAAAAACCGCCGCTACCTGCTCAAAAGTACAACAGAAACAAAATAATCCCCTTCTGCTGATTCTCTTTAAACATTCAAAGTCAAAGAAAACACCACATGGACAAAAATGGCTAACGAAATTAACTCTGCCAATGGAACCAAATCGAAATTAATCCCATCCTTTGATATCCATCATTAAAAAAACACCTTTGATATTTTTATTCCAATGAATCCCATCTACTAAAATGATTCCACGCAACGCTAATTTTTCTGCACAACAGTTTATAACATTTCAACTTACATGAATGTGATCTGTTAAAAAATATTTTTTCTTCCTATTGAATAAAAAGAGTTGCAGTATTAGTTGTATTAGAATTAACTGTAATGAATAAATGGAGTTTTTCAGAAAAAAATTTTAACAGTCGTAGCATTTTTTTTTTTTCTTTTCCTTTTCTGGCGAACGGCCAGATGTTTGTTTGCTAGTGAATTCGACTTTGATTCGGTGTTTGGATAGGGCTATTCTGCATGGATAGTGGATAGTGGATGATACTTTCTAGACATTGAAAGCTGATAAGGAAACGAAAGGATTTGTGACTGTTGATCATGATTTCTTTCGGTTTGCTTAGGCGAATCGTAATAAACCTTTTAAAAAAAATTTTTTTAAATTTCAAAATATATTTTTAAGATCTTTTTAAATTAATATCGAAAACAAATTTTGGAAATTTTATTGTTATTATAATTTTAATATGTATTAAAAAAAAAAACCAGTTCTTTTAGCTTTTTTTCCTTTTTTTTACATACTTTGCAGGTAATGCATTCCAAATTTAACAGGGACTTTCCGTTAATCTGTTACTAAATAATGCACCATAAAAGAATAACGTTGTTATTTATCCTAATACGATAAATAATGCCCATCTCTAATGTATAGTATCCCAGCATGACAATATGCTCTGCATAATGTTGCAATTAATGTAAGGCAACACCTTAATGAGTATGGCAAAAATGCTTTGTGTCATGCCCCATATTCACTAGACCTAGTTGTTTCAGATTTTCACGTCACTCAAATCTCTTTAAATGGCTTGGGCTTCACTTTTTTTAAAACTTTAAAACACAACATTGATAACTACTTTACAAATAAACTTTTTTTTTTCCCCATCTGCTGAAAAGATGGTAAAAAAATTACACAACAAAGTGGTGCTTATGTGATTCTATAACATTGTCCTATCTCTTTGTACATCCTTATTGAAATTTATCATAAAACCACAGAACCTTCTGAATGACCCAATACATATCTATATTTAAACAGAAATTCAATTTATTTTTAGGATGAATATGGTGCACCAGGCATGGTTGTTGGTGTAAGCATCGATGATAAAGTAATTTGGGCTGAAGGTATGTTGTATATTTTATTGGTTATTTCTATCAATCTCTAGTTATAAAATTCTAAAACCCTTTTAATATTGGTTAATAAAGGGCGCTGTACAAGCAAACATTTATTAATTCTCTAAAACTGATTTTCAAATGCTGCATTTGGAAAAGAATTCAGGATCATTAATTTATTATCTTTTGAGTATTTTTCATATCTACATGTTGAAAAATAACAAAGAAAAAAAAATACTGTTTTCATGCATGGTCCATGTTAAACATTTGCCAAATGCGAATAAATTTGAAAAGTGGTACTAAAAGTAAAATTTTGGAAGAATATTTGCTGAACAATTTTGTCAATCCTTAAGAAGTATTGTTTAAAATTTCTTAGAATAGGGTTGACATGATACATTTAAAAAAAATAATTTGTTGTAAGTTTTATAAAATTTTTTGGAAATTTTTTTTTCATGTTTTTTCATAAAGTAACCTTTTATTTATTAAAAATATAATGAATTTAAAAAAATCATTAAAAATGTCTATCAACAATGGTTATTTTTGCATCAAATCTCTCTTTTTAGGAGGATTGATGTATTGTATATTCAGATTAAAAAGCTCTGTAGGTGGCCTTTATTCGGAGGTTTCACTGTATTTTGATTGCATTCGCACATGCACAATGAAGCATTATTTAGTAAACTTGCTCATATTTTATCCAATTTTTAATACAGTAGACTCCCTCAAATCCGCACAGCTTAGGACCAGAGGTTTTGCGGATTTTAGAATTTTGCAGATTTCTGGTCATTGCTTTGTTTACATTAAAAAAAATAATTTGAATGTAATTAATAATGAAATCAAAAGTATAATGAATGCATACAATATACTAAAATATTAAAAAAGTAATAAACTATAATAATAAAAATTTAGGTATTTTTAAAATGATTAAAATACTAAAGGGAAAGGTAAAGTTAATAATCAATAATGTACAATTAAATATTCATTATAAAAGAGGAAATGTGTTTTTTCTAAATTATTCAATGAAACTTGCCTCATAAAGGTACATTACTAATTCACATCAGGATCATAAAATAATGAAATTTTATTTCAGGTTTAGCCAGACTTAATAACTAAAAAAGCTTGATTAATACATGATAACATACATATATTTGGTAAGATTATGATTACCAATGGTATTAGCAATAGCTTTATTTTTTCAGAAATAAATTATTCTTTCTTCATGAAAAAACATGAATTCAATAACCTTAACAAATATTAAATTAAAAAATGTATAGAATTGATATGAAACTGAAAAAATCAATTTTTGCACCTACATCTGAACTGAATGTTTCATTGTTTACATCCATAAAATATGTGCGGATTATAGAGAGCTGCGGATTTGAGGGAGTCTACTGTATTTTAAAAATCTAATTACAGGATAATGCTCAACCACAAGAAAAGTAACACATCTTGAAAAAGTTCGTTTAGCATTTTGTACCAATAAAAGGTCTGTCATAGATGCAACTATCTACAGATGATGTTTCATGGGTGCAATTACATGGAAAATCAATTTATTATGCTATATATCCATTCTTGACTGAAGTAGAGAGGTGGATTTTGTGGGGAGGTAAAATTACTCAGCCCTCTAAACCACATCTGTGTCTTTATTCTTAAGGGTTTTAAGCTTTTATGCCTGCCTTTAACTGGGTTGGCAAAAAAAGCTGTTTTTTTTTATTTTATATAAACCAGTTTTTTTTAATCCTTCCTTATTACATATACATGCCTATTTATTGATAAAAATAGCCATTGTTGGATTATAAGTAGTGTAACTTAATTTTAAAATAATTTAAATTAAATAATTACAGTGAATTTATGTAGAAAATTGAAAAAAAAATCATATTTTAATTTAAACAGCATTAGCAAACAGTCTTATGTTCAAAGAATAAACTGCTCTATGCTGTGAAACATTGATACTCTGAAAATCCTTTTAAACAATCTTTTGATTATTAAAAATAAACATTTGGATGTAGTTTGATAAATATAATATTCTTTTTCAAATTATATAAATAATTAACTTCAGATTCTTCTTGGTATCTTGTTTTCTGAGTTACAACTTGAAGTCAACATTTTTGGTCATTAAATTCAGCAGGTACCGTAATTTCGGGTGTATAAGCCGCGGATCAAACAATTCTTTTTGGACCCAGAAATCTTATTTAGTGATTGAAGACAAATATTTATGTCAATCTAAGTAGTAACGTTTGTTTCTTAAAAAATTCTGGGTCGAAAAATAATTGTTTGATCCGCGGCTTATGCACCAGAAATTACGGTAACAGAAAAAAAAAAAAAAGATTATTATTATTATTGAAATGCTATAGCTAGAAGCCAATCTTTGAATACTCTCTTATTTGACTTCATATTTTAACTCTTCAGGATAATCTCTCCAATCACGAAAAATTTCTTTTACAGCTTGAGCAAAATCTTAAAGATCATCAAGTTACATTATTAATTGTGTTAAATAATCTGCATTTTTTTAAGAAATTAGAATATTTTATACTAAATATTGAATATTTTTAATCTATTTTATCTTTGATCAGTTCATTTGTTTGAAGCTTATTCTTTAGAGCCATAGATACACTACCTGGTCATTGATTATCGTTCACTTGCGATTTTAGACATTTTGTTAAATATCTAGAAAAATACATGGGGAATCATCTCGAAACTCTTAGTGTATAAATATAATAGTATAAGTCATACATCTCTGTGATGATTTTTTCCCGAAACTCCATAAGGAACTGTCAACAAATTAAAAAATATGAATATGTTTTGAATAACCCTGTCAAAACTAATGTAGCAAAAGCGCTCAAACTCTAGATTATGATTAAGTGCCTTATTGTAATACACTGTGTTCATTTTTATGCAAATAGCATGCATATTCGCAGAGTAATTAAGGTTTTTATAAAAATGGTCCCAAATTTTTCCAAATTTTTTCCTTATAATTTTCAGAGTTCTTAATATAAAATAATATTTTTTTCTGAAAATATGACAAACAACATTGCACACATTACCCTGTAATCAGATATAAAAAATAATAAAAATTGTATGAAAAATGAATAGGTTTACTAAATAATTTTTCACTATGCATGCGTCAATGATATCAAAATTTCATTTGCATGTTATGTTAGCTAAATATATAGAGCAACTTTTGTGAAAGTCTCAAAATCATAGCTTGAAAATTCTGAAAGTAATCGCCTATAGAAAAAGGACAAAATCCGTTGTTTCCAAAATGAAGCAAAACAATGAGGGATTTTATCCAAATGTAGTAGTACGTTCCGTATTGTGTATTCTATATTGACACTAATCAATGAATATACGGATACAACCCCTCTTATTTTTGCTTCATTTTGAGAATAACGGATTTTCAACTTATTCAATTGACGATATTTTGATAATTTTCAAGTTATGATTTTGCGACTTTCACAAAAGTTGCTCTATACATTTAGCTAACATAATATGCAAATGAAATTTTAATATCGTTGATGCATGCACAGTGAAAAATTATTTAGTAAACCTACTCATTTTTCATGCAATTTTTATTATTTTTTAATTCTGATTACAGGGTATTGTGTGCAATAATGTTTGTCATATTTTCAGAAAATAATAATATTTTATATTAAGAACTCTGAAAATTATAAGGAAAAAACTTGGAAAAATTTGGGACCACTTTTATAAAAACCTTAATTACTGGTATATTGAAGGATAAATTATCATTACATGGTTTATTTTCTCGTGCAATGATTTCGATAGATTCTCTTATTTTACCTTGAACTGGGTTATTGAACGGAACTATGATTTTGGCCTCATCAAAGTTAATATGGCAACCCTTGTTCGCCAAGTAGAAGCGAGAAAGAGCAGTATTCTGTTTATATTGTTTAATATCTCTGCAATGCTCTTTGATTCTAATTATGAGTTGCCACGTAAGCATGCCGATGTAGACTTTTTTAACATTATTAGATAAAGTGATGGGGATTTTATAAATACCAGATTTTTGATCTATTTATGAAATCCCCATCACTTTATCTAATAATGTTAAAAAAGTCTACATCGGCATGACTACGTGGCAACTCATAATTAGAATCTAAGAGCATCGCAGAGATATTAAACAATATAAACAGAATACGGCTCTTTCCCGCTTCTACTTGGCGAACAAGGGTTGCCGTATTAACTTTGATGAGGCCAAAATCATAGTTACGTGCAATAACCCAGTTCAAGGTAAAATAAGAAAATCTATTGAAATCATTGCACGAGAAAATAAACCATGTAACGATAATTTATCCTACAATATACCAAAAATATGGCATAACATCATAAAATCTTAAAATTTTTATTTCGTTGCAATATTTAAATTTTTACTCTATGTGTAAGTGGCAACATTTTTAAATTTTTAATTCATTTTGATTTTAATTTATTAGAAATATTATCTCTCGATCAAGATGCAAACTTAGCCCTTCTGTTATCATATTTTCCTGAAGACGCCCGCAGAAGACGGTGCGAAACGTTGATCGTTTTTTTTTTTATTTTAATTGTACAAATGTATATTAAAATTCTTGTTTTGTGCACCACTGAGCAATATGTTGTATTTTAATAAATAGATTCTTATTAATAAAATTTTTTTTTTCAAAAATTTTAAAAATGACTATCTGAAAAAATTTTAAATTAAAAAAAATTAACTTTTATTTTTTTAACTATGCATAGTCAACTTGCATATCAAATTAAACCTTATAAACTCCTCTTTAAAATGAGTGGTCATAAAACTTTCAATGTTTGATAGAACTTGAGAAATTCAAAATTCAAAACATGTAAACAAGCCAAAAAATAATAATTTTTCAAAATTTAAATAATTAATTGTATGAAAATTTAAAACAATAAATAAAAAATAAAAATATGCTCAAATTTATATCATCAGCCAGAATGATTCCTGAGAGTTTCATCAAAATCTGAAAGGGTCAGGTTGAATCACTGGTTGATTTGGCATGGAATGACCCCCTTTTTCAGCTTGTTGATTATCTCCTATATGGTTTTGGGAGAAATATTCACAAAATATATGACCTATACTATTCTGGTTACACACATGGAGTTTCAGGATAACGCCTGACGTATTTGTTTAAATATTTAACAAAACATCTAAAATCGCACATGACCGGTCATCATTGGCCATACATATACAATTTATAATATACTTATTGAGCATGCAAAAGAGAAATATGCAAAATAGCTTAAACAAAACTGAATCATTTAAATTAATTTAGTATAGTAAGGGGCTCAGCCTCCTGCTCACAAATGCTCGCCAACCCCTGTGAATTGCACCACAATTAACATTGGGTGGTACTGCTGCGCTGTTACTCTAGTCAATGAATATTATCATAAATGATTTTAACATATGAAATTCTAATAAAAATGCATTTTCCCATATAATATTGTACAGCATGATTTATAAATAATTTTACAATTATTTTTAATGTATAAAAATGTAACTGAAAATTTCATTGAAAATGCCAATAAAAATGTATTTTTTTCACCTGTATTGCTGCACACTGTACTACTATGTGGCATACATTCATTTAAAACTCTTTGAAAAACACTGAGAACGCTAACAAATAATGCAAACAAAACTTTTTCTTCTGTGTGTAAAAGACAGTCTTATCAGAAAAATGATTTGCTGAATACATATGTTACAGTAAAATGAACCAATCACTCTGTGTTTTATGTATCGACCAAACAATTCGTGTTTAAAAAGAGATACTCTCTAAATGTTAATTTGCTAAATGGGCCAGGTCATGTGACCAAAAATTAACCACCGAGGATCGTTGTTAAGGATGTTGCCAAATGGCAAGCTAAAAATTCAGTTTCATTTTGCAGCCATGTAAGAGATATATATATATGTATATACACTGGTGTGCAAAATTTAAGGATGAGTCCCAAAATGCCAATTTTCAAGGGATTTTCAAACGATAATTTTGACACAAATATTTAAAAAGAAGTAATATAATTCAAATAATTACTATCCCTGTATAATAGCTAGTCCATATAACATCTCATTCAGGTCACACATGGTCACAAGAGTCACAATCACTACGGCGAAATGAAAAATAGGAAATTCCCTACGTGTCTTTTATGAGTCTCAAATGACTACTATATGTGACCCACTCACAGGTCATTGTGACTGCTGCTTTGTG
Source organism: Maratus speculifer (assembly GCA_964019185.1). Lineage (NCBI taxonomy): Eukaryota > Metazoa > Arthropoda > Arachnida > Araneae > Salticidae > Maratus > Maratus speculifer. The sequence goes on along the minus strand of OZ025299.1, from coordinate 141,992,003 downwards.
GAGAGTCACCAGGTGACTTTACAATGTCATTTCATTACTACTTTCGTGTGACCTCTCATCTGGATACTCAATTTCAAAGTCATTGTGAACGTTGCATTATGATAAATTACCAAATAATGTCCCATTAAAGTCACTTGGTGAGTTTTCACCACTTTTCACTGTGATTACTTCACAGTAAGGTCTCTGTCACCATTTGACAAAGTCTTGTGACAGAAAGTGGCACAAAGCAGCAGTTGCAATGACCTGTCAGTGGAGTCATATAGTAGTCATTTGAGACTCATAAAAGAGACATGGAATTTCCTATTTTTTGTTCTGCCGTAGTGACTATGACTCTTGTAACCATGTGTGACCTGAATGAGATGTTATATGGACTAGCTGTTATGCAGGGATAGTAATTATTCAAATTATATTACTTCCTTTTGAATATTTGCATGAAAATTATCGCTTGAAAATCCCTTGAAAATTGGCATTTTGGGACTCGTGCTTAAATTTTGCATACCAGTGTATACGCATATAGATTCTTTGGTTGCTCTTACTGAAAATGTGATTGATATGAAGTTATTTGAGAACTTAAAAGCTAAAGTTGTTAGATTAATCTGCACCCTCTGTTACTGGGCTTCTGCTTTTTGGTGCTTTAATAAAATCCTTTCTTTTTGCTTTTTCAACCTCTTTGGTCCTTGGCCTCCAACCTCTCCCTATTCAGGGACCTCTGTTCTTTTATATATGTTTTTTCTTTTAATAATTGAGGCATTGAAGTGGAAAAAGTTGTAAGTCAAGAAAAATCAAATTTGAGATTTAAGAGGCCACTCGACTCGCTCAAAAAGACCTAGATGATAATGTTAAGTCTATGGAGGCGTTATTTGAAAATATCTTGTTCAAATTTTAATATTCTCACATGATTTTTTTTTTTTTTTTTGATAGGATTGTTGAGGATGATCTACAACTGAGCTAGTTTTTACTTTTTCTATTTTGGTTTTGAATTTAAAAGAAAAAAAAATTACTTCCAGAACCGGCTCTGAAATTGAATCTATTATAATATATAAAATAAAAAAAACAAAATTAAAAACTAACCTGTTTGTAGATTGTCTTCAGCTATACTATGCCAAAAAAAAATCACTTAAAACTATTAAAATTTGAGGGAGATATTTGAAAATAATATCCCCATAGACTTAACATTATCATCTGGTTCTTTTTGAGTGAGCAGAGTGGCTTCTTAATATAAAATAATTAAAATAATACTTTAAAATAAGTATGTTGATTTAAAAAAAGAAAAAAAAAAGTTGTAAAGCTGAAATATCCATACATGGATCTCATATGCTTATTTTATGCGAATAAAACTTATGTAATTTAGCAGTGTAAAACTGTTTTTTGCTTCCCCTTCAAAATTAGGTTTTCTTGATTTACTACTTGTTCCATTTCTGTGCCTCAATAGTTATAATGACCTGTTTTAGGTGTGTTTATGATTATATTAATATGTAGCACCTATCGTCATTGCTCAGTCAGTCTGCATATAACAATGCAAAAATTACCCAATTGAATTATTTAAAATGTATAATTTTTGCATAATTTTGATGTGTCATTTCAAATTTTATGAAAATTGAATGCATAGTTCAATTACAGGGACAGTCAAAAATATTCTTTTACATTATGGGCAATGGGACAAAACAATTTCAAGTGCATTTTAATCATGTTACTGTCTTTCAAACACAATGAAATTGATATGCATTAATGAATAACAAGAAAATATGCATTTCATTGAATATGCACAGCAAAGAACATTTATTATTAATTTACAGGGCCACACAAAAGAGTTCCGTTACATAGTGGTATAGGAGAAAAAATTTTTGCAGCATAATTTAATTATGTTAAGTGTTTCACATAAGCTGAAATTGATATATATTGCTGAGGTTTGCTACAAGTTACTGCCTGTATAATAGAAAGTGCATAGTATTTACAGGAATATGCAAAATATTTCGGATACTGTACTAATCCTAAGTGCTGTATATTAGAGATGATATTGGAACTGCATTTTTATTTGTAAAATGAGTTTTTAGAGGGATACTGAGTATGAACAAAAATAATTTAAAAGTGTATTTTAAATGAGTTATGGATTTTTATGCTCAAATACATTTAGCATACCAAGATAACTTTGTATAATATAGATAAAATCATACACTGGGCCACACAAAGATTCGGATACATGACTGTCTATATATGATAATCTCTGGAAATGTGATTTCAGTAGTTTTAAGAGCAAGTTTTTGTCTTAGTTAAATTTTAGCTAAATAGTGGCGTGTATATAAAGGTTATATATAAAATACAAGACTATACAAAAATGTTCAAGTGTGCTTCTGTCTATTACTATAAATTTCTGAAAAAGAAATTTTAAACTATTATGCCTTATTAGAACTTTCAGTGTAGTTGAGAAGTGTTTGTAAATTTCATTTGTCTGACCATCTGTCTGTCTGCCCAAACTCAAACTTGCATTAATATATTAGTTGAATTGCTCTGTAATTGATAGATGTTTTTGAGATTTATTATGCATGTTCAGCAGGTGTGTAGCTGTAAAAATAACAGAGGATATATGCTGTAAGCAGATGGTATACCCTAGAGTGTGTATACTACAGCTTTCTTTAGAAGCAAAGAGTATATGGTGCTCCTTTAAAAAATCCAGAGGGTGTATGGCATATACCCCCGTACCCCCTCCACTACATCCCTGATGTTTGGTATTGAAAATAGTATGTTGAATTCATAGTTTATTAGCAGAGACACACAAAAGTATTCCATTACATTATGGTCTATTGGGAGATGTCATAATCATATAAATATGTAGCACCTATAGTCATCATCTGGTCCATCTGTTTGCCTGTATAGAACAGCACAAAAACTATCCAACTGAATGATTTGAAATTATATATATATAACCAGCACTTGATTTAGGGCAGGGCCTTCGGGGCACAGGCCCAGGGCCCCCAATTTTCAAGGGCCCCCAAATGCTGCTGAAAGGTTTTCAACTGTTGTTCAAAATCAGTACAACTGCTTACAAAATCTAGTGGAATTTTACATTTCATTCTACATTCTACTGTGTTCATATATTATTTTTACAACGTTGTGTATTTTGGTTGAAACATCCGTATTTAATCACTTTATTATAGTGAATATTTTCTTTTATCTTTATCACTGTAAAAATACATTGTATTTTTAATTTTTATTTAATCATGTTTCTGTTCTTGTCAAATTATTTGAGGTTGGTGAGTGCAGTTCATAGGCGGTAGAGTCCCACAATATTTAAATAACTATAGTTTGGTATTGCGGAATATTTATGATTAATTGTTGCATACTTTATCATTCCAGACATATAAACTTGCGTAGCAAAAGATAATTATCAATACACAATTTATTGTACTACTTCTACTTATTTAGATTTCATATTTTGAAATAGTTATTTAAAATCCTAAATAAATGATTATCATATTTAATTTTTTTATTGGTATTTAAAAGTTATTCAATCGTGGTTATCTAAATAAGTCACTTTTTTTTTGGGGGGGGGGGGGATCTCAATCAAGTAACTTTCCAAGGGGGCCCCGTGTAAGCATCTGTGCCCAGGGCCTCCAAATTTGTAAATCGGTCCCTGTATATAACCCTTGCAGAATTTTATTGAGTCATTCCACATTTAATAAAAATCGAGTCAAAACTTAAAAAGATATTAAAATTTTCTTTATTCTATTAAATCCTTTCATACATAATTAATTCAGTGACATCCAGAGATAAGTAATAATTCTAGGTTGCCATGTTGATGATGTCCTATTTAAAATGGAGTCTAATTATTTCCATGCTGAATATGTATACATATAATCATAATAAATTTTGTATTATGCATTTTTGTGTAAGGGTGCAACAGATTTCCACCAAAATCTGAATATTTATAAAACTTCATTATAATATGAACATATCCCATTTGCCATATTTGATGTGCAATTTCTGACTTGTTTTTATTGCAATGTAAAAAAAAATTAAGGATAAAATAGATTACTGAACCCCTTGAATTTATGCTTTTTACAATAACACTGATATAAACAGCAGATTAATAGTAATAAAGTTTTGGTTTCAAATTTGTATTATGTTACAGCTAAAATGAATAATAAAATTTCATAAAATCCAGAAATTGTTTTTGTGATGACAAGCTACAGTCACTAGGACATTTATATATTTTTTAAAGTAATTAATACAAACCAAAATATTTCTTATATTAAATAAATTGACATTTTTCTTTTTTTACTTTATTTTACAATTAAATAATTGTTATTTTAAAACAGTATTTTTTTGTATTTCTTTATGGAGAAAAATAAATTATTAAATATTTTGGAAATTCTACATTACAGTAACATAGTGATACTTCATGTTGAAGTTCAATACATTCTCATAAAATTGTTATTTAAAGCTTTCTTTTAAGCATTTAACTTTAATATTAAATAAAAACAAGTATCTTAGCTTTACATAAAAGCTATTATTTTTTATTTATATTCATTAATTTTAAAGAAAAGTATACTGATGAAAAATTTTACTTTTAGAAGCTAAAAACAACCAGTCAGGGTAAAACAGATAACTATGAGCTAATAGCATGTTTTGAAGGCTACAAGTAGTCAATTCAGTGCAGTTAATTCAGTAATCAATTAGCTTTAAAGAAAAAGAAAATAAATAAAATATAAGGGGTGGTCCATTGTACCCCACTCTCCCCTAAAATGATATGGTTTAAGCAAATGATTTAATAGTGTTGTAAAATAAGATTGCAGTAAATATAATGTGTCTGATATTATGTTAAAAAAGGAAATCTTTAATAATTCGAATTATAAATCCCCTACAAAATCGAAAAATCACCTGTAAAATTTGGGTTAAAGGAAGATAAAATTCAAACCCTGCATAATATTAAGTCATCCAAAAAGTTCTGCAGTTTTTTTAATGATAAATTTCAATGAAGATATATGAAAAGATAAAAAAAAATTATTGAATCACATTAGCATCATTTTGTTATGTGACCTTTTGCCATCGTTTTGGCAGCTGTAAAATTCAATAAAAAAAAAAGCCATAATGTTTATTCGCAAAGAAATTATTAGTATGGTATTTGGCAGTCTCTAAAAAAGTGAACTCCCGACTGTTCTGAAAAATCTGAAGTGACATGTAAAAATAAAATCTGAAACAAAACAGGTCTGATGAATATGTAGGATGATGCAAAACATCTCAATCACATGCATTAAGGCTGTCACCAGTAAGATGAAGACACACAATTCACTCTACTAATGGACTGTACACACATAATTATTTATTTTCTCGTTACACAAACTCAAAATAATAATGCCATTACGCATCACCATTTTTTAACACAAAACACAACTCTATTCTATGCTCTAAAACTCAACTCTGTTTTTACTTTATTTTCTTTACAGATGGCGTTCTACCACAGTACTTGCAATTAGGTACAGAATATTCTGCCTCACATTGCTGTGGTTACATTCAACCATTAAATTTTTCAGTCATTTCAAATGTAAATATAAAATAAGAACAATATATTGATAATATTAAAACACAGAAAAAATATATACAAGATTACAGATTAAGGGGTAAAATACAAATTTTAGATATAGGTCTTTTGTAAACTCCAGATTGAGTTTTTGTTTTAATCACTCTGACCCATTTATCTTCACCAAAATAAATTTTTATTGTTCTACAAAATGCCCATTTTTGTGGCAGTAGATTCTCATCTTTAAAAAGCACTAATTCATTGACTTTTACATTATTTTTTTCTACCATCCACTTGGATCTCTGTTGCAAATTGTTAAGATACTAAATATGCCATTTTTTTCAAAAAATTTGAATTATTTTTGTTAGTTTTTTCCAGTTAGACAACCGATTGTCTTTAATCTCAGTTAAATTTGGCTCAACAATGGCAATTAAGGGCCTCCCAATTAGGAAATGGGCAGGTGTTAGCACATCATACACATCAGTATCTAATGACAGCAGTACAAGCGGTCTGGAATTTAAAATTCCTTCTATTTGGGTAATGACCATTAGGAATTCTTCATATGTCAACCTAGAATTGCCTAAAACTCATTTAAAATGATATTTGAATGCCTTTACAGCACTTTCCCAGAGGCCACCAAAATCAGGTGCTCTTGGAGCAAGGAAATTCCAGTCAATTCTTTAGTAGACAAATAGTTTGCAAGCCTGTCATCTGGTTTTAAAACTAAGTTATGTTACTTAGAAAGCTCTTTATTAGCTCCTATAAGAATTGTGGCATTGCCCGAATATAATTTCGAACACAAATCTCTTTAAACATGCTACAAAGGCCTTCGATGTTAAATCAGTCACAATTTTGAGATGAATGACTTTTGTGACTAAGCATACAAATATACACATGTATATTTTGTGGTAAATTCCTTTCCTTTGATTTCTATACTTAATAAGGAATGGGCCACAAAAATCAGCTCCTGAACAATTGAATAGGAAGTCAAGAGTTACCCTCTCTTTTGGTAAATTGCCCATTAATTGTTCAACTCCTACAGGTTTAACTCTAAAACACTCAATGCAATCGTGCACAACTTTCCAACACGTTGCTTTACCCTGAACTGGCCAAAACTTTTGTCTCATGTAATGTAATAAAACAGTAGGGCCTAAATGAAAATATCTCTTGTGATATGCCTCTAAAATTAGCTTAGTTAATTTATGGCTCTTAGGCAGAATAATTGGGAATTTACTGTTGAAACTTAAATTAGAATTTTTTATTCTACCATTCACTCTTACTATTCCATCCCTATCTGAAAAAGGATTTTAAACATTTTATCTTACTTTTATCCAGAACATTCTTTTAGTTAATTAACCACTTAATTTCCTCTCAAATTTCACTGATTTGAATCTCTTTAATAATAAATATCTCACTTTTTACTATTTCCTCAGTTTCCAAAGGACCCAACCTCCTTCCAGTTGGAATCTTCAAATTGTGAATAAACCTGAAAACATAACTTACAACATGCAATATTTTAGTATAACAGTTAGTAATATCAAATAACACTTGAATAAAGGGATTAGAAATTACATAAAAAACAGATAAGTCATTTTGCTCTAATTCTTTTAGTTCTTGTGAAAACTCGTCTCTAATGACAGATGTAAGAATTTCAAGATTGGAATATTTTCTTTCAGTCAAAAACACAGGATTTTTGAACCACAGCTTGTTTTCAACCAGTTTCTGAGGATCCATTCCTCTTGATATAAAATCTGCTGGATTGTTCTCAGAAGATACATTTTGTCAAGTCCTGTATTGCTGCTACACGGTTAGCCACAAAAGTTTTTAGAAAATATGGCTCTTTTCGTATCCAGGAAAGTATGATCATTGAATCCCTCCATAAATAAATGTCAGTGGTCTCTAGTTGTAAGGCGCTTTTCACTTTAGTTATCAATTTTGCTAAGAGAATGGCTGCAGAAAATTCTAATCTTGGTATAGTAACACGCTTAAGGGATGATATTCCTGATTTGCTACAAACCAAGTTCACTTTAAAGGCTCCATCATCTTATATTGATTTGCAATAAATGAGGCATCCATAGGCAGATTTGGGCACTACACAAAAACCATGAAGCTCGATCTTAATAGGTTTATCAATTAGTATGCACCTTTTAACACTCACATTGTTCACTATTGGCAGGGACTGGATGAAGTTTTGCCATTGTTGCACTTCTTTTTAGTAAGTGGATCACTCCAGTTTAAATTCAAACACCACAGTTTTTGCATGAGAATTTTAGCTTTAGTAACAACAGGCCCTATGAGCCCGAGTGGATAGGAAATATGTGGGAATGATGAAAGCACTGTTCTTTTCAAAGGTGGAACCACACTTTCTGTCTGGATTTGGAAAGTAAAGCTGTCACTTGTAGGATTCCACATAACACCTAGCGTTTTTGTCTCTTCTCAAGAATTATAATCACTGTCAGGTTCTATTTTTAATTCTAAACTGTTACTATGCCACTTGTGCAAATACATTCCTGCACTCTTGAGACCTCCAATAACTCTGATTGCAGCTCTTTAGCTTCGATTAGAGTGGCTGCGCTGTTCAATGCATCATCAATATAGAAATTTCTTGCTAAAATTGAGGGTGCTAAAGGATAGTTTTTATATTCATCTCTTGATAGTTTAATTAAAACTAGTGGCTAAATATGGGATGCTTACTGTACCATAAGTTAGAGGCTCATAAGTCTCAACTGGTTCATTCACCCCTCCTTCCAAAGAATTCTCTGAAGTTTAGTTTGGCTCGAATTAATTAAAATCATTCTATACATTTGTTTAATGTCAGCTACAAACACATAAATATGTTTAAAAATTCTTGTCATTATTTTAAAAAGGTCTTCCTGAATGACCCCACCATTATATTGTAAGGAATTAAGAGAGTTCGTTAAGGTTGTTTGCAGGGTTGGCACGGTTTAAACCAATTGGTTTTAACCATGGTTTAAACCACGGTTAAAACCAAATGGTTTTTTTCTCAAAAAAACCAATTGGTTTTTTTAGATGAAATCTAATGAGATTTTCTTTTTTTCTTTATAATTTACGCGTTTCAGATTATTGGACATAAATAATTTCTACTTTTAACACTTCATTTCAGTAATAAGTATTATATATAGTGGATTTAGGTCTTTTTTTTATGCATAGAATTATACCAATTGCTTTTTTTTCTAGGAAAAAAAAAAAAAAAAAAAAAAAGAATAAATTGTTTTTTAGAAGAAATTTAATGACTTTTCTTTTTTTCTTTATAATTTATGAGTTATTAGATATAAATAATTTCTATTGTTTTTTAGAAGAAATCTAATGACATTTTCTTTCTTTATAATTTACAAGTTTCAGATTATTGAATATAGATAATTTCTACTTTTAACACTTTATTTCAGCAATAAGCATTAGATATATTAGGTTTAAGTCATTTTTTTTATGCATAGGATTAAAATCCGTATGCATTGGTGAACATACTTATTGCTTTAAAGATAAAATTTTAAATATGTGAATTGATCAAAGATAAAATAGATTCAATATTTAGTATAAAATATTTAAATTTTTTTTAATATTGCAGATTATTTAATGCAATTAATAATGTAACACAATGATCTTTTAAGATTTTGCATAAGCTGTAAAAGAAATTTTTCTTTTGGGAGATTATCTTGAAGAATTAAAAGAAAAGACTGGTTGCTAGTTATAGCATTTTAATAATAATTTTTCTCCCTCTGCGATCTACTGAATCTAACGACTAAAAATGTAAACTTCAAATTGTCACTCAGAAAGAAAAAGTCCTAAGAAGTATTTGTAATTTATTATTTGAATAATTGTGGAAAAGAATATTTATCAAACTACATCTAAATGTTTATTATTAGTAATCAAAAGATTGTTTATATAGATTTACAGGGCATCAATGGTTCACTGTGATGAACAATCAAAACTTTCAACATAAGGCTGTTTGCTAAAACTGTTTAAATTGAAAAATGAATTTTTTCAAATTTCAGCATAAATTCAGTTTAATTATTAAATTTAAATTATTTTAAATGAAGCTACACTGCTTATAAACCAATAATGTCTGTTTTTATCAGTAAATATGCATGTGTATATATAATAAGAACGGATGTTTAAAAAAAAACCGGTTTAAACCAAAAAAACCGGTTTTTTTGGTTTTTTTAAAAAAAACCTGGTTTTTTTCCAACCCTGGTTGTTTGTGAAGACACATTAAAAACTACACAAAGTTTTGTTGTACTTTTATCAGGGCAGTAAACTCCTAAAGTTCCTTCTTCCTCACTTTCCAAAATCTCTGTCATGTGACCTAATCTTTCATATTCACGTAAAAATTCTCTATATAATGTTAAATATTGAGGCTCTTTTAAAAGTTGATTCCACAGCGAATTTAATTTTTTAAGGACGATATCTCTGGATTTCAGTAAGCAAATCAGATCCTCTTTTAACGGCATTTTAACAATATATCTCCATGTACTACCTCTTTTAACATTTTTCTTAAAGTGTTCTTCGCAAATTATTGTCTTTATTTTTGGATACCTCAATCTGAACATCTTCTATTTCCCAAAATTTCTCTATAGTTTTGTTTAAAGGAGTAATGTCCTGAATGAAATCACAATGTACCCTTGCCTGATTTGGAATAGGAAGACTTCCTCTTGCTACATATCCAAAAACTGTATTTTGAAAAATCAAATTACTATTAACCAGATAAATTTGATCTGGCCGTAATAGCTCATAAAAAATCTCAGCACTTAAAAGTAAATCTATACGACCTGGCTTATTAAAGTTTTCATCTGCTAGTTTTACATATTTTAGTTTTGGCCCATTAATATTAAACATTTTTGATGGCATGAAATCTCTAATTTTAGAGAAATCAATAAATCTAATTCTTTTTTAAAGTTTCTTTCAAAATTGGAAATCTTTGTGGTAACAACAGATTTAATTTTTGTGAATGCGTCACCGATACCACATACTGCCAAAATATTTCTCTCACTTTATTATTATTATTTTTTTTTAATTAAGGCTATTTGCACAATCTGCTATCATAAAATTATTCATTGCTCCTTGGTCAAAAGTGGTCCATACTCCGTAGTAATTTCCTGCCTCATCTCTCAATAAACAATTTACTGTGCTTAACAAAACAGTTTTTGCTTGATTTATTACTTGAATGGAAAGTTCAGAAATAATATTATTGATTTGATTAGGTTCAAATACTGATGAGTCTGACGAGAGAATAGATTCACATACTCTTGCGGTGGGGAAAGGCACTTCCCCATATTTCCATCATTCACATTTGCATTGCGCAGTGTTTAATTTCTCGAAAATGTAATGAAAAATGATGTTGCTTGTTTTTACCCTGTCGCTTACACAAGGAGCATGAAAAGTTTGATTTACAATGATTAACTAAATGTTTGCCTAAGCAATTAAAGCAACAATTATTTTTCTTAATTACCTTTATCCTTTCAGAAACAGATAACACCATATATTTTTTACATTTATGTAAGGAGTGGTTTTCAAAATAAAGGATACATTTTATACTCTTACAATCAGATAAAAATATTCTAGACACATTTCTCATAGATTTTTGATTATTGTTCTCAGTTAATGATTTACCGCATTACACAAAAAATAAATTGCTTCCTTTGCTAACATCAAACCATGAATCTGATTGAATATTTCCAGCTGAGCGAAAAATTGCCCAGTCCAGGAATCGAACCCGGATACTTGGCTTACAAGGCCAATGCTTTACCTGTTAAGCTAACCGGACGATAACCGGCTGGGATTTTTCGCTCAGATAACCTTATTGGCCATAACATCTGGTCACTTAACAGGTAAAGCATTGGCCTTGTAAGCTAAGTATCCAGGTTCGATTCCCGGACTGGGCAATTTTTCACTCAGCTGGAAATATTCAATTTGTATGATAACTTTACCAATCAGTTAGATTGTGTTGAAATAATAGTATATCTATGTATCCATCGTTCTATGGTGTTTCATTACCTGCAGCTTATTCTGCCGAGCTGTCTAAATGACAGACCAGATGTTATGGCCAATAAGGTTATCTGAGCGAAAAATCCCAGCCGGTTATCGCCCGGTTAGCTTAACAGGTAAAGCATTGGCTTTGTAAGCGAAGTATCCAGGTTTGATTCCCGGACTGGGCAATTTTTCGCTCAGCTGGAAATATTCAATTCGTATGATAACTTTACTAATCAGTTAGATTGTGTTAAAATAATAGCATGAATCCGATTGTTTAACATTAATATGAGCTACTGTATCTTTATCTAAAGTCTGAAATAACTTGTTTGATACAATTAATTATTTCAGCTTCTCAAAATATGACACTTCTCTCTAAAGGGCAAAATTAGCACTAGCCACCAGCCGCAGGGCCAGTAAATGAGAAAAAGTGGCCAGTGAAAAATTGTCTATCAGCGGCCACTTTGTGGCCACTTTTTTACAAGAAGAGAATACAATTTACTTACATTTCATCAAAAATTCTACTTTTTTAGATTTCAATATATTTATATTAACATATTTATTTGGGCTATTCAGTTTTAGATTAATACTTATAGAAATTTTACTGCTTAATATTTTTTAATAAAAAAGTGGCCACTGGTTTAAACAAAGTGGCCACTTGAAAAACTAGTCTTACTGGCCAGTGGCCGCTAATGAAATTTCTCAATTTTGCCCTATACTTCTCTCAATTTTAAATAATAATCAAAGCTAGTCATTAAACGTGATGCAAACTGTATACGAGTTTCATTTGATTGCCTAACAGTTTTTCTGAATTGCTCGAAACAACATTGGGGATTTGATTAAAATTCTCTTAGTACAATTTCCTTTACTTTATCATAATCAGTCAACTCATTTATCACTTATGTAAGAAATTAAATTTGAAGCTTTATAAATTCAATAATTCATAATTCAGCCCAGTGGCATAGCTAGGATGGGTGACACCCGGGGCGGATGTAAATTGTGTCCCCCCTCCCAATCCGTCCAATATTTTCAGTCACACTTCTATGTTATTATAACAAATGACCATGTCATTCCCAGGGGTTAGTCGTAAAAATAACAGAGGATATAAGCTCTAAAGCAGAGGGTATATGCTCAAGGCAGAGAGTATACCCTACAGAGTATGTACTACAGCTTTCTTGAAAAACAGAGGGTATACGATGCTCCTTTAAAAATACAGAAGGTATACGTGGTATACTTCCGTATACCCTCCAATACAACCCTGGTCATTCCTTTTTCAACTTTCGTCCTCCTGCATAAAAAATAACACAGGAGCGACTCATCACTCATACCATAGTCTGCATAAGAAAATGCGGTGTCTATATGCAAAAGAAAAGTCTTTCTTTTAAAGTTTGGTTTTCGCTACCCACTCGTTGAATAGGTTGTTTTTTGTTCCTTGGTGCATATCTTATTTAGACACCCCATTCTATATAAAATTTCACATTCTCAAAGAAAAGTAAATTAACTCAGATGAGTCATGCGTTAGAGATTTCATATTATTTCAGAATTTTTTTTCCACAATCTTATAATATTATGTGTATATATTTACAAATAAACATTGGGTGTCACCCCTTAGAGGGTGACACCCGGGGCGGACTGCCCCCTCCGCCCCCTGCTAGCTACGCCACTGATTCAGCCTAATAAATTCAAAAGAATCTCAGCTTTAAATTTATTGGGCACATTTTTTGTTATAAATGATCTTTCCAAAGAAGCAAAAAATAGATCCCATCCTTCTGGACGATTCGGAATTCTAATAGTTCGAGCTTTTACACTTTTTATTAAAGACCCCAGAGAATCAATTTTATTTTCTGAATCACTGTCATTAGTTTTTAAGTTTATTTGCATGCAAGGTAATTCTAACCCAGCTTTAGCTCTTTCCAATTTAATTTGTTCTAACTGCCGTTCTAATTTTTCACTTTTCTCGAGTTTCTCAGGTTCTTGCTTTCGTTCCTCAATTATACCATCTATTAAATTTCTCCGTATTTTTTATAATATTAATCAACTCTGTTTTTGTAGCTTTATCACTTACTTTTACCCCTAATTCTACAGCAGCAATTAGCAAATCTGCTTTACGTGCATCTTTAAGAACAAATTTATAAAACTCAAAACAATTAACTTCTCAAAATAAAATAATAAAATGTATAACACAATTAAAGCTGTATATTATGAGGGGTAAATCAACCAAAAAAAAAAAAAAAAAAAAAAACTCATGCACCTATTTAATTTCTCTTATATTATCCTTAAATGTGGCAAGTGTTCCATTGTAAACGAATGCTTCTTTAATTCAGGGAAAAAAGAAAAATCATTCGCATCCACATTGCAAAATAAATTACTACAGCTGTACTGATCATATGTCGCCAGTAAGATGAAGACACACAACTCACTCTACTAATGGACTGTACACACATCACCATTTTTCGACACACAAAATCACAACTCTATTCTATACTCTCAAACTCAATTCTGTTTTTACTTTTTTTTTTTTTTTTACAGATGGTGCTCTACTACAGAGCTTGCCACTAGGTACAGAACAAAGGCATTGTTCTACATTAATCATAATGTATTGCTAAGCAGCATTTTCATATTGGAACGTAATCTTCATACATACCTCAACAATTCCTCAGTTCTGGTTATTTTCCTTCAATTTTTGTTTTCAAAACTGCCATTTGAGGGCAGTATCTTTCTGAATTTATTGTCTGATTTGGCGACAATTCATGATGAATAACTTCTTTATAGTCCCACCATGCACAAAGCATTACTTTGTTGGGATGCAGGCCTCCTCTCAATGTCACTTGGGAAGGTTCATTTGACTTAACCCATGATGTTTTCATGATAACATTGTAGAGTAGGAGTGCACAACCTTTTCGAGAAAAAGGCCACTTACAAGTATGTCTGGGTGGTCGAGGGCCACATCAGTTACACAGAGAAAATTCTGTTTCTAGAAGGTGATCTATGTCCTATAATCAGATTAAAAATATTGTTTCAGTTGTGTGTTGTGTGTGTGTGTGGGGGGGGGGGGGGGGCTACCCTCTAGAATCGCTTACCCAGTCAAAATATCCATTTCAGTTGGTAAGGATAATGTTGCAGATTCATTCAAAAATTTACTAAATATTGCAGTGAAATCTCATTGTAAAGGAAATGTAATTGTGGAAGACTTCAGAAACAAGACTTGGATTCAACAAGAAAAACAGTTTAATGATGAATCATTATTTACAGGTGAAATTTCAGCAAACTTTGCCGAACAAAATAAAAATTAAAACATAAATAATTTAAAAGCTTGAAGATATGAGCAGCATCATACTTTTACAGTAGCCTAAGCTACAACTCTTTCATGATATGGCAAAACAGACAAACTGCTGCATTCAAGCAAACGATGATTCCATTAAGTAAGCATAACAAAGAACAAATCTGTGCTTCCTCGTTATATCCCAGTCTGTTTTGAAAAATCTACATATCCAAGTTGCTTTATCCAAAGTGAAAAACTTATCTGAAAATATATGCAAAAACTATGTACGTGAAGCGCCATTGGCTCACAGACTATGGCGTCAAACATCGGCCGCAGCAATGATCAGCAAAAGCCTTGTACGGCGAATCACAGTGATCTAAAGTCACAGCAGATGTAGCTTGACAGGATCACTTATTTACTTGAAAAACGATGTGTGATGCAATGGCACCAACCATACTTTTCTAAAACATAGGGTTAGACTTGGGGTTGGTAAAAACACCAGGTATATCATGTTAAATAAGTTTAAATAAATATAACAACTTCAGAATTAAATAAAAACATTCTGAATTAAATATAACATGGCATAACCGATAATCAGCAGTTTTTACATTTGTATATAATAACAGATGTAGCAAGGTTTATTTTCTAGATGTAATAATATTCCTTGACTTTATTCAGGAGAGTAAATTTTGTTTTGTTAAAAGTGTTAACAAACATAAGTGGTTAGTGCTGAAAGAAAATTGAACTTTATGAACAAAGGAGATGATCAACAAGATTTTTCCACACTTAATCAACAAAATTCCTGATTTTTCCCAGTCTGATAAACAAAATTTGCAATTTTTCCACACCTGATTAACCAAATTTATGCTTTTTATGAAGCCGGTGAAAAAAATCTTAATTTTTCCATGCCTGATCAACAAAATTTCCAATTTCTTTTAGCTTGATCGACAAAATTCTCAATTTTTCCAAGCCTGATTGACGAAATTCGTAACTTTTTTCACACCTGATAGACAAAATTTGTGATTTTTCTGCACCCGAATGATGGGATTTGCAATTTTTTTGTAGCTGATCGACAAAATTTGTGATTTTTTTTCCAAGCCTGATTGATGAAATGTAACATTTTTATGCACCTGATCAACAAAATTCAAGACCCATCAAAGCGTGATTGACAAAATTCATGACTTTTCCATGCTTGATCGGCAAAATTTAGGATTTTTCCACATGTAAAAACAAAATTCATAATTCTTAATTGACTGACAAAATCTGCATTTTTATCCAGTGACATATTAATAAAATTTGTGATTTTTCCTCGCAATAAACTGAGGAAATTCATGATTGTTCCGCAGCCAATCAACATGGGTACAAGTTTTCCGTCCACAGACGGAATTCCGTCTTTTAAAAGTTCCCGAGGACGGAAGCGGGACGGAAAAATCTCCGACGACGAAAAATGTTTGCGAAAATGACACGTTTTTCGCCAAAAGATCGCAGAAAAAGGCACGATTTTTTGTCAAAAGATTATGAATAAAAGTAATTTTTGTCAAATGATCGCGGAAAAAACGTTATTTCTGTCAAAAAATTACAGAAAAAAGCGCTATTTCGTTTAAAAGGACGCATTTTTCGTAAAAAAAATTGCGAAATAAAAGCGATTCTTGTCGACGTATCTCAAGAAAAAAGTTTTTTCCGTCGTAGAATCGCGAAAATGATGCTGTTTCTGTCGAGGAATCGCGGAAAAGACGCGATTTTTGTCAAAAGATCGTGGAAAAAGACGTTTTTCGTCAACAGATCGCAAAAAAAGACATGATTTTTTTCAAAAGATTGCTGATAATACGGGATTTTTGTCAAAAGATCGCAGAAGAAAGCACTATTTCTGTCAAAAGATCGCAAAAAAGACGCGTTTTTCGTCAAAGAATGGCAAAATAAACGCGATTCCTGTCGAAGGATCGCGAAAATGACGCAGTCTCTTTCAAAGGATCGCGAAAATGACGCAGTCTCTTTCAAAGGATCGCGAAAATGACGCAGTCTCTTTCAAAGAATCGCGAAAAATACCCAATTTTCGTGAAATGATAGCAGAAAAAGGGTTATTTTTGTCAGAATTGCGGAGAAAACGCGATTTTTTGTCAAAAGAGCAAAAAAAAGACTCGAGTTTTGTCAAAAGATCGTGGAAAAGACGCGAATTTTTGTCAAAGGACCGCGAAAAAGTCGCGAATTTTTGTCAAAGGATCGCGGAAAGTCACGAATTTTCGTCAAAGGATTATAAAACGCGATTTTTGGTCATAGGATCGCGATAGAGACGCGATTTTTGTCAAAGAATTGCTAAACAGACGCGATTTCTGTCAAAAGATTGTGGGAAAAAGCGAATTTTGTCAAACGATGATGGGGAAAAAACGTGAATTAAAAAAAGGGGGGGGGGAGGTGATTCAAAATATTTTCAGTCCTGGAAAAATTTCAAACTTGCACCCATGCCAATCAATGACATTTTCAATTTTTCCACACACCATCAATAAAATTCATGATTTTTTAAGTCTTATCAACAATATTTGTGATTTCTCTCTCCCTAATTGACAAAATTTGCTATTTTTCATGCCTGATCCACAAAATTTGCAATATTTTTGTGTCCGATTAACAAAATCCATGATTTTTCTTAGCTTGATCATCAAAATTGTCCTATGTTCCAAACCAAAAATCCGTGTCCAATCAACAATATTTTACAGAGTTGTCCAAGCCCAATCAACGCAATTCTCGTTCTTTTTTTAATTTTTTATTTATTTATTTATTTATTTTTTTTTTTTTTGCATGATAAGCAGACAAAAAAAGTATTTTTCTGCAGTCAATGAACAAAATTTGCAACTTTTTCACGCATCATCAACAAAACTGACTATTTTTTTTACCCAATCAACGAAATGTGCAATTTTTTGCATCCGATTGACAAATCGATTCATGAGATTTCCTTGCCTGATCGACAAAACTCCCAATTTTTCTGTGCTCACTTGGTGAAATTTGTTATTTTTTTCTGCATCTTCTTGCCATAATTTGGAATTTTACCATGCGTGATCAACAAAATATGCAATTTTTCTGCATTGCATTAACAAAATTTGCTATTTTCCGCACTTGATCTATGAAATTCATGATTTTACCATGCCTGACCAACGAAATTTACAATTCGTATTTGACTGATGAAATTTTCAACTTTTTCGTGGCAATTTTGCAATTGTTTCCTGTGACCTATATGTACAAAAATTGCAATTTTTTTTTCCAGTCACAAATTCGATGGCCACTTTTAGGCCACAGGTTGTGTATCCATTTCTCATCTCCAGTACTGAGCCATTTGAAAAAATAAAAAAGCTTTTTCATTTCATTTCATCAAAGAATTATGAGATGAAATTTGTATTAGCATATTCTGTTGTGTTAAAGTGTGGGATAGTCACAGATTATAGCAGTTTATGCATCCAATCTTCTCAAAAGGCCATGCACTGTACTTTTTGGAATATTTAATTTATGTGACAGCTCATGCACTGTGTAAACTATAGATTTTTAATGACATATTATTTTAAGATCACTTCCTTTACAGATGATGGTCCTCCAGAATGCATCAGAATGAGCATCATCTTTGAGACCAAAATTTCCAGACTTAAACTTCTCAAACAATCTTCGAACTGTGTTATCTGAAACAACACTTTGTCTACATATAGTACAAATTTTGCAAATAGTCAAACTAGCATTGCGTTTGAATGGGGAGGGCTCTGAGACCTTTAGCAGCAAGGCTGTTATCTGAAATGATCCAAAATTTCAAGGCCGAAATACAAGACTACCCAAATTAAATTTGATACCGATCAATACTTTTTTTAAATCAAAGAGTAGCCGAGCAGAAATCTTTAGAATGACAAAATTTCTTCTAAAACTCTCTTAAGGAATGAAAACAACTTTGGTTCAATACAGAACTGTCCCAGCATAAGTTGTGATGTGTAGCAGTATTTATCGCAAGAAATTATCTCCAAGGAGTCTGACACCTGACTATTACACTTATCATTATTCACTAAGCTGAAATGGAATAGAAGAGCAGGCGTGACCAGCATGTTACAGATGAGACGAGAGATCAACACATCATTGTAACAACTGGCAGCCCAGGAGTACATTTGTTTTACTGTGAGGATGTCCCCATGGGACTGAAATACTTGCTTTTCCGATACCCAGGTTGAAATTCATGCTGGTATTTGTTTGCTAGACAAGCACCAAGTGCTATAACCCAAAGAGTAAAATAGCATAAACTAGCATAACATATTTGCTGGTTCCAGCAGACTTTCCAGCAATTCATGGTGTGTATTGGCCCACTTTGTTGGAAATAAGTACGAAATGCTTGCATATAGCTTGCCATGTTTTTGTTGCGCAAGCTAGCATATGATGCTAGCTAGCATATAATATCATGAAAATCTAGCAGACATAGCAATACCTAGCAATAACTATCATATTTTTGTTGCTGGTACAAGCATAAATTTTGACCTGGGTACTGCCGATTCCACTCAGTGTAGGTTCTCTGTTTTTGGTATCGAATCAGGTCTTCTGGTGTGATCCAGTCCAACATGACATCAGAATCAGTCACATCTCTAGTCATCCAATCAGCATGTTCATTAAGAGGAATACCCCAATGACCTGGAACCCAACAGATCCAGATTGCTCTCAGGAGTTTATTGAAAAGCCACAAGATGACTCTGAGGCAGCGGTTACCAAACTTTCTTGGTACACGACCCACCATTCACTGAAAAAAATTTTCCCCACCTTCCAGTAAAAAAATATTTGCGACCCACTCAAGATAAAGTTGTATACCAGTATAGCAATTTTTGTACAATCTCTATACACTTTGCTATCCTATCCTATAAAAACTGCAAATTTTCGCATGGAAGATACATTATCAACAAACACAAGAATCTTTTGTCTCTATGAGTGTAAGTAAATAGTAATTAAAACAATGTAGAAACTACAAATATAGTTATAAATACGTTTAATTATTATGTAAACATAACGTTATAATGAATGAGATTTCTGGTATTGGCGTTTACCAATGTGGGAAGATATATTAACAGGCAGTTTGTCTCAGTACTTGTTTTTCAAAAACAGCAAAGTAGAAAAGTATGTTCGCATAAGCACAAAGTGTTGAATTTCATCAAGGACATCAAAGCTGATTTAAATATTTCTGGATATTTCGTTCATATATTTATCTAGAAGGAAATTAAGGATTTTCCCTTGAAATATTATTTCCAGCTGAAATTGTCATATCTTTTTAAACATGTGAAATAAAAGATATATTTTGATGGCAAATCTCGATCGTTCCGCGACCAACCAAAACAACTGCCGCAGCCCACCAATGGGTCGCAACCCATAGATTGGGAACTGCTGCTCTGAGGGATTTAATGAAAACAGACTGAAGTGCCTTAAGAACTGATAAGCTGTTAGTAATAAAAATAATGGGACAATCCTATGGGCCGAGATCATCTATAGCAGTACCAATGGCAAAAACTTCAGCAGTAAAGATGGAATTTACTGGGTAAACCCTATACCTGAACTAGGTGGACACTGTGCTCCCATCAATAGAAGTAAAATTTGAAGATTTAGTAGCATCAGTGGCTATGACATACCATGAATCAGAAAACTGCTGGATGAAATCATTGTAAAGAGAAGAGACGATGGTAGTGTCAAGATCTTTACGCTGGAATGGTAAATCCTCTAAAGAGAATATAAGGTTATTGTGAATGCACTGGAGAGATATCTGAAATGTGAGCAGGTTATCTAGATGGCCATCAATCTCATTAAAGATATCATTGACACCGGGGACACTGGCTATAACTAATTGCGAGTTGCCCTCATAGAAATCCCAGAGAGGAGACCAATTTTTTAAAGTGCAATGCTTAATACAGAACCCAAAAGCAAGGGATCTGATTCTATCATATAGCGGGAGAACATCAGTGTGTTTGTGAAGAAGAATGTTACGGACCCATTTAGGTAGTCCAAGAGCACTTCTGATGGCAGTGGTTTGCAGTACTTCCAACTTCTTGAACATACTTTCACAGGCAGTACTTAAAATGGAGGAACCGTATTCAATCATGCTACGTATTAGGAATTCGCTAGCATGAGAAGGTAAAGTGAACAAGCTCCATACTGAGTCTGAGAGAGCGTTTTCAGGATATTGATTCTTTTAAAAGTTTTCTGACGAAGTTAATCAACATGTTGATGGAACCCACCACATCTTGCAATGTAAAAACCTAAGAATTTTATTTTATTCGTCCACTCAATAAGTCCACCATGAATGTTGAAGTCGAAGTCACACTCATCCATTCTTCTAGATAGGTTAATAGCATAGCATTTGTCAGGACTAATATAGAATTTCCAGTAGCAGCACCATTGTACAATCATCCTGAGAGCTTCCTGGAGTCTTCTATAGCAAACCGTCAGCGAGTCATCAAAACAGTAGATGAAAATGTCATCTGTGTAAACCAGGTACTTGATTTCCTGGCCATCCAGTATTTCATAAAAATCTTGCATAAAAATTGTGAAAAGTATGGGGCTCAGAACTGCACCCTGGGAGACACCTTGGCCAGTGGTACGGGACAATGAGAATTTACTGTAAACAACTTTGAGAACCATGAAAAACCTTGACACCAAGATTTCAGAATCCAGATTAATATTCAGGAAGACAATTCGAGAAGAAGACTAAGCGGACCTGACAGCAGTAACTAAACCACCACCAAGGCGACCTTGTCTGCCCTGACAGTAAATAATCCAACCGAGAATGTGAATAAATTTATCTGGTGATAAAAAGGTCTCCTGAAACACAAGTACATTGGCACCAGAAAAAAGAGGGAAAGTTAGCCAGATTTGTTTGTTAATGAGGCTACGGCAATTCCACTGAACAAATGTAAATTTATGAAACAAGTGATGAGAGGATGACAAGAAAGATAAAAAGTTAAAAACTACTCAGGAAAGACCCTCCCAAATAAAAACAAACTAACAAACAGCAGCAAAAACAAAAGACTAAAAAGAGAATGTAAGTGTCAGCCATTAAAATGGACCAAGCAGAGTGTTGCAGTGGATGTTTGTAGAAGACAAAAAGTTATTACAACAGTTCTCTATAACAAAACTTTTATTGATGACTATGATGATGACATTTACATATGATTAACATGGCATCAATTTGCTGTAAACTTAAAAGGAACTAAAATAATGAGATGAAACGAAAATCTACATGATGAAGATTGCTCAAGCAATTATCAAAAAAAGGCAAAAAGCCATCACATCACAAACCTTTTTATACAAATTTAGCAGAATCTGTTTTGCATAAGTATGTTGTCAATACAAGTACGAACTCTGTTCAAAAACATATTGCAATTCACCTGAAACACATGTCCGAGATACCATTGGCTACGAGATATGATGTCAAAACGCTCTGCTGTTCATGGCAAGTGATGCGATCCTAAATCACTGCTACCGGCTGTTTCTTAGTAACTATACTCATCATAAGCAGAACAAAAAACTAGCTATCTCGGATATATAAACAAACGTGCTCAAGAGATGGGGAAAAACAAATAAGCATCTATGAAAGTAAATACATTTTATTTTAACTTTTAATTCGTTTCTTTTAAACTTTTAACATTTATTAAAGCTTAAAAACTTATAGATGCATAACAAACAGCCTCCTTTTTCACCATCTCTAGAGCATTACAAAAAAAATCTGAAAAAGGTTATACAAATGCAAAATTACAAGCATGAAAAATTTTAAAGAACTTCAAAAAGGCAGAACTTCAAAAGTTCAATAAAAATTAAGTTACACTTTAAATTCAAAAACAACAATCTGGTCAATGTCAGGTCATATCAGACTTCATTGGCAAGGCATTGACCAGAGTGAAACCATTATAAGAAAAAATTATAACCCCCCCCCCCCTTGATAAAACTTTAAATATCAAAAATCCTTTTACAAAATTTCAATAACTGCTCTCTAATTTGGCGTTTTGCAAAACTGTCAGCCAAGTTAAATTTACTAGCAACATATTTAAGTTTAAAAGCCTGATCATATACTAAGTTTCTAAGAAAATGATATTTTATGCGAATATGTTTAGTTTTCTGGTTTTCGAAAGGAGAATTAGAAAATGCTATTGTTGCTTGGTTATCACAGAATAGTGTGCAATCTTTCAAATTTAAATTTAGAACTTCATTTTGTAAAACATTTTTGACCCAGATTAACTCTTTAGCGGTGTAGCGCCTTGACCATAACTAACTTTTGCAACCGTTTTATAACTTTTATCACCGTTACTCAGGAACCTCTCCACTCCACTCGAGCTTCACGAGAATTCCTGGAACAAGATTTTTATCTAAGTTGTGCTAACTTCTCATCTCAGTAAAAAGCCGCATTTAATGTTAAATCTTTGATGATGTATTATTTTTATTTTAATAATTGTTTTAGTAAAACAATGTGTGTGTTGATGTGTGGACTAGTGCTTCAGTAGCTTCAGTTAAGCTGATGTATTCATTCGGCCTCCATAGTTGAAAGACATACATTTATACGAATTGAATATTTCCAGCTGAGTGAAAAATAGCCCAGGCCGGGAATCGAACCCGGATAGTTGGCTTACAAGGCCAGTGCTTTACCTGTTAAGCTATCTGGGCGATAGCCGGCTGGGATTTTTCGCTCAGATAACCTTATTGGTCGACCAATAAGGTTATCAGTTTGATTGTGTTAAAAATAATATTATACATTTATGTTTAAAAGTCTTCCATAAAATGGGTGTTTCATCTAGAAACAAAATATAGCCACCTATGGAGACACGATCGTCTCTGTTTGCTGCAAAGTCTGAATCTGAATAGCATGAAAGATTTAACTTACTGACTCTGGATAACTCAAGTTTATAATGTTTAGTATATTTAAGATAACCTAACATTTTTAATAAACTATTCCAGTGAGAAATTCCAGGATTTGACTGAAATTGGGATAACAAATTAACTGCATACATATAATATCTGGTCTAGCCCTTCGAGCTATAAAAGGTAAACAGCCTATAAGATTCCTATAAGGAAGTTTAGACTTACTTTCAGTATCGTCCTTAGTGGAAAGAGAATCTTGCTTTGACAAAACTAAGCCCTCAGGAATAGGTAAAGTACTTACAAGAAATTTAAATTCAGAAAACATTTCACAAACTTTTTCAATATATGAAGTTTGGTATATAAAAAGACGATTTCCTATTTCTTCAAACTCTATTTTGGTGGAGACCATAAAGGGCTTTATTTAACTTACAAATTTTATTTTTATCTTTAACAAAACCCTCAGGTTGGTGCATGTATACAGTCTCATCCAGATTAGTGTAAAGGTAAGCATTGTTGACGTCTACCTGGATATTCCTTTTTTTAAACAGACATGAAAATATGGCAAAGAACAATCTAACTATTGGAAAGCTAACCACCGGACTGAAAACTTC
This sequence comes from Maratus speculifer, assembly GCA_964019185.1. Classification (NCBI taxonomy): domain Eukaryota; kingdom Metazoa; phylum Arthropoda; class Arachnida; order Araneae; family Salticidae; genus Maratus; species Maratus speculifer. The sequence goes on along the minus strand of OZ025299.1, from coordinate 141,967,780 downwards.
TTCATAATTTTCCCCTTTAATTTGATTAAATCCTTTCGCTACTAATCTAGCCTTATACTTTGCGATTTCATTTTTTCATTTCTTTTTATGGTAAATACCCAGCGATTTCCCAAAATTTTAGCATCTTTTGGTGGTTTCACAAGATCTCATACGTTACGTTCACACATAACGTTTATTTCATGGTTCATTGCATCCCTCCAATTTAATGCTTCTGGGCTTTTTATGGCCTGATTGTAGCTTTGAGGAATTTTAATTTTGGTTAAATTTGCTTCATTTACATTTAAGTTTGACACTTTACCAGATTCTTTATTTTTAGAACTAAAATCAAATAAATTTTTATCCCATTCTATTTTATTAACTTTACAATATTTTATTAATCCATTAAAAGACCTAATTCTAGTTTTGATTCCCTCTATGCCATAGTAAATGTCTGTTTGATTTCCTGTTTTTCGGGGTACTGCTTTACGAGTCCATGGAATTGATGCACAAGGTTTTAAACTACTCTGCTCCAAAACTTCTGAATCTGGATCTTTTACTTTAGCAGCCTCACTCCCCAATTGAGATGTATTCTCAGGTTCATAAAAAATATCTCTGACATCTTCTGAAAGATCAAAAAGTGAAAATTTAAATTTTTGTTCTTTAAATTTTGAAACTACATCAACCCCCCCTTTTTGTTTCATCAAATCAAACATTAATGGTTTCTACAATTTATTTTCATCTATTAACCAAATTCCATAGCCTTTCTTTGATTGAGCATACCCGCACATGATCCCTAGTTTAGCTCGCATATCAAGCTTCCTTCTAATCTGTTTGGGCACTCCAACGTATGCTAAACATCCAAATTTCTTTAAATGAGAAACCGGGTTTTTTTTTACCAGAATACATCTCAAAAGGGGTAATTTGCGACTGTTTGTGACATACCTAATTCCATACGTAAGAAAAACACATTAAAGCTTCCACCCAAAATTTTTGAGATAAGCCGCTAGCATTGAGAAGAGTCTTTACACCATCTAAAGCAGTCAAATTAAAATGTTCCGCAACTCCATTCATTTCAGGACTGTACGGGTTCGTCTTTTCATGAAAAATACCCTGCTTTTCTAAAAAGAGTCAAATTCTCTGTTACAAAATTCTAAACCGCCGTCAGTTCAGATGGAAATTATTTTCTTATTTAGTTACCTTTCGGCCCTACTCTGAAATTTTAGAAAAGTTTGAAAAAAATCAGATTTATCCATGATGGTGTAAACTGTAACAAATTGAGAAAAATCATCTATGATGGTGAAAAAAATAACAACTCCCTCCATGCAATGCGACTTGTAAAGTGCCACAAAGATCCATGTGTAAAAGTTCGAGAGCAGTTTTTGATTTAATTTTACCTATAGCTTTAAGGCCCCTGTTCTCGCTCAAGGAAACGCTCACAAACTAATGCTTTTCCTATGGGAAAGCATTTTTCTAATGACTCTTTCGCATTTTGACATTTTTGAATAATTTTTTTTGCATTGGATAGCTGAGCTGCATGCCGACAGAGCACCTTTTTTACTTTTTCGATTTTGGTTGCAAATATTTTTTTTTAAAAGCACTTTCAGTTTTGAAACCGGTTTTAAAAGTGAAACTAACTTTGTAAGAAATATCTGCAACCAAAATCGAAAAAGTAAAAAAGGTGCGCTGTCGGCATGCACCTCAGCTATCCAATGCAAAAAAAATTATTCAAAAATGTCAAAATGCAAAAGAGTTATTAGAAAAATGCTTCCCCATAGGAACAGCATTACCGTAATTTCCTGCATATAATCCGCGGATCAAACAATTATTTTTCGACCCAGAAATATTATTTTGTATTTGAAGGCAAATATTTACGGCGATCTAAGAATTAATATTTTATTTAGGAAAATTTCTGAGTCGAAAAATGATTGTTTGATCCGCGGATTATTAGCAGGAAATTACGGTAGCTCACGAGCGCTTCCTCGAGCGAGGGCAGGGGCCTTAAATGACGTTCTTTTAGATTTAGCAAGCTTGCAGGAGGTACAATCCTTGGCTAACTTTGACAATAACGGCAAACCTATAACACCTTCATTTTTAGAAGTGTTAATTCAATATTCATTGTTTGCGTGACAAAATCTTTCATGTCTTCCATAGTTCATTTAAGTTTAATTTTTCAATTTGATTTGCAGAAATGTCAGCCAAGTTGCTTTCTCCCTTACATTTAAGTTTATAACTAAAAGGTTTAAAAAAGTACAAATCATTTTTTCTAACTGCATAAAACAAAAAATTCCATTCCTTATCATAAACAATAAGCCTGCCCCTGCTGCCAACAAAATTTACACTCAATTTTTCAAGTTTGCTACCAGACAATAAATTTCTTCATAAATTAGGATTATGCAAAACATTTTTAAGGATAATTTGATTGAAGCTGCCATCTTTACGTTTTACAAAAAAATTTATAGTACCCCTTCCCTGATCAGGGCTTTCTTTTTCTCCTACAGCAAGAGACATCTGCATATTTGAAACGGGCTCAAAGTCCAAAAATAAATTTTTGTTATTACAAAAATGAGCAGTTGCTGTGGTATCGAAAACCTAGCTATTACTTTTACAAAAATCAAATGTATTCGCTTAAAAAATATTTGGAGAAATTTCAATCAAACTTGCTTCTTGTTCAGAGAAGGTACATTTTACATTATTACACTTTAATTCAACAGTACTGGATTCTGAGAGTTTACTTTTATACTGAGAATTTTTAGATTTAAATTTACAATTAACAATTAAGTGACCATAAGATTTACAACAATAAGAAGGACCTATTGATTTATTCTGTTTAAAATTTTTAGCTTTAGAAAATTTATTTTGATTACTTGCGTTTACATTGCTATTTTCAGACTTTAAAAATTTACTTTGATTACTTAAATTTACATTACTGTAATTAGACTTTAAAAATTTACCTGATTTACATTTATTCACCTCTCCAGCAAAAGCAGCATTTTGTATGTCTCTCGTGGCTAGCCTCAATCAGTTTTCCTCCAACAGCAGCTCAGATTCTATCTTGCACAGGAACAAATTCTTTGTCTGGCCACCTGTAGATTGCCTGCACTGAGGACTGGAACTCCTCTGGAAGACTTCTGATCATTTGGTAGCCAACATATTGTGGCTGAAGGTCATGCCCAACTTCACAAAGTCACTTGGTTGCTTACTTTACTTTACAAAGAAAAAGGCCAAGATTTTCGCCATGAACATATCTTAAACTAAAAAAGTCATCCAGAAGCTGAATAACATGAGCTCTTGTCGTGGGCTGGAAATGCTCCTTCAAAATTTTCCGTGCAACAGCTCCATTAGTGGTACCGGCAATCAAAAGCTTGAATTCTTGGCTCAGGGTTTGATAAATTATTGTGTATGCTCTGGCTTTTCTTAAATTAATGTCGTTTTTTTCTCTCCATGTCATCTGTTCAGCTACAGGGACTATTGTCGCCGCGTCCTCTATTCCTGGAACTTTGCCTGAATCTGATGGTTCCACACCTCCACTAGCTTCTGTATCTGGATTTTCTATAAACTGCCATGCACCAAAATGCATTAATAGGACTTTTACTTCAATTTTCCAAGTTTCCCAATTCGTAGAGGTCAAGAGAGTAACATTCTGCAACTCCATCTTTAAAAATTGGCCTCCATCATAAGAATCGGGGAAAGAAACTTTCAAAATACGGTAAAAGTCCAAAAGAAACAAACAGTCCTTGCAGATATCACCAACAAGATTAAAATGTCACATGAGAAATAGGTAAACACGGCAAAATTGAGAACTCCACCGAAAATCTCCAGGATCAGGAAAAAATCGGCATGTCGTCATTCGTCAACAAAACATCATCTCAAAAATTCTTCACTTCCACAACGGGCCCTGGGCCCATAATCCTGTCGGCCATTAAAATGGACCGAGCAGAATGTTGAAGTGGATGTTTCTGGAAGACTTAAATTATTACAACAGTTCTCTATAATAAAACTTTTATTGATGACTATGATAACAACATTTACAAATGACTAACACGGCATCATTTTGCTGTAAACTTAAAAGGAACAAAAATAATAAGATGAAATAATAATCTACATGATGGAGATTGCTCAAGCAATTCTCAAAAAAAAGCAAAAAGCCATCACTTCACAAACCTTTTTATACAAATTTAGCAGAATTTGTTTTGCATAAGTCTGTTGCCAATACAAGTACAAACTCTCTTCAAAAACATATTGCAATTTACCTGAAACACATGTCCGAGATGCCATTGGGTACGAGATATGACGTCAAAACACTCTGCCGTTCACGGCAAGGGATGCAATCACTAAATCACTGCTACCGGCTGTTACTTAGTAACAGTACTCATCAGAAGCAGAACGGAAAACTGGCTATCTCGGATATGCAAACAAATGTGCTTAAGGGATGGGGAAAAACAAATATGCATCTATGAAAGTAAATACATTTTAACTTTTAATTCATTTCTTTTAAACTTTTAATGTTTATTAAAGCTTAAATATTGTTATGAGTAATTATGTTGTTTATTAGATGCATAACAGTAAGTTTAAAAAAGAAAAAACTTGCGTTATGTGGGTGTTTGCACCATGATTGGGTCGCTTCCATCTATCCGTTGATTTGACACCAGCTAATAACGTATCGCTTAGTTTCACAAAACAATTCATTATCGTGCTTGTTCAAGTAGCAAGTGATTCACTAATTTTGTCTGAATACTGAGTAATGTAGTCTATGATCATTTTTAGCATAGCGTTTGTGCGAGTTTCCATCAGTTTTTGAAACTGGTCTAATTCAGAGACTTGCTTGCTTGTAACTTTCACAAAAGACTGGGATTCTATTTATTTTTTTTATTTATTTTTTAAATTTTGGTGGGCTTTCACAAAGGACATAAAATTTTTGCATTTAAATTGGAGCATTTAAATTGTTCTATTTCTTTCAGACGGGAAGGACATTGGTTATAATCGGACCTGTGATCCCCCTTGTAATTTATACATTTTACAAGACTAGAGCAAGTCCCTTCATGATGGCAACCACAGATCACACATAACTGTTCAAATAGACATTTTAAACTAGCATGATTAAATTTATAACATTTTTTACATTGCCGAGGACGATCTATGAATTAGTGGAATTTTTGGACAGAGAACCATAATTTAATTTCATGAGGAAGAGATGTTCCTAATATAGTGATTAATACATGAGAAAACTCATTTGAATTTCCCTGGCGATGAAATCTATGCAGTTCCAAGATATCGATGTTATTTTCAACTGACAGTTTTTGACCCAGTTCAGTTAAAGAAATATGAACTGGAACATTAAATAGCAAGAATCTATTAGTAATATTTTCTCACAGAATTCTAATAGTTACATTAACACCAAGGAATGAATTTACATTAGAGATATCCAGAGCACTCATTAAATCATGAGTATTAACTATCACCATACCCGCATGGGTGTATCTAACATTGTTAATACATTTAAAATGTTCTGTTGTTGATTTAAGTTCAGCATGAACAGCGTGAGGATCTTTTCTAGGAATTTGTTTAGTTTCTGAACTCTTAATGAAAATGTTAAATTCACTTCTTCCATTTTGAGCAGCTAATTGTCAATATTGGAAGGTACAACATTAGATACTTCACCTGGAACAACATTTACAATCGAATTCATCATAATTGCACAAGGCAGTTGGAAACTACACTAAGCAGTAAACACAGAAACAAATACTTAGATGAAATTTTAAACAGCAAAGAAGAAATTCAAAAACGCTTACCTAACAGAGCAGATGAAAATACAACCGAAAAAACAAAACAAGAAAACACCGACCTAAGTTAGAGACTATCCAAGCCTGCCACACAGTATGTCAATGCCCTCCACATGTTCCATGGGGAGCACACAACCTACACCCTCAATCAACATTTCAACTCCAAACTAGCACTTTTTTTACCTTTTTTTTTTAAATATAAATATTCAAAGAGCATTATATGATGAAAATTAACATTTTGCTTCCCTACTCTTAGCACTGTGCAAAAACAAAAATTGTCTGACAGTACAAGCAATAATCATGCAGTGCAGTCAGAAAAGTTTGAATATACATCTTTGGGTCATTCAAGGTCATACCTTATTAGTAATAGGAAAATAACTCAACAAAACTGAACTCCTCTTTGAAAAAATGCAGAACTTTACGGATGATCCAATAATGAAATATTAGTAAATAAACATCAGTTATGTATATTTTCCTCTTTTTGTTGATATTCTCCTGTTTTTGTTTATACTTTCCTCTTTGCAGTTTTTAAATCTTTGCATATTTTCCCTGTCTTTTGAGTGCTTGCTATTTTCATCTCTGTTTTATAGGTCTTGGGTACTCTGATGTTGAGAACAGACTGTTGTGTTCTTCTGATACAGTTATGAGAATTGCTAGCATTAGCAAAAGTATTACAATGACTGCAGTTGCTAAGCTGTGGGAGGAAGGAAAAATTGACCTTGATAAACCTATTCAGGATTATGTGCCTTATTTCCCTTTTAAAGATTTTGAAGGAAAACCAGTAATTATCACACTATATGCTTTGCATTTTGTTTATTTATGTGTATTTTTAATGCATATTTGCAATTTATCAGTTATTTAAACTAACCTAGGCTTGAAATAGTTCAAAGCAGAAATGTAAAATATGGATAATAATAAATATATGCATTTTTAAATACATATAAAACATATTTATTACTGGAATATGAAATATTAAATGTACAGATGTCAATTTCATTGTATGTTACATTGTGTGTTAACATGGTTGATCTCATTTTACTCAACCCAGAAAAATATACAGTTGGCAAAAAAAGTATTTGTACACTCAAAAATGTTTAATTTTTAACTAAATAAAAGCAGATATTTTGTCAAAAATAATTTTAATACAGTCTGTTTACCGCATGTTTTAAATTACACAACAGAAAATTTCGATAAAGATGTAAAATAATTTTCTAATAGGAAAAGTTTAAAAATTTCTTGCAAAAAAAGTATTTGTACATTTCTCCATCCTAATATGTACTGTGTTTTATAGTGTTTATGGTTCAAAGGACTACTTATACAGAAGTTTTTAATAATTTTTAACTTCATATTATATTTTTCTAACATTTAATTTAATTTGCTCTTGAAGTAATTGAGAATATAACCTAAAACTAGAGAGGTACCTCTAGACATATGAAATCCTATTTTTGAGCATAATAAAAATTGAAACTCGCAACAAGAATTTGTAAAAGCTATTAAATTACCATCAACAACTATTGGATGCATAGTGAGAAACTATGAATAAATTAGATGCATCAAAATTCAAGGAAAACCAGGACTTCTCAGCAAACAAACAATGAGAAAAAAGGGACTGTTGTTAAAAAAGCTTTTAAAAATCCTATGCGTTCGGTTCAAAAATTTGCTGGAGACCTTGCAACATCTTCTCGCATCAGAGTAATACCTAAAACAATAAGAAATATTCTTCTCAATGCAGACTTAAAAGGAAGAACCTCAAGGAAAAATCCATTCATCAGCGAAACAAATAGGCAAAAACGCATAGTATTCGCTTTCGTATACAGAAGTAAATCATTGGATATTTGGAAAACAGTAACTTTTTCTGATGAGGGAAAATTCGGAATTTTCTTACCACCAAGCATTCGAAAAAATTGGTGTAAAAATAAAACTGTTCTAGATCCAAAACGTATACTTCAAACTATCAAGCATGGTGGGGGGAATATTATGGTTTTGGGGTGTATAGCTTCTAATGGAGCAGGACATTTAAAATTTATTGACAATGGAAGGACAGGTTTAACATACATTTATGTGTTGCGGCATAATTTATTAAACCGTGCTAAGAAATTAGGCGTAGAGGAAGCTTTTCACTTTCTGCAGGATAACGACTAAAGCATACTGCTGTGATCAGCAGCTCATGGTTACTACAATACTCGAAAACGACTGGTAACTCCTCTAAAATCTTAATACTTGAATCCAATAGAAAATTTGTAGATTCTATTGGATGCAAAAATTCAAAAAAAAAAAAAAATATGTATCAGTAAAAAACGGTTTTAAATAAGGTCTTATTGTGTCATGGAATATCATTAACCAGACCGCTACAAAAAAGTTGGTGGAATCTACAGTTGGCAAAAAAAGTATTTCTACACTCTAAAATTTTTAATTTTTAACTAAATAAAAGCAGATATTTTGTCAAAAATAGTTTTAATACATTCTGTTTACCGTGCGTTTTAAATTACACAACAGAAAATTTCGATAAAGATGTAAAATAATTTTCTAATAGGAAAAGTTTAAAAATTTCTTGCAAAAAAAGTATTTGTACATTTCTCCATCCTGATATCTACTGTGTTTTATAGTATTTATGGTTCAAAGGACTACTTTTACAGAAGATGTTAATAATTTTTAACTTCATATTATATTTGTCTGACATTTAATCTAATTTGTTCTTGAAGTAATTGAGTATAGAACCTAAAACTAGAGAGGCACCTCTAGATATATGAAATCCTATGATTGAGCATAATAAAAATTTAAATTCGCAACAAGAATTTGTAAAAGCTATTAAATTACCATTTACAACTATTGGGTGTAAAGTGAGAAACTATGAATAAATTAAAAGCATCGAAATTCAATGAAAGCCAGGACTTCTCAGCAAACCAACAATGAGGGGAAAAAGGAGTGTTGCTAAAAAAGCTTTAAAAAATCCTATGCATTCGGTTCAAAAATTTGCTTTAGACCTTGCAACATCTTCTCGCATCAGAGTAATGCCTCAAACAATAAAAAATATTCTTCTCAATGCAGATTTAAAAGGAAGAACCTCAAGGAAAAATCCATTCATCAGCGAAACAAATAGGCAAAAACGCATAGTATTCGCTTTCGCATACAGAAGTAAATCATTGGATTTTTGGAAAACAGTAATTTTTTCTGATAAGGGAAAATTCGGAATTTTCTTACCACCAAGCATTCGAAAAATTTGGTGTAAAAATAAAACTGTTCTAGATCCAAAAGGTATACTTCAAACTATCAAGCATGTTGGGGGGAATATTATAGTTTTGGGGTGTATAGCTTCTAATGGAGCAGGACATTTAAAATTTATTGACAATGGAAGGACAGGTTTAACATACATTGATGTGTCGCGACATAATTTATTGAACCATGCCAAGAAAATATGCGTAGAGGAAGCTTTTCACTTTCTGCAGGATAACGACCAAAGCATACTGCTGTGATCGCCAGCACATGTCGCCAGCACAATACTCGAAGACGACTGGTAACTCCTCTAAAATTTCTAGACTTGAATCCAATAGAAAATTTGCAGATACTATTGGATGCAAAAATCTGAAAAAAAAAATATGTATCAGTAAAAAACAGTTTTAAAGAAGTTCTTATTGTGTCATGGACTAACATTAACCTGACCGCCACAAAAAAAGTTGGTGGAATCTATGTCACACCATCTAGAAGTAGTCATAAACGCTAAATGAATTCACACAAAATATTAATTTGTATCATTTTACTAAATTTTCATTAATTATATTACACTAATATAGTGTACAAATACTTTTTTTTGCATTATATTTTTGTATATTTGTCTATTATAATGTAAAAAAAAGTTTCATTTAATTTTGTTTTTGTTTCTGTAATATTATAATGCATTAAATTAATGTATTACAGTATTTTTTGCTTAAAGATTTTGTTTAATTTCATTATAATTTAAAAAAATGAAGTGTACAAATACTTTTTTTGCCAACTGTATGTCACACCATCTAGAAATAGTCATAAGCGTTAAATGAATTCACACAAAATATTAATTTATATCATTTTACTAAATTTTCATTAATTATATTACATTAATATAGTGTACAAATACTTTTTTGGCATTATATTTTTGTATATTTGTTTATTATAATGTAAAAAATCGATTCGTTTAATTTTGTTTTTGCTTCTATAATATTATAAATGCATTAAATTAATGTATTACAGTATTTTTTGCTTAAATCTTTTGTTTAATTTCATTATAATTTAAAAAAATGAAGTGTACAAATACTTTTTTTGCCAACTGTAGGTGGGTTAAAAAAAAAAAAAAATGTTGAAAAACCCAACAGCATTATTTAAAACAAAAATTATTTTTCTATACAGACAGTGTGGTTCATAGTGATGTTCATATTTAAGGCTTTTAATTGTATGCTTTATTTTGTATTCAATAGAAACTCAATTATTAAAAAGTTAAGATGCTTCAATTGCTTAAAAATTTGCATTCTATTTTAAGCTATAAAGGGAAACTTATTGAAGCACATGCATTTTCTTATGTTTTAAGTACGCTTTTCTTGAAAAATGTTGAATATGCAAATATTCAGAAGTTTGAAACATCGTTCAATTGTTTAAAATCACTTTTTTTTCTGAAAAGAAAATAAGTTATTTATCTATTGTCACAATGTTTTGTAATTTTTAAAAATGTTGCTAGAGAATGTGATTTAATGGCAATAACACAAAAGTGTAACACTATATAACGAACAAAAGAAACTGCATCACCTGTGAAATAACAGAAAAGTGTGCAAGTAACATGTTTTATGTTTGTGTTTCATGTATGGATGATATTCTTACATTAAAATAAACTTTAATTATTAATTTGCCATAAACATTAGTTTCTTGAAATGTGTAATTATGCTGAATAACTTCAAAAAGAGAAAAATGTACTATTTTATCAAAACATTGAAGAAAACATTTAACCACAAATGCAGTAGGTAATAATAAATTTCACATAACTGAGTCATGTTACATGAATGTTGAAATGATCATACATAAAATCATCACCTTAATACTTTTTAGATTTTCCTCAAGCAGTGTTTTCAGCCTTGCAGGGAGCCAGTGCTGAAGAAATCAACTTTTGGATGTAATGGTATTCAATTTTATGGTACATCACCCTAATAATGTTTTCCTTTAATTTAACCTTGGTGGCTTGTTTCTATTTAGCAATTTTAGCACTCATTATAAACCAAAAAGTTTGAATTGGATTAAGATCAGGACTATTTTCAGGTCATTCCATAGCTTTAATGCTCGATCTTTTTCAGAAGGATCTGCACTAAAATTGGTGAAAGAGGTGAAAAATTATTTTATTAATTTATGTTATGTTGTGAAGATAAAAACTTGCAAGTGACAAAAAAAAAAAAAAAAAAAAAAAAAAAATCCTTTTTGAATAAATTATTTTAGACTTACCAGTTTCGCTGTATGATAGAGTATTAAGTCTTCTTAAAAAATACACGTTTCTGCACTTTGAAATAATTTTAAAATGTAACTGATTTTAAATACTCCTATGAGTAAAAATTGATGTTAAGTAGTAATTTAGGATGCAATGACTAAAATTATTACTTAACATCAGTTTTCACTGGTTCTAAAAATGTTTAAAGTCAGTTATTTAAAGAAATTTTAAGGTGCGGGAAAGTGTATTTTATGACAAGACTTAGTACTCTGTTGTATGTCAAAATTGGTAAGTAGAATATAATTTATTTATAAGTGATTTTATTGTATAAATTGCAAGATTTTGCATACACATCATAAAATAAATTAATAAAATAATTTTCAACCTATTTCTTCACTTTAAATGCAAGCCTATCTGAAAAAAATCTGGTATTAAAGCTGAGAATAGGCCTGATCTTAATCCGCTTCATAGGTTTTGGCTTGTAATGAATGCCAAAATTGTTAAAAAGAAACAGACTACAAAGATTAGACTAAAGAAAAGCATTATTAGGATTTTGTGCCTTAAAATCAGACACTATTACATACAGAAATTGATTTTTTTTTTCCATTTCAGATCCCAAAGAGGAAGTAAGAGTTTGCTGCTCATAGAAAATCTAAAAACTATTAAAGGGCTATTTATGCATGAACACATCAACATTCTTGTAACATGACTCAGCTATGTGAAATTTATTATTACTGTAGGGACCTATTATCCGGAATCGTCGGGACTGAGGGCTTTCCGGATTTCGGGTCCGTCCGAAACTCGACACTCCCGCCCCCCACCCCACCCCAAAATAAAACAAAAACACAGAAAATTAAAAAATAATAACAAAATTATAGCACTGCTATCTAGAATATGAATGAAAAGTGTGTTGTATGAGAGGTCTGTGGAAAAAAACACTAAGCTACAACTTTGACTCTTGTACTATAGTACAAAGTCTCAAATCCGGACATCCAAAATTTAGATCTCTTCAAAATCCGGACGTTTTGCTAACTGGCTATATATATACACATATGTATATTACCGGAAAATACCATTAATCCGCCCCCTCCCAAACATGACGAGAAATCATAAAATAATTAGAGGGGGGCGCTTACGCGGGATTTTTTTGCGATCGTTTCACAAAATTTGCATTTTTTGCGCGATATCTGCAGGATTCTTTTGCGATATTTGACGAGATTTGCAAGGTTTTATCGCGATATTTGACGAAATTTACAGGGTTTTATCGTGATATTTGACGAATTTGCAGTTTTTTTAACGATATTTGAAAAAATGTGTGTTTTTTATGGGGATGAATCATGATGAAATGAATGAATCACGAATCTTTGAATGAATTATGAATTTTGATACTTGAAGCAATACTTGAAAAAATTTGTGTTTTTTTTTTTACTTTTTTTTTTTAAACATAAATTCGGTCAAAAAACGCAGAAAAAAGGTGAATTTTGTAAAAAAAAAAAGCCAAAAAGCATGAAATCTATTAAAAAATCTCGAAAAAACGTACATTTAATCAAAGATTCATGAATCATTCATCATGATTCATCCCGTTCTCAATCGCCTTCCTTTCCGGATTTCGGAATTCTGGATAATAGGTCCTCTACTGTATGTACCGCATTTTTGTTAAATACGTTCTTCTATGTATCAATAAAATAATGCATTTTTTCTTTTCAGAAGTTATTTAGCATTATTATGCATTTCAAGAAACTAATTTTTGTGGCAAATTAACACTACAAGTATATTTTAATGTAATAACATCATCTATACATAAAATGCAAATATAAAACATGGTATTTTCTAACTTTTCCTTTTTTTTTTTTTTTTTTTTTTTTTTTTTTTTTTTTTTTTTTGTGGATAAACCAGTTTAATTTTTCTAATGAAAGATATAAGTTCACTGTTATGTTTTTGTTTTCTCTCAAATCTTGAAAAATATATGTGAAGCCCTGAGATTTTCTATCTACAGAACTTGATGCAATAAACTCTTTTCAAGATTTGTGGATTCTATTATCATAAAAGTGTGTTACAGACATGATATGAGACTTTATCTGCAAATGGATGAAAAGTTTTAATGTTAAAACTGTGCAGATTAAAACTAAGTAAAACTATTGCAGCTAGCTGTTAGCAAACATTAAAATCTGCTCCCAGCCCAAATTTTTTTCCATCAAATTCCAGCTCTTGCCTACATTTTAAAAAAATTTTTAATTTTTTAGCAGGATTAGCTAGACTAGAGGAAACTCGGGTCTTACTTTTTTTTTCTACAGACCGAGGCCAAGCCTGGATATCATTCTTCACCCTCTCCTCCCAAGCCCATGTTGGACTGTCATTTTATTTATTTATGTATTTTTGTAAAAATAATAATGGTGTTATACATTTATTTAATGAAATCTTCAAAAATTTAATTTGGTTTAATAAATTACAGAGATATGTTTTAAAAATAACACTTTCGCCTTTGGCACACATATATGCAAATTTTCTCTTGGCATATGCAGCAGATAGGGGAGGTTTCGTGACCATTTTCTCTGTGCGATGCTGCAATGAGCTTTTTGCCAGGAAGGATAAATACTGTATTTTCGGGTGTATAGTCCGTGGCGTATACAAGAAAAAAACCTTCAAAAAAGCCACTGCGGCTTATACACGGTGCGGGTTATACAAAGATTTTTTTTGAAAAAAAAATTGGAAATCGTGATTTTTTCTAGAATTTTTAAACCTCAAAAAAATTTTAAAAACATCGAAATTTGTAAATTTTTTCGCTGTACCGCGAAATATAGAGAGTTCTCTCATGTTTGTAAAGGCTTTTTTTTTTTTTACTGCTTAAATACAGTTATTTCTGGGTTTGGACGAACTGTCGCAACTATCGCCAAGTATTGCACTAACCGGCAGCGAGAAATAATGACGCTCGAACACAGTTTGCTCTTGATTTGAGAAGGTAAAAACAACAGTGTAACATGTTACTTATTTTAAACTTACTTTATTCTGAATAAGTCGTTTTAACGTAAACTGTAATCAGTTTTTTATTAGAGATGTGTCATTTGTTGAGGAACGATTCAAAAGGAGCGATTCCGGCAGTTGAACTAAAGGAATGATTCCAGTCTGCAAAAAAGAATCCATCCTTTTCGGAAAGATTCCGAATCAACGAAATCCTCGGACTCATTCCGAAATGAAACAACTCCGAAAAGGTTCGATTCTCTGACTCGTTCCGAAAAGGAGCAGTTCCTCTGACTCGTTCCATTATGAAACGACTCTGAAAAGGAAGGATTTATCGGAATCGTTCCGAAAAGGACCAACTGCTCTGAATCGTTCCGAAATGACATAAATCACACACTTTTTTTTTGTTCTTTGCAACAGGGCAGGGTAGATTATTTTTTTTGAGAAATAAACTAAAAATGATCTTAAACTCAGAATTGTCAAGGTAGGAAAGGTTCCAGATTTTGGATTTTGTACGCTACAAACACAAAGGGGTGCCGCAGCACCAATTTGCTAGCAAACTATTTTTCGATATTTTATTCATAGATTTTTTTTAAGGTCTCCCGTATAAGTCGAGCCTCTCCACTTTGAAATTCTTTTTTTGTCTAAAATTTCTCTACTTATACGCACGTATATACTTTAATGGCTTCTAACTTCAAACCCTGATCAAAATATACGTTCGTAATTGGTGTATAGCCCGTGGACTATACACCGATGCATCTCCATGGCTTATACACAAACTTTTTTTACTGCACTGCTCGATTTAGGTGTGCGGGCTATACACCTGAAAATACGGTAGTCATTTGCAGCCCTTGCAGAGGAGACTTCCCTCCGAGATTGCACTTACACTCTAAATCGAAATCTGGGCTCCCGGTTTGGTCATCCCTGTTATCCCTATTCCTGTTGCAAAGGAGAAGGAAATGGAATGAGGAGTGCATCAGTTTTGGTCGTCAGCATGCTTTTTTGTACTTTCTGATGTATAAAATATGGATGCTCAGAATATTTTTAATGTGGTTCACAATGCTAAAAAAATACATTTTTACCATTTATGATTTTGTTAACCTCTGTTGTTTTCAGAAACATTGTTCTTCAATTTTTTTAAGGATGCAAACATTTATCATTCCTACAAGTGACATTCAATTGAGATTAAATTAAACATAAGCGTTGGAGGAAAATATTTAATTGTTTATTTGTCATGCCAAATATTATTTAAGTTAAAATGATTTATGCTGATTATTTATTACTTAAAATATATTTTTCTTTTAAACATCATTTTTAATATAAAAGTTTTTAATAAAAGTTGAGTTTTATTATCTGGTCATCATTTTAATCAACTTTTATACTTACTACTTGAACACATATTTTAAACATTATTTTTTATTGTGCATCATAGGGTCTTTATATTTTTTTCCAGCTAATGCTTTTCCTATCATAGTTACCTCTGCTCCATTATAGAATGTACATTAGTAAAGAGTTTCAGTAATATCTTAGATGTAGTTAAACTCACTCTAGCACTGGTAGACTCATATAACAAATAAGTCCCAATTGGCGCATCATCAGTGGTCCAAATGCTTGAAATGTGCTGAGTTTTCTTGTCATAAAAACTGAACAGCTGGATGCCTCTGCTTCGGGCTCCAGTGGTTAAGCTACAGAAAAGTGTTACTTTTTCACTTTCAATTTTTAAAAAAGCATTTAAACTTTTATTAGGAGCCAAACTTTGTTTAAAATTTTAAATGTGTTTTTCTTCATTTTCTTTCCTTATTCCCACCATTTCTTGTCTTTAAATTATTAAAAATCAAAAATCATTAAACAAAGAAATTGCAAATCCGGAACATGTCTTTTTTGATTTTGATTATTTTACATTAATTTTGTTTCGGAAAATTAAAAAAATATAATTATTTTTGAAAATATGATTTTTTTAAACAGTATGTTTACAATTTTTAAATAAATATTTTTAATATTTTTAAAATTAATTTTGAAAAAAGAAAACCTGAATCAAAACTAAAGTTATATTTTCCTCTTTAATTTAAATTTTTAAAAAATGAAATCCGATGTATAATGTTTCAAGTTATAACTATTTTAATAATCCCACTTAAAACAATACTAATCATTTGAAATTTTTATAAAATTTATAAGAATTTTTAGCGTGTGATTTTGTTTGCAAATTATATGGCTAACAAAAAAAAAAAAAAAAAATTATAGATATATTTTTTGCATATTTTCTCTGCAAGTTTTGCAAGTATGAAGATGCAATTTTTTGTATTTAATTCAGGACTGGATAAGGAAAGTTTTTCTAATTGGAATTTTTACCATTCGGAGGTTGTATAAAAGTTTAATTTTCATATTTTTCCAAATAGACCCCCCCCCCAACTTATGTTATCATATTTTGATTTATTTTTTATGAAACTTTGCACATGGAAGTATGTGCCTAGGGGCAATATTTAAGGAGATAGCCTATTTTTTTGATAATTATGACTCACCCTATATATATATACAAATTATATATACAAAATTTTCCGGAACTGCTTTCCTCCAGATGGCTGCAATAGGTAGCTTTTTACTTTTTGTAATGAAAGCTACCTAAAAGAACTCAGCTCATTTAGGAATATTTTTTTCTCTTTTTAAGCAGCAGACCACATGGAGGCAGCTAATTTTTTCACCATTCTGTTTGCAAACATTATTCATAGCATATAAAAGCAAATTCCTTCAATTTTTATCATCAGAGTAATTTTTAAAACGGAAAAATATTAGTTGTTAGACTGTTAGTTGTTGTATTAGCTGTTAAATTTTCAGCTTGTAAAAGTTTTACATCTTTGATTATTTTATTAATCTGTTAATTTTTAAATGGTGGAAGATTTCTTGATTATATTTTATATACTTATTACAGTGACCCAAAACAATTTTATGCTTAAATATTATGTGTATGTAAATTTGTTGTTTTTTCAATCATTGAAACAATTTTTTAATGTGATTAACTTTTGCTATTATTAGGTTACAATTACCTGTAGGCAACTGGTATCTCATTTAGGTGGAATACGGCACTATAATAAATCTGGAAACTCCTCTGCAAAGAAAAATGAAGTAAGATTTGTTAATGTTTATATTCTAAGTATATGGCATTGAACAAAGTTAGTCATTCATTTTCCTTCAAGCATCCTCAAATGGGGTGCAATCAACACTTTGAGAAACCTTACTTTAAAAGTTGGTTGGTTGGTTGGTTGTATGGATTTTTATGGCGCAAGGTCCCTTTGGGGACATGCTGCACCAAGACAAAGTTGAAATGAGACTAGACAGGTGATTTAAAACCAAAAAATAAAATAGCAATGAGATATATTATAAAGCCAATTTAAAAGATGCCAAAAAAAAAACAAAAAAAAAACACTGTTACAAACTGTACCGGTTGCTAAAAAATGACAAAATATAAACAATGATATGGATGAGTGAAAATTTCATAAAAACAAGATTAAAAATAATAGAATGCCATGTCATGAAATAATTAAAATCAGTCAATGAGGATAAAATAGAAAACTTAGAGAAGATGTTACACGTTAAAAACTGTACAAGAAAAGTAATAAAAAACAGAGTGTATATGATAATGTAAATTGGTTAAAACTCAGATTAATAGAAACTCTATGAGGTCAATTAGGTTCAAACTCTTCAAACATTGTATTGTTGCATGACTCTGACTCCATTGCCTCCTGCACATACTGCTTCAACTGCTTGGGATCCTTCACATTTTTTAAGAAAGGGCTGAGAAGAGAGTTTTTAACTTCCCCACAGTCCTCCACTGTGCAGAAGTTGGTGTTGAAGATTTCTTATGGGTATGTGGGCAAAGTTTCTGTTTTAAATTCTGTTTTTTGATACTATTGTTTGTTTGTGAAGTATTTGGACTTGTAGCAGCCTTAGTTCCATCTTTCTGAATACCATAATTTCCGGAAGAAACACCGTGGCATTTACGTGTTTTAAACTGAAATTTCAAGCGATGCAGCGTTTCTACCGATGCGCGGTTTACGCACAATTTTTTTTTTTTTTCAAACAAGCGTGATATTTTTCTGAATTTTTCCGAAAATTAAAAAAAATAAAATCGATCATAACTCCAAAATTTCAGACATAAAATGTATTGCGAATTCCGACAAATTGTTGCAAAAACAAATTAATTTTGATCTCGTCAAAATATCGTGAAAAACTGGCAATTTTCGTTAAAAGACCACAAAAAGTTACGCAAATTTCGCATTAGATTACGAATAAACAAAAATTGCATTTTCGAATGAATTTCCTGAATTTCCCTCTTATCTCCCCCTCCCCTTTTTTTATAACTCTCAGAAAATTTGTTCTGAATCTGATTTTTTTCCCCTGTTCCAAAGATTCAGGGATAAATTATGATGAAATGAATGAATCATGAATCTTTGATGAAATGTGCTTTTTTTCGAGATTTTTTCAATTGATTTCATGCTTTTTTGGCTTTTTTTTACAAATTTCTTCTTTTTTCTGCGTTTTTCGACAGAATTTGTTTTTTTTTTAAACCCAATTTCTTTCAAGTATTGCTTCAATTATCAAAATTCATGATTCATTCAAAGATTCGCGATTTATTCCTGCAAATTTTGTGAAACGATCGCGGAAAAATCCCGTGTAAGTGCCCCCCTCTAATTATTTTACGATTTTTCATCACGTTTGAGGGGGGGGTGGATTAACAGTTTTTACGGTACTGTTAGGGGGAAAAAATCACCGTATTCGCTGCACTAAGCATATTTTTGATGGGATTCCATCAACAGATGGTTTTCTCATCGCCTCCTATATCCATTTATTCCTTAATTCATTCACTCATAATTTATTTTAATATTTATTTATTTATTATTTCATAATAACCATATCCAATAAACATTACTTACCTTTCAATTCTTTTCCAGACGTTATCAACTTCATAGCATTCAATAATCCATTAACTTCAATAGCCTTTCGTAATTTCCGTCATGGACTCCATCTTTAATTTCAACCAACACCGGCAATAGCTTATATCCGACTAATCATATTTTCCCCGCCAGATGGCGACTTGGAATATCGTAACATTAATCGAATCTTTCATCCGTTTCATCGAATCGAACTTTCGATTCATACACACGTCGTTTTCTCATTGGCTCGTTTCGTGGGCGTTGGTCCGAAACGATGTTTTCAATCCGGCCAGCTTGATATAAATATACGATGTAGATTCCTATTCTTCGCCGCTTTTATCTTCCTACTAATGGAAGTATTTCAAGTCACTGAATTGAGGCTGGTCCTCAATCTGGATGTATTGTAAGATACTTGTTTTTAATAAGTTTATTTTTAATTGTTTTTAACCGATGTACTTATGTCAACTGCAAGCTTAATTATCCTTATGTGTTCACCTGTGTTCGTTTACAATCTGCTCATGTGATGTTAAATGGAGTTCACCATGTAAAGTCTTCTGTAAAGCCAAGCCTACTTCTCAAGTAATCAATAAATACTTTAGTTTTATTTTTGACTTTTGTTTTCTGTTAAAGAGATCGACATCAAATTCTGCTCACACTTATTTTTAACTTCCACTTCAGTGTTAGGTGCCAGCAAAAGCTCCACATGTGTTATCTGCTACTGTAATGATATTTTTCAGCGTATATAAACCTCCAAAGGTTATATTACGCACATTAAGGGGTTATGGGCGGAAGCCTAACCCTGGAAGCCATTTTGGGGCAGATCGATCTCGGCAAGCAAAAGTGATATATTACGTTTTGAATTATTCTGGATTACGTTTATTGATTTCTTCTTTATGAAAAACTGAATTTTTTTTGCCAGACTTTATAATTTACAGAACTTTATTCATATTTTTCAAGAACTTTATATTTCTGCCAGACTTTTGTTTACCGAACTGTTGACACATATTTTGAAGAAGTTTTGATTTATTTCTTTGCTGAATTTTTATGATTTACAGAATGAATTAATTACTTTTATATTATTTTATGCTTCAATTACGTTTCTACAATAGACTGTTTTTGAGTTTTGTTGAACTTTATCCCATTTTTCAAAATTTTTTGAGAGACTGGACTTGGTTTTTAACAGAGAACCGACGAAAAAGTTAGGGGGGCGGTAACACTTAAATTTTTTTTTGCTTGAAAATTTGTCCTGAAATTTTTTTTTTAAATGGCCACTAACACGATTGACAAGTTGAGTTCAAGAAACTATGCCACGTGGGCATGTGATATGAAATACTTGTTGATGGAGAAAGTCCTTTGGGATATAATACATTTAAAGCAAGAAGCCCCAGTTTTGAGTGAAAGTGTTACTGCCGAAATGGTCAATCAGTTTACCTCCCGTGCAAACAAAGCTCTCTCATTAATTTACTTGATTATAGAGTCTGAATTTAAAAGGTTAATAGAAGACTGTCAAGAACCTGTTGAAGCATGGAGAAGGTTACATAAAAATTTCCATCCTGACTCACGTACTCATCATATGACCTTATTCAATGAACTCATGGAAGAAAGAATACGATATGGAGAATCTATTAACCTGTTCACCACTCGTTTAAAGAAGATTTACTTGAAATAAAGTTAATAGATGCCAATTTTTCTGAATGTTACCTGACCTACCAATTTTTACGCTTTTTACCATCCAGCTTTGACAACCTGGTTCAACAAGTCTTGTCCAAACCTGAAGCATCCTTCAAGTTTGACCTAGTTGTGGATGAATTGGTCGCAGAGGAGACAAGGCAGAAGCTACGTGATCGGGACAGTGCCAAACAAGTCAGTGTCTCCACTACTGCTAAAGTCACTAAGCCCTATAAGGGCAAACCTCGCTTTAAGAAATCTCAATAGAGGAAATGCTGGAGATGCAGGAAATTAGGCCACATCCAAGTCAACTGCTATGCCAGATCACCTGATCACCAGTTCCGTCATCCTTCGCCTTCTTCTAGATCCAGATGTCCTTATTCTTCCAGTAGATCCAGTTCCCGAAGTCGACACTTTCAACGGTCTCCTGAGAGATGCCAGAGTGACTCATCTTGCCCATCTGACGACTCCGACTGTGGTTCCCGAGACTCTTCACCTGCTCCTAGACGTTCCAGAGATAGACGCAAGACTCCCAGACACTTCCAGGCGACCCTCTCCTCATTTTTCCAGTTGCAGAAGCGGTGGCTCTCGCACGAAACTGTCAGATAGTTCATGTAAATCGAATCTTTTTGTTTCACATTCTAGTCTTAGTAATGTTGTTAATGATTCTGACTGGATTTTTGACAGTGGTGCAAGTCACCACTTTTGTAACAATAGAAAATTGTTTTCTAAGTTTGAAGAGTTAAATGATGAAATGTCTGTTGCTGTTAAAAATGTACTGTTTCCTATTAAGGGCAAAGGGGAGGTTAAACTACGTTTTGGTCAAAGAGTTTTTACCTTGTGTAATGTAATCTATTCAGACCAATTACGTAGGAATTTAATTTTGGGTGCCCAGTTGGACCTTAATGGTTTAACTTTTAAAGGAAACAATGGTGAGGTAAAGATCTGTCGGGGGGGGGGGGGGGGGGAGTACTTGTTTAGTGCATTTTTAAAAGACCGAATTTACAGGTTATATCCAAAAATTCCAGTTTCTAAGGGTAAATCAGTGAAGTTTGAAACCTCTGCTGTTAAACATACTGAGAAAATGTTAATGTGGCACAAAAAGTATGGACATATTAGCCCTTCTTTAATTGCCCATACTAGCCGTACATGGATTACCTAATTTAAAAGAAACTACTTTATTTTGTGAGGCCTGTAAATTCGGCAAACTTAAAAACATTTCCTATAAGCACAACAAAAATATTCGGTCTAATAATCTACTTGAGTTGCTGTATGCAGATTTGTGGGGTCCCTGTCGCATAGAAAGTAGAGGTGGTGAAAGATACTTTTTATCAATTATTGACGATTTTTCCCGCCGAGTGCCAGTATATCCCTTAAGGCTAAAATCCGACACCTTTGATGTCGTGAGAAAGCACATTTTGAGGGCTGAGAATTACTTGAACAAAAAGGTTAAAAGTTTCAGGACGGACAACGGTGGGGAATTCAACAGCATTTCTTTCAAAAATTTCTTTGAAGAAAAGGGCATACACCATGAATTTACCAATGCATACACTCCACAACAAAACGGCGTTGCAGAACGTTTCATGGCGACTGCGGCTGATGGAATAAGAACTTTGCTCATTGACAGTAACTTAGACCCAAAATTTTGGCCAGAGGCACTTAAATATTTTGCCTATTCCTGGAACAGAATTTGTCCAAAACTGTTAGGCAAGACTCCATTTGAGCTTTACGGGAATAGAAAGCCGTCTGTTAGGCATTTAAAGCCTTTTGGAAGTGAGGCTTATGTTAAATCGCCGAAGCAAAGGACATGGAAACTCGAAGCTCGTGCTAGAAAGGGAATCCTTTTAGGATATGCTTTCCGCACGAGGGGTTACCGTATTTGGATTCCTGAGACAGATGAAATAGTTGAGTCCTCTAATGTTTGCTTTAACGAAAGTTCTGTTGGTCTTAAGCGCAGTGTAGCTGTTCTGGGCACTGATGATTATGCCCTCTTTTCTCCCAAGGTTGCAGTCAATCGAGATGATGCTGTCGAAGATGAACCTGAGGTCATCCCAGGTCCTTCCAGCAGTTCTCAAGATTACCCACTTGGGGGGGGGGGGGGACATGGATTCGGGGTCCAGTACCAGTAGTCTACCAACTATTCCCTTACGTGAAGATGTTAGTTGGATAAGAAAGCCTGTAAAACGCAAGAAGGAAAACAGAACAGACGTTTACTACTACGAGCTAGGAAAGACCAATAGGTTACGTTCCTTAACCCTCTAAGCGTTTGTCCCGTAATATTCCGTACACTAAGCTCCAGGTTTCATTGCAATATAAGCAATGTTTAAGATATTATAAATCTATAAATTTAATGAATTTTCAAAGTATTGAAGAATGATTAAGACTCTCAAGGATTACATCTATATTCCTAAATAAGATTTTTTATGTAATATTCAAAGAATCATATTTTATTTGCATTTAAAACAAAATGCAAGGAAAACAACATTACAATTTTACCCATTTGCAAGACGCTTGGAGGGTTAAATGAAGTTCGTAAATATTGTCAGGATAACAACATTTCATTTAAGCCTGAAATTTTTGATTTTAAAGGATCCAATTCCTATTGCGGCATTATTCCTATTCCCGTGGAGTCTGAAACATCAGAAAGTGAGGACGAAAGTTCAAATGAGTCAAATTTCTCCCGTTTTTCAGCATGACTAGCCGTTAACTCTGATACCCCCCATACATTTAAACAAGCATGCAAATCGGAACAGAGCTCAATCTGGTGGGAAGCAATGATGCGTGAAATGCAGGTAATGAGAGACCATGGGGTTTGGCATTTGGCTGAGTTACCAGCACATATTACGCCAGTAGGTTGCTGGTGGGTTTACACGACAAAACTGGATGAAAATGGACGGATAGCCAGGCACAAGGCGAGGCTTGTTGCCCAAGGGTTCAAGCAAATAAAGGGCGAGTCCTATGAAGAGACTTCCCTGTTGTGAACTTTGGCGTTATCCGATTCTTTTTCTCCCTTCTTGTATTGTGTAGCGGGTGGTCACACACTCCATGTGACGTGACCTGCGCCTACCTATATGCACCACTGAGTGAGGATGTGTATATGCAACAACCACCTGGATTCTCTGAACCAGGCAAAGAGCATCTATATTGCAAACTAGATCGTGCTTTGTACGGATTGCACCAGAGTGGCAGAGAGTGGTTTACAGAAATCCATAAAACTTTATTAGACATTGGTTTTAAGAAATTATCATCCTGTAATTGTGTTTATATTTTTAATTCCAATATTTTATTACTTTTGTACGTGGATGACATTGTGATCTTTGGGAAAACTAAAAAGCTCATACATAATATTTTACTTAAATTAAAAGCTAGGTTTGATATAAAAGAACTTGGAACGACAAAAAGACTACTTGGTGTTGAATTTGAGGATACTCCGATGGGAGTTGTGATTCACCAGAAAAATTACATTCAAGACGTATGTAATAGGTTTAGTTCTTTTAAAATTCCAGTTTCTTCATTACCTATCAGTAAAGGTATAATTTTCTCAAGATCCAGTTGTCCCGTATCTGATGCTGAAATAAAGGAAATGTCACATCTGCCCTATCGTAATTTACTGGGTTGCCTTGCCTTTGTGGCTAACCGTACTCGACCTGACCTTTGCTATGCCGTGAATGTTTTAAGTCAGTTCCAAGCAAACCCAGGTATAGTCCATTGGGACGGGTTACTTCGATTGCTGGGATATTTAAAAGCAACTATGCATTACAAGCTGAAATTCTCGTGCAGATCTAATGATCTCGCAATTTTTACTGATGCTGACTTCGCGGCTAACTGCGATGACCAGATTTCGATCTGCGGTCAAATAGTCATGCTTGATTAAGCTCCTGTCGATTGGCGCACTTTTAAACAAAAGTGCGTTTCTTTATCAACTATGGAGTCTGAATTCGTCGCAATGACTGAGGCCATCAAGAACCTGGTCTGGTTTGACCGGATATGCCGCGAATGTGTACAGGAAGGGATCATACCTGTACTAGGGAGGACAGCTGTAATGAATGCAGATAATCAAGCCGCAATTGACTTTGTTAAATCCCCAGTAGAAAATTACAAGTCTAAGCATATAGATGTAAAACTCTTTTTTATAAGAGATCTTTTCAATAGGGGGGAATTTTTGCTTAATCACGTGCGTAGCAGGTCAAACTTGGCAGATATTTTTACCAAGCCGTTGTCTAAATATGAAATACTTAACTTTATAAAGATTCTATTTCTAAGTGATGATGTAAAATAGTTTTTAAATCCATATCATATATAAATTTTTCATGTATTTCATATTTTAATTTTTCATATAACGTACCTAACTTAAGCTGGTATTTTTTTTGTAACATGTTAAGCTTTTTGTAACTGCACTATATCTTAAATTGTAATTTTTGTTTAAAAAGATAGGTGTAGACATCTGCTATTGTTACTGTTAATTAACCAGCATAGATACTTAGCTATCTTGATCATTTTATAAAGTTTTAAATTGTTAAACTGTACTTGAATGTTATTTTTAAAGTGATTTCTTTTTAAAACCCATAGCTTTTAATTTGTAAAGAAATCTTATTTTTAAAGTGTTTGTACTTGTGTTTATACAATTTTCGTTTATATGCATATAATTAATTTCTGTTTGTTCATTCTAGGCATCTAGGGCCAACAGCCATTTTTTGTGAGTGCATGATTCCAGGTACCGGAAGACTGTCAGGAGTATAAATGAGTCCCTAATTCATATTATTGAATTTGAATGTTAGAGTTTTTTGAAAGAGCCGTTGTGTTGTCCCTTAGGACTAGATGCCTGGAGTTCAAGTTTATAATGAAAATTTAAATTTTTTTTCTGCATAAATTTTCTTTTTGTCAATTGTAATAAAGATTTATTTAAATATTGTGATCAAGAAATCAACTAGAGCTGGTTGTAACATTTCCAAATTGGAAATTATTAACTTTTTGAAATGGTACGTCATATTCATTCTCTTTTTCATAGTTTAAATTTTGAAAAGTTTCTATTTGCATCTTTTAGAGATTAACTTCCATGTTTGGCTTTTTAGTGATCTCTAATCTAGGATATGCGTGCCTCTGTCACTGGATTGAGATTTTTTTTCATGTGCCAATTAATTTTTGGAAAGTTAATTAGTTTAGCAAATACTTTAAACTTTTCTATTCTTCAAATCTCATTGTTAACTTATTCAAATTGTTAAATTATTCAAATTGTTAAATCATTTAAATTGTTAACTTATTTAAATTTTTCTTGTTAAATTACTTAAAATTGTTAAATTATTTAAAATTGTTAAATTGTTTAAATTTTTCTAGTTCAAAGTACTTGGACTTCGTTTAAATTTTTTTTTTCAAGTTCGAAGTGTTTAGGCTTTGTTTAAAATTTTTTTCATGTTCGAAGCACATTTAAAGGGCTTTGTTTAATTTTTTTCTGACTTCAATTGTTGAAGTCGAGTGTTTTTCAAAGTTTTCAACTATTACAGTTGTTTCACTTTTTGAGTTCAGAAATGAACTGGACGGAATTTAAATTCCTTAAATTTTTTGAGGTAATCCTGACTTGTTCCGATTAATGAGGTACTCCTAATTGACAAAGTATTAAGGTATTACTAACAAAAAAAAAAAAAAAAAATTCAGTTTTGTCTTTTGATTTTGTGAATGTAATTGCGATATCTATGGACTTTACAATCCTTTGCTCTTTGAGTTCACTTGTAACTCTTTATTTATAGAGGCAATGAGAGGGGGGGGGGGGCATTGATGGGATTCCATCAACAGATGGTTTTCTCATTGCCTCCTATATCCATTTATTCCTTAATTCATTCACTCATAATTTATTTTAATATTTATTTATTTATTATTTCATAATAACCATATCCAATAAACATTACTTACCTTTCAATTCTTTTCCGGACATTATCAACTTCATAGCATTCAATAATCCATTAACTTCAATAGCCTTTCATAATTTCCGTCATGGACTCCATCTTTAATTTCAACCAACACCGGCAATAGCTTATCTCTGACTAATCATATTTTTCCGTAATGATATTTTCCCCGCCAGATGGCGACTTGGAATATCGTAACATTAATCGAATCTTTCATCCGTTTCATCAAATCGAACTTTCAATTCGTATCGTAGTCGTTTTCTCATTGGCTCTTTTCGTGGCCGTTGGTCCGAAACAATGTTTTCAATCCGGCCAGCTTGATATAAATATACGATGTAAATTCCTATTCTTCGCCGCTTTTATCTTCCTACTAATGGAAGTATTTCAAGTCACTGAATTGAGGCTGGTCCTCAATCTGGATGTATTGTAAGATACTTGTTTTTAATAAGTTTATTTTTAATTGTTTTTAACCGATGTACTTATGTCAACTGCAAGCTTAATTATCCTTATGTGTTCACCTGTGTTCGTTTACAATCTGCTCATGTGATGTTAAATGGAGTTCATCATGTAAAGTCTTCTGTAAAGCCAAGCCTACTTCTCAAGTAATCAATAAATACTTTAGTTTTATTTTTGACTTTTGTTTTCTGTTAAAGAGATCGACATCAAATTCTGCTCACACTTATTTTTAACTTCCACTACAGTGTTAGGTGCCAGCAAAAGCTACACATGTGTTATCTGCTACTGTAATGATATTTTTCAGCGTATATAAACCTCCAAAGGTTATATTATGCACATTAATTTTTACTTTTAAACTCATATGCGTCGTGGCGCTTATTCCTGAAAATACAGTATTTAAATAATATTATTCATTTTGTATTTATTTATTAATTTCTGATTAATAATTTCATTTTTATAATTTCTTAATACAGCTTATTAATGTGTTTCTGTTTAACACGTCAACCGCGATTACCGCGGAAATTTCACCTGTGGCGTTTACGACCATTTTCTAAATTTTTTTGAGTGATTTTCGCGCTGTGCCGTTTCTTCCAGAAATTATGGTATAAGTTTTTTGGCTCAGTTTTGTATTTCGATCAGTATTGGATTGCAATTTAGATGATGATGGACCGGTAGTATTTTTTGCAGATGAATCAGTAAGTTTAGTTGATTCCTTAGCTAACAGTTTCTGTCGCCGTTTTTCTAGGTCAATTATTTTCACAGGTTCTGAAGATGGTGTCCAACATTCTAATTGAGGATTCCCAGAACATTTAGTCGGGAGACAGATATCACGGGATTCTATGATAGGTGTGTTGGTAGATTGTGTTCTGGCTGAATTATTTGGAGGATATGAGAAATCTGTTTGGGTACTTATGTGTCTAACAGAGTTTGATGGCTGGCTTAGTAAACTGGAGTGGGAAACTCCAACAGATGGAGTTCTGGATTCAACTATTTTACGAGCTTCATGATAGGGGAAATTTTGAGATATTCAGCAAGGATTTCTTTTTCCCGTATCCAGTTAGGACAGGAACGTGAGTATGCAGAATGATCTCCCTTGCAGTTAATGCAGCGTTCCGATTTTTCACATGAATCGCTACCATGGTTGACTTCTGCACAGCGTGCACAGGTAAGAAAACCATGGCAGTTAATTTTAGTGTGCCCATAACGCTGGCATTTAAAGCAGCGGATAGGTTTAGGGATCTAAGGACGGACAGGACAGTTCAGGTAAGCAGCTTTAATTCTGGTCGGTAGAGTAGGGCTATTGAATGTTAGAATTACATGTTTTGTAGGAATGACTTGTCCATTTCGGCGGATTGTGATACGGTGTGCATCTATAATATTTTGTTCTTTCAAATTCTGTAACAATTCTTCTTTAGTAGAATAGAATAGATCTGGCTCAGAAATAAGACCACGACTTGTATTTAAAGTTTTATGCACCTGAACATTAACTGAGAAAGTACCTATTGTAGAGCAATTAGAGTGGAGCTGTGACTGTTTAGCAGAAGAAACCTCAACAAGTAAATCACCGGATTACAATTTTTTGAGAGAATGTCCATCCCCCAGATAAGACTGGAATGTTTTTGCAATAAGGAACAGAGAAGTTTACTTAAAAGAACTATCTAAGTGGCTATCTGTGCGTTTAATTATAAAGAAACGAGTAAAATTATTCTGAACAATTTGTTGCTCTCCACTTGGGAGAGAATTAGAAGGAAATAAATTTTTTCCATCCATGATTGAAAAAACGGAATTCAGACCCCAGCCACACCACCCACTACCGAGCCCAACAAGGGGATGCACATTCGTGCACCAGTGCTAATCAGGGCCCATACGGTCACAAGACAAACCTATGTCAGCCTCCATCCTTAACGAGATGACTAGTATTTGCTTGATCACTTGATCCCTAAAGCCAATGACAAAAGCCAGCTGACCAGCCGATTGGTACATACGGGACCAATATGCACCTCCCATCTACCTGAAGCAGAGACCAAAGCAGTGTGTTGGTTTCCCTCAACTGCCAGGATCCCCCTTTCCAGGGACACGGGTTGCCACGCACGGCCAACACGTGGGAGGTTTACAGTTCCCCATGAGTCGATATACAGGATGATATCGGCTCATGTGGAATCTCTCTCACCTCTGAAGAGGAAACCCCCATGAGAGTGAAACAAAGAGGAAAGGAAGACCAGGAGTAAGAGGAAAAGGAAAGGAGAAAGATCACTCAGGTGCCCGGGGTTATGAAGCCCGTGAGTACCTAAAGAAGGTATCCCCCTGGGGGGCTTACTTTAAAAGACCAACATTCTTCTTATGTTTATTCTTAATCGTATTAAAATTGGTTGGGACTGCCATGGATGCAGATTCCATCTCCTCTCAATTTTATCAAAACTCATTGGAGTAAGATTTTACTTTTACATCATGTTTGGGCACTTTCTAAAGCTTGGGTATGTACTTCAACTAAAGTTATGCCCTTCCGCTTGTCACAAGTCAGCATCCATAGTCAAGGTTTAAAATTCAATTTTACAGTTCAAAGTTTAAAGATCAAGTTATAGTTTTTGCATATAAATTATTCTTAAATACTTTATATTATCCAGTGCTTAAAATTCAATTTTTCCTCACAGTGGAATCTCCTTCCTAACATTTGTAATGGGAGAGAGAAAAATAAGCTTTAAAACCCACTGTTCTTTTACATGTTATTTAAAGAATTACATTAATACAGACATGACAAAGGATGGAGGATGATAGACACTTCATTTGGATTATGAAGTGTCTGTCAGTCTGTTCTAAAGTAAAAAATCTATGTTTACCTATATTTTTTCTTATGCCATAATTGTTGTAATTTCTAAACTTTACATAATTTTATAATATTTCAAAAATATTCTTGAAGTGTAAAGATGTGTATTTCTTTTTGTCTGTAGGTTACTGATGACAAATCAAAGAAAAATGACTCTTCTTCTGAGTTTGAATCAAAAGAATATTACATCAAAGAATATTACAAGGATGTCAAATCATCACTAGATTTATTTAAAGATGATCCTCTGATAGCCAGTCCAGGTATGTAAATTAAAAATTAAAGTGTATATAAAAATATAAAAAATCAGCAGGAAATTGTTCTACTGTTATGTAAACACAATTTTGCTATTTTAGATCCCTTATTCCTAAAATAAAATGAATTGTGAACCTTCTCATTTATGGAATAAGGTATTAAAAGCCTCTTTTATTCCTAATTTAATTTCGAATTTTTCCATACTGTGTTATTTTATTTATGTTACATAAAATTTATGTATCACTCTCTTCCCCTTCTCCCCCCACGAATTCCATATTGTAATTGTCAAAATATGTTTTAAAATTTTGAAGTTTATCAAATTCATCAGTCTTTAAAACTCATCATTTATTTTTGATACAATAAAATTATTGTATCAATTATAATAGTTATAAAATTATTACTCATTCCTTTAATAATTTTGGAAAGTGTTGTTTTTAATCACATAAATTTCAGATGCCGTATTGGTGTCTTATTTCACTTTCTACAGTCATTTCTTCACATTATATTATGGACTGTGCGCCAGTCTTCTACTCCACTAAGTAACAGAAGCTTGTTGGTTCCAGTGAAAACTGTTCAGAGTCAAAACAACTGCAGAAATAAAGTGATGGCTTTTAATAATGTGTTGGTGTTGGGTCGTTAATTCAACTATCTCTGAAATCGAGTCTCCCGGTTGCACTTAACTTACATAACTGAGAGATTTCTCCATAGCAAAAAATCTTTCTTCACTCTGTTAGAGATAGTGTACATGGTTTTCATAATATGTTAATTTTTCTTTCATCTAGTGTTCAAAGGGAGGTTATACTGGGCAGGAAAGGTAAAGTGTGGGCTGATAAGTGTTTGGGTAACGGCTTTTATAAAACTAGAAGCAATCCATGCATTAAAAAAGCAAATATTGTGACAAATAAAGAAAGATTGGTTATGGCATTGGATGCAGATTCTCTGCCAGGTTGTTATAGTTACATCAGTAAACAGTTATAGTTTAATCAATAAACAGTCTGAGACTTCTCAATCTTGAAATAACTGCAAAGGAAATTGGATTAATGATTGATTGAATTAGCACAGACCTTAAGTTTGATGTGACCAGAAGCAACTGAAATCTTGGTCTGATCAAGTGGAACAATGTGGAATCAATAAATTCTTTGCTTTCATAATAATTGCTTTCAGTGTAAGCAAATCCTGAAAAGCAGGAGAAACTGGTTTACACTGCCACAGGACAAAGTAAGCATTATATACACAATATGGCCATTGATTATTGGACACTTGCGATTTTA
Organism: Maratus speculifer; assembly: GCA_964019185.1. Classification (NCBI taxonomy): domain Eukaryota; kingdom Metazoa; phylum Arthropoda; class Arachnida; order Araneae; family Salticidae; genus Maratus; species Maratus speculifer. Next base: position 141,936,324 of record OZ025299.1, on the reverse strand, counting down.
GACATTTTGTTAAATATCTAAAAAAATACGTGAGGAATCATCTCGAAACTCTTAGTGTATAAATATATATGTCATAGATCTCCATGAAGATTTTTTCCCGAAACTCCATAGGGGACCGTCAACAAATTAAAAAAGAATGAATATCTTTTGAATAATCCTGTCAAAACTAGTGTAGCAAAAGCGCTCAAACTCTAGATTATGATTGAATGCCTTATTGTAATGCGCCTTGTTCATTTTTTCGCAAATAGCATGCATACTCACAGAGTAATTAAGGTTTTTATAAAAATGGTCCCAAATTTTTCCAAGTTTTTTCCTTATAATTTTCAGAGTTCTTAATATAAAATAATATTTTTTTCAGAAAATAGGACAAACAACATTGCAGACAGTACCCTTTAATCAGAATTAAAAAATAATGAAAATTGTATACAAAATGAGTTGGTTTACTAAATAATTTTTTACTGTGCATGCGTCAACGATATCAAAATTTCATTTGCATATTATGTTAGCTAAATGTATGGAGCAACTTTTGTGAAAGTCACAAAATCATAACTTGAATATTCTGAAAATAATCGTCAATTGAATAAGTTGAAAATCCGTTATTCTTAAAATGAAGAAAAACAAGAGGAGTTGTATCCATATATTCATTGATTAGTGTCAATATAGAATACACAATACGGGATGTACTATTAAATTTGGATAAAATCCCTCATTTTCTTGCTTCAATTTTGAAACAACGGATTTTATCCTTTTTCTATAGACAATTACTTTCAGAATTTTCAAGCTATGATTTTGAGACTTTTACAAAAGTTGCTCTATACATTTAGCTAACATAATATGCAAATGAAATTTTGATATGTTTGACACATGCGCAGTAAAAAATTATTTAGTAAACCTACTCATTTTTCATACAATTTTTATGGTTTTTTAATTTTGATTACAGGGTACTGTGTGCAATGTTGTTTGTCATATTTTCTGAAAAAAATATTATTTTATATTAAGAACTCTGAAAATTATAAGGGAAAAACTTGGAAAAATGTGGGACCATTTTTATAAAAACCTTAATTACTCTGTGAGTATGCATGCTATTTGCATAAAAATGAACACAGTGTATTACAATAAGGCATTCAATCATAATCTAGAGTTTGAGCGCTTTTGCTACATTAGTTTTGACAGGGTTATTCAAAAGATATTCATTCTTTTTTAATTTGTTGACGGTCCCCTATGGAGTTTCGGTAAAAAATCTTCACGGAGATGTATGACGTATACTATTATATTTATACACTAAGAGTTTCGAGATGATTCCTCATGTATTTTTCTAGATATTTAGTAAAATGTCTAAAATCGCAAGTGTCCAATAATCAATGGCAATATAGTGTAGGGTCATTCCATGTCAAATCAACCAAAAAAATTCAATATTCAACCTGACCATTTCCAATTTCAATGAAACTGCTAGGGATCATTCTCTGTGATGATATAAAGTAGAGCATATTTTTATTTTTTGTTTATCGCTTTAAATTATTATAAAATTAATTATTTAAATTTTGAAAAATCATCATTTTTTAACTTGCATAAATATTTTCAATTTTGAATTTCTCAAGTTCTATCAAACATAGAAAATTTTATGACCACTCATTTCAAAAAGGAGTTTATGAGGTTTAATTTGATATGCAAGTCGACTATGTATAATTAAAATAAATAAAATTTAAAATTTTTTAAAATTTAAAATTTGAAAATTTTTTAGATAGTTATTTTTAAAAATTTTTAAAAAACTGTATGTTTGTTGTAATATTTTAAGTTTTAAATTCTGAAATTTTTATAGTGGGATCTCAATGGGATCAGGAGTTATGAAATAAAAGCTGAAAATTACCTTACAAATCATAAATAAATAACAAAATAGACAGAATTAAATTGCTATTTTTATGGTAATTTTTGCTTTTATTTTATATCTCCTGATCCCATTGAGACCCCACTCTAAAAATTTCAGAATTTAAAGCTTATAATATTACAACAAACATACAATTTTTTCAAAAATTTTAAAAATAACTAACTAAAAAATTTTTAAATTTTAAAAAAATTAAAATTTTACTTATTTTAACTATACATAGTCGACTTGCATATCAAATTAAACCTTATAAACTCCTCTTTGAAATGGGTGGTCATAAAATTTTTTATGTTTGATAGAACTTGAGAAATTCAAAATTGAAAATATTTATGAAAGTCAAAAAATGATGACTTTTCAAAATTTAAATAATTAATTGTATAAAAATTTAAATCGATAAACAAAAAATAAAAATATGCTCTAATTTATATCATCATAGAGAATGATCCCTAGCAGTTTCGTTGAAATCGGAAAGGTTCAGGTTGAGTCGCTGGTTGTTTGGCATGGAATGACCCTGTACAAAGCTGCAGGCCACATAAAAAAGTAGATAATATTATTAAGCAGAATATTTTTTTTCCCTTACAAAACACAACCATGTTAAAAAATGCACCCTGTTACTTTCTGTTAATATTCAGACAAAGTCCAAGATTAATGCTGTAAGGCTGCCAGTTGGTCTTTTTTTCTCTAATTGTGTCTAAATTAATTTTTTTCCAAGATTTTTACAAAAGTTTTAAAGAAAGTGTCCTGAAGAGCATATCAAATGCTAATTTGTCGCTTAAAAATTCAGTGTCTATTTCAAGTGAGGGTTTATTTGCTGATAAGAAAGTTTTTCATCTACTTAATGAAGAAATACAGTGGAATTTGGTTAAGATGTTATCCCACTTAATACGCTGATTTTCTCCAATCCCTTGAACATTGGCCATAAGGCTAATGTAAAAATATCATATTTAATATGAAAAGGATTAGTACATGATCCACTTAATATGCAATAATGTTCTGGTTCTTTGAGAAAAAAATCACACTTAAGATGAAAATCCCTTCTCTCTTCTCAATTGTTGGCAATTTAGCTGTTTTTTTTTTTTTTTTTTTTTTTTTTTTTTTTTTTCCAGATAAAAAAACTTTTTTGTATAATATTATTTACTTAATTTAATAACAGATTAATTAAGGCAAAAATTCTAAACTGACATAGTAGAAATATAGAGATATAATTGAAAATATTATGCAAAAGTGTGTGTCCCCACCACCCGCCTCTCTATTTCCAAATCTAGTGAAAACTAAAATTATGAAAAAATTAGGGGTAGTAGAGAGTAGACGTTAATTTTAAGGCCCTTGTCTCTGCAATAAAGGCATTCACTCACAAACTAATGCTAATCCTATGGGGAATTTATTTTCTGATATCTTGTTTCCATCTTGACATTTAAAAATTTTTTTGTTGTTGTTGGATAGTTGAGATCCATCTCTACATTGTTTCTTTTTTATTTTCTCGAGTTTGGTTATGGATATTTTTTTTAAAGTTACTTTCGCTTTCAAAATCAATTCTGAAAATGAAAGTGTCATTCTAAAAAATATCTGCAGCCAAAATTACAAAAGTAAAAAAAGAGTCATGTAGAGATAGACCTCGACTATCCAATCCATAAAAAGTTATTTAAAAATGTTGAATTGTAAACGAGATATTAGAAAATAACCTCTCATAAGATTAGCATTAGTTGGCAAGTATCTGGGTGTTGAAGAACGCTAAAGATATTTATAACAGAAGTTTAAAAGGATTGTTAATGATTTTCACAAAAAAAATTTGGTAATTACCTTTTGTATTAACTCTTAAAGGCATTTACAGTTTGGACATAGATAAAAACATGGTCGGTGTACTCTATGCAGCATCAGCTTTTAAAGCCTAGATAATAACTTTTAATGATGTATTTGTGTAGTAAAATGCCCAGTAGTATTATAACAGCAATAAATGTCAAAATGATAAAGACAGACTAATTAAATTAGAATTAATCCAAGGATGCCACTTTTCTGCCAAACGGCAGATTTCCGCTTTTTTTTTATTTTTAAGAATCTGCAATTTTCATTAAGCAATCACGAAATAGAATGGCAATATTTGTTGAATGATCGAGAAATAAATGCAGATTTTCGTCAAACTATCGAGAGATAAAACGGTGGTTTTTATCAACCAATCGCAAAATAAAAGGTGATTTTTGTCAAAAAAGAGCAAAATAAAGTGTGGATTTTCATCAAACTTTTTGTGATTTTTGTTGAATGATTGCTATATATCTGTTATTTTCATCGAATGACCGTCGGTTACCTTAATTGATGTAAAATACTGTGAACTAAAGAATTTATTTTTTTATTTCCTCTTATAAGTTTTCATGCACAATGAACTAACAGCATATTTTTAAACTGTTTTACAAATGCTCATTTAGAAAGACTTGTGTTCAAAATTTTTTTTTTCAAAAAAGCTAAAAAATAGTTTGTTATAAATTTAAGTCTTTTTTTTAGCTTATTATAATCAATATAGTTTACAAAGTTCACTCATAAATGTTGTGAAAAATGTCCTAAATTTTACTTTGTGTAATTTCCTCTTTTTTCTATATTTTATGAGTGGCATCTCTGGTTAATTACACAATTCCTGCAGGATTCGTAACTAATTTCCATTGAGTGGCACCATGTCTTTAAAAGTTAATTAAAAACCCATCTGGAAAAACTTGGCATAGATGGAGGCAGCATTGCAACTTTGCTGCCTCCTTTTGAAGTGCACTTAACACAATGCCAAATTTAAACTTTGAACAAGGCTTTTGTTTTAGGTGCAAAGAGGAAAGTTTACTGCACTAAATTTGGGGTTATAAAATGCCAAATGAAGCTTAAATATGCACTACTTTTATTGTCAGCACTGAAGTAAGTTCATCATAAACAGTTTAAGATGAGATTAAAAAAAGATTTATAGAAAAGAGCAATATTTGATACTATTTAGGCTTCATATCTCTCTTAACTTTCATGATAATCCATTTGTATTTTTCTAGCATATGCAGCTACACCCAACCCAAGTACAAATATTGTAGAATGTGCAATATTGTGTAGACACTAACCAATGGAATATGGATACAGGCCCTCATTTTTTTGCTTCATTTTGAGAACTGTTTACTAAATAATTTTTCACTGTGCATGCATCAACGATATTAAAATTTCATTTCCATATTGTGTTAGCTAAATGTATAGAGCAACTTTTGTGAAAGTCTCAAAATCATAGCTTGAAAATTCTGGAAGTTATCGTCTATAGAATAAGCACAAAATCCGTTGTTCCCAAAATGAAGCAAAAAAAATGAGGGATTTTATCCAAATGTAGTAGTATGTCCCATATTGTGTATTCTATATTGACACTAATCAATGGATATATGGATACAACCCCTCTTGTTTTTGCTTCATTTTGAGAATAACGGATTTTTAACTTATTCTATTGACGATAATTTTCAGAATTTTCAAGCTATGTTTTTAAGACTTTCATAAAAGTTGCTCTATATACATTTAGCTAAAACTTTATGCAAATTATATTTTCATCGAGTTCACGCATGCATACTGAAACCTTATTTAGTTAACTTATCCATTTTTCGTACAATTATTAATATTTTATAATTTTGATTACAGGGTGTTATGTACAATGTTGTTTCTCATATTCTCTGAAAAGAACATTGTTTTTTATTAAGAACTCTGCAAATTATAGGCAAAAAACTTGGCAAAATTTGTGACCATTTTTATAAAAACCTTAATTTCTCTTTGAGTGTACATGCTATATTCATAAAACTGAACACAATTTATTACAATAAGCCACTTAATCATAATCTGCAGTTTGAATGCTTTAGCTACATTAGCTTTGAGAGGTTTTTCCAAAAGATCTTCACTAAAATATATAACCTGTACTATTTTGTTTACATACCTGGAGTTTCAGAATAATTCCTTATTTTGATTTCTGGTACTGATGGTGAATTTCTGGTACTGATGATGTAAAAAAACATTTTGCATAAATATTATACCAAAGCAAATTTGTACAAAAAAAAAAGACATAATTGTGTGTATGTGTAATAGGTCTACGTAAAAAGTAATAAAATTTTTATTTAAATTTAATACAAATTATTTTTGCTTCACTTTGATGACACTGATATTTTTAAGTTTAACAATTTTATTTTATTGTATTCTAAAATATTTATTTAGGAAATTCATTATTATTAAAAAAAAAATTTTATGCAATAATTCTTATTTAATGTATGCTCCTTTCCTAAAAAATAATTTTAAACTTAAGGGAAATTTGTAATAACTATGTATTTCTAAATTTAATTTTACACATCAGATTCAGAAAGTTAGAATATTTTTTACATATTGTCATTTGGAAATTTTTCCCTGCATTAACTAGTTTTTTTTTTTTTTTTTTTTTTTTTTTTTTTTTGTCCTTGAGTGATTGGATGATGGATTTACATAGAAGAATGAATAGGAGAAAGGGGGAAGCAGGAAATTTAGGGATTTATTTTATTATTTTTTTTTTTTTTCATTGGCCAAAGAGCTTACTAAAGTTAACAAACAAAAGACATGTTCTGAAAGATTGTACTGTTATGTTTTAAATGTCCAAATCAATTTGAATAAACAATGATGTTAACACCTTAACTTTTTATTTATTTATTTTTTAATGTATCATTTTTGCATTTTCTATTTTTCGGCATTGCTTCCCTTGAGGGCAATTTTGGATGTTCAAGTTAAAAAACATATGTAAAGCTGAGATCGTCTTCTCTTTGATGGTGAGATTGGTTTTTAAAAATACCAACCATAACCTTTTTGAAAAAATTTGGAACCGCTGGTCACTTTTAGCCTTGCCGAGACGAACATTTTTTTCTACTGTAAAACTGCCTAAAAATTTGCATTTTGACACAATCTTTTTAGAGCATTTCTGGAGAGTAAATTTAAATCACCTACTAAAATTTCAAAATGTTTGGATGAATAGGGGTATTTGCAGAAGATGTAACAGTCTATTTATATATGCTTATGATATGCACACATTTATTAAAAAGATCTAGAAATAATTTTAACAATTCTTAAAGTAATTAAATTAATTTAAATTGTGTTCTTTAGTGTCTCCTATAGGCGACATCAGGATTGAGGAGGTTATTGTTCTATGATCTCAATTCTAGGAGGAAAGCTTATTATTTTTATTTTTTACATTTTTAAATACTTTTAAATTTTCTATTTAAATATAACGATAGTAAGTGATCAGTTATTTACATATTATATTATGTGTTTAGTATTTAGCAGTAATATGTTTTTCTAGTTTTTTTCCACTTGTAAAAATACCAAATAATAGTTGCAAATCTGTTTTCTTACAGGTTCAAAATTTCATTATAGTACCCATGGATGGACTCTAATTAGTGCTATTATTGAAGCTGCATCAGCAGAGCCCTTTTCAACTCATATGACAAAATTATTCAAAATTTTTGGAATGTCTAATACATTCTTAGATGTTAATGATGCTTTGATATATCACCGCTCAAGGTATTTTTTATTTTAATGAATGTTGTGAAAGTTTTCTCTACTTGTTTACTTTTACAACCTGTTTACCATGGCTTTTATTTTGATTTCATAATTAAATCCTATTTTAACTGTAAAAATGAAAATCATATAAAAGATCTTTGGCAAACCCAATTTTTCCCATTTATTTCTGTCCTTCTGTATTTGTAACAGTTTTCTAGTTTTAGGTAAAAGCAAAAACGGGGGTAAATGTCAGAGATGTAAATGTCATATTTGGGAGTAAAGGAGGTAGAAAAATAATTAATAAAGTTCTCTTTTAGGATTCAAATATCAGATTGAGTAGCTGTAATCATAGCTTTGGCACACTGTATGTATATATATGATTTGTTTTAGAATCAGCACTTGCATTATATTTAAAAATCTGCACTTAAATTTATTCACTATCAATAAAATTAGTATAATTTTTTTTGAAAATGCAAGTCAGTTTTGGAAGTCAAACTTTTAAGTTGCAAATATCAGACATGTTACTCTTCCACGGAATTCAGCTTTTTCAGCAATGAAGTGTATTATCCCTGGGATAAATGCAAATATGCTTTAAAATTTGTTGCCAGTTTTATGGGGGGGGAGGTAATGGATGAAACACAACAAAAATGCGAGTACAAACCGTGCCAAATTAAGCAAATTTCTTCAAAAGTTTGTAGAAAAAACGCAAATTTCTCAAAAAAAATCGCCAAAAAAAACCTATAAATTTATCAAACGATTCTGGAAAAGATACTATTTACTTCTGAGGATTGCGGGAAAAAAACACGATTTCCGTCAAAGGATTGCGAGAAAAGACACTATTTTCATCAAAGGATTACAAACAAGATGCGAAAATACTTGCATTTTGTCGAAAAATCATGAAAAATATGAGAACTATGATGAAAAATCGAGGAAAATATGCAAATTTTGTCAAAAGATTGCGGTAAAATATGTAATTTTCATTGAAAGATTGCGGAAAATATGCGACTTTTGTCGAGAATGTGAGAAAAATCGCAAATTTTATCGAAAGATTGGGGAAAATATGCAAATTTTGATGAAAGATCACGAAAAATACTTGAATTTTGAAGAAAAATCAAGAAAAATATGCAAATTTTGATGAAACATCAAGGAAATTTTGTTGCAAGATCGGAAAAAATATGGAAATTTTCTCGAAAGATTGAGGAAAAATGCAAGCTTTCTTGAAAGATCATGGAAAATATGCAAACTTTGACGTTAGATCACAGAAAATGTGCAAATTTTTCTGAAAAGTTGCAGAAAAAATGAAAAATTTCTCAAAAGATTGCGGAAAATGCGTGAATCTTGTCAAAAAAAGGATGAGAAAATCAGCAAATTTCATTAAAAAAATTGTGGGAAAAGTGCGATTTTCATCAAATGGTGATGGAAAAATGCTAATTTCATAAAAAAAATTGCAGAAAAATGCAAATTTCATCAAAACACTGCAAAAAAAGGGAATTACATCAAAAGTTCGAGAGGCCGTGAAAGTTCAGCTTTTTTCTTGCTGAGCCTGTAACATGTCTGAATTATGATTTAAACACACATATATCTTTTTCTGTTTTATTTTATCTTTTCTATTTGAAGCTGCTGAGTGCACTGTCACTGACAAGTGACAGGCTGACAAATGCCAGCATTCACTCGCACACACAAGTTGTAACTGATACATTTATATACAAGTTAACATGGGTTGCTGTGGTTCAAATCACATGTAACTTTATTTACAAATTGTTTTGAGATGAAAAGAACAAAAATAAGAAGAAATGCAGAAAAAAGTGACTTTTATTTGTAGGACACCCTTCATCCAGAAATTAAGAACAAAAAAGATATAAAAGAAGAAAAGGCATGAACCAAAAATTAAATGGATTTAGTCACTTTGCTGATAAAGAATCTGAAAATGTATGAACATTGATGATACTGTGTTTTTTGTTAAATTTTTATTTAGTTGATTTTCGGATAGTACCTTCACTTATCAAGAATGAAATTTTTGTTGAAACACTAAATTTGCTGGAATTTCTTGTTTGGCATTGATATTTTGAAACAAGAAATTGTGTCTGTTAGGTATTTATTAGTATGAAGAGTAATTTATTTTTAATTTAAATTGATACAGTGTATACCTGAAAGCCATGAGTCACCCATTATCTTGTTTTATTTCTTAACTTTCTGCTGTATACTTTTTAGTATTGATATAAATTCTTCATTATATATATATTTTTTTTTTTATTAATAATCATTTTAATTTCTAATTAGATTAGTTTGATTTCTTTTGTTTTAAAGCAATACATTTCCATTGCTTCTTCTTACTTTTAGGAATTACATAAAGAACAAAAATGGCCGTTTAATAAATGCCCCTTATGTTGACAATTCCTATAAATGGGCCGGTGGAGGATTTTTATCAACAGTTGGAGATCTCCTTAAGTTTGGAAATGCAATGCTGTACAGTCTTCAGTATGATTCTTCTACTTTATCAACACAGAACAAAGGAAAGGTGTTCAACATTGAACAAAACATCAAAAATATTAATCAAAATATGGTTAATACATTGTCTGAACGAAGCAGTTTTCCCAGTGAGCAAGTTCAGCCTGGCTACTTAAAGTCTGAAACTGTTGCAACTCTGTGGACTCCTGTGACTGATTCTCATAAAGATGAGAAATATGGAATGGGTTGGGCTATGTTTCCAGATGTGAAAGAATGCCAATTTTGTGAGAGTAAAACATTTGTGTTCCATACTGGAGGGGCAGTTGGAGCCAGTAGTGTGCTTATGATACTGCCCCATTCTAGTAAGCAAACAAATAATACACCAAAGGGTATAGTTGTTGCAATAATTACAAATTTACAGTCTGTTGGGCTGGCAAGAACTGCTTTAAAAATTGCCCAAATATTTGATAAAGAGTCAAAACTATGTTATTTAACATAAATTGTGTGTATTTGTAATTTTCACAAGCTTCGATTTTGACACACAAAAAAAGAAAGAAATTCATAAAAGTAGCAAACATTTTTAAATTCATATCAAATTCTTTTTATCATTCTGAATTATGATAAAAAAATATTATTGCTAAATTATCCAATATTTCTTTCTAGAAATATTTAAAATATCTACTTAAACTTCTAATTTTAATTACGCACAAAAATCCTCATTTTGTCTTATATTTTAAAAATGTATTTGTCCTCCATGATTGCTTCCTGTTTCAGTAATTGCTACTGAAAGAGCTCTCCATACATAAACTTTTATCTGTGGTTTTAAATCATCAAAGTGCAATAATTCATCTTTATTGCCTTACTTTTAAAACCTTCTTTCTTTTTAATTATTATTGTTACTCTCATATAAGCAGACCTGCCAACTGCTACAAAAATATCCTAGTTGCTTGGATTTAAACTTATAGGCTATGTTGTTATAAAAATTAGTCTCACACTAAGGTTTTTTGGGAGAATAAAAAGAACATATAAGTTTTTTTTTTCCTAGTTGTGATTTTTAATTCCACTCAGCATATTTTTGGGAGTGATGCTTTTCCAAACATTCCTATCTTTTAAAGTATTCGGTTCTAAAAGCTTTGAAAAATGTATCATTATTCTGAAAATTTGACATCAAAAAATGCTCAAGGGGGGGGGGGGGGTCTGAGTAAAACAAACTTCTTAACGTAAAACTCTCTTGGATAAATGGATATTAACCACGGGTGAATCGTGTTTTTGTAAATATTTATCGTTCACTTCTCTAGAATCAGGGTTGCCATTTTATGAATTTCTCGGGAGGCTGGGTTTGAAATATTGTGCAGATTCCCTTGATTTGCACACAGAAAAAAAAAACCTTTCATAATGAAAAATGTGCAGCATTACCCCCAGCAAATTCTTCCACAGACTTATGATTATACTATGAGTATATTTTTAAATTTCTTGGAAGTCTGAATTTTTTTCTTTTATGGAATTTTCCTAAATCAATTCATGAATTGGTTGCAGAAAAAACTGAGAATTTCTTCAAACAATCGTGGGAAAATATCTGGTATTTCGTCAAAGATCAACAAAGAAACAAATAGTGATTACCTTTAATTGTTTGCCGAATAAAATCCATAATTTCTTTACAGTTGACAAAGAAATTTCAAATTTCGTCAAATGACTGTGGAAAAAAATTAAATTTCCATAAACTATAGAAGGAAAATATTGCAAATTTTAAGTCCCAGAAACAAACAGTAAATTTTTTTAATTAGCTGTGAAAAAATATCAAAAATTTTGCCGGTTGATCATGAAAAATTGTTGTAAATTTTGCCCATTGGTCAAGCAAAATGTTGCAAATTTCAACAAATGACTATGTAAAAAAAAAAAGCTTTGTCAAAGGATCATGATAAAAATGTAAATTTTTTCAAAATATCACTGAAAAGAAACTCAAATTTCATCAAAAGATTGCAGAAATAAAATGCATATTCCTTTGAATGATCAGTAAAAAATGCAAATTTCATTGAAAGATTGCAGAAAGAAACCACGAATTTTGTCAAAGGATTGGGATAGAAAAGCATGACTGATGATTGTGGGGGAGGGAATTGTGAATATCGTGGGAAAATACCAATAATTTCATGAAAATTTACTGCACTGCGCTAAAAAATTGGAACTGGGCACCTTTTACAAATATCAAATGATAAAAAAAGAATGCTACAAAACAAGAAGTACTAAAAATCATATTAAAAAGTTTTCAGAGGAAACAATTTATCACATTTATATAAAAGAATAAAATCTTCCTTTTACAAATGTAAAAAAGACTGCAAAACACGAAAAAACAACCAACCAATCTCAAGATTAGTTTTATGTGCTACAATATCTCTTTTTCAAAGGTTGGCAGGTCTAATATAAGTGAGTTATTCTGTGATGTTTGATACATTTAAGTGCTAATGTAAGATATTGTTTTAATTATACTTTGTTGCATATGGAGTGATTTTATTAATATCCTTGTATTCATAAAATTCTGTTTTGATGTGTAATAAAATGCTCTGACAAATGTTAAACTATTGACAAAAGTTAAACTATTTTGAATTTTTCTACTTTATGAATTGCCATAAATTTATGCTGAATTTAAAAAGGTTTAAAAATCCATTTGCATCCGATCAAAATATTTTGTTTTATAAATTATCTTTTAATGTTAATTAAAATTTTGTAAATGAAATTGAGTCTGTTTAAAGTTCTTATTAATTTTAGGTCATATACACTGATTGATGTTTTTTACTTCATGTTTTATATAAAATGCTAGATTGTTAGCAAATATCAATGCACAATACAAAATGTTTGTTTAAATGTTCATATAATATTGCTTATTTTCTTCAAATGTATAAATAATTTACCTTACACAGTTAAAATCAATTCATATTTTTATGTAACAATAATAACAAGTTCTTGGACTGTATGAATCTAATATATTATTACTACTGTATTTACTTGCATAATTGATACCCCCATATATTTTTCACACCACCTAATTTTGAAAACAACAAGCATTCATACATGAGAGGACTTGAATTTATGAAATGGACTCTACATTTATACAATAACGTGCTTCATTTGCTAAACAGAATTATTCTAATTGGTAAATAAATCAAAAAATTGAAAATTACAGCATATACAATCAATTATTATGTTGCACAATCATATATAATGATCCTGCAGATGCGCTACCATAAGTTAAATATGCAAAAAATACCAAGACAAGATACAAAAAGTAGTTCTTATACAGGGTGTCCACTCTCAACTGTGGCCAATGGCTAATTTTTAAACCGTTAGTCATAGACATATAGTTCCAATTGCCAAAAATGCTTTAAAAAGGGCAAAGAATTGTTTTTCAAGTGATGAAAAATTTTTTATTAAAAAATTACGAAAATTGTTATACGGTCCCCTGGTCCTATTAGTGATATTTAGTAAATTTTTACCACTACTCTAACAAGTAATACAAAAAAGTCCCATCCCTCTGCGATTAAAACTGACCGAGTAATAGCTGTTTAAAGTTGAAGCATATTTTTTGCTGCAAATTAAAGGTCAGTCACAAATTTATTGGAAATAAAAAGAAACGAAAGATATAAAATTTAACATTTAACATTGAGAGTAAAATAATTTTTAGAATATTATTTTTAAATTTATGTTGATGATTACATATTAAAGCAAAATTTAAACTAAAAATATAAGTAAAAAAATAACAGTTTTTTAATTTAAATTATGAAAATCAACAGTTACAATTGTTAGAAAATAGCATACATTTAAAAATTTTATTAGATTACTTAATAAACAGAATTTGGTGTAACCCTATAAAATAAATAAATGGTATGCACTTAGAATTGTATTAATATTACAATGTCATTGGTAACTGTGCAAATTGAACCTCGACTGGATATTTGGAAGTGAGTTAAAATTTGAATAGAAATTTTGAACTAGGGAACTTACGTACGAACGTTTTAAGCAAAAAAAAACTTATCAAAAGAACACACCTTTTTAAAATAAAATCACGATTTCCCAAAATTTTATTTTCTCAATAGAGAGAATTTTAAAACTCATGTATTCAGCTATTTTAACCAATCTAGAAGTTAATAAAAATTAACACTACCATAAAACATTTTTGTAATTGAAGCTAAATGTCTGTGACAAATGGTTTAGGAATCATCTATTGGACAGCTTTGGAAATGGATGCCCTTTATAATAATTTAAGCACTTAGTATACATTCCCTGAAAACTAAGTCCAACTCATTCGTTTTCAACTACAGAAAAGTGGTTTAAGTCATGAAATTTAAAGTTTCATAACTCGGTCAATTTTAATGTTAGATGAATGGGACCTTTTTTTGTATTGCTTGATAGGGTGATAGAAAATTTTTACTAAATATCACTAATAGGACTGGGGGACCGCATAAAAAGTTAATTTTCATAGTTTTTTAATAAAAATTTCTTTTGACCTAAATCACTTGAAAAACAATTTTTTACCTTTTTTAAAGCATTTTCGCAATTGGAACTATATGTCTATGACTAACAGTTTAGAAATTAGCCACTGGCCACTGTTGAGAGTGTATCTCAACGTATCCCTGTATATCCCGAGAGCTGCATGATTTTTATCTGCATTTTAGCATATAAATTCTTCAAACATAGAACAAAAAGCAAAGTTTACATGCTGTAATTTTTATCCTGAAAAATATAAGTTTTTGATAATTTTCTCTGAACTTTTGTAAAACGTGTTTCAGCATTTTTTTTAATTTAGTTTTTTCTGGGATAAAACACATGACCCAAAGAAAACATAAGTTTAGTTGTACTGTGTGACTCACCTGCTGCAAGTTTCAGTTTATCCTACATAAATGAAAAAAGGTGCATTAATCACATTGGATTTAAAATTTCAATATATTTTCATTTTGAAAATCACTTCAGATCGCATATAGGATAAACAGTACAGTTATTGGCATTATATACAGTTAATGGCACCTTTGTATCCAAATGAAAATATTAAGAGAACTAAAAAAATTTTCCTGGTGAAAATAGTTTTAATGAGTAGTTCATTTATTTTCAAGACCACATGAGTAATATCATGCCTAAAACCAAGTGGATAATATCCATTTTAATAAAAATTGATGTTCAAAGGTGAGTCATCTTTTAGAAATTGTCACATTTTTTTTCATTATTTGATAAGCGTACACTGCATGTTTTTATTCAAAAACAGTATATTCTTTTTCTTTTTCTTTCTACTTTGATTGTTTTTGATAAATACATAATATCTACAGCTTAAATAATATTGATTTGGTTTTAAAACTCACTAAGTATTTATTTGGTGTGGGTGCCAATTACTGCCTATGATAACTTTGACAAATCTAGTGACTGGCACCAGTGTCAATAACTATAAATTTCATGAAAAATTCTAATAAAACATTTTGTGTGTTTTATTTTTAATAATGCATTTTAAGTTTCCAGTGCCAATAACTATAAATTTAACAAAAATTTCAAATAAGATATTTTGTGTGCTTTATTTTTAATACCATAATTTCTGGAAGAAACGTGATGGGAACATCAAACTTGTTCTCATTGCCTCCATAAATTTACCTTTTGCATACTTCATTTCAACCTAAGTTAATAGTTCTCTAGTTCCTTTGTTTACATAATATTTATTACAACAGTATTCAAAATTCACTTTTACTTTTATTAAATTACTTAAATATATTAATTACTTACCTTTTTCTAAGTTATTTCCACTTGTTAAATATCTTTTAATTTACGTTTATCTAAAATAAACTTTGTTAATTTCACAGTACTTCATCCACAGATTTGGCTTTCTTGTAACATCGGACGATACGATTATTTTAATCGATCGGCAGTCTTTTTCCCGCTAGATGGCAGCATTTGTCTCTTTTAATCGAATTTAATCGATTTATCGTTTTTGATATTTGCATATCAAAAACGATATCGGCCGTTCATTGGCTTACGTTAGCATGTGCCGTTTCAGCCAGAGTATATATGCTCTGCGATGTCAAGACAGTTTCGCCTTTCTTCGTTCCTTCGCTATGAAGGACGCGATGTATCAAGAAACTTGAACGCACGAAAGTTACCGTCGTTCATGGAGTTTGAGTTTAGTTAGTATGAATGATTTTAATCTATTTTAATTGTGTTTTTCCGAATCTTTTATTGATATCATCTTTGTTAAAACGCTGCTAGTTTTTCTGCTGTCATGAAGTTTATCAAAGCGTGTAAGTTCACTTTCATGCTGTTTCATTTGAAGTCATAAATAAAAGAGGTCTTGATGTCAACTTGAACTCTGTTTTAATTTTTAACACGTTCTACACTCCTTTGCCAGACCAGCTTTCACTGTGTTCATCTCTGTTTAATTTAAGCTCACTTTTTAAGTCACTAACTTAGAGTTAGTTGACAAATTATTGTCATTGTATTGTTGCCGCATCGTGAAAAATCACTCAAAAAAATTTAGGAAGTGCTCGTAAATGCCGCAGTTGAAATTTCCGTGGTAATCGTGATTGACGTGCTAAACACATTAATAAGCTGTTTTAAGAATGCATAAAAATAAAATTATTAATCAGAAAATAATAATTTAAAAACAAATTTCGAAATTAATAATATTTAAATACCGTATTTTCGGTAATAAGGGGCGCGGCGCATACGAGTTTAAAAGTTAAAAATATGCTTAGTGCGGCGAGGTGAATACGGTGATTTTTTTTCCTTACAGCAATATGTATTAAAGAGGTGATTCTGTTCCGAAAATTGTGAAAAAACAGTCATTAATACGAAAATTTTAAATGTAAAAAAATATCGCGAAAATCAACAAATGGTCATAAAAAATGTTTATTCGCAGAAAAAAAATAGCTAGCTTCATGAAAGATCGCAGCAAAAGCAAGTTACTGTTTCTTATTTGCATAGCAAACATTATCAATGAATAACTTATCGGATTTTCACGATGTCGCCGCAGCTAAATCAACAAACAAGTCATGATAACGGAATTTTTTATCCAGTGAGTCAAACAGTGTGCTTTTTGATGGGTATCTATAATATCCTTAAAACTGAATATATTTTAATTATTATTAATTATTATTGTTGCCAATTGCTGAAAACTTGAACAAAATCAGCTAATTAATAAGGAAAATATTTTTTTTTTTCGTTTTTTAAATTATTTTCAGATTTTTTTTTTGAAAGATTATAAAAGATGGGGGGGGGGGGGGGTGGAGAAGAAAGAAATCCACTTCCTGCATTAATTATGCATTTTTCCGTGCCCTTTTGATTAAATTTGCATTTTTTTGCAATCTTATGCAAAATTTTCGTATTTTTTTGCTATCTTTTAATTTAATTTGCCATTTTTTTTCGCAATAGTTTGACAAAATTTGCCGTTTTTTGTGATCTTTTGTCGAAATTGGCGATTTTTATTTGAACGATTAACGAAATCGAAATTACTTTGTTTTCGTGACCATTTGTTGGAATTCGCGATTCATTTTATGTCCGAAATTTTGGATTTAGGACCGATTTTTTTTTTTAATTTTCGGAAAAATTCAGAAAAAATATCACGCTTGTTTGAAAAAAAAAAAATGAGCGTAAATGCCGCATCGCTTTAAATTTTATTTTAAAACACGTAAACGCCATGGCGTTTCCGGAAATTACGGTCATGCATTTTAAAATTATCTACCAGTCTTTGTTAACAGTTATTGGCCCCGGTGCCAAATTACTGATTTGAGGATGCCAATAACTATCTTGTTTCAGTAATTAATGTGTCAAACTTTTAGTTAAGATACCAATTTATCGTCATTTGTTTGTTTATATATATACTAGGGGGGCCCCGCCCCCCTGCTCGCTATGCTCGCCAACCCCCCGCGTAATCGCTTCGCGATTCCAAATTATTGGCTACCCCTGCTTGCTGCGCTCGCCAATACCCCATGATATGAATAAGCAGCTGCAGACCTCTCAAATGATGTCACGACTGGTGTTGTAAAGAAATTAAAAATGTGCCCCCCTGGGGGGGGGGCAGAGTGGGGGTGACTCACAAGACATCCATAAAATGAATAAACAGTTGCAGACCTTCAAAATGATGTGTCACACAATTGGTGTTGTAAAGAAATTACACAATGCGCCCCCTCTGAGGGCAGAGGGGGGTGTTACACACAAGATATCCATAATATGAATAAGCAGTTGCAGACCTCTCAAATGATGTGTCACAAAATTGGTGTTGTAAAGAAATTAAAAATGAGCCCCCCTGGGGGGCAGAGTGAGGGATGACACACAACACATCCATAATATGAATAAGCAGTTGCAGACCTTTCAAATGATGTATCACACAACTGGTGTTGTAAAGAAATTAAAAATGTGACCCCCCCCCTGGGGAGAGCAGAGTATGGGGGTGACACACAAGACATCCATAATATGAATAAGCAGTTGCAGACCTTTCAAATCTTGTGTAACACGACTGGTGTTGTAAAGAAATTAAAAATGTGTCCCCCCTGGGGAGCAGAATGGGGGATAACACACAAGACATCCATTATATGAATAAGCAGTTGCAAATCTCTCAAATGATGTATCAAACGACTGGTGTTGTAAAGAAATTAAAAATTTGGCGAAATATTACAGTTATCGCCAAGTTGGCGTCACTTTTGACAACTAATTGTGGTCGCCAAATTTGGCAATATATCGCCAAGTTGGCAACAAACTTGGCGATTGTTGGCGATGGTAACCTTTCCTCTCTTTATGGTAACCCATAAGGCGATGCATAGACGAAGCCCTTTCCTGATTGGTCTATTCGACTCATGGAAGGAGTGGACAACCCGGATTCGTTAGTTCCGGAAATCTTCCACATCAGCATCATTCCAGGAGTCATTCCTTTTAAGGCTAGTTTTTTTTTACTATAGAAGGATATATATACTGTAGAGGGACACAAATCCACGGGCCTAAAATCTGTGCAGGCTTGCAGATGTAAACACCTTTCTTCTGTTGCTCTAAAAGAAAGGAGTTAACAAAATGATGACGTCATTCCAAAGCGAATGATCAATTCAGTGCATTTTCATCAATGATGGAAACCAAACAGATTCTTCGCTGATTAGCGAAACGAGTTTGGCAAATCAGAAACCGCCGTTTAGGGGCAAATTCGCTGTTTGCGAAAATGCAAGTCATCTTCTTTCGCTAATGAGTGAAAAGTCTACCTGGATCCCGGCGTATTTTTATAAAGAATGTTGCAAAAGTTGGGGCTGAAGTGAAGAGAAGAAGATTAGATACGCACATGTGTTCACTTCTGTTGCTGTTTTTATCACATGCGAGATCGTGTATTTTATTCATTATTTAACAATAATTTTGTTACGATAATTTTTTTTTCCAATGGAAAAGCGAAAGCATGTTGTACTTAAGGTGCTACAAAAAGTAGAAATTATTAAAAAATTGAGTGATGGAGCAACGCCAAAGTACATAGCCGATACATACGGCATTACTGTCAGATCAGTTTACGATATTCATAAACAGAGAAAAAAAATACTGGAGTTCTACACAAAAAGTGACACTAATGCTGGGATCCAAAATCGAAAATCTTTGCATGAATTGAAATCAAAAGATTTAGATTCTATTGTGTATGAATGGTTCAGACAACGGCATAGCAATGGAATACCAATTTCCGGACCACTACTTAGAGCAAGAGCAAAAAAATTTCATCCCGATTTGGAAATAAAAGAACCATGTGATTTTTCCTCAGGTTGGTTAAAACGTTTTAAAAAAAGACATGGTATTCGTTATATAAAAGCATGTGGAGAAAGGCCTTCTGCTGATAAAGTAGCTGCCAAGGAGTTTGTAGATGATTTTGCTGAAAAAGTTTCTCTGGAAAACTTATCCCCTGAGCAAATTTTCAATATGGACGAGACAGCTCTGTTTTGGAGATGTCTTCCAAAGAGGACTTTTGTTATTAGTGATGAGACTGTTTCATCTAGTGTGAAAGAAGCCAAGGAAAGAATAACTGTTTTGCTCTGTAGTAATGCAGCAGGAACTTTAAAATGTAAGCTTTTGGTTGTGAGTAAAAGTGACAGGCCAGGTTGTTTTCCTATTCCTGATAAATCTCCATGTATTTTTAAGCAGTTCCCAGTCATTTACACTAACAACCAAAATTCGTGGGTTACCCAAGATATCATTGTTGATTGGTTTTTAAACAATTTCGTAAAAGAAGCACGGAAACATTGTAATGATATTGGATTAGCATCTGACTGCAAAATTCTGTTACTCTTAGACAATTGTAAAGCCCATCCACCTGGTGATGTATTGCTGACTTGTAACATAGAAGCCCACTTTTTACCTCCAAAAACAACTTCCATGATCCAACCTATGGATAAGGGAATTATAAAAAGTTTCAAGTCTTATTAGAAAACTGAATTTATGAAAAAAATTCTTGATGTTGATCCATATCTGAAATTAGCAGATTATAAAAAACATTTCAACCTTATGGACTTGTCAATCTGCTGGCTGAATCGTGGAATCTTCTTTCGCAATCAACAATAATTAATGCATGGCATAATATATGGCCAAACTCTCTATTTATTGATAATGATAGTGATGAAAAGAATTTGCTGGATTTAATCTCGATCCAATAAAAGAAAAAGCAAAAGAACTGTTGTTGTTTGCAAAAGCAGTAACGAAATATGAAAACATATTTGAGGAAAAGGAGATTATTGACTGGATGTCTAATCCGTATGAATTTAAAGAACAGTATCAGATGACTGATGATGAAATTGCTGACAGTGTGTTAAATCCAGCCAAAAACAATTCTGATGATGATGAAGATGAGTTAAATAATTCTGAAAAAGTTCCATTTGAAGAGGGTTTGAATTTGGGGGGAAAATATTTAAATTTTTTAAAACAACAAACTTGTGTAACTGAACAAGAATTGGTGATCATTTATAACTTGCAAAAAAAAAAACTAAAGAACAAACTTAGAACAATCTAAAGTTTTGAAACAAACAACAATTGATAAAATGTTTTCAAAGTTAAAAAAATAAGTTCTTTTGTTTATATTGTTTTCATTTTTTTTCATTCATAATAAAGTAACTTAACAATCCAATATTTTATTGCTATTAATACTTTTATTTCTTTTTAATGTTTATTATTATTATTTCAATGGCCTAAAATCTGCAAAATCCCGAAATCCGCACAACGTCCTCTCCCAAACTGTGCGGATTTCTAGCCCTCTACTGTATTTAAATAAATAAATAAATAAAATAATTTACGTCTATGTAATACCTTTAACAATCCATTCAGATTGGCATCTTTATCCTACTTTTTAGAATAAATTATAAGTAGGCCTACTAATTTAAAAATAAACAAAGTAATTTAAAGAATAAAGATGATAACCTCAAAAAGTTACTACATTATGATTTTTAGATCGTTTTCATTGATGTTTGTTTTTCACTGTTTTCTTAACTGTTTGTTTTTAGCTGTTACCACCACAGGAAAAAGCAAAAGTTAAACACAACTATCTTACAAAAGTAATGTCAATATTGTTGCTTCCTAGTGTTTAAATTACTTTTAATTGACAGCTTTATTGATTTTTGTAATTTTAAATAATTTACCAAATCATATTTGTATTGTACTACAACAAAGGTACCTTTGAAACTGAAACTGCAAATTATTCATTTTGCTTTGAATAGAAAATGTCCAAATCAAAGAATCATTCTGATGAAAGACTTGAGGATGGTAAAGCTGTTAAAAACAAAAAAATATCAAAGAAAGCCACTGCCAAATTGTTTAATATTCCAAGATCTATTATCCAGTTTTGATTGAGTGAAAAATTCAAAAAGAAATCTAAACGTCCAAAACATGTTTTCTGTTGAAGAAGAAAAACTGTTAGAATAATGGCTTATCACATATGCCAAAACAAATTTTCCCAGAAGAAAAGAAGATCTTAAATATTCAGTATAAAAATTTCTCAATGAAAATAAATAGGAAACTGTCGTTAAAGATAATTTTCCTGATGAAGGGTTGTATCATGCCTTTCTAAAACAGTACCTATTTTTGTCACTTGGAGAATCAGAAGAAATTAGAAAGGCAAGCTCTGCTGTTGATGAAATAATTTGAAAGGCTGGTTCCGACTAATTAATACATACTTGAAAGGAAAAGACCATTTTGGTATATTGTGTGATCCAACCAGAGTTTTTAATAGAGATGAAACAGCCTTTCAACTCATCCCAAAACCTTGTATGTTTTATCACTTAAAGGTTGCAGAAATATCACTGAGATGGATAAAGGACTTGCAAAGCCTTCAGTTATAGTTATGTTTACATTTTCTGTCTCTGGGCTACAATGTCCAACAAAGTTAATTTACCTGTATGAAAGGATGCTGAATAGCGTATCCACTTTGTGCCAAGTTCTTAAGGTATTGGTTTATCTGAAAGTGGATGGTGACTGCAGAAGTCTTCTATGAGTATATGGCAAACATATTGATATCATTCTTTAAGAAAGATGTTGTTATGCCAGTCATTTAATTTTTGGATGGCCATAAAAGCCAATATTACATATCACTTAAGTAACTTGTTCTCAAAAGAGGGTGTGGTTCTTATTTCATTATATCCAAATTCAACTAGAGTCCTACAGCCATGTGATGTTGTAGTATTCAAGGGTTTAAAAACAGCATGAAACTGAAACCCTCTAGAGAAAACTCTGCATTCAGTGAAAAACTTAAACTGGGTTTCCAGGTATTTTTTACCAAGAAATTACTTGGCAGACTCATTGCATTTTAATACGAAAATTGAATTTTAACTAATCCTCAAATTTCAGATGTCACTTCAATGAAGTAATGGTTTGTGAAGCTGCCTTCTAATTATTTATGTTGCATTACAAATAATCATTAAAATAATAGTGAGCAATTTGTCACATTTATCATCAAGACTCTTAACAATTTGCATTAAATTCAGATGATTATCTAAATTTGCTGCTGCTGAATCTTCTAGACAGACTATGCGTATGACAATTCCAATGTAACCATCGAGCAAACGAGGCAGCTTCTTAGGGTCCCATGTCAGTTGAAGTCTTGTTAGAGATCCCTAACGTCTTTATAAAATTTAAAATGTTATTTTATGCAAAGGAATATTATTATGTCTCAAAGTTTTTCTTTAAATGTGTTTACACAAAAAAAAGGGTTCCTATTAACTTTATTTCTGAACCCTAAAGTTAATACAATTGTCAGTGAGTTTATCGATGTGAAAATTCTGAAAACAAATGCAAGTGCTAAAAATAAATATTTAAAATATTCCAAAGGATAGATTTTTAGAAATAATTATGCACATTATTTTTAAAAGAATTTGCATGTTATTTTTTATACATTTTATACTTTTATCATAAATTATTCTATGATATATACAATATTTGAAAACAATTCTTTTAAATCGAATGTTGCACTCAGAGATGGTAGGCCACACTAAATGATTTACCACGACCTCCCGCAACATCGCACTAACCTAGTAAGCCATAAACAACTATTCTCTTCTCGAGCCTGCATATTTTACAATGAACATTTACAGCTTGTAATACATTCATTTAAGTATCCAGATTTTATTATGAAATAAATAATTCAGAACAAAATGAGTTATTTAGTTATGAGACATTTAGTTATTTTGTATTAAAAGATTTTTCTTCGGATGTGAGGCCTCCCTAAGCACAAGGCCCTGTGTGACCTGTCACACACCCCTAAGGATGGCTCTGATGATACTTACAACAATAGTTCAAATGAATTTACCGTTAATTTTCATGTTCTTTTCCAATCTGAAAAAAAAAAATTTAAAAATCCTTGGATAGTATAGCAGGTACAAAAACGTGAACTATAAATAAGTACAATTGTAAAAAAAAAAAAAGTCATAGCAGTACCTTGAAAAAAAAGGTATTATTATGGTATCCATTAAAAAGTGTCATTAAGAAAACTGATCCTCCACTGCTAAAAAATGCAAAAGGCATGCACTAAGTTCCAGAACTTAAAGGACACACTACAAGCTCTTTGCCACAAATGGCTATCTGCTATCACTATTTTTTTATGGTATTTCTCACCTTACTTAATGACAGAATTTCTGAAATTAAGGCTGAAACAGGGGTGATTTTCGTCCGAAATTTCCGAAAATTTAAGGCATCCTCTTCCGAAAATTTGAAATTGGGTTATCAGTTCCTCATAGTTGCCAACTTCTACGGTTTTGCGCGCGGAAAAAACAGTTACATAGAAATGCAAATTTCATGAAAGGATCGCCGAAATACCAATGTCTGAACTGAGTTCGTCAATATTTCGTGGAAAAACGACGATTTCGTGAATGTTTATGTAAACGAACTTTGTCAAAAGATCGATAACACACGAGAATTTCCTGTGCGGATCGCGGAAAAAACGGCAATTTCACCAAATATCGCATATAAAACGTTGATTTCTTCTGAATACCGCGGGAAAACGCCGATTTCGTCTAAAGATTGCGGATATAACGCCGATTTCGTTAAAAGATCGCGGGAAAAAACGCCGTTTTCGATTAAAGATCGCTTAAAAATATTTTGCCAAAAGAATATTTGAAAAAATACGCAGATTTCATCAAAAGATCACGGAAAAAACGCCGATTTCGTCAAAAGATCGCGGGAATAAAACGCCGTTTTCGGGAAAAAATCGCGTAAAAATGTAAATTTTGTCTAAAGATCGTCGAAAAAGCGATGATTTCACTTAGAAAAACATGGGAAAACGCCGAATTCGTCAAAAGATCGCGGAAAAACCGCCGATTTCGGCAAAAGATCGCAATAAATCGCCGATTTTGCTAAAATATTGCTAATTTCGTCTGAAGATAGCGGGAAAACGCCGATTTTGTCTGAAAATCGCTGGGGGGGGGACTCACGACAACCCCCCGCCGATTTCGGAAAAAGCAATGCGAATTTCCGAAAAATAATTTTCATCCAGAATCACCCCTGGGCTGAAACAATATTAAAATGTAGTGGTGGAAATCGGAGATTTGTGGCACAGGCTTGCATCCCTGCAATTGTTTTCTGTAACAAACCTTGAAAGAGTGAATCGCAGCTCGATCACACATTTGGAGTTGGCCTGTATAATTGGCAGGAGAAATTTAATTTCAATATTTTTATATATTCAAATTTATATGAGTGGTATATTGATCGACAAATAAAATAATCTTCCACTTTTGTAGATACATTCTTCCATCCAATTGTGCTAGAAATTTTTCATGAATAGCTCTTGTCACTGAAGTTTTCTTGTTTGCATCATAGCATGTTGGTAGATTTTTCACATTTTTAAAACATTAGTAGTTTTGACTCTTACCGATAACCAACAGAGTTAGTTTTTCACTTTTATGTACAATAACACTTTGAAAGACAATTAACTACATTTTCAACTTTTTTTCACCTTTGCATAATTTTCATTTCACATCTAAAGTTTTATCAGGTTAAGGGAAAAAAACATCAGCATTAAAAACTCTTCTGGTTTGTAATTTTCTATCAAAGATGGCAAAGTTTTTTTTTTATTGTCACATTTTCAAAATTCACAAATTCTCAAAGTGATTTGTATGTTAAATTTTAACTTTTCTTGAACCTATCTATCCATCCATTAGAAGTCATGAAATCCTTGAAGCTAAGACATGAAGAAATTTCTAACACTTTTTCTTTCACAATTGTTCTATTGATAGGGACATTACATGAGCAAGCTTGCATGACCCACTTAAATGTAACCTATTAGTGATACAGTGAAGTTTTTCAAAGTCTTTCTCTTTTTTGCAGATCCTCCTAATTTTTTCAATTTTAGTTCTATCACTTCTTGCTGTTTCAATATTGTTTGCAAATTTAACAGAGCTATTCCAAGACTCTTTGCATGTTGGACACTCTTCCATGAAACTAGATTTCTGAGCTATAGGTGCTTTTTTTGGCAAAAAAAAAAAAAAGCATTAAGCAGCTAATGTAATTATCAAGCCACTATCCATTTTCTCCATTGGCTCTCTAATATTAAGTATCTGTTTAAAATGAAAGTTTTTACAAGAAATAGTGTAAGCTTTCCTCTCACTCACCTGTTAAATCTATGCTTATGACACATAGTGATATAACAGAAAAAATAATTTCAGCTTTATCTTGTGGGTTCAAGAGAAGGAATATAATTCACGGTTGACAACAAAAAGGCAACTACTGAAATAGCACATATATACAGGGTGAGTCATAAATATCGAAACAATAGGCTATCTCCTTAAATATTGCCCCTAGACCCATACTTCCAATTGCAAAAATTCATTAAAAAAGGTGAAATTTTTGATAAGATAAGTTGCAACTCCATGGGGGGTCTATTTGAAAATGTACGAAAATTAACTTTTTATATGGCCCCCGTAGGATAAAAATTCCAATTGGGGAAACTTTCCTTATCCAGTCCTGAATAATACACAAAAAGTTGCATCTTCATATCTTAAAAATTCGTGGAGTTATAACCGTTTGAATAATTCATCAGGTTTTAAGGGATTAGACACAAATTGAAATGCAGGTAATTCAAAAGATAATGTTACTTTAACAGTTGTAGGAAACGCGTAAAAAATCTATCTTTCAAGTTAGAATTTTGATTTTTTTTCTTTTTTTTTTTGTGTGTGTATGTTAGCCATATAATTTGCTAAGAAAATCACATGCTAAAATTTATAAAATTTATAAAAATTTCATATTAGTACTGGTTTTAATGCGATAGTTAAAAATCGTTATAACTCCAAACATTTATCGGATTTCAATTTCTTTCTATTTAACTAAAAATGAAAATCTGATTTTATTTTTGTTTCGAGGTTTTTGTTTTTCAATATTTAATTCAGAACTATTAAAAATATTTATTTAAAAAATAATAACTTTTAAAAAATCATATTTTCAAAAGTAAATAATTTTTCATTTTCTTTAAACAAAAGTAAGGTAAAATAATTAAAAATGACTTGTTTCAAGTTTGTACTTTTTGTCCTTAATAATTCTTAACTTTTAATAATTTAAAGACAAGAAATAGTCGGGGAAAAAATTCATTATACAGAAAAACGAAATGTGCTGTTTTACTGCCCATTAGTTATTTAAAAGAATGCTTTTCTAAGATGCAGATTAAGTCCTTTTTAAAAATTTAGCTCTCACAACTTCAAGCTTTTTATCGTCCTGTAGAGGCTGTTAAAAAATCTGCATTCTGGGCTCAGGTGAGATCAGGGCCGAGACGTTACTTTTTTCTGAAGACTCGCCTATCCGGGTCTGATGTATTTTTCATCCAGAGGGGACTGCTTCCTTTTTCCCAGACTTGCACTGGACGGAATTTTTAATCCCGGTCTCGAACAATCCGTATTAAAATCACAGACCTAATATGTACATAAAATAAGCAAAATTTGGTTTAATCAATATTTTTATGAAAACCACATAAATTTTAAAACCGCTTTTATTTTACAAAACAATAAAAAAAAAAAAACTTTAAAATTTATTTATTTTTAAGAAGAATATATTTAAATGCTAAAAAATTAAACAAAATAAAACCAGAGAAAAAAATCTGCCTATGACGGAATTCTGTCTTAAACACAAAATGTATTGATCCATGCAAAACAAATACAATAATACCTGAGAAAAAAATAAACCCCATTTAACCTTCATAGGAAGGGCATTTGTCGATCACGTATTTTTTTCTTTCCTATGTGATTCCGTCTTAAAAGGTTTTACTGTATAACATTTTTCAACGTGTTCAACGCACGGGATATGGATTAGCGATAATAAAATATAAGTGAAACATTTACATAAACTGGGAGGAGTGAAAAGCTCACTTTTTGTAGGAGTGATTTGCATTTTCACTCTTTTTAGAGTGAACTTCATACAAATACACTCTTTAAAGAGTGGAATTTCCGACTCCCTAAAAAGGAGTGAAATATCTCACTCCGTTGTCGAGAGTGAAATATCTCGCTCCATGGTCAAGAGTGAAAAATCTCACTCCGTTAACGAGAGTGAAAGCCCGGCATTATACACTTGAAAAAAATCCCCGCTCAACTTTGAACCAATATATGGAGTAAAACAATGAAAAGTACCAAAATATCTCAATTCTTACTTTTCAAAAATTACATTTTATAATATAACCTATAAAATTATGCTTATTTGCTATTAAAACGCACTCGTTTTCAAAAATGAGTGTCACTCCTTCAATAGAGTCAACGGTCACTCTTAAAAAGTGACTTAGATATGTATTACGCATCAGCCAATCAGAAATCGTCTTCTCAGTTGTGATGATAAAAATGTTTCCACCATTTTATCGTGTCCGTTATGTGTCTCACTTTCGTTTCCTCGGTCTACAAATGTGGATCTTTAATTTATATTATTAATACTGAAAAATAGTTTAAATTTCGATCTTGGAATGATATACTCCGATAATTTATGATTCAAAATAATCCACATAGATTAAGTTTCTTGATCTGGAGTCAAAATGGAGAACAAATAATTCAGTAAAAAGCAATAATACTCAAAGACGAAGATGTTGCACTGCACATATCTTATTTATCAAACAAAGGATTATTATTTATCAAACAAAAGATAATATTTAACATAAAAAACCGCTAAGTCAATTTTAATTCCAACTTTTTATTTTCTGAATGTAACTTCTAGAATGTTGAGTTAAAGTTTTACTTTAACAGGAACAGGAAGCTGTCTGCTTCTGCTATCTTTATGTGCATGGAGGAAAAAAAAATCACTGACGCAAAGATTTGTGTTTTATCCTTGATGTTTATAAATGAATGGCTTTAGTAATTTTAAAAGTTTGCAGTATGACTTGAAGAAAGCTTTGAATTTTATGTATTTAATGTCGTTTATAAAATTTCATTAATTTTTAAGGTTTTGAGAGGAGTGTCCATTACTGGAATACTTAAGTAGTGATTTTCCAGTAACGTACACCTCATATAGGCACTGTTAAAAAAGCAATTACGGTAATGTTTATAGTGCATAAAATATTTTGATTTAATTAAAAACTTAAGTAATCAATTTTAATTTTTAAATTGCACTTACCAAAATGTAATGACACCAAAATTTTTATAAATAGTTGTTTTTAAGTTATATTAATGTGATTTATAAAATTTCAATATCTTCTTCATTTTATTATTATTTTTTAAAAATGAATCTAACGATGTTTTGCCTATTTTATAATCTGGCAATCAAACCGCTCATGAAGCCGAAAAAAATGTTTAAGGGCACAGTCAAAGAGGGGCTTATAAGGCTTAATCGTTCACCATTTAAATAAAAACACTTAAGTTACAGAAGTCATCAAAAACACATTTTCTCTCTTAAATATTTGTTTATTTTTACTTTTTCAATTTTGTCTGCAGATATATTTTTTAAATAACACTTTTATTTTTGGTATCGGTTTTGAAAGTAAAAGAAACTTTATAAAAATATCTGCGACCGAAATCGAAAAAGTAAAAAAGATGGGATATAGAGACGAACTTCAGCTATTCAATGTAAAATAAATAAATAAATAAAATGTCAAAATGCAAACGAGATATTAGAAAAATCTCTCCCCATAGGATTAGCATTAGCTTGTGAGTGTCTTCGCCGGCAGGTACTACATGCACATCTACTCTATATACGGGAATAAAAAATTGAAATTAAATATGACTTACCGTGTCATTTTATAAATACGGCTTGTATTAATATATATTTTTCAGAAATAAGATTTTAATTACACATAAAAAAAAACATAGATAACGTGCATTATGGATTTATTTAAATAATATGTAAAACTTAATGGGTATATCTGAAAAAAAAAATTATATGTTTAATATTTTAAAACTGTTTAATAACTTGTGCTTATGGGCATTTTAAAACTATCATATATTTATGGGACTACCAATGAAAGCAAACACAAGGAGAAAGATTGGAATAAAATAGTACAGTTGGCAAAAAAAGTATTTGTACACCCTAAATTTTTTTTATTTTTAACTAAATAAAACAGATATTTTGTCAAAAATAGTTTTAATACAGTCTGTTTACCATGTGTTTTAAATTACACAAAAGAAAATTTCGATAAAGATGTAAAATAATTTTTTAATAGGAAAAGTTTAAAAATTTTTTGCAAAAAAAGTATTTGTACATTTCTCCATCCTGATATGTACTGTGTTTTATAGTGTTTATGGTTCAAAGGACTACTTTTACAGAAACTGTTAATAATTTTTAACTTCATATTATATTTTTCTGACATTTAATCTAATTTGCTCTTGAAGTAATTGAGTATAAAACATAAAACTAGAGAGGCACCTCTAGATATATGAAATCCTATGATTGACCATAATAAAAATTTAAATTCGCAACAAGAATTTGTAAAAGCTATTAAATTACCATTTACAAGTATTGGATGTATAGTGAGAAACTATGAATAAATTAAAAGCATCGAAATTCAATGAAAACCAGGACTTCTCAGCAAACTAACAATGAGGGAAAAAGGGGTTGTTGTTAAAAAAGCTTTAAAAAATCCTATACGTTTGGTTCAAAAATGTGCTAGAGACCTTGCGACATCTTCTCGCATGAGAGTAATATCTCAAACAATAAAAAATATTCTTCTCAATGCAGATTTAAAAGGAAGAACCTCAAGGAAAAATCCATTCATCAGCGAAACAAATAGGCGAAAACGCATAGTATTCGCTTTCGTATACAGAAGTAAATCATTGAATTTTTGGAAAACAGTAATTTTTTCTGATGAGGAAAAATTCGGAATTTTCTTACCACCAAGCATTCGAAAAAATTGGCGTAAAAATAAAATTGTTCTACATCCAAAACGTATACTTCAAACTATTAAGCATGTTGGGGGGAATATTATAGTTTTGGGGTGTATAGCTTCTAATGGAGCAGGACATTTAAAATTTATTGACAATGGAAGGACAGGTTTAACATACATTTATGTGTCGCGGCATAATTTATTAAACTGTGCTAAGAAATTAGGTGTAGAGGAAGCTTTTCACTTTCTGCAGGATAACGACCAAAGCATACTGCTGTTATTACCGGCACATGGTTACTACAATACTCGAAGATGACTGGCAACTCCTCTAAAATCTCAAGACTAGAATCCAATAGAAAATTTGTGGATGCTATTGGATGCAAAAATCCGAAAAAAAATATGTATCAGTAAAAAACAGTTTTAAAGAAGCTCTTATTGTGTCATGGAATAACATTAACCAGAACGCTACAAAAAAGTTGGTGAAATCTATGTCAGACCATCTAGAAGTAGTCATAATCGCTAAATGAATTCACAAAAAATATTAATTTGCATCATTTTACTAAAATTTAATTAATTATATTACATTAATACAGTGTACAAATACTTTTTTTGCATTATATTTTTGTATATTTGTTTATTATAATGTAAAAAATCGATCCGTTTAATTTTGTTTTTGCTTTTATAATATTATAATGCATTAAATTAATGTATTACAGTATTTTTTGCTTAAATCTTTTATTTAATTTCATTATAATTTAAAAAAATGAAGTGTACAAATACTTTTTTTGCCAACTGTATATTTCTGTCAATAATCTAATTCATGTGTAACTTTAATTACGTTTTCCCTTAAAAAGTTCATTTAATGTTACATACTTTGAATTAAATAAATATTGTCAATAAAGTATTTTATTCCAATCTTTACCACGTTTGTATTTATTTTCATTTATGTTCTAAAAGACACAATTCTTTTAAAATGCCCATAATAGCAATAAAAAAGGGAATTCATTGCCAAAAAAAAAAAAAAAAAAAAAAAAAAAAAGAGCATTTACTCCTATGAAAAAGTGACTACTCACTCCTACTAGGAGTGAAAAAACGCACTCCTTTAGCAAAAGTGAATAGTCACTCCTCAGAAATAGTGATTATTGACCCCTGTGTAGAGTGAATATTCACTTCCGAGGAGTGAGTATTCACTCTTTCAAAGAGTCAATGATTCCACTTTTGCCCAAAGTGAATAGTCACTCTAAAGAGGTTCGGCATATTTTGAGTCTGTGATAGAGTGAGTATTCACTATTCTGGAGTGACTATTCACTCCTTTTTATTTAGAGTGTTGATAAAATAAATACATCACAGCCTTTGGCGCCTCTTTAATAATAAAAAGTATAAATATAAAAAACGAAATTCTATACTAAGTATTTTTGCTCAAAACTCCTCCACGCAAAACGATTTTGAACTATACTGAAGTAAAAAACTATTTTGTAGAAATTCACGGCTGAGCCGGCTATGATTTAAGCATTTTTCCAGGCTGGTCCGGATTATGATTTTAACATTATTTCATGCCGGGCTGAACTTCTTTCTCTATGGGTCGGTTTAGGAGCGGACCTAAATATTATGATTTATTCAGATCTCCAGTGTTAACGATTAACGTGTTTTAGAAATAAGTTTCAATTTTAAATCAATACGCTGCTTTATTATGGCGAAATAAGAGGCACGGTCTTAAACCGACATATAATAACGTTACAATTTGTGGACGATCCCTTATTTGCTTTGAAAATGGATGAAAAACACTTCGTTTACAGGCATGGTAAAGTGGTGTAAGTCTCGGATTTGTGAGAATTTTAGATTTTGATATCTCTGTCAGGTTTTGAGATAGGGAGATGAAATTTTTTTTGTTCAATTTAGGAATGGATAAGGAATAATTTCCTAACTGGGAATTTTGCTCTACGGAGGCCGTATAAAAATTTAATTTTTGTATTTTTTCAACTAGACCCCCCATGGAGTTGCAACTTATATTATCAGAAATTTCACCTTTTTTCATAAGTTTTTGCAATTGGAAGTATGGGTCTAGAGGCAATATTTAAGGAGATAGCCTATTGTTTCGATATTTATGACTCACCCTGTATATATATACAAGGTGATTTCAAATTTTTTTTACAATAAAAGAGGGGTGATAGTACACATCAAGACAAGCAATATTAAATAGGAGACTAAGGGTTCCAAACGTTTTCCAAAGGAGATAACTGCCATTAAAGTTTAGGGTCCAAAATTTCAAATAAACATAAAAAATAGAAAAATCGGTCGATTGATTTGCGGTTTTCACTAAAATTTTTCTTTATGTCGGCATATTCTTGAAATTAAATTATAAAGATAAATTTCAAAAAATGCCGATAGAGGGTGCTTTAGACTTTGGAGTAACGAAAAACTATTTTTTGCCGGTATTTTTTGCATCACATTAAATGTTTTTGTAAGCTTAGACTCAAACTTAAATTTTGAGCTCAAAATCTGAAAGTGGGAGTGGTTAAGTAGCACAAACTGAACTGTGTTCAGAGGTTTCAAATTTCAAATGATTATAGAAAAAATGAAAATTTGGTTCATTGATTTGTGGTTTTCAGTAAAACTTTTTTTTATGTCGGTATTTTCTTAAAAATAAATTTCAAAAAATGCCGATAGAGGGCACTTTAGACTTTGGAGTAACGAACAGCTCTTCTTTGGCATTATTTTTTGCATCTCATTGAATGCTTTCGTAAGCTTAGACATAAATTTTGAGCTCAAAATCTGAATAGTTGGAAGTGGTTAAGTAGACAAACTGAACTGTGTTCAGAGGGTTCAAATTTCAAATGATTATAAAAAACGGAAAAATGGGTCGATTTGTTTGCGGTTTTCACTAAAACTAATTTTTAAATGAGCATTTTCTTGAAAATAATTTTTAAAGATAAATTTCACAAAATGCTGATAGAGGGCGCCTTAGACTTTGGACTAGCATACAACTTTTTTGAACTGTTATTTTTTAAATCTCATTAAATGCTTTCAAATGCATAAACTTAAATTTTAGGCTCAATTTCTGAATCGTTGGAAGTGTTTAAGTAGCGAAAAATTGAATTATTTCCGAGGAGGGGGGAGGGTTAAATTTCAACTCCTGAAGACACTTCAATTTGTGCTACTTAACTACTCCTAATTATTTAGATTTTGAGCTCAAAATTTAAATTTAAATCTAAGCTTCCGAAAACACTTCATAAGTTTTTGCAAGCATTTAATTAGAACAAAAAAATAATGGTTAAAATTAATTGTTGGTTACTCTGAGGTTTAAAGCACCCTCCAATGGAATTTTTTTAAATTTATCTTTAAAATTTATTTTCAAGAAGGTACTGACTTAAAGAATAGTTTTATTTTAAACTGCAAACGAATCAACAATTTTTTCCATTTTCTATAATTATTTTAAGTTTGAACATCCCCCCCCCCCCCATTTAAACACAGTTAAGTTTGTGCTACTTAACTACTCCCTGCTATTCAGATTTTGAGCTCAAAATTTAAGTCTAAGCTTCTGAAAACATTTAATGAGATGCAAAAAATAATGGCAAAAATTAGTTTTTCCTTACTCCAAAGTCTAAAGTGCCCTCTATAGACATTTTTTTAAATTTATCTTTATAATTTATTTTTAAGAAAATACCGACATAAAGAATAGTTTTAGTGAAAACCACAAATCAATGAACCAATTTTTCCGTTTTTTTATAATCATTTGAAATTTGAACCCTCTGAACACAGTTCAGTTTGTGCTACTTAACCACTCCCACTTTCAGATTTTGAGCTCAAAATTTAAGTTTGAGTCTAAGCTTACGAAAACATTTAATGAGTTTCAGAAAATAGTTTTTCGTTACTCCAAAGTCTAAAGCGCCCTCTATCAACATTTTTTGAAATTTATCTTTATAATTTAATTTCAAGAAAATGCCGACATAAAGAGAAATTTTAGTGAAAACCACAAATCAATAGACAGATTTTTCCATTTTTTATGTTTATTTGAAATTTTGGACCCTAAACTTTAATGGCGGCTATCTGCTTTGGAAAATGTTTGGGACCCTTAGTCTCCCATTTAATATTGTTTGTCTTGGTGTGTACTATCACCTTTCTTTTATTGTAAAAAAAATTTGGAATCACCCTGTATATATATATTTATCTGTGTAATATATTAATCGTACCCACCAAATAACTTGGATAACTAATCTTACTAATAAAAGATGTTACAAACATGGAAATTAAAAAAGTTATGAAACTTTCAGAATATCTAGTGCTCATAGAGGTATATAATATTTTTTGTTGGTCAAATTCAATTTAAAGAAGTAAATTTTGCCCTTGAATATTTTTAAACTTCACCTTATTACTCATTCATGGTAAAGTTTAAAGGAAAAGTTTTAAAATTGTTTCTCCTGATTAGTTCATCAAAAGTTTTTAAAAAGTACCAATTGATAATAAAATTTTTAATGAAATTTCAAACAAAACTTTAAATAATTTTTAATGTACATATTGTAAACTCTGACATTTTATTATTATTAGTAGTAGTAGGGAAAGTACAATCTTTGTTATATGGTTTAGTTGCAGTTTTTGTCTATGAAAGAGAATATAACTCTGTGTTATTAAATGAAAAAACAACACATTTGGTAAAATGACCTTTTTCTTTTCTTTCTATCTTTATCCATTTTAAATTTTATACACAACATCTGCTTGACTAGCATTGATTGTAACCAAAGTGTAGCAAAATATATTGAAAAAATGATTTTATCAATCTACAAAATGCATTATATATATATTTTAAATTTTTATTTAAAAAATCTTTTTAATGTTAATACCAACTATCTCTCTTGAAATTCTTAAGAATTGATATTTTATCAACAGAACTAATAAAACAAAACAATTTTTAACCCAAATCACTTACTATTGATTAATTATAAGTGTATACGGAAAATATTTAAAGTAAAATTTATTCCCTTAAACTGAATTTGGGCAACAAAAAATGATTACAGATTGCATACCCCATCTGGCTTATATATCCCCAAAGTTTTATAATGTTTTGAATTTCCAAGTTAGTTTCCTTTGCAATACACACTGTAAAAGAAGGACAAAAGAATTGGAAAGCATTTGAGTTGCATTGCTTTGGTAACAGAATCTTCTTCCTCCTCCTTATTTTTAGGGATCCCTGATTTCAGCATTTTTTCCTTTTCATGCGGAAAAATTGTTTCTGTTAGCCACAAAATGAAGATCATGATGCGCTGGTTAACCCATCATCACATGTGCTGGGATAAAATCTTTTATCTATCCCAATTACATTGTGCACAGAGTTTGCAAATGTAGCACATGTGCTGGCAGGTTAAAACAGAAAAACAGCCATTTCAAAAGAATCATTTGCATATGTATTGAAAACAAAACATCTTCATATTCACTCCCTCCATCCCATTTTGTTTGAGAGGTGTCTACATTAATGCAATCAAATCCCTGAAAATATTTGGGAAAAATTTCTTTCAAATGAAGTTGAAATCAAAAGTTTTGCAGCAATATATTAGCAATGGATTCTTTTGACATGGCTCTCTCTTTTTTTCCAATAAACAATTATCCTGGATTTTAGGAAAAAAACACAGTGTTTTTATAGAAGCTTAATGTTTTATATAAAATTCCTAGTGCTTGAATCATATGTCTTCTCCTCATCCATGCCTTAAACATATCTAAAGTACAGTAATTTAGTGTCCAGTCATCATACATAAATAAACTATTGATAGATTTAACAGTTATTTGGGTTTGAAAAAAATTTTCTTTTTTTGAGGTGCGAGTGATGTAACCTTTTGGTTATTACTATTCAGTTTTCAGGTTTTCTGTAGGACTTACTTTGTCTAATAATTCGGTTCTTAAGCATAAAATTCAAGTAAATTTCATTTGGTTCTTGACCAGTGAAGTCATTTTTAGTAAATCCACTAAATGAAAAAGTGTAGCAAAAACTCTCCAGAATTACGCATTTTGAGATTCTTGTATTACTTCTGGTTGCTGAATCTAATGATTTTTTTTTTCAATATTTTCATTATATGGGAGGGAAAACCACAAACATGTGATTTAGTTATCCCAGCATTAACTAAGGAGTACTGCACATTTCCATAAGAAACAATTGTTTAACTTATTCTATTTTATCATTGGTAGTACACCAATAATGTAGCAAAAATTATTATTATCGAAAATCTGTATCTCATTTTTGAAAAATTTATGACCAAATATACCTTAAAATCCTTTTCCACTTAAATTTGAAAATGCAAAGATATTCACAATAAATACTTTGATAATGAGCACTATGCCTTGAATAAGCAAAATTTTATGCACATTAACCCTGTCAGGGACTAGTAATTATTTTTATTTCTGTAATGTTCAATTCATATCACAATAAATATAAAAAAAAATAATAAGGAAAAACTGTTTCAGAAATTTTTGCACACCAAAATTATTAAAATAAAATTTAAATACAGATTTCTAGTGTAAATTTTGATTAAAATTAGATGGGGTACAATATATCCCCACTGCACCTCAAGAGTTGAAAGACTAGTCCCCATAGAATTTAAGATATAGACTACTTAGAGCAAGAACAAACCTCTGTCCTTTGATCAGAAAAAGTATCATTGCTAACAAGCATGTGCCACATTTTCTGAATGATATTTTGTGAAATATAAAACATATATTTAACATATGTCTGGTAAAATATGGGATACATCTGGCGATAGTGTCAAAGAGCTGTGTGAGTTAATGACAAGTTTCAGAATTGTCCAGTTAACTCAGTTAGCAGCATTTTTGCACAACTTGTGAAAAATTTACCTGTTCCTACTCCTAGTTTGGACACTTTTCAATTTGTGGAATTTTATTATCAATTTGTTTCATTGAGCTAAAAATAATGATGTAAAACTAAAGTAAGCTTAAACTTGTACTGATATAGCAAACTTTTCTGGTCAACACTTGGTTGTGTACACATATGCCCTATCCCACATGGACTGTTCTAGTTGCAGTAATCATATTGTCACCCAGTGTTATTTTAATTTGGGTAAACGTGTTGTAATAATATATCTGCAGGTTTATTGCACATAGTATTGAAGATAGTGAGTTAGATAAGATGTGTTCAGCTTTAAATATAATTTCTAAATATTTAAAGGTTATTGAAGGTTGGATTGTGGCAAATTTACTATTGATGTGCTTAATAGTCTTTTTATGCATTTGTAAACTCTGAAAGTCTAAAAAAAAAATAAAAACAAATTTCCTTTGTACTATCCAAAGATTCACGAATAAAGATATATGTGAATTTTGTTAAATTTTTATTAAAATGTTACGAAAGTATTTAATATCTTATATAATATCCAATACTGTGATATGTGTTTAGACTTTATTGTATTGTTTGAAACTTGTAAATATATGGAATAATTTAGGATGTGGGAAAGAATTTCTTTGTGTATTTCTTTTGAAGGGGAAGATCCGATTCAGTTCTCAAATAATTCATTCTTGGACAGCTTTTATCAAATGAATTGTGTTTGAGAACCAAGGCACCATTGTATTTTGAATTAGCAATAAAAATACAGTACAGAACCATTTATCCGGAATGGTTGGGGTCAGATGTATTCCGGATAACTGGTTTTTCCGGTTAACTGGTTGGGCACTAAAGCAGCATCCATTTAATAAATTTTATGGAATATAAGTGGTTGTGGTATTACTTCTAATTTTAAATTAATTATTAGATTACTTGAACTAAGAATCAGATGCAAGTATGATGAAATATTAGAGTTTGAAAGAAGGTAATTTACGGGAATTCCTTGAGTACAAAAATTCTTCTGTTTTCATTGTATAAAAATGAAAACATCTATAATACAACTATCTATGCTTCTATTTCAAATACTAGATGCTGTTATCAAATTATACAACTGTTTCAAGCAATGTATATGTTAAATTGGAAGTGTATGACACTTTTTTCTACAAAAGTTTCAACATCAGTCTATTAGAAATATCATTCCGGATAACTGGTTTTCCGGTTAACTGGTTTTCCGGTTAACTGGTTTCCGGATAAATGGTTCCATTATATTTATTACTTCATCTGACCTATGAATTTTTTGTACATGTAAATTCATAAATTTAGCCGTTTTTGTAATTTTACAACTTTAATAAAGAAATTTTCATATACTTGTATTTGTAGTTTCAACATGTGTGATAATGAAATAAGTTATGAACTATTAAATTGATTTAAAATGTCTTGTTTAAAATTTAAAGTATTTTTTTTTAATTTTAGTATGAAATCTATTGCATTGAAAACTAGACATCAATAAATATGTTTAATAAAATATCTCTGTAAATCAAATTTAATTTCTTTATTTTATTGTTGTTTA
Organism: Maratus speculifer; assembly: GCA_964019185.1. Lineage (NCBI taxonomy): Eukaryota > Metazoa > Arthropoda > Arachnida > Araneae > Salticidae > Maratus > Maratus speculifer. The sequence continues at coordinate 141,897,359 of OZ025299.1, read as the reverse complement.
ATTCAAATTAATTTTCTTTTGTGTGAATTATTCTCAGCTAGAACTCATGAAACTCACACTTCAAATCCTCATACTTTGATTTTTTAAAAAAATAAGCTTATTATAATGTAATTATGAAGACTGAAAACATATTTATCATTAAGTGATTTCCCCTCTTCTTTTAAGAGATGCTAGAGTGCAGCAACTTTATTGATAATTATTTTTATTACTCATAATTTTTATTTTCTTAAAGAAAATACAAAAATTTTAAATAAAAATAGCAAAACTACATATGAATAACAATAACATTATTTATAATAATATATTTCTTCCTTTTTCTATCAATATTTATCTCAAAATGGAATTTTTATTATGGTTGTTTAGCCATGAAGTCTAACTATTTACTGCCCAAGCCACATTAAAATTGTTTTTGTTCATTACAATTCTGATATTGAAATTTAAATACATAGTTGTTCAAAAAAGAGATGGCTTATGAATATTTAACTAGCTTTTTCAATAAGTAGTAATTTCTGGAGAAAAAAATATTTAACGCTCTAGATCTAGGTTCATAACCAGTATCAACAAACTTGATAATTATTGTTATACAGTACACTCCCTCTAATCCACACAGTTCGGGACCAAGGGTTTTGCGGATTATAGAATTTTGCAGATTATAGGTCATTCCTTTGTTTACATTCTAATATTTGCAATTTATCAACAAATGTAGTAAATATACTGCAAATAAATAACACGGAAATGAAAGAAAATACTTTTTTATGCATAAAAAGCTATAGTCAATAGGAACACATTTAAATGATATAATAATACAGAATTAATGGAAAACATTTCTATTTATTTTTAAATCTATCAAACATCACAGTGATAGTGGTTTGCTTTATCATTTTTTATTTATGCTATGCAGTTTAATCTTAAGAGTCAGGATTTCTTGATCAGTAACATAAATTTGCTTTTTCTTTATATATATATATATATATATATATATATATATTTATCTTTAAGAGCTATTTTATCTTTTATATAGCCAGCAAATGTGCTCAGAATATAGCAGTCTTAATAGTTATTTATAAGATTAAAAAAAAAAAATCCTTTTAATGAATGCAGAAATGCATTAAAAATTTCTAAATTCATCAGTAAAGTTCATCTTTTATTATGGTGAAAGTGTGAAAAAAAAGAAAAATCTTGGTTAAAAAAAAAAAGATTTTAACTGTTTGTTTACATTTAAAATATAATGCGGATTATAGTGTTGCGGATTAGAGGGAGTGGACTGTAATAAATAACAGTATTTATCGTTTCGCTTGAAAAAAAAAAAAAAACTTTGCTCGTATGTGTTTTTAATAGTAACAAACTAAATATTTCTGAGAATGGCGTTTCCACCCGTTCCCGCCCAATTACAGCACTGAGAAGGCAATGGCTTTTTTTTTTTCAGCATACTCAAGCCATGCTCAGGCTTACATTTTTTTCTTGATGTACTCAGGACAGGTCAGACCTGGAGTTATTTGATCCCAGGATATGTCAGGGAAGCATTTTTTTTTTTAAATAATGATAAACTTTTATTAATGAAATTTTTAAAAATATGCTTTAAAGTCTTTGTTTGAATGCAATAGTCAAAGAGATCGTAATACTGCTATCCTGTATTCTATAGGAATATATTGAAAAAATTTATATAAATATGTCTGCAGTATTCTTTAAAAGACTCGTAATATGTTATTATGTATGTTAACAAAACATGGAATTTTTTGTAAAAAATGAATCCAGCCAAACTTTGAACTTAAAAAATGTAAGCAGGTCAGGTCTGGAAATTTTATTTGTGTAGGCCTCTATAAAGAGAATAGCAACTTCTATCACTTTTCATGACTTACAATTCATCCAATGAAAAGCTATTCTTGCAAATTTTATTTAAATATTAATTATTATTCAAGTTATGAACTATAGTTATATTCATATTACTTTGAGAAACCCCACACCTTTTGAGTGAATTAATTGTTTACAACCCTTATTTCTTGCACAATTTTTTTTTGTTATAATATGTTTGCTAACTCTTATAAGCTTGTTTATTCTTTATTTTGCAGATTTATCATCTTTAATTCTTTGACTGGTAACTGAACATATATGAGGCATTCTGTCATGATTTTAACTTTCAGGAATAAAGATCTTGTGAAATTAAAATTAATAAAATAGCATTTTTAACTTATGGAAGAATGTCTTTATGATTCAAAATAAAGAAAAAATGGTCAGCAGTGATGATTTTTAATAATATATCATTTAATGGAAGAACAAAGTTAAGCCCTTGCATGTTTAACAGTCATTACCATCCCCTTGAGATTTTATCTATCACACTTTTTGTTATTCTCTGAACTTTTATTTATAATGAATTTGCAAGTACCCATAAAGCATTTAAATAAATAATAACAATGCAGCATTTTTAGTACAAAATTTTGGTGCAACATTGTCTTAAAGGCTGAATTTTAGAAGTTCATGCTGAATTATTTTTTTTATGTTATTTACCTGTAACACACATGTTCAAAGCATGCAAAATTATTGTATATATCTACCAGGGTTAAAAAAACAAATGTAAAAAACATATTTAAAATCTTTTATTAAGATTTAAAAATTTACTTCTGTATATTTCAAATGTAAATTCAGATGTAGGAGAGCTTTCAAGCAATAAATAGTTGCACCCATGTATTATTACACGTTTAAGTTTACTTATCAGGCTAGATTCACATCAATACTAATTATGTATATTTGATTATTATTACTTAATAACAGATATTTTTAATTATAAACAAACATTTTAATTTTACATAAACATTTTAATTTTTTCTGAGTGACCCTTAACTCTTCATTATCTGTTTGCAACCAACAGCTAGAGAAACAGTGTTTTAAATATTTAATTGAAATGCTTGCTGCAATCCTTACCAACCCTGTGATATTTTTACAATCTGTACTCTTATATTTCTGTTTGCAACCACAAAATTCTAGAATTATATGTGTACATAAATAATTGGTATTGATGTCATATGTATACATGTAAAATAATTTAACACGATTTTAGAAAAAAAGCCGAAAACAAAGTCTCACCCTATACCATTATGTAACAGAATTCTTTTGTGTGGTCCTGTAAATGAATAATAAATATTTTATGAATATTTTAGTATACTTCAGTAAATGCATAGCAATTTCATTCTGTTAGAAAGGCTGTAGCACCATTAAAATGCACTTAAAACATTTTTTTCCCCATTGGTTGTAAAGTAACAGAATACTTTTCACCGTCCCTGTAATTAAACTATACATCCGATTTTCATAAAATTTGAAATGACAAGACAAAATTTTGAAATATTTATAAATTTAAAATTTCAAAATATTTGGTTAGGTAGTTTTTGCATTGTTATATGCAGATAGATGGACAGATTGAACGATGACTATAGTTGCTTCGTATTTACATAATTACGAACGCATCTAAGAAGCAGAGACAGAGTTAAAAAATATATAATATGCATCTTGATTCCCAACATCATCCAAAATTTATCTCATTAATATTATTATACAATCATACAATGGCATATTTTCTAATATAAGAAATAAAAAAGATCCAACAATATGTACTAAAATAAAAATTATTACTCAAGGACTTCAAGGTCAAAATTATGAGAGAATGCCTCATATACTGACATCAATACCAATTATCTATAAAACATCTGCAATTTTTAAATATAAAAAAACTATGATTTAACCGAAGACTTAAGTGATGAAAGAATACTTAGAAAGAAAACTGCAGATTAGATTCTAAACTTTTCCTAGATTATGCAAAAAATTGGAAGGAAGATCTATCCAAGAGTATCAAATGTGTGTTAATTTCACGTGTAAATCAGTAACCAAAAGGTTAAAAAAGGAAAAATAATAATTCATTAAAGAATTGTTTATATTTAAAGAAACAGTATTTTATTTAAAGGAGAAAAGGATAATTTGACCAAGAGAGCAAAAATAATCTGTGAATTATGTGTGGAAATTACATTGATTTAAAACCTTTCTTAATCCTTGAAACTGCTCTTACTTTCATGTACTCAGATTCTGCTCAAAAGCAATTTGATTTCAAAAGTGTATATGGGAACATCCATTCAGAAATTTTGTGACAATTCAAGCAAATTTTCATAATTGATCTCAATTATTTTATAAAAAAATATAACATAAAAATTCATGTAACCAGTTAAATGATACTGTGTTCCACTCATGTGACATAATGAGAACTGGGGCACATTGATACACCCCGTCTACTGCTCACAGGGTCATTATAGAAAGTTTCATAACAGATTCCAAACAGATTCTCACAACTACATATAGTGGCGGTCAAAAGTTTCCGGCCAGTTAGTTTCTTTGATTTATTTACCAAAAAGGTTTCAGTAAAGAAGAGACACAATTGCTTCAAAAGTTAGGAATATGTGAATGACCTCTGACCACATGATCATTTTGATTTGATACTGAAGATGCTTCGTGCAAAAGGATAAAATTCGAAGTAGATGTGTGCAAAAATTTCCGGCCACTTATTCTTTAGTTTTTTTGCTATCGGTAAACTTTTTTTTGGTTGTGTTTATGAATGAATCAACGTGTATAGCATAGTCTGAATTCAAAATTGAAAAGTTCAACAAATATTGTTCATAAATGAGTGATTAGTTTGTCGCTAAAAGGCCAATCTTCGAGATATTGCGGCAAAGTTATTGATCGGTAAAAATCGACCGTAAACGATATTAAAAAAATATATAAAGATGGCGGTGGCCTTCAGGACTTTCAGAGGTCCAGGAGATCCCGGAAAATTACTATTCCTGTTGACAGAATTATCAGGAGAAAAACAATTGATAATCCGCATAAAAATTCCGCTGCAATATACTGCAATTTACAGAATGAAAATATTGCTGAAATAAATCTGTAGATTGTATCAACATGCTGACGTGATACATAATTTTATGGAAGAGTCTGTGTTAAAATTTTTTCAGAGTTAAAAAAATACAAACATACCCGACTGGTGTTTTCCAAAAAACACAAAGTCTGGTCAAGTGAAAACTGGAAAAAAGCTTTATTTTGTAATCAATCGAATTTGAAACAGTTTTGGAAGTGATGGCAGACACAACGTCCGATGACCTAACAACAAAATATATGATTCAACTAATGTTATTCCTACAATAAAGCATGGCGGAGGACACGTTATGCCATGGGGAGTATATTCTTTAAAAAGTGTCGATCCGTTATTTGAAATCCACAGCCAGGTGAATGATACAATATATAAGGATATCTTGCAAGACTATTTTCTGCCATATTAGAGAAAAAAATTTAGTCGCAACTATTTTTCTTAACATGAAAACGACACAAATAATGTTTGCAAATATCGATAAGCAATGGTTTTTGCACAAAAAATTTCGTTTTTGAAATGATCAACTCAAGTGCCCAACATGAATCCAATAGAAAATCTTTGAAAAGAAGTTGACAAAAGTCTGCGGAACTATAAATATTCCAACTCAGCCGAAATTTCACCAAAATTTTATGAAATGTGGGAAAAATGTACCATAGACGATCTTTAACCATTGATTGTATGAATGTCACATTGTTGCGAAACAGTACTTATTACTAAAGTTAATAAAATATTAATACGATAAAATATTAATTGTAAATGTTGTTGATCACTGTAATTTTCTATTACAATACCACTTTTTTACAAACTTGTGAAGGTGGCCGGAAACTTTTGAGAACATGCGTTTTCCTTTATACTTAATTTTGTCAGTTAAATTTATTGATATTTACATGTTCTTCTATAGGTAAGTTCCTAACTATTATGTCAATAAAATGTATAAATATCACTTTGAGATTCCTCTTCATATGGTTATATTTACAAATTAACTGAAAAAATTTTGCTGGCCGGAAACTTTTGACCGCCACTGTACGTCTTGGCATGGTTCAATAAATTGATGAAATGGGATGGGTGATTTATTGTTTTTGTAGGTCAAAAGTAAATTTGAGTTGTACTATTGCAATGGTATTACACAACTGTTCCAGTATTTTCAACTGAAAAGAATACTCTCCCTGGCAAGTAAAGCTACTCTTTATCAGTTCCACATTCTTTATTGTTCGGTAAATTATGAAGTGTTGGAATTGAGATTCATTTTATTCAAAATGACTCTATGGGGCACATTGATACAGTCTATGTCAAGGCATATTGATACATATCAATGTACCCCATGTACAGACAACCTAAATCCTTTTCTAGTTCATTTTTTCATTGCCTTTTATTAATATTTTTACCATACACTCCTTAATCCAACCATTTCTCAACAAATATTTCTAATATTAGTTTTTAATGAGGTGAAACAGCTCTATTTTTTTATATTAGAGCATTTTATAGTATTTTTGCAAACAGAAGACATACGAACTTACCCAACAGCTAGTGCTAGTAGAACTAACAAAAGATAAGGATGGCAGCCTGGCAAATCTCGAATTTATATCGATTCTCTAGTGAAAGAAATATTTTCGACACAAGAAATGCTAAGTAAGAGAAACCAGTTGCAGAACAGCAAAAGATAATTATATTATAAACAGAATTTTTAATATAATTATCCTTTATTTTCTGTTAATAAATGGATTTATAAACACAAAACCTGGTAATTATTTCATCTTTCCTAAGAAAGAAGATAATGCTCGGGTTGAAATGCCAGATATGACAAAGTTACCACAGCCACCACTCAGATAAGGAACAGCCAGAACATCAGGTCATTATACATTTAATTTTGATTGCTTTAATATTGCTTACAAATAAATTGTGGGTGATTTGAATTTCTATAAATAAATATAAAATGGTTTGCTAACTTATTTTCGATGAATAATATGCATTGATGTTATTTTGTCCTCCATTTTTCCCAAATGTATCAAAATTCCCCATGAGGTGTATCAATCTGCTACGGGGATGGGGCACATTGATACAAATGAATATTTTTTTTAATTACATGTAAAATAAAAAATATTATATAAAACAACGATTGTACATTTTTACAACAAACTACACAAGTCTTGCTGATAAGACATGGAAAAATCTCTTGAAATTTCTACTTTCTGGACGTTAAAAAATTCTTAGAAAAAAACTGTATCAATGTGCCCCAGTTCCCCCTACATCTAGTTTGTAACAATAAACATTTTACTTGTCTGCATATCAAATTAAAGGTTAGTTACTCTTTGTAACTCCCCAATCACAAGAGAAACAAAATTTTGATTTATTATATAGACAAGCAAAATACATTTTTCAATAAATTAGATATATTTTCTAAACGTAGACCACAATGGTATTTAACTTGTTATGTTATATGAATTTTTTATCTTAATTATTATTTTTTAATAAAATAAATGGAATTATTTATGAAAATTAGCTTGAACGATCAAAATAGTAACAGAGGACATTCCCATATATATATATTGCTAACTAAAAAATGTTTTATTAACTAACTTCAAAATTGAATTTAACTATAAAATTTATAATTTGCCATATAAATCTAGTAATTGTATGTTTTGGTTTTATTACATCATAGAATGTATATATTTTAGAAAATTTACTTTAGTTTAAATTGATATAAAATTAATTATTGCCATTTAAATAAATGTAGCATGAAGTTAAAGGAAAAATGAAATTAATATTTCTTCTCAATTATGCTAATTTTCATTTATCATCACTTTCACAACTTTCATTCACTTTCAAATTATATTTCTTGTTCGACAATGCGCAATTTTCTGAAACATTCATGAAGTCATTTTTTGCATGAAATTTTTTGTCATTACTGTTGAAGTCACAAGCAATTGCATAGCTTTAAAAAAAAAATGTACGTCTTAAGGGTGTATTTCGATTCAACCTGCTTACTTTCAGATTTATTTTTAAATTCATTTTTGCTCTCTCATATGCATCAAACTAGCAAATTGCCTTATTTAGAAAGTACACAAGGTGCCGTAATAGTCAATTCTTTGATAAATGCAGAAAATATTGCAAAAAAAGCAATCAAAAACGGTATTTTGAAACGATTTTTCAGAAGCGGGAGATCTGTGAATGAAAACAAGGATCATACTGAGAAGATAATTATTTCTAAATCAAATTCTAATGAATTGAGCGTAAGTTGATATCACATGGCACCTCATATGTCACATCAAAAATCCCCTCAGCATGTTTCATGTTTCTACTTTTAAAAATGTGTCTGAAATTGTATCGGAAAATTTTGAGCTGTTGAAAGTGGAAAAGCATTTTTTCGAATACACCCTTAAAGATATTTTGTGACATAACTTTTTAGAAAATATCATCATCAGGGTGAATAGAGCACTTTTATCTGAAAGATCATTTGCTATAATAGGAAAATGAGAAATTGATTTTTTTTTTCTTCACACCTGAGATTGCCAGTAAATATGATGCCTGAATGTGTGGATCAGTGGACGATTTGGGCACAAACATAGACTTGGACCCACATTTATGCCTGATTTCCAAATTTATAATTAGCTTTAATCATTTACTTCAAAATCTGAAAGTTAGTCTGCAAAAGTTCTTATTTTTACCAATAATCTTTTGAGAATATGTCTCATTTTAAAATTGTCACCCGTTTGTTCTAATAAAAGTTAGACTAAAAGTATGAATAAAATCAGATTGCCCATTTATTTCTCTTTTGTATGGTCTTTTTTTTTTTCTTTTAATCTTTATTTTTACTATTTTTAAAGATTTTGTAAAATTATTAAATAAGATGGTAAAAAGTTTTGAGGAAGGCATGCTGAAAGTGCAAGTGATATTATAATGGCTGTAAGTTTCATATGTATTCTAATTTTTGAATTTAACCAAGTACATCTTATTCTTAAAATGCTACATATTTGTTAAAAAAGAGAGAGAAATGCTTCTTTAAATAAAAATTATCCATTTAATGAATATTATTTTTCTGACTACTAAAATCTAATCCCCCATTCCTTGTAATTTAATATAAAATATAAATGAATATTAAAATATTAACCCCATCTCCTGCTGTTTCAATATTTTAATATATGGGCTATTTTCAAATTTTGCTTACATATGCTGTCCAAGAGTAAAAAGAAGAAAATTCAAACATAAATTAATATTTAAAGTTTGATTTCAGCTATGCATTAGCTAAAGAAGATTATATTGAACATTTCTAACATGAAACATTTAAAAAATCAATAAAAATTTTGGAGATATAAATCTTTAAAATTGTGATTCTAAGCAAAAATGCCTGTCCCATTCCAAATTTTATGTAATTAACTTTTATTTTTAAAAATCTAATTTAACTTTTTAAAATAAAGAGATTTAATTATTCTAAATATGAACTGTTAGTGTTTTATAAAAATGAAAAAATTTGTTTACAAGAGATATCTTCTTTTAGAAATTAACAGAAATGTTTTATCCCTTACTTTGCGTAAAGTCCGTTACCTTGTGATTATTTTAGTCAAAATATGTTTCTAATTCTGCCTAAAGTTAATAGCAAATATTCAGCGATATAGTTAAACTATTCACGCAATTACCGTAATTTTGGGTGTATAAGCCGCAGCTCGAACAATTCTTTTTCGACCCAGAATTTTTTTAAAAACAAATATAACTAGTTAGATCGCCGTAAATATTTGTCTTCAATCGCTAAATAAGATTTCTGGGTCCAAAAAGAATTGTTTGATCTGCGGCTTATACACCCGAAATTACGGTACTGCTTGCCATTTTTTACTCTTCAATTGTGAAGCAATGTAATAGTGGCAAGAATCAGCTTTCATCAAAGTTGGAATTTTTTTTTCACTGTCAAGTCTGTTACCATAAATTTTAATATTAAAATAATGATTTTTGCATTTTTGTAATTAAATATTGTTTACTAAATAGTTTTAGACGGTATGTGTATTATTATCTAAGTTAGAAATTATACAAGCTAGTTCATTTCTAATAGTTTTATTTGAAATGTCAAGTTCGTTACTTATTGTGATGTAGAATCACATAGTTTTCTTAAATTTTACATTTTCTAAATTACAGTTAAAACTAATCTTTAATTAAATAGCTATTTTATCTTAACGTTTTATTTCGATCTCACAATAACTTTCCGTTCAAAAGAAAAGAAAGAAAAACATCTAGCATCTGCCTTATTATTAAAAAACGGCTGTCAGATAAAGAGAATTCATTAAGATGCGTATTTCACCCTTGCTGGAAACAAATAAAAAAAGAACAAAGATCGAATATGTTTGCGGTCAGTGAAATTTCATTTTCCTCTCTGCGTAATTTTAAGTCTAACTTATTCGTTGCATAAGAGTCTTTTCATGTACATAAATGTTTGTTGTGTCTTTTGATAACATTCTCCCAAAACAGACTTATAACATACGATTTTGGCGCAAATTCTTTTTGGCGTATTTTTTTTTAGGACTGCCCATTTCTGGGTGCCTTGCATTAAATTCAAAATCATCTTAATTGTTTAAAGTGTAACAGAAAATTTCATGGTTATGATATCATTCACTTTTCATATGCTCCTTTTCGCCAATTCTATGATGCCAATGTGTGAATTCTGAATGAGAAATTGAATTGCCTCTCTCTCGCTTCACGCACTCAGTCATGTAAAGAAGGTCTCTTGAAAAATGCTTACAGGCACCATCCCTAACTATTTCTGTAAGAAATGATTTAATTTTTATAACTCTACTTCAAATAAACAAAGTTCTCAAAAGGCATTTATTTTATTGATCACAGCCTACAACTCTAGCGAATGCATTTTAAAAAGAACCTGGTCACAATACTTTAAACTACAGATCTACAGTACACTTATCATGTCTTACCATGTATGATGCGATGAAATGCAAGCTGCTAAGTAAGTTTATTAAATAGTTTTAGAAAGTATGTAAATTATTATCTAAGTTAGAAATTAAGCATCTAGTTCACTTCTAATAGTTTTACTAGTCCATTGCTTGTCAAGTCTGTTACCATGAAATATAAGCAAATGTTGAAAATGGCCCATATATCAATCAATTAATCAATGAAAACTTTTAAAATTCATATAAATCAGGAAAAATAGTAGATAGAAATGCAATTCAAGTAACATAATGATGGCAGGCATTGGAAGAAATGTTTCCAAAGTCAGTCACAGATGTTACTATAGCCATTTAATATACAGTAGACTCCCTCAAATCCGCACAGCTTGGGACCAGAGGTTGTGCGGATTTTAGAATTTTGCAGATTTCTGGTCATTGCTTTGTTTACGTTTTTTAAACAGTAATTTGAGTGCAATTAATAGTGCATTCAGGACTATAATGAATACTTACAATATAATAAAATGTTAAAATAAGTAATAAATTAAAATAATAAAAATTTAGATAATTTTCAAAATGATTAAAATATTAAAAGCAAAGATCAAGTTAATGATCAATAGTGTATGATTAAATATTCATTATAAAAATTAAATATATTTTTCCAAAATTATTCAACAAAACTTGCCTCATAAAAGTACATTACTAATTCACATCAAAATCATAAAATAAGGATTTTTTTTTTTTTAAGTTTAGCCAGGCTTAGTAACCAAAAAATCTTGATTAATGCATAAATATATTTGGTAAGAAAATTGTGATTACCAGTGATATCAGCAATATCTTGATTTTTTTTTTTTTAATTTTTCTTCCTTCATGAAAAAACATGAATAGAGTATTATTGAGAAAATTAAAAATTAAAAAATATATGGAATTGATACAAAATTAAAAAAAATCACATTTTGTCCAAATATCCAATCTGAAAGTTTCATTGTTTACATCCATAAAGTATGTGCGGATTTTAGAGAGTTGCAGATTTCTGGTTTGCGGATTTGAGGGAGTCTACTGTACATCATGAATGTAGAATAATAGAAGGAGAACAAAGACGATGCTTCCACTTTTGACACTAAAGTCCTAAGTTTGCTGCCGTTTCCAGAGATTCATGAATGAATGAAGGATGGTAAATGTGATGCCCTTTACATTCTTTTCCAAAATGGGTACAATCACAGTCCAAAGCTAGCAGACAATAAGTCATGTGATCTGAAGAACAAGAGCACTAGCGCCATAAACTGAACTTTACTTTTGGGGCTAAATGCTGTTAAGGAAAACCTATATTCTCTGTTCTCCTTCTGATATTCTACATACATGTATATGACTAACAAGGAAGGTCTCCATACTGGGCATACACAGAATATTTTGAAAAAAATACTAATTAAAGTTCTCATGTATGTAATAAAGGACCAGTGAAATTTAGCAGTGGAATTACAGTAGAAATTCTGTAAAAAAATAAAATATTTTCAAATATTTGCCGTGAAAGACAAAAGCATCCCATAATTTGGCTAGCAGCACTTATCTTTGACAAAAGCAAATGATTTTAATGTAACTGAAAATTGTTTGTTAATGAATATTTAGAATGTGCTGATATGGTATTTAAAAAGTTTAAACTTAAAATGAGAGAGTTTAACATATATATTGCTTGTTTTTGCAGTTACTTAATTTATTATTGAAAAAAAATTTTCATATACAGGGTGAGTCATAAATATCGAAACAATAGGCTATCTTCTTAAATATTGCCCCTAGACCCATACTTCCAATTGCAAAAAAATCACTTAAAAAGGTGAAATTTTTGATAAAATAAGTTGCAACTCCATGGGGGGGGGGGGGGGTCTATTTGAAAAAGTATGAAAATTAACTTTTTATACGGCCCCCGTAGGATAAAAATTCCAATTAGGAAAACTTTCCTTACCCAGTTTTGAATAACACACAAAAGATTGCATCTTCATGTCTTCAAAACTCACAGAGTTATAGCCGTTTGAATAACTCATCAGGTTTTAAGGGATTAGACACAAATTGAAATGCATGCAATTCAAAAGATAATGTTACTTTAATGGTTCTAGGAAGCATGTAAAAATATCTTTTAAGTTAGAATTTTTATTTATTTTTTCTTTTTTTGTGCTGGTTAGCCATATAATTTGCTAAGAAAATCACATCCTAAAATTTATAAAAATTTCATATGGTTAGTGCTGGTTTAAATGGGATAATTAAAAATCGTTATAACTCGAAACATTATTTATCGGATTTCAGTTTCTTTCCATTTAATTAAAGATGAAAATCTGATTTTAGTTTTGTTTCAGGGTTTTTGTTTTTCAATATTTAAAACTATTAAAAATATTTATTGAAAAAATAATATAACTTTAAAAAAATCATATTTTCAAAAGTAAATATTTTTTCAATTTTGCCCAAAACAAAACTAATGTAAAATAACTAAAAGTGACATGTTTCAAGTTTGTACTTTTTTTCTTTAACAATTTTCTTAACTTTTAATAATTTAAAGACGAGAAATAGTCTGAGAAAAAAATTCATTATGTACTGTTTTACTGCTCATCAGTTCTTTAAAAGAATACTTTTCTAAGTTGCATATTAAGTCTATTTTAGAAGTTTACCTCTCATAACTTCAAGCTTTTTATCGTCCTGGAGAGGCTGTTAAAAAATCTGTATTCTGGGCCCAGGCCGGGTCAGGACCGAGACCTTATCTTTTTTTTAACACTTGCCTATCCGGGCCTAATGTATTTTTCATACTGGACGGAACTGCTTCCTTCTTCCTAGGTCTGCACTCGACAATTTTTTAATCCCGGTCTCGAACAATCCATATTAAAATCACTGTCTGTAACTGACCTAATACGTGCCTGAAATAAGTAAAATTTGGTTCAATCAAAATTTTTACAAAAATCACATATATTTTGAAATCGCTTTTATTTTACAAAAAGAAAAAACTTTACAATTTTTTTTTAAAGAATAGTATATTCAAATGCTAAAAAATTAAACAATAAAACGAGAGAAAAAAATCTGCCTATGACGGAATTTTGTTGCAAAAAAATACAATAATACCTGAGAAAAAAATAAGCTCCATTTAACCCTCCTAGGAAGGGTATTTTTCTATAATGTATTTTTTCTTTCCTATGCGATTCCGTCTTAAAAGGTTTTACTAAATAACATTTTTCAAACTCTCCAACGCATGGGATATGGATTAGCGATATTAAAATATAAGTGAAACATTTACATATAAACAGAGATTATTGATAAAATAACTGTATCACAGCCTTTGGCGCTTCTTTAATAATAAATATAAATATAAAAAACGAAAACCTATAATAAGTATTTTTGGTCAGAACTCCTCCATACAAAAGAATTTTTAACCACACCAAAGTAAAAAATTATGCAGAACTTCACGGCTGAGCCAGGCTATGACTTAAACTTTTTTCTAGCCGGTCTGGGTTATGATTTTGACACTTTCCATGCAGAGCAGAACTTTTTACCCTATGGGTCGGTTTGGAACTGGACCTAGATATTTCGATCCATACAGACCTCCAGTGCTGACGATCAACATAATTTGAAAACAAGTTTTGATTTAAATCAATACGCTGCTTTATTATGTCCAAATAAGAGGCGCTGTCTTAAATCGACATTTAATAATGGATAATTTGTGGTCGATCCCTCATTTGCTTTGAAAATAAGTCAAAAATGCTTTGTTTTCAAGCATGGTAAAGTGGTGTAAATCACAAATTTTGGATTTTAATATCTCTGTGAGGTTTTTAGATATGGAGATGAAATTTTTTTTTTGTTCAGTTTAAGAATGGATAAGGAATAATTTCCTAATTGGGAATTTTGCTCTACGGGGGCTATAAAAAATTTATTTTTTTATGAATTTTTGCAATTGGAAGTATGGGTCTAGAGGCAATATTTAAGGAGATAGCCGATTGTTTCGATATTTATGACTCACCCTGTATATATATATATATATCATACTGTAATTTTTTTTATGCATTAAAGCATGTTCAAAAATAAAAACCAAAGTGGTTTCCATAGCAACAAAATTGAATCAATAATGCTCAACTGAACTTAATTTCAAACATGAAACAATTTTAGCCAATTTAAAATTCATTTTAATTTGTTATAGTTAAATTTCAATAAAAATGCATAGAAATATTGATATGAAAATGTTATATTTAAAAGAAACTCACAAATCTAAAGTTATTTAAATTCATTAAAATAAGTTCAACACAAAACATTTTTTTTCTTAAAATGTATTTGACATAAAAAAGGTATTTTTTAAAATTGCATTCCATCACCAACCAACAAAAAATCACCAAATAACGAAACTTACTTTTTTTTTTTTTTTTTTACAGACTATCAAGCTTTCGTCGAAACTTTTTGTATAAATGTATATGCAATTTTTTCACATTTTTTTAAATATGCCTATATGGAGACCTTCATTTTAAGTATAAGATTCTCAGTGCTCAAAAATGCTATTGAAATTTAACTCATGTGTAAACTTGGAAAGATATGTAAATTTGGAAGTATGTAAAGTTTACAAGCCAAAGCACTATAGGGAAGAATTTCTGAAATCCCCTTCAAATGGGGATTTTTTTTAAAGCAATTTTTCCACCAGAAGCTTCTTATTCTGACATTTAGTATGACACAAACAATATTTCCAATATAATATCTGAAGTGGAAATTTCTGGACAGTTAACATGTGCTGATAGATATGGTGTCAGATCTACTTCTGCAATGGAAGTTGAGATATAAGGAATAAACCATTTTCTTTTTTGTGTAAATCAAAATCTTATTTCCTTCTTTCTATAAATGTATGCATTATAAATTAAGATGATTTTAAAAATAGATTAGTGAAAAAGCCATCATTTGCAGGGGTACAAAAAGCATATAAAAGAAATAGATTGCAAGTACATATCACAGTGCACAGAATCATTTCCTTAAGAAGATAAATTTTGAAAAACTTTTTTTGGTGATGATTTGAGATTCTATTTTAGTAAAACTTCAAAGGAGATTCCATTCTTAATGTATAACTAATTATCAAATGATTTATTCTGTGTATTTGCTAGTAACAATTTCAACTAATCAGTGGCGCCAACTTATATGGGCCCACGGGGCCCAAGCCCACCCAATAATTTTGAGTCATTGCATGCCCAGTTTTCGTTGTTCTAGTTATTTAGGTCATTATTATTTTATTATTCATTTTTTTCCCTTAGAATAAAATTTTATTATTTTGCCAATGGCTACGTGTTTTAATTCTCTGACTGACACCCATAAATCCCAAATGACTGAAATGTTTTGCTCCATGTTAAACTTTGCCAATTTAACTTGTAGTCATGTTCATGATATCATAACATTACAATAAATATCAGTGTCTTTATAAGGAAAAATGCATGAGTTTATATTTTAATAAAATTGCAAATTTATTAAAACGTGATAGCTTTAACAGATGTAAATTTTCCATTTTTCAATTTTGGGTGAAAACCGATTGAATAATTGTGTTTAAAATTAATCTAATGTGATAGCTTTATTTAAAATTCTCATGTTTCACCATCTGTCAACCCTTCAAAGAAAAACAAACTGGTCGTACTATTTTACAAAAATATTTTTGAGCTCACCCAATATTTTTGAGCCAACCCAATACTTTTCAAAAATTGGCGCCACTGCAACTAATAATATAAAGATGAATATCAAGATTCTCGTGGCTGTGTAAGCAGCCTAAACTTTTCACTTCCATTTGTGTTCAAAATTTCCTTATTTCTTTGATATGTTACTGTGCATGTATATAGGTGGGACGCTACTAATTTCCGTTGAAAAAAAAGAAGACATCTTTCAGAAGAAATTTTTTTTTTTTTTATCTATTGTTCATCAAATCAAAAATTTCACTGTCCACTACCCTGCACAAAAGAAATTTCCACTTCAGTTTTTGTTTGTTTTTTTCCTTTTTCCTCTCACACACAAATAGAACTAAACCAAATAGATTTTAATTACTGAATATTCAAATTGTACACAAGATCTTAAAAACTATGTTTATTATCATCTAACATCAGATCAAAATATATTTTCACAGTATAAACTGTTGGAGAACATACAAAATTTACATTGTCATGATTATTAATTAAAATCTTTGTGCACTATTAAAAAAGATTTTTGATTATTCTCAAGAAAATTTCTCAGCATGAAGGAGTAGACATACAATATACAGTAGGGAAATATGCACACTGACATTTGAAATATAAGTAACACTATAAAATTTTTTAAAGAAGTGAAATAATACTTTGACTGTTTTTTTGCTTTAAACATGTTAATACAAGTAGAAATCAAAACATTCATGGGAATTAGGCATAATTAATGCTACAAACATTTTATCAGCAATATAATCAGCCACCTTTAATTACAAATATGTACACACATGTATGTACTATATATACATTTTTACTTATATACATTCATAATTTTATACAGTATGAGAATTTCAATTATTTAAACAGTTTCATTTTGAGTATTTAAAAAATATACTAAAAACATTTTGGAGTAATTTTTTTTTAAGTTAATACTTGTATAGTCAATAAAATTTTCAGCAATATAAAAAGTTAAACTGTTTTTCATTCCTACATAAACAATTCATGATATTTCTAAAAGAAGGAAATTATTCTTTTGAAAGGAGGGGTGGGTGGGGGAGAAGGATTTTTGTAACTGCATCTGACCCATTTGAGATGAGTGTCTTTCACAGAATTTTTAATCTTTCATCACCATTTTCTTAAAGCAGAGATTTCTGGTCAAAATGTATCGTGAAAATGGTTAGATTAAATAAAGCAAAATTTATTGCTGAGAACAATCAAGTATTCTGAGCTCTTTATGTGGCATGCATACTAGTCGCTCGTCACCAAGGGGTTAATAGTATAAAAATCACAAGATTTTTTTTTGGGAAATCTGGAAATATTATATATATATATATATATATATAAAATTATATATATTATATAATATATATATATCATTTTTCAGAAAACTAGTGACATTAACAGACACTCTTGCAATGATCTTCACCCCTCCAAAAAAAAATGTTTTGATTCTAATGCATATACAATTTTGAAATTTTATAAAATATGTTGAAATCTTATAAAACCTATCCATACTTTGACACTTTAGAGGCAACTCTGTCCTATAATAAAGAAATAATTTTCATTCATCAATGTCAAAATTGAATATCCTTATTCAGATTCCTAATATCTGATCTGAAATACTTATTTACCAGACTGTATAATGTAGCTCTAATTACAGTTTTTACTCACTGACTATGAAATATTTGTGCTTTTAATGCTTCAAACACTTGATTATTAGGCAAGATTTGTTAATGTCCAATGAAAAACACATTTATTTGATTAACGAATGTGAAAACAGATTGGTTAATTAGTAACAGATTTAGAATACTTGGAAACTTTTTCATAGACTGAGAAAAATTATTTGATGACTACAGCTTACAGAAATATCTTTTAATTTAAAAACAGTCTATTTATTTTAATTAGCTCAAAAATAACAAAACAATAAAACTTCAATAATGTTAACATGTATTCTTTCTTTATATTCTCAAAAAGAAGGTACTATAGTTGTTATTAGTATAATGAAAACACCTATTAGTGTGTATTGTACTAGCATACATTATTTTTATTTCATATTATTACACAAGCAATGAACAAATGAAAAAAATAACTTATATATAACTTTTTTCTAGAAGAGTAGTTTCTTTTTAGGAATATCCCTTTTAGGGATGCACCGGATATCCGGCTCCTGCCGGATATACTGCTTATTCGGCACTCGAACCGGATATTCGTTCCGGCCGAATATTTTAATATCCGGTTGCCGGATAGTAAAACATTTTTTAAATTCTGTTTTTTATATTTAAAAACAAATGTAAAACTAATTTGCTCCTTGCATACCTTATCTTATTAAAAAGCAATGTTAACAAAAATAAATACTTGTATATTTTCACAATTATGAAATTATAATGTTTATATGTAAATGAAGATATATTTAAAGTATGACAATATTTTGTCATAACCTATAACAGCAATTGTAAAAACAAAACTAGAATATGTACTTCAACTTCACATTTTGTATTTCTCTTAAAAATTGTTCTTAAATTTCAGTAATGAAGTAATTTTACACCTCTCAAAAGTTTTATTGTAATTTTCACCAGTCAAAATTTAACTGCAGTGTTCAATAATTCTGTCATAACTGTAATTGTAAAACCAAAACTAGAATATCAACTACAATTTCAACTTTGTTTTGCTTTCATTTTTTTTTTTTTTTTTTTTTTTTTTTGTAATGAAGTAGTAGACTTTTATAGTTCTTCTCAAGTGTTTTGTTAATAACTTTATTATTAATTTGAATTATTAATATCAACAAAAAAGAAAGGTATAAATATCTAATCTAAAAGTTTTATGAAGTTGCTGTTAATACGTCAAAAATCCGAGTCTGAAATGTATACAATGGGGCCATCTTATAAGTGCTAAAGTATTGAGGATTAAAAACTATGTAGAAAAATAAAGTTTCCAACAAACTAAAGAGTTTATTTATGAATATTCATACTCCAGATTCAAAGTGTGTTTCTTTAGAAAATCAAGAACAAAATGGTGCTGATAATAAAGAAACTATTCAATTTTTGCTGGAACATCAATTGGACAAGTTAAGCAGTCAACAATAGAAAAAAATGTGGTAAAAACAAAGGAAAAAAATCATTAAATATACAAATTGCATTTTTAAATAAAACATATTTTAGTAAAAATTTCCAAAACAATTGAACTACGCCTTGTTATATAAGTCACCCGCTCATGTTAAAATTGCAAGTGATATTTTAAATAAAGTTCATTCTGAAACTTGCTCTACAATGCAAAAAGAGCTTAATAGGAAAACTGTAATGCTCACTCAGAGTCAAGAGGAGTAACATACATAACTATCCCATTTTTGTTAATTATGTGTCAACAGGGTAAAAATATTTTTTTCTGTTAGTTAATCGATACAATGCATCCATAAAAATATCAAGACACTACCTAAATCTGGTGATAGAGACTAAAGAAAGAGTAGAAAAAAATATGCATGTAAAGTTAGAAGTTTTATAAGTAATATTGAAAAGGCAAAATATTATTACATTTCAATATTTAATTATTACTAGGTTTTTAAGTAACTTTGACTTAATAAGTGAATTGAAATCTATTAATACTTGCATAATATAAAATTACAATAATTTTTTTTTCTTTAAACAAGCATAAAATTGAAATATTATTAAAATTAAAAATGAGAAATTATTCGGCCGGATACCGGATATTCGGTAAAATTTTGTGCCGGATATCCGTTATTCGGTATCCGGCAAAAATCCACATCCGGTGCATCTCTAATCCCTTTTATTTTAGATGACATTTCTTGAGCTATTGGATTGAAGAAACATACCATGTATTCTTTCAGCTTTTAAATAAGTTCAATGTATGATGCAAGCAAACAAATTTACAGATGCCCCCCCCCCCCCTCCATTTCAGATTATTGCAGCTTAGCTTTGAAAAACAGTCACACTGATATGCATATATCAAATATATGGTATCTGAAAATAAATAGTGAAAGAGAACCTGTAAAATAATCTTTATACCTGCAGTAATCACTTTTGCCAAGCATCATCTTGAATTTATCTAAAATTATTAATGGCCTATGAAGGCAAATTATTGAAGATAATCAAGATCAATAACTCAGACATAGAAATGTCAGTCAAAATCATAAGGTTCATGAGGATAAAATGATACATTAATAATAAATAAATGAATTCCAAAAATTTAAATATTGAAGTTTTATTACCATTTTAGTATGTTAGATTATATCTATTTATATCTATTTATATGCAGTGGCATGTTAAAAAAACAGAATGGTTCAATATATACAAGAATATTTTTAGATATACATTGATCTTCATGATTGAGCATATGAAGGCAAATAACTTACAAATGAAGAAAAAAATGTAATAACTTTTTAGAAAATAATTATTCATGTTTAATGGTTTCAATTGTCAATCGGATATATAATTAATTTTAGAAGTGCCAATCTCTCACTCCATCTTCTCTTTAAAAGATTATTAGAAATTCATTCATAATGATATCCTGTGTCACATATTGCAATCAGTTTCTATATTAAATAATTTATTGCAAGGACCAGTTATAAGAAATAATAGTAATAAGTATATTATTTAAACAGTATCAAGATAGTAAACATTAAAGGTACTTGTGCTTTTCTTGTGCGTTTATTCCCACTAATGAGATGTAAAAACACATGACTGAACCAATAATGACCATAGGTATTTAAACATTACTTCCAGCTAATCCTACACAGTCAAGCAAATCGGCACACAAACCTTTAACTTAATCAAATTTTGTTTTAAGTGAAGAAAATGAAAAAAAAATGTAGCATATAACACATAGCCAAATAAATGGCACATGGTTTATAATTTCGTCTAAATTTTAATTCAATCAGTATGACTTACATAAATTAAAAACATTCAATCAAAACTCTATATGAAAAAAATATTGCTAGAACTTAAATACTGATATGAAGTTTATAAAAATTAAACTAGTTTTTAAAATTATAAATTTTTGAAAAGTGTGAAAAGAAGAAAAATCAATATTTCATTGTTAAATTAAATAGATACATTTTCTTAATAATAATAATTTAAAAGTGCTTTGAATTCAAAACTAAAATACAACAGAAAGACACTTAAAACTAGAACTAATGTTATATCAAAAATAGAAACTAAAAAGAATATTCATCAAAAGAAACAATATGCAATTGAAAGCATTTAAGATAGCATAAACTTGAGAAATTCAGGTGCAAAGGAAATAATTAGTGAATCAAAATTTTTATCTAGCCAATGTATAAAGAGTCAGTTTTGAGCAGAGTGTGTCTCTGAATGCTATAGGCACCGGTAAGTATACATAACTATTATCATAAATGGATCATTGGCACTCACAAAGATTTTCATTTTACGCTTTTGAAATACATTTTACAATATTAGTTTCTTAAGTTTGGGATTCAAATTGCAAGCCTTTAGTTATAACATTAGACCTAGCCCAACTTTGAAATATCAAGGGAGTCCAACATCTGTGGATCATTAGATAATAGAATAAAATAGTGCATTTCAAAAAGGACTATAGACAGAAAAAAAGTAATCTAAGCCATCACTATAAATTTTTCCATTATTTATTACCAGTGAAAATAATATCAAAGGGAGAGTTTTGAAAACCAGTAAGTAGATATCCAAGGATCATAACTACTCATTATTATTTATAAAAACTTACAAGCATAATTATAGAAGTTAAACATTGCATATCTGCCAACAACTGACAATGCTGACAGGAAGAATATCATGGTAGTATGTTTACAGGCAACTACATGCAGATCAGCTGCAAGGAAGACAAATAGAGGTTTTTGCCTCACTGAATCTATTTTAAGAGGGGTGCCACTTTAACAGATTTCCATATGACCTTAGCAGGATTCTCATATGATGCTCTTCAGAGATTATTTACAGTTTTGTTCCAGGGTCCACTCAGCCTAGCGATTAGCATCTGGCCACAAATCTGAAGAATTCAAAGATGGATTTGCAAATCTCCTTCCTTGGGATGCAAATAACATGACAGTATAAAGTTTCAGGGTTTTTCTTGCACAAAAACATGGTTTTTAGTCACTTTTTCTTCAAAAGTCTTCCCTGAAGGCACTCCTCTAAAGGCAATATGGTGATGAGTGACTGATCCTAACTATACACACATGGTTTGTTCCATAGACTAAATCTTTAAGATTATTGGCACTGCTAAATGCTTAATAATATTTTTTTGAGTGACACCTTGATCTAAGGATAAACTGATCTTTTGAACACAATATGATTCATAGTTTTTAAGTATTAATTATATATTTTAATTGAAGTTTAAATGACATATAGCATTGTCCAAAAACATAGATAATCTCCCTTTTGACTATCCATCACCAATACCTTTTTTCTTTTTAATGTTATTTCACTAAGCAAAATTTAAAATAACTCAGATCGTCATTGAAAAAATATCTACAAGTTTATAATACTGCATCCTCACAATATATTCCTATTATACACTCTTTCCTCTACCCAGATTTGATTATAAATGTTATTGTTAATTAGAATTTTATTTTAGAAAATTAATTTTCTGAAATTTTAGTTTCAGAAAACTCAAGTTTAATAATCGAGTCACTTGCTTAAAAAATAAATTAAGTAGTAAAATTTTCTAAACAGAAAATGATCCACCCTTTTCACATATGCAACATGCAAACTCACTTATATTAAAATAAAAACAAAATCACTAAAAAACTATAGCAAAATTAAAACTCCCTCTGAAAATAATAAAATAAAATAATATAAATAAATACAAATTTAACAGACTGATGATAATGAATTACACGCTCAAATCACTAAAATGATCAGAAACAAAAATGCTGCCTTAAGTAACAAAATCTTTGGCTGATAACTTTTGACGTGCATCTAATAACAAAATGTGACTTTTGATAAATTTCATAGCTTTACTTGATTCCACAATTAATATTTTTCGTTTAACCCTTTAAGTGGCATAATCTTTTTTTCTGTCATGTAATATTTTAAAACAAAGACTGATTTAACACAAGATTCACATTAATGTTAATTTTTTTAATTGTATAAGATAAAAAGATATGTAAAAATATCAAATACAAATCTTCTTATTAATACTTTTCACAGTTATTTTATGAATTAAACATGAATGAAAAAACCTGCAGAACGCTTAAAGGGTTAAAAATTGCTTTTTTGGAGTTAGCAATCTAAAAAGCATATTACATGTAGAAATTTGTTAGACATTTCAATTTTTAAATTAAAATAAAAATGGTTCTTATCTTTACTTTGTAACCTGGAAAGCCCGGGTTCGATCTAATAGTAATAATAAAGACAGATGTTTTTGAGTGGGGGTCTGCTTGTGTGCTGAAAAGATTACTGCATGCACAAATACAAAATTTGGCAGTAAGGTGTATAGCTGTAATTATGGATCTTGAAACCAGATTTTCGATTTTTTAATAGATTTTTTTAACCCTCTCATTGACAAGCCTGTGTTAATACGTTCACTAAGCTCCAGGTTTCAGTGCCATATAATCAATATTTAAACTAATATAATTCTATTGATTTAATGGATTTTCAATATATTAAACTATGATTAACACTCTCAAGGATTACATTCATATTCATAATAATGTTTTTAATGTAATGCTGAAAGAATCATCTTTTTCTAGCATTTAAAATTAAATGCATTATAATTTTGCACTTCTGTAAAATGTCAGAGGTTTAATGTAATTATTAGCATTTATTATGTTTTGAGGCAATTTTTCCAAATTAGTAAAAGAAAGTCAGTTCCAATCTTTTACACAGGTGTCCAAAAGTTAAGCATAATTCGTAAAATGCTAAAAACGCGGAGTAAATATTCGTAAAATTATTCAAAATTACTTGCAGAGATTAATTGGTTGAAGAAGAAACATTGGGTTTATGCAAAACTTTTCAGTCGACTACATCATGCATGAAATCCTGCACATGTCGGAAGACTTATAAAATGGTTCAGATGAATTTTGTACAACTGATGTGCCAAGAAACATTGTTACGATCAAACAATATTAATGATGGCACAAAGATGCCAACTGGACATGTTTGCGAAAGGAAGAATCTTTGGAATGCTGGAATTCAGATGATCACAAACCAAAATGTCTTGAATTCTGAATGTGGACCCATCTGTGATCTCAAGACTGTGGCAGAGGTTTCAAAGTACGGGAGATGTTACCCGATGTACCCAGTCGACCAAGAGTCACAACCAATCACCAAGACAGATATCTGGAAATAAGTGCGCAACATCAGAGGGGCTGTACTGCCAGAGAACTGGGTTCGGCTCTCACAGTCGCCACAGGAACACGATTTTCGAGACAAACTGTTTACAGGAGACTAAGTCATGCTAGCTTGTATGCCAGAAGCCCAGCAGTTTGCATTCCCCTCATGTCTGCGCATAAACGTGCTCATTTAAACTGGAGTTTGAAACATCAACATTGAAGTTGGGGAGAGTGGGTCAATGACGAGTCCCGATTTAGTCTGAGTAGTGATTCTCGTCAGGTAATGATATGAAGAGAACGTGGAACACGTTTTGAACCAAGAAACATAATGGAAAGACATCTTTCTCCATCCAGGGGAGTAATGGTATGGGCAGGCATTATGTTGGACGGCCACACAGACCTCCATATCCTTGACACGGGTTCTTTGACTGGTAAAAGATACAGAGACAAAGTTCTTAAGCCTTATGTTTGCTTGTTTCGAGATGCTGTTGGTCCTGACTTCATAGATGATAATGCGCCTTGTCAACGTGCGTTACTGGTTGACGACTTCCTTGAAACGGAAAACATCAAGCGCATGTCGTGGCCTGCAAACTCTCCGGATTTAAATCCTATCGAGCATGTATGGAATATGCTAGGGAGACAACTTGCAGCCCTTTCGCACCCACCATGCTCCGTTCCAAAACTGAAAAGAGCTCTCAAAGAAGCTTGGAACAGTTTGAGCCCACATTCATAATCTTGTAGCAGGTATGGGAAATTGCTGTGCAGCATGTCTGGCTGTCAGAAGTGACCACACGCCTTATTAAACTATATCATCACTATTTTATTTAATGTTTTCTTTCATTTTTCCTTTAAAGTGTGAACCCTTACTATGCTCAGTTTTCTTTCAAACTGCTACTTTGGATAATAAAAGTAAATATTATCGTTCTTTTGAATTGTTTCCTTACTTTATAACCCTTTTACACTCGCATATCATGTTTCACCACATACCGATTAATATTTTTTCCATTACTTACTTAATTACCAATTATGCTTAACTTTTGGACACCAGTGTAGTCTAATATAGCAAATTTTATGTCTTGTGATTGTTCAAATTTTTGGTTTTTAATGCAATTCTTAGGGGGAGGGGGGGGGGGGTTGGCATTTTGTAGTGATTTTTTGACATTTTTAAATATATTTTGGTTTTAAACAATTAACCTAGAATAGAAAATTTTGTCATCTATGATTTTTGAAGTTCTGGTGATTTTTAGAATTTTTTTGTGCTCTATGATAATTTTTTTGAGTTCCATAAAATGAATCCTCTTTTAATCTTTTACTGCAATATAATAAATTTTATCTTTTGCAATTTTGTTATTTTCTAAGAGACTTTTAGCCTTTCTTTGTGAATCATTGCAATTTTTCCACATAAATAAAAAAGGAATCGGGGTTTCATTCTTCTAGACTAGCGTTTTACAACTCTTCTTTTATGTACCTCTTTCTTAGACTTTTCATTTCAGAGTGCTCTCATTTCTCATAAACATGCATCCCTTCCCCCCCCCTCTGTTCAACTAGATAATGAAAATATGCTTTTTTACATTAATAACCTACTTATTCTAAAAAATCAATACAAATAACATTGTCATTTCTAACATTTTTGCGATTTCCACCATTATCGATATTATTTTCACGAACCCCCAGCAGACCGACTATATAACCCCAGGGGTATATATACCTCAGGTTGAGAACCACTGTTCTAGACCCATACATTAAATTTTGTTCTCTATTTTAAAACAATTTGCAATTCATGCAGCCTTTTTTAAATGCTTCATGATTTTTTATTCAAATATTTTTTCACATTTTGTATGATTTTTTGATCAGCCAAGTAGGTCAGTTAATATACTCAATAGATGTAGCTATTCTACACAGATAGTCATATAAAATATACAAATTAAATGATAACTGTTTTGTAATAAGAACTATTTAAATATTTCAGTATTGTTGAAATATAGGTTAATAAAACAATGATTTTTAAAAAATGTTCAAACTCTTTTTTTTTAATCCAGCATGGATATCATGAGCATTAAATAAAAAAAGAAATACAGGTTATACAAAGATAAGTTATTCAGTCATCTCTTAACACAAAATTATTAATGTAAACTACTAAATAACATGAAAATTTTCTATTATACATATTAAAATTATTATGTTTTGAAGTAATTTATAGAAAAGTATATATGAAACAAGCAATAAATTTAATTGAATAATAAAAAAATTAACATTTAAAAAAGTGTCCAAAAGAACAACAAAATTATTACAATAGTGAAAAGTAAAATTTCACATGAAGTATATAACATGAAAAAAAAAGACATGGCATGTTTTATATCAAACAAACAAAAAAATACGTAAGTCTGTTAAACTGACATACAAGATGCATTAGTTAAGGAATGCAATTGAAGGAAACAATGTTTACAGATTACAGTAGACTCCCTCAAATCTGCAATCCTAAAATCCACAACTCCACAATTCACACATAATTTACAGATGTAAACAATGAAACTTTCAGTTAAAATGTAAGAAAAAAATTTTACTTTTTTTCCTTTAAGGGATTCTTAAATGAAAAATGGCAACTTTGTGACACATGCTTTAATTTATTTTTGTTTGGAAATGTATGAAACTAGCAGGTGTTGTTATTCGGAAATTGTCTAATTGCACTCAATTTTTTGTTTTTTAAAAAACACAATAGATCTTTCATAACAAGCCTTCAAAGATGACGTTTTTGAGCACATTCCCCGACAAAAGCAGAAAAACCAGTTGAAAAGCAGGAGAAAAAAGGGTGATCGCGTGATCGAAATAGAATAGAACTGGATAGGTAATTTAATGATCATAAAATGGAAAATTCAGTTCGATTCGAAATCTCTTCCATAGTCAGGCATTCCAATTTTATAACTTTTTGTTAAAAAATGAATTTTTAAATGTGTCAAAACGTTTTGCATTTGTTGAGCAGAGCAGTTGAGAGCACCCTTAATATCAATTTCATATATTTTTTAATATATAATCTTCGTTATTATTTCTGAAATCATAGTTTTTTATGAACAAAGAATAAATTCATTGCTGAAAAAATTTAAGGTATTGCTGATATGTTACTGGTAACCACAATCTTTTTTGGTTATTGAGTCTGGCCAAACTTGAAATAAAACTTTCTTTTTTTTATGATTTTGATGAGAATTAGAAGTGCACCTTTATTAGGTAAGTTTCACTGAATAATTTAGAAAAAATGCATTTGATCTTTATAATGAATATTTAATTACACATTAATGGTTAGTTACTTGACCTTATCTTTTAATATTTAAAAAAATATCTTATTTTTTTTATTTTAGTTTATTACTTAATTATTTTAATATTTTACTATATTGTAAGCATTCATTGTAATTTCGATTGCATTATTAATTATATTCAAGATATTGCTTATAAAATGTAAATAAAACAATGACCAAAAATACACAAAATTCTAAAGTCTGCACAACCTTTGGTTCAAAACGGTGCAGATTTGAATGAGTCTACTGTATTACTTCCTGAATACAGACACAAATGCATATATAATACATTTTGGATTATGTATATTTTGATTTTAAAAAAAACTATGAATAAAAAAAAGAAAAAATATCAACTTCTATAAAATTAAGTGGCATATTAAAATATGGCTAATATACTCATTTTTACAGATACATAATCATAGTTATTAATGCATTTTATCATTTTCTGAAAATATGGGGTCTTTTTTATTCATATATTGATAAAAATATCTAAATTAGAAATTATCATAATTTATTAACCCCTTGGGAATGAGCGATGCACGAAACCCATTTCTTTTTGCCATTTTTTTCCTCATGGTTTTTCTCCATTTAAGAAGAAACTTGCTAAACCTGATTTCAGGAGATATAAAAGAATGAATAAAACAAATTGGTGGAAAATAAATATAAATTTTAGGAATATGGAAATGTTTTGCTATATTTATAAAAACATAAAAATACTATTACACATGAAGGTTTGAAGCAACAAAAATTGCTTGTGACTTGTCTGTTGTCCTAAGGTATTGAAAGAGTATTTTGCATTTTCCAAGCATTTCTTTGGCTGTTATTAGTGTCTTGCTTTGTAAATAGGCAAAAAAATTGCACCAACACAAGACAGTCATTTGGTTTCAAGCAACTCCTTTAAAGCCACAGGTTAACATTGATTGCTCAGAATTAGAGGCATCTTAGATGCCTCATGTAATAGCAGTTTCAGAATATCTTTTTAAATAATACCTATTGATTCACCTATTAATGTAACCAAAAATGTCTGAATTTGAAACTAAACACCCAGCTAAAATAAAAAAAATAACAGATGAGTTAATATTGTTTTAACTATATTCAATTATTAAAAGAAATATTTTAAAACATCTGCATATAATACTTGTCTGTATTCAGGAATCTTCCAAATAACATTTATTTTGTTCAGATCTATGTATGCATTATAATAAGTAGCATCACTAGGAACAATACTAAAATTAATATAAACAATTTATAAGTTAAATAAAAGAAAGAAAAAAGAAAGAACATATAAAAAAAATTGAATGTGGAGACTTTTGGAAGAAAAACTAAACTTATAAATGCATAACAAATATTTTTGAATTACAAAATCTGTGAAATTAATCTAATAAAATACAAGTTCATAACAAAAAATAATTAATTAAAATAACAGACAAATTGAATAAAGCTTTTTAAGAACAATGTAGTCTTTCAAAAATTTATCAAAACTTTGATGACAAATATAGTATAAAATTATGAGCTTTTACATACATTTAGAAATTAATGAATACAAACTAAGGAATAATTCCAACATACAAAATATATTGGCTAGTTATATTTAGCAAGATGTGACAATGTTGGCCAAAATTTTAAATAAGTTAGATTGGGCAACATCATGAGAAATGACACAGGAGGTTTGAAAATTCACAAGTAAATCTTATAGACTGGGAGGTGGCAACAAGGATAGTAAACTCATTGAGCTCAAGGCTCAAATTCCAGAAGTAGTTAAAACTCAAATCACATTAAAATATATCTTGGTGGGAAATACTTAAAAACCAGATTTTAACGGTTGACCCATAGGTTTATAGTGTTACGACTGTTGTTTACTAGTGTTTATACTATGAATTATAGTGTAATTCATAGTGTTTTCCTGCTCCCAGCCCTCCATGATTTCATACCTTTGTGTGAGGGCAGGAAAACACAATGGTAAAACTACAAGTCAACTACTAAAATCAGGCTTTCAGATGTTTTCCACCAAGATATGACTCAGCAGACTGATTGCATTTTAATGTATGAATCAAGTTTTAACTAATTCTGGAATTTTCGCCACGAACTCGATGAGGTGATTGTGCTGCCACCTTCCCATCTATTAATTTTCAAATGAAAAAAAATAAATTACTGAAATATTCTGTTTATAGAAATTTAGAATTTTTATGTAAGGATACTTGATTTATTACTTCTATCAAATATCATTAAAAATTTCTAAAAATTCATATATTTTCTATATTGTGTTTTTAAAAATATAAATAACAGTAATGAATAATTATTTATTATCTACTAAACTGCAGCTTTGTCATTCTTCTTGTTGAATTTTTGAGGAATCAATCATCAATATAGAACTTTGACACAGTAGACTGCCTCAAATCCACAACTCTCTAAAATCTGCACATAATTCATAGATGTAAACAATGAAACTTTCAGTTCAGAATTAGTAACAAAATTTGACTTTTTTTTTATATCACTTCTATATACATTTTAATGTGCGATTTTCAATATTATTACTGAATTTATGCTTTTTCATCAAGGAAGAATAAATGTTTTTCAGAAAAAATTCAAAATATTGCTTATACCACTGATAATCATAATCTTTTTGCCAAATGTATTCATGCATTAATAAAGTTTTTTTTATTATTAAGTCTGGCTAAACCTGAAATAAAACATCCTTATTTTGTGAATTTGATATGAATTAGTAATACATCTTTATGAGGCAAATTTCACTGAATAAATTAGAAAAAATGAATCTTATCATTATAAGGAACATTAATCATACATAATTTATTATTTACTTGACCTTTGCTTTTAATATTTTATTCATTTTTTTTTAAATGTCTAAATTTGTATTATTTTAATTTATTACTTATTTTAAAATTTACTATATTGTAAGCATTTCTTTATAGTTTCTATAGCATTGTTAATTGCATTGAAATAACTATTTAAAATATTTAAACAATGCAATGACCAGAAATCCGCAAAATTCTAAAATCTGCACAACCCCTGGTCTCAAGCTGTGCGGATTTGAGGGAGTCTATTGTACTAATGTTTATAAATGGTATTTGTACTTCCAAAGTTTCTGATATAAGATGGTAAACCATCCCCTGGTCCTGGGTCCATATGGCCTTTTGCCCGCAATCCAGATGCTATATTACCTCACCCACTTGTCAACTGAGGAAGTAGAGCATACACATAAACATTTACTCATATTTAAACAATTGGTTTTCAGCTTAATATATCCAGTAATGTTGAAACAAATAATTGTGTAATTTTTAATTTGAAATCATTTTTATAAAAAATAATTCATGAAATGTATTATAGAAAAGCAATTTGTATTTGATTGATAGTTCTAATAATCATCAAAGTAGTGTGAATATGATATATTTTGCCTTTTGTCACTTTAACCATTTGTTAACCAACCAGGTTAGATCTAGACAATGTGTCATCTCTCCATCAATATCACTGGAAAAGAGTGCACTTGATTGCCACTTCCATTGGCTATCAAACTACTGAGAAATAATTTGATGCATGTTTGCCTTACATCACTTTAACCAGCATTCTTCAGTACAAATTAAATTTAAGCAATGTGTCTTTCTCAAGGGGAGGCATCAGTACTCAACATCTATAGAAAGACCAATCAGCTGCCTCTCTCAGGCTTTCAATGTGCCTACTATCCATCAACCTTGTAAGAAAAGCATTGTGTGTTTGATAACCAGTTCCATTGGCCATCAAAGTGAAATGATTTAATATTGTTTATCTTATGTCATTTTAACCATATTTATTATAGAACATCACCAATATCTTTGTATTCATTGGGAAGATTTTTTTAAACTTTTTTTAAATGCATAAATTGGTAAAATTATTAATATTATTAGTAATCATAAGTACAACAGTTGTTCTAAATTTAACATAGTTCAAATGAAGGAGATATTATTAAAAGTAATTATGCCCATCTAAAGAAATTCTGACTAGATCCATTATTTTTAAAATAAAACAAGCATGACTGTGTTTGAAAAATGAATGATGATCTTCTGTCAATGATAGAAAGCACAAATTTATCACAATTTTTAAAGTTATAGGCACTTAAACTGTTATCTTTGGCTTAGTTTAAATGTAACAATCTCCATTGTGGGAAGTTGAATCTCTGCTTCTCTCGGAAACTTATTTCCAGTATATAGTAATGAAAGTGAAGCCTCCTCTACATCTTCACCATATAAATTTGGAAATAATGAATCGATAGAGACCTGGAATTAGAATAATTTCTTATTCAGTAAAAAAATGAAATTACTAAAATATCATTCATAAGTACCAAGAAGATCAAATTAAAATTATGACATTTTAAAAAATAATCAACAATGTTTTGGGAAATTCAGTAAAAAAATGAAATTACTAAAATATCATTCATAAGAACCAAGAAGATCAAATTAAAATTATGACATTTTAAAAAATAATCAACAATGTTTTGGGAGCAGATATAAAACTTTCAATGTCTAACATTAATGAACAATGACTTAATTTCTGCAAAAACATTTTCTAAACAGTAAATGTTCAGTGTCACAATACCCATTGGCCTGAAATCTTTGCAAAAAAAATGCATATAATATAAATATTGAAACAATAGGCTTTCCCTTAAATATTGCTATTAGTCCCATACTTCTAATTGCAAAGTTTCATACAGAATATGCAAAATATGATGACATAAGTTGCAACTCCATGGGGGGGGGGGGGGGGGGCTATTTGAAAAAAAAAATGAAAATTAAATTTTTATATGCCGCCCCCCCCCTCCCCTTCTTTGTAGAGTAAAAATTCCAATTAGGAAAACTTTCTTTATCTAGTCTTGAATTAAGTACAAAAAACTGCATCTTCATACCAGCGAAACTCACAGTCAGGGCTGATCAGGTTTTGAGTTGGTTGGTTGGTTGATTAGGGTTTTATGGCGCAAAACCCCTCTAGGGACATGCTGCGCCAAGAACAAGGTGAGAACAAAAAGTTCAAAAAAACGTAATACAGCTTAAAATGTAAAAGTTTAAAAAGAAGCACAAAAATATATAAAAACAATTTTAAAGGGTAAAATCACTGAGGTCTATATTCTTCAAAAGTAACATTTTCATCATCATCACTCGAGTCGTAAGATGCCGACTCCATAGCCTCCTCCACGTACTGATTCATCTGCCTTGGATCTT
The DNA here is from genome assembly GCA_964019185.1 of Maratus speculifer. Taxonomy (NCBI): domain Eukaryota; kingdom Metazoa; phylum Arthropoda; class Arachnida; order Araneae; family Salticidae; genus Maratus; species Maratus speculifer. The sequence goes on along the minus strand of OZ025299.1, from coordinate 141,864,130 downwards.
TGAGATTAGCTGTAGATGGGCTATGACAGGATTTTCTCTGTTTATTCTTCACAGTTTGCCACTGTGAAGAACCCCGAATAGTTTTATTCTCTTTTGTTTTCTGGGTAGGTTTTACAGTTAGATTATTTTTGGGTTTGTGGGAATTTGATGCAGATGAATCAGGTGTTTTTCCATTCTCAGGTTTGGTTATATTTTTTGATTGGCTTGATTTCTGTGCTTGACTAGTCCAATATTCAATTTTCACAGGTTCTGATGACAGTTTCCAAAGCACTAATTTTGGCAACACTCTGGTAACAGCAGTAGCGTGGGCATCACGGGTCTTTTTCTTTATAGGACTAGATGTTTTTTCAGGAGAACTGTTCTTAAAAGGAGCTTCAGTCTGGGTACTAATGTGTCTTACAGGTTTTGTTTGTTGCTTAAGTAAGCTAGAGTAAGAAACTCCAACAGATGGGGTTCTCGATTCTACAATTTTACGAGCTTCAGGGTAAGGAAGGTTTTGGGTTATTTTTATAGTAATGATCTCTTTTTCACGGTTCCAAATAGGACAGGAGCGAGAATATGATGTATGATCACCTTTGCAATTTGCGCAGCGTTCCTGTTTTTCACAAGTTTTACTGTCGTGGCCAACTTCTGCACAATGTGCACAGGTAACAGTGCCACGACATTGGCCATTAGTATTGGTATGGCCATAACGCTGGCATTTAAAACAACGGATCGGATTAGGGATATAAGGTCGGACTGGACAATTTAAATAGCCTGCTTTAATTCTAGTAGGTAAAATATGGCTATTGAAGGTTAATATTATATGTTTAGTAGGAATTATCTGACCATTTCTATGGATAGTGATACGGCGGACATCTACGACATTTTGATCCTTTAAGTTAGTTAGAAGTTCTTCTTTTGGGGAAAATAACAGATCTGGTTCAGATATTACACCACGACAAGAATTTAAAGTAGGATGTGCTTTAACAGATACAGAAAAGGTGCCTATTGTATTACTATTGGACAAAAATTGTGACTGGTTGGCTGTAGAAACTTCAACCAGTAAATCCCCAGACTGTAATTTTTTGAGGGAATGGCCATCACCAAGAACAGATTGAAAGGTTTTAGCAATAACAAATGGTGAAGTTTTTTTGAAAGAGCTATCAGAGAGGCTATCATTGCGTTTAATTACGAAAAATTGAGTAAAAGAGGAATTCTTTGACATTTGTTGCTCTCCACATGGGAGAGAGATAGATGAAAGAGAAGTTTTTCCATCCATATTAAGGGAAAAAGGAATTCGGACCCCGGCCGCACCACCCACTCCCGAGCCCAACAAGGGGATGCACATTCGTGCACCAGTGCTAACCAGGGTCTATACGGTCACAAGACAATCCTATGTCAGTCTCCACCCTTAACGAGATGACTAGTAATTGCTCGCTCACTTGATCCCTAAAGCCAGTGACAAAAGTCAGCTGACCAGCCGATTGATGCATATGGGACCAATATGCACCTCCCGTCTACCTGAAGCAGAGGCCAAAGCAGTGTGTTGGTTTCCCTCAACTACCAGGATCCCCCTTTCCAGGGACACGGGTCGCCACGCACAGCCAACACGTGGGTGGTTTACAATTCTCCATGAGTCGATATACAGGATGTATCGGCCCATGCAGAATTGCCCTCACCTCCGAAGAGGAAACCACAATGAGAGTGAAACAAAGAGGAAAGGAAGACCAGAGGAGTAAGAGGAAAAGGAAAGGAGAAAGATCACTCAGGTGCCCCGGGGTTGTGAAGCCCGTGAATACCTAAAGAAGGTATCTCCCTGGGGGGGATCAGGTTTTGAGGGATGAGACAAATTGAAAAATCAATGTTACTTTAACAGTTCTATGAAATGTATAAAAAAAATATATCTACTGAGCTAGAATTTTTATTTATTTTAATTATTTTTTGCGATGGTTAATCATATAATTTGGAACCAAAATCATGTCCTAAAATTTCTCATAAAGTTTATAAAAATTTCAAATGATTAGTGGGATAATTTAAAATTGTTATAAATCGAAGTATTATTTATTGGATTTTTTTTTTTCATTTAATTAAAGAGGAAAGCATCATTTTAATTTTGCTTCAAGTTCTAGGGGCAATTTTTAAGGAGACAGCCTATTGGTTTGATATTTATGAATCATCCTGTATACAGTTGGCAAAAAAAGTATTTGTACACTCTAAAATTTTTAATTTTTTACTAAATAAAAACAGATATTTTGTCAAAAATAGTTTTAATACAGTCTGTTTACCGTGCGTTTTAAATTACACAACAGAAAATTTCGATAAAGATGTAAAATAATTTTCTAATGGGAAAAGTTTAAAAATTTCTTGCAAAAAAAGTATTTGTACATTTCTCCATCCTGATATGTACTGTGTTTTATAGTGTTTATGGTTCAAAGGACTACTTTTACAGAAGCTGTTAATAATTTTTAAGTTCATATTATATTTGTCTGACATTTAATTTAATTTGCTCTTGAAGTAATTGAATATAGAACCTAATACTAGAGAGGCACCTCTAGATATATGAAATCCTATGATTGAGCATAATAAAAATTTAAATACGCAACAAGAATTTGTAAAAGCTATTAAATTACCATTTACAACTATTGGATGTATAGTGAGAAACTATTAATAAATTAAAAGAATCGAAATTCAATGAAAACCAGGACTTCTTAGCAAACTAACAATGAGGGAAAAAGAGAGTGTTGTTAAAAAAGCTTTAAAAATTCCTGTGCGTTCGGTTCAAAAATTTGCTGGAGACCTTGCGACATCGTCTCGCATCAGAGTAATACCTCAAACAATAAAAAATATTCTTCTCAATGCAGATTTAAAAGAAAGAACCTCAAGGGAAAATCCATTCATCAACGAAACAAATAGGCGAAAACGCATAGTATTCGCTTTCGCATACAGAAGTAAATCATTGGATTTTTGGAAAACAGTAATTTTTTCTGATGAGGAAAAATTCGGAATTTTCTTACCATCAAGCATTCGAAAAAATTGGCGTAAAAATAAAACTGTTCTAGATCCAAAACGTATACCTCAAACTATCAAGCATGTTGGGGGGAATATTATACTTTTGGGGTGTATAGCTTCTAATGGAGCAGGACATTTAAAATTTTTTGACAATGGAAGGACAGGTTTAACATACAGTGATGTGTCGCGCCATAATTTATTAAACTGTGCCAAGAAATTATGCATAGAGGAAGCTTTTCACTTTCTGCAGGATAATGACCAAAGCATACTGCTGTGATCACCAGCACATGCTTACGACAATACTCGAAGACGACTGGTAATTCCTCTAAAATCTCTAGACTTGAATCCAGTAGAAAATTTGCAAATGCTATTGGATGCAAAAATCCGAAAAAAAAATATGTATTAGTAAAAAACAGTTTTAAAGAAGCTCTTATTGTGTCATGGAATAACATTAACCAGACCACTACAAAAAAGTTGGTGGAATCTATGTCATACCATCTAGAAGTAGTCATAAACGCTAAATGAATTCGCACAAAATATTAATTTGTATCATTTTACTAAATTTTCCTTAATTATATTACATTAAGATAGTGTACAAATACTTTTTTTGCATTATAATTTTGCATATTTGTTTATTATAATGTAAAAAATCGATTCGTTTAATTTTGTTTCTGCTTCTATAATATTATAATGCATTAAATTAATGTATTACAGTATTTTTTGCTTAAATCTTTTGTTTAATTTCATTATAATTTTAAAAAATGAAGTGTACAAATACTTTTTTTGCCAACTGTATATTATCCTATCTTTGGTTATATCAAGCCTATTTTTCTATTTATAGTTTTATCAATACAGATATAGAAAGAGCATATACAAATGTACAAGTGATTTTGCTTAGGGTAACTCAGAGGCATAGCCATCAGGGGGGGGGGGTCTCCCCCTCCAATATATATGAATTTAGGAAATTTGAACTTAAGAGTTTGGAAATTCTCCAGATTTGTGAAGAGCTTTTTCTTTTCAAAAAATAATAAAAAAATAAATGAGTTTTTATTCTATTATGTATTTTATTTTATGAGTTCTTTTATCTATAATTATAAACAAGTTAAATAATCAAAAGAAATACAAAAAGATAGCAGCCAGACTGTCATTGTGTTTCTCTGTTCTATGAAATTATCACACATCTACCAGACCTTAATTTATTTATTCCTGTCCATAAATAGCTGACTTTATATTGTTTATATCTTCCAAAACTTTGTTACTTAGTCAAAAATTTCAAAATAACATCAGTGATTATTATTATCATATGAAAAGTGATTATGATTCATACAGAACAGATGATTAAGAATTCACAAATCTTAAATTAATGCTAGTTCACTAAAAATAAAATGGTCATTTCACATTAAATCCTTAAAAATAAAAAGGAAACATTCCAATTAAAAAATACCATACTGTCACAAACAAAAATTGGACAACAAATTATTCACATGTCTTCAGATTGGCGCTATAGCAATAAATCCTTGCCAGAGCAATTGTACAATGTTCTTAGTTGTTGCCATCAATACCAGACATAAATCTGCAAGTATCACAAATTTTCTTTTAAAATAATATTCTAGTCTAATATTGGAAAAGAAAAATGCAGTGTCTTTTCCCTCTTCACTTTGATTTCAAATAGCATATTAAAATAAGTTATAATGGACAAGAAAGAGAAAAGAAAGAAGACAGAAGAAAAAAGAAATATTTCTTTCTTTCTATTTATGAATAAACAAAATTTTCTGTTTCAGTAAGAATGATCCATAGCTTCTTTAACTATTTATTTTGCAAATGTTTATCTTATATTTTGATCTTCATTGTCATGCTGGATTATTCCAAGACATGAAAATAGAAAATAATCTAGTTTTGATTTAAATTACCTGAGTGACTGATGTGTTTTAAAATTTTTATAAAACAAACTAATACGACTTTTTATATTTTTAGTTTCAGTATTTTTCTTTAGAAAGGAATATTTTTATGCATCATTATCATACATACATTGCAGATATTATTTGAGCTGGAAATTCGAATAGTTTGTTTCAAATTGAGAAATTTTTGAATCTCCCCTTGATAAATATCTATAGCTGTGCTCCTGCAGCCACAGTTTTCTTCTTTTACAGTTGGCAAAAAAAGTATTTGTACACTTCATTTTTTTTAATTATAATGAAATTAAACAAAAGATTTAAGCAAAAAATACTGTAATACATTAATTTAATGCATTATAATATTATAGAAGCAGAAACAAAATTAAACGAATCGATTTTTTACATTATAATAAACAAATATACAAAATTATAATGCAAAAAAAGTATTTGTACACTATCTTAATGTAATATAATTAAGGAAAATTTAGTAAAATGATACAAATTAATATTTTGTGCGAATTCATTTAGCGTTTATGACTACTTCTAGATGGTATGACATAGATTCCACCAACTTTTTTGTAGTGGTCTGGTTAATGTTATTCCATGACACAATAAGAGCTTCTTTAAAACTGTTTTTTACTAATATATATATTTTTTTCGGATTTTTGCATCCAATAGCATCTGCAAATTTTCTACTGGATTCAAGTCTAGAGATTTTAGAGGAATTACCAGTCGTCTTCGAGTATTGTCGTAAGCATGTGCTGGTGATCACAGCAGTATGCTTTGGTCATTATCCTGCAGAAAGTGAAAAGCTTCCTCTATGCATAATTTCTTGGCACAGTTTAATAAATTATGGCGCGACACATCACTGTATGTTAAACCTGTCCTTCCATTGTCAAAAAATTTTAAATGTCCTGCTCCATTAGAAGCTATACACCCCAAAAGTATAATATTCCCCCCAACATGCTTGATAGTTTGAGGCATACGTTTTGGATCTAGAACAGTTTTATTTTTACGCCAATTTTTTCGAATGCTTGATGGTAAGAAAATTCCGAATTTTTCCTCATCAGAAAAAATTACTGTTTTCCAAAAATCCAATGATTTACTTCTGTATGCGAAAGCGAATACTATGCGTTTTCGCCTATTTGTTTCGTTGATAAATGGATTTTCCCTTGAGGTTCTTCCTTATAAATCTGCATTGAGAAGAATATTTTTTATTGTTTGAGGTATTACTCTGATGCGAGAAGATGTCGCAAGGTCTCCAGCGAATTTTTGAACCGAACGCACAGGAATTTTTAAAGCTTTTTTTAACAACACTCTCTTTTTCCCTCATTGTTAGTTTGCTAAGAAGTCCTGGTTTTCATTGAATTTCGATTCTTTTAATTTATTCATAGTTTCTCACTATACATCCAATAGTTGTAAATGGTAATTTAATAGCTTTTACAAATTCTTGTTGCGTATTTAAATTTTTATTATGCTCAATCATAGGATTTCATATATCTAGAGGTGCCTCTCTAGTATTAGGTTCTATATTCAATTACTTCAAGAGAAAATTAAATTAAATGTCAGACAAATATAATATGAACTTAAAAATTATTAACAGCTTCTGTAAAAGTAGTCCTTTGAACCATAAACACTATAAAACACAGTACATATCAGGATGGAGAAATGTACAAATACTTTTTTTGCAAGAAATTTTTAAACTTTTCCCATTAGAAAATTATTTTACATCTTTATCGAAATTTTCTGTTGTGTAATTTAAAACGCACGGTAAACAGACTGTATTAAAACTATTTTTGACAAAATATCTGTTTTTATTTAGTAAAAAATTAAAAATTTTAGAGTGTACAAATACTTTTTTTGCCAACTGTATATCCATGAACCAAGTTATTAAGGGTGTTCTTAACTGCTCCACTCAACAAGCGCAAAAAGTTTTGACACATTTACAAATTCATTTTTTAACAGAAAGATATAAAATTGGAATGCCTGACTATGGAAGCGATTTCAAATCCAACTTATTTTTCCATTTTATGATAATTAAATTACCTATCGAGTTCTAAGCTATTTCGATGACGTGATCACCCGTTTTCCTCCTCTTTTCGACCGTTTTTTCTGCTTTCATCGGGAAATGTGCTAAAAAGTGTCAACTTTGAAGGCTTGGTATGAAAAATCTATCGTGTTTTTTAAAAAACAGAAAACTGAGTGCAATTAGACAGTTTCTGAATAATAATACCTGCTATTTTCATACATTTCTGAACAAAAATAAATTAAAGCATGTGTCACAAAGTTGCCCTTTTTGATTTAAGAACACCCTTAAATGATATTCTTGTGTACTTGATTTATGTATATATAGTAGAACCCCACTAATCCAAGCTAATTAGGACTGATGTCTGTTTTGATTATCCAAAATTTTGAAAAATAACAGAAAAGAAAAATTATGTGAGCTACAAAAAACAAGTTTTTAGAACTCAATAGTACTACTATCTCATGAATTATTTTATTCAAAAGCAATAGAAAGAGAATATATTTCTCTTTTTCATTAGAATAATGAATGTGTCCTGATGAAATGACCTTATTTTACAGAAAAATCAAGAAAAGATTAATTCTGTGAAACTATTGAGCCATGGATGACCAAGATTAAAGAATAGATTTTTTTTCTTCCTCCACGCATGGTTTCACAAGCACTCTAACCTAATTTTCTAAGAAATGAATCATTAACTTTTCTGCAAGCTCATTCTTGCATAAACATGCATTTCCCTGAGGATTGTGTAAATAAACAGTGAATTTCATCAATTGGTCACCAAAAAACAATGCAAATTTCATTAAACTTTTGCAGAAAAATTGATGAATTTCAAAAAATATCTCCATCATAAAAACAGAGAATTGTATCAGTGTGTCACATTAAAATATCTCAAATTTCGACAATCAGTTGCAAGAGGGAAAATAACGAATTTTGTTAAATTATTTCAGGAAAAGAATAGCAAAATTTGTCAGATGGTCTTGAGAAAAATGCAAAATCAGAGGTAGTATTGGTTGAAAGAGTTCAAGACATAACCTTTTTCGATATTTCAGCATGCATTTACTCGGCATGTTACTTTTTCTTCTACAATTGTATGATGAAATTGAATAGTTTTGCAATAATTTGGTGAAAATCACAATTTTTTCAGAAATTTTTGCTGCAACTGTAGATTTTTTTCAAGGTCTTTCCCAAAATTTGTGATTTTTTTCTGAGACCGTTTGCTGAAATTCATGTTTTTTTTTTTCTGCAGTCATTCACCAAATTTTTCAAACCACAACTGACTGACCACATTTTATGTTTTTTCTATGACCTATTTACAAAATTCATGATTTATTTTCAGCAAATGATTCATAAAATTTGAGATATTTTTAGTCACTGATTGACGAAATTCACAACTTTTTCTGCAATCGATTGATGAATTCCACTTTTTTTCTTCTACTAGTAGTGAAATTTTGCAGGCGTTTTTAGTGATTATTAGACATAAATCAAGATTTTATTTCAGAATCATTTAATGAAAATTTTGGTTGTGTTTATGAATAGTTTCACAAAAATCACCTTTTTATTTTGTGACCATTTGACGATAGTAGCGGTATTATTTTGCAATTGTTTGGTGAAAACCTCGGTTTTATTTTCCGACTGTTTTATGAAAATCGCGCTTTATTTCGCGATCATTTGGAGAAAATCGCGAACGTTAGGTGAAGATCGCGATTTTATTTCCCAATCCGATCATCTGATGAAGATCGCAATTTTATTTCGGAAGTGACAAACGAAGATCGCAGTTTTACTTTGGGATCGTTTGAAGAAAATCATGGTTTTATTTCGCGATCGTTTTGCGAAATTTGCGGTATTATTTCGCGATTGGAGAAAATCGCGGTTTTATTTCGCTATCATTTTAAAAAAATCGAGGTTTATTTCACGATTGTTTGGTGAAGATAGCTGTTTGATTTCACGATCATTTGAAAAAAATCGAGGTTTTAATGCAGAATCATTTGACGAAACTCGCGGCATTATTTCACAATCATTTGGTGAAAATCGCGGATTTATTGCGCGATTGTTTGACGAAAATCGTGGTTTGTTTCGCGATGATTTGGCGAAAATCGCGATTTTGATTCGCAATTGGTTAGAGAAGATCACTGTTTTATTTTATGATCATATGACGAAGATCATAGTTTTATTTCAGGAGTGATAAACGAAGATCGAGATTTTATTTCGAAATAGTTTGACGGAAATCGCGGTTTTACTTCGCGATCATTTGAAGAAAATCGCGGTTTAATTTGCGATTGTTTGGCGAAAATAGCGGTTTTAATTGGGGATCTTTTGGCGAAATTTGCGGTTCATTTTGCTATCGTTTGGTGAAAATCTCGGTTTATTTCGCGTTCGTTTCCAAAATTTGCGGTTTTACTTCGTGATCGCTTTTGGCGAAAAAAGCAATTTTTTTCGTCATCGTTTGATGGAAATCATGAGTTGATATCTTGATAGTTTGATGAAAATCACTATTTTATTTCGCGATCATATGCCAAAGATCGCTGTTTTATTTCACGATCATTTGACTAATATCGCGATTTTATTTCAAGATCGTTTGACAAAGATAGCGGTGTTTTATTTCGGAATCATTTGACGCAGATCGCGGTTTTATCTCGCGATCGTTAAGGGAAAATCTTCGCTTGATATCGCGACCATTTGTAAAGTAGGGATTTGATTTCACGATCATTTAACGATAATCACTATTCTTTTTCGCGATCATTTGACAAAAATCTCGGTCTGATTTCGCGATTGTTTGACAAAAATCGCCCCTCCCCCCTGTGATCCTTCGACAAAAAATCGCGGATTGTGAAAAAATTTTAAATAGGGAATTCGTCATTTTTAGAAAAAGTGGATATAACGACCGACAAAAAAATTTTGATATTTTTTCTGCAAGTCACTGACGAATCTCTATTGCTTTTTTCAACATCGACTGATAAATTTCGTGATATGTTTCTGCCGTCGATTGACGGATTATGCGTTATTTCAATCGCGAAAATGACGAAATCTTGATATTTTCCCCAGGACCAAATGACGAAAATTATTTTTTTCCATGTATTATTAAATTTCTGAATATTTTCCTGTTTAATTGGCGAATTTTAAGTTTTTATCTTGCCACCGCTTGGTCAAATTCATTTTTATTTAATGTCCGACAGAAAAATTTTGCGATTCTTACTCGCGAACGATTGACGAATTTTGTAATATTTTTCCAACGATCGAATGACGAAATTTACGATTTTTTTTTTTTTTTTTAATAATGAGGGGCAAATTTCTCGGATTTTTTGCAATAGTTTCTGCGGAATTTCGTGTTTTCATCCAATGACAGATTGGCGTAATCCACGATCCTTCCACCAGTTTTTCAATTTAAAAATACTGCGATTTTTACACGTGAACAACTGACAAATTTCAAGATTTTTTTTTCCTGCAAAAGATTGCTAATTTTTCCGTGGTCGATTGATGAATTTCGCTATACTTTTCCCGCGATGAGTTAACGAAAGTTACGATCTTTTTCCAACGAAAGAAGAATAATTGGGGCGATCTATGAGTACGAAATAATTGAAAAAAGCGAAAAGAGAGAGTAAATCAGAAAAACAGACTAATAGAGACAGATGTAAAAAACAGCGAGATTAGCAACCCCCTCCAAGGCATGCAAAGTGATCAAGTCACCATATAAAAAAACAATTTACTATCGTTTTGATTAAATGTGGCTGAGAACCAATTGGATGTACCACCACTGAGGAAAAAAAAAATTTGAAGGCAAAGGGATTGAAGAGGATGTTGCTGACTCACACAGATTGAAATTTTACAGCTCACCTACAAAGACATCTGAAAGTAAGAGGTTAAATGCAACTAGTCACTGGCCTTGTTTTGATGATCTTAAAACTGCCAAGAGCTCCTGGTTTCAAAACTGATTTTGATATTTTGACTGATTTGATATTTTGATATAATGTGTTGAAAAGAAAAAAAAGCTGCAGTTCCACTCCAGGTATTTCTGTACTTTGGAGCTATGGAACATGGTTTAGCATGCACTGTGTTACCTTTTTTCTCTTTTTTTGACAACTTCGTCTTAAATGTGAGCTTTAATTTATATTTCGATTAATTATAAAAAAAAATGAATTATCTATGCTTTAGGTGTATTAGGGCCTGTCTCGATTATCATCATTTAAATTTTCAGACCACTATCCACAGTGGATTTTCCTAGCCATTGCACACGACAAACATCTTACTTTTATTAGTAAAGGTAATTTCTGGTTTCATCCAAGTTGCATCTACAATTACAATTACTATTTATGTAGCATGACATAAATATAAAAAAACATACATAATTAGCACTTATGTTAAAAGTATAAAATACTTCAATATGCTTATATTTGAAAATAAATATGTACATGTTAAAAATTTTTTTTTTACAAAATGTAAATTAAAACTGATTGAAACTTACTGTTCCATTATGATAAGAGCAATTCCCAATCATTTGAAAATTACAGTCAAATCCCAGTCTATGTAAGTTAAGCACAGACTGTCTGGAAGGAACAAAGCTAGCTCCAGATGATGAAGCCAAAGTTCTGAGATTGAGTATATGAATATCACATGGCATCTTTGACTGTAATGGGGAATAAGTTAATTTTAAATGAGTTGTAGGATTCCTCAGAACAAAATGAGGATCTGCATCAGGCCGCAGTCTGATTAAAATAAAAATTGGGTGCAAATGGGATAGTGATGCATGGTGAGCTAATAAAGATGGATATAAAGATGTACCCTAGAAAAAAAATATGTATAAATATTTTTATATGTTTCAAGCAAATAAAAACACTTAAATTTATTATTTCTATTATTATTCATAAGAATATTAAACAAGTTAGATTAAACATGAAAACAAAAAGAAAAATCACCAAAAGTGTGAATAACATTTTTGTTTAAAATCGTGCATTTATGAATAGCTTAATAGATTTAAAAGAAAAAGAAAAATATATATACCTTGATTTATGTAATGGAAAAGAGCATTTAGATCGCTGCTTAACTTAAAATTTGGTAATCTAATAGAAGATGACTGAATTGAATATACTCCAAATAATAAAGCGTACACAAATAAGAAAATTTTAAATGAGTAATTTCACTTCCAGAACTGGTTCTAAAAGTGAAAGCATCCACATATAAGATAACAATAACTAAAATCTAATAAGCACAAATGCACAATAAAAGCTATCTACTTCATGGACTCTATGCAGAAAAAAATCATTCAAAAAAAAAAAAAAAAAAAGCAAGCAAGAAATCTGTAAAGAATACTCCAACAGGATTAACATTAGTTTGGTCATTTCTTTCCATGATTTGTATAAGTTCTTAATACTTCTAAAGTCGTAATTTACAGAGTCACATGGAAGATCTTTAACAAATGGGTTTCTGGTTTTAGAGCCAGAAGATGCCAAAAGTTCATAAAATTCAAAGTATTATAACTTAGTAAGTTTTGATCCTAGTAGAATAAAATTTTCACTGTTATATTTGTTGCATCATTGAAAATTTTTCTAAATATAACTTTCAGCAACCAGAACAGGTACGAAATAAAAATTTTAATTTCTTAACTTCCAAAAGAGTAACTATTTTCACATAAATGGGTTTTAATATGATGAAGAACAATATTTAAAACATTTTTGCAGTTGAAACTAGAGCTCTAAAACTAACAATTCAGGAATTTTCAATTAGTCATAGTCATTCATAACAAAGGACACCTTATATTATTGCAGTATAAAATAAACAGGAAAAATTATTTTGCCTTTTAGGAAAAAAATTAGATGGAATTAAAATAATTCAAGGTTTTGATGGTTATGATCTACAACAATTAACAATTCCTGAAACGCCTAGAAAGAGTGTCACCCTAAGCCTCATTCTGCAATTTTTCAGATATGTATTTGTGAATATGCAGAATAATTGCTAACTTTATATGGACTGTACATTTGTTAGTTGCATTAATACTGAGTGAATGAAGAGATATACAAGAATTAACATATTCTGCATCTAGATAAAAAAAGTAAAAGAAAGTAATTCAAGTGTGTGATTAAATTAAGAAAATAGGTTCATACTAAATGAAGGTAAATACACTATTAATATAAAAGGAAACAAAATTCATGATGTGAAAAGACTTGCTTCTAGTTTTTGATCATGCCAGACATGGACTAGTAGTTATTTTCACTCAAACAAGTCTGAATAGTTTAATGAACTGTAGCCACACAAAACTTAATCACAGTTATGGAGAGAGCTGTTTAAACATTGTGTTCTGTCAAAGCCATATAGACTGTACAAAACTTGAACTTTCACTTCGAGTACATAAAAAATGATCAAAAACCCTTATTTTTACAAAGTATCATTTTCTAGAAAAAGCATGATGTCATAACTGAACCACTAAAAATTAAGCTTTATTGGAAACATGAACATTAATTTTTATTACTATACTATGTTTATGCGAGTAGATGATAAAAAAAAAAACCTCTGCACATATTGAAACATATTAGAGTGTGTCAATGAATGGTTCACATTTGATACAAAAGAAATGCATTTACAAACTTATCAGACATTACAATGAACTACAGTTTATATCCAAAATATTAGAATAATTACCTTTTCTTTTTACAAACTGAAATTATCATTTGGACTTTTAATGCAAATATGCAAGCAATAGTTTTATTAAGAACCTATTGTTGATTAAACTTTTTTTATTATCTTACAATTAATATCATTTTTGAAAAAAATTAATTGAAATTTTTTTTTTTTGAAAAGTCAAAATATTAGAATATTTATTCAAGTTGTTTAAAATATTAGAGTATTTCATATTAATTCTCCTTTAATTATCACCAATTCATAACTGGTGACATCATTGATTAAATTCAGATGATTTCATTTAAAATCGGTATTCTTTTTTGCAGTTTGCTTTTTTGTGTTAAAATGGGTTTATGTGAGTAACATTCCTCAATCTATTAAACTTTGAATGGTTGATTTGTTTCAGTACGACAAAGATGAATAGCAAATATTTACATTGTTTACAACTAAGCATTAGTAAAATACTAACAATATTAAAAAAAAAAAAATGGAAATTTTCAAAATAATCACCGAAATGGCAGCTGAAAACCAAAAACATCTGCTAGAGGTGACAGGAAAGTGAAGTGTATAGCTAAGAAAAACCATTTTAAAAGTGTTCGATTCTTGCACCAAAAATGGAAAGAAGAAGGAGTTGAAGTTTCTACATCGACAACATTAAGACATCTCCATAAATTTAAGTTTGAATCTCGTATACCAAAATCATGACTGCAAAACAAAAGTGTAAAAGATAAAATTGGTGTAAATCAAGACATTTATAGGGCGAAGAAGATTGGAAAACCATTTATTATTTAGTGATGAAAATATGTTTTATGTTTCATATGGTAATCAAGGTATTTGAGTTTGGAGAATAAAGCAATAAACATTTGATAAAGAATGCCTTAAATGTTCCATAAAACTAGCTGCTAGTGTCTTAGTTTGGGGTTGCATGAATGCAGAAGGTCCTGGAAAGTTATGCATCTTTTATAAAAAGGTTGACTTTCATATGTATCAAGAATGTTTTTAATATTACATGGTTCCATCAACAGAAGATTTATTTGATGATGATTTCATCTTTCAACAAGATTTAGTGTCGCTGCATAACCTCAGTGTCAGCTAAGAATTGGTTCTACCAACGCAACATTAAGATACTTCCTTGACCACCAAACTCACCAGACCTTAATCCTATCAAAAACTTATGGCATATAATGAAGAAAAACACCAAGAAAATCCCCCTTCAAGTGAAACTGAGTTAGTGGCACATATAAAGTTTATTTGGGCTAATATTGATAGAAATGTTTGTAAACAATTTGTATATAGTATGCATGATCGATTGTATGCTGTTAAGAAAGATAAAGGGTATGCTACAAAATATTAACTTACATGTACATCATATTCATAAGATAATATTGTTGCATAAAATAAAATACTCTAATATTTTAAAGTGATCTAAATTTTATTCTAATATTCTGAGGCATTCAAAAAGCTGTATACTTTATATTTTGTAAATGTTAAAATCTTATATAAACATTCCAGATTTAATTTATAAGAAATTTAATTGCATTTGCTTAGTATCAAAAATAATTAAATGAAAATATTTTTTTATTATGACAGTAGACTCCCTCAAATAAGCTACCCTAAAATCTGTACATAATTTACAGATGTAAACAATGAAACATTCAGTTCAGATATAGGGACAAAATTTGACTTTAGTTTAGATTAATCTATACTAATAAAAGAACAAGACGCTCTGTCTGTCTGTCTGCAATGGCTAGCAAAATCTACGACACATACGAAGCTCAAAATTTTTTTGAGATTAGCCCAATATCTCTCCTGATGCACCTTAAGCTCAGAATTTTAATTTTTTGATTAGTTTCATAGATATTAATTATGAAGCAGAACTCACTCTCTTCAAAGAGTCATTTTTTTTAACATTCGGAGAAAGAAATCGTTTGCACATGCACACAGACCCTTTTACACACCTTGATGAAAGAAGCAATTATTGGCGTTTATTTCTGTTTTTGGATCATTTTGTTTAAATCCAAATCAAACTACTCGGCGCAGTTAAACTTAAGAGACATATTTTGGAAGATCATATTTTTAGGTCTCAAATGCAATAATCAATTCGAAAAAATGTTGCAGTTAACCCTTTGAAAAAAAATATTAAAAAATGGTCGTTTTTTCCAAAACTATTTTTCTCCCTTTTGTCAATGCCCCTCCAGGGCGTAATTTTTAAGATATAAACAAACCAAAAAAAAAGATATTAAAGCTGAAACTTTCTTCTAACCGATGGTAAAATTGTTTTTAAAATATTTGGATTTTAACACTTTCAAATACACTGGCAAAAGAAGGTCATTTTGCAACTCGCAGAGAGGATATTTTTTCTATGCTAAAATTATCTTAACATACATATTTCAACTCAATCTTTTAAAATCTTTTTAATAGAACAAATTTATACTCCCTACAGAAAATTCGAAACGTTCGGACCGATAGAAATATTTTTTACAAAATAAAATCTGAGAAAAATTTGATGAAATCAATAAAAACGGATAGTTTTCATTGCGGTTTTGCCTTAGCAAAGCGCAATCCTATAGGTACTGGCAAACAAAAAAACATTCTTCAAGCTTAAAAACATTCTTATAATCTATGAGGATATTGGTTTTTAAAATATAAGATTTAACCCTTTCAAATACACCGGCAAAAGGAGGTCAGTTTGCGACTCACGGATAGAATATTTTTTCTACGCTAAAAGTATCTAAGCATACATATTTCAGCACAATCTTTTAAAAGCATCTCAACAGACCAAATTTACATCTTCTTAAAAAATTTGAAACGTTCGGACGAGTAGAAATATTTTTTCCAAAATAAAAAGTGCAAAAAATTTGACGAAATCAATAAAAATCAGATTGTTTCATTTCAGTTTTGCAGGGCGCAATTCTATATATGTCCTGACAAACCGAAAATATTTTCTTAAAGCTAAACCATTCTCATATTCTATGTTGCAATTTGTTTAAAAAATATAAGAGATTCAACCCGTTCAAATACACCGACAAACACGAATTGCATCCCAGCACACGGAGAATACATTTTTGCTATGCAAAAAGTATCTAGATGTCCGTATTTTAGCACAATCTTTTTAGAGCCTTTCAATAAACCAGATTAACATTACTTTCAAAAACTTTGGAACTTTCGTATGGATAGAATTCTTTTTTTACAAAATAAAATATGTGAATTTTTTTATGAATTCAGTAAAAACCCGAGTGTTCCGTCGCGGTTTCGTTCTCTTTCGGTTCACATAGTTTCCAAAAAATCAAATTACATATAGAATAAAATACCAACAGCATATGCTTTAAATTCAGTAACTTTTCACGATTTTTCCATTTAAAAATATAAATTTTGACAAAATGGACTTAAAGATATAAAATCATTGAAATTTGAGTTTAATTTAAGGGTCATTTAGAAAACAAATAACACATTTGAAAACTGAATAAGATCACGGGCCCGGGCAATGCCGGGCAGGTCAGCTAGTTCCTTATATATTTTAATTTATAATTTTTGTAATATTACTGAATTTATGTTTATTCATGAAGGAAAAATAAAATTATTTCTGAAAAAATTCAAGAATGCTGATATTATTGGTAATCACAATCTTTTTACCAAATATATTTATGTATTAATCAAGCTCTTTTTATTATTAAGTCTGGCTAAACCTGAAATAAAACATTCTTATTTTATGATTTTACACAAATTAGTAATATACCTTTATGAGGCAAGTTTCATTGAATAATTAAATATATATACATTTGATCTATATAATGAATAATTAATCATACATTATTGATTATTAACTTGACTTTTGTTTGAATATTTTAATCATATCAAAAATTATTTTTTATTTTTTTTATTTTAGTGTACTACTTGTTTTAATATATGATTATATTGTATGCATTCATAATGGTTTAGATTGCATTATTAATTCCATTCTGATTACTGTTTAAAAAATGTAAACAAAGCAATGACCAGAAATCTGCAAAATTCTAAAATTTGCTCAACCTCTGGTCCCAAGCTGTGCAGATTTGAGGGAGTCTACTGTACTTTTTCTCAATTATTCTAATATTTTGAATATGAGCTGAATATTACCTCACTTTCTCCTGCACTCAAATATTCCTTGATGTGTAAAATTTTGAGCATCTTTTCATTCAAGAATCATATGATATCTAATATGCATTAATTAATATCCATATTTCCAATAGAGCTTATGTTATGTGCGACAGATGTGATGTTAAACTTTTCCTATCACATTTTTTCCAAAAACTAGTGATTGTAAAAGAATGATTCTCTTTAGTTAATTTTTAACACTTTCCAACAAAGTTGAAAAGTGTTTATGATTTCGGTTTGTCTGGTGGTCTGTCTGCAGCATAACTCACATAAATATACTTGGATTGCCCTGAAATTTTTAGATGTTATTTACATTTGCCCTAGTATAAATCTTATTTTAAATGAAGTTTGTAACATGTTTAGTTTATCTGCAGGGACAGTCAAAAGTTTTCCATTCCATTACGGCTAACAGGAAAAAATAGTTCCAAATGAATTTTAAAGGCATTACAGCATTTCAACATAAAAAAATTGATAAGCATTTACAAATTGCCCTAAAATATGTATTCTGTAGAATATGCAGTGCAAAGAATAATTCATTTACAGGCCCACACAAAAGAATTCCATTACAGAATAGTATAAGGCAAAATAGTTTGCAGCTTATTTTAACTCTATTAATCTCTTTCATATGTAGTCAATTAATTCTCTATAATCCGTGCAGTTTGGGAGCAGATGTTTTGCAAATTATAGGTCATTACTTTGCTTATATTTTTTTCCTGCAATTTTATGATAAATAAACTGTTAATGCATAAATTAACTGGTAAAAAAAAAGATGTTGTAGTACATTGATATAGTATATAATTAAAAAGCACATTAAAAAAAAATAAATTTTATTTTACATTCCCTTTTGTTTCAAAAATTTTAATAAAATTATCAATTTGTTTCATAACTTTTGATTTTTGAATTAGTATATGTTTTTGAAGTCTATGTACTATCATGACTTATTTTACAGTAGCAAAATTCTGTTTCTGAAGATAATTTAGATATTTGTAACCAATAGCCAGGGCTTTCTCATGAGTTACTCTTTTACATTCATAATCTGATTCTGTATCAGAGTTATCCTAATGTTGTGAAAGAGTAGATTTTAAAATGCCCTCATCTGTGAAACTCTACAATTTTAAACTTCATCTTAGGAGGACATCCACTCAACTAAATTTTCTGTGTTTATGTAATCAGGTACAACAGCTAATAAATCTTTTGCAAAACTCAAAATTTCTGCAAACTTCAGTTTTTCAGTATCTAAAGTGAAGCCATCAAAGTCAACATTAGCATTATCACAAATTAACGCAGCCTGGTGAGCTTGTCGGTTTTCTAGCTTTGGCTGTTGTTAATTTTGTGTGAGTTGGGTCGATTCAATAGCGGTTGGTTTTTGCAATCTTGTGAGTGTTTAGTCTTTCAATAAATAGCTGAATAATTTCATTTGTCAAGTTATAGTGTTTATTTTCCATTAGTAGAGATTAATTAACATAAATTAGATCTCTGGGTATTTTCGGCAACATGTCAGGGACAGAGATTGAAATTAAAGACAGTGTCGGAATAGATAGTGCAGAATTCAAGAAAGTAGAGACTGTAGAGAAGCGGCAGAACAAATTAAACATATACCTGAGCTGTCAGAATATGTAATTATCACAGAATGCAAACAGGGAAGTTTCCATAGGATAACTCCTATTCAAGTGAAAAGGGAAATTAAAAAAAAATTGGTACGATATAAAGAGATAGAAGTGCTCTGTTTTGTGAGAAATAATAAAGTTCTTACTACAACTAAAAGTTCTGAATGTGCTCAAGAAACTGTTAATAAAAAGAAAATTTTTGAAAGAGAAGTTAAGGGTGTATTTCGATTCAAACTGCTTATTTTCCGATTTATTTTTCAATTCATTTTTGCACCCAAATGCATCAAACTGGTAAATTGTCTTATATAAAAAGTACACAAGGTGCCGTGATTGTCAATTCTTTTATAAATGCAGAAAATATTGCAAAAAAAGCAGTCAAAAACGGCATTTTGAACTGATTTTTCCGAAGCGGGAGGTCTGTGAACGAAAAAAAGGATCCTGCAGAGAAGGCAATTGTTTAAAAATCCAATTCTAATCAATTAAGCGTAAAAATACATCACACGGCACCTTATTATTCACTTCAAAAATACCTTCAGCAAGTTTCATGTTTCTACTTTTAAAAATGTGTCTGAAATTGTATCGGAAAATTTCGAGCCGTTGAAGGTGGAAAAGCATTTTTTCGAATACACCTTTAAGTATTGTTTAATGAACGAAACTATCACCACTAAATTTTTAATTTTCCAAATTGATAATGAGATTACACTTGAGGAAATCCAAGAGGAAATTGAAGAAAAAAATGGTTTTATAGTACAAAATGTCAAAAGATTCCTAAAAAGACAAGGGGAAGAATGGTTCCTACAGGTGCTGTTATGATTACAATATAGGGTCACTATTTATCAGAATATATCAAATTATTCTATATTAGACACAAAATAAGGCTGTTTATAGATCGCCCACGTAGATGTAACATTTGTCAAAGCTTTACTCATGGTTCAAATAAATGTCAAAATAAGAAAAAATGCAAAAGATGCCGTAAATTTTGGGATTATCTAGAAATCCAGAATTTATTTGTGATGAAACTGTTATTAGATCCACAAATTGTGGTAAGGACGATGAGGCCGATGATATAAACTGTAAATTATGAAAAAATAGGTGATGTTTGATGTTGGACGAAGATGGTAGGTTGGGTGTGTGAGGTGGTCCCTCCTTCTACATGTGTGTGTGTGTGGGGGGGGGGGGGACCGCTTAGCAGCCGGCTGTTCCCATGGTTATTTTTGAGTAAAGTATTGTTTTGGGGTTGGTGTGTTTTGATTTAAGGTGTTTTTGTATTTTTCTTTGATTTTAATTAGTTTTTTCTCTACTGTCAATTAGGTAGTAGTTTGATATTGTAATAACTGTGCTCATTGTTTATTTTTACTGTATGTCAGTATTGCCACTGGATAATTTTATGGCAAGTTCTAAATTTAATATTGTTGAAGTTAAATTACCAGTTGACTCTTTGACTGTCAATATAGAGATGGCAGAATATGAAGAGAATAACTTGACGTGTGACAGTGATAATAAAAATGTAGTACGGTCGGCTTCTTCAACAGAGTCACTGCTTTTAATGGCTGCTGAGAATGGTGGTAAGTGTTTTAATATATTTTTGCAGAGTACTGAAACAAAATCTATCTCAAATAAATATCCTAGAGCTGTGCAAATTGAAATAAAAAACAAAATTCCTCATGCCACTAACATAGATAATATTAGTTATACTAGAACTGGTTGTTTACTTATTAGTACCAATGATGTCACCTGTGCTACTGAAATTTGTCAGATCACTGAGTTTTTGGGGGTGGCTGTGAAACATAAGGTGATTTGGGAGAATCTAACAAACAGGTTTCTGATTTTTAACATACCAGTTGACATGCCCCTGGATGAGAAGGGACAAGATATAATGGCAACCAACAAAATTCAAGTATTGGAAATGAGATGGTTCATAAAGAGAAATTTCTCGAGTACTGTGTCTTTGGTGTTGATCACCACACTGGGCACTATCATTCCATTAGAGAATAAGCTTTAGTTCACATTGTAAAGGGTCCGCCAGTTTGTGGATAAAACGAGACAATGTGCACGTTGTTTCAAATTCAATCATGCGTCTGGTAAATGCCAGTCCGAGCAACTGTGTGTGACGTGTGGTCTAAAACATACTGGGGCCTGCACATCTGAAGTTAAATGGTTGAATTGTGGGGAGAGCCATAGAGCAGATTATTTACAGTGCCCTACACATGTGAGAGAAGTGGATTTTCTCTGTTTTAAAAGCAAAAATTTCCTTTCATTTATAGATGCTTGTTGTAAGTTCTTTCCAAAGATGAATTCTGAATCGTACGCACAAAACACCAGTGTAAAAGAACCTGACATTTGAGGAGTTGCAAAAAATTATAGACTATTGAACTCAGGACCAACAATATGTTAAAAATTCTAGTTGACCATGCAGAGAAACAATTGGTGAAGGTGTTAGAAACCATCACTGTGTTCAGCAATCTAATAATGAACTGTCTGGCTAACTTCAGTGGTAAGTCCCTGGAGCAAAAATGGGCAAACTTGCACGGAAAAGGATAAAAAAAAAAGTTGCGTTTCTATTACCTTGTTTCCTTCTTTAGGTACATTTTTTGTGTTGGGCAAGTGCTTCTGCTGGGGGCAAGGTCTCGCTTTTTGACTGAGTTGTGTTGGTGTTTCGTTTTTGTTTGTAATTCTTTATATCCTATGGGTATTAGAGTTGTACAGTGGAATGCACGTGGCATCTCTAACAAGCTCCCTCTCCTTCAACTTGAACCTTTTGTGTCGGCAGATATCTTGGTCCTCCAGGAGACTTTCCTTTCTCCGGAGAGGCCCCTTTCGGTGTCTGGCAAAGTGATTTACTGTGAGGACAGGGTCGGTCGGCCTGGTGGTGGTCTGGCTAAGGCCGTGAATTCTACTTGGCCGTTCACTCAGTTGTGCTTTGATAATTTGGTCTTGGCTAACGAATGTTTAGGCGTTCATATCTTCTTGGGCCCTACACTCAACATTGTCATCGTCTACTCCTCCTCTGATTTGGTGGTGAATGACCTTTCAAAGGTCTGCAGTGATTTGTCTAGCAATTCTCTCATCTTGGGTGATTTTAATCTTCACCGTCCATTGTGCGGAGCCTCGATGTCTGCGCGAGCCAGTGAGAACTTTGTGGATTGGCTTTCAGATAGCTCCTTCTGTATCTTGAATACTACTGTTCCGACTCATGTGGCTCCAAATGGGAGTAGTTCTTGAATTGACTTGTCGACTGTTCCTCTGGTCTCTTAGCTTGCTCTTCTATCAATGTGGAGGAAGATCTTTTAAAGTGAACTTTTTCCAATTGTCATCTCTGTGGAACTTCACCCTCCTTCGCGTTCTAGTCCTATTCTTTATAATTGAACCAGCATCTCTCAGGAAGTTAACTCCAACCTCCTTGTTGTCTCTGAGCTCCATCCTTCTTCCTTTCAGTCTTTGGTTTCGTGTTCCATGTTGAAACATAGTACTGCCCATGCCAAATCCTCCAAATGCCTCCCTGTATGGTGGACTTGTGGTGTGGTATCCTCAGCAAACAGAAAAAAATCCATCTGCGAAGAGTGTGTCAATTAACTTCTGAGGATCACTGGCTCAAGTATAAAAGATTCTGTACAAAGTTACACCAGGGTGATCAGAGATGCCAAGCATCAGTACTGGGATACCATCTGCTGTAATGCAAAGTACTCTTGACTTCTATATAGAATCTTTTGCAACCTAATATCTTGATCCAGTTCGTCTTCTTATTCCCACCTCTATTTGAAGCTACCTAACACCTTCTCTTCTGATATGGTTGCCCAAGCAGAGGCCTTTTCAGATCATTTCAGCGAGGGCTGCAGCCATGAGCCAATTCCTTTTACATATGGTGATGAAGGTAACATTTCCCTCAACTGTCTGTTTACAATTTCTGAGCTAAAGATGGCTATTGGTAGAATGAGGGTTTCCACTACTTGGGAAGACAGGATAAGTGCGGCTCTGTTCATAGGGCTCAACAACAACTCTCTGGAATGCCTGTTGAGCATGTACAACAATATCTTGTGCTCAGGTGACATTGCCTCTAGCTGGATGTTCGGCAACTATCCTGCCGATTTTGAAGCGTGACAAACAGAGACACGAGATACCTGTTACGTTTAATTAAAATTTCTAGCTATTTTTCAATATTATAAATTAAAATAAATGCTTATGTTTATCCCAGTTACTTTTCACAGGTCTCTCCATGACCAATTAGCATGCATATACAGTAGACTCCCTCAAATCCGCAACTCTCTAAAATCCGCACATATTTTATGGATGTAAACAATGAAACTTTCAGTTCAGATATTGGAACAAAATTTGATTTTTTTTAGTTTTGTATCAATTCCATATATTTTTTAATTTGTAATTTTCTTAATAATACTCTATTCATGTTTATTTCATGAAGGAAGAATAAATTTCTTTGGGAAAAAAATTCAAGATATTTCTGATATCACTGGTAATTACAATCTTATTACCAAATATATTTATGCATTAATCAAGGTTTTTTGGTTATTAAGCCTGGCTAAACTTAGAAAAAAAAAATCCTTATTTTATGATTTTGATGTGAATTAGTAATGTACTTTAATGAGGCAAGTTTTGTTGAATAATTTTTAAAAAAATACATTTAATCTTTATAATGAATATTTAATCATACACTATTGATTATTAACTTGACCTTTGCTAATAGTATTTTATATATTTTAAAAATTATCTAAATTTTTATCATTTTAGTTTATTACTTATTTTAATATTTTATACTATTGTAAGCATTCATATTAGTTCCGATTGCACTATTGATTGGATTCAAATGACTTTAAAAAAAATATAAACAAAGCATTGACCAGAAATCCACAAAATTCTAAAATCTGCACAACCTCTGGTCCCAAGCTGTGCGGATTTGAGGGAGTCTACTGTATTTAAAAGATGTTTGTTTACTTAAAACATGCTATTTTTCTTCAAATTGTTTTTATAAATTTAATGAAGTTTCATAAATTGTTTTAAATAAAAGATTTAAAGTGTAACAGTTAATGTTTTCATAAAATAAGTTAAGCATATAAATAATTTAAATGTAATTGTAAGTGTTACCTGCAACATGCAGTGATGTGACAAGTTGAACAAAAATGTAAACAAAGATTGTTGCCACTGCTGATTTAGAAACTCTGCAATGCTCAACTTAAACAGTTAATTGTAGCTTTGAATTGGTAAGTGGGTGTGTTCAGTAAACTGGTTTTAGTTTCTGCATCACTAAGAAAGTGTTTGTATAATTTTTGCATAATTAACTTTATGTTTGACTGTAACAGTGATTAGTCAATTTGACTTTAACTGTTTCATTCATTTTCGTTTGGTATTTAATGAGCAGCTGTTGGTGAGATGAGGTGGCAGTGGTGATGGCAGTATCTGAATCAATAACAGCAGTAGCTAGCACCAATAGCATAGCATGTGTGGTTTGTCAGGAATGTTTTACCAGAGATATATAGAAATATTACAAAGTTTTTAAAAGTATTTTCTTATGTGTGGGTCTTAAAGGCAGATATGAGCTGTGCTCATTTTAGTTTTTTAACAAAGTTTTATTAAGTAGTTTTTTTAATTAACACTAATTTAAATAAATAAAAATTTAGTTTGAGAAAAATTTGAATATTCTTTTTATCTTGCCATGTTTTCACGAACATTATGTCAACATACAAATGATCCACAGCCTAACAGCAGTAGCAGAGTTGCATGCTTATTGTGTTAATATAGAATCATCTACTTAAAGAAAAAAAGAAATATATTGATGCTAAATAGATAAATATATTGCAGCTGTTATATATAACGCTGATACTCCAAAGATGTCCTTTCCAAAGTTAGATCAAGATAATTTTAAGGCTTGAACATTTAATGTCAACATGTTGCTGTGTAGCCAAGGTTTATATGAGTTTATGTCAACAGAAGACAAATTAAAGGAAAAAATAGATACAGCTGGAAAGGTGATAGATGAAGAGAAAAATAAATTAAGGTCGCAAAAAGCATTTGCACTCATTTGTTTGAGTATGAATGAAGAAATTAAAAGCACAGTATATCAAGCAAAAGATCCGTTTGAAGCATGAAAACTCCTTTAAGCTGCCTATGAACCATCTTCAAGAGCTAGAGTAGCCTCACTTAGAAGAAAGTTTATGGAAGTGAAATTTAATCCAGCAGAAACTATGAGCTGTTACATTAATTGAGTGCTTGAAACTGCAAAAGATTTAGAAGAAGTTGGGAAGGTTGTACCTGTTGATGAAGTTGCCTATCAAATAATTGAAAATTTGCCGTCCAGTTATGAAAATCTGATTATGCAGTTATATCAGTCGCCTGATGCAGATTTCACAGTTGATGGAATTTGTCCTTTTCTACTAGCAGAGTATGACAGACAAGTTAATAAATTATCTGAGATACCGCAATATTTAGAAAGTAAATCCCTCGTATCTTCAAGTGGAAATCCTCATGTCAAGCCTGAATCAAGGAGATGTTTTAAGGGTGGATTAAAAGGTCATTTAATGAGAGACTGTAAATAATATATTCCTAACTTCTCTTGTAGAGGCAGTCATCAGAAAGCGAATCAAAAGCAGGGACGTTCTTCCAAGATCGAATCGAGAGGTGCCCATTTTGTAGCAGCCTTAGTTACCAAAGATGCCTGCACAGAATTCTTGTTGGACTCTGCAGCAACAGATTGTTTTTGTAATGATAATTTTTTTTTCTTCTAATTTTAGGTGTATGAGTAGCAAGGCCAGCATTGCAAGAGGATCGGTGAAAATAAAAGGTGTTGGAGATATTTCCTTGGAGGTAAAATCAGGTGGTACAACAAAGCAGGTAACACTCACAAATGTTTATTATGCACCTTTAATGATTAGAAATTTAATTTCAGTTAGAAGTTTAACAGAAATGAATTTTAATGTTGTTTTTGATAATTCTTGTGCAATCTTATATTTAGATAATGTGCAATTTTTGAAAGTACCTTTGGTAAGAAAATTTTATGTGTTAAAAGCAGAATGTATAACCTCACATGAAGCAAAAAAGATAAGTAATAAATTGAAGTTGTGGCATGAACAGTATGGGCATTTAAATGTTAAAAATTTAGTTCAATTTTCAAAAACCAATAATGTTGTGGTGTTATATAAAATTAGGGAAGAAGCTCTAGTCTGTGACACTTGCTATTTTGCCAAAAGCACAAAGCAGAGTTTTCCTGCTATAGATGAGATAAAGATGAGGAAAATTTTAGAATTGTTACATCTCGATCTTCGGGATACTTCTCTGAACCTTATATGGGTGGAGCTCGATACTTTTTAAGAACAATTGGTGATTATTTTCGGTTATGATTTTGTATATATCCTTAAACATAAGAGCCAGGTTTTTAATTATTTTAAGGGTTTTAAAGCTTACACAGAAAGGTAGATGGGTAAGAAAATTAAAAGATTAAGAATGGACTGTGGAGGTGAATTTTTCTTGGATTATTTTAAGACTTATTTAGTAGAAGAAGGTATCAAACATGAGCAAATGAATGTATATTTGCCCCAAATGAACGGCATTGCTGAACGCTACAATCGTACATTAATGGAAGGGGCAAAATCTATGTTGACACAGGCAAAACTTCCCCCTGGCTTATGGGCAGATTTTGTGGAAATGCATAACTACATGAGAAATAGATGTCCTCATGCAAAATTGGGAGGTAAGGCTCCATTAAATGTTTGGATGGGTAGACCATTTTCTGTTTGCCATTTAAGAGTAATAGGGAGTTTAGCTTTTGTGCATATACCCAAATGGTATACTAATAAATTAGAGGTTAAATAAAAAAAGGGCACATTAATTGGGTATGCATCAGGTACCAAGGATAACAAAACTTGGTATCCAGGCACTACAAATGTTCAAGAAACAAAGCACGTTAAGATAGTAGAAGGGTGTTTTTATAATAGAGCCAAAACTAAAGAAAAGGGAAATGCTACTTTTAAATTAGATCCTGTTGTTGAGAATGAAGAGAGCGAAATTGTGGTAAGTTCTGAGGACTCTCCTCCAATAAAATGGAAAAGGGTAGAAAAAGTTAGCCATGCTATTAACCTTTCGAGACAGGAGGTGGAATGTGACTTCCACTTTAGCGTGAAGGAGGTTCTCATAGAGTGGTGTTTTGAGTTAATGTTTCTTAGCTTCTATTTTGCTCATCGTGGAGGCTTCTGGAAGCATGTGGAGTACATCTGAATGAAATGTTTTAAAAGAATTAACATCTTGAAAACACTGGCCAACAAAAGATATGGAGCTCGCTCACACCATCTTCTCACGCTAGTCTTCTATTCGTAGCATCATAGAGTATGGTGCTGAATTTCTCACTACCGCTAGTTCTTCTTAGATGTAAAAAATTGAAGTTATACAGACATGAGCATTACAAGCCGCTCTGGGGCTCTGAAATGGACGCCCAATATGCTTCTTTTCAAGCATACTGGGACTAGTCTTCTGGCTGACAGGATCAAGATCTTGGCCTTTGGTTTTTGGGTGAAGCATCTTGCCCTTGGTAGCTGGTCCCCTCTCTTGGATTCTTGCAAGGATATTCTGGTCATGACAGGAAATCACTTCTCTTATGTTTGAGATTTTTGCTGATCTGAAATATGATCCAGATTTCTTCATCAGTTTCCAAGTTCCTTTTCCTCTTGATTCGGATGCTGTGAAATATTTCACCTCTGGTCTTCCTTTCCAGCATACGGACCTGGACGCTAGCATGATCGCTCTGATGTTTGCCAACTATTTCCAGAACTACACTGATTCTTGGGATATTACTGTCACCAATGCCTTCAAAGATTGATTCCCTCACTTCAATTGCTGGCTGTACTGCCACACACCACTTTGGATACAGGGTGCAGCAGATCAATTCTATTTTCACGATGGAGGCTCTTGACGAATAGGTTTCACTGTCTCGGCCTGTTCTGCTACTAACTGATACCTTATCGGTATTTCTGGTTCTCCAGTCTATAAATATGAAGTCTCCCAGAGTTATTCTTTGGCTCCATAATAAAATTGTTTGGTTGTGGAAGTTCTAGTTACAGCTTTCCTTTTACTGGGTTCCGGGACATCAAGGTACCCCCCTCAATGAAATGGCCGATGGTTTTGCTAAAAGTGTGTCTGCGTCTGTCCCTTTGATTGAGTGGACTTCCCCGGAAGATGATACTATCCATATGTACTCTCACGGCGTTCAGATGCAGGGTCACTGCTTCTATCGGTCTTCAGGCCCGTAACCAGACGGGGGGCAGAGGGGGCCGAGCCCCCCCTATCGTCCTCTAGAGCCCCCTCTAACGATTTCCCTAATTTCTATTTTTCAACAAAATGCATGTTTTAACTTTCCTCAAAAAAAAAAAAAAAAAAAAAAAAAAAAAGCATGATTTTTTTAAAAAGATTTTTTAACTGTTTTGAATGCAATGGGACTATACCAAAAAATTTGTATTCGGAACCCTATTAAATTAACTGTTTTGTGTTATCTTGCTAGCGATATAATACAATTCTCGAAACATACTCTAAAGGAGTATTTCTTTCTCCTGAAAAAAATTAAGTCCAGATGCCCTACTAGCCACCACATGTGTTAGTACATCGTTATATTTTCAAAGCAATGGACTTACACAGGATGAATGGAAACGGAAAGATGTTGTTATAGTTGACCGATAATTAATCAAGCAATGGTCAAAGTCACTAAAAATTCCTTAGTCATTAAAAACCTATCTTTCTAAATTTAATGGTTTGAATGTTGACAGTACGTACTTTTCAGTAGATTTCGTTAATGATGAAATATCACTTGGTAACTATAAGATGTATGAATGTTATAGAATAAGTTGTATAAGATGTTATAGAATGTTTGAAAATTATAAAGATAAAAAATGTCAATTTGTACACGTAGAATAAGAAAAATAATTGCTTGAAAGCCAATAATTGTTTCATGTTATGGATGTTGGTAGGGGTACATTAGGAAAATAAAAGAAAGATATATATATATATATATATATATATATATATATTTTTTTTCTGGAGGGGGGAGGGTTGTTTTTTTTAATTTTTGTCTAATTTTTTTCTTGTGCTTAAGGGTGTATTTCAATTCAAAATGCTTATTTTCAGATTTATTTTTAAATTCACTTTTGCTCTCAAATGCATCAAACTAACAAATTCTCTTATTTAGAAACTACACAATGTGCTGTGCTTATCATTTTTTTTTTTTTTTTTTTTTTTTGATAAACGCATAAAATATTGCAAAAAAATGCTCTCAAAGTTGGTGTTTTGAACTGAATTTTCCGAAGCTTGAGATCTGGGAACGAAAAAAATCATCATACTGAGAAAATAATTGTTTATAAATCAAATTCTAACGAATTGAGCAAAAAACGAAATCATCCGTCATCTAAAGCATCTCTTCAACAATTACCTGAGCAAGTTTCATGTTTTTACTTTTAAAATAAGTTTGAAAATGTATCGGAAAATTTTGAGCTGTTGAGGAGAAAAAAAAGATTTTTTCGAATACACCCTTAATGAATATATATATATATATATATATATATTATTTGTCTTATAACAATTTAAAAAATAAGCAAAAAAGTATGATTAAGATTATTGTGTTGAATTTATTTTCAAGTGTATATCTGCTACATTATAACACATTTGCAGTTTTTTTTTTTATTATTATTAATAAAGGAATAAAATTAACAGATGTAGTTATTCAGTCTCAAAGAAATAAAACTTTGTAATTGTGTTTTATAAGGCTATTTTCCAATCTAAAACAGTTACTTTTTACATATTCGTGAAATAATTTTACTTATAAAGATACTTGCACGTATTTAGACTATAAGAAATCAAACAGCATTTTACGTTTTTCTAAGACAAAAAAAAAATAAATAAATAAATAAATAAATAAATAAAAATAAAATAAAATAATAATAATCTGTCAAAAAATGATGCCAGATTTGAAGTTGTTTTATTTTCATTGCATTTAAGGACAAAATAATAGTCGTCTATAGACTATAATACATGATTTATGACATTTATAAGAAAACGGGAAACATTATTCAATTCTTAGATGACTGAATATGAGAAGATGAAATTTTTAGGCAAATGGAAAGAAAATCACTTCTTGGATACATCATAAACATTCTCGTTATTGAGTAAAAGAATAATATTTTTAAAGATCAATTGAAGTGAAAAAACACGCAATAATAAACAGTCGCCTTACATTTAATAAAAAGTGTTCCTGCCCTTGTTTTCTTTTTTGACATTGGATTAATTTTAGGAAACACGTGTAAAATGTATGAGAAAAAAAGGTATTGAAGAATATAAAATTAAAATCCCAATTTGTAACAAAACCATCATTTATCCCTTGAGGACGAACGACTTATGTACATGCCGCAAAAAGTGCTCAGAATCCTTGTTTATCCCCACCAGTAAAATTTTACTGTAAAATTTGCGTTGCTAAATCAGAGCGTTTTCTCGATTTAATAAGAAACAAATTTCTCTTTTTAAAATCGGGTGACAAAACATTAAACATTTCTTAAAAGGCTCCCGTCCTAAGGGGATTAAGTCCAGATGTGTTTCAACAATATGAAATTAATATATATTTGAAAATATGATTCGTGTTTGAAATGATTATATGCAAAATTTTAAATTTAATTATTTTTGTGAATTGTTAAATAGATGGTTTTAAAAATCTTATTTTTAATAAAATAAAGTCAGGCAAAATTAGTTTTAAGAGAAACTATATCATCATTAAATTAAATAGTATTTAGAATAGCTGTGACTTTAAAGTGATCTAATAATTCAGAAAAAAAAACAACAAATATTAATAAAATTAAATAAATTACGACTTGCTATTAGTTATAAACATTAAACGTATGGAATTAAAATAAGAATATGAAATTAAGTTTCTTTAAGTTTGTAATTTCAACCAAAACAAAAAGCAAAAACCATTTAATTTTTAACTAAAAAAATAAAAAATAAACTTTTTTTTACCAAAAATAAAACAGACTTCAAAAACTATTGCAAAGTATTTTATTCTATTTTATTTTATTTTTTGCATAATAGTTAATAAGAAATCAAATTAAGAACATTGTATTTATCATGTGTATTATTAATATTTATGTACATTAATTTGATTTTTTGGAGTCGGCGTCAACCAACCCAAAATCAAAAATAATTGTCCATTACAAATTGTAACAAAATTTAGTAAAAACATTGCAAAAATAATATCCATTTTCAGTCAATCAACTCTGACAGAATACTATATTTTAAAATCTATGTGTTTGGATGGTTTTCCCCCCCCCCAATGGCCAGTATAAACGCACTAATTTTGCATTAGCCATAATTGTAGTTCCTAATCTTACTTGAAAATACACATTTACAACATGCAACAAAATGTTACACAAATGATAGAATTATTTTTTTTTTAACTAAACATTAAATCGTAAAGAAATCTTATAGATAATTGAATATGTATCTATAGGATACTTCTACCAGTGGCTGAGAGATCCTGCTCTCGAAAATGGTTGACGGCAGGTGCTCGGCTTGAACCCAGTTGTGGCCGTCGGTCTAATTGTTTGGAGTTTTCCGTGATTTTCTTCAATCCTTGGATTTTTTACGTAAATACGAGGTAGGTCCCTTAGAAAGAAGCCATGGAGGGCACGGCCCCTTAGGGCAAATATCCCTCGGGCGGTCACAAATACAACCAACCAATTAACTATTGGATACTTATATTGAACTTGACTTGAGTTTCATACACACCAAAAAGTCAAATTAATGTACATAAAATTAAATATAATATTAAATACGTATGCTCTTAATTTAATTTCTTATTAATTATTATGTAAAAATAATGTTTATTATTTTGCAATATTTTTTAAAGAATGTTTTATTTTTGATAAAAAAGAAAAAAAAATATTTTATATTTATTTTCCGATGATCATGAAGTATTTTACATGTAATAATTTCCTTATAGAGAAGTTCCGTTATAGAAAGGTTAATCGGGTTCCTCTATAGGCAGGTCCATTTTATCAGTTTTTGCTATGTTTAGCTTGCTTAAGATATGGTTTGTTTAAAGATGTTAGCCCCCCAGAAAAATTTCAGAGCCCCCCCCCCTGGCATGACTCGCTGGTTACGGCCCTGTAGGTCTTGCAAGTATGTGTCTCATGAGGACATCCCTACTGTCAGTCATTCTCACCGTTCAGCTCTTAATATTAGAGGTGATGTGCTCATTTCCCGGATCCTCTGCAGGATGCTTATTACCCTAGAGATTTTGACTCCTTTTAACTTGGTTGCTAATGGCAGTTGCTGTCTTTGTGGTGTTTTGAATTCCTTGAAGCAAATTTTGTTTTCTTGTGTCAGGTATAGCGCTCAGCGCAGAAGTTGCTGGGCAGATTGTGATATGAACGACGAGTGTTTTCGTTCCTTTGATTGCTTTTTCGAGAAGTTTTGTTTGTCGAGTGATTTTCATAATTCTACTCTACGTTTTATTCACTGCATTGAGTATTTCTAGTTCGGTGTTTTACGCTTCTGTATAGTGTTGAGTTCTGCTCTAATGGATCACTAGGGATAACAGCCAAGCTGCTCACAGGTCCCAAAGCCCTCCACACACCTACACACACACACTGCCTACCTAGGAAAAAAAGAGTAAGATATTCTAACTTAGAAAAGTGAAAAGCATATAACTTTGGCAGAAGCAAGGAGACAATTTAATTTAAGAGAAATGAAGCATTATGCTGCCAAAGTGAAACAAAATACGGAACAAGAAAATATAGATAGCTACTTTAAAAAAATGGTGATGTTTATTGACCTGAAATTCCAACAACTAATGGATAGTGTTACACAATTGTGTGCTGCTATAAATCCACAACAACAGGATGAAATTCAAAAAGTTAATGCGGTAGACAAAAATGCGAATGATATAACTGGAAAAAAGAAACATGGAAATAGAGATCTTATAGCTGAATTTTGTAATACTTTGAGGGGAAAGAAAATTAAGTGATCAAGCTCAAAATAATGAAATTTCTCAACTGTTAGTAAATCCAGAAAGTGCCGATATGATTATGGATACTGGAGGTGCGTCATAATTTTGGACTGTGCTTAGTTTTTTTTTCTTTTTAGCTCACAGGCTATCAAAGCCTGAGAGCTTATTGTGCAAGCCCATTCTGTATGTATGTACGTACATTCGTTCATGCGTGCGTAACACGATAACTCATGATAAAAATATCCAATCCACTTGAAATTTTGTATATAGGTATATTCTGATAAGGCACTTCCCTGTTTAGTTTTTGGAGTTCATTCGATATGTATAAGAGGGGGAACGGGGGGGCCCATGCCCCTCCCTTTAATTGATATAAATGGGTTTTTCATTCAGATTTATCAGTTTTCATTCAAAATTTAGATATAGGATCATTTTGATGAGGCACCTCCGTGATTGGTATTAGGTGTTCATTGGATAAGTATAAAGGGGGGTAGGGGGAACTACCCCTCATAATTTAGGTAAATGGTTTGTCATGCAGAATTAACTGATTTGTTTCAATTTTTGGATACAGGTTCATAGTGGTAAGTAGCTTCCCTCATTAGTTGTGGCATTCTTTGTTAAATATAAAGGGGGTATGAGTGATTACCTCTCTCTTAAGTTAGCCAAATAGAGTTTTATGCAGAGTTATCCGATTTGCTTTAAATTTTGGATATATATCTTTCTGATAATTTGAATTTCTGACCA
The DNA here is from genome assembly GCA_964019185.1 of Maratus speculifer. Classification (NCBI taxonomy): domain Eukaryota; kingdom Metazoa; phylum Arthropoda; class Arachnida; order Araneae; family Salticidae; genus Maratus; species Maratus speculifer. The sequence continues at coordinate 141,830,149 of OZ025299.1, read as the reverse complement.
GTTTTGGAGGTTTAATGGTTAAGTATAAAGGAGAGAACTGGGAACAATGCTTCTATAATTACATAAATCTGTTTTTATGCAGAATTATACAACTTGCTTTGAATTTTGGAAGCAGGTTTATTATATGATAAAGCGTATCCCTGATTAGTTTTGAGGGTTCAATGATTAAGTACAAAGAAAAGAAATGGGGAGGGACTATTTCCTCCTTTAATTTATTTTTCGAAGAGCATTATTATATAATGCTGTAATATACAATTAGTGTGTATATCCTGTGAGCTCTATGCCATCAGTTTAACTGGGCATTATTCCTTTTTTTTGGTAATGTGGATGTGTGTGTTTCTGAACAGAAGATTATCCGGTGTTCATTTGCCTACAACTGTTGGGGTAAGTGTGTTATGTTGTAATTTCTTGCTTTTGTTGGTGTTGGTCTTGATTGTTTCTTGTTTGTTTCTTTTATATGGATTATTTTTGGTTGCAATGGAATATTAGAGGGATTAAGTCTAATTTACCCTGGCTTCGCACAGGTATTTTTCGAAATAGTTTAATTTGAGCTTTCAAGAGACTACTAAATCAGAATTCTACCGTATATCTCAAGAATAGGAAAGTTTTTCGTTTCGACAGAGTTGGCCATTCCTTGAAGAATGGTGGAGGTTTACTATTGCCAGTAAACAATCGGGTCCCTGTGAAAATTTTAAATCTGCCTAGAATTGAGTGTGATCATGAAGCTCAGACTATTCAAATTTGGTATAAAATGTGGTGGGTTACAATTATAAACATTTATGCTCCTAAAGGATTTGCAGCTATAAATTGGTTGGACAATATTAAGAGTTTAATTGGCGACTACTATGTTATTTTGGGCGATTTCAATATAAACTTCCTGAACTGGCAAAATAACCAGAAAAAGCATATGCTGGACAATCTTGTTAATTGGGTTAATTGTAATGATGAATTTTGATCAGGTTACTAGGTTTAATAGTGGGGGGAATGGGTCTCTTTAACTATTGTGTCTAATAGTTTAGTTCAGTTCTTAGAGTTAGTGATCCATTCGCATTCGATGGGGTCTGATCATTATCCTATCTGCATTCAGGAAATACATGGTGGTAGTGTGGATAGGAGGGATTTTTGGGGGCAGGTAAATTGGGAAGGGATGTGGTCTGAGTTGAATAGTTTCATTGATCAGGTTTATGAGGAGGGTTTTGATCATCAAATTCAGGAGGTTACCCATGTAATTAATAAGCATACAGTTAGGGTTCCAGTCAATAGGAAGAATCTTCCTCCATGGTGGGGGATAGTTACTCGTTGGCGCTTAAAAGGTATTATCACAGGAAGGCTGTTCGGCTATGTCAATTGGACTTAGGTGTCCAATTAGGATGTATAATGCAAAACTCAAAAAGCAAATTAAAAAAGGTAATAAGAAATTTTGGGAAACTGTAGCCAGAGAGGCTGAGACTCTACAAAATTATTCTAAGTATCAACTGGAAGTATGATGCAGAAGATAATACAGATTTTAACTTTCCAAATTGCCTGCCAGATGTGATCTCGCAAGCAAATGCTTTAGCTGTAATTTTTCAAAATTGCCCAGTGAGGCATGGCATTCCTATAGACTTCTCTGGGGAAGATGGTATTGATTTAAAGTTTATGATAGATCAATTGCAGAATATTATTTTTAAAAAAATAAATCTACCGCACCTGAAATAGATGAAATCAAAATGAGTTTTTTCAAAAATTTTAAACCTCGGATTTTAAATCAGATTCTTGAGATGTACAACCAGATTCTAGAAATCAAAGTTATTCCTAAAATATGGAAAGAGGCTATAATGCTCCTGATAAAGAAACCAGGAAAAAATAGGAATGATGTAAGAGGCTATAGGCCAATTGCTCTAACAGTCACAAGTAAGAAAATATTTGAAAAACTGATTTTAGAAATTTTACTCAATTGGAATATGGAAAGAAAGATTTTTCATCAAACCATTATGGTTTTATCCCATTTCGATACTGCGAAGCAGCTGCCTATAAAATATTTAAAGACATCAGGAGAATTAGAAATTCAAAGATGAAGGGTTTATCCCATTTCGATATTGCGAAGCAGCTGCCTATAAAATATTTAAAGACATCAGGAGAACCAGACATTCAAAGATGAAGGGGTTCTTAGTTGCATTGGATATTAAAGGTGCTTGCGATAATGTGTCGTGGGATGGTCTGCTTTTGAAGTTGAAAAATTTGGGTCTTGGTGCTGATCTTTGTATCCTTATTTGCAATTTAATTCAGGAGCTGACGATTCATGTAAAATGGAGGGGGTTGTTCTCTAGTCCTTTCAAATATCACAGAGGTCTCTTACAGGGTACAGTCCTTTGTCGCCATTTCTATTTGCAATTTATTTAGCAGACATATTTGAAATTTCTTATTCAGTGTGTGGTGTATGCTGCTAATTTTTTTATATGGATTTCATGATGATGTTGCATGGTTAAAGAGTATACTACAGGATCACATCATCAGAATTGTACAATGGCTTCAAGCTTGGAATCTAGAAGTTAATCCCAGTAAATGCCAAATTATGAAATTCGGAAAGTGGGAATAGCCAGAAGAAGACAAGTTCATGATCAGAGGGCAGGAAGTGATATTTTCTGAAAATTTAAGAGTAAATAACCCAAGAAAATTTTAAAAAATCATATAACCATGTTGAAAGAAAAAACATGATAAAAGCGGTTGCCGGAATTAGCTGGGGTTCTGAAACCAAATACCTTATACATATAACTAACTAGGGAACTGCAAGAAATGTAAGTCACCGATTTTGACGAAAGTGGTATCGTTAGAAAGATCTCATTATGAGGAGTAAAAAACGCAAAGAAACTACCCTCACAATTGAGTCCTTTTTGAGATATGCGACAATTTATGTCACGCAGCTAGTGAACACTTACTGGGAAACCGCAATATTTTTTAGCCTCAATTTTAAAGAAAGTGGTACCGCCAGAAAGATCTCATTGTGAGGAGTGAAAAACTCAATGGAGCTAGCCATTGGAATTCAGCTGTTTTCGAGATATTCGACAATTTATGTCATGTTTTGCACATTTATTACTGATTTTGTGCACACTTATTTGGGAACCGAAAAAAAATTATCTCCATTTTGACGAAAGTGACATCTCTGGAACGATCTCGTTGTTAGGAATAGAAAATTATGTAGCAGCAGGAACTGGAAATGAGACGCTCTTGTTATATGTGACAATTGATGCCACAGAGGTTATATATTTTTGCTGTTATTTATAATAAATAATGAAAAGAAGGCACAATTCATTAGTCAGATTAGCGAGTAGAATGTCTCTGTCAGGTACTAATTCCTTGCCTGGTTCTATTGGATGAAATTTGGGCATTGTAATGACGTCAATACTTGCTTTCATTGTGACGTCAGTCATGAAGTTTTAGTTCAAAACTGACTTTAAACAAATGGTTGCTACGTTTAATTTTTTATTGAATATAAATTGCAGAAAATCTTACCACTGCATTTAAAGTTTTAAAACCCTTAGCGATGAGAAATAGATATAATATACAAACAAAATAGAAAATACAGCATAGCAACCATTTGTTTGAAGTGATGATTGACATCATGTCAACCAGCTTGTAAGAAGCGAACACTGGTTTTATATATCTGGATTGGAAATTACTTCTTTTTTCGTCTAAATAGACATCACTTTCATATCGAAAAAAACATAACAATAAGTGATGAAAAAGGAAGATGAAAGAGACTATCGTTGTTAGCAGAGATGTTGCGTGCTAACTGATGGTGTTCGTCAACCAGTGGTCAATTTGAAATTGAGAAAGTTTTTAGATATGTGTTTTATTATTTAAAAGTGTAGTATTGTGAATAAAACGTTGAATGTTAAGAATAGATATTTTGCACTGCTTATCAAGTTACACACGGACTGACTAGGCTAATTTTACCAGTACCTGTAGAATGCATCTTAAGTGTGCTGGTTTAGGAAAAGCGATGCAAGCCCCTGTGAAATCATCAGGGCCAGTTCTGAAGATGTGTCGGTGAGTCTTCGGGCTGTAATGCAATTGCCGACAAATCCGTTACTTCTACACTTGTTCGTGATCCCTTGCTGTCTCATTTTGGGAACTCTAAGTTGAATAGAGAAGCTACCAATGTAGAAAATCAAATCAATCGCTGAATTCTTGACACCATGAAATTTTTGATTGAGAATGAATTTTATAATTCTATGGTTATGATAATAACTGCAGACGTAGAAGATAATGAATTAGAAGATGATTCTACATACGAACCCTCTATGGAAAAGGAACAAGTAAAAGTTCCAGAAGTTTCTTTGAAAGTAATGAAAAAAGCAGTTGAGGCATATGATAAGGGAAAAAAAAAAACAAATTAAAAGCAGCAAAGAAACAGTCCAGACAAGTGACAAGCCACATAGTAATTAAGCGGTGGTGGCAGTATTTGGAGAAAGGTGGCAATACATTGCAAAGAATGAAATTCATCGTCATATGTGGGCTGAATTTGTAAAACACCGTCGAGAATACAAGGTGACTGTTCATGATAGAGACTTCAGAATATGGGCTATGGACAAGGCTATTGAAGTAGGTTTAGAAAACATTAAAGCATCCGACAGATTTATAGCCTATTTTAACCAAGAATATAAAATAAAAAGCCGGAAAGTGACCCACATTGTAACCAGAAGGGATGCATTTCCAGAATTATCTCTCCAGCCCATCATAGATTCTTTTCATAGTAATGTGCAAGAAAAAATAATAGAAAAAAAAATATTCCCTCAGCTCAATCCTGAATACTGATCAGAGCGGTTATACTTATGAATATGTATCCAAAAGAACTCTTGACTTTCAAGGGTCCAAAGACATGGCTGCTGCAGTTAAAAGTAAGCAGAAAACAACCCATTCTTATACCATCCAAATGACTATTTCGGCTTCTGGAAAGTTGGTTGGCCCAGTTTTCCTCATAACCCAAGAACCAAAAGGTGAATTTGGGCCCCAAGTGAAAAAAAACTAGAAAAAATGTGTTACAATGATGTTGACATCGTGTGCTCCAAGTCAAGAAAGAGCTATAACAATTGACAGCAGAGTACTTCATGAAATTGAAAGAGTCCATAGGCTAGAGGTCTGCACGGGCCGGGCCGATTTCCAATAATGGCATTCGGGCCGGGCCGGGCTCGGGCCTTACTTCTGAAGACTCGGGCCGGGCCTAGTCACTAATCCTTTTGGGCCGGGCCTAGTCACTAATCTTTTTGGGCCGGGCTGGGGCCTTAATTTTTTTACTGGAGTATCGGGCCGGGCCTAACTTTTTTTTCCGTACGAAGCCGTGACTGATTCCATTCTTCCTAGTTTTCATGGACCAAAATAATCAATTCCTATTGAATCTTCCTATTATGAAAATGCTTTTCTCGACTTTTTATAAATCAGTAATATTTGGCTTTGTCCAAAAATTTCTGCAAAAAAAGCATATACTTTTAAGCCGTCATTATTCTACAATTAAACATTAGAATTTATTCCTTTTAAAGAATCGTAGATTACTAGGCGTTTTAAAATAGAATTAAACACACACACAAAAAAAAAACATGATTATGACGGAATTTTTTTTTAAACTGAAAACTGAGTTTCTTTTAAAATGTTCATCCATGCAAAATGAATACAACAATACGGGAGAAAAAAATATATTAAACATTTACATATCTGTTAAGAAGGGAATGCATTTTTTTCGTTCCAAAACTATTCCGTCTTTGGAAATTTTACCATATACCGCTTTTTCGATTTTTTGTCTCCATTACAGGGAATATAGATTAATAATATTAGTGATAACTGAAACATTTACATACAACAAACAAAGATTCATTTGAAAGCATAAATATCGCAGTCTACGGCACTTCTGCATAAATGGAGATTATAAACATGGAAAAAAAAGACTAATATAATTTTTTTTGGTCAGAACTCTTCCTTAAGATTAAAGATCAATGTTCTGTAGAAATTCACTCGAGCCGGGCCGGGTTCGGGCCGAATTTTAAACTTTTTTTCCGGACCCGGCCGAGCTTGGGCCGAAATTTTAACTTTCGGGCTGGCCCGGGCCGAAATTTTAACTTTCGGGCCGGGCGCGGGCCTGGAAATTTCGGCCCGTGCAGACCTCTACCATAGGCAACAAACAGACCCTCCTTCTTTTGGATCAGTGGTCAGGACAGAAAGACATCAAGCTCATGAAAGAGAATTTGGGAGAAAATGTAGAGGCTATGTCCTTCCCTCTGAGTACGACAAAGTACTTGCAGCCACTCGATGTGCTGGCCTTCCATGATTACAAACATGTAATCAAACGCATGCTTGAATATTCTTCGACTCACCAAAGCTTGTGTAAAGATGAGGACTTAACAACTAGGGAAGCTCTATTTAAAATGCATCATCTCATCTACAATCAAATATCAGCCCCTGTATTTGACGCCATAAGACGGTATGCTTTCCAAAAAGTGCTAATACAGAGAGACATTCCATCCTTCAAGTCAGTGAAACAGGTATGCTTCGACATACCAGAGAAGGTCTGCAACAAGTGCGATCGTCAGTCCTTTTTAAAATGTTCCTGGTGTCAATTTCCATTATGTTTTACACACTTCTATATACAAGATCACAACCATCAATGAATACTGTAAATGCATAGCGCAACAAACACACACATTGCACACAAACTAGCATATTTATAGCTATTATTTTTTCTTTATTTTTTCATAATTGTTTTGATTATATACTTAATATTCAAAAATAATATAATTAAATTAACAGGAAGCCAATTAATTACAATTTTTTTAATTTAGCAAAATATCAAGATTAACAACATTGTATTAAATTAAAATAATAAATAAATTGTCGGATATCTCAAAAACGGCAAAATTTTTGACAGACGATTCCATTGAGTTTTTTAACCCGCACCATGATATATTTTCAATGATACCATTTTTAGTTAAATCAAGGCTAAAATATTTTGCGGTTCTTGTATAAGTGTGCATTAGCTACGTGACATAAATTGTCCGATTTCTCGAAAGTAGGTCATTCCAAGTAAAATGAGCAAAAATTTAAAAAAAGTCATGGCCCTATGGTAACCGATTTTGATAAAATTTAATACACAGGTTCAATTCATATTCAAATAGAGCTCTGCAAAATATCTTAACAAAAAATTAATTATTTTAGTAGTTATGGACTTTTAAAAAACTTGTGATATAGAATGGCATGTGTGCAATCGTCCAAAGTTGCAAGTTTGAAATTTTATATCTCAAAAATTATTTAACAAAAATAATTTTTGCTTATAATATTATAACCTCAGAAAAAGTATTTTCTTATTTATTTAATGATAATAATCTAATAACGCCGTAATTAATTTTAAATTAGTTGTGAAAATGAAAAAGTGTGAATTTTGCGAAAATTTGAAGCATTATAAAAATTAAACAAATTAAAAAACATATGTTAAATTTATACCTGATATAGTAATGACCATAAAGATCGATTTCCCCAAGTTTGAAAGTTACCATTTATTTCCTTCAACTTCAAAAAAAAATTTAAAAACTAAAAAAAAATTACAAAATCATAATTTTCCTATTTAAGTATGAACAAAAAATGAATAAAGGAACGGTCCGACATTAAACAATATTGCACAGACATAAAGATTAATATGTTCATTATATGCTAGAAAAATTTCAATATTGCCTTTTGATTCCTAACATTGAAGAAAAATGATTTCAAAAAGGTATTTTTGTTACATTTCATGCAAAATTTCCTTTGAATTTGCATGCTTTTTTAAAAATATTGTACGATTTCGATTTAAAAATAGTGCTGCCATCTATTAGATTTTAACACTACTAGATAATTCTTCAATTCTCATCACTTTTAGTATAAGCCTGAAGCGAAAAAAGAAAAGAAGAAATGGTGAGAAGTAGCATTTGAATATTTAAAATATACACTCTTATCTTTGATATCAAGTAATTTGAAATGATATAAGAGATTTCCTTCAAGACTAAAAGACCAATAGAAACATTGCCTTTTACCATCCTTTTTTTCCTTATTTTTTTTCACATTAAGGAATAAAAAAGGCATATATGAAACTTCTTGTGTTTAAAATATATACTTTTATCTAAAATGTCAAATAGTTTTGAAGTCATAACACCTGTCCTAAATTTTTTATAAGCAAAAGAAATATTGAATTTTCTTCTTAAAAATTTTCCTTTTCTATATTTTTTTCTCAGTAAGGAATAAAAATTCAAATCCTAAATTACGCCAATCTCTTACTTAGTATCCATTCTTATCTGAAAATAATTTATGATATAGTTTTTTCATCCCCAACGCTAATAATACAGATTGAAATTTAAAGCATGTAAACAAGAACTCGATGTTGTATCAACTTTTAAAGTGAGTTTACATACTTAAACAATCTGTCCTGTAATCTATTATTTTGCATTTCTTCATAAATAAACATGTTGTACTTATATGCCAATTTTCATTCAAATCTGTGACATGGCAGCCACAGTTAATTTGCTTATTTTGTGTGGAATGACCCAAGTGGCTCATTTCTGACGGGTAGTTCCATTGAGTTTTTAAATCCTTATGATGATATCTGTTCAACAATACCACTTTCGTCAAAGTCGAGACTAAAATTTTTTGCGGTTTTCCAGTAAGTGTTCTCTAGCTACGTGACATAAATTGTTGCATATCTCAAAACCGACTCAATTCTGACAGGTAGTTCCATTGAGCTTTTCACTCCTAACAATGAGATCTTTCCAACGATACCACTTTTGTTAAAGTTGAGGCTAAAACTTTTTGCAGTTTCCCAGTAAGTGTTCACTAGCTGTGTGACATAAATTGTCTCATATCTCAAAAATGGCTCAATTGCGATGGGTAGTTCATTGAGTTTTTTACTTCTCATAATGAGATCTTTATAACGATACCACTTTTGGCTAATTCCACGCGAAGGTCAACCTGAGAACTGATTTTTAAATTTTAATGGAATTTACTTTCTTTGGTAGCAATTGATAGAAAAATATTCAAATCTCATGGAAATATGCCAATTATTATTATTATTTGATATAAATTGTCTTTTTACAGTTAATTTTATCAGCTTCACTTACAAATCTAAAAAACATTAATTTTCACTCCAAGTTTGGTGATCCTGTGAGTATTCAAGTTTGAATTTTTTTCTTTCTTTTTTTTTGCACCATATATTAACAACCCTTTTCTTTCATACAGACATAAAAATTATCAGTTTATTTTAAAAAAAAATTCTGTATCCTCATAAATGCAACCTCAGGTATGCTCGTCATTTCTGTCACATGAAAACATGAAATTTTTTATTTTGCATAAAATCTACTGGCACAAAAGAAATAAGTGATCATTTTCTCTTTTGTTATACTACAAGTCAATGCTTCATGCAAAATTTGTTTTAAAAAACTCCATTTTAGTAATTAAATAAAAGTTCAAAAACTGTCATGTCTGTCACATTTGTCATGTCTGTCACAAGGAGTAAAGGCTGATTCATGCCTGGTCACAATTAACTAATAAGGTTAAATAATATTATTTACAGTGCCAACTCCCTGTAATATTAGTATTAATGCTAACCTCAACCTCACGATAAATATGCTATAATATAAAATATTCAACAATTTAATATTGGAGAGTTTCTTGGAAAATCATAAGGAGTTTAAAGTGCAAGGAATAGAATTCCAATTTGATGGAGTTTCCCAACATTTTAAACAGAAGTATGCATTATATTTTATGACATTGAACAAACTTCCAACAGCTTGGCATTTCTCAGCAAAATCTCATAGGAAAGGCTGTGTTGAGGGTTTAGATGGCACCATAAAGTGTCGAGTCAGGGAAGCTAGCCACCGCCATGCCAGATGTACAGATCCAAGAACCTCTGCTGAATTTGCAGAAGCTGCAAAGACCATTAGTTTAAACATCAACATACTTTACACTTCAGAACAGAATATTCAAGCAGTTAAAAGCAAGCTTGACAAAAGCTTGGGTAGGAGGTGAAGAAATAAGATCAATTCCCGGAACACAAAATGCTGATTGTTTTATTTCTTGTTCTCCTGGAATAATTTTCAGCAGTCTAACATTTGTATGTGAAAAAGGTTTGAAATTGAATTTCAAAACTAGGAAATGCATTGAGCAAAAACTTTCACCATCTGCGACTATAAGGCCAATTGTACAATGGAAGTGTGGCCAATTGGTGACAGTAAAACATGACAACCTTCAGTTCCTTGGACTTATGCTTGAAATAGTGGAAGGACAGTTATCACATAAAATGCCTAGAGCCCATCACTACTAAACGGCTGTATAAATTTGAATTGAACAATCAAGCTGTATGGTACAAAAGTGACACAATATTAGCCCATGCTGAAGCTCCCACATTAGACAAATTCTCATGACTTTTACAGGATTGAGAACTAATAAATTCTGAATAATTACTTTATACTGCATAAAAAGTTGATCACAAACTAGAATTAAGAATAAGAAATCAAAATTCTATTTATTAAACAATAGAGAATTTTTTTTTCAGACATGTCATGTCTGTCACAAAACAGTGTCATGTCTGTCACATTATAAAATATTTTATAAATATTAATTTTTTTTTAAATTTATATTTTTCTTTTGATTTAATAAAAGCTAATAGTTATTTTTATTATATAAATTTTTTATGTATTTATATTGTGATAAGTTTCAGAGCTTTTGAGAGTTAATCCAAGTTCACTGCAAAATTGTGTCCATTTTATGTCATGTCTGTCACGGTTAGTTTTTGCCCTCAAAATAATAATAAAAAAAAATATTTAATATTTTTTTGTGTGTATATTTATAGTTTAGGTCCATATATGTCATTTCATTAAATTTTGTTCCAATAAAATAAAATTTAAAATGAATTAATGGTCTGGAAAGCTGTCCAATGTCATGTCTGTCACACGTGGAATTAGCCTTTTGCCAAAATCGGCGACTTACACTTCTTGCAGTTCCCTAATAAGTGTATCATTGGATCCTTATTAGATGGAAACCCCTGGATTTTTATGCATTGTACGAAAATGGAAGATCAGACTTCAGGTAATACAAAATATTGGCCTCAGGTGGACAAATGGTTTGCCAAAATGGTACCCGATTCCAATTTTGCTGCAGGAGAGTGGTGTTTGGAGAAATGATCTATGAAGAGAGTATCTTGCAATTAAACGTATCATATCGGGGTATAAATACTGGGAATATACGGATGTATTCTCAAAAGATTTAATGTACAGAGAAATGAATATCCTTAATAGGTATAATACAAACATTAATGAAATGGTGACGTATAAGCGGGGAAAGAAAATTAATAAAGATGTACAGATATTTATAAATACTGCCCTTTTCAAAATAAAAACTTCCCAGAGGATTTAATCGGGATTTCTTTTCATAGTTTTTCACAAACACATAAGAATAATGCTATTTTTATTGGGACTGATGCATCAAAGGATAATCAGGCTATGGCAATAAGCATGGTGAATCAACACACTGGCAGTCTTTTGGCGTTTCATATCCCTAATGTTAATTTGATTTTTACGGCTGAGGCTATGGTGTTACTGGTGGCTATAAAGTATTATACAGTGGAAAGGGGAAATTATTTTTTTTTCTCCGATGCGAAAAGTGTTCTGATGGCTTTACAAAACAACCATCGTAAATCGGTTGCTATAATTATTCGACTGAGGGATGAAATTAACAAGAGTTCAGACAATTAGGGTATAACTTTAATTTGGATTCCTGGCCATAAAGGAATAGAGATAAATGAAATTGCTGATAATCTGGCTAGAAATGATCCTTATTCCAAAGTATGGATTCCTTGGTTTTCTCCAGAGGATTGGATAATGGCTGTGAAGCGTAATAAACAAAAAGAATCTGACTGGGAGTGGGAACAATACCGTAAAGATAATAGTGGATGCTGTTGGGACTATGCTGACATAGGTCATCCCCATCAGAATTTAATTAGAGAGAATGGTGTTGTTTTTTCAAGATTCTTAACTAAAACTGTTTTGACTAATGTTCGGTGATAAAGGTTTCTCAAAGGTGGGGATGGGAAGTGCAGTCTGTGTAGGGAGGATGATCAAACAGAGGAACATTTGGTGTTATGTTGCAAGAAGTTTGCTGGTACTCGTGAGAGGTTATGTAAGAAACTTCAGTTGAGAAATGTTTCATATGAAGATATTTTTGTGATGGCTGGTAGGAAAGGTGATGTACATCTGCTTTGGCTTTCTAAATTCTTTGATGAGATTTATCTGTACTGGCCTAGATGGTTTGGTGATGATAGGTAGAACCTAACCTGTTTTGAGATGGCGAGTTCTGATGGGAGCAGTTGTAGGGCAGTCTGGTTTATTTTTTGTTATCGGTATCTAGCGAGAGTAGTATGGGCTAGTCAGTTTCTTGTAGTAATCGTTCAGTCAATAGTGGGTTTGAAGTGGTAAAGTTTAGAGTAGTTGTTGTTCACAGTTTTTTTGTGTCTTGATTAGTATGATGGGTTTAGTTTTTGTTGGTGGTTTGCAGAGTTAGACAGCTATAGAGAAATATAAAGCTGCTCACCGGGTCAAAATTAGGTTAAATCATCATTAACAACAACAGCACCATCACTTTTTATAAATAAAGAAATAATGATGCTGGCCACATTTTATGCCATGCACCAATTAAAATGCCTTTGGATGCAGAGTCGCATGCATCAGCTAAAATAAAAATATAGTCCATTATTGTAAATTGTTTTCTATATTGGCTGGTAAATCTGGGAATAAGATTCTTCACATAAATTTTGTTTTAAACTGGCACAAATAATTTACTGATCCATCGATAGAAAAAGAGAAATTGTATTTGGAGGTAAAAGTAATGGACAGACATCTTTTTCTAGTAGTTTTCTAGTCTTTGAGTGTACCGTATTTTCCCGCATATAATCCGCAGCTGTAAATTTTAGAATTTATAAAAAAATTTCAGCAGATAATCCACACCAGCATATAATCTGCAGCTTATACGATGCTCATTGTTTTTAACATTCCAAAATACTAATAAATGAAGTTTCTATTGATTTAGCTGTCCTATTTAAATGATAATTGTAAGTAAAATAAATAATTGTAGGATAACCTCAAGTTAAAATAATAATCGATAGTATCAACAATATTTGACAATAGTTTGATAATTTTTTCCTTGTTCTTCTACTATAATGAAAATTCGATTACGGTGATCGATTATATTCGATCTATTACCAATAATATTTGAAAATTGTTTAGTAATAACAGGTAAAAATATTTAATAATAATAATATTTAGTATTTAATAATAAGTAAGAGACTCTTATTCCGTGAATAATATATTTTTCCTTTTTCTTTTGCCATAATTGAACATTCGATTATGGCAATCGATTATATACGATCTATTACAACCTCTGCCTTTTCTATTACATCCAGCTAAATTCATCTGTGTAATTTATGCATTTTCTTTATCCATGTGACAAATAAAAGAAGATTCAGCTAACAAATGATTAGATTGCAATTTTGATCTAGATGAGCTGAGAAACTCTGTATTCTTCATAGAAGCATGCTGCAAAAAGACTAGACAAAGTCTTCAAAAATCAGTTGGTTGGTTGTATAAGGTTTAGTGGCACAAAATCCCTTGAGGGACATGCTGCGCCAAAACAAAAGACAGAAAAGAAACAAAATCCAAAAGAAACAAAATCAGGATATCTGGATGGGGTATCCCATCCAGATATAGTGTAAAAGTTAAAAATTTAAAAAATATTACAACATAATATAAATGGTAAAATTAAAATCAGTAGAAGACTCATTTGGATAGGGTTCCTATCCAAATGTCGTTAACACATCAAAGTCATAAGAATAAGGTCCAAGTCATAAGAACAAAAATAGAGATAAAAATTCATATTTCAGAATAAAATCCTGCATGTTTTAAAAAAGTAAAGAGTGCCCCATGAGGTGTTTCTCCAATGAGGTTTGTCAAATTAGGTGATGAAGAGTTAAAATATATTCTGTACAAATGCCGGAGGCCCGGACAGTCAGTTAAAAGATGATGAATGGTTAGGCAATCAAAATGACAATGAGGACACATGGGTGCATCCTCTTTAAATAACAAATGTTTATGAGTGATTCTAGAGTGTCCAATTCTCAGACGGGTCAGAAGAACATCTATTTTCCTTGGATAATTTTGAGGCCAGGTTATGATCGTTGGCTTGATGTGGTGCAGTTTATTATTATATTCTAAATTCCAACTTTCCTGCCATTTATTATGAATGTAGTGTGTTATAATTAGTTTAACGTCTGAGAATGGAATCTTATGATTTAAGGGGTTAAGGGCAAGTTTTGCTGCCTTGTCCGCTTTTTCATTTCCAAAGATACCCACGTGTCCAGGTACCCAGCAAAATAAGATATTGTAACCTTGATTTGTCAAATTATTATAAAGTTCCAAGATTGCTGAGACATAAGGATGTTTATTAAATGATTTTATTGCGTCAATAGCACTATTTGAGTCTGTATAAATGATGAATGAAGAGTTATGATGGTGAGAGATGTGCAACAAGGCTCTCTCAATGGCAATCAACTCAGATGTAAATACTGAAGTTGAAGGATGGAGCCGGTAGCTGAAACTGGTGTTTTCAAAGAAAACACCACATCCAACAGCAGTACTACTCTTAGAACCATCTGTGTAAATATCTTTATAATTTCTGAAACAGGATCGATGTGCAGCAAACAAATTTTGAAAGATAACAGGTGCAAGATTCTTTTTGTCATAACCTTTAAAAGGATGGAGGGTGGTAATGCTAGGAATTATCCAAGGAGGAAACTTGTTTAATGAACATGAACTCACCTCAATATTATTTAAATGGCTACTGCTAACAATGCTCCTTATTCTGACACCAAATGATGGGATGCAAGAAGGACGATGCTGATAAAGAATGTCATTGTCAGAATTTAAAATATGAGTATGAAGAGGATGGCCATGATGTGAAAGAATACGATAGTACAGGACCAAAGAAAGCTTTTCGCGAATGTGGTGTAATGATGGTTCATTACACTCGACATATAGGCTTAAAACTGGGGATGTACGAAATGCACCAGAGCAAACACGAAGTGCGCTATGATGCACAGTGTCAAGCTTTTTAAGAACAGAATTACGTGCAGAACCATAAATCTGGCAGGCATAGTCAATTTTAGAACGAATAATAGTGCGATAAATTTTCAGGAGAGATGTGCGATCTGCTCCCCAAGAAGTGTTTGAAAGTACTTTGATTAAATTAAGCAATTTTTCACATTTTGTCCGTAGTTGCAAAACATTTGGTAAAAAAGTCAGATTTTTATCAAAATATAGGCCGAGGTAAAGAACAGTGTCCACAACAGGGATTTGCTTTGAACCGATGAAAACTTCAGGATCTGGATGCAGATCCCTACGTCTGCAGAAATGCACACAAGAGGTTTTGTCTTGGGATATAATAAAGCCATTTTTGTTTGTCCATTGAATAATACGGTTGATAGCAATTTGCAATTGTCTCTCAATAAAACGCATATCCTGTCCTTTACATAAAATTTTAAAATCGTCGACATATAGTGTACCCTGAACGTTAGGTGGCAATTGGTGCAGGATATCATTTATCTTGATAGCAAAGAGGGTGACACTCAGAACACTGCCCTGTGGTACACCCTCTTCTTGTACATAGAAACTGGAGAAAACACCCCCAATTCTAACCTGAAAAATTCTAACTGCGAGGAAGTTCATTATAAAAATTGGTAGGTTGCCACGTAAGCGCAGGTTAAAAAGATCACGAAGGATGCCATATCTCCAGGTTTTATCATAGGCTTTCATCATGTCAAAAAAAAAAACTGTCACCAAATGGTTGCATTTTAAAAAAGCAGTCCGAATATGGGTTTCTAAAAGAATGAGGTTGTCAATAGTGGACCTACCTCGTCGAAAACTGCTTTGAAAAGCTACAAGGCAGTTATTAGATTCTAAAAAATACACCAAGCGGCAATTAATCATTTTTTTACAAAAGTTTGCAAAGGCTGCTAGAGAGTGCAATAGGTCTATAGTTGTTTGGATCACTGAAATCTTTACCTGGTTTGGGGAAAGGAATTACAATAGCTTTACGCCAAGCTCTAGGAAAAGTGTGTTCAGTCCATATTCTATTATAGAAAGTGAGTGAGTTATTGAGTGAGGTGGTAGAAAGATATTTTATCATTGTATAGGTGATGCCATCGTGTCCTGGAGCAGATACACGGCTATTTTGTAAGCACCGCAAGAGCTCTAGTTTGGTGAATGGTAGATTATAGTCATAAGAAAAGTGAGAATTAAAGTTTATGCTGTTAGTTTCCATTTGTTTTTTGTATGTTAAGAAAGGTTCGGGGTATGAATCAGATTAAGAATTGGATGCCAAAGTACTTGCTATTGTTTCGGCAATATTTTTGGGAGAAGCTATGGTCTGCCCATTGTGTTTTAAAATTGAGATGTGGTTTTCTGAATATAGTCCCATACAATTTTTTACCTTTTTCCACAGAACTTTACTAGAAGTGTTGGAGTTTATGTTGGAAATGTACTGCATCCAGGATTCCCGCTGGCTTCTACGTCACACTCTTCTAGCTTCAGCCCTTGCTTTTTTGAAAGCCAGATAATTGTTATAATTGGGGTAGTGACAAAATATGTTCCAAGCTTTCTGGTGATTTTTCTTTGCCTTCTGACAATCATCATTCCACCATGGCTTCCTGTGTCGCGGCATAGAGTATGAGATTGGTATACTAATATCTGCAGCATTGATAATACATTGGGTAATATTATCAAGCGCATCGTCTATGTCACCCTCTATCATATTGCTTGTTATATTAGCATTGTTAGTGAAAGTTGGCCAATTCGCCCTATCATAGGTATAACGTTTAAAACAATTATTAGAATCCGTGAGCGGAGTAGTCAGAGTGATAAAAGTAGGAAAATGATCGCTGCCATGCAGGCTATTAGAAACCCAGAAGTTCCAATACGGATAAATGGAAGGAGAGCAAATAATGAGATCTATAGCATGAAAGGTTTGCGATGGTTCATGGAAATACATATGATCACCATTATTGAGCAGGCATAAGCCATTGTCAGAAATTAGTTTTTCTATTGTATCACCGCGTTGATTACTGTCAGAATTACCCCACAGTTGTCTATGAGCATTAAAATCACCGAGCATGATAAAAGGAGAGGAAAGTTGTAGAATGAGATTATCAAGATCTGCTGAATGAATGGTCGGGTTTGGTGGTAAGTATACAGCACAGATAGTAATAAGTCGGTTTATATGTGTACGGATTGCAACAGCTTGTAAATTAGTATTCAAATTAATTTGTGAATGAGGTACACTGCGAGATATAAAGAGAGCCACTCCGCCAGTGGCTCTGTCACTACCAGTAAAATCTTTTCTGTATGTTGCATAGTTGCGTAATTTCACTTTGTCATTAGGTTTAAAATGAGTTTCCTGAAGAGCCAAGCAGAGTGGTTGATGGTCTGACAGAATATCACGGATTTCATCATATTTGTTGTGGTAGCCGCGGCAGTTCCACAATATAATATTGCTCATGAGTGAGGTAATTTTATAGTTTTAGTCAGGCACAGATTCTTCGAATACAATATTTTCATCAGCATCCGAGTCACTGCAGTATAACTCGGCATCCATAACCTCATCCGTGTAATGCTTCAATTGCTTTGGATCTTTAATGTTTTTTATAATTGAACTGATGCGTGATTTTTGCCTCCCCTTCCCCACAGTCTTCCATTGTAGAGAGGCTGGAGTCGAGGTTTTCTTTTTAGTCGTTTGTAAAGGGATTTTATTTAGATTATGTTTTTTGGGAGTATCTGGTTTCTTCTGTGTTATTTTGGTATTCGTGGTAGGTTTTAGCTTAATTTGGGGTTGAGATGACTTATTGGATACAGCTGTCAATTTCTGTCGTTTATTCTCTAGATCATTTATTGTAACTGGTTCAGAGGATGGGGTATTGGTTGATTGCATTAGGGTAGATTTACCTTATGGATATGAGAGATCAGTTTGAGTAGCTATGTGTCTTACGGCTGTTGATTGCTTCTTGAGTAAGCTAGAGTAGGTAATTCCGACAGATGGGGTTCTATTTTCAACTAGTTTGCGGGCATCTGGATAAGACAAATTCTGGGTAATTTTTATTGTAACTATTTCTTTTTCACGGTTCCAGTTAAGGCATTTGCGGGAATATGCTGTATGATTTCCTTTACAGTTAATGCAGCATTCGGATTTTTCACATGAGGTATTGTCATGGCCGACCTCTGCACAACGTGCACAGGTGAGAGATTCACGACAGTTTGTTTTAGTTTGTCCGTAACGCTGGCATTTAAAGCAACGGATGAGGTTTGGTATATATGGTCGGACTCGACAGCTTAGATATCCTGCTTTAATTCTAGGTGGTAAAGTAGTGCTATTGAAGGTTAGAATAATATGTTTAGTTGGAATTATCTGCTCATTTTTACGGATGGTGATACGGCATACATCTATGATATTTTGGTCTTTTAAATTTTCTAAAAGTTCATCTTTGGTGGAGTATAAAAGATCAGGTTCAGATATTATTCCGCGGCTAGTATTTAAAGTTCTATGTACTTGTATGGAGACAGAAAAAGTGCCTATTGTAGTGCAATTAGATAGATGTGATTGTTTTGCAGTAGAAATCTCAACCAGCAAATCGCCAGATTGTAATTTTTTGAGAGAATGACCATCTCCCAAGACAGACTGGAAAGTTTTAGCAATTAGAAATGGGGAAGTTTTCTTAAAGGAGCAATCAGAGTGACTATCAGTACGTTTCACTATAAAAAAGAGGGTAAATGAAGAAGATAGTGCAGTTTGTTGCTCTCCACTAGGGAGAGAAGTAGAAGGAAAAGAAGTGTTTCCATCCATATTTTAAAAAAAATAAAATTCAGACACCGGCCGCACCACCCTCTCCCGAGCCCTACAAGGGGATGCACATTCGTGCACCAGTGCTAACCAGGGCCCATACGGTCACAAGACAACCCTATGTCAGTCTCCACCCTTAACGAGATGACTAGTAGTTGCTCGATCACTTGATCCCTAAAGCCAGTGACAAAGTCAGCTGACCAGCTGATTGATGCATACGGGACCAAATGCACCTCCCGTCTACCTGAAGCAGAGGCCAAAGTAGTGTGTTGGGTTCCCTCAACTACCAGGATCCCCCTTTCCAGGGACACGGGTCGCCACGCACGGCCAACACGTGGGTGGTTTACAATTCTCCATGAGTCGATATGCAGGATGACATCGGCTCATACAGAATTGCCCTCACCTCCGAAGAGGAAACCACAACGAGAGTGAAACAAAGAGGAAAGGAAGACCAGAGGAGTAAGAGGAAAAGGAAAGGAGAGAAATCACTCAGGTGCCCCGGGGTTGTGAAGCCCGTGAATACCTAAAGAAGGTATCCCCCTGGGGGGCTTCAAAAATCGGAGGCCACTCCCACTGGAATGGTCACGTCATATTTGAACCGCGAGAGGTTTCCCAAACAGACAATCATTTGATATGTTTACATTTTATAATTGCTGGTAGAAATGGGAAATCAGTTCAGCTTGAAAAAAATTTCATCAGATAATCCGCACTTGAAATTTGAGGTTTTTTAACAGATAATCTGCGGATTATACACAGGAAAATACCGTATATGACAATTGTCTAAGTGCAGTATTATCTACAAAGATAAACCAATCTTTGTACAATGCATATGGGCTTCTTCTACAAAATTGTTCTCAAACCACTCAGTGAAAATTTGCTGGATGATCCATGCTTTTTTTTATCATTACAATATATAACAGGCAAGATTTTTACAACTTTCAATGCTCTGGGATGAGCACTTTCAGAAATAACCATAAGTTTGCTCTTGTGGTTTTTAGCAACATTACTGCAGATTACAACAGTGATTCTTTCTTTAGCTTCTTTGAAGCTTGATGGGCCACTCTCAGCTCTAGTCACTAAAGTTTACCTTGGCAAACAGTGCCAAAACAATCCAGTCTCATCAACATTATAAATTTGTTCAGGACTCAAATTTTCATCTTTTACACGTGTTGAGAAACTGTCAATAAATTCCTCTACAGCTTCATTCAGTGAAAGCTTTTAAGGGCTGGATACCATGTAAATGTTTGATGCGAGTAAGCCATCCTGTGTAAAAATTGCACATACTTTCCACATTTAACTTTTTGTGGAACTCTTTTTTTTTCCTGCAAAAGTATTTCTGTTATGAAAACATTCTTGCTCCTTCTCTGCTTGAACCATTCATATAGTGCTTCATATAGATTTTCCTATTTTGTTGAATGAATTGCCTTTCTTTCAGCAATTCCTACATTACTTTTGCTTAACAAGGAATATTTCAGAATTTTTTCACTATTTTTCTTTATATCATAAACTGTTCTGGTACTTATTCCAAAGCATTCAGCTAAAAATCCTACAAAAGAACCAGCATGAATCTTCTTGATAATTTCTACATTTTGATGAATTGATCATGCCACATGTTTGCATTTTTCATCACCATCACAATCGCACTTAGTTCCAGCCATAATCTACTAATCATAAATTAATCAAATTTTCAATAAACAGGAAAACTCAATAAGAACATCACACAAATATTTTCAAAACATGAAACATGGGCAACCAACGATGAAGGATCTAATAAAACCCCTTTTCACAGCTCCATCCAACTAATCATAGATGAAAAAGCTTTTTTGTCTCCCATTGGTGGGTTAGTGACATTGCAGTATATGTGGATGTGGTCACAACCAACTGCTGAATAAAAATGAAGTGTCTTGGTTTCCTGCAGGCAATTGAGAAAAGTTGTATTTACTTCAGTTTTAAGTAGATTTCTGAACACATGGGGAAGTAATTTGTAGCAAGATTTTTAATTAATCAATTATGCATTTTTTTAGTCTTTTTTTTTTTTTACTATTGTTTCTGCATTTTTTGTGTAAATATGGTGTCAGAAAAAAAATATGCTTCATCTTTTCAGTTGCATTTTGATTATATAAGAATATCAGGTTAAAACTCTTGTGCTAATACTGCAAGTTGTTTCAATCAACATTTTTTAATATGAGGGGGAGAAGAAGAATGGTCAGCATGGTTAAAAATGTCTCTTGATTATTGATATTTTAAATGTAAAACACCAACCAGTTGCATCACACACCAGTTTTGCATCTTTCAAATGGAAAAATTTAAAGGGGGGACTGGATACCAATTATTGATCAAATCACCAAAATATTTAATTTCTCTCCAAAGTTAAAGTTAACAGTAACCGTAAATTCACTGCTTACATCTGAAAGGGTGTGCAAATTACTATAGGTGTTTGCCGATTAGAGAGAATCAATTGCACAATGTAACTGCTATGTGTAGGTGAGGCTTACTATAAGTTATTTCATGTATAATACAAAGTGCATAGCAATTTACAGGACCATGCAAAAGATTTCAGAAAGTATATTCTGTCCGAAGTACAGTATAATAGGATAAGAAATGTATTTTTAACTATAATATATGCTATTATTTTAACACAATCAAACTGATTGGCAAATTTCATACGAATTGAATATTTCTAACTGAGTGAAAAATTGCCCAGGCCAGGAATTGAACCCAGATACTTGGCTTACAAGGCCAATGCTTTACCTGTTAAGCTAACTGGGTGATAGCTGGCTGGGATTTTTCGCTCAGATAACCTTATTGGTCATAACATCTGGTCTGTCATTTAGACAGCTCGGCAGAATAAACTGCAGGTAATGGAACTCCATATAATGACATTTACATTATCCTATATAACAGTATATAAAACAAAAATAATTTTAAAGTTGGAAGAAAAAATGTAAAAAACTGCCATTATTAAAATGTAAAAAGAAATTAAATTTCTTTGTTTACATTCATGTACACAGTACAGACTATGAGAAATTGTGGATAACAGGTTTGCAGATTAGCAGTACTCTACTGTGATATATGAAAATAATCTCACCTATCTCTATCCCCCTTTATCATTAAATATTGGCAATTTAAAAGCTGAAGTTAAATGTGTTAAATCTTCAAAAAGTAGACAAAATATCTGCTAATATAAATATTAAATTTCAGAAAACAAATTTAAACAACAACAACAAAAAAAAATACCTCAAAATTCATTTTACGATGTTCTATAAAAAGTCTAAAATATACAGGCGTATCTTTGTTGTCTGTAATCCCTTGTTGTAAACCACGATTATCATCTTGATTAAGTCTTCTGTCAAGGAAAACATCAAAGACACCTGGAAACATATTTAATATATAAACAAAATGCATTACAATATTTGCAAAATATGTTAAATTTTTCTAAGGTTTTATGAAGAAAACTTTACCTGGCTTTAAAACTGTAACTCCAACTGAATGACCTGTTAGGAATGTGAAACGTCTATTTTGATCTTCCATATATGCCATAGTTGTAACTGGATAAACATTTGCTTGTATAGGCAGTTTACTGAAATATTTCCTTTTCATCATCTAAAAATATGTTTAAAGAAGGGAGAAATAATTTAAAATTAGAGCATGTTGCAGATTAAAAAAAAATTACAGGTCAAAGAGTTTCACAACGTGTGAAAATTTAAAAAGTACTTCTGACTTTGTTATAAATTAATATTAGTGGCAAATCTTCTTGATACGCCAATCATGTAATGCATACCTGGATCATTTCATGCCAAATCAACCAGTGACTCAACCTGACCCTTTCAGATTTCAATGAAACTCTCGGGAATCGTTAAGCCTGATGATATAAATGAGAATTTATGTTGTGTCAGAATTTTATATAGTTAATTATTTAATTTTTGAAAAATCATCCTTTATTGGCTTGCTTACTTGTTTTTAATTTTGAATTTCTCAAGTTCTATCAAATGTAGAAAATTTTATGACACTCATTTTAAAGAGGAGTTTATAAGATTTAATTTGATATGCAAGTTAACTATGCATAGTTAACAAAAATTAATTTTTTAAAAATTAAATTAAATTTTTTTAGATAGTCATTTTTAAAAAAATTTGATAAAATTATATGTTTGTTGTAATATTATAAGCTTAAAATTCTGAAATCTTTAGAGTGGGATCTCAATGGGATCAGGAGTTATAAAATAAAAGCTAAAAATTACCATTAAAATAACAATTTAATTCTATTTTGTCATTTATTTATAATTTGTATGTTAATTTTCAGTTTTTATTTCATAACTCCTGATCCCATTGAGATTCCACTCTAAAAATTTCAGAATTTTAAGCTTATAATATAGCAACAAACATATAATTTTTTCAAAATTTTTTAAAATGACTATCAAATTTTTTTTTAATTTTAATTAAAAAAAATTATACATTTTTTTAACTATGCATAGTCAACTTGCATATCAAATTAAACCTTATACACTCGTCTTTAAAATGGGTGGTCATAAAATTTTCTGTGTTTGATAGAACTTGAGAAATTCTAAATTGAAAATATTTATGCAAGTCAAAAAATATAGATTTTTTAAATTTTAAATAATTAATTGTATAGGAATTTAAAGCGATAAATATGAACTAAAAATATGCTCTAATTTATATCATCATAGAGAATTATCCCTGACAGTTTCATTGAAATCTGAAATGGTCAGGTTGAATATTGAATTTTTTTGGTTGATTTCACATGGAATGACCCACCTGGCAAAATTGTTTAGTCTTCAAAAATATTTTTTAAAAATATTGATTTAAAAATTTATTTTCACACTGAATGTAATTAAAATGTCTGCCATGGATAAAAGGATGGGCAGAAAAGTTTCAAAAATTGTTTTTCAAGTTGTAATACTGCAGAAAGGTTAAGAATTCTGAGAACTAAAAATTGGATTAAAAAAAATAATAATAAGATTAGTTTATATCTTCCAGTTGTGCATGTGTTCTTAAATTTGCCAAAAAGTGGAAAAATTCACATATTACTTAAATTTTTTTAATTTGCCTCTTCACAAATGTAATATCTGAAATTTTCATGTATTAGAATAACAAAAGAATGTTGAAATATTACTTAAATTTGTCAACATATACTGGTTGCGCATGTGCTCTAAAGTTTGGCAAGAATAACTTTTTTATGATAATCTTTTATCTTCTGTAGCTTATCAATATTAAAGTATAATAGCTCTTTACAACTTTACAGCACATGTATGAGTGGAAGATGTTGGTGGATTTAAAAAATATTTCAGCAATTTGCTTTGTTATTTTAATACATAAGAATTTCAGCTATTATATTCATGAAGAAGCTAATTAAAAAAATTGTAATAATATGAATTTTTCTATATTTTAAATATTGAATATATTTTAAATATATACTTTATTGAAATATTTAAAAACTATTTCAGCAATTTGCTTTATTATTTTAATACATAAGAATTGGAGCTATTACATTCATAAAGAAGTTAATTTGCAAAAAAAAAAAAAAAAAATGTAATAATATGAATTTTTCTACATTTTAGCAGCTTTACAGTACATACACATCCAGAAAATATAAACCGATTTTATTTCTTTTTTACCCAAATTTTAGTCTCCCAAATTTGCAACTTTTCCATTGCTTATAAACTATTAAACTTAAACTATTTTTGAATTTTTTCACCCCACCCTAATGCATAAGGTAATTCTAGAGATTCTTTGTAACATTATAAACTCTTCTCTACAAGGTTGTCCTTCAAGCATTTTATTACATTATTGATATCATCCACTACATTGTGGATGATGCAATAATGATCAGAGCAGCACAGTCTCATTATAGAGTGGGGATTAACATCTATATTATAAAGGCCAAACGTATCTGTGCTTAACGCATACGTCATTTTGCGAATGGCAACACTTTCCCATGCAATTTTGTTTTTGCAATTTTCGCTGCTGCAAATTTTATGCTCCTTAACATCGCACAGTTAAAATTTTTATACCGTCGTATTGAGAAAAATGCACTTTTAAATGCATTTTGCTTAAAAGCTGTATCTCAATTTATTTATGAGTTACTAATTTTTTTATAGTTTTTAGTACGAATTTTGCAATTTGGCAACAGAAATACGCCATTTTCTCTTGAAATTGAAAAGAACTGAAATAAAAATATCATGTCAAAAGAAAAAGTCTGACATAAAATCTGATGAATTTTTTTTTCGTTTTTATTCATTAATTAAATGTTTTTTTTAGTTTATTGCAAACTTAATTTACAAAGGATACAATAATTTCTCTTTACAAAAATGTATTTTAAATAATATTCGAATGACTTCACCGCATTTACTCAGTTTATATCAGAAAGCTAAATGAATGTAATTTTATTTATCCGCGTGTATGTAATAATATTTTTCAAATTTTGAAAAAAAAAAAAAAAATACAAATGAAGGATTTCTGATGAAACATGGAGCTAATATAAATAACGAAGTAAAAATTTGTGAATCATCACATTTCCGATTTGTTTTGCCGAGTGTCTTGAATATTGTTTTTGCTGCATTTGTGTAATATTCCGTCCTAATGACGTCATATGCAAACTTTTCTATAGATGTTATTTAAGACTGGATCCGTAAAAATGGAATGCTTTTAGCGAATGCAAATAACGTCTTTTATATAAAAAAAGCAAATGATTTTTAAGTGATCAAATTAAAATACTATGATAAGTGTGTATGTAAATTTTGAGACTATGAAAGTTATGACGGGTTTAGATTTCTCATGGGAATTCTATGATCATGTCAATTTGGATTTTTTTTTCATTTGCTTTATACCAAACATAAGAGCCTCAATTAATAATTTCATCATAATAACTGATGTTTGTTATACTTTACTTATTACATATGCGATTTAAATTTAATTTTAATAATTTAGACAACTAAGTTTTATAGAAATAAGTTTTTTTTTCCTTAAAATAATATTTGTTTGAGATTTATTCTGACCAATCTAATATGCCTATTTACTGTAGCTAATTTTGTAGGGTTGTTATAAATCAATGAAACAGTTTCTCCCAAAACATTTTCTTTTGTCGAAATTCGACGGGTTCCACCTAGTTTTTCTTAAAGGAAATATTCATTACTGTAATATTCCTTCTCATTTCCTCACATATAAGTTAGGGAGTTAACTGGTTTAGGCAATCGGGGAATACTCTGAAATCTGTGTACTTTGAGAATTTTCAAGTATTGAAGATGACTTCTTGCCTTAAGTGAAATTATAAATTTTGATTATCAGGACAAACTTTTTTCTGATACTAACAGTGCAATTTTCACTCAATGGTGCTGAAATTTGCTTTGTATTGTCTGTGTTTAATCATAAAAAATAATAAAAAAATAAAAAATTTTAAGTTTTTTTCTTATTGTACAAGCTTTGATATGTACAGTGCAACTTTGATTATCCGAACTAATTGGGACTGCTAGTACCTCAGATATTAGAAATCTTGGTTAATAGAAACTGTGTATAAAAGCTTGCTGTGCTAGTGAATTTAACATTTCTTAGAATAAAAAACAATAACTTTTTAAAATGTTACATAAAGTTATGTTTCACAGCTCAACAAATAAAAACAATTTCCAAATATTCTGTTAACAGAATTTTAATATGCTATTAATGTTTTACAAAGCATATTGCCTGCCCTACACATCCTGAGAATGTTTAAGTCCAGTTTTGGTCAGACTTGACTATATATATATATATATAAATATAAGCCTGATTTCCACCTGGCACAAACATGCAGAAAAAAAAAATAAGCCTCAATTTTTTATTGGTTCAGCCCATTGAAAGAATTGTCCTAATTCTGACAGTCCAAGTACGGGCCTCAGACTAAGCCCGGTCCAATGTAAACTTCCAAAAGAGCTTGTAGCATGGACAGTGAACTATAAAGCATGGTATTTTTCAAGACTCATTTACAAAAAATAAAAAAACCAGATTTCATTATCGTCTGGGTTAACAGAAACCTCAGTTAATCGAACCTGGGTTAACCTGGGTTAATGAAACCTCTCTCCCCTCAGGTTAGCACTAGGGGAGAGAGGTGTTAGTGTGGACAGAAAAATTTAATTTTTTAAAATTCTATGAGCATTTTCAAAATTTCGCAACCCTTTCAAATTGAAGAATGATATTTTCTGTTTATTAACATACAGGAAAGATGATGATAAATACAGTTAAACAATAAGAAAATTGGTAGTTTTTAACATTGATCCATGTGTCCACACTAACCCCTTGTAGTGGTTAGTGTAGACAAAAACAAAATATGTTGGGGGCTAGTGTGGACAGGTAATTTTTTCACAAATATTCCTTATTATCTAAACTTCTAAGTTTAAATTACAGTCTAAAGGGTTTATGGAGAAAGAAGTAACACCAACAATCACAAGTTGTGTGATTTTTTTTTCTATTATTCCACATTTTTAATTAGGGAATTATTTTTCATATCAAGAAAAGTAAAATGATGTGCTGTATCTTTTTTTCTGCAGAAATACAACATCATAGATACTAAAACCATTTACACTATCCACTCTGCCTACAAAATATACAATATTACAACATCTAACAGTTTGTGACGATGGGATTCATTTATAATAATGTAAAAGTTGATATTTCTCATGCTTTTAACCAACATAGAAAAATATGTATATTCTATTTTATTGAATTAATTTAAAATTAAGGCTAAATTAAGCCTCTAAAAATGCAAAATTGGTGAACAAAAAAAAAAAAAAAAAAAAAAAAAAAAAAAAAAAAAAAAAAAGCAAAAGAAAAAATTTCAAATTTCTGCTTGAAGTGATTTGATGAAAATTTCAATACAGTAGAACCCCGATAATCCGGATCGGGTTTTTCACTTTTTCTTCAAGTTTGAGAAGCGATTGGCTAATTTCTTTAATATTAACTTGTTGCATTGTCACATTCTGAATAATAAAACAAAAACTTTTTCGCCAATCGCTTCTCAAAGTTGAAAAAAAAGTGAAAAAACCGATCCGGATTATCGGGGTTCTACTGTACATATCGTTATTTATATGGAAAATAGTCTTACTTGATGTTTAATATAGTAATTACATTTGAAAGCTAACATACTTTCTGTAAATATTTTCATTATAATAAATTTAGTACTTAAAATACAAATTATGCCGCACAATAAGCTGTCTACATTAACCCCTAGTAGTGTGTCTACACTAACCCCATGCTAACATTGTGAAGTTATTCTTCAGTTATACTCATTTAACCAATTTAACCACTTCAACGGCTGCCCCGAGATAAGTTGGAGGTTAAAGCACTGTTTCCCCATACCCGTCGCCGGTTAAGTGGTTAATATCTTGATGAAGGTTATAGAAATAAAGAAGACAAGTCACACTTGTCTTATAGCAACTTGTTTATTAGATTCTAAATTTAAATTCTTTGTGCTGCAAAATTGAAACAGAAATCTTACTTTTACTTTTCATGCATGAAATTAAACTTCTTGCAACTATTCAAAAATTTTTTAACCCTTTGCAACTAAATTTTTGCTTAGTATGGAGTACATTGGTGTCAGTTTGTGTAAATTTTTTATTAATTTTTTCTACATTATTTAAATTGTTATTTTGAATGTCTACACTAACCCCTTGTCCACACTAACCCCCCCTCTCTCTTATATTTTTTTCCAACAATACTGGTTTGGGTAAAGTTGACTTTTTTTTTTTTTTTTACTGTGCATTGGGGTTAATTTTTAATTGGTTCGAGTTTGGTTTTGAATCTTGTGGTTCGGGTTCAGTGACCTGATTTTTCAAAAGAATTTCCAAACTATTTTTTTCAGGTTAAAACTCTAGATACAGTAAGACCTCTAATAATGGACATTCCCAAAATGCAGATACCTCTATTTTAGCAATTATTTTTTCACTTTCTCACACTCATACATTGGTACACTTCTTCAAACCTTTTTAGTTCCATATTTGGTTAAAAACTAAATATTGTAGTAGAGCATAGTTATGAAAGCCAGTTTATTCAATGACTAAGTACAGCAGAAATTACATAACAAAAAAGTTATGTAAAATTTGAAACAATAAAAAAAGATAAGTACATATAAGGATATTATCCATGTTGAAAAGCTCTATGATTGAAGCACATTTTCTCTTACAAAATTTCAGCTCAGCATGATTTAAAAATCAAATTCTCTGTTTGATGTCATCAGGGCCTATATCCCACATGACGATAATTGGCTGTCATAAACAAAACCAAACCAAACACTGTTTGATGTCAATAGAAATGAAAATAGATTTAATTCCAGAAGCTAAGTTGTTGTTGGAAAAGAAGAATGCTAAGCTCAAAAGATAATTAAAACTATTATTGATAAGAAAGTGATAATGTATATTTCAAATTGTAAAAATGCTCTGACATGTACAAGTAATCATATGCTATTTTTGATAGCAATACTAAACAACAAATGTGTAACTTACTACAGTATACTCCTTCAAATATGCACAGCTTTGGACCAGAAGTTGAGGGAATTTTAGAATTCTTCAGATTTCTGGTCACTGCTTTGTTTACATTTATTAAACAGCAATTTGAATGCAATAATGCAATCAAAATTACTATGAATAGGTCTAATATAGTAAAACATTAAAATAATTCAGTAAAGTAATAAGCTAAATAATGAAACATAAGATAATTTTACAAGGGATTAAATTACTAAAAGTAAAGGTCAAGTAAATAATAATATATTATTAAATATGCATAATAAAGATACGATACATTTTCCTTGAATTATTAAATGAAACTGTTCTCATAGGGATATGATTTATTAATTCACATCAAAATCATAAGGTAAAGATTTATTTCATGTTTACCCAGTCTTAATAATTAAGAAAGCTTCATTAATACATAAATATACTTGGTAAAAAGATTCTGATAACCAGTGGTATCATTAATATCTTCATTTTTTTCTTAAATTTTCATTAATGATGAACTATGAGTTCAGTCATGTTATTGAAAATTATATGTTAAAATGCACACAGAATTAAAATAAAAGTAAAAAAATTTCTAATTTTGCCCCTACATCTAGTATATTGAAAATTTCTTTGTTTAAATATGTGTTGATGTGCGGATTGTACGCATTTGCAGATTTGAAGGAGTTTACTGTAGAAGATTTTTTTTCAACTACAGTTACAGTTTCACGGCAGAATCCGATATTGTTACATACATAAATCAAATGGAAAATGTTGCTTTTAAACTGAAGGCCTTTAATAAGCAAACTGATGATGAAATGATTATATCTAAAATTTTATCCACATTTCCAGAAAAGTATAAACAATTTAGAAGTATATGGGACTCTACTACTATAGAGAAAATGATGTCATATAATGGCACTCTTACCGGTATCAAAGTCAGTATGAATGTCAGTGTTTCAAGTCGTTATGTTTTGCAGCCCAATTCTGAGACTGTTCGGCATCTATATTTGTTTTCATGCCTAGCTATGACATCGCTTCAGTCTTCAGCTTACAAGCATTTTTTTTTCTTTGATGATATGACATCATTCTTTTACAAATTCCACGCATCTGGATATGACTGTATCCCAATTTTACTATTGTGACATTGTACCAATGACGTTCGCTAGTTTCTAATCAGTTGGTTTGTACAATTGTTTGCTTTACTGTTACAGAACTGATAAGATAATATATATTTGAGCAACTTCATGTTTGTATGGCTTGCTTCACATGTAGTATTTTAAGCATGAAATATATTTAAGTAAAAGCTCATTAAATGAGTAATATCATTTGTTGGCCGAAGTTATGGCCATATTTTGTTGTTATGTTTAATCACATCTTTAAATGTTTTTTAAAGTTATGTTTCAATTATAGCCAGACATTTTTCTGCATGTACATGGATACCAATCCATGAAATCTCGGCTTTAAGTAGTTGTGGCTTCTAGGTTAAATTCCATTTTTGTCTTAGCAGCCTATTACGAGTTATGGGCCCAGTTAGGCTTGAAGTACACAAGATACACAGTAGTTGGGCTTTTTAAATTTGTGCTTGCTTTTGTCAGAGTTTTTTAAAAGTCATGACGTCATCTTCATCGAGCCTATTGATAAATTGACATCGATTAACCACAGCATATGACGAAAAGATGTTCATTTTTTTTTTTTTATGGAAAAATCTGTGAAAAAGCATGCCTACAAAATTGCAGGAAGACAATGATCCAGCAAAGGTGCCTACTGTTGCTGATTTGGTGAAAAGGATAAGAGCGTATTCTATTCTGTACTTGAATGTGAGTAAAGAACTGAAGCCTTTATTAGCTGGTATCGAAGACCTGTATGTAGCGTGACAAGCATTAGAGAAACATGTCCATCCTAGTAGCGGTGCACACATTATGGAATTGACTGATGCATTTTTTGAGTGTAAGTTGCAGCGTGGTAAGGAACTGAATTGTTTTGGTGCTAGATTGGGAGACATTAATTATGATGTAGTTAAAGGATGCTGGTCACTCGATTTTAGAGTGGTTAAAGCCATTCCAGCTGATTCGACACCTACCTGATGATTAGAGAGGTATTGTCTAGCTTATTTACCATTTTTCAGATAAGGACTTTAAATTCGAAAATGTTTTGAATGAACAGTTGTCTGAGGAAGCAAGATTAAAATTGTTTATTTGTTTACTTAACAAAAATTCTAATGCAAGTGTTTTTAATGAAGTTGCTTTACATAATAGTGAAAATAAATGTAACAATGTGAAGTTTAAGAGATCTACTAGGCAGAAGTCTAGATCTTCTAATATGCAGATAAATATAGCAGATTGCAGTTTTAAAATGTAAATTATTGAATCTAGAGAGTGTTTTAAATGTAATTTAAGCAGCCACCTTGCTAAGAATTGTAGAAAATTAAAAAATAGAGCTAATGAAAAACATGGAGAAGTAGGTTTTTAGCTGAAGCTTATTATAATTCAAATATTGATAATACAGGGTGACCCAAAATAACGGGGACAAAGTTTAACACGTCCTGACAGGGTAGTTTTGTACCCTATCCAATTCATTATTGTTTTATTGGATTCTCCATGTTTTTATGTACTAGTGTATGCATTTTCGATTTTATGCTCCTTAATTTTGTTATGTTTTTAGGATGTCAAGTAAACGCAGTGCAATTTTGGAGCTGTTTTGTCGAGGAAAACATCAGTGTGAAATTGTTCGTTTGCTCAATGTGTTTTGGCAGACTGTGACCAAGGCCATAAATCGTTTCAAGGAGCTTGGCCATGAAGGCGACCGTGCCGGAAGAGGAAGAAAGCCCACTGCCAATACATCCAGGAACTGCAAAATCATCAAGAAGCGAGTCAAGCAAAATTCGAGGGTCTCCACGAGAAAAATCGCCCGTGAAACTGGAATCAGCCGAGAATCTGTCCGTCAAATTGCCAAAGCAGAGTTAAACCTCAAGCCATACAAGCTCCAAAAAGTCCAACTGCTCACCGATGAAAACAAGCATGTGCAGCTCTAAAGATGACGTCAACTCAAGCGTCGGGCCGCATGTCGGCAATGGGAGTGCATCCTCTTCACCGACGAGAAGCTGTTCACCGTGGAGCAGGCGCACAATCCCCAAAACGACAGAAGCTGATCCACAGAGGCTCCCAGCACCTCCGCCATCGTCGAGCACCGCCAAAATCTGCAGTCCGTTATGGTCTGGGGGGGGAATTTGTACCAGCAGCAAAACACCTCTGGTTTTCGTAGATCAGGGGGTTAAAATCAATCAAGATGTGTACTGCCGCGACATTCTCGAGGTCATGGTACTTCCGTGGGCCCAGCAGCACTTCGGCAATGTGGAATGGACTTTTCAACAGGACTCCGCTCCAGCCCATAAGATGAAAATGACTCAGGAGTGGTGCAAGACCCATTTTCCGGGTTTCATCACGTCGGCGGAATGGCCGCCCTACTCGCCGGATTTCAATTCGGTGGACTACAGCGTGTGGTCAGTTTTGGAGGCCAGGTCCTGTGCTAAACGCGACAAAAGTTTGGAGTCACTGAAGCAGTCGCTGCGTCAGGAGTGGGATCGATTGACGCCGGAGGACCTGCGGCCCATTGCCAAAAATTTCAAGACGCATTTGGGACTGTGTATCGCCGCCAAGGGAGGCCATTTCGAAACCAATTGAATATGTTGTTGCCAAAGGTATTTGTTATTGTTGTCCATTAAATTTGTTTAAATTTCTTTGGTTAGTAAAATTTCGATAAAAACGTTTGTCTCCGTTATTTTGGGTCACCCTGTACTGCCTGGTTATTTGATACTGCTGCTAGTTTTCACTTTTGCTCATGTAAAGATTTATTCTGGGATTTTGATCCCATCTCCAAGATGGAAATGAAAGCTGCAATTAATGGGGTAGCTTGTGAAGTTCTAGGTAGAGGAACTGTAAAGTTAAATTTATAAATTAAAGTTAGAAATCAGGTTGTTGCATTGCACAATGCATTATATTCACCTAAATTATGACATAATTTGATGGCAGGCCATTTCTTTGAAGAGAAAGGAGCCACGTTTGTCAGTAAAAATGGGCAAATAGATGTATATTTAAATGGTAGTAAACTGTTTTTGGTATTCGAAAAAATGGTCTTTACTATGTTTTTCCTGAATATATTAAGCATATTGATGAAAATTGTCATAAGTTAAAAATTAAACAGGTTAATGCAGAAAACAGCTTAGAAACATGGCACAAAAATTTTGCTTACATAAATAAGGATTACATAATGAAAACATAGATAAAGTTAGGGGAATGCCTCCACTCAAAACGAAGAATTAAACTGTGTGCCTTGCAAAATTGGTAAAGTCAGACGAGTTTCCTTTAAACATATTGGAAAAGTTAGGTCTGTAAAGCTGTTTGAGCTTTCACACCTCGACGTAGCAGGCCTATTTAAGACAAAGACTAGAGGAGGTAATAGGTATTTCCAAATGATAATCAACGATTTTTCTAGAAAAGTTTACATTTATTTGATGAAGGAAAAAAAATCTGAGGTTTTTACTGCTTTGTTAAATTTCAAAAACAGGTTGAGACATTTAATGGGAATAAGGTCGTTAACATCTGAACTGATAATGGCAGAGAGTTTAGTTCTAAAGAATTCGAGAAATATTTGGCTGGTTGGTTGTATTGGGTTTAATGGCACAAAATCCCTTGATGGACATGCTGTGTCAAAATGAAGACTGAAAATACAAATCTGAAGTAGAGACGGAGTCAAAATATCTGGAAGGGGTATCCTATCATGATATAGTCAGGCAAATGTAGAAAGTTAAAAATTTAAAATAATAAAACATTAGAATATGGAAGTAAAAGTAAATCGATAAAGAAAATGCCATCCAGATGTCATTAAATTATCAAAGAGAGCAGAGTCTTAAAAATAGAAGAGATAAAAAGATTATACTTCAAAATAAAGTCCTGCATGTTTTAAAAAGGTAAAGAATGCCCCATGAGGTTTGTCAAGAGTGGTGATAATGAATCAAAATAGGTTCTACAAGTGATGGAAGCCCAGACAGTCTGTCAGAATGAGATGAATGGTCAAATAATCAAAATGACAGTGTGGACACATGGGTGCATCCTCGTAGAATAAAAGATGTTTATGAGTTATCCTAGAATGTCCAATTCTCAGATGGCTTAGAAGAACATCTGTGTTTCTTGGATAGTTTAGAAGCCAGATCATAACTGTTGGTTTAATATGATGCACTTTATTATTATATTCTAAATCCTAACTTTCTTGCCAGTTAGTATGAATAAAGTGTTTTATTATTAGTTTAATGCCTGAAAATGGAATTCTGTGGTATAAGGGATTAAGAGTCAGTTTTGCTGTCTCATCTGTTTTTTCATTTCCAGGAATACCCATGTGTCCAGGTATGCAGCAGAAACAAATTTTATAGCCACATCTAGTCAATTTATTGTAAGAATCTAAGATGGCTGAAATACAAGGATGCTTTTTTAAACATTTTATTACATCAATAGAACTATTTGAGCCGGTATACATAATGAAAGATGTGCCATGACGATGAGGTAACAACTGCATGGCTTCAAGAAATATTTGGATAATAGAGGTATTAAACCTGAGCAGATGAACCTATTTCCCCGGAAATGAACAGTCTTGTGGAGAGATTCGATTTAATGGCTCCAAATGCAGTAAGAAATGAGTCTAAACTGCATGAAAGATTCTGGGGGGAGGCTTTGTTATTTTTTATCTACACTTGGAATCGTACCTGCCGTAAGAATTTCACTAAAACATCATTTGAGCTATTTTCGGGAAAAGTACAGTCTGTTAAACATTTAAGAGCTTTTGGTTCCACTGCATGTGTTGGGATTCCTAAACATGATTGCGGTAAACTAGATATGCGTGCTGAAAAAGGGGTGTTCATAGAGTATGCTTTTTGCACTAAAGGATAGCACATATAGATTCCTGAAAAAGATAAAGTTATCATGACCATCAATGTTAAAATAGTGGAACCAATTAAAAATAAAGAGATTTCTGACCGATGTTTATTTCATTTAGATGCATTGGATTTAGACAATTTGGAGGTTTTCGATACTGAAAAATTGTGCATTGAACCCAATAAACAAGCTAAATTAAATGAAGAACAGTCAGAGAATTCAAAATCGATTGAAACAGTGTCTGGATCTCCTGCATTATCTCAACCAAAAATTAAATGGTTTCAGAAAGCTGTTCCTCATTTGGATGGATCGTGTACAGATATTTAATATAGTATATTAGGAAACAAGGTGCATCTAAAATCCTCAAACAATGCAAAAATTTATTGTGAGCCTAAAATATACCTTTCGATCAAAAAATATTTGACTTCAATGGTAAAATAACTTTATGAGCATTATAAATCAGAGTTAGAGGCAAATAACTTAAATGAATGACAAAGCAGAATCAAGTGAACATTCCAAAAACATTTTATGAAGCAATGTGTTTCCCTCAAGTTAAATTGTGGAAGCATGCAATGGAGGAGCAACTTCAAATTATTAAAGATTGAGATGTTTGGACATTAGTAGAAAAACCTCAATTTCATTATTTTTTTCATAATAAAAGCCAACAATGTGTCGAATTAATGGTAAAATGATTTCTAAATATCCTGAAAAGCTAGATCCTTGTAATAATTTGTGATAATTATTAAAAAAAATTTGAAAAATATATCCTAATTTACACTCATGTCCATAAATTAAGGATAATGAGAGTTCCAGCAAATAAAGGTATGGAAACAAAACAAACATGACTTATTCGTCAAGCCCATTTATTAAACAAAAGAAAAAGAACAAAAACGGTGGTATATGTATAATAACATTCATAAAATCTACAAATGTTGTTGCCTAGAGCAATTACAAAAAGTACCCCCTTAAAAAAACTTAGCATTATATGGTTGTATGATGGACATAAGTTGTTGGTATAAATTGTATGGCTCCCAGATGATGAAATACAGTCCACACAACACCTAGACATGCTGAGTATCAAATTATCAAGCTGATCTTGGGGAAGAATACTCCACTCAGCAAGTAATGCTCTTCGAAGTTCCGGCACACATGTAGGAGGTGGTTCACGGGTTGCAACCCATCGGCCAAGCATATCCCATACATGCTTTATCGGATTCAAATCCGGTGAAAATGCTGGCCAATGCATACGGATGATATCCTCAGCTTGAAAGCATTTATTTGCGATGTTTGTTCGATGAGGACAAGCGTTACCATCCAGAAACACAAGTTCTGAGCCCATGGCACCCCTAAACACACATATATGTTGTTCCAAAATGGTGTCCCTATAAACTTGGCATGCCTTGGTTCTGGTTTGAACATGTAGATCTGTTCTGGAGCCCAGGATAATTCCACCCCAAACAAGCAATCCTGCACCACCATAACAATGTCATTCAATGGTGTTGTCTTGGTGGTAATGGGTGCCTGGCGTTCTCTATATGAAAGTTTGACGTGAATGAGACTACAACCTAAACCTGGACTCGTCAGAAAACATTACGAAAACCCACGGTGACCATTGTGACATACTATCATTGCATATTCTCTACTCCAGGCTAACCGCAGGTGACAGTGGGTTGCCGTGAGCAGAACACATCTAACAGGTTTGCGAGCATATAGACCAATATTTCCCAAACATCTGTACATGGTTTGTCTTGAAACAGCTGTACCAGTGGCTGAAGATAGCTGATAAAACAGATCTGATGGTGTGTTCCGTCTGTTTCTTTTGGCAGTTACTGCCATATAACGGTCTTCATTCATGGTTGTAACTCAGGGACAACTTGTACTGTAACATCTACTGAGTTTCCACTATCCTGGAATCGTTGCCAAAGTCTTGAGATTACACTTTGGGCAATTCCAAGTTCCTCAGATACTTCCATCTGACTACACCCACATTCCAGATGGCCGATAATTTTACCACATAAAAT
Organism: Maratus speculifer; assembly: GCA_964019185.1. Classification (NCBI taxonomy): domain Eukaryota; kingdom Metazoa; phylum Arthropoda; class Arachnida; order Araneae; family Salticidae; genus Maratus; species Maratus speculifer. The sequence goes on along the minus strand of OZ025299.1, from coordinate 141,792,802 downwards.
ATCATCTACATGTGTCCTCTGTGTCATAACTGTTTGGTTTTGGCACTGAGAGGCTTTAGAAAAAAAATGCTTGTTAACAATTTTACTTCTTTGCCACCATTCCTTACATATGCCTCTTTCACACTTTCATCATTGTGACATACTATCATTGCCATCTGGTGGCTTTCTGAAATTTGCATATTGGTCTTGAAGATGATACTTCCATCTGAGTACACCCACATTCCAGATGGCCGATAATTTTACCACATAAAATATCATCTGCATGTGTCCTCTGTGTCATAACTGTTCGGTTTTGGCACTGAGAGGCTTTAGAAAAAAAATGCTTGTTAACAATTTTACTTCTTTGCCACCATTCCTTACATATGCCTCTTTCACACTTTCATCATTGTGACATATTATCATTGCCATCTGGTGGCTTTCTGAAATTTGCATATTGGTCTTGAAGATGATGGGTCATTCCATGTCAAATCAACCAAAAAAATTCAATATTCAACCTGACCATTTCCGATTTCAATGAAACTGGAAGGGATCATTCTCTATGATGATATAAATGAGAGCATATTTTTACTTTGTGTTTATCGCTTTAAATTTTTATACAATTAATTATTTAAATTTTGAAAAATCAGCATTTTTTGACTTGCATAAATATTTTCAATTTTGAATTTCTCAAGTTCTATCAAACATAGAAAATTTTATGACCACTCATTTCAAAGAGGAGTTTATAAGGTTTCATTTGATATGCAAGTCGACTATGTATAATTAAAATAAATAAAATTTAAAAATTTTAAAAATTTTTAATTTGAAAATTTTTTAGATAGTCATTTTTAAAAATTTTGAAAAAATTGTATGTTTGTTGTAATATTATAAGCTTTAAATTCTGAAATTTTTAGAGTGGGATCTCAATGGGATCAGGAGTTATTAAATAAAAGCTAAAAATTACCATACAAATCATAAATAAATAACAAAATAGACAGAATTAAATTGCTATTTTAATGGTAATTTTTGCTTTTATTTAATAACTCCTGATCCCATTGAGATCCCACTCTAAAAATTTCAGAATTTAAAGCTTATAATATTACAACAAACATACAATTTTTTCAAAAATTTTAAAAATGACTATCTAAAAATTTTTTTAATTTTAAATTTAAAATTTTTTTTAATTTTATTTATTTTAACTATACATAGTCGACTAGCATATCAAATTAAACCTTATAAACTCCTCTTTGAAATGAGTGGTTATAAAACTTTCTATGTTTGATAGAACTTGAGAAATTCAAAATTGAAAATATTTATGCAAGTCAAAAAATGATGATTTTTCAAAATTTAAATAATTAATTGTAAAAAAATTTAAAGTGATAAACAAAAAATAAAAATATGCTCTAATTTATATCATCATAGAGAATGATCCCTAGCAGTTTCATTGAAATGGGAAAGGGTCAGGTTGAGTCACAGGTTGATTTGGCATGGAATGACCCTGATACTTCCATCTGAGTACACCCACATTCCAGATGGCCGATAATTTTACCACATAAAATATCATCTGCATGTGTCCTCTGTGTCATAACTGTTCGGTTTTGGCACTGAGAGGCTTTAGAAAAAAAATGCTTGTTAACAATTTTACTTCTTTGCCACCATTCCTTACATATGCCTCTTTCACACTTTCATCATTGTGACATACTATCATTGCCATCTGGTGGCTTTCTGAAATTTGCATATTGGTCTTGAAGATGTGTGTGATAATTCTGTAAATAAAATTTTTACTTTTAGAGTTTGATTTCCATGTGATTCTAAGTTATCCTTAATTTATGGACATGATTGTACATCAACACAGATATTTTAGTATTTATAGAAATCTGCATGGGTAAAAAAAATGCTATGTTATAAGCCATCATTATAGAAACACAGAAATAATTTTAAAATTAACATAATAAAAAGCATACAACTTTTATAAGAAAGTAAGAGGCAATGATTTTTTTTTACCTGGAAGCCATTTAAGTCAGTATAAAATTCTTCATTAATATTTGTTATATTAGTAATAAATCTCATAATGAGCTCTTTGTTGAATTCAGATGCAATATTTACTATGTTATAAATGTGAAATCCCACACCATCAAGACCTAAAATATATAAAATACACTTCAGTTTATTTTAATTAATGAAATTAGAAACATATACATACATACAATAACACAAACATCATTACCTGGAGAATTACGAAGAATAATGTGATGCTCTACTTCTTTTAAGAAAACTGTAACTTCTGAATATAAGTGCCCTTCCAATATCCTTATAGTAGGTTTACCATACTCAATTTCCTATTACAGGCAAAGAAAGAAAAATCATGCATCAAACTTATTTTATAAAGCACTTTATAACATATTCAGAAACTTTAATGTAACTTCACCATTTATAAGATGAAAGATGATATCTAAGTAAACAAACAGGAAAACACAGTTTCAGCAATTATCATCAATAATTGAAAAAGTATTTGAATTCTTTAGTGAATATGATCTATAGATTTGTATGTAAACTATGCAGCATGCTAAAATTTAGTTGAATCGTGAAATTCATAACACAATTGAAAATTCCTCTTCAGCAATTTTTGTCAATAAATGGAAATTTACTTTAATTCATTTGTGCAGCCCTATAAATGCCCCAATACAATTTATGCATACACAAAAAGAACCTTATAAAATGCATACCAAAACTGGGAAAGTACTTCCAGTAATCATTGTTCATAGAAAGTGCTGTAATCAAATTCTTTTATATGTCTTGTAAATAAACTAGCAAAAGCCATGCTTTGTTTGGATTCGCGAAGTATTATGCTATAAGATAAATATTTCAAAGTAATAATATATTTTTTAAATTACTTTTGCATCTTTATTAAGCAAAAATGTAATTTTATGTTTCGGCGCATTTTAATTTTAAAATGTATTTCAACCAAATAACTAAGAATTTCCTCAGATTGTTTATTTATGATATAAGACTGGTACAAATAAAAATATTTTCGAATTAGAATTATACAAAATATTAATTTTATTTGTTTACAATTCTTTTATTGCCACTTCAAAAAAACATAATGTAATTCTTTTAAAATTCATAAATATCGTCTGCTTAAATGACTTCAAAAAATAAGAATAAATTGTGTATTTGAATTCCTAACACAGAAAAATACTTTTATAATTGAATGTTAGTAAGAGAATTTTCACAAATTTTAATTCATTAAAAATATGCTACAATTTTTCTAAAAAAAAATATTTTATAAATTTCATAAAAGAAATCATGAAACTAAAAGGAATGAGCATAGTTTGAAAATCTGAAAGCTGTTTTTGAAATATTTCGTCAGAATAATGAAAATATATTTTATTTATTTATTTATTTAATGATGATTCTAGCTATAATTACTTACCCCATGATTTAAATTTTTCTTCTGAAAATGTACGTGTTTCACTTGTTATTTGAAAAAATGCATTCGTAATGAAAAAACATGTAAAATAAATTAATTAAAATTATTTTTTGAAAAGTATTTCTGTAAAAAAAAAAAATAATAATAATATTCTGCAAATCTACAGATCATAATTTATATTTGTGTTTAATTTCAAGTCAAAATACTGTATAGTTTCTTTGTAAAGTGTACGACAAAATGTCATTTGAGTGGCCTAGTAGAGGATTCGCTTCGCTCATCCTAACAATAGGATGGGCTGATTTTTTTTTTTTTTTTTTCGATTTTCAATGATGGGTAGTGCTGAAAAATTGCCACTGGTGGCACAAAATTCACACAAAAAATTTGAGATCTTTTGGTCAATTTCTCCATTTACTGCAAATGGCTTGAAGTTTTGCTTAAATGCTGATTTTTGAACTTTTGTAGCAAAAATTTTTTAAATGTTAAATTTGTTTTAGCTGAATTTACTTGAAATTTCATGTTTAGTGTACAAAATGTTAAGGTTGGTTGGTTGTATAGATTTTTATGGCGCAAGGTCCCTTTAGGGACATGCTGCGCCAAGAACAAGGTTAAGTGAAAAACAAAAATAAAATAAACTTTAAAAGATGCAAAATGTAAAAGTCACTTTAAAAGAATATCATAGACATGAGTAAAAAGGTAAAAGCAAAATTATGATATATGAAACTGTAATACAATTATAACCAGTCAATAAGATAGGATAAAGTTAAATAGAAAGCATAAAAAGATAGTTACAGTCATACGAACAGTAAAGTAGTGATACATGACAAGAAATAGTAAAACGTAAAAACAATGATGACAACATTTAAAAAACACAGAAATTAAAAAGGTAAGTGGTAAGGTCAGTCGGGCACATACTCTTCACTTGAGTCACATGATTCTTCCATAGCCTCTTCCACATAGTTGTTAAGCTTTTTGGGATTTTTCAAACAAGCAACAGATGGGTCATGATTTGATTTTCGCTGTTTTTTTTTGTTACAGTTTGCCATTGGTGAGAATTACGAAGCGCATTATTTTCTTTACTCTTCACGGTTTGCCACCGTGAAGAGCCCCGAAGAGTCTTATTGTTCTTTGTTTTTTGAATTTGCTTTATTGCTTTACTAGTATCAGGTTTCGGGATATTTGATGCAGACGAAGCAGGTGTTTTTTCATTTCCATGTTTGTTTAACTTTTTTTCTTCAACTTGACTTGATTTCTGCGATTCACTAGTTCAATATTCGATTTTAACAGGCTCTGATGAAGGTTTCCACAGCACTAATTTTGGCAAAACTCTAGTAACAGCGGTAGCATGGGCATCACGGGTCTTCTTTATAATGTTAGATGATTTTTCAGGTGAACAGCTTGGTGGAAAAGAGGAGTCAGTCTGAGTACTAATGTGTCTTACAGGTTTAGATTGCTGCTTAAGTAGGCTGGAGTAAGAAACACCAACAGATGGGGTTCTGGATTCAACAACTTTACGGGCTTCGGGGTAGGATAAATTCTGAGTAATTTTTAGAGTAAGAATTTCTTTTTCACAGGTCCATATAGGACAGGAGCGAGAGTATGATGTATGATCACCCTTGCAATTTGCACAGCGTTGAGATTTTTTGCAAGTTTTACTGTCGTGGCCAACTTCTGCACAATGTGCACAGGTAACATTTCCACGACATTGGCCATTGGTGTTGCCATAACGCTGGCATTTAAAACATCGGAGAGGGTTTGGTATATATGGGCGGACTGAGCAGTTCAGATACCCAGCTTTAATTCTTGTTGGCAATGGTGGACAAAAAGAAATGTTAGAAAAAAAATGTTAGAAAATGTTGAAAGTTAGAATGATGTGTTTAGTAGGAATTATCTGCTGATTTCTACGGATGGTGATACGGCGTACATCAATGATATTTTGGTCTTTTAAATTTTCAAGAAGTTCGTCTTTGGTGGAGTATAAAAGGTCAGGTTCGGATATTACACCACGGCTTGTATTTAATGTTTTATGAGTTTGTACAGAAACAGAAAAGGTGCCTATTGTGGAGCAATTAGAGAGAAGTTGTGATTGTTTGGCTGCAGAAACCTCAACTAGCAAATCCCCAGATTGTAGTTTTTTGAGAGAATGGCCATCTCCCAAGACAGACTGAAATGTATTAGCTATGAGAAAAGGTGAAGTTTTTTTGAAGGAGCAATCGGAGTGGCTATCAGTACGTTTAATGATAAAAAAGCGAGTGAAGGAAGAAGCTTGTACAGTTTGTTGCTCTCCACTAGGGAGAGAGAAAGAAGGAAATGACGTTTTTTCATCCATGATATAAAGAATAAAATTCGGACCCCGGCCGCACCACCCACTCCCAAGCCCAACAAGGGGATGCACATTCGTGCACCAGTCTTGATCCCTAAAGCCAGTGACAAAAGTCAACTGACCAGCCGATTGGTACATACGGGACCAATATGCACCGCCCGTCTACCTGAAGCAGAAGCCAAAGCAGTGTGTTGGTTTCCCTCAACTGCCAGGATCCCCCTTTCCAGGGACACGGGTCGCCACGCACAGCCAACACGTGGGTGGTTTACAATTCTCCATGAGTCGATATACAGGATGATATCAGCTCATGCAGAATTGCCCTCACCTCCGAAAAGGAAACCACAATGAGAGTGAAACAAAGATGAAAGGAAGGTAAGAGGAGTAAGAGGAAATAGAAAAGAGAAAGATCACTCGGGTGCCCCGGGGTTGTGAAGCCCGTGAATACCTAAAGAAGGTATTCCCCTGGGGGATGTGGCTGAATAGGTTAATGAACTATTGTAACAGGCTCTGAAGATGGTAACCAACGCTCTAATTTAGGGCTAGCAGAACATTTAGTAGGGCAACTGAGATCTCGTGTTTGTTTCTTTGGGGTACTAGGTGGATTAGGTGATTCTGTCTGGGTGCTTATATGTCTTACAGATTTTGATTGCTGCTTGAGTAAACTAGAATAAGAAAGACCTATAGATAGGGTTCTGGTTTCAACAAGTTTTCGAGCTTCTGGGTATGAAAAATTTTGACTGGTTTTTACTGCAAGAATTTCTTTTTCGCGGTTCCAAATTGGACAGGAACGAGAGTATGACGTATGATTACCTTTGCAATTCGCACAGCGTTCTGGTTTTTCACACAATTTACCATCATGGCTGACTTCTGCACAACGAGGACAGGTAACATTGCCAAGACATTGGTCATTGGTATTGGTATGACCAAAACACTGGCATTTGAAACATCGCAAAGGGTTAGGGATATAAGACCAGACTGGACAGCTTAGGTATCCAGCTTTAATTCTAGATGGTAAATTTTGGCTATTGAAGGTTAGTATTATGTGTTTTGTCTGAATAACTTGTCCATTCTTTCGGATAGTAATGCGGCCTGCATCTATTACATCTTGTTCTTTTAAATTTGAGAGAAGCTCTTCTTTTGAGGAATATAAAAGATCTGGTTCAGATATTGCACCGCGACAAGTATTAAGAGTTGGATGGGCTTTAACAGAAACAGCAAAAGTACCTAATGTAGTGCAATTGTCCAGAAGCTGTGAATGGCTGGCTGAAGAAACCTCAACCAATAAATCCCCCAAACTGCAGTTTTTGGGTAGATTTCGTAAGAAATACTACCTATTGCAATCGCACCAGTTTATCTATCTATCTATCTATCTATCTATCTATCTATCTATCTATATATATATCTCACTTTTTTATGGACACGATAACTTTTATAATTCTTCACCAATCTCCACCAAACTTGTACATAAAATCAAAGGGGATAAAATCTTGGCTAAGTTCGTTAATGGGCAAAATCGGACCAAGGGGGTCGGAATAGGGGGCATTTTTGTGAAAATCGAAAAAACGCCATAACTTCTTAATTAAAATAGATATCGAATCGGTTTAAAGTTTATATTACTTCTTAAAAATGGGCCAAAAGTATATGCATGACAGATTTTTGATAAATTTAGAAAAGGGCTCAAGGGGCAAAAAAACAGGGATTTTGAGAGAAAAAAATTCATAACTTCGACAATTTTCAAGATATCAAGTCCAACTAAATTTTTTGTAAATGTTCTTAAAATTATCTAAAACTTTTGTATTTACAAGTTTTTGATAGGACCAACTTTTACTGATGAAAAAAATTAAAAACGAAAAGAAAAAGGGCGCTGAAAAAAGAAAAAAATCCATAACTCCGTCAATTTTTAAGATATCAAATCTGAGTAAATTTATTTTACATCTGCTTAAAAATATCTACAACTTTTATATTGACAAGTTTTTCATAGGACCAATTCGTATAGCAAAAACAAATTAAACAAAAATAGGAGTTGGAGAAAAAACCTCAAATCCAAACTGCTTATATTCTGACTCATTTTTAAATTCATTTTTGATTTTAAAAGCATCCAAATGGTAGATCCTCTTATTTAGAAACTGTATAAAGTGGTGCATTGGTCAATTTTCTGATAAAGACAGAATATATTTCAAAAAAGGCTACCAAAAAGGGTATTTTGAACAGAATTTCCGAAAGTCATCAGTACTGAAAATTGAAGGAAGTATTCAAATAAAAAATTGTGTTTTTTTCTGAGTCGTTTTTAAATCCATTTTTGTTCTCAAACGCATCCAATTTTCAGATCCTCTTATTTAGGAACTATATAATGTGATGCATTGGTCAGTTTTTTGATAAAGACGGAATATATTTCAAAAAAGGCTACCAAAAGGGGTATTTTGAACAGAATTTTCTAAAATCATCGTGACAAAATTTAAGGAAGTGTTCAAATAAGAAATTGCTTTTTTTTCTGACTCATTTTTAAATCCATTTTTGCTCTCAAATGCATCCAATTTTCAGATCCTCTTATTTAGGAACTATATAATGTGATGCATTGATCGGTTTTTTGATAAAGACAGAATATATTTTGAAAAAGGCTACCAAAAAGGGTATTTTGAACAGAATTTCCCGAAGTCTTTGCGATTTGAAAATTTAAGGAAGTTTTCACATAGCAAATTGCATTTTTTATGACTCGTTTTAAAATCCATTTTCGCTCTCAAACGCATCCAATTTACAGATCCTCTTATTTAGGAACTATATACTGTGACGTATTGGCCAGTTTTTTGATAAAGATAGAATATGTTTTTTAAAATGCTGTCAAATTGAGCATTTCGCACAAAATTTTCCGAAGCAATCATGATTATAGAATTAAGGATGTATTCAAACAACAAATCGGTTATTTTATGACTCATTTTTAAATTCAATTTTTTTCTCAAATGCATTCAACTGATAGTTTTTTGTTATTTAGGAGCTGTATAATGTACTGTTTTGGTCGATTTTTTTACTAAATTCAGAATCTATTTCAAAATATGCTATCAAAATGGGCATTTGATCTGAATTTTTCTTAAGATGATTCTGATAAAACCAGTTTTTTCAGATGGAAATGAAATTAAAAAATTTTCATAAACGGCCAACTGAAGTTATTAAACTGGGTTTATCTCTAATCATATATATATTTTTTGTTGAAATGAGCACTCTTCGAAATCTACCTCCGCCTATAGGCCCAGCCGACAGGGATTTTTTAAGAGTGTGACCGTCGCCAAAAACAGACTGGAATGTTTTTGCGATAAGAAAAGGTGACGTTCTCTTGAAAGAACTATCTGAGAGGCTATCGGTGCGTTTAATTACAAAAAAACAAGTAAATGAAGTATTCTGCACAATTTGTTGCTCTCCAGGAAGGAGAGAAGTAGGAGGAAGTGAAGCTTTTCCATCCATGTTAGAAAAGAACAATTCGGACCCCAGCTGCACCACCCACTACCGAGCCCAACAAGGGGATGCACATTCGTCCACCAGTGCTAACCAGGGCCTATACGGTCACAAGACAATCCTATGTCAGTCTCCACCCTTAACGAGATGACTAGTAATTGCTCGCTCGCTTGATCCCTGAAGCCACTGACAAAAGTCAGCTGACCAGCCGATTGGTGCATACGGGACCAACATACACCTCCCGTCTACCTGAATCAGAGGCCAAAGCAGTGTGTTGGTTTCCCTCAACTGCCAGGATCCCCCTTTCCAGGGACATGGGTCGCCACGCACGGCCAACACGTGGGTGGTTTACAATTCTCCATGAGTCGATATACAGGTTGACATCGGCTCATACAGAATTGCCCTCACCTCCGAAAAGGAAACCACAATGAGAGTGAAACAAAGATGAAAGGAAGATAAGAGGAAAAGGAAAAGAGAAAGATCACTCAGGTGCCCCGGGGTTGTGAAACCCGTGAATACCTAAAGAAGGTATCCCCCTGGGGGTGTACAAAATGTTTAAATAAGCTCCGATTATGTATTATTTAATAGCTATGTGTATTTTGAATTAAGCGATTTTTATAACCTTTTCGCATGTAAGTAAGCAAAAATTGTAAATATTATTTTGTTCATTGGTCAAATTCTCTTGCTTGTCTTTATTATGCTTCTACTCTTATTACTCTTTCTTCTGTTTTTTGATGCATTTAGTGACATAGATTTGGATGATTCACCATAGCATATCTTGACAGCAATTCTGGAGTAGAACAGAAACCAATTAAAATGCAATCAGTCATCATGAGGTTGGTTGGTTGGTTTGTTAAGTTTATTGGCACAAAGTCCTAATTTGGACATGCTGCGCCAAATGAGAGTAGAGAAAGTAAAGGTATAAATAGAAAGTTTATAACTAAATAGACTTATCTGGATGGGGACCCATCCAGATTAACATGGCTCCATTATTATTACAGATTAAAAAGTAAGTAAAAATTCAATGAAAACTAAAAAATTTTTTTGAAAAAATAGAAGTAACAAAAAAGTTAAATATGACGGTAAAAACCAGCATGTTTTAGAAACATAAAAATATTCTCATTGGGTTTTTCTCCAATGAGGTCTATTAAATGAGGAGATGACATTTTATAGTAGTCCCTGTACAAATGTCTAAGTGCAGGGCGGTTTGTTAAAATATGATGAATGGTGAGTTCCATGAAGTAACAATGTGGGCACATGGGAGCTGGCTCACGAAGAAAAAGATGTCTGTGAGTGATTCTAGAATGGCCTATACAGAGACGAGTAAGGAGAACATCTTTTATCCTTGAAGAATTAGAGGGCCAGAAGGATATTACAGGTTTTACAGAGTGCAATTTATTACAAAGTTCAGTATCCCAAGAATCATTCCACTTATTTATAATTAAATGTTTTATTTCCTTTTTAATGTCAGTGAAAGGTATCTTAAAGTTAGTGAAGGTTGAGGCTTCCTTCGCTGCCATATCTGCCTTTTCATTTCCATTTATTCCCATATGTCCCGGTATCAAACAAAATTTAATATCAAACCCACGATTTCTCAGGTTATTAAGATCTAAAATTGATGAGAAGTATGAATTCTCCTGTGAACAAGCATGTAGTGCATCAAGAGAGCTTTTAGAATCAGTATAAATAATGAAAGAACGATGATGATGATGATGAGAAACATGGATGATAGCCTTTTCAATGACAATGAGCTCAGCTGTATACACAGAGATTAACGAAGGTAAACAAAAACTAAAGGAATTATGATTTTCAACAAAGGCACATCCAACAGAATTTGGTGACTTAGAACCATCAGTATATACGTCGTGATATTCAACATGATGAGAAGCAAACAATTGTTGAAAAATTGTTGGACTGGTATTATTTTTATCAAAATCACCAAAAGGGTTGATGCAAGTAACATTTGATGTTGTCCAGGTTGGTAAGTGATAACGTGAGCTAGATTTAATTTCAATACCCTCAAGGGAGGTACCACATGTTATTTTTCGCATTCTAAAGCCAAATGAAGGAATGGATAAAGGACGATGCTGATAAAGCATTTCATTGTCAGTGTTTAATAAATGATCATGAAGTGGGTGATCTGAATGAGAAAGAATTTGAAAATACAGCTCAAGAGAGAGTTTTTCACGAATGCTTTGTAATGATGGTTCAAAACAATCCACATATAAGCTCTGAACTGGAGAGGTCCTAAAAGCTCCAGAACAGATATGAAGTGCACAGTGGTGTACAGTGTCCAATTTCTTTAGAACAGTGTTATGGGCTGAATCATAAACTGGGCAGCCGTAGTCAAGCTTTGAATGTATAATGGAGCGGTAAATTCTTAAGAGGGACGTTCTGTCAGCTCCCCAACTAGTATTTGATAAAACCTTTAGCAAATTCAACTGCTATTCGCATTTTGTATGCAAATATAAAATATGAGGTTAGAAAGTTAGTTTCTTGTCAAAATAAATACCTAAAAAACGAGCATTGTCAACAACAGCAATTTTTGTCTTGTTGATAAAAATTTCAGGATCTGGATGGAGATTCCGTTGTTTACAAAAATGTACACAAAAAGTTTTTTCAGGGGAAAAATTAAACACATTTAGGTTTGTCCATCTAATAACAACAGAACTCGGACACCGTGAAAATCAGATAAGCGTTCTATCGATAAATGTTTAACTATGCAAAAAAAAAAAAAAAAAAAAAAAAAAAACAGTTTAAACCAAAAATATTACATGAAGCAAAACTAAATGAAAGGAGTATTTATTTAAAACAATTATTTTTTTTATACAATAATACTTCATTTTTCATTAACATCTTCTTTTAATGTACATTTGCATTGTAATGAAAGCATAACTTAAAAGAGTGAAATCCTGAGGAATTTTTATAAACTCGTTTCGTTCTCGGGCAATTTTCAAATTGAAAATGCAATCAGTATCAGTTATTTATGAGAGAACACCGGCTTGCTAATTTTGTCATGCATTTGTAATGCATTTGTTAATATAATTGAAGACATTAAAAAAATATTTAGCTGTCAATTCAATATTTTTATTTTATTTGTTAATTTTTGCATTAGTTAGCTGAGATCAATATTTACAAATTTTGTTTGCTATGTTTTCCATTTCCTTAGCAGTTTGTTTTTTTTAAAACAGGGATACTTTCGGAATCGATTCCAAAAGTAAAAGTATCTAAATACATAAATAAAGCCCTGTAAACAAAATCTAAAATTCTATGTAGAAATTCTCTTTTTTTTACCGAGATCTTTTGACAAAATATGTGTTTTTCAACATTCCTTTCAGAAAAATCATTTTTTTCTGCAGTCCTTTGACGAATTTCATCTTTTTTCTTCCATGATCATTTGATGAAATACTTCATTCTTACCTCGATCTTCAGACTAGATACTTTCTTTTCATATGATCTTTTAACAAATTTTATATTTTTTTCAGCGATTCATTGATGAAATATACATATTTTTTAACAGCCGTTTGACAAAATTTGCATTTTCTTGTGGCTTTTTTACCAAATTTGTGTTATTTTTCGCAATTTTTTGATAACATTCGCGTTTTTTCTCCGATTCCTTGATAAAATTCTTGCTTTTTCTGCAGTCTTTGATGAAACAAGCTATTTTTTCGGCAAAAGATTGACCCTTTTTTTTGGCAACCATTTGTTAAAATTTGCGATTTTTTTATATTTCAAATTTTTGTACTAATGACTAACTTTTCACAATTTTCAAAAAAATTCGAAACAGAATCACCTTTGTAATACACATCGCTGCAAGGAAAAAAAAAATCATTGTATCTGCCACCCCAGCAGAAGCACCGCACTAAGCATATTTTTAACTTTTAAACTGCGCCGCAGCTCATACGCCCGAAAATACAGTAATGCAAATAAAATTAAACATATCAAAATATTCACATTACAAATAAATAAATAAATAAATAAATAAAATAACCTACCAAAAGCCATCCTACAAGAAACATTAAAGAAACTGAGACAGATCCAGTAATGAAATATCCACGAAGAATAAAAATACCTAACTGAACAAATTTAATTAGATGTTTTTACTCTTAAACTAAAGATAAACTACATTAGTTACATCGTATTATGAATCATTTAGATTATTTATCAAACTTAGTAATTTTACAGACAAGAGAAAATTTTAAGCATTTTTTAAAAGTCTGCTAACACTGATATTTCACTATAAAATATTGAACTTGACAGATATTCAAATTAACGAATATAAAAAATTAACAGGGCAAATTAATACATACTTTAACAATTTTCAAATTTTTGTAAACACATTATTCAATTCAAAATTACCTTAGCATCTGAATCAGGGAGGAACAAATAAGCACCACTTTTATCTTTTCCTTTACTTTTAGTACCATATTTCATGAACTTTATTTCCATGTCCATTTCTTCCCACTCACCAGCTAAATTTACATATTTTAGTTTCTAGAATAAAAATGAAGAGATATTTGCTCAATATTGATAAACATTTTCATAAAGTTTAAAATTATGCAAATGAGGAACATGCATTTTATAAAGAAACTCATGAAACTTGAAAACACACACTAGAGATCTGCACGGACCGGGCCTGGCCTAACTCATTTTTTCCATACGAAGCTGGGACTGATTTCATTCTTCCTAGTCTTCATAGGCCAAAAAAATCAGTTCCGGTTGAATCATCCTGTATGAAAATCATTTCTTCGACATGGACAAGTCTGTTAAAAAATCAGTAAAATTGGGCTTGGTCCAAAAATTTTTGCAAAAATGGCATATATTTTAAAGTTGTTATTATTCTACAATTAATCATTAAAATGTAATCTTTAATCGTAGATTTCTAGGGTTATTAAAAAAGGAGTTAAACACCTGAAAAAAAAAAAACTTGCCCATGACGGAATTTTCTTATAAACTGAAAACTGGAAATTTCTTATAAACTTCTTTTAAACTGTTCATCCATGCAAAATGAATACAATAATACATAAGAAAAAATATATTAAACATTTGCACCTGCTAAGAAGGGAACTTATTTTTTTCTTTCTAATGTGATTCTGTCTTAGAAGATTTTACTTTTACCATATACCATTTTTTAGATTCTTATGTCTCCATTACATGGCATATGGATTAATAATGCTAATGATAATTCAAACATTTATATACAACAAACAAAAATTCATTAAAAGCATAAATATCCCAGCCTATGGCACTTCTGCATAAATAAAGATTATAAACATGAAAAAAAAACTAAGATAAGTTTTTTAGGTCATAACTCATCCGTAAGAATAAAGATCAATGTTCTGTAGAAATTCACTTGGGTTGGGCCGGGTTCAGGCCAAAATTTAAATTTTCTTTCTGGGCTGGGTTGAGCTCGGGTCTTGTTTTTAGCTATTATATTGGGCTGGATCAGGCTGTTAATTTTTCTCTATGGGCCGAGCCAATATATTTTTTTTAATTTGGCCGGGATGGGCTGAATTTGTTTTCTATGGATCAAAGCCAGGCTTGAGCCTGGAAATTTTGGCCCGTGCAGACCTCTAACACACACTTGCTTTTAAAGTTTGTTCAATTTTAACTATATTTTATAAATTTTGAATGTACTTCAAGGATGGGATACTGCCACAAAAACATGCTATGCAGTATCTGAAAATCAAGAATCAGATATGCTTTTTAATTAAAAATTTTTTTAATTTTTTTTGTCAAAGTGCTTTTAATTTTAATTTTTTATATCATTTTTAGGATTGATTCAAGGAATCTTGTTCAGTATGTTAGTTACAACATTAGTAAACTATGCCAATATTGGTAAACTTAAATAATATTTAAGCCATCGCTAAAAGTACAATGTTCATGCTAGATGCACAGACATTTTGCATTAAATTGCAAATCAAAATCTACTTTTACTGTAGAAGAGATCTAAAGTCAATTATTCATCAATCAAACTGTCTTGCTCACTGGGGGCAAAATAACAACACAGTTTTGAAAGTACAGTGCCATCTGATTTAAATGTCCAGAGGCATGGAATTTCATTTATAACTGGAAATTAGCAATTGCATATCAATTTTTCTTTGCTGTTGTCACAAAAATTTGCTCATCTCCTGGGTCATCAACATAGTTAATATAATGGATGATCCTGTTATTTGAATGTCTTTGTGTCTGCATATTGATCTATTCAATAACAGTACAAGAGCATTAGGACTTGCTGCCAGTATTATTATATCACTTTACTACCAGTATTATTATAGCATAATAAACTTACCCTTGTTTAGTCCTGTAATTTTCACATATTAAATAAGGCTGAAATCAATACTAATGAAAACAAGCAAGAAAAATCATGTGTTAAGCATAGATTATGAAACACTTTCCAACACTTCCTGAAATCTTTAACAAAACTTAGTTACTTAGGGAAATAAGGTGTTACTATCCATAACCAAATATGTATTTCAATACTTTTGAACAGCCCTGTATTTGATCTATCAGTTAATATATATACTATATAATAGGGAAATTTAGTTTAGCAAGAAAACGCCTAACTGGTTGAAATTCCTCTTTCAGCAATTTATATCAAAAGATGGAAACATACTTGAATAATTTTCTTCAGCCCTGTAGTTTACCCAATACCTATATTACATGATAGTATTTGCAAAAATTTAGTTCAAACAAAAGCACTCTTAAAACTACTTACTAAATCACATTTCCAGAAATTATGATCCATAGGTGACCATGTATTCGATTCTTTGCATGACCCTGTATATCATTTTATCTATATTCTACAAACATTTCTTAGTAAACTGATAGCAGTTTAACATAAAAATGCATAACTTATTTAAAAACCACCTTTAAATAAATTACGCTCATATTCAGTAACTTTTACAAGCTCTTTTGTGTAACCCTGTATATCAACTACAGCATTTATACACACAATATAATATGCATACATTTAGGAAACTGAAGCATGCATATCATAATTAAAAATGCATATTATCCATCCATTAGCCAACCTTGATAATATACAGTACTTCGGTAGAATGTACAATTTGAAATCATTTGCATGTCCCTGTAAATGCTATGCACTTCATATGAATGAAATATGTAGCCTCAGAGACATATATCAATTTTATTATACATGAAATCATTTAACATAATTAAAATATGTCGCAAACAATTTCCCCCTTTACTTGCCCCAAGCAATACTCCTTTTTTTAACACTTTGTTGGAAATTGTTAAAAAGAGGAGTTTGTCATGCATCTATGATGGCTAGCAAAATCTACTACACATACAGCTCTAAAAATTTGGATGATAGTCCAGGCTGGCAGTTAAGGCTCAGATTTTTATTTTTGGTCAATTAATGCAGATATCAATTAAAAATCATAATGGACATTGTAAAAGTCACAGCACTGCCACAAATAAAAATACTGTAAATGAAGAACTGAGAATCAGAAAACTGATATTTTGAGTCTTCTGCAGCATACATTGATATAAGCATTTAAAATAGGATAAAAAAAAATACATGCTTAAATGTTATATTTAAACTTTCTAAAAATTACTGTTCACAATATTCCTCATTAACATACCAATTTGAGGCATTAGTTTAGATCTTTAAAAAAATAATTTTATTTATCACTAAATACATCGTCATTTATCATAATAAAAAGATGCAGCAATAAAAGAGTCTATACATTATAAGTGACATTTGAAAAGTTAAACATAAGAACATTTTCGTTCAGTCTTGAACATCATCAGTTAGCATACTGAAAGTTATTTTCTTCTCGACCTTTTATTTCACTTGAAGATTTTGCACAAATCAAAACAGATTGAGAACATACTAGACATACCCGGTAAGACAATGGACTGTCAGCTTTCAGTTCATTTACATAGATTTACATTAAATATAAAATCACATCAATTTGAGGATGTATGATGCTGAAGGCAGATCTTAATAATAGGTTAATTTGGAAACATTTTTGTTTAAAATTAAAAGGTCATTTAGTGTTGATTTCAAATATATTTAAGGTTATTATCATGGATACCTGCAACACACGACAGGTCAGCTAGTTTAGTATACAATAATACTGGTAATAAATAATATAGTATCTCTTGATGCTCTATTATTGTTCCACACAGCTAAAATAGTTCTTGTTGACCTTTAAACTTACAAACTATCAATACCTCTAAAACACATAAAATCTTTGTAAAGCTTTTTTGGATGTTAAGAAGTTTCTATGTGAAAAAACTCAGAAGTTTACATGTTTTCTTACAGCTATAGAGCTTGAGTATTAAAAGTCCCTTTCTTGAATTTGACTACAAAAATTAAATGTGCACATTACATAATTCTCCTAATTTACATAATGCAAAAAATATATTCATTTAATTTAATTATCCATTAATAGTTACTGTAAGCCAGTTTCTAATAAAAACTCTAGCATAAAAAGATTTTAAATTAAACACCTTTAAAAAAAGGTAGTACTGTTTTACAAAAATAGAACTTAATCATTTGGGGTAAAATAATCATACTTATTAATCATACTTATTAACGTAAAATCACAGTATTTTCAAAAGTAGAAAAAAGCTGAAAAGTTTAAGATTTAAAAGAATAAAATAGTATAACAGTAGGAGATTATTTGGATAATTTAAATTTCTGCTTGAATATCCATGTTAATTGAGATAAGAGAAAGAATATTTTAAAAGAAAATATAATTTCAAATAAATACCTTTAACATGCCAGTAGAACCAGAAAAAACAGCTGTCATAAAATCAGATTTTATAGAGAAATTAGAAATTTCATCAATCTTTGTCACAGAAAATGCACTATAAAAAGATGAAAAAAAAATCAGTAGCTAATCGAAACTTTAATCAAAATTAAACTAATTCCTCCCATAAAGAATATATATTAGAATTGCCACACTAAATAAAAAGTATCATAAATGAAAAAAAAAAAGAAAATTTTAAATATTTTAATAACTCAGTCTCATTTCTTTTGTGACAGATGATTACAGTAAGCAAAGTATTTTATACTATTATGCAAAACATTGTATATAAACATGCATGAAGGTATGGCAATGTTCATAGAAAATATGATAAGAAATTAAAAATACAGTAAAAATTGTCCATAATAGAATTCTGTCTTAAGCACAAAAATTTCATGGTTCAGATGCAAGAAATACTGTAGCCTTTTTTAGGTCCCTGGTAATTTCATTTTTTGCAGGATTTATCGCATAAAATATCTTTATAAGGAATATAAGTAAGAGAATTGATCTTATGCATACAACTTGATGTCAAGACTAAAATTTATCAGCTAGTGGCATTTACACTTGCATATCAGCACAGAGAGCTATAGGGTAAGTGTTACTAATGTTATTATTTGTTGCAATTATTTGAAAACAAATTGTTGAAGCAGTAAATACTTGATAGATTGTAATATAAATATAAAATGTTGTTCTAAATCTGAGAATATTCACTAAATTTGCTTAATTTCATTTAAATTTATGCACGCAACCTGGATCAAGACTAAATCATCCACTGGCAGTGGATGATTTCCTGCTGGACTGCACCATACTGATAGTACAGTGGCTAGAATAATAGATCAAGATACTGGCAGTTCTAAGGTGGGAAGTCATGTGAATAAAGTACATTCCATTTCCTTAAAAGTAAATTTTGCAAATAGAGAGAACGTTTACATGGAGAAAGCAACTACTCCTTTGTAAATAAAATACAACTCTCTCCACAGCAATAATTCAAACAAGATTTACTTTAAATACATTTATGTATCAAGAATTAATACAAGTTATTTATTTTAAATTTATAAATTAATGACTAAAGCAAAGAGTTCAAACTATTTTAATTGAGAAGTGTATCATGTATAAAAATGCTTTAAGAGAAAGAGATTATAAAAAGAAGTCAAAATCCTCTAATTGGATGAACACTAAAAAATAAATGCAATTCATAGTCATACAAAGCATCTGCACAGGATTCAGAAAAGAAAAAAGGAAAGAAACAAGGTGCTAAAGCTGTAAAACAAACAATAGTCATGTGTAGAAGGGGGGGGGGAGTGTTGGGGCAAAAATCTATAGTGGGAAATGGAGAGGCAACTGAAATGGAAGAAACGGGACAAACATACAGCATGGGGGTAATTCCATATGAAATGAGCAAATGAGCTGTGGCTGACATGTCACAGATTTGAATGAAAATTGGCACATGTGTACAACATGTTTATTTATGAATAAATGCAAAATAATAGATTTCAGGACAGTTTATTTATGTATGTAAACTCACGTTAAAAGTTGATACAGAATAGAGTTTTTGTCTACATGCTTGAAATTTCAATCTTGATTATTAGCCTTGGGAATGAAAAAACTATATCATAAATTATTTTTTGGTAAGAATGCATAATAAGAAAGAGATTGGCGTAATTTGGAATTCCATTTTTTATTCAATAATAAAAAAATAAAATAAAAAAGGAAAAAAATTAAGAATAAAATTCAATATTTCTATTCCAAATTTAAAAAAGAAGGACATCTATTATAACTGTGAAATTATTTGACGTTGTAGATAAAAGTGCGTATTTTTAATTAATAAATTTTTATGTGTGCCTTTTTGAATCCTTAATACTGAAAAAAAAAATAAATAAAAAAGGAAAAAATAGACGAGAAAAAGCAATGTTTTTATTGCTTTTTTTTTGTCCTTAAGGAAATCTCATATCTTTTTAAATTACTTGATATTGTAGATAAAAGTGTGTATTTTAAAAATTGAAACGTTAATTCTCATCTTTTTCTTCTTTGCTTTTTTTTTCTTATGTTTCAGGATTATGTTAAAACTGATTAGAATTAAACCAATTAATTATCTAATAGTAAATTTTTATAGATGGCAGCACCATTCACTTTTTTTCTGAAATCACACAATCACTTTTGTAAACCCCGTTTTTTCCATGTGAAAGACTGACTAAAATATATATAGATTTTGTTTGCCTCTTTTGTGTATGTGTATATATATATATATATATATATATATATATATATATATTACATAAATGTCTAATCCAAACTGTGATGTGGGAAATTGTTTGCAGGACACCTGTCACAAGACTAATTATGTGAAAATTACAGGTATTAAAGAATTGTCTGTTTTTTCAAATGAGACTAAAGAATTATTGCACTTGAGAGTGGGTAGAGAAATTGAAAAAATTTGTCTTCCCCATGAGCAAGTATATTTACAGAAATACACGCACCTGTATGGAAGAAAATGCTGCAATCCTTTTAAAAAACACAAAAAGCCAATTAAAAAGTCTGAGAATAATAACATTGGGTACTGCTAAAAAATCACATGGTCTGCTAATACCCGGGCAAAAGATCTGCCAAACATGTGAGACAAGTGTAAAAAAATTCTGTGGAAGAGACAGATGAGGATGAAACCGGCAGTATTTTTGAAATAGAATCTACAGATATGCAGCTAGAAAAATTGAATAATAGTTTACAAGAGATGGGGGAATCACCAGTTAGAAAGGTGAGCAAGCTCAGTATACCCCAAAGAAAGGAATATGGGAAAAGGAAATTAGAAAAAATTGTGTCAAAAACTACCGTAAACTTAGCTAAAACTTTAAAATTAGAACCAAATGAAATTGAAAATGTACCAGTGACGGACGAACATGATGCAGATTTTAATTGTTTAATACAAGAATTAAAGGCTAAGTTTGCAGAAACGACTTGCTATGCTGATAAAATAAAAATTTTAACCCTTCTTCCAAAAAGCTGTAGTGTTGAAAAAATAAAGTCATAATTTTCCACTACAAATTATTTAGTCAGAAAAGCAAGAGAGGTAAAAAAAATCATTTGGTGTTCTTGGGAAACCCACTGCAAGACAAGGTAAAAGAATTAATAATAGTGTTATTTCCTTAGTTAAAAGTTTTTATGAATCAGATGACATCAGTCGCTTATGCCTGGGAAAAAAGACTATGTTCAGATTAGAACAGATGAAGGGAAAATACAAAAACAAAAAAGATTAATTCTTTGTAATTTAAAAGAGGCATACCAGCAGTTCAAAGAAGAAAAGGAAAGTGTCAAGATTGGATTTAGTAAATTTGCTGAACTTAGACCGAAATTCTGTGTATTGGCTGGAGGTAATGGCCCACACTCTGTGTGTGTATGCAGTATCCATCAGAATATGAAATGATGGTTTATGCAATTAAATGTCACCAGTCACTGCTAGAAATATTGAAAATGTACGTCTGCAATATTGATAATGAAAAATGCATGTTTGGGAAATGTTCGGAGTGTCCCAAAAAAATTTTCGTGCTGAAATAGAAAAATTTGAAATTTTCAAATATGCAGAAGAAATTACTTACAAACGATGGATTTCTACTGATAGATCAACTTTAATTACACAAGTTCAGTCAACTGAAGAATTTCTTGATTCTTTTGTAGAGAATATGTCAGGACTGGAAAAACACCATTTTATTGCTAAATGTCAATCTAAATATTTGAAAGAACAGAAGCTAAATATATCAGAAGAAGAATGTATTGTTCTTCTAGATTTTTCAGAGAACTATAGCTTTATAGTTCAGGATGCTATACAAGGTTACCACTGGGAAAATACCCAAGCAACACTACACCCATTTATAGTGTATGGAAAGGATGCTGGAAAATCCATAACAATCTCACTCTGTGTCATTAGTGATCATACAAAACATGATACACCGACAGTATATGGCATTTCAGAATGTTGTAATCCCATTTATAAAAGAAAAGTTTCCTTTCGTAAAGAAATTAATTTATTTCAGTGATGGCTCTTCAGCACAATACAAAAGTAGAAAAAACTTTGCCAACCTTTGTCACCATGAATCTGATTTTAACATGAAAGCAGAATGGCACTTTTTTGCCACCTGTCATGGCAAAAGTCCATGCGATGGTATCGGTGGAACTGTTAAAAGATTAGCAACAAGAGCCAGTTTGCAAAGACCATATCGGGACCAAATTACTAATTCCGAAATCTCTTTTCCTTCTGCACCAAAAACATTTCAAACGTTAAATTCTTTTATGTCCCTTCTACTGAGGTCATTCAGTATGAAACGAAACTTGAAGAATAGTTTAATAAAGTGCCAACAGCCATGCAGGGAACACGTAGCTATCATTCTTACATCCCAGTTCCAGGCACTACGTCTAGAATCCTTGTTTCCCATTTATCACATTCATCAGAAAAAGAAAAAATTTTAGAAAAAAGAGAAAAAATGAAAAGCAGCTTTGTGTTAAACAGAAAATAAATTTCAAATTCTTCATTTAATGATTTCGACATTGCATCAATCGTCTGCTGTGATGGTTTTTTCAGCGGTTGTCCCGTGATATTTTTCCATTATTTGATTTCTATAATGTTTTTAATGTTTTCAAACTTGAAAAAATTTCTATTTTTGCGACCAAATTAAAATCAATCATGGATCTACCAGATTTTTATTACTGAATAATTACGGAGGTAATTTTCCATACCTTACAATGTTATAATTTTTTTTAAAAATTTAAGTTAAATAGTTTTATAAATCTGGAAATTCAAACTTGGAACTTTAAACGATAGCACACACGCCATTCCATTCTATGTCCCAAGTTATTTCAATGTCCAGAACTGTCAAAATATTTTATTTTTGCGCCAATATATTTAGCACAACTCTATTTAAATATGAATCATTTTTCTTTGTACCAAATTTTATAAAAATTGGTTATTATGTAGCCATTCTTTTTCATTTTTTGTTCCTTTTGTATGGAATAACACATATTGTATAATAATACTAATAATAATAAACTTAAATTCTTGTTTTCAGTTTATTTATGCCTAAAGAGTATTTTAAATTAAAGTAGAAAAAAATCAATCAATTGAGAAAAACTATATATTTAACTAACTCCAGATAACAAAAATAGATGCCAGCACTATTTTGAAATTGTGGAATATTTTTTAAAAAGCACACAAATTCAAAGAGGAATTGTTCATGCAATGCAACAAAGTTACCTTTTAAACCCATTTTTTGTTATGTTAGGAATCAAAAGGCAATATCGAATTATTTTTGAGCATATCATGGACTTATTAATCTTTATGTCTATGCAATAATGTTCATGCCGGACCTGTCCTTTATTTATTATTTGAGCATAAATAAGAGGGAAAAATATGATTTTGTAATTTTTTTTAAAGTTTCTAAGTTCTTTTGAAGATGAAGGAATTAAATGATAATTATCAAACTTATGGAATTCAATCTTCATATATAATACTGTATCATGCATCAATCTTACACTTGTTTTTTCACTTTTTAAAAATTTTATAACGTTTCTAATTTTCTCAAAATTTATGAATTTTTAATTTTAACAACTGATTTAAAATTGATTACGTTGTTACCAGATTGCTACTGCTAAATAAATAAAAAGATACTTATTCAGAGATTATAAAATTGCAAGTCAAATTCATTTATGTTAAATATTTTTCAAGATACAGAACTTTAAACTTGCAACTTTGGACGATTGCACACATGCCGTTCTACATCACAAGTTTTTTAAATGTCCAAAACTTCTAAAATAATTTATTTTTTGTCATGATATTTTGCAGAACTCTATTTGAATATAAATTGAATCTGTGTGTCAAATTTTATTAAAATCCGTTACCATGAGGCCACGACTTTTTTTAAATTTTGGCTCATTTTATGTGGAATGACCCATGGATAACAGTACTTTGAGAAAATGGGGTCTGCACATATAATCAGAAGTATTTAATTTTATGAACACTGACAAAAAATACAATTCATAATAATACTAAACATCTGCCCATTTTATTGAAATAATGTAGAGGAGATCAAGGCTGGTTGTCCCAAAACTCAATTCTTATTGTCTATAATTTGTGTCAACTCAAAAATCATATTGTTGTCTTCAGTACATATGCATTATGATGTAGTTCAGTGGATATGTTTTTTATTTACATCATTTTGTTAGTTTGACTTTGCTTTTTAACTAATAATGTTATATATCAAAATGGTTACATTTTCATTGGGTTTTTTTTTATATCATTTTGACTTTTGATTTCACATTATTGATAAATAGTGCATTATTAGCTTACATTTTCATGTGGCATTTTAAGTGAGAAAATTTTAGATTATACCAAGATGAAATTGGCATGCATTTGAATAGGTATGACTGTCACAGCATGAGCAAGGCAAAGGGCTAGTTGCCTAATATGACAACCAAACACAATCATAGGTACTATCAAATAGTTATATTTTATTTCATTTCAAGAAGTAAATTACTCATATCATTAAAGAGATGAAGAATTTCTAAAAGAGCACTATTTCTGTAGAATATTTTTTTTTTAATGCTATGTGAAGAACAAGAGGGCTGGTATTGAGAAAATTACAATTTGCCAAGCAGCTCGTGATTTTAACATCAATTATTACACATTTGTTAAATATGTGAAGAAAAAAGGAATCACCCTAAATAATAAGAAGGAATAAAAGTGACAAAACAGTGATTGGGAGGAAGAACTATGCTTTTGTGTAATTTATCGAGAGCCATACACAAAAATTAATAATCTGACTTCACAAATAGTCCATTTTAGAATGCCAGACTCACCTTTGTTTTAAATACACAAACAGTTTATCTGAGTGAACTTGAGTGCAGTGGCTTAAATTTAGGCAATGGGTACATTAGCTTTGCAGTCCTGACTCCAAATAAACTTATGTTTGCTTGCCCCTACAGCCAAATTCATTTTCTATCTGTATGGTTCAATTGAATTTCAGTGTTTTTATTAATATGCTTTTCAATATTCTTCTACAAGTACATATTTACTTTTTTCATATAGTGTAAAATATACATATATAGTGTAATATACTTATGGTATACAAGATGGAATCATTTCTCAGAATACAGGGTTCTCATGGGTATTTGTTTACTTTTGAATATCCTTATTTCAATATAGTAATGTTTGCCTGAGTAACAAATTCTGAAATTAATTTAGGCAAGCAAATAGTGGTATTCAAAAGGTAAAAACTCATGGGAACCCTTTTCTGGATAACCAGTTCCTTACAGTATCATATTTTTTGTACCTATCTGAGTGTTTATATTTAAACTTAATAAATATTCCATGAGACATCTAGATTGAGATAAGTTGCAACAATATTCTTAAAATTTTGGAAATTGTAGAAGATAAATTGCTAAAAAAAATTTGGCGATCTGCCAAATTTTTATAAAACATGACAGAGATATAGGCAACATTGAATCAGGGTGCTAGGAACAGCAGACATGTTCTGTAGTGCTAAGGCTAGGTCTGTTGTTTTCTCCTAGAAACTAGCAATGCTTCTTTGTGCTGCATGGCAGCTGCCAGGTTGTTGTTGTTGAGTTGCCATGTACACATGTGGCCTAAGCTACATGGATGCTGGGCTTTTGTGCAATTAGAGTTGTCACAAGTTTTGTGCTACATGTGCATTTTATAGATTTTGTGCGCTGGAGGTGTTTTCAGTGTTGCCATCTGTTAGTTTCAAAAGCAGATGGTGATGCTGTAGAAGGTGCATGTTCATTTGTCCAAGGTCATCAATGAAGGAGATAAGAATGACATTGAAAGAAATTGAACCAGAAGCAATAGATGAATTTTGCAATGCAAAACAAAAGGTTAACTTTGTTGCTCTTTGCTAGAAAATCATTTTACAGAATATAGCAGAATTTTA
The DNA here is from genome assembly GCA_964019185.1 of Maratus speculifer. NCBI lineage: Eukaryota > Metazoa > Arthropoda > Arachnida > Araneae > Salticidae > Maratus > Maratus speculifer. The sequence continues at coordinate 141,766,918 of OZ025299.1, read as the reverse complement.
CAGAATTTGTAAGATACTGTTACTTAGTGCACTAAATGCAGCAATTTTGACTGTGTAATACATGTTTAATAATCAAGTAACTAAATATTTATTTATTTATTTTACAACCAATGTTAAACCTCTAGCTCCTGCTAAGAAACTGCTATCGTTAGTTTTTGAAAGCTATAAACAATGACAAAAAACTTCTTATATTGAAAACATAGTATTGACAACAAATATTTATTAAACATGATATTTCTGATAACAATTTAAAAAATTCATTAGGCAAACCAGAAATTTTTTTTTTAGACTTTTACATCATTAGGCACTGATAAACAGCTCTTGGTGACTATTGAAATAGAATTTGTTTTCATTAAAACTTAACTATTATCTCAAAATGATCCAAAATAGTATAGTTATAAATACTTTTCATTTTGTCACAGATCACATATGTACAACAGAATTACAGAATAAACTTACAATGTGCTGGGTAGAGATCCATGGCGAATGACTTTTAAATTACTTCTAGCTGAATAGGTAGTATCTGTAGATTCTATATTATATATAGAATAGGTAACTAAGGATAAAGCAGGCAATTCAGCAGCAAAAACTAACTAAAACAAAAAAAATAATATTAAATTTTATGCAAAAAAAAAAAAAACTCAATTGATATGTAGGTATTTATGTAATGAATGAATAAAAATATTGAAAATTAAATCTGAATATGTAAAACAATAAATAGGATTAATAAAAAATGAAATTATAGTTTTCTTTTAATATACTGACATCTAGAAAAAGTTAAGATAAACCTTGTTTTAATTTTTTCTGTATATTTTATATTTTAAAAACGGAAATAAAGGTAATAAAAATGGTTTATATAAAAGATCATAGATAACTTTAATAAAATGAAAGGACAAAATTTTTACCCTCCATTTATTTTAGAGAACTGATCATATATTTGTATATATTATGAGTCCCACCGAAATAAAGCCACCATGATTTTGTACCTTAATTTGACAGAAGACAAAACAGTGAGAGCAAAACAAACATAATAAGAAAGTTTATATGCAAATACATATTTACAAGGAGTAACTCACTCCCTGCCTGGGCAGGAAAAAGAGGGGGGGGGGTCCCACTGAAATAAAGTCATTACTGTTAATAGCCAATATATCCACTATGTTTATATATGACATGTAATTAACCCATGCTTCAAAGATGGCGGCTTTTAATTCTGCCACAGATTTAAACTGTGTGCCATTGGCATATATAGGTCTACTGAGGATACCCAACAATTAAATAATCATTATTAAGGAATCAATAATTAACAAATTAGTTTAAAGAGTTATCTAAATTTAATTAATAATGGTAGGAAACTACTGAATTTAGAATGTCACCTAAAGATTGTTGCCAATATTTTTAAAAGTTCAATTAAAAGAAAGCCTATCTTAGTATCTAAAAAACTAAATTATAAATGAATCAAATAAAAAAAAATCTTATATAATCTCTAGTAGTTACCTCATATTCTCCAGATAGTAGTTTATCTTTTACAAACACAGGATTTATTTGAAATGGTACATCAGACCCAGTGCGGTTTTTTACAGCAACAGAAGGAGAAGAAACAATGACTTTGACCAATTCTTTCCGAGAAAACCCTAAGGAGTTATATAATACAATATCCCTAAAAATAAGAGTTAAATATCAGTATTTAAACAAAGTAAATAAAAACAATAAAAATAATAGAAAAAATCTAAAAGTTTTAATATTATACTTTTTAATGCAATTTGATTATATATTATGATATTAATACATTTTTTAATATGCCTAACACAATGAAAATAACAGTAAACATGAACTTAAAAATAAGTAGAAAAAAAAAACAGCTGAGTAACAATTTTTATTAAAAGATCTTGGATGAAAATAAGAATAATATAATTTGTTGAGATCACAAAGTCCATATCTTGTACAGAAAAATGTGAAGAAAATGACTTAAAAAAGATTTTGTTTATCTTTTCATGTATAAAAGTAAAGTTAACTGTTTAACTGTTTTTGGCAGTGCACAAAATATCAAAAGTAAATTAACAATATGATTTTTAAAATCTACTGAGGCTCCTTAAGAATGATAATAAAATCTAATATTTATTTTTATTTATTGCAAAAAAGAATGCTATATTCTAAGTCCAGGGTAATAATGTACAAAATTAAAATAAAGTCTTATGGCAATTTCACACCTTCAAAGCATATGCTAAATGTATGCAACCTGTCTTAATCATATGCTTAAATATACAATTCCTTGAATGAATTGATACAATTTTCGTTTTAGAAACAGAATATTTAAATGTTAATTTTACTAAAAATGAAAAAAAAAAAAAAAAAAAAAGCGTTTGTGCTGTAGTCAACCATAAGAGAAATTAATAAATTATCATAAATTTGGGTTGCTTGGACTGCCCTCCCCCCCCCCCCCAAAAAAAAATAGTCCCAGATCTACTGTGTTGAGAGTAAAATCACAACTCAATAATATTCTACAGGACATTGTAACAGTAACTGATGAGACAGTATATAAGAACTCATTTAAAACATATTTTACTTAGGTCCAAGTAAATACAAGATGGTAATGAAAACTCGAAAGTAGGTTTATGATAAATCTTTAAAATAAATATTGAACTAGAATCCAAACTCAAGATTTTAATCTTTTAAATGACAGTTATTGAAGAAAACAAACAAGAAATTACAAGATTAAAAATATTACTATCTATTACATACATTTAAAATAAGATCTCAATATTCTTTAACTTTTTGTGCCCTGATGATACTTTAAAGTACCATAAAAAATAGCTTGACACATCAATTTAATACACTGATTAATAGTAATACTGTTTAAAAAGAGTTATAGATGCTTTCCTACATCTTGGTTCCAAAAGAATAATTGTTTGCACAAACAAAACAAAAATATTTTTGAAGATATTTTTGAAAAATTTTATTGATTATTTTTGAAAGATAGCGAGGGAAAAGTTTCAGTTAGAAAATATTTCTATTTTAAGAGCATTATATTTGTACATTTTTTAGTTTTAAAAAATACTAAAAATGTTTTAAATAAAAGATTTCAGTGAAGTTATAAATATGGCACAAAATCCCTACAAATTCAAATTTAATTAGTTAATCAGCAAAATCCTTCAAAAAATTTATTAAATGACTGTAAATCTTGTAATGTTGTTTCAAACATTTACAGAAAATGCTTTACATGAAATTTTCATAAATTAATAATTCAGAATACAAAGGACTAAAGCACCATAACTATCACATAACTTAAATAAAAAGCTAAAGAACAATCGAGCAATTTTAAACTAAATAGCAGGGATTAATAAAAAGATATTTGAAAAAGATATCAGTGATATTCAAGAGATACTAATATCAACTTTTACAGTAAGTGTATGAAAATGTTCAATCTATATTTGACACATTGTAATCACTAATTTAAAAAAAAGTAGCACTCGCAGTGCATGAATGTGTAATAACATATTTGAGAGGCACAGCAGTTACAGGCAGTAGCAGTAGGTGGCAGGATTGGATAATACACAATATTAGGGAAATAGATATAAACTGTTCATTTATGAATTTGTAATAGGTTTTATTTCCAACTTGAAAGATGACAAGAGACCATTAAGTAATAATTACACTATGAATACAGAGAAATGCTAAGTAAAATTTATATCATTCATATATCTATATGGAAATCTAAAAAGATTTTCTTAAATCATGCACTAAAATGTAATAAGTTTAAGATATTAAAACATGTTTTCATAAACCTTTCTTAATTTTACAAGACTCATACACTTATTAGAGTATAATAATAATAAATACAATATATTTGCAAAAATCCTTACAGCTTGAAAATTAGTGCTTTGCAAATTTTCATAATTTTGCAGATTTTAAAACAATATTTTGTTTATATTCCAAAACATCGTCAAAACAGTTATATCTTTATGAAATGAACTATATATGATAAATAGTAAATATTAATAAAATTAAATATGACATTGTAAACGCAATATTATAGCTATGAAAATACAAACAAGTCATTAAACTATTCAATTAATAATTCACCTATTATAAATGCTATTTCAAAAATATAACTTAAAAAATGAATCAATAGTATATTAAATAAAAACATTTTATTTATGTTTTAAAATAGACACCTGTAAACAGTTAAATTTCTAGTTCATTGCATTTAGGACCAAAAATCTTCAAAATAAAATAATAAACTCTGTAGGTTCACAGAATTAATTTTTTAACATTAATATGTAAAACACAATTTAAAAAAATAAATAACTAAAATTAAAATTCAAAATAGAAGAATCAATATAGTTGAACTAACCTCACTTTAATATCTGTAAAAAAGCTTATAGTCTTTTTTACAGGCAATGAATTATGATGCCTGTATTCATCCTAAAAAATGAAAACAAAAAGTTAACATACAATTGATATATAAGTATTTAATAAGTAGTTTTTAAAAAAACTATCTTACTGTCTGTAGTAATGATATCTCTTCATCAATAGCATCATATATATTCGAAGCTAGCAAGAATACAGCACACTGCCCAATAACATAACGCAATTTCTGAAATGCTACTGACATCCTGAAAATATACAAATAATCTTATTTTCAACATAATTATTTATAAATAATTTTATATTTATTCATAATGATTCATTTAAGGAATTTCTCTAACTATTGAGAATTTTATGATGTTAATAATGTAACATAAAATGATGAAGATTACATTTCTAATATATGAAAATATATATGATCTAATGCATATTTATGGCATTTTACAGAACTTATCAGACACCTTTTTCTCTTTAAATGTTTTATCCATACATAAAATTTGCTTGAACCAGCTTACCTTTTAATCACTAGCATGAGTTTTTACACAATCAAACATAACACACACAAGCTAAATACTACAAGTCGAAAAATTGAAGACAAAAATGAAAATGAAGAAAAATGAAATTTAATTAAAAACATAAGAAATAATTTAAAATTGAGTAACCTTAGAAGAAAATATTGATTAAGATTTAAAAAAAGAGCGAGGAATATACAGGGTGGTCATAAAAAAATTTTGCCGATATATGGAGCTCTAGCGGCTAATCTGCTCTGATGAAATCCCATCAACAGATGGTTTTCTCATCGCCTCCTATTTCCTTTTATTCATTAATTCATTCACTCATAATTTATTTAAACATTTATTTATTTATTATTTCATAATAACCATATTCAATAAATATTAACTTACCTTTCAATTCCTTTCCAGCCGTTATCAACTTCATAACATCCAATAATCTATTTAACTTCAATAGCCTTTCATAATTTGTTCCACGGACTCCATCTTTAATTTCAACCTACATCGACAATAACTTATCTCCGACTAATCATATTTTTCCGTAACGATATTTTCCCCGCCAGATGGCGACTTGGAATATTGTAACATTAATCGAATCTTTCATTCGTTTTACCGAATCGATCTTTCGATTCGTACACATGTCGTCTTCTCATTGGCTCGTTTCGTGGGCGTGCTCACAAACGATGTTTTCAATCCGGCTAGCTTAGTACAAATACACGATGTTGATTTCTGTTCTTCGCCGCTTTTATCTTCCTACAAATGGAAGGTTTTTCAAGTAACTGCATTGAAGCTGGACTTCAATCTGGACGTATAATTAAATTATACTTGTTTTAAATTGTTTACTTTTAATTGTTTTACCCTGCATAATGATGTCAACTCAGTGTTAGAAATTAGCGGTCGTTAGTCGTCAAATGCAACTGAAAAATTGAGTTTGACGACTACAAAATTATTCTCGGTCGCCAAATTTGACGCCTAGCTTCTTAAAAAATATATTTATTAGACATTCAGTTTTGAAAATTTAAAAAAAAAAAAAAAAGAGGTGTCTAGTGTGAAAATTCAGAACTAAAATACATCGCAAATTTCGACAAATAGTTGCGAAAAAAATCAATTTCGTCAATTGTTCGCATAAAAAATCGCCGATTTCGGCAAAGGATCGCGAATAAGAAAATTTTTGTTTTCAAGAAATAGCAAAGAAGCAATTTTTTTTATATAACGGAAAAAAACGCAAATTTCTACAAAGGATTGCGATCAGAAATGCAAATTTCGTTAAAGAATCGCTGGAAAAACACTAATTCCGTTAAAGAATCCCAAAAAGAAATTCTAATTTCGTCAAAAAATCCCTAGAAAAATGCAAACTTCGTCATAGTATCGCGGAAAAAAAAAACCGACAATTTCTACAAAGGATTGCAAAAATAAATCTTTCGTCACAGAATTAAAAAAAAACGCGAATTTTATCAAAGAATTACAGAAAAAATGAGAATCTTGTCATAGGATCGCGGTAAAATCCATTAATTCCATCAAAGGTTCACGAAAATAATGCAAATTTCTTCAAGGAATCGCAAAAAACCACAATTTTCGCCAAAGTATTGTGAAAAAAAAACCCCACATAATTAACGAAGAAGGGGGCTATTCTCAGCCCTTCCCCCTCTGATGTAACCTTTCAAAAAATCTGTGAATTTCAGAATTTTTTTTTTTCAGAATTAGCCCTTGATTCAAATGTAGATGCATGTTACTATTATTATTTTATTAAATTCAACTGTAATTATTAATACCAAAGAAGTTGCCAAGTTTTATTTATTTATTTATTATTTATTTATTTTATATATAGATTAGGTGCATTTTTCTATTATTGTCTAAATATAGCAATAATTAGAAAAGCTTCACACCAGTTTTACAGAAGATCTTATTAAAATCTTAGAAATTAATTTCTATAATTTTAAATAAAAATAAGTATTTGTGCTTTTCTAAAAAGTAGTGTGAAGACGATTATGGTCCGAATTTTCTGATAAATTAAGGTAATCATTTTCGAAAATTTCAAAAATCGGTCATAAAATATATTGCAAATTTCGAGAATTGGTCGCCAAAAAAAAATCAATTTAGTCAACCGTTATAAGAAAAATTGCCAATTTTTTCAAGGGATCGTGGGAAAACGGTAGATTTGGTCAACAAATCGCAAAAAAACGACAAGTTTTGTTAAAAGATTGCATTAAAACATGGCCAATTTCGTCAACAGATCGCGGAAAAACATGGCAGAGCTTGTCAAAAGGTACAAAAAAACTGGCAAGTTTCGTCAAAAAATTTCGAAAAAACGGCAAATTTCATCAAAAATATTTCGAATAATCCGGCAAGTTTCTCCAAAAGATCGCAAAAACGGCAAGTTTTGTCAAAAGATCGAAAAAAACAGCAAGTTTCGTCAAAAGATCGCGAAAAACGGCAAGTATCGCCAAAAGATTGCAAACAAACACGGCCAATTTCGTCAACAGATCACGAAAAAACTTGTCAAAAGATCGAAAAAAAAAACAGCAAATTTTGTCAAAAGATTGCGAAAAAAACGGCAAGTTTCTTCAAAAGATCGCGAAAAAACCGGCAAGTTTCACAAAAAAATATTGAAAAAACGGCAAGTTTTGTCAAAAGATCGTGAAAAAACGGCAAGTTTCGTCGAAAGATTGCGAAAAATGGCAAGTTTCATCGAAAAATAGCAAAAAACGCAAATTTTGTAAAAGGGGTCCGAAGAAAAAACATTACTGGGATTGGATTCCTCTCCCGTCTCTGTTGTAACCTTTCAGAAAATTTGAAACAAATTAAAAAAAAAATAGTCAAAATTATTTCTAAATTATATACAGTGTTACAGTAATATTAATATGAATTTTAGAAACTGCAACTAAAAATCTTAATTTGACGCCTAAGAATTTTACAGTAGTCGTCATTTGACGCCTGCTTTTTATTTCCCAATTTCTATCACTGTGTCAACTATAGGTTCAATTATCAATATGTTCATCTGTGCTAATGTGATGGAGTTCGCCGTATTAAGTCATCTGTAATGCTGATTCAACTTCTCCAGGTAATTAAATAAATATTTTAGTTCTATTTTTGACTTTTGTTTGCTGTTAATGAGATCGACATTTACACTGCTCAATTACATTTTTGACTTCCAAGAATATGTTAGGTGCCAGCTAAAGCTCCACAAGCGTTATTCTGCTAGTGTAAGGACTTTTCCAGCGTATATAGACCTCTAAAGGCTATATTACGCACATTAAGGGGTTATGGGCGGAAGCCTAACCCTGGAAGCCATTTTGAGCAGATTGATCTCGGCAGGCAAGTGTGAAGTGTTGTGTTTTGAAAAATCCTGGATTATGTTTAATGGTTTCTTCTTTATGAAAAACTGAAATTTTTTTTTTTGCCAGACCTTATGATTTTAAGAACTTTATTCATATTTTTAAAGAACTTTGTTTATATTTTCCAAGAACTTTATTTTTATTTCTGCCGGACTTTTGTTTACAGAACTGTTCAGTTACATTTTGAAGAAGTTTTGATTTATCTTTTTGCTGAATATTTATGATTTACAGAATGAATTAATTACGTTTATATTATTTTATGCCTCAATTATGCTTTCACAATAGACTATTTCTGAGTTTTGTTGAACTTTATGACATTTTGAAATTTTTTTTTGAGAAGTTTGACTTGGCTTTTAACAGATAACCGACGAAAAAGTCGGGGGGGCGGTAACACTTAAAATTCTTTTGCTTGAAAATTTATCCTGAAAATTTATTTAAAATGGCCACTAATCCAATTGATAAATTAAGTACAAGAAATTACGCCACATGGGCGTGTGATATGAAGTATTTGTTGATGGAAAAAGGCCTTTGGGATATTATACAGTTAAAGCAAGAAACCCCAGTTATAAGTGAAAGTGTTACTGCCGATATAGTCAACCAATTTACCTCCCGTGCAAACAAAGCTCTTTCTTTAATTTACTTGAATATAGAGCCTGAATTTAAAAGGTTAATAGAAGATTGTCAAGAGCCTGTTGAAGCATGGAGAAGATTGCATAAAACTTTTCACCCTGACTCACGCACCCATCATATGACCTTGTTCAATGAACTTATGGAAGAAAGAATACGATATGGAGAGTCCATCAACTTATTTGCCACTCGTTTAAAGAAGATTTACTCCGAAATAAAGCTCATCGATGAAAATTTTTCAGAATGTTACCTGACTTACCAATTCTTACGATTTCTACCGACCAGTTACGATAATCTTGTCCAACAAGTCTTATCCAAACCTGAGGCATCATTTAAGTTTGACCTTGTTGTGGACGAACTAGTGGCAGAAGAAACAAGGCAGAAGTTACGTGATCGAGACAGTGCCAAACAGGTCAGCGTCTCCACTACTGCTAAGGTGAATAGGTCCTTTAAGAGTAAACCTCGCTTCAAGAAGTCTCAACAAAGAAAGTGTTGGAGGTGTGGGAAGTTGGGACACATCCAAGTCAACTGCTACGCCAGATCACCTGATTGCCAGTTTCGTCATCCTTCGCCTTATTCCAGATCCAGACGTCCTCATTCTTCCAGTGGATACAGTTCCAGAGGTCGACATTTTCAACGGTCTCCCGAGAGATGCCAGACTGACTCATCATGCCCATCTGACGACTCTGACTGTGGTTCCCGAGACTCATCACCTGCTTCCAGTTTTTAATGGGTAAACCCATTAGGTTCGAAAGTTCTGTTGTTTTTAGGTGCAGTGTAGCTGTGCTGGGCACCGATGATTATGTCCTCTTTTCTCCCAAGGTTGCGGTCAATCGAGATGATGCTGTCGAAGTTGAACCCGAGGTCATCCCAGGTCCTTCCAGCAGTTCTCAAGATTGCCCACTTGGGGGGAGGGGGGGCATGGATTCGGGGTCCAGCAATTGCAGATATTTTTACCAAACCATTGTCTAAATATGAAATACTTAACTTTATAAAGATTCTATTTCTAAGTGATGATGTAAAATAGTTTTTAAATCCATATTACATATAAATTTTTTCATGTATTTCATATTTAAATTATTTCTTATATAACGTACCTAATTTAAGCTGGTAATTTTTTTTATGTAACATGTAAAGCTTTTTGTAACTACACTATACTTTAAAAATTGTAAATTACGTTTAAAAAGATATGTGTAGACATCTGCTATTGTTACTGTTAACTAGCCAGCATAATTATTCTGTATAGATAACCAGCTATCTTGATCATTTTATAAAGTTTTAAATTGTTAAAATTTACTCGAATGTTAGAAATATTTTTAAAGTGATTTCTTTTTAAACAAACAGCTTTTAATTTGTAAAGAAATCTTATTTTTAAAGTGTTTGTACTTGTGTTTATACAATTTTTTGTTTATATGTATATAATTTATTTCTGTTTGTTCATTCTAGGCATCTAGGGCCAACAGCCATTTTTTGTGAGTGAATGCATTCCAGGTACCAGAAGATTGTCAGGAGAGTAAATGAGTCCCTAATTCATGTTAATGAATCCGAATGTTAGAATTTTTTGAAAGAGCCGTTGTGTTGTCCCTTAGGACTAGATGCCTGGAGTACAAGATTATAATGAAAATTTAAAATTTTTTTTTGCATAAATTTTCTTTTTATTAATTGTAATAAAGATTTATTTAAATATATTGTGATCAAGAAATCAACTAGAGCTGGTTGTAACATTTCCAAATTGGAAATTGTTAACTTTTTGAAATGGTACGTCATATTCATTTTTCTTCTTTCATACTTTGAATTTTTGAAAAGTTTCTATTTGCACCTTTTAAGAATTAACTTTCATGCTTGGCTTTATAGTGATCTCTTATCTAGAATATGTGCGCCTCTGTCACTGGACTGAGATTTTTCATGTGCCAATTAATTTTTGGAAAGTTGATTAATTAAGCAAATACTTTAAACTTATCTTATACAAGTAAAACTTAACTATTGTTCAAAAACTTCATTGTTAACTTGTTTAAATTGTTAAAATATTCAAATTGTTAAATTATTCAAATCGTTAAACTTTTCAAATTGTTAAATCATTTAAATTAACTTATTAAAATTTTTCTTGTTAAAATTGTTAAATTATTTAAATATTGTTAAAATTTGTCAAGTTCGAAGTGTTTAGGGTTCGTTTAAAGTTTTCATGTTCGAAGCACTTTTAAAGGGCTTCGTTTAAATTTTTTCTTTCTGACTTCAATTGTTGAAGTCGAGTGTTTTTCAAATTTTTCAACTATTGCAGTTGTTTCACTTTTTCAGTTCAGAAATGAACTAGACGGAATTTTCATTCCTTAAATTTTTTTGGGGGTGAATCCTGACTTGTTCTGGTTAATGAGATACTCCTAATTGACATAGTGTTCAGGCATTATTAACAAAAAAAAAAAAAAAAAAAAAAAATTCAGTTTTTTTGTTTTTTGAATTTGTGAATGTAATTGTGATATCTATGGATTTTTCAATCCTTTGCTCTTTGAGTTCATTTGAAACTCTTTATTTATAGAGGCAATGAGAGGGGGGGCATTGATGGAATCCCATCAACAGATGGTTTTCTCATAGCCTCCTATTTCCTTTTATTCATTAATTCATTCACTCATAATTTATTTAAACATTTATTTATTTATTATTTCATAATAACCATATTCAATAAATATTAACTTACCTTTCAATTCCTTTCCAGCCGTTATCAACTTCATAACATCCAATAATCTATTTAACTTCAATAGCCTTTCATAATTTGTTCCACGGACTCCATCTTTAATTTCAACCTACATCGACAATAACTTATCTCCGACTAATCATATTTTTCCGTAACGATATTTTCCCCGCCAGATGGCGACTTGGAATATTGTAACATTAATCGAATCTTTCATTCATTTTACCGAATCGATCTTTCGATTCGTACACATGTCGTCTTCTCATTGGCTCGTTTCGTGGGCGTGCTCACAAACGATGTTTTCAATCCGGCTAGCTTAGTATAAATACACGATGTTGATTTCTGTTCTTCGCCGCTTTTATCTTCCTACAAATGGAAGGTTTTCCAAGTAACTGCATTGAAGCTGGACTTCAATCTGGACGTATAATTAAATTATACTTGTTTTAATTAGTTTACTTTTAATTGTTTTACCCTGCATAATGATGTCAACTATAGGTTCAATTATCAATATGTTCATCTGTGCTAATGTGATGGAGTTCGCCGTATTAAGTCATCTGTAATGCTGATTCAACTTCTCCAGGTAATTAAATAAATATTTTAGTTCTATTTTTGACTTTTGTTTGCTGTTAATGAGATCGACATTTACACTGCTCAATTACATTTTTGACTTCCAAGAATATGTTAGGTGCCAGCTAAAGCTCCACAAGCGTTATTCTGCTAGTGTAAGGACTTTTTCAGCGTATATAGACCTCTAAAGGCTATATTACGCACATTACGCTCAACTGATTGAGGTGAAATTTCAGATATAGCTATTCAGAGGTATGAGCTCCAGATTCTGGGAACGGCAACAAAATGGCGCTCACGGTTATGGTTATAGTTACAGAAACTCGAAAATTTCCAATGGCAACACCCTTTTTTTTTATCGCAAAATGCTCAGCGCATGCGAAAACCCTAAAGAGCATTGAAACCGCACGTGTATCGCAAGAAACGGACATGTTATGCACACACAAAAAACTATTCTGCGAATCCTCTCCCCAATAGAAAAAAACTCGATTGGGGCGCAAGGAGGAAATTTGCATATGACACAGAGTCAGTACACTAATCTCTGATTACAATATAGATCGGAGAAATTAAAACTTTTATTTTGATTACACATTTTCCACATGGGTGCCATCACTATTAATTGCCTGTGATGACACCCATGTGGAAAATGTGTAATCAAAATAAGTTTTAGTTTCTCCGATCTGTATTGTAATCATAGATTAGTGTATGTACTGACTCTATGTCATATGTAAATTTCCTCCTTGCACCCCAATCAAGTTTTTTTTTTATGGGGGGAAGGATTCGCAGAATGGTTTTTTGTGCGTGCATAACAAGTCTGTTTTTTGCGATACACGTACGGTTCCAACTGTTAGCCACATACCCATATTTTTCTTATCAATTGCATTCAATATATATTTTTATTTAATCAAATACAATATCCACTAAGTTTTTATTTATTACTTACCTTTTCCATCGATGCAGCTGTTTCATTATATTTGATTTACAGACAGAGAAATATTTCTTTAAAACCATCGTATTTCGCTCCTGACGGATCTCATTGCCGATGTTTTTCACCGCGGGGTTCGCCGTGGATTTGTTCAGACTGCACGGTAGCGTAAACCATCGACAGGCGGCGTGACTGATGTTTTTTTCCGTGGAGCATGCTTTGATTTCGGCACGCGCCTATCCAAATTCTCTCGGCACGAGCGATAGCGAAGGTGGGAGTTTTCTACTTCTGGTTTAAAGTGCGGTCTAGTCCAGCTGACTTACAATGGAGAATAAATAAGAGGCGGTGGCGTTTGCCAGGTGAATAGATGACTGGATTGCCATTTTATTTGTTTTGTCGGAGATCGTGAAGCTATGCTTATATCTTGTTGTTAGCGATAATGAATTGTTATGACAAGTTGTTGTTCTAGTTACGATGGTCATCCATTTGGCTCTGATATATTATGGTGTCTAATTAGGAATGCAGTTAATACGGTGAAGATGTCTTTTTAATTTTTGTTTGCTTTTCTTCAACTTACGTCTTTCAAGTACTTTCTTTATTTATTGTTAATTATTCTAAAATGAGCACTGGAGGGAGGTTTTTAATTATTTATCTGTTAAGACAATTATTGTTTTAATTAGTCATAGAATTATATTGATAATTTATTTATTTGAATAATATTTTTAAACATCGTTACTTTTAAATATGAAAAGATTTTAAACAAAAAGTTGAGTTTTAAATTAATTCACTTGTCATCATTTCAGTCCATTTTTACACCTACTGCTTAATTACAACTTTAAACATTATTTCTCTTTTGCACACTATAGGGTCTTTGCTTCTGCTGTTGTATTTAACTCTGCTCCATATTAGGAAGTATTAGAATAAGTGCTTTAATTTAGTTTAGCGCTGGTTATGTGAGTAGACTCACATAACACCAACACTCTTTAGGGTTTTCGCATGCACTGAGCATTTTGCGATGAAAAAAATGGGTGTTGCCATTGGAAATTTTCAAGTTTCTGTAACTATAACCGTAACCATAAGCGCCATTTTGTTGTCGTTCACAGAATCTCGAGCTCATACCTCTGAATAGCTATATCTGAAATTTCATTTCAATAGGTTGAGTAGACTGGCCGCTAGAGCTCCGTATATCGGCAAAGTTTTTTTATGACCACCCTGTAGATAAATAATCAAGTAGGATTAATCTAAGATAAAATAACACAGTCATGCACAATGTGCCAATATGTGAAATTTATTATGATAAATACACTGAGGTAACAAAGCTCATGGAATAGCAGTATGCAAACATATAGATGGTAGTAGTGTCCCCTAAAAACTGTATAAATGGTTAGTGACTGGGTAGCACTTTCATTTGTGTTCATATGCTTCGTATGAAAGGCTAATTATGTGAATATGGCCATACGACGAGAATTAACAGATTTCGAACGTGGTATGCTAGTTGGAGCTAGACACATGGGACATTGCATTTAGGAAATCGTTATGAAATTCAACATTCTGAGATCCACAGTATCAAGAGTGTGCCGAGAGTACCAAAATCCAGGGAGAACCTCCCATCCCAGACAACGTATTGATTGACCGCTGGCATTTAACATACTGCGACTGACAACATCTGTGAAGACATGTCAGTGTGAACACTCAAGCAACACTGTGGGTAAAGTTTGAGGCGCGCCCACAAACACTTCTTGAAATAACCACAGGAATGAATGTAGGATGTCCAACAGTTGTGTCTGTTAGGACAGTCTGGTGAAATTTGGCTTTAAGGGAGTAGTAAGGTTAATTCGAGGGGAAAAAAAGCATATTTTCTATCATTTTTTGTAAGGATACAATTAATATCTATTTATTTGTATAGTTATAGTATAATTATATGTCATTTAAAGAGTATTCTGTGAAATTTTCATTAAGAAATATTAAAAAATGAGCCGATGACAGCGAATCTTCGAAGATGTCCCAAAAAAAAGTTGATTCGCGGTGAACCGCATAACTCATGACTGGATCAACTGAAATTAAAAAACCAGATTGATTTAATTAGTTGATAAGTTTCCTCAGGGAACGCAGTCGAGTTTTTTTTTAAATTGATTTTTCAATTTTTTACTAGGCTCGGAAGTCAAAATACTGATTTTTCATCAAAAAAATCTGATATTTTGTTTTTTTAAAAGTAAGTTAAAATTAAAAAAAAAAACTTGACAGAGTTATCTCATAATTTATATAAAGAAAGAGTGTGCAAAATTTTAAAAAGATCGGTTCAGTAGATTTTGAGCTACAGAGTTCACCGGCCTCGAAAAAGCAAAGTGTTAGAAAAACACGTTTAAAGTTTCACAGACGTTTTTGTCGAAATAGATATTTGTAAATTACTGCTTTTTTCATATACTTACACAGAATCATCAATGCCAGGCCCATAAAGCGAAAAGCTGTCGGAGATGATGTCCAGAGCATCTTGTTGCTCTTGTCTACGATGAATCCTGCCTTCTTTGCTCTCTTTTGCAGCCTCTCGCTCCGCTTTACATACTCGAAGACTATCTGTTGTTCGCACCCATTCATGAGAACTTGTTCCAGTTTTTATGCCTATTTTTTGCAAAAATGACAGCAGAGAAAAGCAGCCTTCATTAAATGTACATGCTGCAACATTAGCTGCAATTTCAATGACGTTGGAGGTGCCATTCACTGTTTTTGGAGTAATTTTCCAAATAAGTTGATTAAGGCTTTCATTATTGTTTTGAGTGAAACCTCCAACACATTGTTCCAGAAGTGCATCTTTGCTTAAATACCCATAAATAGGTTTGATGGCTTCTAGCACATTACTTGGAAGTGCAGTGTAACTGTGTTTGAATGACTCCAGATTTTCTGTAGCTGCAGCCTTCTGCCATTCACACCATGAATCAGCACCGCTCGGACATTTTTGATGTTGCAGATTATCGTCTGTGGAGCTGTAGTGAAAATAAGTTGACCAAATGGCATCGCTCATTTTTTCGACTGAATCGTGATTGCGTCGAATAGCCAGACCGTAATATACAGTTAATTTGTCAATCATTTTAGCTGTAAGGTTACATTTGCCAGAAAGACTTTTTCTTTTCACTATTTTTCCAGCCGCAGTTTTATGATCAGCAACACTTTTTTTCATTAACTCTCTCAGACGTGTACCCATTCGCTTCTGAACGTGTCTGACACATTCTTTTTTATTTATTATAAAATTTTCACCGTAAGGTTTTGAATTTAAAACAACGGTGTAAGTTTTTGAGTCTCCGTCTCCGATGTAATTGCGATACTTTAGTCTGTTGTCCATTGAACGTTGAAACATGATTTTGATCGCATCAACTTCCATGTTCCCAGATGGTCCAATATGATTAGCATGGCATTTGCCTTCATTTACATGAGCTTTATGCCACTCTTCATATTGCACAGAATCAAGCTTGTTTTCCCAAATTTTACACTCATGACAATAAAGGCTTTTGACATAAATGTCTAATACTTTTCCAGTATAATGTCTGATCAAGGAAGCCACGCCATATAACAAAGAGAATCCTCGTTTTTTCCAGGTTCTGTCTCCTGATACAGTTAACTCCGATGTATTTTCGATCTTATGTGCTTCAGATGTTGCTTCTTTTTCTTCATTTACAGCAGAAGAAAAAAATCTACTTGCGACATCTGCTATACTGGAGCACATTTTCTTAATATATAAGCTATACGTTGGTTTTGACAAAAAAGTACTTGACAAATCCATCAGGGCACAAAACTTTTCACAGCCAGCTAATCCTAATCCTAAGATTCACATCACAAAAGTAAATCTATAATTAATTTCGTACACACCAGATTGAATTCTTTCAGCAGACTGAACAAAACGAGCTTCGTTACATTTTTCACATGTAACTTTGATATTGAATCCAAGGCCTTCTTTTCTGCACGAATGAAAACTAATTTTTCCATCGCACTTCACACACTTAACTAAAGTAGAAATAATTGAAAAAACAAACAAAATCCATGATCCGATAATGTTTTTCGAAATTCTCCGGCACATCTGTAGAAGTGTTCATTAAAATTTTTTTTGCTGACGCACTGTTAGCTTCGACATTGTCTTTCTTGCGTTTATGTGGCGGTACAATTTTTCTAGGTTTATTTAACTTTGAACCGGTATTTATCCGATCTTCTCGGGTAATTTTTTTTGGCATTTTGCGCTTAAAAAACTCAAAATCACAACACAAAATTACGGCATACGTGTACCTTCGGAAAGGTCCATTATTTTGGCAGTATGCCAGGACAGGCCTTTGAAACCTGGTCAAGCAGTAGCAGCTACTTGGTAGCTGATTGTTGCGGCCACATTCCTCAGTGTGAAATCGGAGGGCGGAGACTCACAAGTGTATATCTCCATCAGTTTTACTTCAATTGCTTTCAAATTTTCACAGAATAATCTTAAGATGTTGTACATTAATATAAAATAAAATAAGAAATACCTTACTACCCCCTTAATGTGCTATAGTAGCAGAAGGCTGACTCGGGTGCCATTACCAAGAGCACGACATCTAGATCATGACAACGATGTACATGACAGACAAGAACAACAGATGATGACATCTTAATCTAAAATGCTGCCAAAGTGGGACTTTGAATTGAATTTTCTAAAGTGAAGAGCAGGGAGCAAAAAAACAAAGGGTCATACTGAAAATAGAATCATTTATAAATCAAGTTCTAATGAATTGAACGAAAACATACAGCCACTCTTGCCAAAAATCATGCCAGCAAGTTTCATGTTTTTATTTTTTTAAATGAATCTAAAAATGTATCAGAAAATTTCGAGCTGTTGAGGGTGAAAAAATGTTTTTTTTTGAGTACACAATAATGATTTGAATTACAGATTAGTAAAATTTGAACAGAGTTTGGACCTGATAAAAATGATATTGAATAAATCGTTGAAGTGCATAGTGATAATATTTTTGATGTTTGAAAATGCCTTTAATTTTATGTATATTTATCAAAGTATATACAGTCAAGTCCTTAAAATCTGCACAACTTGGGACCAAAGATGGTGCAGATTATAGAATTTTGTGGATTATAGGTCATTACTTTGTTTATATTTTTTTCTTTTGTAATTTTACAGTAAATTAATTATTAATGCATAAATTAATTGGTAAAAAAACAAAGATATTGTGATACATTGGGTTTTTTAATTTAAAAAAGACATTTAAAAAATATTTAAATTTTATTTAAAAATTTCTTTAATTTTATAATTTTCAAACACAATATCAAGTATTATTGTTTAAGAATTTTTCACTTTTGTCTTGTACTTGTTCTTGGCATCTATGTATAGTAGTTATTTGCTATTCTGAAAGAAATCTCTGTTTCTAGAGAATAGACAAACACTGCTCAAGTGTTACTTTTTCAACTTCATCATCAAACTCTCTGTCAGGATTATTCAGATTTTCAATAAAGCTTAACAATGTAGTACCTATAGTGTAGTGATGGGCGATTCTCGAAAATTTCCCAATCGATAAAAATCGTAATTATAAAAAAGCACAAATGATTAATTTCGAGACTCTACAATTGAGATGTTTTACAATCGATTATTAAAATCTTTGTTATTACATGTTTAAAAAGCATAATTTAGTAAATACATGGTAACTGAAAACAAATAGATTTAAAAAACAACAATAGACCAAAAGGATGCTATAATGGAGCCACAATAGTAGAAAAGTTATGTAAAGGCATTCCTTGGTTGCAAAAAGTTGTAAAGTCGCGAGTAGCAAAATAGTCAAAGAAAAAATAATCAAAAGCTCCCCTAGTGGAAAGAATATGAACTTAAAGGATACTAAAAATGATCAGAATCTTTTATTGATTTTTGTACATCATTTGAGATACGTTCTACAATTTCCCCATTATTAGAAGACTCTCTATTGAAATACATTAAACGGACCACCAGGGGACAAAGTGGTGGAGGAGCAATGAAAGTGCATAATATGAATAAATGGTCATAAGGCTTTTCAACAATATATCACATGATGGGTGTCAGGTAAATTTATTAAAGAGCTTCCCATGGGGGCAAAGTGAGGGGGGATGAGCATGGGAGGTATATAAAATAAAATGGTAATTACAGAGCTTTCCAATGATATATCAGGAAAGAAGTGTCAACAAAAGATATAAAAATGCTCCCTTTAGAATTCCGACTATTGCGACACCTGGAATACAGCCTGCCCTCCCTCTTTGTGAATTTTCGATGTATTATAAATTATATATTGGAAGTCTCCATAAAATAAAATAATCTGATATGAATTCACAAAAACGAAATGATTTAAAAAAAGTTTGAAAAGTGCTTCTATAATGAAGGCCAAATTGAGGAAAGGAGAAGAAAGCAGGTTTACTTTTCCTTAACAGAATACACCTGGAAACCCCCCACTTTAAAATATTTATAATTAATAATTTTTATTAGAAGGTTCCATCAAGAAACAACTTCTAAAATGATATTTATTCTCGAAATCGCTACGATTAAAAAAATCTACCTCCCATTGCTCCCCCTTCCTGAAATTAAACTGCAGGAAATGAAAGGTCCATAACATGAGAGAGTATTCTGAAATCTTTCCTATGACATATCACATGTCCAAAAAAAGTCTGTAATTCACTCTTCACCCGTGGCTGTAGGTTTACTTTTTCTTCCCAGAATACACCCGAAAATCATGCAGTCCCTATTTTAAACTTTTTGTATTTAATAAATAATATTTACTGGAGTGCTCCATCTGAAAACCACATCAAAAATTATATTTATTTTCAAAAGGACTACAATTTAAAATATTCACCCCCTCATCGCTCTCCCTCGACCTCCTGAAATTAAACTCCAGGAGGAAAAGGGTTCATAATATGAAAGAGTGGTTCGAAAATTCGTAAAATGAAATAAAGGTGTGAAAACTTTCCGATGATATATATACAATATGAAAAAAAAAAACAAAAAAACATGATATATATATATAACATAGTCCAAAAAAAAGTTTGAAATTTACATGTCACCCATGGGTTAATTCATTTTTCCCAGAATATACCTAAAAATGATGCAGTCCCCACTTTAAAATCTTTATATTTAATAAGTAATATTTACCTTAGAGTTAAAGAAAAATCCACATCAAAAATAACGTTTACTGTTGAAATAGCTATGATTTACATAATTCATCCCCTTATTGCTCTCCCCCCCCCCCCTTCCTGAAATTCAACTCCAGGAGGAGAAAGATCCGTAACATAAAAAAGAGGTGTGAAAACTTTCTGATGATACATATATATATAACATGACGGGTCCAAAAAAAAGTTTAAATTTATATGTCACCCGTGGGTTCACTCATTTTTTCCAGAATACACCTAAAATGACACACTCTCACTTTAAAATCTTTGTATTTAATGAGTAATATTTACCTTAGAATTCCAAAAAAAAAAAAAATCCACATCAAAAATAAAACATTTATTGTCGAAACAGCTATGATTTAAAAACTTCAGCCCCCCATTGTTCCCCCCTCCCCCCCTTAAAATTCAACTCCAAAAGGAGAAAGAATGGTTAAAAGAACTTTAGTATATGCCGCTCATTTCCGCAAATCTGATCTCGAGAATTTTCTATTAAACATACTCGGGCATCTCGAGAAACTCGTGATAAAAATCTACCACGATGACATCTCAGATTTATCAAAGGACTTGTAGCTTTGCAATAAACTTCTACCTCGAATATATGCGGAATCTTGAGCAACTTGTGGTTTCCTGATGAATACCTTTTTCGATAACAATGATTTTTGTTCTTGCTGAGAATAGAGATGAGAAGGTTTATCGAGGAGAGTTTTGTCGATGAAGCTTTGTGAAATGAAAGGTTTATTGAGAAACGAGGTCCAGAAAGAAGCATGAGAATATGACAATAACTTGTGAAATGAAGACCTAATTTTCAAAGTTTCTCTTATTTTAGTCCTACCATGGTGTCATGTACCTGGAACCCTCCAATAAGTATTATTTATTTTTAAAAAATTCAAAGAGGGGGCTGGAGAGAAGACGAACATATGTTTAAAACTGTAGTGATTTCTACAATACGTAACATTTTAAGTGTGATTTTCTGATCGAACCATTCGGTAAATATTTTTTATCAAATGTAAAAAAATTAAAGTACCTTCTGCAGGAATTTGGGGGCGAAAGGGTGGACCTATGGGGGCGGGGGGACAATTTTCACTTTTTTGAAACCCGTCATATGGTATATCATCTTTAAGATCTCTGATTACTCTTTCATAATATGATATTTTCTTCCCCTCCCCTTTTCAAATTTGGTCTCATGGAGGGGGCAGTTTTGGAAGCTTTTTGTGTTTTTATGTTTTCAGAGTGAAAATATCTTTAGAAGCATTGGGCATTTTTTTGAGATGGGAAAAAAACTGTTGAACTCGTCACATTGTTTTAAAGTTCTCTCTTTGAGGGCCTCTTCCAGAGAAAGGAGCTTGAACCCCCCCCCCTCCCCCCAACATACACCTTAAAATATCGCTCATTTAATTCTCTACCAATTTTAACTTAAAAGTTTAACCTTCCGTCTACCAGACGGGCCCATTGGACCCGACAGCAATATTTCTGGTGTCAATGGTAAAATGAGAAATTGTCGATTGACACCGGAATTTAAAAAGGACTTGTCTAGATATTACGAATTCCTTAATTTAAGCTTTCATTGTAAAAGCAAAATTATATTAAAATATTACTGGTGCCGTTTGCAAGTTTGGAATTAAAATTAGGTGTTGCCGTAGATAAATGACTGTTTTGTCTGGTAGACGGAAGGTTAAGCTATATGGCACAGTCTGGTCTGAGTCCCCCCCCCCACCGTCAGTTATTCACTGACATAATTTTGCCCATTTCTTCACTTCATTTCATTTTTTAAAAGACTATAACTTCTATAGGAGCTACAGCGGGGAGAAAAATTATAGCATAGCTAACTTTTTTCAAGTTTTGCAGTTTAACAGCGGAGGGTTGCTCTGTTTTTGATGTAATATGTTTATTGAAAGCTTACACTTCATACATTACAAATTTAGCATAAAGGATTTTCTCCCATCATTCTGGGTCACGTTATGGTCCCATGATGCATTGAAATCTAAATTTCTCAAACTTCTTCGAGGTTTTCGCCAAATTGGCATCTGAAAAAAATTGTGCCAATGTTGTGTGTGTATGACATTTGTATCATATAAATATTGTTCACCACTGCTGGGACTCTGGCCTAGAGGTCTGCACGGGCCGAAATTTCCAGGCCCGGGCCCGGCCCGAAAGTTAAAATTTCGGCCCGGGCCCGGCCCGGCCCAAACGAAAGAAATATTGGTCCGACCCGGCCCGAAAGTCTTTTCTTTTCCATGTTTATAATCTCCTTTATACAGAAGTGCCGTAGGCTGCGATATTTATGCTTTTAAATGAATCTTTGCTGTATGTAGATGCAGTGGCGCAGCCAAAATTCGGTTCTAGGGGGGGTTTTGAGTTTCGGATAAAGATGATTTCCGGTTATTTGAATCGCCGGTTAATAGAATCAGTACTAATTAGAATTTTCACTGTATGATACTTAAACTCAAAGAGCATCTGTGTAGCAGGAAATCACATTTTTTATTATAATGCGTCTCAGAAAAGGGATTTAGTTCAAAATACACTTTCACAGTTTTAAGTAGAATTTTCGCCATTTAATTGAATCATTTTATTAAATGAAATCTGATTCAATAAAGTGAGGGATTCCGAAAAGCGCCAAAACATTTAAATATTAAGTTTGTTTTGATTCATATAAGCGGCAGTTATAGCGATCTTTCTTTGGGAGGGTTTTTAACCCTAAAACCACCCCCTTGGCTGCGCCACTGTGTAGATGTTTCAGTTATCACTAGTATTATTAATCCATATTCCCTGTAATGGATATAAAAAATCGAAAAAGCGGTTCATGGTAAAATTTCCAAAGACGAAATCGCTTTGGAACGAAAAAAAAAATGCATTCCCTTCTTAACAGATGTAAACGTTTAATATATTTTTTTCTCCCGTATTGTTGCATTCATTTTGCATGGATGAACATTTTATAAGAAACTTTCAGTTTTCAGTTTTAAAAAAAATTCCGTCATAATCATTTTTTTTTTGTGTGTGTGTGTGTGTGTTTAATTCTATTTTAAAACGCCTAGTAATCTACGATTCTTTAAAAGGAATACATTCTAATGTTTAATTGTAGAATAATGACGGCATAAAAGTATATACTTTTTTTGCAAATATTTTTGGACAAAGCCAAATATTACTGATTTATAAAAAGTCGAGAAAAGCATTTTCATACAGGAAGATTCAAAAGGAACTGATTATTTTGGTCCATGAAAACTAGGAAGAATGGAATCAGTCTCGGCTTCGTATGGAAAAAAAAGTTAGGCCTGGCCCGATACTGCAGAGAAAAACTTAAGGTCCGAGCCCAGCCCAGCCCGAAAAGATTAGTGACTAGGCCCGGCCCGAGTCTTCAGAAGTAAGGCCCAAGCCCGGCCCGGCCCGAATGCCATTATTGGAAATCGGCCTGAGCCCGGCCCGCGGGCCAGGCTGGGCTCGGGCTTCGGGCCGAGGCCCGGCCCGTGCAGACCTCTACTCTGGCCTCCTCTCACGTGTAGGCATTAATTTACCGCAGGTACTTGATCCTTGTATTACCAGCACAATAAAATATTTCATGACGATTAAAATAATGAACACGTAATTGTTCGAATTTTCATTTCTGTCGGCACTCTCAAAATGCCACTTTTTTTTTCAAGGAGCCTGCAGTAAATAAATATCTATAGTACATGGAATTTAGAAAAGCAGGAAGTTTTAGTTTGGCCTGTGACCACTTATTGATCTTTTGCACCTCAATCTTATATATTTCCCCCACTTCTCTACCTTGGTAGAGGGCAGTTTTCAAATTTAACATTCAATTCAAGATTACGTTTGGTTGTTCGTTCAGTTCGAGATTTATCTTTACAAGATTTTGCTGTGCGTGCACACCGCGTTTGGTATATGATGCCGCATACAACTAGGACCCAGTTTGAGATTTCATATTACAAGATTGCATATAATTAGAGATACGAATGTAAGGAGGGGCTTACTAGTGAGTGAATCCGTCGTGTCTTTATTAACACCGACTCATTCACCTACAGATGACTTTTGATAAAGGTGAATCCTGTATGGTATAAAAGCAATTGCAACTTGGAGTCATAGAAAAATTTTACACAATCTAAAGTTATTGATATGTTTATACAATCAAGAAAATCGATAAAAATTTCTCATTATCGCCCACCACTACTATAGTGTCATTATCTGTGAAACTCTATAACTGGATCTTCATCTTGGAAGGACATCATTTAAGAAAATAAGCACAACAGTTAGTGAATTTTTTTGGAAAACATAAAAAGTTCTGCTGATTTCTGCTTTGTACAATCAAAATTGAAGCCACTAGAGTCAACATCATCACTGTAATTGTAGATATTGGCTACAAAATATACCATGTACCTATTAAAGTGTCTTTGCATACAGAGTCCCATACATCAGTTAAGGCAAAAATATACTCTTGTAAACTGCCATCTATACTCTTTCATATTAGCTGTCAAGAAAAATCTTCTAAATTTTGATTTTTTTTTTTTTAAGTTTTACTTTATTGAAATGCAAAAATTTAGCAGGAGAAAAAAAAATATATTTCAATCAAACTGCAGCCTATTTGAATTCTTCTTGCAAAGTTAGTGGTGATCTAATTTTCATTGTTTACATCTAAAATAGTATGTGAATCACAGGTGGCATTTGTGGATTATATAGTTGCAGATTTAAGGGAGTTGGCTATACAAGTGGGTGCTTGCATTGTATCTTAAGATCTGAAAATCATATTTTTAGTAAAGATTCTTAAGATTGAAACTAAGAATATTTTATAACTTCTTAATAATCTACAATGATATAGAAAAGAAAATATGTTGTGTTTCTGAAAAATAGAATTTTTAGTAACATATTTATAACAGCCATAGTAAGAATATTTTAATATTATCATGGCCGCCAACTTCTACACCTATTGAAGTTCAAATAAACATATTGGAATCAGAAATTTTATTTAATAATTTATAATATATATTGTAATGCATGACACTGACTATATTTAGCATATATTTTATTTTTAAAGAATTGTGGTTGCAAAAACGTTTCTATTATGTAATAAGGCATAGAAGTTGGCAGCTCTGTACTATTATTCACTATTAAAGTAATTCACATTGAAAAAGAATTTTGAGAGAGCATAAAAAATTCAGTTTAAAACCTATATTTATAGAAAAAAAAATGTTATATATTTACATATAATTATTCATGATTCAATATTAAGAAAAATACTTACTTAGATGCATAATCAACAACAACATGATCTCTTGCTGTCCCGGTGATAGCATCATGATGCTGAAACAAACTCAATGTTCTTCTAGATGCAACTAAATCACTCATTAGTGTAGTAACATAGGGTTGCATAGATGTGATAGCTTGTTCATCTATTTTAGCCATCATAATGCTAAACAGTATTTCAGCACCTCTAAATGAATAAATGAAATAAATCAGTGAAAAAATTATCTTATTAAATAACTAGATAATCCGCCCGGTGTTGCCCGGGTCCATATTAACAATATTAAACGAACTTGAAATTTGTATGATTTTATCATTAACTCGTTACATGTAGAAATGCATTGTCTGAAATACGTAGCCATTGACTGTGTGAAAAATCGGTTTTAAAAACAACTAATATTAAGCTCTAAAAATACTCAAAATGAGCAATGAAAAACGCGGGAGGGAATATGTATTCAACGATTGCATGATTTTCGTGTAAAAAAGTTGATATTTACCCGTAAAAATCACTGTTAAGTCACGTAACAAATTATTATTTTCACATACAAATCCCAAGTGAAATATTTTGAATTTCAAACTAATTATATCACTCTTAAATCCGACTATACCTTGAATGAAATCGATACACGATGATAGCTAAAAGGTTGGTATATAGTACTATAATTTCAGAGCTATTTAACAAAAGTAAGTGTTATTTTTAATCAAATCTTGCGTATAGGTTCACTCTGTGTATAAATTCCTAATCTTAAACTTTTATACCGTAACCAGAACCTGCCTGTAACCTAACAGCGACTTAACAGTACCCTACCGTAAATTAAATATAACATAAATGTAACCTAGCCTAAATGTATTCACTTTATTGTAACATATCCTTATTCTAATCATAACATAAATGCAATTTAACTTTAACCTAACTTTAACCTAAATAATATAATAGAAAGAAACCATTTTAAAAAATGACTATTTCTTCGTAAAATATGCTTCAGCTGTAATTAGTTTCTTTCAATTCGTTTTATTAATACAAAATTCCTTCTCGTGCTTTTATTTGAGACATTAAAATTTCAGCGATAAATGGTTTAATATTGCAAACCACGGAGTAAGACTGTCTTACTCCGTGTTGCAAACTTTTTTTCGCTTTACTTCGCCTCCACCTATCTTTTTCTCCATGATGTACAGCAGCTGTGATTTAAAAAAAAAAAAAATCTTCATTTAAACTGACAGTTTGCCAGTCTATGAATTTTAAAGGTCTGTCCCAGCTTTTTTAATTATTTCTGCGAAAATTTTATGCAACCAATCAACCATAAGAAAATGAAATGGAAAAAAAGCGAAAAAAGGTGATTTTTTATGAGAGTGAGCTTTAGAATTTAATTAATTACTCAGTTAATAAATAGATTTTTGAAATTCTGAGCTTCAGGTGCATCAGGAGAGACATTAGGCTACTCTCAAAAAAATTTTGAGCTTCGTACGTGCTGTAGATTTTGCTAGCCATTGCAGACACACAGACAGACAGAGCGTTTTGTTCTTTTATTAGTATAGATGAAAATGTCTTATTTAAAATTAACCCCCAGACCGCCGAGCAAAAGGGCAAAAATGTAATGTCGTTTTCTCCTAAATTTATTTTAAATGTTAATAAAAGAGGGATTTTCTAACATGGTATAATTTTTTTGTAAAGTACATGCTTATAAGCCTTGAAAGTATCAATCATAACTTATATTCTTAAAACTGGATTATATTTGTAGAATTATATTAATTTAAATAAAGCTTCAATTGCAGTGAAACCTGCAGCCTAGTGAACAGATATATCCAGTTGTGGCAGTGGGAAGGTAAAATATAGAAAATAATTTTAAAATACACTGAAATAGTCAAATAATCATATTTTTAACAAAGAAAAATGTAATATTATCTATAAAAGTTCATCCTAAAACTAGAGGTTTACTTTTATTTTCAAACTAAATAAACGAATAAAAAGTATTTTTACAAAGTTCCTTAACAGCATAAAATATTTTTCAAAATGCATTGACTATTCAACAATATTGAGGTGAGTTAAGATTGAGAAAACATTCATGTGTTACTCAGATTTTGAATATCAAAAACAAATCATTGTTAAGGTACTCTTTCTTTAAAGCATTGCATTATATACTATAAGTTTCAATCGATTTCCTCATAATAAACGAATGTAAAAAATATTCATTAAATATCCCATAGAATCATATTTCATATTTTGTTTTCTGCAACCTTTTACTAAATAACTAAAAATAATACACACATGTAAGTAAACTATAGAAACTTTGCCTAATTTGATTGAACTACCAGTAAAAAAAAAAAAAAAAAAAAAAAAAAAAAAAATTAGAAGTGATGTTTTTATACTCACACACTTGTCATATCACATTTTATCATCTCACACTGGTTCTAAAAGCATCATTGCAGGATCATAAAAATAACTCTTACAGTTTACTATAATTTTGTCATGCAAAATAAATCTCAGTTCTCAGTGAAACAGGTTGTTTAAGTTGTCTGAAAATGGTCTCTCAGAAAAATACAATTCTTACATTACACACAGAATTAGTTCAGGTGCTGAAAATTCCATGATAGACTGTATTTATCAAGTTCTATTAAACAATTTCAACAGATTGGCTGGGTACAGGTAAACAACAAACAATCAACACAAAATTTAAATTGACTGTAAAGAGAACCAGACTCAATCTGAGAATCGCAATAAAAGAGTTTTTAAAAAAAGTTAAAGTCAAAAAGGAGACAGTTTAACAAACTGTGAAACAGTTCCTTTGATAGCAGTTTAATAAAATGTACAATGCCAAATCTTATGGCAAAATGCAAACTATAAGATTTAAAAAATAAATAGCAAAAATGAAGTAGACAATTTAAGATCAAGGGCAAAAGTTTTTGAAATTTTTTACAGTCAACATAGCAATCAAATTCAAACAAAGAATGCTTTTAGACATTCATCCATTATCAACATAAACCATAAATTCTAATAGTTATGATTTGGGGGTATGTTCAATTGGAAAAACAATATTTGATTTTGCTGATGGATGTGGGCAAATGAATGAATAAACTTATTAAAACATCATAGAGAGCATTATACTTTCCTAACTCCAAGAACATTTTGGAAATGAAAATTGGACACTCCAGCAATATTTACTTTCATCACTAGGGATTGACCAAAAATTTGTTTTCAGCAAAAATGCTGCCAAAAATACAACCAGAAACTACACCAATGCTATCTGTATTCAAAAATATTGTTTCTTCCTTTGGAAAATTTCAACATTATTCACTAACTTGAGCCATATTGGCTGGCTCAAACGACACACTTTATTGCTGTGAACTTCACTGATTATAATTACCAGTCATGAGTGACTCAAGATGTGAGTGCAAATTATAAAGCAAACAAGTTTGAAATTGAAAGTAAAACGTGGCAAATGTGGTATGTTCACACTATAATAAATTTTATAAGGATTCAGAGCTTGATTCATTAGCTGTAAAACTCTTATGTAAAAGCGCATGAATACAAAATTTTATATGATTATATATCTTTAAGTAATACGAAAATAAGGACTTCATCTTAAATAGGATGTAATCAAAATGGCATATCTAGAATCATTACCTATCATGGGAATATCGTAAAAATACTTAATTGACTCAAAAACCATTTTTAAGCTACTTTCATTTATACTCTACTAGCTTTCCGCCCGCGGCTTCGCCCACATGGAATTTGGTTATATTGTGGTATAAAGCACAACTATAAGAAAACTTCTCATTCCCACGGAAAAATGTAAGAAGCGCGATGTAATGCTGGATACGATTAGTTGTTAAACCAAAACTGAATGGTACACTATATTATATGTTTTCCCTTGTGGAGCAAAAACATGCAGATTTTGGGCACTGGAAACCCGGGAACACGCTACATAGAGCTGACCATGCTGACATTGAGCCTGTTGCGATGAACAGACTTGAGTACGAATATCATTCTCAGAAGCCCTCAAAGAAGCTTGGCGAGTGGCTTGCTCCTCAAGTCTTTACTGGCGCTGAGATGGTAGCTCAGCAGCTCTCGAAGCAGCCTGACGCTCTGCTTGTTCGTGCCTTCTTAATTCAGCATGGAGAGACGATTCTTGAGATCGGGCAATTTTCATTGCAAGGCATTGTGAAAATATGAGTAAAATATAAACCTAAACTAAACTAAAATCCCAAACTAAACTATAACAATCTAAACGACGAACAAAGCGACTATTTTTACCTATAATTAATTTAATAATACCTAATAATAATAAATTATTATTAGGTATTATTAAATTACCTATTGAAATTTAATTATAATTACCTATTGAAAAAACAATAACTACTTTAGATATCTACCTAGAAAAAAAGCACTAAACTAACCTAACTATTATACAGTTACTGCACATCATTACCACGTTTTAAAAACACCCAGCGCCATCTATTGCATACCTTAAGAGCTAAATAACATAACTAATACTTATACCAATTAGTAATTCGTTGACTTATAGTTATTTCAGGATAAGTGGATGTAAAAAAACATTTTAGACGATAAAACAAATAGTATGTCATCCCTCGGGAATTCCTCATTTTCGAGGATTCATTATCATATCATTTAGCTTCTAAATTTACATGTTCATATTTGTTTGCAATATATAAGTAGATTAAAAAAACAGTTTAGGCGATAAAACAAATTGTACGTCATCCCTCGGGAATTCCTCATTTTCGGGGATTCATTATCGTATCATTTAGCTTCTAAATTTACATGTTTATATTCGTTTGCAATATTTTATCTTGTTTTAAATGACACACAGCGCCATCTCCAATCCATCCATCAAGCAAACTATATTTTTGTTTTCCCTTGGGAACATCAATTTTTTCCGGGATAAAAAGTACCCTATTATTTAATCCGGACTTCTAACTTTACATCTGAAAATTTCAAAGCAATTGGTTCAGTAGTTACGGCGTGAAAGCGGAACAAACAAACAAACAAACTCACTTTCCGATTTATAATATTAGTAAGGATAAATCTTACAGATTCTGTTATGTTGTCCTGTATATGATCTACAGCATTCATGTACACAACATAATATGCAAGAATATAATTAAACTTAAAAACTCATATCACAACTAAAAATGCACTTCCTGCAAAAATTTGTAACACATGGTATTTTTGGTACAGTGTAGTATCTGGAATCTTTGGTGTGTCCTTGTAAATAATGTTAGCACTTTCTATTATACAAGAAGTAACTTGTAATAATTCCAACAATGTATATCAATTTCATTATATATGAAATAATTTAACATGATAATACACCAAAAACAATGTTTTCCCACATATTATTATGTAACAGAATTCTTTAGTGTAGCTCTGTATTATGTTATTTATGTTAATTATTATCATAAGATAGCATGATTTCTTGCAACTATTTTGTGCACTATTCCACTATGAGCCCATTTTGGCATAAATTAACTTTATTTTAAAATGAATAATAAACATATATTGCACAGAATGTATATTTTAGTATACTTCAGTAAATGCATATCAGTTTTATCCTGTTTGATAGGTTATAACACCTTTAAAATGAACTTGAAACATTTTTTTTCCATTGACCATAATGTAATGGAATACTGTTGATTGTCCCTGTAATCACACTATACATCCGATTTTCATAAAATTTGAAATGACTTGACAAAATTATGTAACAATTATATATTTAAAATTGCAAATGATTCGGTTGGGTAGTTTTTGCTCTGTTATATGCAGATATATGGCCAGACTGAACAACGACTATAGGTGTTTACATAAATATGAATGCACTAATAAATGCATACATGACAAAACTTTGAAGATGCTTTTCATGTGCTCATTAAAAGCTGCAGAATAGATAGTAATAGAAAATTTTTTATTTGAAATCACAGAAATGTTTCAAATACTCTGAATACAATATAACAGAGTAGTATAACAGTATATATATATTATATATATATATATATATATTTAGTATAACATATAATCACTTACAAAAATAATTATAAAGGATAAATTGAGATATCAGTATTTAAAACATTTTTAATTAGATGAAATTCATATAATTAGAAAATCATTTTGTGTGATGGCTTATATTCTATTTTATATGAAAATAAAAAGTTTTAGCCAGATACACATAATTGATTAATAATTTAGTCAATTTTTGCATGTATTAATTACTTTAAAAAAATCAATATTTTCATTTTTGTTTTAGGCTGAAAATAGGAAAATTACCAAAATTTGATGTCAGTCTTAGAAACCTGTTTCAATCGATCCCTATTCATCACACAGAACAAGAAGAGCACAAAAATGTAAAACACATCTAACAGGCTTTTTAAGAGTGCAAGAATGGTGCAAGTCACATCTGAGAAGCTTCTTAAGATATTTGATCACCTTTAAATAGTAAGTTTTGATGAAAATATCGATTTTTCATTTATGCAATAATATTAAAATAGACTCTAATCTGTCAAATTTTGCTTAAATTGTGTCTGTATCTTAATTATAACCAAAGTTACAGCCATTTAAAGTTACAGCTATCACAGCTTTTGAACTGTGTTTAAAAGTTTTTTTAGCTTTATCTCAAAATTAAATTTTTCAAGATTTTTACTAAATGCAAAAAGTCCTAAAACAAAAAATTATGCACAAAAATGATTCCATAAAATTTTCTGTACTTCTTTTACAAATATCTTTTGAGGAAATAGACTACACTCACAATAATATATTAAATAGTTTTATATTTACAGATATAAATGAAACTTGAGACAAATTTTGCTATTTTTTCTTTCTTTAGTACTTTAACTGCCATATCATCTGAGATAGAGATATGACTATAATATGTGTAGTCTAAGTCCCAGAGAAAGATATTCTGTTTATTATACAATTTACAAAGTATCGATACATTGTTTATTTTTGAGAAATCATGTTTTGCAGAAATATCAAATTTTGACATTAATTTGAAATTTTTTCTTTTAAAAAAAATATTTTTGGATAACTGCTATTTTTTTTTTTTTTTTTTTTGTCATAAATGTCATTATAAAAAATGTATAACAAGTAATGATTTCAAAAAATCACTTGTGAAGATGTGCAGATACCTTAAGAGCCTACTTCATTCAAATCAAAAGACCTGTTCATTAATACTGATCCTATGGAAGAAATTTATAAAGATATCTTGGTTGCATTTTAATATTTTTAAATTATTTTTTTTTACATTGGACAGCTGAGACTGATCTGAATGCAGGTTTTTTTTTACTTTTTTGATTTTGTTTACAGGTGTTTTTCATGAGGACGCTTTCATTTTAGGAACTGGTTTGGAAAATGAAAGCATCCCCATAAAAATATCTGCTACCAAAATCGAAAATGTAAAAAATGACCTACATCAGATCAATCTCAGCTATCCAATGCAAAATATTCAAATAAAAATATTGAAATGCAACAGCAATATCTTTTTATTTTTTTTTCCATAGGATTAGCATTAGTGAACAGGACTTTTCATTTGACTGAAGTAGCCCTTAAGAGCACAAAATAATCACAGCTAGATATATAATTTTCTACTATCTCTCCTCTCTTCTATCTTTAGATATTAACCAAATGATTTATTCTACATTGTCACCAATAAGTTGATTTAAGCGATTCAGATGTTTGGAGTCTCGCATATACACAAAAAAATCTCTTTAGAAAGGCTGGCTAAAATATGAAGAGATGAATTGTAGCCCATTACAAAAAATATTATAAAAAAAATTTTGATTTTATATAAAAACAGAAGATGGCTAGTTATGAAATTTGAAAAATTTCAGCAAGTCATAGATCTATATTCTGTTTAATAAAGATAACTCAGGTGCCATCACATGTAAACAAATTCTATGATCTGCAAGCTATTCAGGATAAAATATTAAGGAATAATATTGCTCATAACCATAAGTTCATTTTTATTTAATACAAGGAGATAAACCTGTACTTCCCGAGCTATCAAATACAGGCAGAAAACATATTTCTGATGTAAACATCCTTTTTTCTCTGCACAATTTTAAAAGTATAGCAATGAATGAACAATTTTTTAAAAGGTTCTGCAAGTAGCTGTTGACATAGCATACTTATATATTATTAAAACCCATTTGATAAAACAATTTGCATTTAATCAAAAATTAGTAAAAAAAATATTAACATATAATCTCAAAGATTGCAATGAAAAAGGCCTCACACTGGTGTATTTCTTTAATTTTTTGCTAACTCTAATTAATGTTTTTATATTTAATTTATTTTCTTAATGTACTACCAATACCAGAAATCATACTTATATGAAAAATAGCAATAATGCATTCAGATAAAGTTTTAAAATGTATTAAAAGCAATGTTTTCTTATTGGCCTCATGCCTAGAATTAACAGCTGAAGAAATTGACAAAGATCAGTATTGAAAATCACCCTTTATTTTGTTCATTTCTGTGGTTTAAGAATGAAATTTGATTACATCTAATAAATTTGTTTTTATTTATAGTATACTGTTTTATTTATTAATTAATGAATGCTTTAATTTCTTTATGGAATATAAGCTGTAAACAAATTATCAGCTATTTATATTAATTTAAGTACAAATGGATTTATCAAATGTAATCATTTGCATGCAACAAAAATAGATCTGGAAAAAAAATCATGCTTGAAATTTATTTTAAAAACAATAAAAAATGTTCAAATTGCAATACAATTTTCAAATTAATTGTGATATAGTTTTCAAACAAATTGCAATATAGTTTTCAAATTACAATATTGCTTTCAAACAAATTGCAATAGAATTTTCAAACAAACTGATTTTGAAAGCACATTTTTATCTGCTATTTGATGGCGTAAAAATTGAAAATGTATGGTATTTAGAAGTTTAAAAAATTGGAATGAAATTTAAATTTGAATTTAATTGTCTGCTAACCATCACAGTGGAATTAGTGTTAAGCATGGACACAGTCTTTTATACCATATATAGGAGAATTGTCTAAGAATTAATTACTTTGTTTACATCCTTGTGTTCAAGAATAAATTATTTTCCATTTGATTTACTAAAACAAGCATGATAAATCCATAATAATTATTTTGATTTAAGTCAAGGATTCACAACCATAATAGGCAAAATCCTTTTGAAAATAAAAAGATATAGTTCATTTAGAAGGTGCATAAAATCTGTTTTGTCAACTCTCACAGTAAACCAAGTCTGTAAAACAAATGCATATGAGAGAAAGTGTGATAAGTATGAAAGTATGGTGGATAAAACAGATTATGTGCACCTTTTAAATGGACTACCTAATTTTTCTTCAAAATGGACTAGGTCTGTTATGGTTGATAACGCCTCAAATAATGCATGGATTATTTCCAAGACATATGAGTTTTATGCTGTTTAAAATTGTATTATACTGTAATGTTAAGATTTATTTATTTATATGTTTCTTATCATCAGTGATGAGGACATCAACACAGATTGCCTCTTATACATTTAAATGCAATACTACATCATTTCACTCATTTAAAATTACTTCATCTGTGCATATAACTTTAGCACAATTATCTTAATAAATCTCAAGTTCATCATTTACAATAAAACAGTTAAATATACTTACTTATTTCAGACTAAATTTGCATTCTTATAGTTCCTTTGGAATTTATTAGCTCTTTCTGGCAGACCATGCAAAGTCTAGAATACCTAATTTTAATTGCAAACTTGCAAATGGCACTAATAATATTTTAATAAAATTTTACTTTTAAAATAAAAGCTTAAATTAGGTGAATCTTAATTTCTAAAAAAGTCATTTGTTAATTCCGGTAACAACTGATAATTTTTCATTTTACTAAAAGAATTTGCCTGTGCCAGAAATGGTTAAAGGAAAATGTATGTCAAAAGATACAGAAGCTGCCATATGAAACTAAGTAATGTTATGCACTGAGTTACTGAACATCACAACTGCACAAGTTGTTTGATTAAAGTTCTGTGCTTTTATTTTATAGCAATCTGATTTTGATTTTTGTAGTTATTAAATGTATTATATACTATAATGTCTGTCCAAGTAATTCTTTGTCTTCCCATACAAATCCAACAACACTTAAAATTTTATAAGTCTATAAACAACAGGTCTTTGACTGATAATTACCTTAAGTGAGCTTCAAGAGCTCTATCCATATTTTTATAGAATGGTCTTGATGTGAAATAACCACTCCAATAATGATCATCTCTATCTGCATAAGTAAAGAAATCTCCTGACAGAGAAGGAAAAGAAGCAGATAAATTGTGATTATCTACATTCATTTCTTCCCTAACAGCAGTGAAATAATCATCTAAAGTGCCAAACTGAGCCTAAATTAAAAGAAAAGATAAAATTTAAGTATAAAATTAGACATCAGTACATGATAACAATAAAGATTATATATATATAAAATCCCTCCGTGTATAACGATTCCAGGGTCAACCCATCCACGAGAAAAAACATTTATTGTGACCAATGACAAATTCCATTGTGAAAAGTTATCTCTGATTTTAAAGACTATCAAATTTTTGTCCAATGTAAACGTTCCAGAGTCGTAATGAAGCGTTCTCATTTGTCAGATTTACAGTTTGAGCTGTAAATGACGTCACTACATTTTACTGTGCTTTGAAATCTTTTCCCTATTTCAAACACAATATTTACACTGTTAAAAATTTGACTCATTTGCTGCAGCATCACTCCACTGCTTTTATAAAAAACGATTACTTTGCTGTGTTATGGAGCATTCTCATTGGTCATAAAAGAGACATTCTATAAAAGCTGTGGAGTGATGCTGCAGTAAATGGGTCAAATTTTTAGCAGTACACTGTTAAAAATTTGACCCCTTTGCTGCATCATCACTCCCCAGCTTTTATAGAATACACTGTAAGTACACTGTTAAAAATTTGACCCATTTGCTGCTGCGTCATCCCACCGCTTTTATAGAAAATGGTTATTTTACTGTGTTATGGAGCATTCTCAATGGTCATAAAAGATATATTCTATAAAAGCTGTGGAGTGACATTGCAGCAAATTGGTCAAATTTTTAACAGTGTAACACACACAAAGCAACCGATTTCTATAAAAGCGTTGGAGTGATGCTGCAGCAACTGTTAAAAATTTGAGCCATTTGCTGCAGCATCACTCCACTGCTTACATATAAAGAGGTTACTTTTACTGTGATATGGAGCATTCTCATTGGTCATAAAAGAGACATTCTATAAAAGCTGTGGAGTGACGCTGCAGTAAATGGGTCAAATTTTTAGCAGTACACTGTTAAAAACTTGACCCCTTTGCTGCATCATCACTCCCCAGCTTTTATAGAATACACTGTAAGTACTCTGTTAAAAATTTGACCCATTTGCTGCCGCGTCATCCCACCGCTTTTATAGAAAATGGTTATTTTACTGTGTTATGGAGCATTCTCAATGGTCATAAAAGAGATATTCTATAAACGTTGTGGAGTGACGCTGCAACAAATGGGTCAAATTTTTAACAGTGTAATACGGTAAAGTAATCCTTTTTTCCCTCATGTTCATTCTTTGTGTTTTTCAAAATTGTTTAAGCCCAAAGTGGCTATGATTGACCAAAGTTGTTGTAATGTTTTATCATCCTTTCAAAAATAGAAACACGTCATTTTGACGGGCTATCTTCTAGTATAAAATAAAAACCTTTATGTATAGTGAAACATTTAGTAATCCTGCTCATTATTTATACAATATTTATTATTTTTTAATTCTGATTACAGGATATTGTGCACAATATTGTTTGACAAATTTTCGGAAAAGAATATTATTTTATATTAAGAATGCTGCAAATTATATGCAAAAAACTTAAAAAAATTTGGGACTGTTTTTAGAAAAACCTTAATTTTGCTATGGATATACACAAGCTAGCTACATAATAATAAACACAGTTTATTACAATAAGTCAATCATAATCAACAGTTTGAATGCTTTTGCTATATTAGTTTTGACAGGGTTATCCAAAAGATATTCATTCTTTTTCAATTTGTTGACGGTCCCCTATGGAGTTTCAGGCAAAAATCTTCATGGAAATCTATGACCTGTACAATTATGTTTACACTCTTAGAGTTTCATGATTATTCCTCATGTATTTTTCCAAATATTTAACAAAATGTCTAAAATTGCAAGTAGCCGGTCACCTTTGGCCATATAGTGTATATATACAGCTGGACCATGATATCTCTTACCTTTTTATCTCGAAACACTTAATATTTTGAAAATAAAATTTTCCCTTGCATTTCCATCAAAATTCTTATATATTTTCTATAGTTATTTTGAAATATATTTTCCAAAAATCTTGATATGTTGAAATTTTTCTACAGAAATTAGTTTCACTTTTTATTTTCGCTATTTTCTGCACAAGACCCAGTATGATTTGGAAGATGATTTCACGTTCTTTTAGCACTTTTTTGATTTAAAAAAGCGAAAGGGTAAGAATGGAAGGCTTTTGAAACCATAACTAACGAAACAGGGCAAATTACTATGATAAGAGAGAGATTCAGGCACCTACTTGCT
The DNA here is from genome assembly GCA_964019185.1 of Maratus speculifer. NCBI lineage: Eukaryota > Metazoa > Arthropoda > Arachnida > Araneae > Salticidae > Maratus > Maratus speculifer. The sequence goes on along the minus strand of OZ025299.1, from coordinate 141,728,944 downwards.
TCACTGCAGCTGCTAATTTGCCAAATTCTTTAGAAGTAAACCTAAAATCACATGAAAGCACACTCATTCCTGCGAAAGTTTAAAACAACATTAGTTTGATCTTCTTCCCAGCTTCTCCTATCATACGACACTTGACCAAACTCCTACTCTCTCTGACAAAAGAGGAAACAAATAAAACATGCAATGTTTAAGCATCCCTCCAAATATTGTTCATTATCACTTTTGGGGATAACATGCCCAGTGTGTGGGTGGAAGGGGAGAGTATTATCTGGTCACTGGCTACAAGGAGCATTTCTCGCGCCATTCTTGTGTTTCATAATAGGCGATCTTTGACGATAGGGCAGTCCATTTCTGCATCTCTTAACTGACCAGTAAAAAAAAAAACATGTTCCTGAATATTCATACATTTATTTATTGACAGAAGTCAGAAGAATAATGGCTGGTGAAAAGCGTAAATTGAATGTGTTATCGATTGAAGATAAAATTAAACTCTTGAAGTTTATGGATGAAAACAAACTAAAAAAGAAAATCGAAATTGCTACTTATTTTAAAATAACTTCCAGGACTCTTTCAGCAATTTTTAAAAACCGTGAAACAATTGTAAAAACTATGATGGTGGAAATAAGAAAAAAAGGAAAATTCAGAATTCAACCTATCCTGAAGTTAAAGAGTGAGTTCGAAAATGGTTTGTTCAATGTCGTGATCAAAGCATTCCTTTGAGTGGATTGATATTATAGCAAAAAGCAGAGGATTATGCAAAAGAACTTGTCTTGAACAGTGAATTTAAAGCAAACAATGGTTGCCTGGAAAATTTTTAAAAAAGGCACATCATCATTTTATGGAAACTTTGTGGTGAAAGTGCATCAGTTGATGCAGGTACCTGTGAAGAAAGGCTTTTAAAAATTTCTTCTCTTTTAAAGGACTACAAGACAGATGATATGTTTAATGCAGACAAAACTGGATTATTCTACCAATGTTTCCCTAACAAAATGGCTGCATTTAAAAGAGAAGAATGCTGGGGTAGCAAACAGACTAAACTTCATGTAACTGTTCTTTTGCCAGCATATCAAAGTGATAAAAAAAGCTCCCTCTACTTATGATAGGGTGACCTAAATAGCCGAGGTGCTTTGTTAAAATTAAGTCATTTCCAATGCTGTACAGGTCAAACTTAAAGTTGTGGATGATACACAATTTTTGCTGATTAGCTGATAGAAATTGATAAAACAATGGCTAAAAATAAAATATACATTCTCCTTTTTATAGACAATTATAAAACACGCTCTAATCTTCCAGCACTAAAAAATATTAATGTTAAATTTTTGTCACCCAACATGACATCAAAGTTACAACCACTCGACCATGGAATAATCTGTAGCTTCAAAACTGGTTATTGAGCCCAAATTGTCAGAAGACTTCTGGATCATACTGATGAAAGTAAACCTTCAAACTTATCTTCCAACATCTTGCAGTCCATGCGAATGGCTGACTATGCATAGAGGAATGTTACAGAAGCAACAATAATAAATTGTTTCATCAAAGCAAGATTTATAGAAAATATAGCTTCCAGTGAAGCTGTGGAAGTTGTTTCCATTATCTGAGCAGCTGAAGAAGAACAGAATCCAAAACAGTGGGAATTGATACAAAAGGCATTTAACACAGACATTACCTTGGAAGAATTCTTAAATGTAGACAATGAACTTGAAACGTGTGGTACTATGACAGATAAAGAGATTGTTTTCAGCATTAATGCAGAAATGTTTGATGAAGAAAATGAAGACCTGCAAGACATAGAAGAGCATGAAAAAATTACAGTGAAAGAACCAGAAAAATCAGTCAATCTGCTATGGAGATTTCTTGAATCAAACAAAAATATTAGAACTGAAGCGTTTGGTGCCATTGCTATGTCAGAGAAAACTGTGCTAATACAGTTGCAAAAAGATTCTGTAAACCAACAGACTTCAATTATGGACTATATTTTCCAAAAGAACTGAATGCAATTTGTAATGAAAAATTGGATATTATTTAATCAAAACAGGTATGTGTCCATAGCACAATTTTAAAACTATTAAAATGTTGAGAAATGTAATTTGTTAATTATCAGTAGATTGTGTAGTTTTTGATTACAACAAAAAGTGGTTTGTGAGATTAGATTATGTACCATAAAAACCGTGAGAAGTGCTGCGGCGCTTACAAAAAAAAGTAACTTTTGGAGATGCGGCCCATCTGATGATTACTGTAGGCTAACATTGCATAATTTTTCATCCCTTTTCATTTATTTTTATGTTTTTTTCTTTCCCCACATATTGTTTTTATTTATCAGGATTTACTTTATTTTTCTTTTTTTCAGCAAGCAAACTGCCAAGCAACTGCATTTATTTTGATCGTGTAAGTTTAGTTAAGTTGCTTGGTAGCAGCGTCACTCGTATAATGGAATTCGCTATTTTCCTTGCGATCGCAACTCGTGAATTAATTAATTTAGTTAATCTTTTGAATGTAACATTTTAAATGATTTTATGAGTTTAATAAATTTTGTAGTAACATTTAATGCATTTTATTTTCAGTACTATATTTGTATGGATTATGCAAAATGCATTCTCATTTTCAATTGAGATCTTTCTGCTGGCTATTTGAAAAGCACCAAACTCTATCTCCTGGTTTCAGTGGAATGTACTATGCACATACGTTTGACAGACCTTTGACCTCTCTCGCAAGAGCTAACACGTGCTATTACTGAGCTATCTGATTTTTTTTCCCATTCTGCATGATTAATAAAAATGCTGCCTAAACGTTTAAGAAGCTACACTGCTGGTTTTAAGTTGATGGTTGTTGAAAGGGCGGAGAAAATTGGAAATTGTGCAGCTTCTCGAAAATTTTATGTTGACAAAAAATGTATCAGGAGATGGCGAAATGACAAAGAAAAGTTAATTTGTATGCCGAAATCCAAGCGTGCCAATCATTGTAGAACGGCACAGTTTTTAGAGCTTGAACGGAATTTAAAATCTTGGATAATAACCCAACAAAACTCTGGTGTTCCCGTATTGACAGTTAAAATTTGGCTACAAGCTCGAATTATTGCTTCCCAGATGAAAATGGACAATTTTAAAGGAAGCCAATCTTGGTGCTGCAGATTTCTACGAAAAAGTGGACTTTCTGTACGAGCTAGAACAACTGTCGGCCAGAAGTTGCCAGACGACTGGGAAATTAAAAAAGAGGAATTTTTAAAGTACGTGCATGACAAAATAACCGAAAAAAATTTTGATACTTCGCAAATAATTAATATGGACGAAGTGCCACTAACTTTTGACTGTTCACCTAATAAAACTGTGCACCTTAAAGGTGATAAAACTGTGAACATTGTAACAACAGGAAATGAAAAGACGTCGTTCATGTGTGTGCTTTCATTTGCTGTCAATGGACAAAAATTGAAGCCACTCTTAATATTCAAGCATAAAACTCTCCCCAAAGAGAATTTTCGAAATGATATAGTTGTTAGCATCAATGAGCGTGGGTGGATGTGCGAAACGGCGATGTTTGAATGGTTGGAGAAAGTGTGGCGTAAAAGACCAGGTTCTTTTTTTAAACCACACGGTTTATTAATATTCAATTCGATGAAAGCACACTTATTACCATGCATGAAAAATGCTTGCAAAAAATTGTCTGCTACAATTGCAGTTATTCCAGGTGGCTTAACCAAATTATGGCAGCCACTGGATATAGCTGTAAACAAACCATTTAAAAATGAAATGAGGAAAAATTGGAAAAACTGGATGACCAGTGGTCTCCACTCTTATACGAAAGGTGGAAATATGTGAAAAGCTACCTTTAGTGAAGTAGCTAAATGGGTAGCTGATTTGTGGAAAAAAGTGAAAAAATCATCTATTATATCAGGGTTCACAGAAGCCGGTATTATCGAAAAAAAAATACCGATGTGTGCGATAATGCGGATGACTCTGATGATTCAGAAGATTAAAAAAAGATCAATAATGATCTTCTAGAGTTGTTTAACTTGGCTAGCAAAGAATACGATTTTGACGGTTTCGATGTATAATATTGTTCACTAGCGGCCTTCGCCCGCTACGCTGGTCGGTTTATCTAAAGAAATCTTGAAGAAGTAGTTAGATAAGGTTCAGACATACATTAAAAAAAAAAAAAAAAGCAAGTCGATCATTCAAAAAACGTTGGGAAATATCAAATATTTACTGTAATTTTTTAAGAAAAACAAAGTTTCGAAAAAAAAAATTAAATCGAAAAAAAAATTACACTGACATATTAATGCAAGGAAATTTTCCCAGAGAGAAAATTCGCCTTGAATACAATATTTCAAATTCTTTTAATTGCTTATAGGCGTTAATGCCAACATAGTGAAAAAAAATTCCATGCTGGGAATCGAACCCGGGCCATCAGTATGGCGCACTGACGTTCTACCGACTAAACCACATGGAACGACAGCCAGCTTGAAACTTTCTCATACTTAAGTAGACTGGCGAAAACATAACGATAGCGCGTTTTAAAATCGCACAGTGACATCTATTGGATTTTATATGTACTAAAAAACGTTATGTACTAAAAAACGTGAGCAGCGCACCTAATAGTTTCTTTTTGTTACTTTTTTGTCTGTTGTCCGATTTTGATGAAACAAAGCCTATACACTGCCCGGGAGTGTGCATTCTTCATTAGTGAAAACCGCATAAAAATCCATTCAGTAGTTACGAAGATAACCTCGAACAAACAGACAGACAGACAGACAGACAGACAGACAGACAAAAAATTCAAAAAATTTTTTTTTGTGTTTCATTGGTTTTCTTTTATCGCCCTGACTCCATTTTTGTCAATTATCTTCAATGTACAGACACACCGGGTCCTACTGTTTTATTATATGTATAGATTATTTTTAAATATTTCTGACATTTTATAATGTATTATTTTATTCTGTGTTTTTTTAATTCATTTATTAAATAGTTAAAAATTTGAGGGCTTTGTTTTATATCTTTTATTTTATTATTGCTGATATGTTATTTAAAATTCAAAGTAAGTACGTATTCTTTTTATTTATTATTGCGGTTATTATTATCTATTATTATGTTATTTTTATTTAGTGGCGATTTGACAATCATATCTTTTACATTTCATTATGCGGCCGTTCTGTGAAATCAGATTTTTTTTGTGCGTATTTCCCGTTTGTGCGGCGCTTACATGAATGCAATGCTTTTCCCGATTTTTATGGTAATCTTATCAAAACCTTCATAACTTGAAACCTCTATATCTTGAATTTTTTTCATTTCCAATGCATATTCAAGATATCGAGGTTTTACTTAGTACTATACTGTACTGTATAATACTAACACAAAATCTTTTGAAATTTTTTTTGTAAGTCTCAAAAAGGCCATCCTACAAACTAGAGTGACGACAGCAGAAGAAAATTTTCTTTCTATTCTTATAGTGGTAATACATATGAGGGGAAGTCTGAAAATAAGTTTTCCCTGGTGTCAGAGGACAGATGTGTGTATGAAAATCAAACAATATAATAAGACATGAAAGATACGACACAACTTTATTTGTCAACATAAGTACTAACCACGGTGAGACATTTGTCATAGTGCTTGATAAGCTGCAAAAAGCCTTCAAGGGAAACATCAGGGCTTTGCATACAGACAAGCCGTTAAATGCAAAGCCCCGAGTTTTTCCTGGAGGGCTTTTTGAAGCTTATCAAGTGTCATGACAAATATTTCAATGTACTCGGTAATTATGTGGAAAAATAAAGATATGTCTTATCTTCAATGTCTCATTCTATTTTTTTACTTTTATACACAGCTCTGACCATAGTCAACAGGGGAAACTTAATTTCAGACTATCTCTCATAATTCAAATATGTTGTATATTATATTACTTGTAAGCATTTTGTAAACGATTTATTTGAAAAGCAGTAAAATGGTGTTGTGTATGCTCCAACAACAGATGAAACTAAGACTAAAAAATAAGTTGGAATGCTGGAACATATTTACTTGCACACAATAATTGATAAAGTGCTTTAATCCTTTGAACATGAATTGTGTGAAAATTAACCTGTGGAGGAAAATTGTCTCAAAGAACTGTAAAGTATTAAAATGCACAACAACATCTTACTGCTTTTCAAAATATGCTTTTAGCATAAAAAATAATGTAATTATCTCAGTTAGTGAAACTTATCAGCTAAACAGAAAACTTTCAGGTGATGTATTTTGGATTTGCGCTGAAAAAAATTGGGCTTAATTTACAAACAAATTGTAGAGCTAATTGAATCCATTGAATTGAATGAACCTTGCAAATAGTTCTGGAGTTATGCTTAAAAAACTATTCACATTGCAATGATTAAATATGCATTAAACTTAGGTCTACTAGAGGTCTATTTTTGAGCCAACCCAATATTTCTCAAAAGTTGGTGCCATTGCTGTTTTGTATCCTAAAATAAAATTTAAAAACAAAGTCAAATGTGTGGTCAAAATTAGGTGCTTATAATTGAAAATTTTATTACATTATATTTTTTTTGGTCAACTCCACCATGAAACTACAAGATTTACTTATGATAGTTCACTTCTATTTATGAAATTGGTTATCATATGAAATTAGATAGCACTCAACATAAGATATATGTAGATATTTGCAGAGAAAAAAAAAGAGTATTTAGAAAAGTAATGTAAGTAAAGTCTTGGGGGAAGGATTAGAGAACACTATCAGTTACTGGAATAAATTATGGAGTACTAATACAGTAGCTGATGTGACACTACACATATTACATATATCTAGTATGTATCTAATAAAAAGAATATTTTTAATAAAATTATTTTCAATAAATTTACTACTTTTTTTATGATCTTCATTATAATTATGTATTTAAATTCAATATTTAAATCTAAAATGTTGTGTTATAAAAAGCCTGAAGTTCTAATTTTTTCTTTCTTTTACACCAGTTTAATAAAATTAATAGTAATAAGAGGTTTTTTTTCAGCTATATTTAATTGAAAAATAAATACATAGGTATTTTATATCATTGATGATATATGATGTATTATAATACATAAAAGTTAACACCTTTTCAGATGAATAAAGCATGAATGATCTATAGAAATTTCATAGATTCAAATGTATTTTTTGTGCATGTGCATGCACAGATTTTGCATGTTTGTGCATATCTTTATTTTTTTTATTTCTCATATAAAATGCTATAAGTAAAAAGAAAAGGTTTTCTACTATTCAGAATGTTAAGACTGTGAAAAATAATTGACAAAGATTTTAAGACAAAGTTTACAGTTTATTATAAAATTTTCATACCTCAGCATGCCAATCTTCTCGACTATTAATGTAATCAAAAAGCTTTTGGTAGTTATTAAATTGATTATCCCATTCATTTGGTTTGTCATATCTGAAGTCATCACCAAGTTGAATCATCACAACATTAGACTGAAATAGTTGTGATTTTTTCCTATACTGATCCAATAACATCCATGCCCTAAAACGATTTAAATTGATTCCATTATATAATAATATAACAGTTAAAAATAATACACATAAAAAATGTTCACTTACAATCAAATTTTAAAAAATGTATTTAGTCAGTGTAAATAAAGATATTTTTAATCACCAAATTAGCATACAAAAAGAAAAGAAAAACAGCTCAGTTATAAATTCTTTCAATAATGTATAAAAAAAAATTAAACTTAGAGAGCAAATTTTAATTAACTGTAACAAACTTTGAAATTTTCTATATGAACATCAGATTGTTACTAAATGGAAAGTCATTAAGTGAAGTAGTTTAGTAATTACATAGTTGTAAAGTTTGAAAAATCTAATGTTAAATTCTTTTTTAAGAGTTGGAAAAAAACTGCACATTGGGTAGTTTTTTAAGCATCACTTGAAAATTACTGGACAGAATGAGCTGTAATTTTGGATTTGCATAATTAAAGCTTCTAGATAATGATTCTGATTAAAAATTTTATAGGATACATACTTTTTTCACCTATTGTTATCAAGATACAGTCATACCTGGTTAAGTCATTCACAGTTAATGTGCAACATCACTTAATAAGCAGATTTTTTACAGTTTCTTGAACATTGTTCACAAGATTAATGTAAAAATATGTTTAATGTGTTAACTGTTATTATGTGATAGGTTTTCAATTCCTTGGCAGATTCAGATAATTGTAACCAGTGTTGGGCACGTTCACAAAATAAACGAACTAACTCAAACTCACGTTCAATTTCTGAAAAGTGATTTAAGTTCACGTTCAAACTCAAAAATATTTAAACGAACGCGTTCAAATCACGCTCATTTGTAAAAGTGAACGAAGTTCACTAAAAAGTTCACTTTTTTTTTTTTTTTTTAAATGTTTGGATATTATTGTCCAAATTTACAAAATTTTGTGAATTAATCATTTGATTATTCAATATGTAAGATAGAGGTATGCACGGACGGAAATTTCCAGGCCCGATCCATAGAAAAAAAAATGTCCGGCCCGATATTAAAATAAAAATTTCAGCCTGAGCCCAGCCTGGCTCGTAGAGAAAATTTAGCGGCCTGATATAATAGCTAAAAACAAGGCCCGACATAATAGCTAAAAACAAGGCCCCGAGCTTGGCCCGGCCCGAAAAAAAAAGTTGAAATTTCACACCGTACCCACCCCGACCCCGAGTACATTTCTACTGGACATTGATATTTACCCTTACGGAAAAGTTCTGGCCAAAAAAACTTACCTTAGTCTGTTTATAATCTCCATTTATGCAGAAGTGCCATAGGCTGTGATGTTTATGCTTTTAATGAACCTTTGTTAGTTGTATGTAAATGTTTCAGCTATCATTAGTATTATTAATCTATCTTCCATGTTATGGAGACATAAAAATCTAAAAAATGATACATGGTAAAAGTAAAATCTAAGATGAAACCGCATTGGAAAGAGAAAATACGTTTCTCTTTTAGCAGGTGTAAATGTTTAATATATTTTTTCTACCGTATTATTGTATTCATTTTGCATGGATGAACAGTTTAAAAGGACTTTAAAAGAAATTTTCAGTTTTCAGTTTAAAAGAAAATTCCGTCATAGGCAGTTTATTACATATGTTTATTCCATATGTCCTCTATGAAAATAAGCCTGGAATCTACGATTTTAAAAAAAGAATAAAAATCCAATCTTTAATTGTATAAAAATGGCAACTTAAAAGTATGTGCTTTTTAGCAAAATCAAGCCAAATTTTACTGATTTTTGAACAGACTTGGACCCGTCGAGAAAAGGATTTTCATACGGTCAGATGATTCAACCGGAACTTCTTATTTTGGTCCGTGAAGATTAAGAAGAATGAAAATAGGCAATGAAATTAAAATACGGTAAAACTTGAGAAAAGAAACCTGCACGTAACGGAATCTTGTGCTTAACAAAACAAAAGAAAATGATATATGTAAAAGAGGATAATAGTATTTGTGAAAACAATTTAATGCATTTACAATAGACCTTGCTCATCATAACTAGATCATGACGGATTTTTCTTTCCCATGCAATTCCATCTTAGAAGATTTGTTTCTATAGTTTTTTTTAAAAAATTTTTAAATCTCTAAGCCATAGAATGTGAATCTGAATTAACAATATTAGAGGCAAATGTGATATTTACACTTACACATGGCATAATAAAATGCATTTAAAAAATAAATACCATATCTCAGAACACTTTTTTTTAAATTAAATATTATAAACCTATGATATGAAAAAGTAAAATTAGTATTTTTAGCTAGGACTTCTCGTACAAAACACTTTTAACCTTATAGGCGTAAAAATCTATGTTCAGCCAGGTCTTGCTCGGTCGTACCTAGTCCAGCCAATTAATGTTTTCGCAGGTTGGGTTGAAGCTTTGAATTTTACACCGGGCTTGGTCAACAGTTTTGTAACGGTCCGAGTTGTAGTCGGAGCAGTTCCAGCTAAATTTTGAACTTTATTACCAAACACCCCCCCCCCAAAAAAACGCCCTCATCCTGATATTTTCTTCCCTCGCATACCTTCCAATCTACCAGTCTGAAACATAGTTGTGCTCAAACTTTTTTTGACAATGCAAACAACTCGACTTTCAAAAGATCTAACTATGACTCTCAAGAATTATCCTACCCAACTCGCAAAAAGAATATTAGGTAGATTTCGTATGAAATACTAGCTATTGAGATCTCTCCCCTGTTGAAATTTCTGAAAATCTATCTATACATCACTTTTTTATGGACACGACAATTTTTAGAATTCTACTCAAATCTCTTCCAAACAGATGCATAAAATCTCAGTTAAGTTCATTAATGGGAAAAATCAAAGCAAGGGGTGGGATATGGGCATAACTAGGTAATTTTTCTAGGGGGGGGGGGGGCACGATCCCATCTATTTGACAACTTCCAAACAGTAAAAGGTGGTTTTCTTCGAATCTTCGATTTTCTTAAGTAAATACGTGTTAGGTTCCCTTAGAAAGACTCCCAAGGAGGGCACTCCCCCCACCCCTTAGGGTCCAATACCCCTTGTGTTGATAAATGGCTGTCATAAACATAACCAAGCAAGCAATAAAAGTACATGTTTTTGTTAAAGCTAATGATACTCAACAGAAAACTTATCTCTTGATACATTTCTAAAAACGGTCATACAGTCGATCAAAGAAACTTCTCAGAGTTCTTCTATCTCATACATAATTTTTACATTTCTATCTCATACATATTACACACCAAGTTTTTTGTCAATAAATGTTTCGAATGTGGGAGGGAGAAAAAAAATCATAATTAAATCTAATAAATTTTTAATAACTCCAAAAATCAGAGAATATTTAATTTATTGCAAATATCAATATTAAACCTAGACAGAACAATTAGGTGATTCAGTAAGCTTTTTTTCTTCAACAGCTATCATGCCCCTCACTCCCCCCCCCCTCCCTCCATCCCGAAAATTGAATAAAATTTGTTTTCACATTGCTGCCTTCAAACCGATTTCTCCAATATTTTTTCCAATATTTATTAAATTAAATTTCATTAGGTAAAAACTATTACATTACGTATGAATAGTAAATTTTGTCAAAAAATTGTCAAATACCTTTCTCTAATTCCAAAAAAATAGCGAAATGCGAAGATCACTATTTTCAAATGGAATTTAACATCTATAATCAAAAACGTATAGTAAGAAGTTTTAGTTTGGTTCAATTCTATCCATAACTCCATGCACTTTCCTATGGTGCAAAAGAGAAACCACTACCGCGGCCTAGAGATCTGTACAGGCCGGAGTTTTCACTCTTATGACCGGCCCGACTTGTTCATATTTTCATTTCACAGTTATAGGTCGGACCTGTACAGAAATCAGTGAAAGACTGTCCGGTCCGGTACGATTTAGATTCTACAAAAAAAAAAAAAAAAAAAAAAAAAAAAAAAAAAAAAAAAAAAATCAGATTTTATTTAACATACAATTACGATTACTTTAAAGAATACTGCAAACATATTTATGTGATAAATTAACAGTATATTTTATAAAATTACAATGTGTTCGCAAGACAGAAAATATACAATAGCAACATTAACGATTACTCAGATTCTTAGACGTTTCAACATTCAAATAAGAATAGATTAAAAAATTAATGTAGTTTAGAATAAAAGAAAAAAAAGGAGAGTTAAAAAAAAACATCGTAATTTTTGAATTTGTATAATAAAAAATAGATTTGTAAAAATGTTTCTCGGTCATTTACTAAAGCTTTTCACAAATCTAAAAGAGCTATTTTCTGACACATTTCTGCATTCATTTCTTTTCAAAAAGTATAAGATTATTGAATGCCGTTATAAATTGTTTGATAAAGGCAATATATACTTGAAAAAATACTTTTAAAGATAGAACTTTGAGTTGCATTTCCGCATAGCATATCTTATATGTCAACAAGTAATTTATTTATAGAAAATGGAAAACGCTATTCATTTGCGAATTCCTTTAGTAGTCAAGCTTGTCAGTTTTAAGAAGCTTTTACAGTTAAATGTTAGTCAAAAAATGTGTCAAAGTTTTGTGTTGTTAAGCAGTAAAATTTGAGAACCATCTTAAGGTACTCGTATATTTCCAAAGATTGTCTTAACAAAAGTTCATTATCGCTGTTAATATTTTTATAAAACATATAAAGACCTACACATCTGAAAACATTTCTGTACATTTCTGGCTCGGCTTGACTATGTAGGAAAAAAAGGGCAGGTACGAGCTTGCAGAAAAAAATAAAAAATAAAGAAAAATAAACAGACACCATGTCCGATGCGCGATGTCTGTCTGTATGGTGGACGTGTTATATTTCTGTACTGATGCTGTCAAACAAGCATCGGCTCATGACGCACATCTGTACTTATTCTCGCGAAAGACACATTCATAAAAAGTATTTAATATTTTATCGGCTTCACTAAGATTTTGATATCGGGTCGGCAGGCCCGTTAACGTATATATATTTTCGGATGTATATGCCCGGATGGCCCGTTCGAATTTTTTGGCAACCCGGCCCATTTGAAAATTCAGCTTCACTTCGCCGATTACGGACTCATGTAGATCCCTATGACAGCCCCCCTTCCAGGGTAATCTCCCTAATTTCAACAGGCACTTTAAATATATTAGAGGATTCAAATACAATCCACACCTATTTGACCTTGTAAAAATATCATGTAGGTGTTGATAGGGTCCAGTCCTCCCGGAGAGCTGAATATAAGTGGTAACCAGGGTTAACTATTTATATGTATTTTTTAGATAGCTTTCTAACAACACCGAAAACCAATTTTATTTAAAAAGTATAAACTTTATATTCAAATAATGTTTGAAAATTTATTAAAAACAATTTTTTTCATACGAGTTAATAGCCAAAGATTTCATGCCTTTAGAATCCTATCGATGGTGATGGGCATCGATGGTCATTTAAATCTGGCAGTGTGAGAATGAATATTGAAATATTAACATGTATAAAATGGAAGAAAGTTTTCGGATTGCAACATCCAACTAGTTTTTATCTTTTAAGCATAGATTCATATTTTCCATAAGTCACTCATTCTTGAGAGAAAAGATTTAACTCTTCCAAAATACTTTTAAAAAAATTCAATTTAAAAAGTAAAAAAATGTATTTTATTTACTTTTAGTAGATGTAACTAAATTCTAAATTAATTTAATGTTGCTATAAAATTTATACAAATTAATTTATTTATGCATTTGAAAGACATACACATTAATTCTATGTAGGATGTATATACTTTTATATACATACATGTATCAGATGTATATACTTTGTGTGTTTACCCCCCCCCCCCCCCCACCGAACATACACAATCAACCAACACATTTAAAAGCTGAGAAGATTTGGCATAAAAATATCATGTAAAATATTAATGCATGTATAATGTAGAAAGCAAGGTAAAGTATAAACAACAAAAGATGTTTCCAATTTAACTGGTTCAAAGCTACAAACAAGGAGTCTCTATTTGAGAATAGCAGCTCCAAGAAGCGGAAAGGGGGGGGTCATGAAGATCATGACCCCCCTCTCCCTCCCTCCAGAACGAAGAAAAATTTTAAAAGATATTTTAAAAATGAAATATATATTATTTGTTTTCAAAGTCTCCATTTCCTCAACAACGAGATACTTTCCGATTCTTTAAATCTCTACTTATATCCAAAGTACCTTATTTCTGACATATCCATAAATTTATTTATTTTTAAATCTCATATGCAAAACATTTGCAAATGCAATTAATAAGAAAGATATGATTGATTCGCGTTTTCCATTTTTCTATAAAGACAATGCCTTTTTCAGGAAATTTCATTAATATATGGGGTTTAAATTTGAATTCCAGACTTCGACAGACAATTTCTCCCTTATGACATTTTTGTAACTGTCAAGTCCTAAAAATTGCTTTAAAATGAACATTTCTTGAAAAAGAAAATATAAAAATTTTAAATTTCTTGGTAATGCCATCGTTTTGTATTTACGAATGTATATAACTTTCCCAAAATATCTGAAAAATAGCCACATTGGATATGTAAACAATCTCCAATGTAAAAATTACTCGTTAAGAAATGTGACCTCTGCCTCCCCCCCTCGTCGGGACCCCGGAGCCATGACCGCCACACACATACTGCAAAACAATACGGCTACTGCTCTTTTTCTTTCTTTTTTCTCGAACATTATCTGTTCTTTTATACATAACATGGTAGCTCCCAGTTCTATTCAAAAATAATTTACAGAGAAAGTGCAAAACCTTTCCAAAACGGTGTAGTTAGATTATTATCTTTGAGACGAGAGGGGCCTGATTTCAATACGTAGTTTCCTAGAATTTAAGGGTAGGGGTTCGGAAAAGATCATACGGAGAGACTTTCGTTAGTTCCAAGGACAATCTGTACAAAAGAGGAGCAGTTGCCTTATCACAGAAAGTACAATACAGTATATTTTCCTTTTTTTTCTCGCTTCAATCTTGTAAATATCGAGAACTCCATAGTTCTAGACCAGAATCCATCTCATATCTGACATGTTTTTTGCTGTTTGTCACTTACATGACTTTGAGTCTGTGCCCCCCCCCCCTACACACACATATGCACATTTAAATACTGGTATGGAAAACTAAATGTTACGTTTTATTCGCATTTTTATTTATCATCTATAACACTACTACACTTTTAAATAATCTTTCAAGAAATAGTCGTCTTTTCACTGTAAAATATTTCTAGGGGTTCCAGTCAGAATTCTAGGAGCCCCCTGGACCCCCCCTTCTTACGCCCATGGGTGAGAATGGGTGAAACCCGAAAAAACTCATGACTTTTAAATTTTATGCAGTAATTTATAAATATTTGAATATTATACACTTTTTTTCCTATAAAAACATAACATTGGTAGTAAACGTAGATGCCTAAATATAGCTACATATATTGTATGTAGTATAAAAATTACTCATCGTAAGTGGCCAAAATAAGTAAATAAATAAATAGACACCAAGAAAACGAAGAATGAAAAATTTGCGTTCTGAACACCCCGTGGAAGACTTATTCCGGAGCCTCATTCTTTTCGGGCTGGAACAGGGCCATTCTTTTTTCTGAACATTCGGGAAAGACGAGCCTAGTTACTATTCTTTCCAAACCATATCCGGGCCTTTTATCCAGAAGCACCTTGCCGGGTCATATTATTTTTTCCGTGCCGAACCTGGATTAGTATTTTTTCCCCTAGTTTCACGGGCATATATTTTCTAAGGATCAGACTCAACCCGCCCCGAGTCCATGTAGACCTCTAAACGGCATTTGAATGGAAACTAGTTGGATGTGCCATTCCCAAAACTTTATTCTATCTCATACATACATTTTAATATTTTAAAAACAAATAGTTACTCATTTTAATGCTTTAATAATTTTACAATAACAATTCAATATCATACCAACTTTGATTTTTATCTTAAATTTCTACTTCAGTCAATTAATCGGAATTAAAACGAATTTCCGTCTCTGCACGAGTCGATGAACAATAGAATGATAGCCCTTTTTTTTTTTCAAATTATGGGAGGACCTACTTGGCTCACCAAAAAATAATCATATACAAAAATTTAGTTCAGTTCTAGAACTAACCACTAGAACGTAATGTTCTAGAACGTAAACTTTTAGGTGGTGCAATATTGAAAATGGCATAAAATTCGCTATTGCAGTGCCCCCTTTTGGCAGATTTTTTTAAAAGTCAGGGAGGACCAATTAGTCATAGTCATACACTCGCACAAAAAATTTGGTTCAATTCGATGCATAACTTCATATACTTTTGGTCGGTACAATATTGAAAATGGCACAAACACGCGATTGCACTCTCTGGATGTCTGTGTACATACCCTTCGAGAAAATGCTGGTCTGAGTATTGTGCTTTAGTAATTGCTCCTTTTTGCTAGTTTGGAATTTAATTTTACAGAAGAGCAGGGGCTAACTTACCTTATAGCAATTGCGATAGACAAAAAACAGACACAAGAGGGAGATCTTATAATGGTTCCGTTTAATTTTTACTTTCTTCTATCTTCAATAGAAGAAAGTATTGTAATCGAAATTTTTTTCGACTTCCGGTTTTCGACGGATTTACACGTTTTAGGGGTCAGAGATTCCAAAAAACATGTTTTTACAAAATGTCTGTCTGTCCGTGTGTCTGTATGTCGCTATTCTACCATCAAAACGTGTATGAAGTTATGCATAGAATTGAACCAAATTTTTTGTGAATGTTTTTGGCTGTGGCAAGCAGGTCCTCCTTCAGTTTTGAAATATTCCGCCGGAAGGGGGCGCTGCAATCGCGATTTATGTGTTATTTTCAATATTGTACCGACCAAAAGTATATGAAGTTATGCATCGAATTAAACCAAATTTTTTTTGTATCTGTATGACTATGGCTAGTTGGTCCTCCCTGAATTTGAAAAAAATCCGTCGGAAGGGGGCGCTGCAATCGCGATTTTTGTGCCATTTTCAATATTGTACCGACCAAAAGTACATGAAGTTATGCATCGAATTGAACGAATTTTTTTGTGTAAGTGTATGACTATGGCTAGTTGGATCGCCCTGAATCTGAAAAAAATCCACCGGAAGGGGGCGCTGCAATACCGAATTTTAGGCCATTTTCAATATTGCATCACATAAAAGTGTATGAAGTTAGTTCTAGAACTGAACTAAACATTTTGTATATGATTAATTTTTGGTAAGGCAAGTAGGTCCTCCCTGAATTTGAAAAAAAAAAGTCTGCTTATCATTCTATTGTCCATCGGCTCGTGCAGAGACGAAAATTTGTTTTTACTCCGATTAATTGATTGAAGCAGAAATTTAAAATGAAAATCAAAGTTGGTAAGGTACTAAATTAAAATTATTAAAGCATTAAAATGAGTAACTATTTTTTTAATATTAAAATGTATGTATGAGATAGAAGAAAGTTTTGGCATTGGCACATCCAACTAGTTTAAATACGGAACTCTAATACTCTAATACTTATTACTGTTTCCCTTTCATGCTTATGTTTTTCATTTAAAAAAGGGGATCGTGGGCTGCGTAAATAGGCACATTTATTCCAAATCTATACTGGTGAATCTTTAAAAAAAAACAAAAAAAAAACAGGAAAAATTCATTGTAGACAGATTCTTTATTAAGAAATTCGCCGTCTTTTACAAATGCGTAATGATTTTTTTTTTTACACGGATTATTCTATCCATTTGGCACCGATCTGGAAATTGTTTCATTTAAGACAGGATTTCGACATACACAGATTTTTGTAGCACCTTTTATAATACTGTTTCTCTCATCCCCTAGCATTGTATATGAACTATTGTTTAAAGAAAAGTTTAATTGTTGAATCATGGTAATTTAAAATTAGAATAAACTATGGCTATAGCGGAATCGATCGGTATCTTGAAAATTTTCCGTATAAGACAATATTCCGTCTTAGACAAATTCTACTCTGTCTGCGGATTTGCAGGAACTTGAAAATCTTTCCGATTTAGACATATTTCCGCCTTACACAGTCCACCTTTTACAGAGAGTTTATTGTATATATCTATTTTTGGCGAAATTGTCTACAGCCCAGGTCCGGTTCGGCGCGACCCGAGTCTGCAGAAGAAGTAAGACTAGGATACTACCCAGAGAAGTGATATCCAGACTTAACCCGTCCTGAGGCTCGTGTAGGCCTCTAAATGGCATTTGAAAGAGGGAAAAGGTGTACTAAGGTCTGGAAAAATTTTTAATAAATTATGAAAAAATTGAACGTAAATTTGAACGTAAATTTCGTTCAAACTCATCTATTTTTTGAGTTTCCGTTCAGTTCAAACTCGTTTATAAAATAGTGAGCGAAGTTCAGTTCAACGTTCAGAAATAGTGAGCGAAACTCGTGATTTTTCATTCAGTGAGCGCGTTCATACCCAACACTGATTGTAACTTGTTAATGTTAAGTTCGTCACATTGATGACCCTTTATTTCAGGAACTATTCTAAGGAATTGGCTGAAAGTTTCAAATTTTATTCCCTATATATTTTAACACACATTAACAAAGGGATTTCTTGAAATTGGCTAAAATTATAATTTTAAGATTTTTATTGCAAACTACTAAAAAAAATTAAAATTAAAAAATCCAATAAAAAATAACAAACCTTCAAATTACAGAAAGCATGTGTTACACTATGTATGTAAGGAAGAAAAATGTGTTAAAAATTTCAAAGGTATATCTTGCATAGTTTATGAGATAAAGGATCATTTAGGTTAAGGAAAAAAAAATTAGATTTTCAGAAAAATACAAATAAAGTGTATCATGTTATTGTTAGTCATACATCAAGAAATCTAATTCATCCCACCAACATAGGGAGGGTTACCCTTGGCCCTCTTCTTCAAGGAAAGTCTCTAAAAGTTTTCATTTTCCATTTGCATACTGTTGTAAAAAAAAATCGAAAATTAAAAGAAAATAAAGTGTCCAAACTTCCTTAAGACAAAAAAAAAAAAAAAAAAAAAAGAAAAGAAAAGAAAAGAAAAAGAAAGAAAGAAAAATCTATAAAGCTTATTACTAAAAAAAATAGCTTATTTAAAACGCTTAGTTCAGCTTCTTTTCTTTACAAAATAAAACATATGTAAAAATAAAATTAAGGACGTGAATTTCAAAACTTGTCTTATCACTTTTGATTTCTCTATCAGTTTATACCAATCTGCACTAATGTTACACTATAATCTTCAAATTTATAATGAAAACCAATGGATGCATTTAAAAGTTTTTCACGATTTCCAAAAATTTGATTTTCTTAATAAAGAGAATTTTGAAACTCACATTGAAACTATTTTAATCAATCTAGAAGTTAATTAATAAAAATTAACACTACTGTAAAAGTTAAAGGGTGGAAGCACCTTCAGTTAAATCACTTTAAAAATATTTAATAAACTCATTTAAAACATTTTTATAATTGGAACTATATGTCTGTGACAAATAGTTTAGGAATTAGCCATTGGACAGCGCTGGAAATGGACGTCCTTAATAATACTTTAAGCACTTAGTGTACGTTCCTTTAAAGCTTAGTCCAACTCATCCATTTTCAGTTACAAAAAAGTGGTTTAAGTCATGAAATTTAAAATTTCATTACTTGGCCAATTTTAGTGTTAGATGAATGGGATCATTTTTTTTATTGCTTGTTAGAGTGATGGAAAATTTTTCCTAAACATCACTTCTAGGATGGGGGACAGTATATATATATTTATATTTACATTATTTTTTTTTTTTACCTAAATCACTTTAAAGCATTTTTCCAATTGAAACTATATGACTAATGGTTTAGAAATTAGTCATTGGCCACCATTGAGAGTGGACACACTGTAGAAAAAAAAATTGCCTGGTCTTTTTCCGAATAGTAATTTCTGCAATAATCTTAAATTCTAGTTTTAATATGCAACGCTCTTGACTCATATATCTACAGATAGGTTGTTTAATGAAGTTTCATTCCACACAGTTTTATTAAGAATGAAGTGCGCTCCCTGATGGTTGAATTTGGAACTAACAGAATGCAAATTTGCTAAAATTAAGCTATCTAAGAATCCTTAAAGATTGCTTAATTTTAATCCTTGAAGATTGATATTGGTTTTCGATTGATTTGAAACTTTCAGATACATTATAATAAATGATAAATATTTATGAAAAATGATGCTGCGTTAAATACCACTATTTTTGAATAGCAATTTCTTCAAAAATATTAAATTCTTGCTTTTAAGAGCAACCCCCTCGACTAATATCTCTATGGACAGTGCCATGAAGAAGGGGGCAGTCGTCCCGAGTGCAGAAATTTTATACTATCAACATCATTTTTGGCCTATCAAAAGAAAAAATTGGGAGGAGGGAAAACAAATTCTAACCTTGCCCCGGGTGCAATTTTCTCTTTGCATGCCCCTGTCTATGAGTAGGTTTTTTAACAAAGTTTCTCAAATACAGTTTTGTTAAGAATGGAGTGTGCTCCCTGATGGTGGAATTTGTAACTAACAGAATGTGAATTTCCAATCTAAGAAGGCAATTGATTTGAAACTTTCAGGTACATGATAAATATTTATGAAAAATGATGCTGCATCAAATACCACAAATTTCCAATAGTAATTTCGGCAAAAATACTAATTCTTGCTTTAAAGAGCCCCCCCGCCCCCCTTGACTAATATGTCTATCGATAGGTTGTTTAACAGAGTTTTGTTCAAATATAATTTTATTAAGAATGGAGTGCACTCCCAAGTGGTGGAATTTATAACTAACAGAACATTAATTTTTAAAATTAGGAATCTAACACGGCAATCTGTTTGAGATACACCATGAAACATGATAAATATTTATGAATAATTATGCCATATGAAATGCTATTACTTTTGAATAATAATTTTTGTAAAAATCGTAAATTCTTGCTTGATCAGTTTTAAACTTTAAGATAGTTTACAACATATGATATAAATTTATAAAAAAGCATACTGTGTTAAATACCACTATTTTCAAATACTAATTTTTGCAAAAATCTTACATTCTTTATTTAAAACGCCACCACCTCAACTAATATAGTATCTACAAATAGAGACTGTTTAGTGAAGTTTCTTTTATACACAATTTTGTTAAGAATATAGTGTTCTACCTTGCAGTGTGTACACAGCACATCTGCCATACAGTGCTGTAGGCATCAGGGACTCAGGTTGAGATATGTTTGGTTTGAGAGTTGTGTATAAATTAGAGATTTGTTTGAAAAAACAGGCATGTGCAGGACACCTGCTATATTGTGTAGTAGGCAGCAAGGACACAGTATGTTCAGTTCAAGATTTGTGTAGAAATTAGAAATTTGTTTGAAAGGAGAAGCCTGGCAGTGCATGAGCAGCATGCCTTCTACATGGTTCCATAGGCAGCGGGGACATGGTTTGACGAGGGTTTGGTTAGAAATTTACATATAAACTAGAGATTCGTTTAAAAGAAAGAAACCAGCAGTGCATGCACAACATGCCTATTATACAATGCTGTAGGCTAGAGGTGCACAACCTGTGGCCCGCGGGCCAAACTGATACAAGTAATTTTATGCAGAATAATTTTCCTTATAATAATGCCAGAAACTTTGCTACGAAAGAAAACAGATGTCACTTTTCAAATATTCTGGTGTCAAACGATTTTCTGGCAAAAAGGTTGTGCATCGCTACTGTAGGCAGCAAAGATTTGATTTGAATTTCTTTTAATTCCACATTTTGTATGAATTCAAGGACTCCAATGTAAGGATTTGGCAGTGCATGTGCAAGATGCTTGCTATATGCTGCTGTAGGCAGCAGGGAGCTGGTTTGAGTTTTCTTTCGGCTCCACATTTCATATGAAATCAGTGATTCTAATGTAAGGATTCGGCAGTGCATGAACAGCATGCCTGCTATACATTGCCATAGGCAGCAGGGACATGGTTTGAGGTTCAATAGCTTCAAGGTTTTTTTGCTTCGAGATTCATTCATTGCGAGATTTACATATAAAGGAAGGGGCTTGCTAGCAGGCAAAGCCAGCTAGTCAATATTATAAATCTTCAGAAACATAAAGAAGAATTTCATTTGGAACTTAAAAACTGTTTCCAAGTACTTCAATCAACTTTAGAATAACAGCAAGATGTTACAATAGTGAACAAAAAACTAACCAATACTTTACAAGAAATTGCAAAGATAGATGGTGATGCACAAGTAAAACAGACAAAGAAAAAACAAGAAGATGGATGAAAAAATGCAAAGAATTTAAAATTAAGAAAAATTATCCTAAATCAAGAATTGAATATGCGGAATTATGTAAAACAGTAAGACACTGTGTTACAGAAGATATCAGAATTTAACTGTGATTTTGTCAAGAAAGTTCTAGAAAATATAAAATTTTTAAATCAGCTAAGCACAAGTTATGTGTTGAAAGAAAATGTATTATTACCCTGAAGAGAACAGATGGAGCACAATCACCAAAATCAATAACAAAATTGTTGAAAAATTCTATATAAATGTGAAGATTAAAAGAAAATTAATGTATGTGATCAACGAGAAAATTTAACAGAAACTGAAGAGATAATCCCAGTGATGACAGATGAAGTTTTACAAGTCATTAGATTAAGGAAAAAAAATAAAGATGGAATTATAAATGACCTTATAAAAGAAGCAGGGGAAGAATTTACAAAAATGCTATCTTTACCCTTTTTCAAATGTTTCGAGAAGTCAGATTGTCAGAAGATTGAAATAATACTGTGATGCCGCTATTTTACAAGAAAGGGGAAAAGGAAAACATTAAAAACTACTGCCTGATCAATTTACTGTCAGTGATTTGTAAAATTTTCACCAAAGTTTTAATGAAAAAACTTGAATCAGCTCTTGATTCAGCTTAACCTAGAGAACAAGCAGGTTTCCAAAGTAGCTTTAGCACAATGGATCATATCTAAACAGTAAGGGAGCTCATAGAAAAACACAAAGAATATAATTTACTTCTTTGCCTTCCCTTTTTTGATCATGAAAAAGCATTTGTTTCAGTCTACACATCAGCAGTAGTAGAATCTCTGGAGGATACTGGTATATACAAACCTTACATCAATACCATAAAGAAGATTTACAAGAAAGCAACACCAACCATACATTTTGAAAAAAGAAAGTGAAAATCAAGCTTATAAGAGGGGTAAGACAAGGAGACACCATTTTGCCTAAGCTTTTTACTTCTGTCTTAGAAAATATTTTCAAGAAGCTGGATTAGGAAAATGAAGGGATTTCATTAAATGGGAAATATTTAAGTCATCTCTGGTTCGCTGATGACAGATTAATTTTCTGTAACAGCCCTGAAGAATTGGAAAATATGCTAAAAGATTTAGCAGAAGCTAGCATTAATGTGCGAAAAAAATAATTTGGAAAAGACTAAGGTGATGTTCACTTTATTTACATCAAAAGAGAAAATTGTCTACAAGAATACTGAGATTAACCCTTTCTGGCACAGAGTAAATCTACTTGAAACAATTAACTCAAACGAAATTTTTAAACAAACTTATTAGAAAATATGAACTCACTTACTTTCAGGTATGTTATAAAAGGAAAATTTTAATTAAATATTCTTGATGCCAGTAAAATTTCAATTAGGTTACCCTTTTTAAGGACACCACACCTGAAAGAGTTAAAGAAGTGTAAAATTATATGTACCTTGGACAGGAAATATCATTGAATAACAGTAACAAGAATGAAATGAACAGAAGAATAAGAAATGGGTGGAGTACTTTTGTGAAAAACAATATTATTCTGAAGAGTAATATGCCTCTTTGTTTGAAAAGAAAGGTGTTTAATCAATGTGTTTTGCCTGCACTAACTTACAGAGCAGAAGCATGGACACTAATAAAACAGATGGTACACAGACTGAAAACATCACAGAGAAGTATGAAAAGATGCAAGACACAACTAGAAGAGACAGAAAGAGGACAATATGGATAAGAAGTCAGACAAAACTTTTTGACAGCATTGAAAGAATTAAACAGTTAAAATGGAAATGGGCTGGGCACATTGCAAGACAAGACAAAAGGTGGAACACAAACACCTACAGTAGTATCACAAAGATGTAAAATGACCAAAAAGATGACCCCAAGTAAGCTGAAGTGAAAAAATCAGATAAGTGGCTGGTGTAAATAAGATGACGAAAGCACTAGACAGGAAACATTGGAAAAATATGGGAGAGACCTACATACAGCAGTGGATCGAAAATGGTTGATTATTATTAGTAGTATTATGACATATATATATACATATATATATATATATATATATGAGAAAGAGAGCTTTTTGTGCTCTCTAACTTTTTTCATGTTATTTAAAGAAGACATTATATAATCTAGCATAATCTAGCAATATACCTTTTGTATATTGCTTCACATGTTTAGAAAAACATTTATCTACACATTTGAAAAAAAAAATTCTACCAACAACAACATTAAATAGTGTTCTGGCTTATCAATTTTTCCATTTTCAGCCCGGGAATATTTGATATAAATTTACTAAATTACATCAAAATCAAAAGTAATGAAAATTGATTTAGTAATGTAATATTTGGTATAACTATACTAAATTACATCAAAATAAAAAATATTGTAAATTTATTTAGTAACAAATAAGCTGCAATTATCCAAAAGAAAGTATTTAACAAATGATTTAGAAAAAAATTGCATTAGCCACTGACTTCAGCACATCTTGAATTTCATTGTTTACATCTGAAATAATGCATTTTAGTGTTGTGGATTTAAGGAAGTCTACTGTAATAGAAATTAAAAACTCATAATACATGATCAAAGCTATACCAGTAGAACAAATATTTAATGTACAAAAGTGAAGCTATTCTAGAAAATAACATGATATGCCAATAAGCATGCTAATTTTGTAGCAACAATGTTAATCTTAAAAGCTTACTTGTCAGCAACATTCTTCTCATTTATTGCAACTGGTGGTATTCTCCATGGACAGTTAACTTTGTTTCCAGGAAGTCTTTTAAAATCAAACTGACAACAAATTTTGGGGTCAGGGCCACATGTATGAGGTATGTCATAGCTATAGAAAGGCATAGTATGACACAAAATGTCCATTGTGTGGTTTTGATCTAAAAACATATAAACCAAAGGTCACAAAATACAAATCAAACTCTTATACAAGAAAAAAAACATAGTAAAAACAATAAGAAATCAATAAAAATTTAAGGAAACAGAAATCCTTTTTTTTACTAATTAATGATCATAATTTATAACATATAAAAAAAGTTAGAAAAAAGAATAATAAAATCGGTGAGTTTGGTCCTCTTATTAAGAAAAACAATGACATGACTTGCAATATCTAAAAGAAATCATCTTGCTAGGTAACAACAATAACTTGTAAGTCCAAGTAAACAACAAAATCTAAAGAGATAGCCAAATATTTTTTAAAAAAAGTGACATTTCCAGCAAAAAGTTAAGCTCTCAATGGGTCTGTGGACCTCCAAGCTCCACATAAATGTTTATGAAATAAATTATTAAACAATGGATAAATTTCCATGAAATAAGCAGTTGCATGCATTTGCAGATTCCAATAGTCTTTTTGGGGGAAGAGGGTAATAGTTACTTATAATAACACAGTGTTGTACAGTAAAATCTATAAAAATTATATCTGCCAACAATGGAATCCTATATCTAAATAAAAAAATCATGGTCACAACAGAAAAAAAATACAATTATACCTGCTAAAACAGAAACCTGACTAAAATAGAACTTTTTTGAAGCCATAGAGATTTCATTTTCACAGGTATTTTATTTTAACTGTATGTGAAATAATATAGTAAATTATTGTTTAAGATGTATATAAGTCATAATTTCTATTGCTCAATTCATATAGTAAAACAGGTGCCAGCAAGCAGTCTGTCATCGCTAAATTTAAAGTTATTTTTTGTCTATCTTTTTTGTTAGAAAGCTAATAAAATTTAAACAAAGGAAACTAATAAAACTTAATGGCAAGAGTCTGTCTGCTGGCATTTGGATTTTTACACCCATGGTAAATAGAATTAACATCCATTAAAAAATAATCCAGTCCAGACAAACAAATACTCAGAAACATTTAGCTACTAAAATGGAAATTGCATAAAATTAAATTTTTTCTGATCTCAGTGAATTGTATTTTCAATGGTTTACTGTGTTTTGTAGTTCATTATTACTTGTTACATTGATAGAAAAATACTAATATACTAAGTCAGAATTTGCAGTAACCAAAGTAATGTTCCTTTTAAGAAGAGTTTCTGCCTTAGCAGGTATAATTGTATGGTATTTTTTAAACTGAGACTATGAGAGTTTTTGCTGTAACAAAAGAACTGTCTGTAATAAAATCCTGCCTTAATGAAGGATTTTTACTGTCCCAGAAATATCATGAATATGATATAAGCTAATTATGCTAGCTAAATAAAAACTGTCTCAAACAGAATTAGTCTTCAGAAAATCCTTCTCACCAGGTTTTACTATGTTTTATTACAATTAGAATAACTCTCTATCAAATAATTTCAGTTCTTTAAAAGCAAAAAAAAAATATTAAAAACTTACATGGAGCTTATAGTATTTTTCAAGGTATATTTTTCAGGGGAATTTCAGTAATACATATAACAAATGAGAACATAAAGTAAAGCTTATGAAAATGGAAACTGACTATAACAAAATTCTAGCTTAAAGTAAAATTTCTCAGTTCCAGTGTACGGAATACCACACAAATATACCTGCTTGAGGAAAATGTGTCTAAAAGAGAACTTTTCTTTGATCACTAGTGGTTCTATCTTGGAAGACTTGTTGTAACTACAACTGCACAGGGGTGCAATTTGAGAGTTAATCGAACACTTAAAAACTGAGTGTTCTGGTGAATAAGTCACAAATAAAAACAATGAAAAAAGAAAAGCAAAAGTTCCATAAAAATAGGATGAAATTGTCTCAAGGTTTCACAACATTCCCTTTTAGAACAAAATACAATGTAAAGATTAAAAAAACAGCAGCACATTATTTTGCTGCTGTGGCTTTTCATTATACTTTTTCACTTCACTTAAAAAGTGGAGTTTCTTTATGAAGCACTTTATCTATTTACATGCTTAGTTCAACTGAGTATATATTTTACTTTACACAGACTATTACACATTTCACGCTAAAACCTTTTAAAACAAAATAGCTAAAGAACAGAGAAGACAAGGGGGGAGGGGCATTCCATCTTAGTCAGATATTATATTTATGGTAGTCCTTCAATCAGGAACATTGGAGAGCTTTTAACAGATTTCAACATCTTGTGTGTAACCTATTTCTCAACCAACCTTTCTTTTTTTGCAGAGATGACTTTTTGAAGAAGTTAAAAGGATTTAACTTGTTGGGGAGGATACAGTTGTTTGGAAAATTTACCATTGATTTGTGAGTCTTTCTGCTCTAAAAATATCCCCATCATGGGAAGAAAGAAAGCAATGAAAAGCAAATTCCACTAAATTTTCATTACAACTATGCGATATAAAAATGTACGAGTTCTCAAGAAAGCATGTCTGCTTAAAACTATGTTTGGGGGAGGGCGACTGTCCCCTTTTCCATGAATCCATGCCTGGTTGCACATTTCCCATAAGATTATAGAAAAAAAGCTTAGCAACTTCAGGGTTGCTCTAGAGAAAAAAGAACACTTTTACATTTCAAAAGTATACTTTTAAATGTATCATCTAAAAATTTCAGTTGATGTCAGAAAATAGTTATATGGGAGTATATGGCTGTAAAAAGATTGAATAATTCAAGAAGATTGAATGTCAGGCATTCCCCTTAATGCATAGATGTATTCAAGTAATGGAGTTATATTTTACTGCTAGGAAGAGAATTCATAGAATGATGTCATTGTTGCACTTCATAAAGAAGCTATCTTTATGCTTCATTAGCATTTCAATAAAAAATGAAACAAATGCGTCTTTTATTCCTACTGAATTACAATTTTTATCGTTGTAAGAATTAATATAAAAACAGACGGCCATATTTGATGATGGATGAATACATATAGTCTATGTATACACTATGATGATACAATACTATTGAGATAAAGCCTATGAAAATTATAGGAGATTTTTTCCAAAGAGTAGTTCAATTAACTTCATACTGATAAATAATAATACACGGCTGCATATATTTCAGTTTATGATTCTTAGTAGGAAGATATTTGCCATAAGTTGCAGTTAGGGGTTGAAGTAGCAAAACTACAGTAGTCTCTAGTTTTTACAGTAGTTTGAAGTGCAATGCTCTACATTCTGAACAATATAGTATAGCAAGAAGCACAATATAAAAAGTCAGTAGTTTATAGTGAGAACTGACACTACTTTCAAAGAAAATTCCTGGGGGTTTTATAAATCACATGGCAGTAACTTGCTTCTTTTGTGTAAAATTTGTTCTGCACAATAATTTGTAAATATTTGCTGCAGTGTACAGCAATGCATCGCATGAAATCACAGATTTCTCTATTAAAACTTGCTATTAAAATCAAATATTAACACATCAGAGTAATTAATTTTTTTTGCTTGCAAAATTAGTGTGGGTCTCATTATTAGGTCTTCATGTTTTAATGTTGGATTTAGAATTGTTTTACAGCAACTTTCTAGATTATAAAGATAGACAGCTCAATACAG
Organism: Maratus speculifer; assembly: GCA_964019185.1. NCBI lineage: Eukaryota > Metazoa > Arthropoda > Arachnida > Araneae > Salticidae > Maratus > Maratus speculifer. The sequence continues at coordinate 141,700,807 of OZ025299.1, read as the reverse complement.
TTAACTCTTATTAGAGCTCAATGCAATTAATATACTATGACGGTATTAGAAAGTTAAGTAACCAAATCTACAGAAAAATACATGTTGGCAGCAATTTTATATCTCAATGCAATAATTACTGTAAGAATAATAAATAAAATGTATGCAGTTGTATGATTGTGCATAAATATATATAAGCATAGCACCTCACAGGGTGTCTATTCAAAATCAGCAACAAATTTCCCTGACTTTTCCATATCATTTTTCAAAAAAAATTCCAGATACTGACATTTTGTGATGTTAGGTACAAAAAAACTTTAAAATTGTGAATCTGAGAGTAGAATATTCACAACTGATTTTGAAGCAATAACTACTGATTTGCTAAACAAATTCTTTCAAAATTTACATATTCATGCCTGTTTGTAGCACTTGATTAAATCCCCTGAAAAAATAAATCTCCACCCGTGAAATAAGTTACAAAAGTATATAAATCATAATCATCGATTAACATCATAAGTATCCCATGAGTCGTTACATAGAATTGCTTTTAACTTTCAAATATTTTATTCTTTTGTGGATTTTACCCCTGTATATTTATAAACTATAAAAACATAAAAAAACTTTACCTTTTTTCAACCCTTGCACATTTATTCTTATCCAACGGAAAAGAAAATGCTCCATAAATATGATGTAATTATTCTATCATCACTTGGATCAGATATATGATGCACAATTATCACAATATTATTTTTAAGAAATGCAGAACATGTAATTAAAATTTGACGTAAGAAGTAAATAATGTTCATAGTTTGCAACTGCTTGCAAGTTGCAACCAACAGTTAAAAATATATGTATAAACATATCATTAATTTATAAATATGAATGACTTCACACAGAAAAATGTCAAAAGAAAAAGACAAATTACCAAATATAGTGTAACCTATGATTTTAATGAATCAAATTTCATACATTCACAATTGTATATTCAGTATAAACAGAAAAAAAATCTTATTTTATAGCTAATCAACATGAAATATCTTGTTTGAAATTCATTGATTAAAAACAAATTTGAGCAATTGCCTTAAATTAAATTTTATCAAATTCTTATAAATCAAATGCTTGCTAAAAGAGCAAAAGTATAATTTATCAAAATTATGATTTATAAATTTAATTATTGAAGTTACTACTTACAAAAAATACATAACATTGTGCTCAATGTAAAAAATAATCAGAATTATTTTTTAATTATATTTTTGGATAAAAATTTGTAAAATATTAAATACAATAAACTAGTTCAATAACAATATAACTGTAGCAAAAGACATGAATTTATTTTAATAATAATGCATGATTTCAAATGTTTACTGTTTGTAATCATTAAATTAAGAAATTTTAAAATTATACTTTATGAATAATTTTAAGAAATTATTTTACAGTTGTCTTAAAAATAAATTGCAAAATAAAATTAAGTACAATCACTTCTATAAAATTTCTATTGCAGCAAAAGTACCTAAGTCAAAATTTTGACATGGTTTAAGCTTTCTTATATCAATTACAGTTTCAATAATAAATAAAAAACAAGGAAAAAAGAAAAGAAAGAAAGAAAATCAAACAAAATAGTTTGAAAGATTTCTTGAAGCTTAGATTTAAATCCAAATTTCATTTTTAAAAAGTTAGCTTTAAAGTAACACTTAACAGAAATAAACTAAAAATTACACAGATTACTTTTTAAATAAAGATAAAACAATTTAAAGATGTCTTGAATAATAAAAAATATATATAACACTAATATGAAGCTAACACAGTAGACTCCCTCAAATCGACACAGCTTGGGACCACAGGTTGTGCAGATTTTAGAATTTTGCAAAATTCCTGGTTATTGCTTTGTTTACATTTTCTTAAACAGAAATTTTTAACTAATATTGCAATCAAAACTTCAATGAATGCTTACAATATAATAAAATAAGTAATAAACTAAGATAATAAAAATGTAGATAATTTTTTAAATAATAAAAACAAAGATCAGGTTAATAATAAATAATGTATGATTAAATATTAATTATAAATATATGAAATTTATATTTCTCGATTTTAATGAAACTTGCTTCATAAAGGTACATTACTAATTAACAACAAAATCATAAACAAAGGAAGTTTTATCTCAGATTTAACCAGACTTACCCAGAAAAGCTTGATTAATACATAAATATATTTGATAAAAAAATTGTGATAACCAATGATATCAACAATATCTTGAATTTTGTCAGAAATAAATTTATTCTTCCTTCATGAAAAAGGTATGAATTCAGTAATATTAATAAAAATTATAAATTAAAATATACATGGAATAGATATAAAACTAAAAGTCAAATTTTGTCCCTTTATTTCAAGTGAATGTCTCATTGTTTACATTTGTAAAATATGTGTGGATTTTAGGGTTGCAGATTTGAGAAAGTCTACTGCACACACACAAAAAAAAAATAAAATAAAAAATAAAAATAAATAAATAAATCCCCCACCCCACAAAAAAAGGAGTTATTTTTTAGTAAAAAAACTATCTATTTTTTTTTTTTTTTGTTTCTTAGAAGAAGAGTTTATGAGACTGATTTTTCTTTTAATCTGATTTCCAGATGTGGAAGGTTTGTTTATATCATTTTCATTTACCAGATCAGAAGATTTATCAGGTATAATTACAGAACTGCAAGTATTATTCGTATTAATTATTAAATTAGCTGTACAATCTGATGGAGATTGTTCCTGTTTAGTAGGAACAGCAGTTATGCTGCTTGAAGTTGCTGATTTTAGATCATCTTGATAAGCTTGCCAACTTCTATTTACATTAAATAACAAATTTTTATCCAGTCCATGAGTTATGGGATTTTTTGTAGCATATCGCTGGCACGTTCTTTCTCTGTTTGCCATCAAATCGTATTTTACAGTTTGGATAGCATCTAAAGAATCAACTTTAAGCGATGCTCTATTATCAGTTAGCATCCTATCCATATGACAAAAAGCACCTTCAACTGATGGTCCTTGAAAGCAACTAAGACAAGCTTTAACTAATTTCCCTAAGATGGGATTTTTTTTTTCATGGGTAAAATCATCTTTTAATAAAAAGATCTTACTCCAGTATTTATCAAGTGGGCATTTTTCTTGATTATCATCGTTAAACATTTCATCATTTATATCAATATCAGTTTGATATAATCTTATTTCTGCATGTAATTGTGATTTTTCTGCCTCAGAAAACATAAATGAAAGAAAAGATGCTAATTTTTCAAAGGCAGTGACTGTACTTGTTTTGCCTCTTAGCTTAGGGTCTAAAGCTGTAAAGCTTATTAGGCATGAGTTCCCTAGAGGCAATTTTTTTATCATATACTCAGACGTGTTTATATACGCTTTTTGCAAAGAATCACAGAATTTCTCACAAATAGGATGCTTTTTCCCTAATTTGTTTAATATAGGAGAAACTTCAGATCCAGTATAGATCAACTTGAAAGGCAAGTGTAAGCTTGAGTCATTTACATTTATTTTTAATAAATTTTGATAGGACTTATTTCTTACAGCCTCTGGCTTCATAAAAAAAGAAAGAAATTTTAACACAAATTTGTAAAGGCTTACATGTAATGCATGCAGAAGTGGAGTTTTCAATTCGAATAGTTTAATATATGCATCAAATTCTGGCAAGACAGTATTATATATAGCCATATACAATAAAGTTTTTTGTTTCATAGTAAACAATGTGTTTGTAATACGTTTTTTGTGAGCAATAGCCTCCTTTGTGAGTGTTTGAGATTTTAAGCTAGAATGTATCTTTTCAATAGCTTTTCTGCCAGAAAGAGAAATATTTCTATTTTCATAAATAGATTCAACACACTGTGAATATACATTCTTATCTTTATCCAAATAGATAAAATAAAATAAGTGAATCCCACAATTCTTTAATTCTGTTTAGAACAGTTAAAATATATACCCACCTGTGTTCTGGTCTGTTTAGAGGCTTGAGCTGTTTAATTTGGAGAGCAGAGCATACTTTTAAAAAAGCTTCTCTTTTGCTCGAGTTTTTCATATCATAATAAATATCATCAAAAATATTTTCTAGATAGTTTTCAAAAAACGACGCAAACTTTTTAGCACAATTGTTAATGATATGACAGGTGTCCCCGTCAATATCTAATAAATGGGGCACTTTGTTGTTTCGGACTTTCGTTTCAACTCTGTTTTTTTTTCCTCGCATGGCATTGCATGAGTCCATTAAAATGCTTATCAGATTATCCCATGGTATTTCTTGCTCATCTAATACATTCACTAAAGCTGAAAACATGGCTTGAGCAGTACCAGACTCCAGTTTTAGAGATTTTAAGTGGTGTAACACAACTTCATTCTGATTCTCGCAGTAATACTGCACAAGAATAGCTAATATGTTATCTTCAGCCTGACTGGTGCTTCCATCAACATTTAGCGAAAAGGGCGTTTTTTTCAGGATATTTGTTAGTTTTTCCTTGACTGTTTTGGCAATCCCATATTTTAATTTATATGACGCAGTTCTTCGACTCATATTCAAGGACTTTAGAGCAGTTGAATCTTGACTTAATGTTTGTGACAATTCAATTAGTTTGGGTGCCATGCTGAAACATAAATTATTTTCAGCAATAAACGATGAAATGATCACTTCCTGGCGTGCTTTCTGGGTAATAATATTGTTATAGTATGTTTATACTGGTTTTTAGGAGCAGAATAATATTAAAAATATTAGGTTAAAACTCAAGGCTTGCGGTGTATTTAGAAAGATAAGCACAGCTGCTCTTTTTATCATTAAAGGGGATAGCTTGTTATTTTTCTCGGGGAAGATGAGAGTTTAGCGGCTTTGAAATAAGGTCGGCGCGGATGGAGTATACAGTTACAAAGGTTTTTCCGAGTCGACTTTTGAATCGATAAAATTGAGGACGGGATGGGGTTTTGACATAAAATATCCCTCGCAGGTGGCTGAGGGAGCAATTATTTTCCTTCGAATGCCGACTTTAACACTCCCGGATTTCGGAGGTCAGAATGGTCAATGGCACTTAAAAATTCACTGCATCAAGAAGGGCGTTGATCATTTTGGCCAATGAAAGTTGGGGGGTGTTTAAGGGAACCTCCCGTCGGCCAATGATTAAAAAAAAAAAAAGAGAAATAATAGAGTGGATTGGGGATTTTTAAGAAAAGTCTTTAGATTCTCTTGCAAGCTCTCGGCTGCAGCTCTTGCCTTTGGTCTGGCTCCTCCGAGCGAATGAAGCTCTCATGATGGAGAAATTGATCTGCGTATTATGAGGTCCTGAAGGAAGTTATGATTTTTCGGAAGACTATAATACTGTAACTTTGGCTTATTCGTGCTAGAGATGAGACAGCATTGTGTTTGAAAGCTGACGGGCCTCTGATACTAGCTATGTTCGAGGTACGGATTGAAGAGGTCGTCAGCCTGTAAGCGGTCCCCGGTGTTTTTTCGGCGGCAAAGGAGGTTCCCGCTCTTCGCTTATTCAACGGGATGACAGGGCCAGTTCATTTGGGAGAGTTTCGTCGGATCCTAGATTCCAGCCGCGGTGTTTGGACTCGACAATGACGGCTTCATAGGGAGGATTTGGTCTGAGCTGAGGTGCCCGAAGACTATATATTGCTGGAGTTGATGTAGAGAGAAAGGGTTGTGTGTATTAGAAATAGGGGTAAGTGTGGTTTATTATGTTTTGGGGAATATACTATAAATTCTACCCCTAGGGAGTTTCGTTACTCTACACGAGTTTCAGTATATTTAATTGTAATTTTAAGTTATTATAAGAATATCCTGTCGTAATATGATTAAGTTTGGTAAATATATCTAAATCAATAAATACTAATTGTTAAATTTTGTAAATAAAATATTATGTTAGTAATCTAAGAGTTGGTTTCTTTAATTCCAAGAGTCTTGATTATTTTCCTTACTAAGAGACATTTATCTTAATGTAATTGAAAATATTTTTGGAGCATCATTAGACACAACGCAATGAGCATGAATTTGAATTTTGTTTACAAGAAGGAGATTTACTTTTAAGATTATAGTTAATTATGAGAGTTATGGGATTCAGTTAATTTAGCATAATTTTGAAATTATTTAATGTAACAAATAAACAGATAATAGTAAATAAATAAAAATAAATAAATCAAAAATAAACGAAACATAACACTGGTGCCGTTAAGTAACAAATAAATTCTGTTTAGAGTTTGACCTTTACTGGGTTTTGGTGCTCCAATTCAATTTAATTTCGAAATTTATAATTAAATTTAACTTACAAATTTTTCTTGATATTATGTAAAAATATTAATAGCGAGAAGTTGAACAAATGTAAATAAAAGTGCCATATGATTTTTTGTTATGTATCAACTTTCATAATTTTAAAGTATTATTATTGGAGTGCAATATTGGTATTTATATTTTGTGTGGGTATAATTAATTGGTATGTGTCATAAATTGTTCTCCCACCTCTGCCATAAAGAAATTTTGTGTGTTTTAAATATCTTTCAATATATTTGAATTGCATAGAGGAATTTTATGTTGTCTGTTTTATATACTTATATATGATTTTCTGGGATTCTTAAATATAATTACTTTTGTTTAATATTTTCAAGTATTTTGCAATAGTTAATCTACATTCGAAATACTCTTTATTTTATTTGAGTGTGATTCAGAATGCCCGAAACACCCACTCAAGAGGCCAAAACGATGGCAGAAATAGAAGCTACAATGAAAAGACGCGCATTAATTTTAGATTCTTTAAATATCATTCCTATTTTTACGGGGCAGGACATAACATGGACCTTAGAACAGTTTAAAACGAAATTTTCAGCAGTAGCAGATTTCTTGCTTTGGCCGAAAGAAGATCAATTATTTGCTATTCAACAGCGATTAGCTGGATTGGCTTTGCAAACATTCTTAAATTTCAAGCATAACATTAAAACTGTGGAGGATTTATTTGATGTATTGCAGGAAAAATTTGGTGCTAAAAGAGATCAAGGGGATCTTTTAAATGATTTTTGGACATTTAAACAACAGCAGGACCATTCGGTAGCTGAATTTATTGCAAAAGCAAATGTTAAGGCTACTGCAGCAATTTCTACACATAATTTACCGAAAGATAGTGAGGAAAAAACAAAACAGGAATGGTTGGTTTCCATGTTACAAAAAAATTTACTTCCCCAGATTAGAAAGGGTGTAATTGCCAGAAATCCAAAAAATTTAAAAGAATTAGAGGAAATAGCGTTATTGGAAGAACGCGCGTATAAATCAATGCCTGTAGATACGGCTATACAAATAGATAATGCTAATTTAGCTTGTGCTGTTACTGTTAATAGAAATAGTCAATCAGAAGCTGACTATTTTCGAGGTTTCGCTAGGGAACTGAAAGATCAGTTGCAAGTGTTGTCAGATAAGATTTCTAAACTGGAAAAAGATTCTCAAAAAAAGAAGCAAGACGATATTGTTTGTTTCCGGTGTAATTTAACGGGCCATGTACAAAGATTTTGCCCTCAATTTCAGCATACCCGACAAAGATTTAATGATGAGTCGACCGAAAATAACTCTAGACTCAGAAATGAGAGTCGCGATAATACATTGGAGGATAGGGGAGACACGCGCGAATTTCAAAATTCACAGGATTTCCGAGGAAAGGGTACTGGTCGCACATTTTATTCAAGAAATTGGGGCCGGGGATTTCAATCTAACGGACAATTTGCAAACCAGGGATTTAGAGATAATAATTTAAACTATTGAGGGGGGATTATAAGCCGGCGAATAATTCCTCTTTGAGTAATACAGAGTCGGTCTCAGACAATACAAGGTGTCATAATTTTAATGTTTTTTTTAATGAAAACGTCGAAACTAAATTACCACTAATCGAAGTTAATATTCAAGGAAAAATATGTAAAGCATTAATTGATTCAGGTTCCAGTTGTAATCTTGTGACACAACAAGTTGTAAACTTATTAGAACTAAATAAATTTAAAAAAACTTCTATTTCTATGAATACAGTTTTGGGGGGGGGAGTTTAAAATAAAGAATTCTGTTGATTTAACTTTTCAAATTGAGAATCAGGATTTTGAAGATAATTTTTATGTAACTAACGGTTCATTATCTTCGCATTTCCATATTATTCTAGGTGTACCTTTTATAAAGAAATTTGATTTACTTATTGAAAAACAAAAAACAATACAATATTTTACGATAATACAGGTTTTTCATTATTAAAGGGCCCAAGTAATAATGTTAATTCAATCGATATAAAACCTGAACCATTGCCAGTTTTTTCTAAGCATAAAGAATGCATTCCTCCGAATTCGGAAAGAATTATTAAAGTTAAAATTAGAAAAACAAATTTTATACATTCAAACGATGTTTTAATTACACCATGTATTGCTCCGCTTAGGAGGGATTTATTAGTAGGGACCTCGATTTGTGAAAATGAGGCAAATAGATTATTTATTAAAATAGCTAACTTAAGTGATAACGTAATCCATGTAAATAAAGGAACTAGGTTAGGAATGTTACTGCCAGTGATATCAAATTATCCCCATAAGCAGGATGAGTTTACGGGTTATATTGAAGCCAAAAATATCGGATCCATGGATCATGCTGATTTAAGCTGGGACAGTAACATTGATTTAGATCATTTAAATGAACCCCTAAGGTCAGAGGTACGCGACTTTCTTAACGATAACTCAGATATCTTCGCCTCATCAATTCTTGACCTACCAGGGTGCGATACGGTGAAACACGAAATTCGACTGAAAGACGAGAAGCCGGTTAAATGTAAACCTTATCGAGTCCCGTATAACTTACGAGGGGAAATGGAGAGGCAATTGGATATGTTACTGGAATCGGGGATATTAGTGCCGTCAAACAGTGAGTTCGCTAGCCCTGTAATGTTGGTTAAGAAAGCGGATGGCGGATATAGACTTGCGGTGGATTTTAGAAAGTTAAATGATCAATTAATAAAAGATAGTTACCCATTGCCAAACATAACCGAAACTATAGATTCTTTGGGGGGTTCCAAATATTTTTCAACTATGGATTTGACTTCTGGTTTTTATCAACAACTAATTAAAGAGGAGGATCAAAAATATACTTCAATTACCACGCATAAAGGTCTGTTTATGTATACAAGAAGCCCATTTGGCTGTTCCAGTTCGCCTCCCGCGTTTCAGAGATTAATGAATTTTATTTTCGGAGATGTGGCGGACCTCAATATTTTAATTTACATTGATAACATATGTGTGGCTTCTAAGGACATACAATCTCACTTTGAAAAATTATCTCTAGTTTTTGATAGATTGCGTCAGCACAATCTAAGATTAAAACCCTCAAAATGCCATTTTTTCAAATCCGAAATTACCTTTTTGGGATTTACGGTAAAAGACGGAAAAATATCGCCCACTACAAAGAATGTGGAAGTAATTAAACAATTTAAAGTGCCTAATAGTAAAAAACAACTGTGCCAATTTTGTGGGACGATAAACTTTTATAGAAAATTTCTAGGTGATTTTTCAAAAAGAGCTATTAATTTAAGTAACTTATTAAAAGGAAAATCTAAATTTATTTGGACAGAAAAGGCACAAGAGGAATTCGAAGATTTGAAAAAGGCTTTAGCAGATCTTCCGACATTAAATTTACCAGATTTTAACAAAGATTTTGTAGTATTTTCTGATGCTTCAAATTTTGCAATTGGTGCAGTTTTAGCTCAGTTTGACGAAAACCATTTTCCTGCGCCTATAGCATTTGCAAGTCGGAAACTTAAAGAAGTCGAAACACGTTATTCGACAACCGAACGCGAACTTTTAGCTGTAGTATGGGCGGTCAATTATTTTAAATGCTACCTTTTCAATCATAAATTCATAGTATATACAGATCACGCTGCTCTTACATACGCTTTAAAATTAAAGGATCCTACTTCGAGAATAGCTCATTGGTTGTGTTCACTCGCAGACTATAATTTTGAGACCAGATTTATTAAAGGGAAATGCAATTCGGTCGCGGATTTCTTATCTCGGTTTGTAGATCATGAAATTGAAAACAATGATAAAAGTGATATTACAGAAGTTAAGACTGTAGAGAAGGATAATATGCATCTTGTGAGTAGCCTTGTTGATACTCCTTTGATGCATAGTTATGACCCTTCGCACTTTCTTAACGAACTTAAATTAGAACAAGGGAACGATAAATTTTGTTTGTCAATTATTCAGAAACTATCTGATAATGTTACTACTAAACCGGATCATATTTTATTTTTTTTAGAGGATGATATTTTGAAGTGTAAGGATACACGTAACAGAAATAGAAGAGATATACAAAGCAAATTCGTTTTACCTTTGTCTTTAGTCCCAAAAATATTCAACTTGGCACATAACTCAGTAGTGGCGTGTCATGCGGGAATTTATAAAACATTAGAGAGAATCAAGCAATTTTATTTTTGGCCAAAAATGAATGCTCATATTAAGAAATTAATAGGTGCTTGTCACTCATGTTTGGAATACCGCGGTCATAAACCGAAAAAGGATGCGGAGTTACAAAGATTGCCTATCGCTAATCACGTCATGCAAATTGTACATCTCGATATTTCGGGTCCTTACACGCAAACATCTCAGGGTAATAAATACATAGTATCATTTGTTTGTGCATTTTCTAAGTGGCCAGATGCGTGGCCTGTTTCTACAATTGATTCGGATACAATTGCAGACGTTTTAGGCGAATTTATTTGCCGATACGGAGTGCCTAAAACATTAATAACAGACCTTGGTCGCCAGTTGGTGAGTGATGCTATAAAAAAGGTGTACAAACAATTGGAAATTGATCACCGTACCACGTCTCCCTATAGACCCCAAACTAATGCGAAGGTGGAAAGACAGCATGGTTCAATAGCTGCTCATTTAGCGCATCTTGTAAACACCACTCATACAGACTGGGACAAGCAGCTAAAATTTGCGCTCCTAGCTTTGCGATCAGCAACGCACGTTGCTACAAATGAATCTCCTCATTTTGTGCTAACAGGAAGAGATATGTTACTTCCCTATAATTTATTAGCGCAGGAAATTCAATTCTCGTATTCTGATTGCCGTTCTTATTGTGAAACTTTAATCCCTTCTTTGCAAGTTGTTTTTAATCAAATCAGGGGTAATTTAGAAAAAGCAGCGGAAAATCAGGAGAGATTTAAAAATAAAACGGCAGTCGATAAAAAAATTAGAATTGGAGATTTAGTCTTATGGTATTGTCCTGCAATTAAGATTGGTTTATCTCGAAAATTTGCTAAACTTAATACTGGGCCTTACAGGGTCATAGAAAAATTAGGGAAAGTAAATTATAAAATTCAGTTGGTGTCTGATCCTTCAAAGAGTAAAACGGTTCATGTGAATCAACTTAGAAAAATTGGAATTAAACCAGTTTTTCCTGCATTACAATGTAAAAATGATACACCAGAAACAACAGAAAATAAAAATGTCCAGCCAAAAGAACAATTTGCTAATATTGACCGTGAAGTCAAAATATATCCTACAAGGGTATTTTCACGAAGCTCTAAAAGATATTTACTTGAGAATATAAATTTGAATCCAGAAACGAGTACTCAAGTAAATATTAAGAATTTAGTGACCGGAGAGGTATCAAATACCAATACTCAGAATGGTTCACTAAATGGAAGAATAATTTCACCCCTCCCTCCTTTAGGAGTTAACGGAAGCCCGAGAAGAATAAAAAAAAAAGTAAGAGAGAGAAAAAAGGGGGGAGTTCAACGAACTCCTTGTGTAAAAAGTGGTCAGATTGCAACTCATTCGTACCGTTTACGGAAACGGTCTTAGCTTGTATATAGTTTTTTGTTTGTTTGTTTGCTTTTGAGCTGGTGTAAATATATTTTTTTTTACTTTTTCTCTTCTGTGGTAGCAGAGAATATGTATTTGTAATAGAAATTATAGGAGTACTTTTCAATTCTGTTTTTAGGGCTATTACATTTATTTTGCTCTAAAGTTTTTGTGTGTGTGAATGTGCATTTTTATACTATATATATATATATATATATATTTTGTAATGAATCATGTGTAATCATTTTCAGTTACATTTTATTAAGCTGTTTATATGTTCTTTTGTGCATTTGATGTTATTGATATAACCATCAAAAGGTAAACGCATACAGTTTCCGTTTTCATAGATATGAGTTTTGAAGAAATAATTTGTATAAGGTTAGAGGTTATGTTTCGGTGGCATGGTCTAATTTTACTGAAATTTTAAGAGTACAGTGATGCTCTTTCTTGTAAATAAAAGTAAAATTTCGAGAAAAGATTTTTTTTAATTAGTATTTGATTCACGGTATTGGAATTAAAATAACAACAATGTAAAGTAGTATTATGATGTGAAATTGTTGAACGTTAAAAAAAAAAAAAAAAAAAAAAAATGTGTTGAAAGATTATATATATATTTTTTATTATTACTATTAACTTGCATTGATACAATAATAATTGATTTGTCGGCAGAATGTAACGGTGGGAGACTTTGTAAAGTATGTTTGACCAATGTTGCATAGGATGCCGGTATGCTTGGTTTGGATGCTTGACAGTGCTTTAAATTTATTTTCTTTATCTGAGAAATCGCATAGTCTTGGCTGGTTTTGAAATTAATTTTGGAGTTGTGCTAGTATGTTTAGAGTAAGGGAGTTTTACATGAAGTATTTTTTTTAGCAGAATTTCGGAGTGTAGGGTAAATCGTAAGAGTTATTTTGAGTACGATCGACGTTATTACCGTCGTATGGTGGCCGAAAGGCATTATTTATTATTATTTTCTTTTTTAATTCTGATATTGGTCAAGCATTACTGTGGGTTACCATTTATATGTATAGTTAAGTACGGTTTGCAAGTTCATGCATCACTGAAGAGAAACAAACATTGGACTTTAATATATTAATTTCAAATAATAGCTTATATTATTTGTTTTAATTACTTACATATATTAATGTTTTCAGTGAATTTATTTTATGTGTTTATTACTTTATTTACCTCATCAAGAAATTGTATCGTCCTAAGCTACTTTTAGTGTATGAGAGTGAGATGCAGGATACTGAATTTATTGTATTGGTTTAGAAATACTTTACTGTTATCTTTTGAGGATCTATTAAGGTATATATTTATGTGTTAGTGTACAATATATTATTGCATTGTCAGTGTTTTTGTAGAATTATACTGAACGAACGATAACTTATTGTAAAAGCTCGTGTAGATGGTTTGAATTGTAAGTAGCAACAATAATTAAATTTAGGTAAAACTTAGTATGTTTTGGTTGAGCAATTACTTTCTTGTGGGGTAGGCCATTTAAGTTTTTTTTTCTTCCCTAGTATTTCTTTTATTTTCTTTTTTTTTCTCTTTCTTTTTATAAATTCTGGTAATAGCTAAATTTAAGTATAACTTCTAGAATGGTACTCGTTTTGGGCGGTACTCTCTTAGGTGCACAAAGTGAGTACTGTGTTTTTGATGCTATGATTTCATTTTCTTATATGGGGCAGGTGTTTTGTTTCGGATAAGAATATGGGGTATTAGTTGACGAGACACATCCGAAGACGATTGGTGGCAAAAATTTGACTTTTCAATAGATTTAGGGTATAGTAAAAAAAATTTTTTTTTGTTTGTTTGTTTTTGTGAGAGAAAATTTTTTCTGCGTAAAAATTTTCAGTAAAAAGGGGGGATATTGTTATAGTATGTTTATACTGGTTTTTAGGAGCAGAATAATATTAAAAATATTAGGTTAAAACTCAAGGCTCGCGGTGTATTTAGAAAGATAAGCACAGCTGCTCTTTTTATCATTAAAGGGGATAGCTTGTTATTTTTCTTGGGGAAGATGAGAGTTTAGCGGCTTTGAAATAAGGTCGGCGCGGATGGAGTATACAGTTACAAAGGTTTTTCCGAGTCGACTTTTGAATCTATAAAATTGAGGACGGGATGGGGTTTTGACATAAAATATCCCTCGCAGGTGGCTGAGGGAGCAATTATTTTCCTTCGAATGCCGACTTTAACACTCCCGGATTTCGGAGGTCAGAATGGTCAATGGCACTTAAAAATTCACTGCATCAAAAAGGGCGTTGATCATTTTGGCCAATGAAAGTTGGGGGGTGTTTAAGGGAACCTCCCGTCAGCCAATTATTAAAAAAAAAAAAAAGAGAGAAATAATAGAGTGGATTGGGGATTTTTAAGAAAAGTCTTTAGATTCTCTTGCAAGCTCTCGGCTGCAGCTCTTGCCTTTGGTCTGGCTCCTCCGAGCGAATGAAGCTCTCATGATGGAGAAATTGATCTGCGTATTATGAGGTCCTGAAGGAAGTTATGATTTTTCGGAAGACTATAATACTGTAACTTTGGCTTGTTCGCGCTAGAGATGAGACAGCATTGTGTTTGAAAGCTGACGGGCCTCTGATACTAGCTATGTTCGAGGTACGGATGGAAGAGATCGTCAGCCTGTAAGCGGTCTCTGGTGTTTTTTTTGGCGGCAAAGGAGGTTCCCGCTCTTCGCTTATTCAACGGGATGACAGGGCCAGTTCGTTTGGGAGAGTTTCGTCGGATCCTAGATTCCAGCCGCGGTGTTTGGACTCGACAATGACGGCTTCATAGGGAGGATTTGGTCTGAGCTGAGGTGCCCGAAGACTATATATTGCTGGAGTTGATGTAGAGAGAAAGGGTTGTGTGTATTAGAAATAGGGGTAAGTGTGGTTTATTATGTTTTGGGGAATATACTATAAATTCTACCCCTAGGGAGTTTCGTTACTCTACACGAGTTTCAGTATATTTAATTGTAATTTTAAGTTATTATAAGAATATCCTGTCGTAATATGATTAAGTTTGGTAAATATATCTAAATCAATAAATACTAATTGTTAAATTTTGTAAATAAAATATTATGTTAGTAATCTAAGAGTTGGTTTCTTTAATTCCAAGAGTCTTGATTATTTTCCTTACTAAGAGACATTTATCTTAATGTAATTGAAAATATTTTTGGAGCATCATTAGACACAACGCAATGAGCATGAATTTGAATTTTGTTTACAAGAAGGAGATTTACTTTTAAGATTATAGTTAATTATGAGAGTTATGGGATTCAGTTAATTTAGCATAATTTTGAAATTATTTAATGTAACAAATAAACAGATAATAGTAAATAAATAAAAATAAATCAAAAATAAACGAAACATAACAATATCTAGCAGACGATCGTCGTTTTCCTCGAGTTCCTCGACATTTCTTGCATTGCTATAATGGCTTAGAGACATTGAATTTTTAATTACTTTCGAATGTCTTTTATGTGCTGCAGTTTCGGCATGATTGATCAAAGCTTTAATGCCTTCCCCACCATATTGAAGGGTAGAACTGCAGTACGTGCAATATACTTGCCCCGCTTTTTCAGTTTTTTTGCACCATTTGGAGATGGCATCCTCATTGCAGTCAATGCGTTTCAACCAATTCCAGCGAAAAGCATTTCTCACACCTTCTTCCAGCTCACTCAAATCGTAATTAATATCAAGAAATTTCATGACGATCACTAAAAGTTTAGCACAACATAAAAACTTTCCACCACGTGCTTACATCAGGCAGACAACATGGCGACATGTACAGCTCGAAATCTACAAACAAATAAAATAGAAACGTGGCGCAAGAAATCGAACTGAACTGGCATTAGAATCCGTGCTTTCAATCTGCTCCTCTGCATTCTTTTGAAAATACCTTCTCCTTCCTGCCATTGGCTGACACACGAAGAGCGATAGCCCCACCCTTTACAGAGGGAGAAATTTTGACGCGATCTTTTGGAACAAAAGCTACTAGAGCTTAGCAGCTAGGAAACACTCGAGCAACAAATCAGAATCCGTTAGAGGTGAAAACGCCGTTCGTCATGATATGCGCGTTTACTGCGATTTGTTGCTTTCAAACCAAGCTTCCCAGCTACTAAAGTCCAGATGAAAAGAAAGTTTCATAGAAAAGTAAAAAAAAAAAAAGAATGCTGATTGTCATTAACCCCGGAATTTCCAGGGCACTTTTTGTAAAATCCCCGGAACACAAACAGGCATGCATATTGTTGAATATTTTACAAGCTACATATTTTGCAGATACACACATTTAGCATCAGATTCTATCCATTTTGTCCAATCAGGATGAAATTTGTTATCTTATCAGTCACAGTTAAATAACATTACTTTCACATATAAATATTCAATAAATTAAGCTAACAAATGCACCAGTTCAGTTGACAAAAAAAAAAAAAAAAAAGACAAGTAAATAGAGAAACACCTAATGAATTCTACAACAGTCGGTACTAAGTTTCAGAGAAGCTGGAATTTAAAATCTCCGAGTTACAAGGAAGGACTGAAAAGGATACACAAAATTAACTGCATGAGAGGTTGAAATACTCTTAACAGAATTTACAAAGAGCAAAATTTAATTTTCCTGGCATTGCAATTTTAAATTCTTGTTAAAAAAAATCTGAAAGTTTTTTAAATTTTCGATTGTTTTAACTTTTTTTCAGAATTTTCAAATTTTCCAGACTTTTTCTCAAAAATGGTAAATTTCACTGACTTTACCACTCCATATAAATTTCCTTGATTTTCCAGGTTTTCCTGTGGCTAGGATTGTATATATGGCTCATTCATATATACAGTTTTAGTTTTGTGCCTCTTGAAAAAATAAATTGTAGTATAATCACATTTTTACTTTCCATGTATATACAATGTAAAGAAAAATTGTAATCATGATAAAAACCTGATAATGTAAATATCGATACATTTTTATACTTTGAAGTAACCTGAATCTATTTTAACTATATTTTTGCAATGATTCTAGATTTAGTGTATGGAGGTATGCATGTATATTCTTCACAATTTCAAGCTCTCAGAGCTCACCTTTGTAAAATTTGCATCTAAATTTTATTTAATGTTAGATCACTGCAATTTATATGAACCTATGGTATTCTGTAAGTGGTTCAGACAGTAGAATGCAGTTACTCCAGATATTTTTAAGTAACTTTATTTAGGTTCTGATTATATTATGCATCTCACTTATTTTCATGTAGAAATTTGCAATATGTGTTTAAACTAACATTTTGAAGGCAACAACAAATTTTTTTTTGTGTATTATCTTACTTAATTTTTAATGCCCTTGATTATATTTGCATGCAGGCAGATGTTATACAATGAGAAGTCACCATATTATTTAAAATGCGACTTCAGTTTTGAGTGTAAGTTGAATCCTTTGAAAAAAAAAAAAAAAAAAAATCAAAATAGTGAAGTAGTGACTATTTTTAAAAAGTTGTTTGTAGTCACAAGTAGTTGTAGTTTTAGTCCCTTAATTTGGAAGAATAGCCTTTATCATTATCATTATGCGTTGACCATTTGAAGTCTCCTTTATATACACTCAGGAACATTGAAAATAGCAACCCAAGAAGAAAGTATCGGATTGAAATGAAATTTAATACACATAATGATACAGATGAGAGATTTGCTTGATCTCAAAGTAAAGACAAAGGAATACAGGGTGCGCAATGACACAAATACAGGGCAACTTCAATAGCGCGTTGGACAATCTCCAGCTGCAAAACATGCCGCCACACAGTCTGGCACAGAGTTGATTAGACACCTGATGTTGTCCTGAGGCAGATGGGTCCACAAATCTTGCACAGCCAACTTCAAATCATGCACTGAATGACACGATGGCATCTGACGTTTTAGCTGATCCCACACATGTTCTATAGGTGACAAGTCGGGGGAGCGGGCCAGCCATGGAAGAGTCTGAAATTGACATAGGAAGTCTTGAGCAACTCTTGCTGTATGCAGACGAGCATTATCTTGCTGGAAAATCGCCCCTGGGAGACCATTTAGGAAAGGTCCTACATGGGGTCGAAGAACATCATCAACATAACGTTGGCCTGTTTAAGTTTCCATGCATCACAATTAGAGTGGACCGGCTATCATAGGCTATGGCCCCCCAGACCATTATACCAGCTGTGCGGGCAGTGTGATGTAGAACAATGTGGGAGAAATTTTACCACTCACCAAGGCACTTCCACACGGTTGTCATCTGTCCCCCAAAACAAATTGCAATTCATCACTAAACACATTGTTTTGCCAAACTGTGAGATTCCACATTGATCTGGCTTGGCACCACTGTAGATGCAGTCTGGTACAATTGCTACAGGTATGTCTGCTCGAATCGTTGAACGAGTCACTGTGGGGTCCACGAGTGCTTGCCGCATTATCTTTCAATCCTCTCTCCTCGTGGTCTTTCTGGTCGCTCCAGACACGGTTCTCTGCACGTAAGTACCTTTTCGTGTCCCCTGCTCCCAACATTTTCTAATGGCACACTCTGAATGATCCACCTAGCCAGCAACACGGCACGTCGACCAGCCTGCAGTTTTCATCCCGATTATCAGGTCTCTCTCAAACTCTCTTAACTGTGAGAAATGTCTTCTAGCACCTTTACCTGGCATGTTTAGCTTACCAAAGTCTTCCTTCAATCGGCAGGTAATCGTCACTTTATGAATCTTTGATTTTGCACTGGCTTACATAGCACCCTCTTCCTGATTGTAGTGCCATCTCGGCATGTATGAGCATGTGTATTGGCACAAATCTTGGATCATTTGCATATCACATTACGCTGTACTTATCTGCAAAGTTTCGCGATTGTACATAGCTTTTTTCTTGGATCGCTATTTTCAATGTTCCTGAGTGTATTACAAATAAAGCATATTTATTTCAAAGCTATTTTGTTGAATGTCTGCTAACACCAAAATTCATTACATTAAAAACTATTTCTTTAGATATAATAAAACTTCTGATGACACTAGATTTCTTTTTTTTTTTAATCACTGTCTCGGTTAAAGATACCTAAAGTTTTACTCACCCCATTGCTGTCTCCATAAAAATTCCAAACTCTTGTTCCTGGCTAGATATTTTTTGATTGAGTAATGAACTCTTTGTATTACCATGTTATCAACACCCATTCTTCTCAATAAGTATGCCATAGTTGGAGATAGGCCAAAAGGATCAATAGCCCATCCATTCTTAGGTTTATAACCTGCAAAAAAGAAACAGTAAATTTCAGAAGTACATACAAACAGATAAAAAAATACACAATATATATATCTATATGGATGTTTAATTGACACTAATGTGTGGATATTGTATCAATTAATTATATTAATATAACTTAATTTACATGATTGAATTGTACCTAACTTTTAATAAATTGGAGACCTATAATACTATTTCTAAATGTATAGGGTAAATATATGAATTATCTATTTTTAAATCTTAAATCATCTTATATTCAGATATCGAGTTTAGCTTTTCTGTTGTCACATTTCTCCGTTCTTAATTATTTATTATTATCATGTTGACAATAATTATTTTTATTTTTTCCCTTTTCATTTTGCTATCAAATTTAGTAATTTTGAAGTGCCTTGTTTTTTATGATTTTCTTCATTTAATTTTGGTTTTATGTGTGTTGGTAGCCCCAAATTTGTATTACTTTGCTTTTTCATGGCAAATACAAAGATGAAACCACACACTTCATTTGTAGTTACAAAGTATTTGGGGCTTGACGATTCTGCTTTAGTTCTACAAATTCCATTTGTATTCATTTTAATTATTTATTTTTTCCCCTCCATGTTCAATGTGCTATAAGTTATAAAATTCAATGGATCATATATATACATACAATATATAACAAAAGCAAATCTATGTCATGTGTAAAAAATCCAATGAACAAAACCACTATTGATTTAAAAAAATATAAATACAAAAGAATGCAAGATAAAATACTGATCAGAAGATAGGAGGAAAAAAAAGAGACATTATCTGATACATCAAATTTCAATCTCTACAGCAACATGTGCAATGTTAAACGAAAAAACAAAAACTAGAACCACATTAGATGAACTATAAGGCATTTACAGTGGCAAATGATTTGGGGGTACATTTATCAGATGGTAAAAATAACCAATCACAAAAACTTGATGCTGTCCAAAATGTTTTTGAAAAAAATTAAAAAATTAATACTTAAAAAATCAAATACATTAAAAAAATTGCATGCTGGAATAGGAAGAGAGTCATACTAACAGAAAAAGATTTTTTAAAGTGAAGAACTTTAAAATGGATCATTTAAGCATATACATTACAATAAATGTTTTTAAACATCTAAAGAGAAATATAATAGATTTTATCTTGATGCGATGAAAAATAATTTTATTTTAATCACTTATTCTATGACAAATAACTAGCAATGTAACAAAACCCCTTAATTCACAATCAGCGTATAATTTCTAATGATGATGTAATTTACATAAGAAACAGTAGCCATAACAGAAAATAAAGATCAGGAAAATAACACTGGTGATTGGTGGTAAAGATAATGAAGGTTCTATAATCTAAATTGCATTTTTAAAATGTTATATCACACATCTAATGTCCAGAAGACTAAATTCATATTCTGCAGAAAAGAGAATTCCAGCAAATGCAACCAGAATCAAATGCATAGCAAGACCTGTGAAAAGAGAATTTGTATATAACAGAATCCTGCCTCAAATAAAAACATTTCATGATCACAGTAAAAAAAAAAAAAACCATACATTACACATGCCTGTTAAGATGGAAAGTTGTTTAAATTGGATTTTTTTCCATTCTCTCACAGTTTTGTCTGAGCAAATTTTACTGAATTATCATAATCTTTCATATTAAATTTTCTCTTACAATTATAGATCTTCTACATACAGATTTTTGTGTAGTATTTAAATTATAGTGTACTTCCCTAAATGTTATGCTTGTAATTTTTCTTTCAAAGTTCTCTTATAAAGTGAATTATTTTGGATAATTCATTTTAAAGAGAGCCCTTCTTTGTACATTTTTCCTCAAGTATGGTTCTATTTTGAGAATAGTGTATTGACTTGTTTTTGAAGAGCAGGAGAAAGGATGCATAGAACAGGCAGCAATTTTCTGAGGCTGAAAACAGGACAACTTTATTAGTAGCTCCCAGGCTGCAACATCGCTTCAGAACAGCATATTTATTTTTGTTGCTTATGAGCAATGCATCAAAAAAAAACTTTTGTACAGGTTGATGAAGATTTTTTTTTTTTTTTTTTTTTTTGAGGGAGGAGTGTGTGGGAGAAAAGTGTCTTTTGTGAAATTTATCATATTTTTGTGAAAAGAAAAAAAAATCCATTAAAAGTATATTTTACAATTTTAAACTAAGCATTTATTAATAATTATTCATTTAATCTCTACAGCTACAGTTTTCACTCTTTTGTTAGAAAATTACACATTTCAAATCCTAAAAAATTGTGAAGAGTTCACTTTAAAAGAATTTAATTTCATGAAAGGGTCTCAAATTTTGCCTATATAGACCCTGTTAGGTGCCAATATAGGATAAAATGAATATGAATTATAACATATGCACAAATAAAGAAATACAAAATATAATAATCTAACAAATTTATGAAAGTATTATATCACAGTAGCACTTATAATAAAGCTGCTCCTGTAAAATGGTCACAAACCTAAATGTTGCTGTAGCCACTGATGGCCTTCAACCATTTGTTCAACCATAGAATAATAATGAGCTGTTGCTTCATCATTCATCACCCAGCCACCAGTTACAATTTCTAGTTGCCCATCTGCAATAAGCCTGCAATGAAGAAAGACAATAGCAAAAGATATTTCATGCTGTGCATTTATTAACAGCAGTGTTAAAAGGAGCATTTATCATGGAAATAAAATATCTCTCACTTTTTTACAATCTCTTGTGTTTTCTTATCAATCTTCTCCCACCACATAGAAAAATATGAAACTTCTGCCCAGATAAATTTTCTCCTCTTATCATCCTTCATCTTCACAACCATGTTATTTAAAATATGCTGAGTTTGATCTGTATAATACTTTTCAAAGGTTTTAATCCAACCTGCAAATAAGAGTAAGATAAGAGAAAATTCTTTTAATGGGGGAAATATATATATATACTTAAAAACATAATATACTGGCTGATTTTAGAGTTCTTTTCTATCACGACTAGAGTTTATAGGAAGCATTTGTAAATAATTGACTCAGGATCACAGTATTTGAATTAAAAATTCATTTATTTGTCAGGCGAAAGATACAAAGTAGTTGTAGGTCTGTTAGAGGCCCTGAGAAACCAAACATTTGGATGAGTCACTACATGCAGGTATAAGAGAAATAAAATCTGAAATCTACAAAAAACTGAGCTCTTAGTCTGAGCATATGAGTTTTGTTATCAATTTAGAACACTTTCCAGCAGAGGGCAAAAATGTCAATTTGGGAGGAGACTAATTTTATTGGTTAACTTTCTATAGGTGGGGCTAGTTGAGCTCAAACCAATTAGTAGGCCCCCCCACCTGGCTGAATTTGGTTAAATTTCTATTAATGATGGATTTTCTAAGGTTATACAATTATTGCATCAATCTGTTTGAACCAATAACGGTAATTTCCACTTAATGACCAATGCAGAATTCTTGAATTCCTACGCAAGTCGCAATGCTTGCATTTACTTCTCTTCGGATTTGATGAGTCGATTCAGGAATATTTATGTTCTAATAAATGTCAGCTAGTGGAAGGCTAATCAGAATTTATGAGCTATCAAATACTTATTTTAATGATGATTATAATTTATAACTTAAATGTAATCATGAATCTAATAATGCTGTTAAATTTGAGGAAAGGTAATTAGAATTTATAGCCTAAATATAATCATCTGTCATACTTAAAAAAATAAATTACTAGTTATAGGTTTTTAAATTTAATGTTTATTTTAACCCTAGTTTCATTTTATGAGTCCAATAATTGTAATAATGATAGTTTATTGTGTTTTGCAATTTTAAATACTTATCTAAAAATAAACATGCTCATTAACTTCTATTTTATTAAATTGATTTCACATTTATGATGGATAATTTCTTTTATTATCATTTCATACATACATATGTGTCTAATATTACATTACCAGGATCATTATGGGAATGTGGAATCACAAAAATCCTCAATTTTCTCTTATCACTCCACTGGTTTTCATTATATGTTAAGGTCCAGCCTTGTTTCCATACACCACCATCTTTGTTTTCAAAATCAATCTTTTCATATATATCAAGGGTCTACAAAAAAGAAAAAAAATGTTTTCCAGCTAAACTGCAATTTCAAATTTTAGAAAATTTTTATTTTTTGCAAAATATTGGTTTGTTTTAACACTTTATAAAAGAAAATAAGACAATTAAATTTAAACTTTTAAGATTTTTCTGTTTTTTTTTTTTTTTTTTTTTTTTTTTTTTTTTTTTTTTTTTGTTTGTTTGTTCACAATCACTTGGCAAAGCCTTAGCATTTTAATAATTAAGTGGGCTCCCTCAAATCTGCAACCTTAAAATTCACAAATGGCTAAAATCCACACATTATCATAGATATAAACAATGAAACTTTCAGTTCAGATGTAGAAGAAAACTTACTGAATTTTTCAGTTTTATGTTATCTTGTGTGTGTTTTAATAACTAATTTTCAATAATATGACTGAACTTGTGATTTTTCATGACGGAAGTGTAAATTAATTTTGAAGAAAAAATCAAATTATTGCTGATGCATTTTTCTTTCTAAATACATTTATGTATTAAACAAAGTATTTTAGTTAATAAGACTAGCTAAACCTGAAATAAAACTCCCTTAATTTATGATTTTTATGTGAATTAATAGAGTATTTTCATGAGGAAAGTTGTATTAAATAGATTTCATTTCAAGGAAAATGTATAACATCTTTATGTATATTTAATTATATATTATTTACTTGACCTGTACTTTTAACAATTTAATAATATTTTAAATTATCTAATTTTTATAATTTTAGTTTATTACTTTACTTATTTTAATACATTGAAAACATTTATTATAATTTTGATTGCATTATTACATTCAAATCACCATTTTAAAAAATGTAAACAAAGTAATGACCAGAAATCTACAAAATTACAAAATCTGCAAAACCTCTGGTCCCAAGCTGTGTGGATTTGAGGGAGTCTACTGTAATACTAATTATAAAGAAAAATAAAGTTTTTTTTTGTTTGTAAAGTACAACCATTGAAATAGGCTCGAGCTTTCAAGAGCAAATACATAAGTGTTTTTAGAAATATCTATCAGCCAATTTGTCATACTGAACTGGCTTTTAACTTTCCAACATAGCTGAAAAGTGCATATGAGAATGTCCATTCAGAAATTTTGGTTGTATGGATTTTTTTGGCACAAGGTCCCTCTAGGGACATGCTGCGCCAATAACAAGGTAAAGAAGAAAACAAAAAATAAATCTAAAAGTAATGTATACTTTAAAACATGCAAGATGTAAAAGTCACTTTAAAAAACTAACAGAGAATAATGAAAAGATAAAAGCAAAATGATAATATATAAAAAAGTAATACAGTTATTACCAGTCAATAAGATAAAATAAAAAACTTTAAAATCACACGAACAGTAAAGTAGTGATACATAACTAGAATTAGTTAAAATGGTAAAAACAATGACACTTTTGACAATATTTAAAAACAGAAATTAAAAAGGTAAGTGGTAAGATCAAGTAGGCACATATTCCTCAAAAATAGTATTTCGTTCGTCTTCACTTGAGTCACATGACTCTTCCATAGCCTCTTCCACATAATTCTTAAGCTTTTTGGGATCTTTCAAGTAAGCAAGAGATGGGTCATGATTTGATTTTCGTTGTTTTTTTTGTGACTGTTTGTCATTGGTGAGAACCTCGAATAGTCTTATTTTTGTTTGTCTTTTGATTTGGTGTCACGGCTTGAGCAGAATTGGTCTTTTGGTGGTTAGACATAGAAAGATTAACGGTGTCTTTATTGGGTGTAACTGCTTTAGGCTTTTGACTAGTATTAAGTTTTTGGCAACTTGATGTAGAGAGATTAGGATTTTTTTAGATGTAGATACAGATATAGATGTATTAATTCTTGCTTGGGGTTCAGTAGACTTTTTCGGTGAACATTTGTTTGGAAGACAGATATCATGGGATTCTTTGATTGGGGTGTTTGTTGATTGTGTTTTGGCTGAATTATTTGATGACATAGACACGTCAGTCTGGATGCTGATGTGTCTTACAGTTTTTAAAGGTTGTTTGATTAAACTTGAGTAGGAGACTCCAACTGATGGTGTTCGGGATTGAACGATTTTGCAGGCTTCTGGATATGAGAGTTTTTGGGTGATTTTAACTGCCATGATTTCTTTTTCGCGAATCCAGTATGGACAAGAGCGGGAGTAAGCTGTATGGTCATCTTTGCAGTTAACGCAGCATTCAACATTTTCACATGTTTTATCGTCGTGGTCGTGATCTACTTCTGCACAACGTGCACATGTTTTAGTGCCACGACAATTAGTTTTTGTATGTCCATAGCGCTGGCATTTAAAACATTGGAGGGGGTTAGGAATATATGGTCGGATGGGGCAGCTTTAATTCTAGTAGGTACATTAGGGCTATTGAAAGTCAGAATGATGTGCTTTGTGGGAAGCACTTTTTCATTCTGACGAATTGTTATGCGTCTTACATCTATGACATCTTGATCTTTTAAGTTTTCCAAAAGTTCTTCTTTCGTAGAAAATAAAAGTTCTGGTTCAGATATTGCTCCACGACTGGTGTTTAAGGTTTTATGCACTTGAATAGAAACAGAAAAAGGACCTATTTACTATTTTAGAGCTATTTGAAAGAAGTTGCGACTGTTTGTATGAAGAGATCTCAACAAGTAAATCCCCGGATTGCAGTTTCTTGAGTGAATGACCATCCCCCAAAACAGACTGAAATGTTTTAGCAATAACAAATGGTGAAGTTCTTTTGAAGGAACAATCAGATTGGCTATCAAGGCATTTGATGACAAAAAAATGTGAGAAAGATTTCTGTACTGTTTGTTGCTCTCCACTTGGGAGAGAGTTAGAAGGAAATAGAGATTTTCCATCCATAATTGAAAAAATACAATTCGGACCCCAGCCGCACCACCCACTCCCGAGCCCAACAAGCGGATGCACATTCGTGCACCAGTGCTAACCAGGGTCTATACGGTCACAAGACAATCCAATGTCAGTCTCCACCCTTAACGAGATGACTAGTAATTGCTCACTCGCTTGATCCCTAAAGCCAATGACAAGAGTCAGCTGACCAGCCGATTGGTACATATGGGACCAATATGCACCGCCCGTCTACCTGAAGCAGAGGCCAAAGCAGTGTGTTGGTTTCCCTCAACTGCCAGGATCCCCCTTTCCAGGGACACGGGTCGCCACACACGGCCAACACGTGGGTGGTTTACAATTCTCCATGAGTCGATATACAGGATGATATCGGCTCATACAGAATTGCCCTCACCTCCGAAAAGGAAACCACAACGAGTGTGAAGCAAAGATGAAAGGAAGACAAGAGGAGTAAGAGGAAATAGAAAGGAGAAAGATCACTCAGGTGCCCCGGGGTTGTGAAGCCCGTGAATACCTAAAGAAGGTATCCCCCTGGGGACAGAAATTTTGGATCAGTTCGACCAAATTTTTTCATAAATAATCCCAATTATATTATTAAAAAATACAATCAAGATAAAAATTGATTCAATCAGTTAAATACCTTTGTGGTCTACTTTCATAAAATATATCTAATTTGTAACAAAATGTATTTTGCTTGTCTGTATAAAATAAAAATTTTGTTACTTTTATTTAACTCTGGTCACAAGAGTAAAAAAATTTTGATTTATAATATTAGACAAGCAAAATACGTTTTTCGTTGCATCAATTTTTATCTTATATTTTTTAAATAAAATTAATTAGAATTATTTATGAAAATTTGCTCAATTGGTCACAAGAGTAATAGTAGAGGTTCCCATATGGAAAATAATGGTGCAGCATTTACAGTTCATTTACAAGAACACAACAAAATCAAGTTACATGGAAGAAAATCATTTGTGGTGTATTTTAATGATGTTACACAATTTCAAACATATAAAAACTTATATGTATCACTGAGGAGCACTATATGAGGCTTATTGTAGAATATGGTGTGCATGTCATATATCATTCATTTACAGGGACACACAAAAGAATTTGATTATAGTATTATATATTAATAATAATTGCTGAAAGTGCCTTTTCAGTTATGGAATGTTTTTTTAAAATAACTAATTTTTTGTTTATTACTTGTTATGTATAATTTTTATAGCAAATCATATACACAAGACAGTACAAAAGTTTAGTACATTTATGTTTAAATGTTATATAAACATTATGTTTATAAAACATAAAACATGTTTATAAAACATAACATTTTAATGTTAAATAAACATTATGCTTAAACAAGGATTTAACATCAATGTTCCAGTTCAAGGTGCTCTAAAGTGTCTTGAATCGCGTTTGCGGGAATTTCATTATACAAACTTCGAAATTGATGAACTGATCCACCTTACTAGCATTTGTCTCTCGCAAAACACATTTATTTTCAATGGTAACTTTTATCGAATGACTGATGGTTTATCCATGGGCTCCCCCCTCAGTCCTATCCTTAGCGACTTTTACATGCATTATTTTGAATTAAAACTTTTCAAAAAACTTACTTTTCCATTTTATATCCGTTACGTAGATGACTGTTTTGCGTTGCTGGACTCTGATATACTTGATCTTACTAATATTATTACAGTTATGAACTCAATAGATGACCATATTCAATTTACCTACGAATTTGAGAATAACAATCAATTACCTTTCCTGGATGTTTTGGTTTCCTGCGAAAATAACCTTTTTCACACTACTGTCTATCGTAGACCATTCGCTGTATCTTTGCCCCTCCCCCCCCCATCGCCTTTCATTTCACCCCCCTAATCAGAAATTAGCTGCCTTTAACACTTATGTACACCGGGCCTTAAATATTTGCTTCTCTGATAGTTTACTTAAAGCAGAATTAAACCATATCAAATCCATTGCCATTGATCGGGGTTTCCCAATTAAAATCGTTGATTCCATTCATAACAAATTAATAAAAAAACGTACTCCTTCGAACTTCAACACAGACCGCAATGTTAATTTAATTACTCTTCCATATTTTCCCAAAATCAGTCATCAAATTTCCAATATTTTGTCAAAATTTGATTTTAAAATAACCTTTACTCCTTTCAATAAAATTAAATTCTCTAATCTCAAAGATCCAATAGATGATTTTTCACATTGGGGTATTTATAAGATTTCTTGCGAATGCGATAAAATGTACATCGGTCAGACGAAGCGTACCTTAAAAAAGCGAGTGGGAGAGCACAGTGCTAACGTTAGAAATTGTGAAATAAAACGTTCCGCTATCGCCAGCCATTGCTGGTTCAATCAGTAGCGTAGCTATGTTTTTTGGCGCCCGGGGCCAGCAAGAAATTTTGCGCCCCCACCCCATTTAGATATATAACAATTTCTCTCAATTTGGCACCCCTAGGCCTCGGCGCCCGGGGCGGACGCCCCCCTTGCCCCCCCTTAGCTACGCCACTGGGTTCAATAGTTATAACTTTAAATTTTCCGAAGCCTCAATAATACAATATTGTGCATCTGTTTATGATTTAGACTTTTGGGAAGCTTATCATATATGGAAAAACTCTAATAATTTAGTTAATGACATGTTCAGTACTCCAAGATTTTCTGATGTCTGGTTTCCATTCCTGTAATTTCACTCCCCCTCCCCCCTCCTGTTCTCTTTGATTTGGACTCGTCCAGTAAGATGTGACATATGATTGGTCTCCTCTAGGTGCGCGTGCCAGCCTATTTTTACTGTCGCTTTGCCATGTTTCCTAATCAGTTCGCCTTAGCGGCGAGCTCAGTTACACGACTTATTTTATTTTGCGATGTGACTTTCTTTTACATTTTACACTTTTAGCACTGATGATGGTACTTAAGAAGTCCCGAAACATGTATGCTTTTAACATCTTTTATTTTATAATATTTGTGCTCTTGAACGTTATTTATTTATTTAGTTATAAACTGGAAGTGTTGGAAAGTGTTGCATAATCTATGCTCGATTCATCATTTTTCACTCATGTTCACCTTTCATTAGCCTTTTTTTAGATTCTTTCCCAGAAACAAAGTGTGCATATCTACATGTTGTATTATTTTATGAATATGGATTTTCTGCAAGATACATCCACAGTAGAATTATTATTAAGAAATTTACAAATTGGTTTAATTAAACCTTTAGACAATTATTTAATATATTAACATTTTATTCTTTTTTCTACTTAAACTTGAACTACTGTGATTTACACAGTGTGGATAAAAATATCTAGCAAAACATTTAAATTTTTTATTTATTAATGTGTGACTGATAAAATTTGAATTGATATTGTCTGTGTTGAACTCTTCTTTATCACCAGTAGTACAGGTTTGACCAAGTGAAGTTAATATGCCTTGATATTTCAACTTAAAAAAAAAAAAAAAAAGAATAGTTGGTTGGTTGAATGGGGTTTTATGGTGCAAAGTCCCTTTAGGGACATGCTGCACCAAGAAAAGGTGAGAAGTTAAAATGCATGATGTAATATAAAAAAGGTTAAATGTAAAAATCACATTAAAAGACTGTCATAGACATGAAATAAAATGAAAAAGCAAAGTGATGATGCATGAAATTAGAATACAATTAACATCAGTCACTAGGATTAAAATAGAGAAAAGGGAAAAAAATGAATAGCTAAAATCCAATGATGAGTTAAGTAATAAGACAAATACGAAATATTAATATAAAATCTAATTTAATTAAAACACAGATAAATAAAAAACAAAATTAAGGTCAATTAGGCACATATTCCTCCAGAATTGTATTTTCATCGGAATCAGAGTCATTGCTGTAAGACTCTGATGAGCCTCCTATACATATTGTTGCATTTTTTTTGGATCCTTCACATTTCTAATTAATGGGCTTAAGTCTGATGTTTTCTTTCGCTTCCCCACAGTTTTCCACTGTGGAGAGGCAGAAACTGAGGATTTCTTGGTTTCTAATTGTGCACAATTTTTTAGTTTCATATTATGTTTTCAATTCATATCAGATTTTTGTGGTATTTTAGTACCAGTTTTAGTCTTTGTTTGGTTGGGTGTTTGGATAATGCATGGAGATGTAACAGCCTTAGTCTCACTTTGAGGTTTGGATGATATTTTAGATTGTACTGGAGATTTCTGATGCCATTTTTCAAGGTCAATTATTTTAACTGTTTCTGAAGATGGTAGCCAACATTCTAATAAGGGGGTCCCACAGCATTTAGAACCAGACTGATATCACAGGATTCTTTTATTGGAGTACTAGTTGATTGTGTTAGGGTTGATTAACTGGGTGGAAATGTGGAATCAGTTTGGGTACTTATGTGTCTTATGGATGTTGCTTGCTGCTTGAGTATACTGGAGTAGGAAGTTCCAACGAAAGGGGTTCTGGATTCAACAACTCTTCGGGCATCGGGGTAAGATAAATTCTGAGTAATTTTAACAGTGATGATTTCTTTTTCTCGGTTCCAATTAGGACAAGTGTGAGAAAATGATGTGTGATCACCTTTACAGTTTGCGCAGCATTCGGGTTTTTCACAAGATTTATTGTCGTAGTCGACTTCTGTACAACTTGCACAGGTAACAGATAGAGTTTGTAAGGTTGAGTCAAACTCTATCAAACCCTGTCGAGTCAAATTATGGTCGATAAACAAGTCGAGTTTGAATGGCTGTAGCTGTAAGGCTGGCATTTAAAACATCGGAGAGTATTTGGTATATATGGTTGGACTGAGCAGCTCAGATAGCCAGCTTTAACTCTTGTTGGCAATGTGCGACTATTGAAGGTTAGAATAATTAAAAATTTTGTGTTTAGTAGGAATTATCTGCTCATTTCTATGAATGGTGACACAGCATACTTCTATGATATTTTGGTCTTTTAAATTTTTCAAAAGTTCATCTTTGGTGGAGTATAAAAGGTCAGGTTCAGATATTACAGTGCGGCTCGTATTTAAAGTTTTATGAGTTTGTACAGCAACAGAAAAGGTACCTATTGTAAGCAATTAGAGAGAAGTTGCGATTGTTTTGCTGCCAAAACCTCAACTAGCAAATATTCAGATTGTAGTTTTTTGAGAGAATGACCACTCCCAATGACAAACTGGAATGTTTTAGCAATGAGAAAAGGTGAAGTTTTTTTAAAGGAGCAATCAGAGTGGCTATCAGTACTTTTAATGATAAAAAAGCGAGTGAAGGAAGTCTGTACAGTTTGTTGCTCTCCACTAGGGAGAGAAATAGAATGAAATGAAGTTTTTCCATCCATGTTAAAAATAATAAAATTCAGACCCTGGCCGCACCATCCACTACCGAGCCCAACAAGGAGATGCACATTCGTGCAGCAGTGCTAACCAGGGTCCATAAGGTCACAAGACAACCCTATGTCAGTCTCCACCCTTAATGAGATGACTAGTAGTTGCTCTATTACTAGATCCCTTAGCCAGTGATGAATGTCAGCTGACCGGCCGGTTCATGCATACAGGACCAATATGCACCTCCCGTATACCTGAAGCAGAGGCCAAAGCAGTGTGTTGGTTTCCCTCAACTGCCAGGATCCCCCTTTCCAGGGACACGGGTTGCCATGCACAGCCAACACATGAGTGGTTTACAATTCTCCTTGAGTTGGCATACAGGATGATATTGGCTCATGCAGAATTGCCCTCACTTCAGAAGAGGAAACCAGAATGAGAGTGAAACAAAGATGAAAGGAAGACAAGAGGGAAAAAGGAAAAAGAAAGATCGCTCAGGTGCCTGGGTTTGAGAAGCCCGTGAATACCTAAAGAAGATTTCCTCCCGGGAATAATAATGAATAGTATTGGGTAAATTGCTGAAATATGAAGATTTTTTTAAGAAAAGGGGGGGGGCAATATTTATTGCTTTTTGTTATTAATTGCTGTTATTTTTATTTTAAATTCGGTGGCACTTTTGAAATAAACAACAGGTTTAAATATCAAACGAAGTATAACAAAGTATTTTGCAAAATAAAGCAACACTTCACGCTATTTTTCTTTGGTGAGTTTCTTTCCAGAATATTATTTTGTTCTGTATGTTATTTACAAAATATTTAACAAAAGTCTAAACATTAATTAGCATAAAAGTACTTTCAAATGTGAATTGAATATATATATATATGCTTATTTTAAAGACTTTTAGAGCTGTATTCACATAATAAACAGGTATGAAGAATTGTGTACAGTAATTTTTTTTTTTTTTTTTTTTTTTTTTTTTTTTTTTTACTATTAAGAATATATTGATATCCTTAAAGAAGGATTGATAAAGAATTTTTTTTGCTTCCTCTGACAACTGTTGAAACCTCTCTATTTATAAGCATATTTACATGAAATGCCATTAAACCATCCTTAATTTTTAGCTCACAGGCTATCAAAGCCTGTAATCAGCCTAGATATATTCAAATAAAATGATTCCCCAATTAGTTTTGGGTGTTCATTCAATAAATATAAGAG
Organism: Maratus speculifer; assembly: GCA_964019185.1. Classification (NCBI taxonomy): domain Eukaryota; kingdom Metazoa; phylum Arthropoda; class Arachnida; order Araneae; family Salticidae; genus Maratus; species Maratus speculifer. The sequence continues at coordinate 141,668,298 of OZ025299.1, read as the reverse complement.
GGGGAATGGGGGCTATGCCCCTCCCCTTATTTTATATAAATGGGGTTTTATAGCAGAATTATCAGTTTTCACTCAAAATTTTGATATAAGATCATTCTGATGAGGAACCTCCGTGATTAGCATTAGGTGTTCATTGGATAAGGTATAAGGAGGGGGAATGGGGGGGGGGCTAATGCCCCACCCCTTAATTTATCTAAATGGGTTTTTCATGCAGAATTTATCAGATTTTATTCAAATTTTAGACATAGGATCATTCTGATGAGGGCACCATCATGATTAGTTTTAAGAGTTCGTTGGATAAGTATTACGAGGGAAACGGGGGCTAATCCCTCACCCTTAATTTCAATAAATGGGTTTCACATGCAGCCCCTTATTGATTTACCAGATTTCATTAAAATTTTAGACATAGGATCATTCTAATGAGGGCAACCACCATGACTAGTTTTGTAAGCTCATTGGATAAGTCCAAAAGGGGAGAAATGGGAGGTAACTTGCCTCCTTAATTTAGGTTAATGGATTTTTCATACAGAATTTACCAATTTGCTTCAAATTTTTGGATATAGGTTCATTCTGATAAGGAACTTCACTGATTTGTTTTGGGAATTCACTGGATAAGTATAAATGGGGGATCAGTGGGACTACCCCCTCTTAATTTAATTTAGGTAAATGTTTTTTCTCACAGAATTAATCGATTTGCTTCAATTTTTGGATACAGGTTCATAATGATAAGATGCTTCTCTAATTAGCTGTGGGGTTCTTTTGTTTAAAGGGGGTACAAGCGATTACCACCACCCTTAAATTTGATAAATGGGTTTTTATGCAGAATTATCTGATTTGCTTTAAATTTTTAATGTGGGTTCTTTCTGATAAGGTGAACCTCTGAATAGTTTTGGAAGTTTAATGGTTAAGTATAAAGGAGGGGGATAACTCCTCTTAAATTATATAAAAGGGTTTTTATTAACAATTATCAGATTTGCTCTGAATTCTGGATATAGATATTTTATATTTAAAGCATACCCATATTAGTTTAGAGTGTTCAATGATTAAGTATAAAATTTGGAAATGGGGGGAGCTATTCCCCCCCTTAATTTGTTTTTCAAATGGCATTAACCCTTGAAAATATAAGGCTGTAATATACAATTAGTATGCATAGCCTGCGAGTTTAATGCCATCAATTTAATGGGGCAATATTCTTTTTATTTATTTATTTTGATCATATTAAAATCATCACTAAAATTAACAAAATTTTATTTTATCTGGTAAGTATTTTCATGATATACTCTGTTATACTTAAGAAAATTAAATAATCAGTTTCATTAAATATTAATACTATAAAATAAGCTTTAAAAAAATGAAGATTCTATTTTTAATTCCTTAATCTCACGCTTGATACATTCATGGGTGAACTGCAGATGAAGTGAAAACTGTGATGGTTAAGAGGCTAAAGAAAAACATCATAATGGTATAAATGGAAATAATTTTGAAACATCAGTTCCATTTTTCTAAAATATTTCTGTTTTGTATAATATATATACAGTACGCTACCTCAAATCTGCACAGCTTGAGACCAGAGGTTGTGCAGATTTTAAAATTTTGCAGATTTCTGGTCATTGTCTTGTTTATATTTTTTAAATAGAAATTTGAATGTAATTTATAATGCAATCAAAACTATAGTGAATTCTGACAATATAATAAAATATTAAAAGCAAAGGATAAGTAATAATCAATAATGCATGATTAACTATTCATTATAAGGATGAAATGTAAATATTTTTCCTAAATTATGTAATGAAACTTGCCTTATACATTCCTAATTCATGAAAAATCATAAAATACAGAAGTTTTATATCAGATTTAGCCAGACTTAATAGCCAAAAAATCTTGATTAATACATAAGAATATTTTATAAGAAAATTGTGATTATCAGTGATATCAGCAATATCTTGATTTTTTATCAGAAATAAATTTATTATTCTTTCATGAAAAAACATGAATTCAATAATATTAACAAAAATGTCAAAATTTGTCCCTATATATGAACTGAATGTTTAATTGTTTACATCCATAAATTATGTGCAGATTTTAGAGAGTTGTGGATGTTAGGGTTGTGAATTTGAGGGAGTCTACTGTATTTATTTAAATGATTATGTGTCAGCAATTAGATTAAAAAAAATGATTTATTCTTTTCTATATCTGTTTGTACTTAAATTGCTGCTACCATGCTATTTGTGTTTTGAAATTCGCGATTTTTGTATTCTCCCACATTTTAAGATAGTATTGTGATATCACATCAATTCATTGGCAGACTGCAATGCTGTATTTCTAATATCGTCAAGCGCTAGAAATTACAAATTTTTCTACAGACATTACGTCAAATAGATGTTGATATGGCCCTAATTTTTTCTGAAAGGTATATTTTAAAGTTTATGGTCACATTTATTATAAAAAATAAAAATTGATATTTTCATTGAATTATAAAGGTATTAGCATTGTTACTGTGATTTTCACTAAAATGTTGTTAATCAAAACTAATATGCAAATTATTTTTGCATTTGAAAAAAATAGTTATTACGGATCATTACCATTTATAACAATTTGTAACACAATACTAAATTATTGCAATTTCTTTGAAAATTTGAATAAAATGGATCAATTAACAATGGATAAACATACATATACAATATATTTAACAGAAGGAAAAGAATGGCTTTTTCTTTTAACTTTTTTTTTTCTGCTTGAAAGTTAATATTTTTTTTTTTTTTTTTAACTGCACTGAAACAATACAAACACACATTCATAGAGTCATTTTTTATACTTAAAAATAGAGTTTGAATAGTTCTCTCTCTCTCTCTCTCTCTCTAAAGATGAAATATTTAATTTTTTTTTTTTTTTTTTTTTTTTTTTTTTTTTTTTTTTTTTTACTTAAAAATTTTTTTGGAACATTTTATTTTAAATATTTATGAAATATACTTTATCATATACCAATCAATTTTGATATTAATGGGAAGAATATCGAGAAAAAAGCCCCCCCCCCACCCACTTTTGCAAAAATTTCATGTTGTCAAAGATGTGAGGGGCTAAATTAAGTTTATTTTCAGAATTTTACAGTATTTTTTTCTCTTCAATATTTAAATGCAATTTTCCTTTAAGAATTATAATCTTATTAGAAATGTTTACTTTCCCAAATACATATCATTTTGTTTTAATAATGTTACTCAGAAGATAATATGATATCTTTATTTGATTTATGAAGTTTATAAAACATTGCAGTCAATCAAATATTGAATTTTAAAATGTGATGAATGAAAAAAAGAAATCCAAGATTGGTTTTCTTGTCAAAAGATTTTTTTCAATAAAACAAGATGCTGAAAATGTTGTTATAATTCAATAATGATAATCTCAATAACAATAAGAAATATTCTTAGTTCAGTTTTCTATGAGAACTTGTTCAGCCTTGTTATCAGCATGGTTACATGCTCATAACCCAGAGAAAAGTTTGCTTTCTATGCAACTAATTTGAAACTATTTGCCATGTTAACTAATATGAATGAGCAAAATTTTCAATCTTACATCTACTAAGTTAGAATTTGAGTATTTTTTTTCTTTTTTTTCAGATAGACATTACTCATTCTTCATTTTCAGAAAGTCTGCCTCAAAAATAAATCTAGTCAATTTGGTCCAATCTCGTATTGCAAACATACACTTGCATATACATAACATACAGTGCTGTAATTGGGTGGGAACGCCGTTCCCAGAAATATTTGGCTTGTTACTGTTAGAGAATCGTAAAAGCTTTCTTTTCAAGCGAAATGATAATTTATGTTAGTTAAAAAAAAAAAAAAAAAAAAAAAAAAAATCCGTTTTATTATGTATCTATAAGCGGTGTAGGACCTCCCTAAAAATGTTTTTGTCTTAAATAATATGTGAAATCTTGGTTGTGATCAGGAAAAAAGTTAGAAATCGTGGCGGCTTGTAAATCAGAGAGCATAGAAAATACCCCTCATTACCTGTATGAAAATTTCTAGGGTATATGTGCCAATAATGTATGCCATATGGATACATGGCATACATTATTGGATATATATATTATATGGATATATTTCTGTTATTTCAATTTTTTCTGATTCATAATGAAATTGTTACTAAGAGATTGATTATATATTGCTAGATGGATACTATCAGGTAACCAAGAAAGTTCATGCGTTTTCTTTAGACATAAAAAACGAACCACAAAAATCTCAAACACTTATTTTATTCTTTGAAGTAATCACCATTGGCTTCAATTATGTGTTCCCAACGAGACACAAAGCTTATAAATACTGTTTTTGAAAAAATCTTTTGGTTTAGAGTCCAAAAACTGGGTTATACTTTTTTTGACATCATCTTGGGTTTTGAACTGCTGTTCCCGCAGGCGATTATCCATTGCCAAAAACAAGTAATAGTCCGATAGGGCGATGTCCGGGGAGTAAGATGGGTGAGGCAAAACTTCCCAGCCCAATGTTTTTATCACGTCCCTGCTCGCTTTGGTCGTATGAGGTCTGGCGTTATCGTGGAGGAGAACTCCTCTCCTATTGACAAACGCTGACTGCTTTTCGAGCAAAACAGCTGAAACCCTTTTCAACTTTGACGAGTAGACTTCGGCTGTGATTGTTTTCCCGCTTTCTAAGAATTCATAGTGAACTATACCAGCGCTAGTCCACCAAATACACAGCATTATCTTTTTTTGATGGATATCCGGTTTAGCAACCAATGAGACGGAACCAGAAGTCGACCAATGATGCTTTCTCTTTCCGTTAACATATATAACCCATTTCTCGTCGCATGTCAATATCTGATCCAGGAAAGAGGCTTTGTTGTGGTGCGACAGCAATGACAAGCAGATGTTCCATCGCTGGAGCTTGTTTTCCTCGGACAGGACATGAGAGCCCACTTATCAAGTTTCCACGACATTACAAGACTATGAAGATGCGATCGGATGGTTTGTCAGATACTCCAAACCTTTGCGCAAGCTCCTGGCATGTTAGATCAGGATTCTGTTTGATTTCCTCTTCCAGCTGGACTTGATCTAAAATGGATGGACGACCAACACGGAGCTTGTCATCGAGGCTCTCGTCTCCGGACGAAAATCTGCTGAACCACTTTTGAGCGGTCCGTTCACTCACTGAAGTCCTCCAAACACGGAGCATATTCTTCTAGTGGCCTCTGCAGCTTTGTTTCCTAATTTGAACTCGTAGAGCAAAATAGGCCTCAAAATCCCCTTTGAAAATGACATCCTTTGTCAACGATTGATTGTACTTCCTACAAAACTGATAGCGAAACGTGAGATACGTTAAACAACTCTCTACTAATTTCAATTTAAAGGCAATGTACAGAAATGACGTCATCAGAATCAGTATGACTACGCCTACGCAACAAAAGTAGCTATTCTCAAAAACCGCACGAACTTTCTTGGTTACCTGATATATAAATACAATACTATAAAAACTAGAATGAATAATTATAAATGTAAATTGAAAAAATAAGTTGGCTTTTGGTTAAATGCTTTAAACGGAATTTTGGTTAAGTAAAAATCCGAAAATAACATCTATTCTATGAAAGGCGAGTTCCCACAAATATTTTTTTCCATTTACACCACTGATAACATAAATTTACATTCTAAGAAGTGGCTGGTCACAGATTCATCCAATCTCAGATGTACTATCTTGTTCCTTAGTGAACATGAAAATTCAGACTGCTTTTGAATAGATAAAAGAATTTTTGGTATTTTTCCTTAAATGATATTTCACTTAATGTTTAATCACTATTTAGTCAGTGCATGTATCATTAGTTTTACTTTCTGTTATTTACACCTTTTTCTTAATGCCTTCTTCAACCTTTCAATGAAATTTTACCAGTTTCAAAAAACACTTTCATTAAGAATAAAAAATATAGGTTGCCAGCAGATCTAAATTATTTACTCTAGAAAGTTTCATTTAAAATTTAAACTATGTAATTTCAAATATTTCCTTTCTGTTGCACAATACTTCTGATTATTTGCTATTTAATTAGTTCATGTACCTTTTTTTTTCATTATATTTCTAAGACAATCTACTAATCTAATATTTTGCTACTATTGGGACACTCTTAGCCAAGTATTTGAAATAGTACATTTCTTTTTAAAATAATGTACAAATCTTTGGATACACAATTTCTAGTAGTTCTTCCAAGATAACTATGTTGAGAGACATATTCTTCTTAAATTTAGATTTTTTAAAAAAATTTTTATCCATACTGAATTGATAAATACTGCATACTGGCAGTTTTTTTTTAAATAAATCTCAAATATTTGGCATACTAAATCTGAGATTTTCAGAAAAATCATTTCAGATCTCATATTCCTTAGCAGACTTCAAGATGGGGTTCATTATCCTCAAATAGTTTTCTCCTTAGTGGCTAAGATATGCTGGAGTAACAAGGCTTTTTTAGAGCTTCATTGATGTGACCCACATACCTCACCCCTCAAAAAAGAAAAAAATATATATATACAATAATGCAACATTTATAAATTTCTCATTTATATAACTTTTACACTTATAAGTTTTTTTACATGAAGTCCCATTTCATTCCTATTCTTTTTAATACAAAAATACTTCGTTTACATGATGCACAATATCTGTTATACACAGGCTCTTATCGCATGGGCAAATCTGGATTTTGTCCAGGGGGTCCCAAATCCATGTATTACATTATGAAACATTTATTTTTTTAACTCTTCTTTTTATACTAACTCATCCATAAGTTGAAGTTATCAAATTCACCTTAGACAAATATACTCAAACAAGTTGCTAAAGTTATATAAAAGAGTTTTATTCTGTACTTAGAAAATAAGTGTATTTTTATGAATTAAGGTACTTAATTTAGAATTGACAAAGCTAAGAATTTTCTTCTATTTAAAATCCACAAGATGAGAAAATATTGTTTATGCATTACACATATACATATATGGCTGATCATCAGTTTTAATTTAATTATGTTGCAATGATCTTAATGGGGGCTCAATTAGTCATGATCAGGGTCTGGATATATCATTTCTCACAGTCCTAAGATTAAAAAAAATTCTATTGCAGACATTACTGAAATTTTCACAGATGGAAGGTGGTCAATAAAGAATGTGGGGAGGGTTGACGATCTGCATTACTTGATTGGTGGGAGGAAATGACCAAATGGAGGTTAGTTCATGGGCATTTCGCTAAATTGCTTTATCGATAGAGTTTTTTTTAATCTTTGGCACACCATTCTGCTCTGGAGTTGTCTTTTCACCCACCTTTTTTTTCTATATTGCAGCTTTGTTTCTTAAACTTAAAATGTCTTGAAAGCATAAAGCATTTTCATTGAAAGGAAAAGCTGAAATTTTAAAAGAAATTCACAAGAGTGCAAGATTAACAAAAGAACACTAGTTATGTTATCGCAGTTTCAGTTCTGAAAACAACTGTGGATGACAGAAACCAAATTGAGGACAGAGCAACTGCTTGCAGAAACTACACTTCAAAGATATTGCATGTACAAGAAGACAAATTTCCTAAGAGAGAGAACATTTTAATTAAGTTTTCACACAATGTCTTGCATCAAATATTCCTGTTAGTGGACCCATGCTAACAGAAAAAGCTAAAGAAATTGCATTAAAATTGAATGTAAGAGATCCATGTTTTTCAAATAGAAGGCTTTATAAATACAAAATACAACATGGAATTTCAAGCGAAGTGATAAGTGGACGTCTAATAACGTGTCTAAAGATGTCTAAAGTCTAATAAGTCTAAAGATGTGCCAGCTAAAAAAATGTTGATGAATGGTTAAAAAAATAGCTAAGAAAAAGTGATGGATACAAGCAAAGAGACATTTATAATGTTGATAAAAGTTTCCTTTTTTATAATCACGTGTCTGCATTTAATTACCTTTTAATGCTTTTGTATTTAAAGGTGACAACTGCCATGGTGGAAGGCATTCTAAAGATTGCCTCACTCTTTTACTTTGCACAAATACTGATGGTAGTGATAAGTGGATTTCTTTAGTCATAGGAAAGTCATTGAAGACAACATGTTTTAAAAACATTAAAACATTGCCACTATGTTATGAAACCAATATCAAAGCTTGGATGACTGTTGAAATTTTTATTAGGTAGCTCAGAAAAATTTATAAAGGAATGAAAAAATAAAAACATAAAATTTTGCTCTTTATGGATCAGTGTGCTGCCCATCTACAAGAGACTGATTTTTTGAAAAACATGAAATGATTTTCTTTCCAACGAATTATACAAGTAAGCTACAACACCTAGACCTTGGAATTATAAAAAACTTAAAAGTGCACTACAGAAAGAAGTTGGTTGAATATGCACTTCAAAACATCAATACAGAGTATGGAAAAATAAACATACTTCAGCAATAAATATGATTTATCTAGCTTGGAACAAAATCAAATCTGAAACAATAAAGAATTGTTTTATTAAAGCAAGGCTTCCAGATCAAAAAGTTAGATGAATGTGAAATAAATGATGAAAATCTTTTTGGCAAAAGAGGTGATGTAACTGTGGTTATGGATGAAGAAGAGCGAAATCTGTTGGTAGCAGATATCAATTTAAAAGAATATTTGAACTGTGACACTGATATCATGACTTCAGAATTATATACAGTTATGATTAGCAGATGAAAAATTATCTGGTGCCAATTTAAACGATGATGAAGAAGAATGTGAAGAAGTTACTCTTCCTTCTTCTACAGACACTATCAATTGTATTGAAAAGCTTACAGCTTATTTTCTTAGAACACTAGTGAAAAAATATTTCATGAAATTAATTCGATTTCCAATACTGAAAAACTATGAACACATCAAACTACTATGAAAGATTTTTTTAAATCAATGTCTGCATGAACATAAATCACAGAATCGATAAGCAATATACATTACACATTAACATTAAAGATGTGCAATATATTCACAATATGGAATATAAAATAAGTATTCAAGATAAACAATAAAAATATGATTTCTTTCAATTTTATGTTAAATGTTTTAACACATATTTTAATATTAAATTATTGTTTTTGGTTTAAAAATGTGAAATAATTTATTATCTTAAAAAAATTTAAAAATTTTTGTATTTATTTAAATTTTCATTACCGTATTTTCGGGCATAAGCCCCGCGGCGCATATGAGTTTAAAAGTTAAAATTAGTCTTACTGCGGTGCTTCTGCCAGGGCGGCAGATACGATATATATATTTTTTCCCCTTGCAGCAATATTCATTACAGAGTGATTCTGATCGGAATTTTTCTGATAATTGTGAAAAGTCAATCATCAGGAAGAAAATGCGAAGCATAAAAAATATCGCGAATTTTGACAAATGATAGCCTAATTTCTGTCAATCATTCGCAGAAAAAGCAAAAATTTTATCAAAGGATCAAGAGAAAAAAACATGACTTTTATCAAAGGTTTGCGGGAAAAGCGCGAATATGTAAAAAAAAAAAAAATGTATTTCATGAAAGGATCACTTGAAAAACTACAATTTTATTGTCGTAAAATCCTGTTAATCCGCCCTTCCCAATCAAATGCTAGTCCCCACTATAAAAAAATTGCGGAAAAAAATGCTAATTTCGCCAATCACGAAAAATAACCACAAAATTATTGAAAGGATCGCAAAAAAAATCGTGAATTTCGCCGAAGTATTGCCAAAAAACCCACATTTCGACGAAAGATTGCAGTAAAAACAAGAAATATGTCAAAAAATCTCTAAAAAACACAAATTATGTCAAAAGGTCGCAGAAAAATCGTGAATTTCGCAAAGGATCTCCAAAAAGAATTGTCAAAAAAATTGTTAGAAAAAACGCAAATATGTCGTATCTATAAATAAACGGTAAAAAAAACCAAGAAAAAAACTTAAATTCAGGCGAAAAAACACAGAAAAAAGGAGAAATTTGAAAAAAAAAAGCATGAAATCTATTAAAAAATCTCGAAAAAATTAACTTTTCATCCAAGTTTCATGATTAATACCGTTCTCAAAGTCGAATGAGGATGAGATGAATCATGATGAAATGAATGGATCATGAATCTTTGATGAAATGTGTGTTTTTTTCGAGATTTTTCAATAGATTTCATTCTTCTTATGCTTTTTTTTACAAATTTCTCCTTTTTTCTGCGCTTTTTCAACATAATTTAGGTTTTTTTTAAACAAAAACGCAAATTTATTCAAGTATTGCTTCAAGTATCAAAATTCATGATTCATTCAAATATTCATGATTCATTCAATTCATCATGATTCATCCCTTGCTCATCCCCATAAAAAATGCAAATTTTTTCAAGTATCACGAAAAAACTCTGCAAATTCGTCAAATATCGCGATAAAACCCCGCAAATTTCGTCAAATATCGCGATAAAACCCTGCAAACTTTGTTACAAACTATAAAAAACGTATTAAAAAATCGCGAAAAAAAGGCTGCACAAATTCAAATTTAATTTTATCATAAAAAATATACAAAATATACTAAATTTAAAATTGGATTTATATTACAAATGTTAAAAAAACGCGAAAAAACACTGAATATAACGCAATTTTTAACATTTTGATGTATTTTCGTAAGTGCGGCGCTTCTGATGAATATTTGTTTTATTTTAATGCATTTTCTGAGGTGCGGCGCATACGCCCGAAAATATGGTAGTAGCATTAAACCTCTAAGTTGCTAAATAACATTACATTTATATGTCATTCCCTTGAAAACGATATAAACAGTGTTTTATTGTATATATATATATATATATATGTATAGAGAAATCATTTTGGAGACTTTAAAATGAGAGCAATCAGAATACATTTATAAAAAACAGCTTCTAAACTGAGATTTTAGAAATTTTCAAACATGTAAGAATGAAAATGACTGCCTCACTGCAATTTAAAATTTTTCTCATACACATATTGTAGAGGGAGGTTGGGGGATAAAGAACAATTGAAGAACAACCTTAAGCAGCCATAAAATCTCATGGTTAACAAGACAATTAATTAGTCAAGCTGAACTAATTTTGAAACTTTTTAGCCATTTGTAAGCTTAACTAATGAAGTCAGTATTTGACATGTACAATAAAAGAATAAATTCATTTTTAAAATAAAAGCCATTGATTTAAAACTTTGTTAATACATTATTAGCTAAAATACAAAATTATTTTGGAAAATATCAATTTATGCCATACATTTTAACTCAAAGCAAAACTATCACCTGCTTTAAAAATATTTAAATCAAATAAAATATAGGTAAAAGAAACAGGGTTAAAAAATAATAATAAGGATCTCTTACATTTTCTGTCGATTCAACATTAGGTTTTGAACAGAACTGATACTCAGTAGAAGCCATCTTTACAATATTACGTAACACAGTATGATGTCCAGCATCAACAAGATCATTCCTATATTCAGGCTCCATACTGATCCAGCTTTTAACAATGTCTTTTAGTTGTGTCAACACAACTCTGTTCCTTTGTAATTCTTTTTCTAATTTTTCTAATCGAGTTTCAAGAATGGAAAGGTCTCCCTGTAAAGTAATAAGTAAAGAAATAAAAAATAATAAAATAAAATTAAAAATATATTTATGTCTTAAAATTAATTTAAAAAAAAAACTGGGGGGCCCAACTCCATTTTCTTGATCAGATGTCCCTGACAAGTAAAAGTACTAGAGTCCTTGGCAGCAAATTAAAATTTTTATAGTTCATTCATTTTGTCTCACTGAGCTTAGTAATTTGTAGCTTTGAATATCAGCTATTGAATTTTAATAATGACAACAGGGTAAGTCAAATTTTCTTTAATGAAAAACAGTTGTTAAAGAAATAAATATGATGCGAGGCTAATTAAGATATCTGCACTGCCTTACATTAATGATAATCAAATTTCTGACACATTGATCTTCTTAAAGAAGTGATTAAAGTAAAAATTTCCCCCTCCCCCCGTCCCATGAGTGCATCGAGCAAAGTCTTCTTCAGCTGTATCAATCATGCACTTAAAACAAATCTGTTTTTTTTTTTTTTTTTTTTTTTTTTTTTTATCTTAAAGCAGCTGGTCTGTAAGGGTCACATAATTTTCATATTTATCAATGCTGTACAACCTACACATCTTTGGTAAACCATACGAAAATGGGACAAAAATATGGGACACTTCAAAAATGAACTTAAATGATGCAAACCAATAGTGAGCCCGTGATTGAATCTTCATAACATTGCTATTAGCTATGTGAAAAATATTACATTTGTTAAATAAAATATAGCCTTGAATGAATTCAATAGACATTCCAAGGATAGAAGCATGTCAAATTCCTCAGTTGAATAAAACTCACAGAATACACAGGCATGTAAATCAGATTAATTTGCACATCGTCAATGAGGAATAAAGGAGGATTCAATAGAAGAGTTGTTGCAGCATGCATGAGAATGGCCTTTTTTAACACTTTCCGACAAAATTGAAAAGTATTTATGACTTCAGTTTATCTGCTAATCTGGCAGCATTCTTGAAATTTTTGGATATTATTTAAGTTTACCCTAGCGCAAACTCTATTTTAAATGAAATTTATATCATGTTTAGTTTATCTACAGTGCCAGCAATCTTGACACTTGCGATTTTAGAAGTTTTGTTAAATATCTAGAAATATACATGAGGAAATATTCAGAAACTCCAGGTGTGAAAATAAAATAGTTCAGGTCATGTATTTTCACGAAGATTTTTTCCCCCGAAATCTCATAGAGGACCGTAAGTAAATTGAAAAAGAACACAGATCTTTTGGATAACCCTGTCAAAACTAATGTAGCACAAGCATTCAAACTGCAGATAATTTTTAAGTGGATTATTGTAATAACTGTGTTCATTTTTATGAGAATAGCATGTATATTCGTAGAGAAATTAAAGTTTTTATAAAAATGGTCCCAAATTCCGCCAAGTTTTTTTTAATATATAATTTGCACAGTTTTTAATAAAAAAGAATATTCTTTTCAGAAAATATGACAAACAACAAGCAGTACAACCTGTAATCAGTATTAAAAAAAAATAACTGTATGAAAAATGAACAGATTTACTAAATAATGTTTCATTGTGAATACAATCAAAATATAATTTGCATAAAGTGTTAGCTACATGTATAGAGCAACTCTTGTGAAAATTTCAAAAACATAGCTTGAAATTTCTGAAAATTATCATCATTAGAATAATTAAAATCATCGTTTAACACACAATAAATAAAAACATGCTACATACGTATACATTTCACGAGCACCAGGGCTCGCTTCCTCAGTGTACAAAACAAAGTGATACAAGACAAAGCTGTTTATTTAGAAAAAATACATGATCTCTTACAGTCTGATCCTTATGTTAAATTAAATTGTGATCCATCTGAAAATGATTTAATAAATACTAGAAAACTTATCAAATCCTCTTCTTGCATTGATGACAGTACGAAAATGTCATTAACTCCTTCTATTACTAACTGTAGTCGCTTTTATGCTTTACCAAAAGTACACAAAATTGGTGTGCCTCTCCGTCCGATTGTTTCCAATATCGGTTCGGCCTCCTACCCGCTTGTCAAATATCTGGTTAAGCATTTTTCTTTTCTCTCAATATCCAATGTTTACACTGTTAAGAATTCAAGCTCTTTTGTAAATCTCATTAAGAACTATACCCCCTCCCCCTCTTTGAAAATGGTTTCATTTGATGTCACATCTCTGTTTACAAATGTTCCTGTTCTTGGTGCAATTCAATGCCTCACTCTCAGATTAAAAGAATTCCATTATACTGATCATGAAATTAATCATATTATTGATTTATTCAACATTTGTTTAAAACAAAATACTTTTACATTTTCTAATCAATTCTGTTCCATGTCTGATGGTTTAGCTATGGGTAACCCTCTTAGCCCTTTCCTAGCTGATCTATATATGCATTACTTTGAGGTTAAAATGTTTAACCTCATCAGTTTCCCATTTTATTGCAGATACGTTGATGATTTTTTTGCACTCATTGACCCATCTGTTTCTCCTGTTGATAATATTTTGACTATTTTAAATCAAATAGATCCAGTCATTCAATTCACTTCTGAAGTTGAAAACGATAATAAATTGCCATTTCTTGACGTTTTAGTCACTCGTCTATTAACATCATTTGACACCAGTGTTTACCGTAAACCCTTTGCTGTCACACTCCCCCCCCCCCCATTTTAATTCATGTCACACCCCTTCTCAAAAAGCTTCTGCTTTTCTTTATTTAATTAATAGAGCTCACTTAATTTGTTCAGATAACAGTTCTCTTAGTGATGAGTTAAATTACATTAGATCAGTTGCCATAGATCGTGGCTTCAGTTTATCATATATCAATAAATTAATTTCTCATAGTTTTAATAAACATCTTGATGATCCTGATTCTTCTGCTACACCAGTTTCTTATTCTAGTTTAATTATTTTACTGTTTCATCAAAGCATTAGCTTTAAAGTTGTAAATATTTTGAAACATTATGATTTCAAAGTAGTATTTAAACCAGTCAATAAATTAACCTTTTCTCAATTAAAAGATCAAATTTCTCCTCTGGATCATTGGGGTATTTACAATATACAATGTCAGTGTGGTTTGTCCTATATTGGACAAACAAAACAAACTCGGAAAAAGAGTCACTGAACATATAGGTTATGTTAAAAGAAAAGAGTTAAAGAATTCCTCTATTGCTTCTCATTGTTGGGAGGAGGGCCATAATTTTAATTTTACCACAGCCACTATTATCCAAAAATGCACTACTCTGCTAGACTTAGACTTTTTTGAAGCACTCCATATACATAAAGTAAAAAACTCCTTGGTTAATGATCTTTCAAGTATACCGTACATCTCAACTTTCTGGTTAGATTTATTATGTCATAACATCTCATTTCCGGTTTAATCTTATTGGTTGCTGAGGCTTGTTGGTATTTTGGTACTATGTTTGCAGTCATTTGAGTTTCTGACTTGCTGTCAGTTGGGGGGGGTTTCTGTTTTTAAACATTTTTACCTTTTGTACACTGAGGAAGCGAGCCCTGGTGCTCGTGAAATGTATACGCCTGTAGCATGTTTTTATTTATTGTGTGTTAAACGTTGATTTTAATTACTGTAATCTCCCCCACAAGGTTTTAGCAATTATCATCATTAGAATAAGCTCAAAAATCATTGTTCCCAAAAGGAAAAAAAAAAGATGAGGGGCTGTATTCAAATATAGTAGTATGTGCAATATTTTGAACTTATTCTTTTGATGAACCCTTTCAGAATTTTCAAGCTATGTTTTTGAGACTTTCACAAAAGTTACTCTATACATTTAGCAAACACATTAGGCAAATTATATTTTGATTGCATTCATGCATGCACAATGAAACATTATTTTGTAAATATGTTCATTTTTTACAATTACCATTGTTTTTTAAAAATTCTGATTACAAGGTATTATGTACATTGTTGTTTGCTATATTTTCTGAAAAGAACATTGTTTTTTACTAAGAATTCTGCAAATTATAAGTAAAAAATCTGGGAATGGTTTCATAAAAACTTTAATTTCTCTACGAGAATCCAATGTATCCCCCTAAAAATGAACACAATTTATTTCAATAAGCCACTTAATTATAATCTGCAGTTTCAATGCTTTTGCTGCATTAGTTTTGACAGGGTTATCCAAAAAATCTTTGTTCTTTTTCAATTTGTGGATGGTCCCCTATGAGGTTTCAGGAAAAAAAATCTTGAAAATATATGACCTGTACAATTTTGTTTACACCCCTGATGTTACAAAATAATTCCTCATGTACATTTCTAGATATTTAACAAAATGTGTATAATCGCAAGTGTCAAAATTTTTTTTTTTCTTAGTTGGCTCTGTATAAGGATAGTCAAAAGTTTTCTGTTATATTACGGCCAATGAGAACAAATCATTAAAATTGAATTTTAAAGATGTTACAGCCTTTCAAACATAAAAATCATCTGCATTTACGAAGTGCACTAAAATATGCATTCTGTAGAATATGCGGGGCAAAAAATAGTTAAGGACCACACAAAAGAATTCCATTACATAATGTATAGGGCGGGAAATTGTTTGCAGCTAGTTTTTTAGTTAAAACCTAATTTTTTGTTAGGCTATTTCATATACATATATAGTTAAATTGTTATACATCGGTGAGGCTTATCATAAGTTATTCCATGTATAATACGAAGTGCATAGCATTTACAGGGCCATAGAAAAGATTTCAGATAGTATATTTTATCTGAAGTACTGTATAATAGCGATGATGGCAAGGAATGCATTTTTAATTATGATATGCACTTTCAAGTTTCACTACATTTATGCATACTATAAGAAGTGTATAAATGCTATACAAAAGAATCTGTAAAGGCTATTGAGACATTCATAAAGTAATCTGTGTAATATCCCCACCTAGCTCATTTTTACTTTCCTCTATTTTAACAAAAAGGAAGTATTGGATTCATGAAAATTTTCAAAATCTGGTTTTTGATGGAGTTTTTTTAGGGGTCGGAAAATCAGAAAAACATGTTTTTACGAAATGTCTGTCTGAGTCTGCCAGTCTGTGACAAAAATTCTGGGGATGTTCTATCTCAAGAACTAATGCACAGAATTTCACAAAACTTTATATTCTGTTAGACCTTGATATAAAGTAGATTTGATTAGTTTTGGTGCAGGGGTGTAGTCGTAAAAATAACAGAGGATATACACTTTAAGCAGAGGGTATATACTATACTAGAGAGTGTATAATATAAGCTTTCTTGAGAAACAGAGGATATACGGTGTTCCTTTAAAAAACCAGAAGGTATGTGGTGTATACCCTCGTATACCCTCCACTACACCCTGTTTTGGTGTACTTTGCTCAACAGGTGGCACTGCTATGTTGCATTATTCACAATTTCTACAATAGCCATATCTCAAGAACTAGAGCATGGATTTTCATAAACTTTAGATTTAGTTAGTACTTGATACAGCGTGGTGCTGATTATATTTTGGTGCAAATCGCTTAACAGGTGGCACTGCCATGGTGCATTGTTTGTGATTATCGCAATAGCTCTAGCTCAAGAACTAATGCAAAAGTTTTCTAAAACTTCACATTCAGTTAGTGCCTGATATAGATTAATGTTCTTTAGTTTTTAGTGTAAATTACCCTACAGATGGCACTGCTATGCTTCATTTTTCACGATTTTGCAATAGATGTATCTCAAGAACTAATGCATGTATTTTCATCAAATTTCAGATTCAGTTAGAACCTGATAGAAATTTGATCCTGATTAGTTTTTGGTGTACATCACACAACATGTGAAGCTGTTATGCAGTTTTTTCTTTTTTAGATTTTGCAATAGTTTTATCTTAAAAACTAATGCACAGATTTTCATCAAATTTTAGATTCAGTCATCAGTTGACATAAATTGTTGCTGATTAGATTTTTGTTTAAACCATCCAATGCTATACTGCATTTTTCTGAAAATGTTGAGATGCATAAAATAGAAGAAAGTTTTGGGATTGCTACATCTGACTAGTTTAAATTAATGCAAGTTCTGATGCTTGTGATTTTCTGATTCATGTTTTTAAGCTTTCAAAATTACATTTTAGATGCCTTGAATGTCAGTTCTTTGATGACTTGGTAGGCTTGAAGAGGCCAAATGAGAGGGTCAATGTTATGAATAGATTTCTTTTCAATGAAAACAAACTCCTTGACCATATAGTGAATTTGTCGATATTTCTTGAATGATAATCCTTTCTTCTCCGTAAGATGTTTGAATTGTCAAAGCTTGTCAGACATAATTCCATTTGGCATATAAGTCTAAAAGATACCTTAGAATTGATTCTCTAGGGCTGAGACCTTTTACCATTTACAAACTGATGTGCTCTCATAGTTAAGAACTTACTTCATGTTTTTGTTAGAAGTGTAGTAAAAACTGACCTTTGCCTTCTTTGATGGGATCAAAGACAGTTGATAAGTATCATCTGTTTTAAGTGATTTTGATGCAACAGGGTTCATATTCAGTTTTGAAGAAAAAATCCCCTGAGAAACCTCTGATGTCTTTTCCAGGAAATACAATTTTTCCATATCAACAATTAATGGCATTACTCAGTATCATTACTCATTACCCAGTATCATTATTCCCCCACCTTCTCAAAATAAAATAAAAGCAAAGTAATCTCAAAAAAAATGTTTACACATCACCTGTATAAACACTATGAAAAAAACTTTAAAAGATAAACACTAACTTGTGTAAAAAAGATATGAAATCTGTATGCCTTGTGGGTCCGTTCTTAAAATCTTCATAGCTTACTGCAATAATTTAATTTTCACTTTATGATTTTAGTACTTCTTTTAAAAGCATCATGACCAATATGAAGACTACAAATGCCAATATCAGATTAAAAATGTGCTTAATTTTTCTTACGTTCCTCTTGAACCAAATGTATGGAGCCTTTTAACCAGAAAATCAGTTATTCGGAATGATATTTCTAATAAACTGATGTTAGAATCTTTATAGAAAAAAGTGTCATACACTGCCAGTTTGACATATAAATTGCTTGAAACAATTGTATAGTTTGATAACAGTATCTAGTATTTGATATAGAAGCATATATAGTTATATTATAAATGTTTTCATTTTTGTGCTAAAGAAACAGAAAAATTTTTGCTCCCAAGGAATTCCAATAAATTACCTTCGTTCAAACGCTTACATTTGATCTTAATTGCAACCAATTCTTAGTTCAAATAATCTCATAATTAAAGTTAGAAGTAATACCACAACCACATATATTCCATACAACTTATTAAATGGATGCTGCTTTAATGCTTAATCAGTTATCCAGAAAAACAAGTTATCTGGAATACATCTTATCCCACCCCCCAACGGAGGCACATTATCCCTGACAGGGGGGCCAAATTCCTAAACTATATTAGAATAAGAATTGATTAAAAAAGGTTTTAATGACCTAAAACGAATTTCGGTAACCTTCCTATTTTCAACCGCAAACAAAAACGAAAATGCTAAAAAAAAATTTTAAGTTATGAATACATACATAAATGAACATTATTATTAATAAATTATGGGTGCATAAAGCCACATTTCTAACAAATATACATTAATATGCATGAGTATGCTGTGCATAAGTTTCAAACAAAAACAAAACATAAATAATAATACTACTTTTATCTTTTATTACTTTATGACAATCAGTAATCATAAGCATTTATTAATAATTAATTAACAATGTCATTCATAATGGAGAACAAATTCAATAATGAATATTTAATTTTTGAAAATATACATCTTTCAATTATTTAATATTTCTCATTGAAATAAATTACTGTTTTTTTTTTTTTTTTTTAGGAAATTAACTTTAAATAAGTTGTAATAATAAAGTTACCATTTTATAATTTATAATTTTTATTAATTAGTAGAAATTTAAATATAGTTAAGATGTATACTTAAATAAATATTTGCTTACTTCCTCCCAAAAGACTTTACCACCTCCTCAGCTATCTACGAATGTTTTGAAATAGCACCCTTGCTTAAAAAATCTACCTTCTTATACCAAGTTGGCTAACTCTCTGTGCCTCTGACCAAAATGTTTTATTTTCATGTAAAATAAAATGTAATTAATTCATCAGTGACATAAAATGATAGATCTTTCTGAAAGAGCATTCAAAATATTTTTGTGGTTTCAAACTAATTCCTATTACTGTGCAGCTTTTAATGAGCAAACGAAAAGCATCACGTGTGTGAGCATGTTTGCTTTTAATTTGATACCACGTCATGAGTCAGGCATGACTGATAATCATAAACAATAAAGTTCATAGCAATAAATAAAAAGTGTCTCATTCAAGCAGAAACAGTTCAGATGAATAAGTCATGTTGAAAATTTCCAAAGGAAGAGACAAAATTTCTGGAATTCAGATAGTTTCAGCTGAGTTTCGGTCCAGCCAAATTTTCAGCAGCATTTTCACCAAACATGAATTGTTGACAAAACTCAGATTTTTAACCAAATACGAAATTGAATTTTCAGTGTATCTCTAATTAGAAGTCTGCACGTACTAGACCGATGCTTGAAAGACTGCATGGACATACATTTCAGTCTTGGTGGGACCACCATATCGTACAAAATAAATTGATAGCCCGTCCACTATAAAAGTTAAAAGTTTGGTCTGAACGTGGCTTGGCCCATACCAAAGACAAAAAAAAAAAATTGTCCTGTCTAGGAAAAGGAGTTAAAATCTCGACCCGACTGAATTTCTACAAAATATGGATTTTTACGTTTATAAAATTATATGAAATTGTTTTGCACAAGGATTTCAGATCAAAAATAATTTTCATTTTTACAGAAGTGCTCTAGGCTGTAACATTTATTTCTTTTAATAAATCGTAATTTATTTGTAAATGTTTGAGTTATCATTAATATCGTTAATCCATATTCCATGTACTGGAGACTTAAAAATAAAAAAAATGCTACACATTAAAATATTCTCAGATGGAATCACATAGGAACGAAAAAATGCTTTACAGTTGAGTTTCCCTCTTTGCAGGTGTTAATGTATTATATTGTTTTTTCACACATTATTACATTCATTTTTCATGAATCAACATATTTTTCTGTTTAAAATACACCCAGAGAAAGGAATTAAAAGTACAAACCATTTTTTTGAGTACATTTTGGTTGCTTTAAGCAATATTTTTAGTTAACGTAAAAAATCTGTTTTGTTGCTCAAACAAAAAAATATTGTTAACACTCTTATAAATTTTTTTAAAAATTTCATCAATTTTATTTGAGTTGTACTAAAGTCTTGTATTTTCAATTTGTAATTTCAACAAAATTGTTTTTACTATTATTTTTATCACAATCAAACTGATTGGTAAAGTTATCATACAAATTGAATATTTCCAGCTGAGCCAAAAATTGCCCAGGCCGGGAATTGAACCCGGACACTTGGCTTACAAGGCCAATGCTTTACCTGTTAAGCTATCTGGGCGATAGCCGGCTGGGATTTTTCGCTCAGATAACCTTATTGGTCGTAACATCTGGTCTGTCATTTGAAACAGCTCGCAGAATAAAGCGCAGGCAATGGAACTCCATATAACGATGGATACGTAAATATACTATTATTTTTATCACAATCAAACTGATTGGTAAAGTTATCATACGAATTGAATATTTCCAGCTGAGCGAAAAATTGCCCAGGCCGGGAATCGAACCCGGATATTTGGCTTACATCGCCCAGATAGCTTAACAGGTAAAGCATTGGCCTTGTAAGCCAAGTGTCGGGGTTTGATTCCCGACCTGGGCAATTTTTGGCTCAGCTGGAAATATTCAATTTGTATGATAACTTTACCAATCAGTTTGATTGTGATAAAAATAATAGTATATCTACGTATCCATCGTTATATGGAGGTCCATTGCCTGCAGTTTATTCTGCGAGCTGTTTCAAATGACAGACCAGATGTTACGACCAATAAGGTTATCTGAGCGAAAAATCCCAGCCAGCTATCGCCCAGATAGCTTAACAGGTAAAGCATTGGCCTTGTAAGCCAAGTATCTGGGTTCGATTCCCGGCCTGGGCAATTTTTCGCTCAGCTGGAAATATTCAATCCGTAAAATTGTTTTTGTTTTTGCAAAATTTAAATCGGTGTGCAGTAGCCATAACTCTCTCATGTAATTTTGTTTAATTGACTTATATAGCTATAAAGGATTATCATAATTTTTGGATAATAAAAACTTTTCAAATTAAGATGGATTAACAATGTTATTATTATGTTATTATGCATTTCGAATGAAAATTGTGGACAGAAAATTGAAAAAAAAAAAAAACCAACAATATTTTTTTGTTTATTCAAACAAAATTTACATTGACCCATATTTAAATATAATGTTTTGTAGGAGCAAACAAATTTTTGTTGATTCAACAATATTTATCTCTGGGTGTAGGATTATGTCATAGATAGGTTCTTTTTTACAGGTGTTACTGCATTTAAATCTTATTGTTTAAAAATCTATTAGTTTTTAAAAATACTTTAATAATATTTTAAAAATAATACTAGTTTAATTGTAGAATAAACTGGGGTCTAAACATATAAGTATTATTTACTGCAAAAATTTTTGGACCGGGTCAAATTTTACCGAGTTTTGTATGGACCAGACCATGCTGAGAGAATGATTTTCATGCAAGCTGTGTCGAAACTGGAAAATAAAATTTTGCTCGGTGCAGTCTTAGGAAGAATGAACCCAGTCTCGGCTTGGTATCGAAAATAATAAGTTAGACCTGGTCTAAAAAAGTAAAAACCAGGTTTGGTCGGCCCGAGTGTTGTGAAAAAAAAAAAAAAAAACAGGCTCGTGCAGACCTCTAGTGTAGCCTACCCAGAAGCACATGTTCGATGAAATTTTCTTTCATTAAACTTGTAGCGGGTTTGAATTAATCCGAAGATTTTGACTAAATTTTATTTTTTGAAAATTCGGTACGACCTGAAATTTATTCTTCGCTGGATGGGTATTAAAAAGCCTTGTACATTTTTTCTGTGGATTTTGGCTGGAGCAATAAGAGGAGTGCCCATTATAAAGTTTTTATTGCATATAGATTTTTAATCTGAATAATAATTTGGACATTCTTTTGAACTATCAAGTATATTCTAACCCAAATCGCAAGAGTTAAAACCCAATCAGAACCTGAAGAATGAAAGTCAACCCTATTTCAAAGTCCTAAATCCTTATCCCCATTTAAAAATAATACCGCTAAACCAAACTACAGTCTACAAGGGGCCGGGCCAGTGGAAAGGTTCCGAATTTTCTAACAGGTCAGGCCAACCCATTATAAAGATTTAGGCTGAAACTATAAAATTTGAGCTATTTTCAATGAATATAGCTTATAAGTGTAAATGTGCATCATGAGCTGATACCAGTTTGACAACATCAATACAGAAATGTAACTTGTACAGAGTAGAGATCAACATCGGACAGTTACATTAGTTTTTTTGCATTGTGCACCCAAGCATAATATTTTCTTATCGGACTCGTGCTAGGTCTAGATCAGACTTGCATTGTTTTTCTATATATAAAGGAGCCGGGCCGGAACTAGACTTAATTGTTCTCAAGATGTGTAGGGCAGTCAACATGATACGTAAAATATTAATAGCGATAAAGAACTTATGATAATGCAAGCTTTGGATATATACTTCTTGGTGTTTCTTAAATTCACTTCTCAATAACACGAAAGTTTGACACATTTTCTGATTAATTTTTAACTGTAAAAGTATAAAATTGACAAGCCTGATTATTGAAGGGATTTGGAATTGAATAGCATTTTTATTTATTTATTTATTTATTTATTGGTAAATAATATACTTGTATAACCTTGTTGAAATATAAAAGATTCTTGTCAAATGATTGCAGATTTTTTTCCCTTCCCATGCTGAGATTTTTTGAAATTCTATTCAAAATGCTAACTTCAACAGTATTTTCTTAAATTGCTTGCATCAAAAAATAGATAACACCATTCGATTACATAGCTTCTGAATAGGAACAAATTCAAATCTAATAAGTTTTTTGGGGGAAAAATGAATTAAGAAATGTATCTGAAAATGGCTCATTTGGATTTGAGAATGAATTTGGATTTAGAGTCTTCAATAAAATGATATAGAAATATTTTCATAAATCTATTTTTATTATACAGCTTCAAAAGTTATGATATTTGTACTTTCTTCTATTCTAAACCATAATAACTTTTTAATGAATCTTTATTTGAATGTTGAAAATCTAATGTTGCTAATGTGTATTTCCTGTAAAATATACTGTTAAATCATTCTGTAGATATGTATGCAGTATTCTTTAACCCTTTCCGACACAGGCAAATTCTGTCAATAAAATGAGAAGTTATTGACTTACACTGGAATTTAGAAACACATTTTTGAGAAATTAAAAATCTCTTAAGTTATCTCTGTAAAAGTTAAATTTTCTTAAAATATTATTGGTGCCGTTTCCAAGTTTGGAATTAAAATTACGTATCCCAGACTGAGCACAGTGTGTCGAAAAGGGTTAAAGAAATCTTAATTATATGATAAAAATCTGAATTTTTAAGAGATAATAGAAATTGTGTTGAGCCAGAACGGACCGGGCATGTTTTCACTGTTTTCTGTATGGCTGGGCATGTTTTCCAGATTTCTGTATGGACTGGGCCTGGAAATTCCAGCCCGCGCAGACCTCTAACTGTGGGTTATGCGAGGTTCCAGAAGAAGTTTGCACAGGATAAAAATTTCAGTCCTGAACAAGGCCCGAGAATGCCAGGATATGTCTCTGATTTGAAGAATTTTTCTATTATTTTAAGAAATTTCTGTCTTCTGATTGGAGAATTTTAACTTAATTTGGTCCCAGGTTCATAATTTTGGTGCATTTTTTAGGTAAGAGGGATTTATAAATTCCGTGTTTAACACTAAAAAGTTCTAAGTGGCTAAGTTGTTTGAGCATTCATGTAATCTGACGAAAATGCTACTTTAGTTGAGAGTATTTCAGATAAGTGGTGTTTTTTTAAGGATGGGGAGAGATAACAATGGGCCAAAACAAAGCACAAATTTCCCTATTTTAACGAAATATAAACAAGAAAAAATTAGTTAAATTCATGGATTAATTTGAGAGCATTTAGTCCTGTACAGATTTAGTTATACCAGATCCAAACCCGGAAATTCTATATCTATTCACCCCTAGTCAGTTATAAAAAATATTAGATGATCCCAAGTCAACAAACATCGACCTAAAACCGACAGGATTGAATGTGAACCCAATCTTACTCTGAAATGAAAAAAAGAAATTCATTTTGTAATGCAATAATGGAAAAGTAGCCTAAATTTTTTTTTCTAGTAACAATTATACCTTTTATGCAGAAAAATAAATATATATGTATATATGTACTAGACGATATTCAAATAACATAACTTTTCATTTTAAAATATACTTCAGAGAGTCTTTTGTAGAATTGAGTAGAATCAAAACCATCTGCTAAAAACAAAGTTAACCCGACTCAAAAAATTAAAGTCAATATGAACCTCTCCTAAAAATATTAACTTTAGCCTGATCCGACACAAACTGCCAATCAGGTTGTGTTTAGTTCACACTATGTGATGAAGGACTCTTCTCAAAGCATGATCTGAGCCCGAAAAGAAAAAATTATCTTCCACATTCCAACCTGAACTTGAAGTACTTACTCAACCAATTTTCAACCCCAACTGATGAAAAGATATATCCATATTGTAATGCAGCTATATAAAAGCAGTCTAGAATTAAACGGCTAGTATCAATTTTAATTTAAAAAAATCAATATACATGTACTCATTAATATTCAAATATAATAGTTTTTCATTAAAAAATAAATTTTGTAAATTCTTTTCAGAGATTGATTCATCTCGAATCAAGAAACAAATGTCAACTACCAACTTGAAAGAAACAAAGTTAACTCAACTCGAATCCCACCCACAATGACAAAAACAAAAGCCCAACTCATAAAAGACCAGATCCAACTCAGACCGCGAGTCGGGTCAAGTTCTATTTACCCGACAACAATCAGTTCCGCTCTAATTCAGCACTCTATTTGTGATCCAGGGCAACCCCGACAAAATAATTTTCATCCTACGTATTCTTAACTAAACACGAAATACTTCAAACCAAGCCGACCGATAATCCTCAATCAGTGAAAAATGATTCTCAATTAGCATGTCTCCATAACTTCAGTATAAATTTGATCTTTCATGTATCATTTGTGTAGTCATTCATGTAGATTTTTAAAAGAAGGTTGGTTGGTTGATTTGGGTTTTATGGCGCAAGGTCCCCATTGGGACATGCTGCACCAAGACAAAGTCGAAGAGAAAAAACTAAGAGATAAATTAGTTGTCAGTACTAAGAAAAAACAAGTAAAAACAGTAATTATAGATCAGAGACCATAGCTAAAACACTCAGTGTCAATTAAAACTGTAAAAGTTGAGAATAAAAGTTAAAATACAAACAGTGTAAATGTGACATAAAAATCAAGGATGTAATGCAATGATACATGTAATTAAATATAACTGGTTAAGATCGGAGCAATCAATAAAGAAATAACAACATGAAAGTAAATAGAATGTAAAAATATTTTAAATACAGAGTAAAAAGTGAAAGTTACACTAAAAACCTATCGTAGATAAGAATCAAGTGGATAAAGGCAATGTGGTGATACATGAAATTAAAACCCAATTAAAACTAGGCAGAGATATTTAAAAGTGCAAGAAGATAAAATTCTGAAACTAGTCAAAATTCCAAAACAACAAGATAACGACACGAAAACCCAAAATATAATTAAAACAAAGACCAATAGAAAAGGAAATAAATTCAACCAGGCACATACTCCTCAAACATAGTATTTTCCTCGGAATCCGAGCCACAGGCATAAGTCTCGGATTCCATAGCTTCTTGAACATAATGCTGCATTTGCCTGGGATCTTTCAAATTTCTCATACATGGGCTTAGCGATGCATTTTTCAATCTTTTAACGACAGTCTTCCACCGTGGGGATGCTGGAGTTGGGGTTTTTATGATTTCTGTTCGTTTTTTATGTGATTTCTGCAATGTTTTTGAACTAGTAACAGTTTGGGTCCCAGCCTTGGTCCCTTCTTTCTGAATGCCAGTTTTCACTATTTGACTAGTGTTGGGTTTTTTCGAGTTTAATGCAGATGAATTCGGGTCATTTTTTGGTGGTGTAACAGCCTTTGTCTCATTTAGAGATTTGGATAATTCCTTAGATTGAGCTTGAGATTTCTGACTCAGTTTTTCAAGATAAGTGATTTTTACAGGTTCTGTGGATGGTAACCAGCGTTCTAATGGCGGATTTACAAGACATTTAGCAGGGAGAGAGATATCCCGTGTTTCTTTAATTGGTGTGCTAGTTGATTGTGTTTTAGTAGATTTATTAGGAGGATATGAGGAGTCAGTTTGGGTACTTATGTGTCTTACAGATTTTGATTGGTTATTAAGTAAGCTGGAGTAAGAAATTCCGACAGATGGAGTTCTGGTTTCTACAAGTTTGCGAGCTTCAGGATAAGACAAATTTTGAGTAATTTTAACTGTGATAATTTCTTTCTCTCTGTTCCAATTAGGACAAATACGGGAATATGCTGTATGATCTCCTTTACAATTTGCACAGCGTTCGGGTTTTTCACAAGATTCTTTGTCGTGGCCGACCTCTGCACAACGTGCACAAGTAACAGATCCAGGACAATTTGTCTTGGTATGCCCGTAACGCTGGCATTTAAAACAATGGATAGGATTTGATATATAGGGCCGGACTGGACAGCTTAGATAGCCAGCTTTAATTCTGGTTGGTAATACAGGGCTATTAAATGTTAGAATGATATGCTTTGTCGGTAAAACTTGTTCATTCTGACAGATAGTGATATGGCGTACATCTATTACATCATGGTCTTTTAAATTTTCTGTCAGTTCATCCTTAGTGGAGAATAAAAGGTCAGATTCGGATATCACACCACAACTTGTATTTAGAGTTTTATGAGCTTGGACAGACACAGAAAAAGTACCTATTGCAGAGCAATTAGAAAGAAATTGTGATTGTTTGACAGTAGAAACCTCAACTAGTAAGTCCCCAGATTGCAGTTTTTTGAGAGAATGATCATCCCCAAGAATAGATTGGAATGTTTTAGCAACGAGAAACGGTGAAGTCTTTTTAAAGGAGCAATCAGAGTGGCTATCAGTACGTTTTACGATAAAAAAGCGAGTGAAAGAAGGCATCTGTACACTTTGTTGCTCTCCAGGAGGGAGAGAAATAGAAGGAAATGAAGCTTTTCCATCCATTATAAAAAAATATAATTCAGACCCCGGCCGCACCACCCACTACCGAGCCCAACAAGGGGATGCACATTCGTGCACCAGTGCTAACCAGGGCCCATACGGTCACAAGACAATCCTATGTCAGTCTCCACCCTTAACGAGATGACTAGTAGTTGCTCGATCACTTGATCCCTAAAGCCAGTGACAGAAGTCAGCTGACCAGCCGATTGATACATACGGGACCAATATGCACCTCCCGTCTACCTGATGCAGAGGCCAAAGCAGTGTGTTAGTTTCCCTCAACTACCAGGATCCCCCTTTCCAGGGACACGGGTCACCATGCACGGCCAACACGTGGGTGGTTTACAATTCTCCATGAGTCGATATGCAGGATGAGATCGGCTCATACAGAATTGCCCTGACCTCCGAAGAGGAAACCACAACGAGAGTGAAACAAAGAGGAAAGTAAGACCAGAGGAGTGAGAGGAAAAGGAAAGGAGAAAGATCACTCAGGTGCCCCGGGGTTGTGAAGCCCGTGAATACCTAAAGAAGGTATCCCCCTGGGGGATTTAAAAGAAGGAATCTGGACATTTTTATTCAAAAAATCGGGTTCACCTTATCCCAACTTGCAAGAATTAAAATTCAAGCAGAAACTGATACGTACCCAAAAGAATTAGTTAATCCAACTTACAGAAAAGAAAAATTCAATCCAATCAAGTCAAAATTCAAAATATTTTCCCCGACGACACTGAATTTTGACCCTGATGGGGGGGGGGGGGGGGGCATATGCTCCTCGGACCCCCCCCCCCCTCTGGCACTGCCCTTGTGTTTAGCAGAGTATTATTAAGATCGTCCTGTCTGAGGTATGACAAAGCATAGAAGTAGAAGAATCTAAGAATGATATGGCATAAGGATCCTGTATAAAAAAGAATTTTTTTCAATTCTGCTTGCAAAATTTTAATGAATCAATATTTGACAAAGCAAATTATGTAGTTCAATATTACATATTTTAAATTTTAAAATAAGTCGGTTATTAGAAAATTGGTATAATTCTCTTTGTAAACATGCTTTGCAAAAGAGATAGGGAGGGGGGGAGGGCAAAATCCTCGTTTACCCTGGGTGAGAAAAAAGCAAGTTTTGGCCTTGTTCTATATAATAAGTAAAATATAACTATTTTTTAAATTATGCTTTTCTACACTCCATAGCTCCTTAAACCATCATTTGGACATTTTTAAATCATAATTCAAAAACTTCTAAAAAAAAAAATGAAATTGAGTATTTGCATAAACAAGATATATAATAAATATAAAATTATCAAAAAAATTGTAGGTTGCAATTAATTTTTTTTTCTGAAATTATTTTCATAATCAGGGATGCCACTCAGAAAATAGCAAAAAAGAGGAAATTATGCGTAAAGTAAAATGTACGACATTTTTCACAACATTTATGTGTAAATTTTGTTAATATTAAATGTGTGAATTTGTTTATAATATTTCATGTGCGATATTGTTTATAATAAATTAAATAAAAAATTACAGCTTTTTTTTGTTGTTGTTGTAAACTTTTAATTTATTGAAGTAAAAATGATTTTTCTTTAGTTCACAATATTTTACATTAATAAAGGTAACACAACAGATTCAGTGAGGAAGTATTGCATCATTTTAAACCAATTCAAGTAACGTAGCAATAGATTCAATGATTATTCCACAAGTAAATTGCAAAATTTTGCAGTTTTTTTTTTTTTTTTTTTTTTTTTTTTGGACGAAAATAGCTGTTTTATTTCTTGATCGTTTGACGAAAATCGTCGTTTTATTTCGCGATCGTTTCACGAAATTCGCCGTTTTACATCGCGATCGTTTCACAAAAATCGCCGTTTCAGATCATGATCCTTTGATGAAAATCATCGTTCCACATCGCGATCCTTTGACGAAAATCGCCGTTTCACATTGCGATCGTTTCACAAAAACCACCGTTTCGTTTCACGAAAATCGCTGTTTTACATCGCAATCATTTGACAAAAATCGCCATTACATTTAGCGATCGTTTGACTAATATCGCCATTTTATTTAGTGATCGTTTGACTAAAATCGCCGTTTCACATCATGATCGTTTGATGAAAATCATCGTTCCACATCGCGATCCTTTGACGAAAATCGCCGTTTCATATTGCGATCGTTTTACAAAAATCACCGTTTCGTTTCACGAAAATCGCCGTTTTACATCGCGATCATTTGACAAAAATTGCCGTTATATTTAGCGATCGTTTGACTAATATCGCCGTTTTATTTAGCGATCGTTTGACTAAAATCGCCGTTTCACATCATGATCGTTTGACGAAAATCACCGTTCCACATTGCGATCTTTTGACAAAAATCGCCGTTTCACATCCGGATCGTTTCACAAAAATCACCGTTTCGTTTCGCGATCGTTTGACGAAAATAGTCATTTCACATCGCTATCGTTTGACGAAAATGGCCGTTTTACATCGCGATCGTTTGACGAAAATCGCCGTTTTATTTAGCGATCGTTTGACAAAACTCGCCGTTTCACATTGCGATCGTTTCACGAAAATCACCATTTCGTTTCGCGATCGTTTGATGAAAATTGCTGCTTTATATCGTGACCGTTTGATTAAAATAGCCGTTTTTTTCGACCTCTTAACGAAAATAGATGTTATATTTCGCGATCTTTTAAGGAAAATCGCTGTTATATTTCTCGATCTTTTAACAAAAATCGCTGTTGTATTTCGCGATCGCTTGACGAAAAAAGCTGTTGTATTTCTCGATCGTTTGTCGGAAAAGGCTGTTGTATTTCGCGATCGTCCGACGAAAATCGTAATTTTATTTCGTGATTGCTTAATGAAAATAGCGAATTCTTAAAAATTAAAAAAGCGGAAATCCGCCTTTTGGCGGAAAAGTGGCATCCCTGCATAATTCATGTTATAAAAAATTTTTAAATTGCGAATTCAATGTATTTATCTTTCAGTTTATTTAGCATTATAACCACACACACACAAAAAAAAAATCATATTAGGATTATAATTTCAGGAAATATTTATTAATAAAAATATGAAATGTAATTTAATGTTACAAACTCTAAATTTTGCATGCTTATAATTCAAAAACTTATGGACCAAATAACTTGAAATTTCATTTCTAGGCATAGTTTAATTTAAAGATTTAAAATATATTGCCAAGATTGGGCATAATCATTAAAAAACAAAGTTTAGGGGTTGTTTAAGTATTACATAAGCAGTTGGGGAGGGGAGGAGTGTCCAGTGTTTGTTTATTTTTGCAGACAAGTTGGAGAGGGGGGGGGGGGGTCTTGCGAATTTTTACGAGAGCATTAGGCAACAAAGCAATTATAGTCTAACAACATAAAAGTAAAAGAGCATGATTTGGGTAAGCGTTCTGCAGCTGTTGAACAACTTGAGAGAAAAAAAAAAGTTATGCAGTAGGAAAGAGTGTTGTACCTTGGGACAATTTTCACATTTTAATTATTTACTTCAATGATTATAAACCAATTTAAAATTTAAAGGCAACATTTGAATACACCATCATATTTCTCTATAATATACTTTTTGAACGTCAGGCAGTTTGATGTTTGAAAATAAAAAACTGTCACTCATTTAAAGTAGGGAAGGCAAAGTGTCCCAAGGTACAACATCCTGTTGCACCTTGGGACATACTGCATAATTCAGGTGATAGGCTTGTAACTAATTAATAATTTTGTATAATAACCAATATAATATTTTGTAGAATAACAATTTTGTGCCAACAATCACTTTTTTTTTTAAAGGAAATAGAAAATAAAATTCAAGTTATCATTATTGGCAAGGACATCAATTAATTTCAGATACATAGAAGAGCACTTTTTTCCCCCCTCCCAGATACTTTTGTAAGAAAATAATCTATTTTCTTGATTTCTTACTTCTAATACATCTTTGGTATGATCATAATCAATATTTTCACCATCTTTAGTACTAGATAAAATGAGTTTATAATTAATAGATTGAAAACTGCTATTTTGATCTGAAGGAGGTCTTTTTTCATTTTCTTGCTAGAGTAGTTTTTTGCTTGGCAATTTAAACTTCAGCTTTTACTAAACAAACTCTTAAAGGCAAGATTTCCCTTTTCTTCTACAGACATTGTCTTTACAAGGCAGTTATGAAAAATGATCTATCAATAGTGGGGGTGACATTTTGAGAATATGAAGGTAAACTTGTGCATACATCTGATAATACATTTTTGCTGGATTTCAGTTGAATGAAATGGTTTATCTGTTACATATTATTAAAAATTCGTCACTGATTCATCACATTTACATTGATTGAATAAATGCCTGTTACACTTCAAAACTTTTAATGATTCTCGATGGTGTGAATTCTTTTTTAAAATGAATTTCCAACCACTTCTACTACAACATATATTGTGATTGACCTGTACAGGATTCAACATCATCTATTCATTAGCACAAGACATGTAGTATTTTTTCTATGCCTCAAACATCGTACAGTAAATGTGGGTGTAATTTAAGAGAAGAGTAGGTGGTAATTGCAAACAAAATAATTCCAACTTCCTGGCATTTCTTTGTTGTAAGAATCCAAATGACCATTTGTTATTCATGTTTAACAGCATAGTAAAATATATAAATATACAGTAGACTCTCTCAAATCTGCACAGCTTGGGACCAGAGGTTGTGCAGATTTTAGAATTTTACAGATTTCTGGTCATTGCTTTGTTTACATCTTTTAAACAGTAATTTGAATGTAATTAACAATGAAATAAAAATTAAATGAATACTTACAATATAATAAAATATTAAAATAAGTAATAATTTAAAATAATAAAATTTAGATAATTTTTTAAATGATTAAAATATTAAAAGTAAAGGTCATGTTAATAACCAATAATGTATAATTAAATATTTATTACAGTACAGGACCTATTATCTTATTCTTTAAATAATTTTGCTTGTTGAGCATGTTGGAAAATTTTTTCCATGACAATTTTTAACTGCTTTTGTGAAATCCATCAGAAAAAAATTAGATACCGTGAGCGGATATAGAATATAAACTGTTTTGGAATGTCTGAAAAGGGAGGGAGGATACAAGAAAATAAACAGATGTCTTCTGTTATATGTGTATTCAAATAATACACTGGTATAGCCATATTTATTTCAGAGGGGGATGAAAAATATCTGATGGATTTTTTT
This sequence comes from Maratus speculifer, assembly GCA_964019185.1. Classification (NCBI taxonomy): domain Eukaryota; kingdom Metazoa; phylum Arthropoda; class Arachnida; order Araneae; family Salticidae; genus Maratus; species Maratus speculifer. The sequence continues at coordinate 141,635,249 of OZ025299.1, read as the reverse complement.
TTTTTTTTTTTTAAGAATTGTAATATAAATTAATTTTAAAATAAAATTTGACAAAAAGAAATCCCCCCCCCCTAATTTTGGGAGCAGGAGAGGTCTATCCTCCCCCTGCCCACTGAAATAACTCATTTTAGTGGTTGCATATTGAAACAATAAACTGACAAAAAAAAAAAAAAAAAATAATAATAATAATAATAATAAATAAAATAAATAAATAAAAATTTGAAAAAAAAAATATTTTTATAAATTACAAAATTTTAGTAAAAATTTACAAATTTAGAAAATTTGTGTATATATATATTTTTTATTTATTTTTATTTTTATTTTTTTTTTTTTTTTTTGATTTTGGAATTCCGGATAATAGATCCTCTACTGTATAATGATAAGGTGTAATTTTCCTATAGAACATGCCTCAAAGATACATTACTAATTCACATCAAAATTTTATTTCAGGTTTAGTCAGATTTAATAAACAGAAAAGTTTGATTAGTACATAAACATATTTGGTAAAAAGATTGTGATTACCATTGATACCAGCAATATCTTGATTTTTTCCGAAATAAATTTATTTTTCCTTCATGAAAACACATGAATTCAGTAATATTAATGAAAATTACAAATTAAAATATAGATGGAATTGTTAAAAAACTAAAAAATCAAATTTTGTCTCTAAATCTGCGTAAATGTTTCATTGTTTACTTCTGTAAATTATGTGCAGATTTTAGAGAGTCTACTGTACCTTTAAAATTGATTGAAAACTATTGAGAAAAATACATCAGAACATAGTACAGTAGACTCCCTCAAATCCACACAGCTTGGGACCAGAGGTTGTGCGGGTTTTAGAATTTTGCAGATTTCTGGTCATTGCTTTGTTTATATATTTTAAATAGAAATTTGAATGTAATTAATAATGCAATCAAATATATAATGAATTCTTGTGATATAATAAAATATTAAAATAAGTAATAAACTAAAATAATAAAAATCTAATTTCTTTTTTAAATGATTAAAATATTAAAAGCAAAGGTCAAGTTAATAAACAATAATGTATAATTAAATATTCATTATAAAGATGAAACTTATTTTTCCTAAATTAGTCAATGAAACTTGCCTCATAAATGTACATTACTAATTCACATAAAATCATAAAATAAGGAAGTTTTATTTCAGATTTAGCTAGACTTAATAACCAGAAATATATATATACTAATACATAAATATATTTGATAAGAAAATTGTGATTACAAATGATAACAGCAATATCTTGAACTTTTTCAGAAATAAATTTATTTTTCCTTCATGAAAAAAATGAATTCAGAAATATTAACAAAAATTATAATTTAAAATTTATATGAAATTGATATAAAACTAAAAAAAGTCAAATTTTGTCTCTATATCGGAATTGAATGTTTAATTGTTTACAGTCGTTAATTATGTGCGGATTTTAGGGTTGCAGATTTGAGGGAGTCTACTGCATAGTATATATAGATCATAGTATTTACCAGCTCTTTAGAAAATTATATCACATGGAAAGAAAATGGTTTATTGGAAGTTACCAGATTCATATTCACAAAGTTCAGTTATTATAAAATATATCCAAAATTAAGTTGAGGTACTTTCTTAACTGTTTTTCACATGTTTTTTGATATTTTCAGTAAAATAAGTAACGAAAATTCTTTTATTTATGCAAATTATTACAAACCATGCATTTATTGTACTATTGGTCATGTCCCAAAGTACAACGTATTTTACTGTTCCAAGGTGCAATCACCACATGGTTTAAATAAAACCAAAATGACGGCAGGGATGTAGTGGAGGTTAAACGGGGATATATGCAGTATATCTTCTGGCATTTTTAAAGGAACACCGCATACCCTCTGTTCCACAAGAAAGCTATAATGTACATATTCTTGGGTATACTCTCTGCCTTGGGCATATACCCTCAGCTTAAAGCATATACCAACTGTTATTTTTAGAACTACACCCCTGAATGATGGTAAATCTAAAAGAACTATCATTATTTTCTCTCAGTCAAAACATTTAAATATCTTCTCTTTTATAAAAAAAAAAAATAAATTGCAGTTGACTTCTTGTAAAAATACATAGTTAAAAAATGAAATTTGAATGGGGGAATATATTTACTTTGGACTAGTGAAATTTTCTTTTTCTTACTAAGTTATTAATTCAATGCTTAGAAGCATACCAAATCAACCTGTGACTCAACCTGACCCTTTCAGATTTCGATTAAATTCTCAGGAATCGTTCTGCCTGGTTACATTAGGGCTACTAGATTTACAAGCTGAAGCATCCGCCATTGATGTGCCTTTGGGTTTGTCATATGTATCCAGCGCCCATTCGCTTCTATGTAAACAGAAAGCAATGGTGCTGCATTTTGACAGTTATTTCCTATTAAATAGACGTTATAATTAAATACGAAATTTATGGTAAGATGTTGCTCTGCTATGAATTATTCAAACCATTTTAGAAAAGGACACAAAGACGTTCCAATTTCTGGAAGAAAACACAAAGCAAACAAAGTAAATAACCAACTGTCGTCGAAATGATTGGCGTGGTTTTTGAAAGCGCCAAATTTAAAAGTCGGTCAAAACTTGTAAAAATAAATGATGATTATGATTCTTTTAGATTTAATTTTTTATATCTGTATTTATATAATTCTCGTATGATAGCGGTTCCCAATCAAGGGTATGCATGCTCTTGGGGATACGTTACGGGTTTTCTGAGGGCATGTCTTAAATAAGTAATGTTTTAAATCACAAAAATGTTAGAAATGATAATGTAATTTTTATCGATTTATTATATGATTGAGAAAAGATAATAACAAATAAGAAAAATTGCACAATTATTATTATTATAATTTATTATTATTATATAGTATTAGATATTTTTATTATATAAATTAATTATTTTATTATATTAATGTATTATATTTTATGATGTATTATATTATATTATATATTTTTTTGTAGATATAAATATAATATATAGCATAATAACATATTAATACATAACTTTATAATTAAAAAAATAATATATAAATTGTTATATATAATTAAAATTATAAATAATTTTAAAATATAAATATATAAATAATGTAAATATAATTATATTATATTATAAATATTATCCCAATATATATACATATTATGTTACTTTGTATAATTATATTGCATTATGCAATATAATAAATAATAGATTATATATATATATATATATAAAATAATATAAAACTATATAAATATAATAAATTATTCATATTTAATTTAATAATTGTAATTTAACAATAACAATAATAATAGTATAATGACTAATTTATAATTTAATAATTAATAAAATATATTAACTATAATTATAATAAATGCATTATGTAAACAATATATTTAAATAATATATAAAGTATTATGTATAATTATTATGCATTACATTAATGTATCAATTATTACATTATTTATTTATTTGTTTATTATTTAATTATATATTTATCTTTTTGATTTACTATGAGCTGATAGAATATCATTTTTTGAATATATATTTGTTAATGAGTAGATTTTTTAATATTTGACTTTAATTAGTTATACATTTAATTTTTTATTGATTTACTATGAGTTAATAAAATGTTATCATTTTTTAAATTAATTCTTGCCAGTGAAATTAATTTTTTAATATGTAATTTTATTTATTTATACAATTATGTTTATTAATTTACTATCAATTATTACTATCAAATATTATTTTTTATGAATTCTTGTTAGTGAAACTAATTTTAATTTAATTTTATTTATTTATACAATTATTTTTATTAATTTGCTGTTAGTTAATAAAATATTATCATTTTTAAAATCAATTCTTGTAATTGAGACTAATTTTTAATATTTAATTTTATTTATTTTTACAATTATTTTTATTAATTTACTATCAGTTAATAAAATATAACATTTTTTTAATTTTTTAATAATTTATTACAACAGAAAAAATACATTCTTCATTACTATTTTATTTTTAGCACATATTTATTAAGTTTAATATCTATCAGTTCCTTGTCACTTTTTTGCTGCGTCACATTTTTTCAGCATTTGTTTTTTCTGTCACTTTCTTCCAGTCACTTCTTTTCCGTTTATCACATAGATGATGCATTACTTGTAGTTCAAGTAATATATGATAAACAAATTTCTTGAGATCGCCAATAAGGCGCTAAAGTCGCCTCTGTGGTCGCAAAGAAGCAGGGATGTACCCACAGTGTACCTAAATATGGCAGTGATGTTCCAGCCCATAATTCTAGAGGCTCTAGTTACATAAATGAGAATATATGTTCATTTTTTTTTTTTTTTTTTGCAGCAAAATTTCATATAGTTAATTATGGTTTAATTTGATATGCAACTTAACTATGTGTAGTTAAAAAAAAAAATTAAAATTTTTGTTTAATTTTAAACTAAATTTTTCAGAGAGTCATTTTTAAAAATTTCGAAAAAAAAAATGTTTGATGAAACATTATAAACATAAAATTCTGACATTTTTTAAGTGGGATCTCAACGGGATCAGGAGTAGGTGGTCTGCACAGGCCGGAATTTCCAGGCCCGGCCTGTTGTGAAACTCAAAAGTTCGGCCCGGGCCCGGCCCATTACAATTTCTACGATTTCTAAAAAATTCAGATTTTTTTCATATAATTAAGAATTTTTTTAAGAATACTGCATACATATCTATGGAATAATTTTACAGGAAATACACATTAGCAACATTAGTGATTACTAAGATTCTTAGGCTTTCAACAATCAAATAAAGATTCATCAAAAAATTAATATGGCTTAGAATAAAAAAAAAAAAAAAAAAAAAAGAAAGAAAGTTAAAATATCATAACTTTTGAAGCTGTTTAATAAAAGAAGATTTATAAAAATATTTCTATATCATTTTATTAAAGATTTTAAATCCAAATTCATTTGTTAACTCAAATATGCGCCTTTCTGATAATTTTTCTAAATTCATTTTTTTCTCAGAAACACACAGCAGGTACCTTTATTCAGAAACTATATAATCAAGTGGCATTATCCGTTTTTTGATACAAGCAATTTAAGAATACTGAAAGGAAATAAAATTATTATTACAGTTAGCATTTTCAATAGAATTTCTGGAAGCGATAGCGGAAGGGAGAAAAACCTGCAACCATTTGTGAAACTATTGTAATATGAACAAACTTATGCAAGTATTTTATTCATCAAAAATGAAAAATGCTATTCGATTCCAAATGCCTTCAATAGTCAAGCTTATCACTTTTATATTTTTACAATTAAAAATTAATCTGAAAATGCGTCAAACTTTCGCGTTATTGAGAAATTAATTTAAAAACCATCAAGAAGTATATATCCAAAGATTAATCTAACATAAGTTCTTTATCACTGTTAATTTTACAAATCATGTTGTCTGCCCTACAGATCTTGAGAACAATTAAGTCTTGTTCCGGTCCGGCAAGTCTATATGCAGAAAAATAATGCAAGCTTGATCTCAGTCCGGTATGAGTCAGCTAAAAAATATTAAAACGGGTTACACACAATTTAACTGTCCAATGCCAATCTCACACTGTACAAGTAACATTTTTATATTGATGTTGTCAAACTAGTATGGCTCGTGACGCACATTTATATTTATTCTCGTTAAAACCATTTGCGTTGAAAATAGATCATATTTTATAGTTTCTGCCGAAATCTTAAGAACGGGCCGACAGGCCCGAAAAACTTTTTATTGGCCCGGCCCGTTCAATTTTTTTGCCGGCCCGGCCCCGTTGAGAAAACTATTCTGATTCTGCCAGCCCGTTAGAAAATTTGAAACGACTCTGCCGGGCCAGGTACAGGCCAAGCCCGGGCCCATGCAGACCTCTAATCAGGAGTTATGAAATAAAAGCAAAAAATTATCATACAAATTATAATTAAATAACAAAATAGATAGAATTAAATTGTTATTTTAATGGCATTTTTTAGCTTTTATCCCATAATTCCTGATCCCATTGAGATCCCACTCTGAAAATTTCAGAAGTTTATAATATTATAACAAATGTACAATTTTTTCAAAATTAAAAAAAAAAAAAAAAGACTAAAAAATTTTTAAATTTTAAACTTTAAAAAAATTTAAATTTTGTTTTTCTCAACTAAGCATAATCAACTTGCACATCTAATTAAACCTTATAAACTCCACTTTAAAATGAGTGGTCATAAAATTTTCTACATTTGATAAAACTTGAGAAATTCAAAATGTTTATGCAAGTCAAAAAATGATGATTTTTCAAAATTTAAACAGTTAATTGTATGAAAATTTAAAGCGATAAATAAAAAATAAAAATATGCTCCGATTTATATCATCATAGAGAATGATTTCTGACAGTTTCATTGAAATCTGAAATGGTCAGATTGAATATTGAATTTTTTTGGTTGATTTGACATGGAATGACCCTTCTGATAGTCTGTTACTATGATGAGATCAGTTGGTTATAGGTCACTATTAGAAATAAACTAAAGATTAGTGTTGCCAATAGTTTATTAGAAATTGCTATCGTCATGTATGAGGTACAAGCATCCCAAGGTACAATACTGCCCCTTAAACAGGTACTGGAAACAAGGAACATTTCAGCCCACCATTGCATTGAAGTGAACACACATTGAAAACATAAGAATAAACAATGCTAAAACATGATTGAAGTATCTTGGACACCAGACTAGAAATAGCCAAAAGCATAATATTTTCATGATTCTTATTAACCCTTTCGAGACCGGCACCTTTTAAGCAACTTTTATTTGGTTGGCACCACTTTTTCAGAAAAGTTATCTTTACTTAAATAATACAAAAATGCTTTAATTAAAGAAAGCAACTGATACTTTTCTTTTAAACTGGTGCAAAACGCAAGTTCAATATGCTTTTTCTGAGATTGCATGGCCCCATCAGTGGCCGAGAGGAACGGACCTCTCAACTGGTAGACGGCAGGTGCTGGGTTCGAACCCAATCGCGGCTGTCGGCCTAACCGTTCAGAGTTTTCGTGGTTTTCTTCGAACCTTGCGTAAATACGAGTTAGGTTCCCTTAGAAAGACCCCCACAAAGGGCACTCCCCCCCTGGTCCTATATCCCTAGTGTAGATAATCGGATGACAAAAAATACACACAAACACTGAAGGTGCATGTAAGCACCCATGGTCCCGAACGTTAAAATTTTTAATTATGTGTCTAAATATGGTAGGACCTAAATTATTTTTGTGTTGTTCAATGTGACTAATAAATACATTATAAACTATTTTGTATTCCATAAATTGTTTAATGCAAAAAGCAACAATGTATTAAACCGATTTTTTTATTTTCCTTGAAAACCACAAACTCTATATATGCATTTGTGTAAATTTGTTGGATTAATAAGGTAAGTTTATCACTAACTTTTTTTTTTTTAAACACAAATAGTGTTGATGCTAGAATATCATAAAATCTTACATAAGCAAAAAAAAAAAAAGGGGGGGGGTCTATTATTTGCTTATTTTTCCTTGCAAAGGGAAAGAGAAGGGGTACAATATGACTAAAAAATATACTTATGTAATGCTTGAACGGCACCTTAGGTGTATGGTTTTAATTTGTAGATGACCCCCAAAGCAAATTATACACACATCATTAAAATTTCACTTTATTTCCAATCGTTTGGTACCAGTAACCTTCTTCTATTATAATTAGTTGAAGAGTTAATAGGGGTTGCTTACATTTCTCCCCAAAGACTGTACATTTGTTATTTTTTCGGAACAACTGTTATCATAATAAACAGATCGTAGGATCCATAACCACAGAAAAGGCTTTGATGGACAGAGAATTCGATAAAACAAAAAGGAAAAAAGCTATTATATAAAAGCTGTTTTAGAAGATACTTATAAAAATGTCTAGCGATAAGATCACTGTTTAAATTTGCTACTAAAGTCCCGAAAGATGATCGAGATCGCAAACACAATGAAGTTAGAAAGTAAAGTATACAAATGAAGTATACCTTTTGAATATCTGTTCTTAATGATGAGTTTTGTATTGATGGTGAATAAGATGGCATACCAGAAAGTAGAATATACATTATTATTAAAACTATGGTGGTTACAATAATACTCATCAAGACATTATGCCGTCTGAGTAAAAAGAGAGACGTTCCAAGCCTAAATCTAAACATTTTACAGGGAATGTTATGAAGAATGACGACACAAATACTGACACAAACATAAACAATCTGTCGCGAACTGCCAAACAACAAATTTCAAACACAACTCCACTTCACGGAAGCACACTACAAAACCATAAGCAGAGTTGCCATGCCAAATCGGCAACTCCAGCTCGTCTGCTACGTCTGCTATTAAAAACCGGAGAAAAATCCATGGGTATAAAAACTGACAGTGTCATGAGAAATTTCACAAATGATTGGCTGTCCTTAAAGATGAGTTATCACTCCAGAAACACGACGGTTGCGTTCGGTGACAAATCAGTTCAATCTCTTTTTTTTCAAAATCAATCAATCAATCACAAAATCAATTTTTACATTTTTACATTTTTCGTAAAATTTTTCCGAGCCGAAACTCGCAAACTTATTGGTTGTTCATTTTCCAGCATATTGTTTTACCAGTTTTGGCAAGTTTGCACTTCGCGTTCGTAACAAAATGCTCGCCCTCTAGTGACCTAATGAGGAATTACAATACCACTGCTTCTTTCATCGCGTTAGCTTTGCTTTCTGTGTGTCAAAAATCAATTGGGATATTTAATTCTTATTAAATATGAACAAATTTACAAAAAGACACGTTTTTATGTGCCATAATGCAACTCTATAGAATCGGAAAATCACGAATTAAGTTTCCATTTATTCCCAAGTTAAAAAAAATAAATACGTGTCTCCTCTGCAAACAGCAACAAAACTTTGGTCAATAGAAATTCCGATTTCTCGTCGAGTATGAGAGTTTGTTCCAATTTACTAAAGACTTAAATCAGATTATTTAAAGAAATCATGGATTAAAATCTGTTTTTTTAACGATGTAAAAATATATTAAAATAAAAAGTTAACATAATTTGCAAAGTTCCTAAAAATATTTTGGGGATTAAATAAATGAAAAAAAACGATTAAAAAATTTTTTGATAGCTTAATTTTGTAATTAATAAAGTACATTACACGTCCAGGGCTCCCAAATGGTCCGCGAACTAAACATCAATATTTTTTAACAGAAAATTTCATGACAGGTTCTACTGAATTGGCGCTATAATTAACATCCAAAGGTTGTTTCTCGGCGATTTGCAAGAAAAATCTAAAAAAAAAAATTTCTCTAAAAAAATTCTGATGTTCAGTTCGCGGACCATTTGGGAGCCCTGCACGTCTAAAAAGTAAGATTTTACCAGGTTTAACCCATTCGTGCCCAGCACCTTTTGCGTAAATTTTATTTGGTTGGCACCTCTATTTTTAGAAGATTTAAGTTTAGTTCATTAATCACAAAAATGCATCATTTAAATAAAATAATTATTGCTTTTCTTTTTTACCGGTGTCAAAAATAGTGCTGAATGCACCTTTTGAAGAGTTCCTAAAAAGGGACGCTAGGCATTAATGAGTTAAAAAGCATTTATTTTAAAATTAAACTTTAATTAAATCTAGTATAATGGTCATAGTCATAAAAACTTTCTTTGGATAATCAAATTATTCACTCTTTTTTATAAAACAAGCACAAAATATAAAATATTTTTTTGATTAAAAAAAATATAAATAAATAAAATATTCTTATTTATTTATTTGTCTGTTACAAACAGATACTTAACAAATTGAGGGTGTGAGGAATTAGACTGTTTTACAATTCTCTCCACAAGAAACCGCATTATGATGCAGATTCATTAAGATAGAAAAAACTAATATGTTTCGAAGGCAATGAAAAATGCATCAAACAAGGAAGGTCTCCGTACTGGGCATGCTCAGAATATTTTGAAAAAAAAAAAAAAATACTAATTAAACTACTAGTGTATGTAATAAAAGATCAGTCAAATTTAACGGCGGAAAAACATTAGAAACTTTGTAAAAAATAATAATAATAAATTTTGAATATTTGGCGCAAAAAGACGGAAGCATCACGTGATTTGGCGAGCAGCATTTTTCTTCGCCAAAAGCAAACGATTTTCATGCAACTGAAAATTGTTTGTAAATAGATTTTTAGAATGCGTATAAATGGTATTTGATGGATTTAAATTTAAACAATGAGAGAGTTTATTTTAATATATATATTATATTGCATTACAGATACCTATTTCTTGATCTAAACTTAAACAATGAGAGAGTTTAATATATATATACATTATATTGCATTACACATGCATATTTCTTGTTGCAGCAGTTATTTAATTTTAATACTGTAAAAATAATTATCTATACAAAAAAAAAATTACATTGAAAAATGTACTTTCATATATTTAGGCGTATTCCAAAATAAAGACTAGATGAAGAATGCTGCAGTCATAGGCGTAACTTGGGCTCTAAGACTAGGGGGGGGGGGGGTAAAAGTCTCGAAGTGTTTTTCTAGAAAATTATACTATCCCCCTTTCCAGTCATCGCGCGCACATGCATGCAGTTAAATGTTTAAAAATTTTAATAATTGAAAAAAGAATGTTCAAACATGTACGAGAAAATAAAGAAAAATCCGAAATTATTAATTTTATATTTTAAAAAAGAGATTGTAAAATATTGAATGCATAAATCTTATGTTTGATGCACTGTTTAACAGGAAAAAAGTTCAGGCAAAAAATTTTTAAAGCCTTGTAGAAGTCCGAACGGGCCGGAAATTCTGAATCCATGGACGGCGCGAACGAAAATTATTTTGGTCCAATCCAGTGTAAAAATTAAAATTTCGCACCGTGCAAGGCCCGGACAGAAATAAGTGAAAACAGGGCAGGTCCAGCCCAATCTAGCCCGACTTAACTTCTACAAAAAATTGGATTTTACTTAACATACGATAAAGATTCTTTTAAAGAGTACTGCACACATATTTTTGGGATAAATCGACCGTATTTTTTAAAATGACTATGTTCAGGATAGACAGTACACAATAGTAACAATAACGATTATTGCAGCACATTAATTAATCAAGCTTAGATTAATCGAAGTTTCTTTTAACCGAGCCATTAACACTCTGTTTTTGTGAATGAACCTTGAAAAAGACCACAAGTTTTTTAGTCACTGTTCGGGCCTGGCCCTGCAGTATCAGGACAATTTCTTAAACGGGCCTTCTTAATTTCTTAAATATAAATGTGAATTACGAACCGATGCTAATTTGACAACATCAATACAGAAATGTAACATGCACTGTGAAGAGATTGACATCGGACAGTTACATTGGTGTTTCAGCCCCAGGCTTAGTTTTTTCAGCAGACTCGTGTGGGACTGAGATCAGCCTTGCATTTTTTCTACATAGTCGAGCCGGGCTGGAACTGGACTTTCGCATTGACTATAATAATGGATATTCTGATGAAAAGTAGTCCATCAAAAATTCTTTGACTTTTCCCTTATTTTTTGCCTTATCTTCCAATTTTCCCTGATTCATAGAACACTGGAAAGTTTTATCTTCCCGTGATAAATTGAAAAAAAATCGCAATTTTTTCAATTTATAATCGCCGAAATTCGCAAGGACGATTTTCAATATAAAAAAAATTCTAAAATTCAAAAATTTTTTCAGAAAGGTAACATCAGAGAGGATAAGGAGAAAATTCGTTTCTCGATGCTAATTATGCGTTTTTTCTGCGACTTTTTGACGAAATTATTTTTTTCGCTACCACCGACAAAATTTGTATTTTTCCGCAGTACTTTGACGAGATTCGTGCTTTTTTCCGTAATTCTTTGACGAAATTAGTGTTTTTCCGTGATTTTTTAGAAGAATTTGAATTTATTCACAATGATCCTTTGACAGAAATGTGTGCTTTTGCGTGATGATGTGTTAGAAATTTGCATTTTTTTGCGATCTTTTCACAAAATGTATACTTTTTCGCAATCCTTAGATAAAATATGCGTTTTTACCGCGATCCTTTAACAAAATTCACGTTTTTCCTGCGATCCTTTGACAAAATTCGCGTTGTTTCGTAATACTTAAGAAAATTCGAATTTTCTTTTCGCGATCCTGTGACGAAATTTGCGTTTTTTCACGATTCTTTAACACAATCTGCATTTTTTGTGATTATTTGACAAAATTTGTGGGGTTTTTTCGCAATTCTTTGTTAAAATTCATGTTTTTCCGTAGTCCTTTGACAAAATTTGCGTTATTGTCTCGATTTTTTTTTTGACAAATTTGCATTTTCTTCACGATTTTTTGACAAAAAAGATTTCGCATTATTTTACAATATTTAACCGAATTCCCGTTATTGTACAATTCTTTGACGAAATTCACATATTTTCACGATCCTTTATCAAAATTTGCGTTTATTTCTGCCATAGTCTGAAAAATTCTAATTGTTTTACTATATTCAACAAAATTTGTGGATTTTTCACGATCTTTTGACCAAATTTGCACATTTCTGTTGATTTTTTTTAAACAAAATTCACTTTTTCGCAACTTTTTCATGAATTATGCCTCTTTTTTGCAAGTCTTTGACGAAATTCGTTTTTGTTTTCTCGATACTTTGACGTAATTAGCGTTTTTTTTTCACGCTTCTTGGATAAATTAATATTTTCGCCGCGATCCTTTGACAGAAATCTGTTCTTTTTCTGCCATGCTTTGACGAAATTCGCACTATTTCTGCGATTCTTTAATGAAATTCGCCTTTCCTTCCGCAATCATTTCACGAATTTGCACTTTTTTTCATAGATGAAAAAAATTCACGTTTTTTTTTTGATTTCTTGACATATTTCTCATTTTTTGCGATTCTTTGGTGAAAATCGCATTCCCCCCCCCCCGGATCCTTTGAAGAAATTTTCTTTGTTTTACCATTCTTTGATGAAATACGAGTTTTTTCTGAGAATTGTTAATGAGATTTGCATTTTTCTGCGATTTTTTGACGAAATTCGAGTTTTTTAAGTTATACTTTGCCGAAATTATCAATTTTTTATGCGAACGATTAACAAAATTGATATTTTTTTAGCGGCCTTTTTGTCAAAATTCGCGATATTTTACCATGAATCATTTTTATGTCTAAAGTTTCGGTCTGATGACCATTTTTCCCCCCCCAATGAGTGCATTAAATTTTCGGAAAATTCGGAACAAATCACATGGAAATTTTTTTTTTTTTTTTTTTTTTTTTTGGATAAAGCTAATTATTTTAAACTTAAAGGCCTATTACATTTTTGGAAAATTTCAAGAACTTTTTATTCCTTGAAAATGAATACTTATTATTCCTGCACTTTACCATTTTTTCCCGAGCGTATGAACAAAGAAATCGGTTCTTGTGCATTCGCAAGTGCTGAGAAGGAAAAAGATGAGTTTTTGATGAGAGTTTTTTCTGATTTTTAATTAATAACTGCTCAACTACTTATCAAAAATATAAAATTCTGAATCTCAGGTACATCAGGAGATTCCTTGGACTATTATAATTTAAATTTTCAGATTTGTACATGCAATAAATTTTTCTAGCCATCCCGCCGCACATAGCGGAAATTTATTTTATTAGTATAGGTATGCTTTTAGATTTATGATTTTTAAAAGGACACAAATTGAAACGAACATTGAGAAACTGAATATGATAGCAGATTTTTCTATTTCCTTTTAAAGTAACTATATGGCTACTTAATTCTAATTTTCCACTCAACAAATAAAAAATTATTAAATGTGATTTTTTTTATAAACAGAACATGTTATTTACATTTTTGTTTCTAATGGCTATCACCAGTGACGCTCAGTGTAGTTCTATGGTCACTGTATATTACTAGTGTGTGACTAATACCTTAAAATAGAGGACTATATAGTCAGGTGTATTCATATAATCATGAGGTTAGAAAATGACAATAATGACAGCCTTGAGAAATAGACAAGAGATACATCCCATACAAACAACTCTAAAATGAACAAGTAAGAAAAATCATGCGTTAAGCATAGATTATGAAGCCCTTTCCAACACTTAATGAAACCTTTAGTAAAACTTTGTTATTTAGGGAAATAATAGTGTATAGCCAATTATACTCAAATATGTATTCCAGTACTTTTGAACAGCCCTGTATTTCATATGTCAGTTGATGTAATGGAAAAATTTAGTGTAGCAAGAAAATACCCAGTAGCTTGAATTTTCTTTTTCAGCAATTCATACTATTAGATGGAAACATACTTGAATACTTTTGTTCAGCCCTGTAGTTTACATTGTACCTTTATTACACGTCAGCATTAGGCTAAAATTTATTGTAAACTAAAACACTTTTAAAACAACTGAAATCACATTCTCATAAATTATCATTCATAGGCGTCCATGTACCGAATTCTTTGCGTAGCTCTGTTATCCTTTTATCTATATTCTGCAAACATTTCTCAGTAAATTGAATGAAGCTCAGCTTACATACATAGCTTATTTAAGAACCACGTTTAAATAATTTATGCTCATATTCAGTAACGTTGGTGAGCTCTTTTGTATATCAACTCCCTGTATATAAACTATAACATTTATACACACCATATAATGTGCATATATTTAGCGAAATATAAACGCGCGTATCATAATTAAAATGCATTTCATCCCTCCATCAGCCATCATCGGACACATATACGGTACTTCGGAAAGAATATATACTATTTGAAATCTTTTGTATAGCCCTGTAAATGCTATGTACTTTATATTATGCAAGACAGTAGCGCATAATTTATATTAAGCTTCGATGACATATATTAATTTTATCATACATGAAACAGCTTACTATATTTAAAATATGTCACACACAATTCCCCTTTTACCATTATCTAATGGAATTCTTTTGAGTGGCCCTGAAAATGAATAATAGCTACATTTTCGCCTTATATTTTATAGAATGCAGATTTAAATATGTTTGACAGGATATAACATCTTTAAAATTCCTTTGAAACGATTTTTCCCCATAGGCCGTAATGTAATGGGAAACTTTTGATTCGCCCTGTTGATAAACTAATCATGGTAGAAACTTCATTTTCGATTGGACTTGTGCTAAGGTATACGTCAATAACGTCCTAAAATTTCGTGGCAATCCGAGTATATTAACGATTTTTCCCTATGGGCCATAATGTAATGGGAAACTTTTGATTCGCCCTGTAGATAAACTAATCATGGTAGATACTTCATTTTCAATAGGGTCGTGCTTGGGTAAACGTCAATAACGTCCAAAAATTTCATGACGATCCGAGTATATTTACGAGAGTTAGAGCGCGGACAGACGGGCAGACGGCCAGACAAACCGAATGCATAAGCACTTTTCAACTTTGTTGGAAAGTGCTAAAAAGGGCTTATAGGTTCATTCTGGAGGGGCAAAAAAGAGCAGAAACAAAATATTTTTTATTGAACATAAAATGTGCCATCAAAAAGTTTGCTAAGATACATGTCGAAAATTATTCATATGAACGTAAAGATGTTATTACTGGGTTATTTGGAATTATCTAGCATTTATTCTAGTTTGCACTCAATATATAGCATCACATATTTGGTTAAATAAAAAAAAAGAGAAAATCTGTTTACTAAAAAAGAAAATCTAAATTTGGCTCTTAACCACGGAATAATGCAAAAAACTGGAGGGGCAAAAGGTAAGTCTTGCCCCTCCTCTTGAAAAACTAGGGGGGCAAGTGCCCCCCTTCGCCCCCGCCAGATTACGCCCATGGCTGCAGTAATAGATTTCAATATCGGATAAGTTTTGTTTCCATAGCAACAAAATTGAATAGACAGTCTCAATTGAACTTAATTTTGAGATTGAAACAAATTTAATTAATTTAATTTTCGTTTTAATTCATAAAATTCCATACCTAATTTTCATTATAAGTATACGTATGACAAAACTATTGTTATAACTAACTAAAATCGAACAAAAAAGTCCTAAAATTCACTAAAAGTCACTAAAATCCAACAAATCCTGTGCAGTCGATTACAATCGATCATAAACGTGAGACAGCTCGAAACAGCATCTAAAGCACGGGCTCACCTGGGATGCGCCGAAAACGAAAGTATCTGAGTTGCTTTACACGGGTACTCCAGAGCATAGGGTGTCGTGTGCAACCAGAGCATAGGGTGTCGTGTGTCTATGCACCAAGCAGTCAGAGAACGGCTGTCAAAACCAAAAGTATGCCAGGATCAGGAAAGCATCGAGTGGGGTTAAGAAAACTGTGCACTGTATTCAAAGAAACAATTGGGTGTATATAGGAGATGATATAATTTGAGAAAATTTAATTGAAGGGATTCGAAGTAGAAGAGCGACAGGTTGAGACTTGTCGGAGGAGAAACTTAAGAAGGAGAGACCGGGGGACGACTAAAGGTTGCGGACATACTAACCGAAGAGGAACACTTCTAGGGTACTCTCGCGGCGAACGAAACCGGAGTATACAGAAAGAGCCTGCGATTTTGGGAATAAGGAAAGGGCAGCTGACGTCACTGTGGACAAAATTACTGTGGATCCACAGTAATTTCCTGTCCGTCTTTAAGACTCCTACGATACCCAAGAAATCAAAGCGATCTGACTAGTCTAGGATTGGTCTGATTTGTCTGCGATTAAAAGCTCTGTTGTATGATTGGTCAATGTCGCCATGATGATTCCTGTAATGATCGCGAAAGCAAAAATGTAACTGGTAGATTGGTTGAAGGAAGCGTTTGTTTGTAAACATACCCTTTCCTTATAGCAAGAAGCCTTCCATAGCAGGGATTTAAAACTGTTCCTATTATGTGGAAGTTTACCTAAATGTTGATTTCCTAAAATCACAAGGGACTTTACCTCTACGAACTCTAAATACCAATAATTATGAGAACTATACAATTTAGCTGCCATCTTCTCATTGACATTGACAATTTTGAAAAAACGACAAATTTCGTCAAAAATCGCGAAAACGGAAAATTTCGTCAACAGATTCGCGAAAAATGGCTAATTTTGTCACAAATTGCGAAAAAAAAACAAATTTCGTCAAAAAATTCACAAAAATGGCTAATTTTGTCACAAATCCTGAAAAAACGGCAAATTTCCCCAAGAAATCGCGAAAAAATGACAAGTTTTGTCAAAAAATCGCAGTAAAACGACAGATTTCGTCAAAAAATCGCGAAAAAATGAGATTTATTCAAAAAAGTTGCAAAAAAATAGCTAATTTCGTCACAAAATCTCGAAAAAAATGGCAGATTTCTTCAAAAAATCGCGAAAAACCGGTAAATTTCATCTAAAAATCGCGAAAAACCGGCAAATTTCGTCAAACAATTCGCGAAAAACACAAATTTCATCAAAAAATCCCGAACAAACGGCAGATTTCGTCAAAAGATCGTGAAAAACTCAAATTTTGTCAAGGGGGCACGAAAAAAAAAAGTTAATGCCGAGAGTGAATGTTCCTGTTCCAAAAACTTGCTTCAAAATTATTATTATTATTTTTTTTTTGCTGCTGCTCCAAAAACAGATTTTCCTGCTTCACAATCCGGTTTTTGACTGCTCCAAGTTTTTCTGAGTAAATGTGACTCAGGAAAACACCCATTCATTAAACAAAAAGTCTCATCAGTTTACTCAACAAAAGTATTTTTTTCAGCAAAAATGTCTTTTTCAATAAATCAGTCTTGCCCCCTTTTTTAAAAAAAGAAATGCGAACAATAGTGATACTTGTTATCTTCTACAGTCAAATGTTCAATGTTTTATAGTTAAAATTGTATCTTGCACATTTACTTTTAAACAAGTAAAGAAATTTTCGCTTAATAGTTTAAAAAAAATAACAATATTGGTTTTAATTATTTATTATCAAAACAATAATTATTGCATTTCATTTTCCTTTTGCAACTGAACAAGTTATATGAATTATTGGTGGTTACTCGCTTTTGGTAAAAAGGGACCTGGGTCCAGGGGACCGAAGATTTTTTCAAGTCCAGCGGCATCCCTGGCCGGAAGTGAAGTGGTGCATAAGCCAAACATTAATACTACTAGTGGTTTATTTGTAGGTTTAACATTGGAATTATATGTCCATGACTAAATGTTTAGAATTTAGCCATTGGACACCGTTGAGAGGGAAATTCATGTGTGTGACGAGCATCCGGCTTTTTGTGCAATTTTTAAATTTTGCTATTTTAGCACTTCCAGGTATTTTTTTTTTAGAATTCTTTTGTCCAGATTCTCTTAGTTTTAAATGCATGGCATGTGTTAATTCATCTGTGTTTCGAGAGTAGCGAGTGAATCTTTTTTCTTTTTATTTTCTGTCCAGTTGAGCAAACTATTTTTTTTTTGGATGTCCATTTTTTTTCGGCTTTTCAGTGGTCATTAATATTTTTGCTCAGTGAATAGATTTATTGTTACAATCTAATCATTTCTTGTCTTTCTTTATATATATATATATATATATATATATATATATATATATATATATATATATATATATATATATATATATGGGTGATTCTCAAAATAGGGGACGATTTCAAAAATAAAATCTTAAAAAAATTACTGTTAGCAAAATTTCTGAAAAAAATAAGTGTTGTTAATATAGTATTAGGTATACTTTCCATGTAGTCAGCAGAGCTAAATATTTAAAAATTAACTTAAAAAATAATTATTTTTTTTTGAGCCATGCTAATGACAAAACAAATTGCATGGAATAAATATATTATGAAATTTTTATTTTCTTCCTGTTTAAATATTTTTTTTCTATATTTATTAGCCTTCCTTTTCAGCAAATGGTTTCCATTTTTATTTATATACATATAAGGAGAATAAAAACATTACCAAAGAGCAAACTTTGTTACATGAGCAATAGGGTGGAGCGAAAAAAAAATTTTTTTTTGAAAATCAAAAACGGGTAGGTGCCAAAAGTTGCCTTTATACTAGTACATCAACTGCGTGAAATTTTACCGCTGAAAAAAAATGGCTTGAGTCTGCGCTTTTGCTCCAAAAATCGAAATTTTGGGTAAAATGTCATTTTTTGACATGTTTTCAAAAAAATTAAAAAATTCCTACAGATCTGGTTAGTATTTAAAAGTGTTGCTTAGACCTTTATATTTATCTGCTTAACATATTTAAACTATAAAACAATATCTGTAGTCTGTATAATTGGAGCAATTCTGACAACTTTTTGTGAAAAATCAGCGTTAACCTCTCTATTGGAGCATACAGCGAAATGTTCTTTTGAATGAATTTATTACCTAGCTGCTTTCAAAACTACTGTGTATATAACTCATAGAGGTGGTTGCATTATCCCACCCGTCTTAACCACCCAATCATCTAGGCCCAGTGTTTTATTTATGTATTGAATTGTTATTTTTTCCCGAAGACAAGTATAAGTTTTCTATAAATCCAAGTAATTTATCTCTTCTTTGTATTCATAGACTTTGGATGATTTGAATCATGCTGGTGTGACCTGCTGCACGTATATTTTTATACCATGTATAACAGAAGAGAAGCTAGTAATGTATTCGGTATGTTCTTTAATGAACCTAGTCAGAAGTCTATTATCTTCATTAAAATTTCATGCAATTAGTACATTATGATTGGAAGTTCTGTTATCACAGCATTCTTTCAATCAATTACATTTTATATGCAATGATTTGCCTAAAAATTGGTTGTATGAATTCAGTTTCTAGTATGCCATCATTTATTGAACCTATTACATTGAATATATGCTGAGAAGTTAGCTGTTTAATATTATGACGATCGTCACAGAGGATTGCAAACAAAATTTGCGTGTAAAACAACAATATTTCTAAAGAAGTTTTAGTATAAGCTTTATGTCGTTTCCTGTGTTGTTCCGTAGTCTAGTAATTTCTAATAAGATTTTAGATCTATTATTTAGGTGTGTAGTACATTTGGTATAAAACATCCCGCGGTATAAACTTGGATTATAGATTTGGTGAGTGAACATATAGACGCTGATTGCCAATCTGTGCGGAAAATTTTATTAACTTTATGAGCTGTCTTTTCTGTGAAATGTTTTCTAAATTTCTATTCCCCATTCTTTGAGAAACAGCTTTCCTTATGAATTAGCTTTGCAATCTCCGACAGAAATTTCTAGTCTGTTCTGAGTATCTTTTTCTCAATTTGAGAAAATAATTTCTCTATTTTATAAAACAAAAATTGCAATAGGAAGTGAATATTACGTAGACAAAGATTTTCCTTATTGATCCAGTGAATCCATGTAGCTTAGAACGTTTTATATCGACTTCTCTAATAATTGACGCAGAGGAAATTCACTGGAGTTGAAGTAGCGAATGATTCAATATCATATAGACAATTCTAAGCTTACCCCATGCGAAATGGTGCACAGTGACAAATAAAATTCTCCTAATTTTAAAGGAGCACTTATAGTCGATATCCGTCCATTCCCTCATAAAGCACAATGCATTATAAGTTTATGCCCAGGACTTTCACCACCAAATGTTGTCCACTCATAAAAAGTGGATCTAAAAGTTAATAAGAAATTAACTGAATACGAAAACACTTAGAAAACGGCATAAAACTAATGCAAAAAAAAGTTATTTACAACAGCGGTTGCTTTACACATGGAGAACAAATTTTCATTGCAATTCTCGCTGACGATCACCATCACATTAAACAGCTCGCTTCTCAACATATAAAAATGCAAAAGTAGAATAAATGATGGCATACTTATAGTTGAAATATCTGAAATCATCTTTGAAGCAAATCATTACGTAAAAAAAATACAATTGACTGAAAAAATGTTGTGGTAACAGAACTTCCAATCATTATTCATCAACTGAATGTAAGTTTGATAAATAAAATAGATGGCCGAATAGATCCCTTTAATAATATTCCCGTGCATTATTCTGCTTGTCATTTTTTTTTTTTTGTATAAACTGTAAAAATATACATGAAGATAGTTACAGCAGCATGTGGATGCAAAGAACTGATGAACAAGGTGGAAGCATCGAAAACATGCCAAATTTTTATAAAGAAAATCACAAATCAATGTATAATAAAACACTGTACTAAGATGATCGAATAGTTGGGCCGGATGGTATAGGAAATATAGCCACCTCAACGACGCATGTCCAAGGTAGTTTTGAAAACAAGAGCTGTATTAAAAACAACAATTCGTTATATGACTCAATAGAGTGGTAATGCTGTTTTCTTACTAAAAGTTGTCTGTTTTGCACCAGCTATAGGGAATAAACATATTGTTTTATAGTTTAAATATGTTAAGCAGATAAATATAAAGGACTAAGCAACACTTTTAAATACTAACCAGCTCTGTAGAAATATTTTAATTTTTTTGAAAAAATGTCAAAAAATGACAAATTTTACCCAAAATTTCGATTTTTGGAGCAAAAGCGCAGATTCAAGCCATTTTTTTTCAGCGGTAAAATTTCACGCAGTTGATGTACTAGTATAAAGGAAACTTTTGGCACCTACCCGTTTTTGATTTTCAAAAAAAAATTTTTTTCGCTCCACCCTAATGAGCAACATTCTGACACTAACAATGTAAGAAGCTGTCTTAGTGATTTTCCTACAGATTTAATGCATATTTTAGTGATAATAAATGTAATACCTAAATTTATACGTAAAATTAAACTTTATAAAGGATACAATATAAGCACTGGTTACAGTTATGTACATAGGAGTCTTTAGCATGGACAGAAAAACCATGCTAATGACACTTATATCTGTCCATGCTAATGACAAATTTTAATTTAAATAAGATTATGAGCCATAATATAATCACAATGCAATAGTCCTTTCTGTGGCTTTTTAAAACGCAAAAGTTCTATGCAAATAAATAAAATAAAAATTTTAACTATAAAATAAACATGATAATTATTATCCATTCTAATGATATACAATTGATGTACGCCCCTAATATTCAACTTCTATTCTTAAAATACAATACATGCTTCTATTTTCTGGATGGGATAAAATGGCTACTTGTTGCCATGGAGAAACTTTATATTTTCAAACTAATGTCATATGTGAAAATGAAATTTTGATTAATAACCAGCAGTTTTAGCATGACATTGTTTTGAAAATCGAATATGGAGGACAAACTTTAATTCTTTTTTTATGTACTATAATTTTATTTTTAAAAATAAATTTATTGGATAAATCCTCTCCTTGATTAATATTAAGAAAGAATAGCATTTGTTTATTTTATAAACATGATACTAACTCTTGAAAAATGCTAGTATACATAAGGCACAGCTGCTGTGGACATCCATGCTAATGACATTTTGAATCTTTATTCTGTTATTTTAAGGTGTTTTTAACTAAAAAGTGAGTAATTCTTGAGTGAAAATAATGAATAATATTAAGAAAATCATATCTAAATATAAAAACATGACAGAAAACCTCTCAATTTTTTTTGTATGCCGAAAGACATAAATTGTCCCCTATTTTGAGAATCACCCATATATATATATATATATATATATATATATATATATATATATATATATATATATATATATATATATATATATATATATATATATATATATATATATAATGCGTTAGCATTTTTTTTTATCAATTATAAATGAATGGATCAGCCGCTTAATCTGGTCTAACGTAACAAATGATCAATGCTGAAAACTGAATTTGTAAAAAATGTAATCTATCAAGACATTTTATGAATTCTCAGGAAATGATTCATGTCCGTACCCGTATCATCAATATACAATAGCTCAGTTAATTCTCTTTTAGAAATTAACACTTCCGTATTTGTAAAATAATTACTTACATCAAAGAGTTGCAATTAGTTGCAGATTACACCGATTTATTACATACCTGTAAACATATATAATTACAAAAAGAAAAAAAAATAGGTTACGATGTACCTGTGTACAAAATTTGTGGCAGCTTTTATAAATTTATTCTATGCAATTAAATTTTCAAATAATTTTTATATCTACTTTCAGATTTATTTTTATAAACATAATACTTCTAAATAATTATAAGTAACTGTAAAATAAAAAGTATATTGTTGTACAAATTCCATAAAATCATAAAAAATGTTTACGAAATAAATATGTTTTTAATTATAAATATCAATCACAATTCCATCTACAACAGTCGCCATACTAAAATGACTCAAAGAAAATGGGATTTTTTTTTCTTTTTTTCTTTTTCCACCATTTTTAGCCGACTTTTAATAGTGGTGTTGTGGAGTTAGGCTGTTTTTACTTTATCTCTTTTGTCTCCCAGTCCCAGGTGTTAAATGTTATTTGAAATGTCTGAAAGCGAAACTATATAGCAAGTCGATTTTTGAACTTTTTTTCAAGTTAGATTTGCAAAATCTTATACTGTGTTGTGTGGTAAGTATACCATTAAAGCTTTACCCCTTCGGGACGAGCATCTTTTACAGAATTTTTAATCTATTATCACCGTTTTTTTTTTTAAACAGAAATTTCTGCCTAGTTAAATCATGAAAATGCTCGTATTGAATAAGGCAAAATTTACAACAAAAATTACTTGTGAGAATAATCAAGGATTCTGAGCAACTTATGCAGCACTTATACAAATCGCTCGTTCCCAAGGGGTTAAAATTTTCGCAATTCGAAAAGTTTCTTCTTTCTTATTTTGATTTTTCCAATTTTCAATTTATAGTCAGAGAATTAGAAAGAGGATTAAAGAGATTACTCTAAGGTAGACTGCACACTAAAGTGACACATGAAACATGTCGCTCATTTCGGGGGGGGGGGGGGGGGGACCAGTAGCGTAGCTATTTTTTTTGGCGCCCGGGGCCAGCAAGAAATTTTGCGCCCCCACCCCAATATAGATATATAACAATTTCTCTCAATTTGGCGCCCCTAGGCCTCGGCGCCCGGGGCGGACGCCCCCCCTTAGCTACGCCACTGGGGGGGGGGGGGGACTGGTTTGAAACAGTTTCCTTCTTTGTTTCAGCCGGTTGTTTTTCCTTTGTTGCACTTCATTTTTTCCTTAGCGTCTCTATGTGTGACCTGCCTAATGGAATGTATTGCATTTTGAAATTATAGTCCACTGGCATTGGTGAATTTTGAGACCCTAGTTAATTCATAAAAGTTGCTCCTATCCTCAAGACGGTTCTCAAGTTGGCCTGCTCAGCAAACGCGAAACTTTCTGACTCATTTTTAAACGTAAAGGCACAAAAGTGGCAGAACTGACTATTGAAGCGATATGGAATCGAACTACTTTTTTTTTTTTTTTTTTTTTTTTTTTTGATAAATAAATTATTTATTAGGTCCTTAGGCAATTTTATCGCGTGACGAACGTTTCGCTTCAATCTCACATTCTCAAGTTCCGAAATTCGGCTCAATAATTGATCTTTGAAATTATTTTCGGAAAGATATTTAGCTTTACCAAAAAATGGGAAATGCCTTTTTATTACATAGTTTTTAAATAAGAACACCCGGAAATTTTATATGCGTTTCCTAACAAAATTTAATTTAATAATGTGTCAAAAAGTAGCCTCTTTTGATTTGAGAACTTGCTTAAGGCGGTTCTTAAAAGTATTTTCCCTGTTCAACAGCACGAAATTTTCTAATACATTTTCTGTCAAATTTTTAAATATAGAAGCATGGTATTTCCAGGCATGGAAGTGATTTGTAATAGAATAGTTTTTATTTTTCAATAAATCAATTGCATCCTGAGTTATAGGCGTTATTGTCTCAGGGCGGCAATGTATTTTCTTTCTTGCTCTCTCGCTTCCAGAAATTCGATTAACCCATTAGTGCCTAGCGTCCCTTTTTAGGGACGATTATAAAAAGGGCAAGAAAGCACTTTTCACACCAGTAAATAGAAAGATAAATAAATACTATTTTTCCCCGAGACAAATTTCTCAATAAATTAAGATAAAAGTTATTCTTCTTTTAAAAGTGGTGGGAAACCCAAAATTTCATTTTTAATCAAGAAAATAATTTGGGCATTAATGGGTTAAAAATGCCAAATTTGACAGCATTTTCTGAATTTTCTTTTCTTTGTTTTAACCGGAAAACAGAAAAAGTAGTTCGATTGGATATTAGTTTCTTAGTAAGTGCGCCTATCAGTTTGATACGTTTACGAGCAAAAATTAATTTAAAAAAACATGTACAAAAGGAAGCGAGTTTGAATTTGAGAACAACTTTAACAACTTAAAGGACGGTGGGGCATATTTTTACAACTTAATTTTAATAAAAGATTTCTACCACAATTTTTAAATAAAATTTTACTTTTATAATTTTAATGGAAAAAACTCTAAAACTGCTTTTTTTATTTTCAAATAAAACGTTTAAATAAACTCTGGTGTGAATTCAACATTACAGAAACACAATTATTTATCTCGTAAGGATTAAATGCCACTTAGAAGATTTCTTTTAATCTTCAATTTTCTTGTGCATTTTTTTTTTCTTTTGTGACTATAAAACTTTTCAGCCCGGCGCAATTGGTTTCCTAGACCACCCTATGCTATTCCATTGGTGAAGTCAGACATCAAGCGTACATTAATTTTTCAGGGATGGCTTTCAATTCATCAGCTATCGAAATTCGTTTTGAACCACGAACATTTATTTCAAATTTGTGATTTTCTGGTCAATCCATCAATATCTTCCTCCAGTGGACGTAATACAAAAGCTCTTCTGACATTTCCTGGCCGTACTTTCCTCTACAGGTGATGTTTGAACCAACAACTTAACCCCACGTCCAGGTGGAGTCAAGAGTCAACTCCTAGCCATGTTTTCTATTAGAACGTCCGTTCGTCATATTTGTAAAGCTGTATGAAATGGTTTTGGTATCCGCGGTTGATCTCCTTTACATTTGTCAGTGAGAATGATGAATGTGGAATTTTGGAGTGAACATGTCAGAGTTAAACTGGGTGACTGATGAGTCTGCTATCATATTTGTGTTTTAAAAGAGTTCTTTTCAGAATACTAGGAAGATGAAGATTAGTTTTTGTCGCATCTTCAGGACATCATTTCCGCCTTTAGTCACGATGTAAGCCCACAGCTGACTTCATTTGGTGATGACGGAAGTGTCACCATATGTCGACTGTCACTTCGTGTTTTACATGTTTACATATCTTGGACTTCCAGATTCAGTTTAAAATAAGAAATTAAATTTCATTTATGGGCTTTCCACAAACGAAGAAGACACTTCCGAAATTGCACTCTGAAATTTGTAGAGCATACAAAGATGAAAGTGTCGTGTAAACGCGTTCTCATTTTCTTGGTTTACTCCTCTCGACAATCTGCAGCTTTCTGACACATTGATAAACTTCTGGGTATGGAATTTGTTGATATTAAAATTAAAATGCCTAAAAATAAAATAGCGTTTCTCATTTTCTGGTAAATGGGACATACCTTAAATTATAACAGAGCGTTTTCTGATGACGATCACTGTCGCATCCTGAAAATAGATTTAAAATTTAGCATTGAGCCCATTTACTAAAAGATCCTGCATGTTAGTTTTAGAAAAGTTTTGGCAATTTTAACACTATACTTATTATTTATAAATAATTTTATAGAAGATATAAAATAAGAAATTCATATTGAATTATTTTTTTGTCTAATATTTTTGCGTTGGGCGTTTCATCTTACTACAAAATGAATTATATCATCCGACAGAAACCTAAAAAGGTTCTTTCATTGCGCTCTTCACATTCATTTAAGACCTGAAAAATTTTCGTAGAGATTAAAAGGTTTGATAGTTTCAAATAAATAATATGATCATATTTAATTAAAAAAATTGTTATTACAACTATCTGATTTCAGAGTATGCCGAGAGATGACCCACACAATTATGCGAGTGCAAGCTCAGCTTTAAATCGTACAAAAAATAAGAAAATGTATTTTCTTTTATTTTAGGATTACCTATACAATTCTGTGGATCAAGTCTTTTAGGATTATAGCCTTTATCATTAACCTTTACCAGCAGAGTGGAAAACGCTAATCGATTTTCTTGTTTCTGAATAAGAATATAGGCAAAAATTACTATT
Organism: Maratus speculifer; assembly: GCA_964019185.1. Taxonomy (NCBI): domain Eukaryota; kingdom Metazoa; phylum Arthropoda; class Arachnida; order Araneae; family Salticidae; genus Maratus; species Maratus speculifer. Next base: position 141,608,227 of record OZ025299.1, on the reverse strand, counting down.
TACGAATTAAAATGCATTCTTATGTTGCAGAAAATAGAAATCTGGATTTGAAAACAGCCTTAAAAGCGCCCTTAAAAATCTATAGCCGATGTTATTTAGATATTTTTTCTTTCTCTTTTAGAGTTAGGTTATGGAAACTTTCGGGTTTTATCATGAAGAGATATAGAAAGTTAAACAAAAGTAGTAATGATAGAATTTTACTTTCAAAATCAAAGCTCAATTAATGCACGACGACTATAGTTGCTACGTATTTTTATAATTACGAATGCACTTTAAAAACAGTTAAATTTGAAAGAGCATGCCTAAACTGAAAACGCATTTCCTATCAATTATTACTCAAAGACATTATTGTAACGGATTTCTTTTGTGTGTTCCTGGAGATGGATTGACAATGCTATGAATGTCCTGTTGTAACGTAATACTAGTGAAATTCAGTGATTTATTATCAGTTTCAAAACATTAGCTATTGCGTAATGCCATTAAAATACTCTGCAAAGGATTTTCTCCCATAGATTATAACGTAATGAAATTCTTTTGGGTGTCCCTGTAAATAAACTATTACTACCACATACAATACCAAACATGCTTAGAAGACCCTAAATAAAGTTTTCCAATTGCATGAAAATCCGAGTATATTTACGGAAGTTAGAGAGTGGACAAACGAACAGGTAAAATGAATGCATAAACACCTCTCAACTTTGTTGGAAAGTGTTAAAAATGAAATCTGATGATTTTTGGGAAAAATAAAAAATTTCACTTGGATTTAACATCAACATTATCAATTTATGAGTCCTTATAATTCTATGATGACTTAAAAAACGTATATGAACTATACTTTTTTATAGGCTGCCCCGATACAAGGAACTCAAATATATGGTGACAAAAGTGGGCGTTACCATTTGAAAAATGAAAGCGGGTACAATTTTGAATATGTAGACAAGCCCCATTTGGAAAATTATACTCAGATTCGGAAAGTACAAACGATTCCCAGTCGTACGGTACCTCTCGCATATTTTTGGGACAATTTGGCAAAGAGAAATTGTCTTCTTTCCAATGGTGCAGCCAGAATTTGGTTCTAGGGAGGGGGGGGGGGGGGTTGAGTTTCTGATAAAGGCGTTTACCGGTTATTTAAATCGCCGGCTAATAGAATCAATATTTTTAATTAATCAAATCATAATGAATTCTTTCTGCATTTACGTTCATCATGTTTCATTTAAACAGCATTTGCAATATTAGAGTTATAAAACATAAAAGTGACAACAAAAGCATAAACTATCTAAACTATGATTTATTAGGAATTGGGCTGGAAATGGATGGCATAGCATTCATGATGATGCCATCCTAAACTTGTCTCCCCCATTCTCAGCTATCCAGATATTATTCGAATGACCTATTACGTATGTAGCGTAGATGAGAGAGATTTCAATAGTCATCCACATAGCGATGTTGCGGCCCCCAGAACAGCCGTTGTGTATGCAGTGGCAAATGTTTCAGACACTTATCTGATCATTACTTACGGTCAGTTTTGACAGCCTGATTCTAAGGTTGGAAGCGGTTTCAATGAATGATGTCATCCAGTGTGTATGTGATATACACTAGAGCCTTTTTTGGAAGCATACAGTACAAGTGACCACAATGTGGTCACTTGCACTGTATGCTTTCAAAAAATGCTCTAGTGTATATTTCTGTTTAAAAGCAAACGTTGATTTGTTCTCAAATACCCGATTCATCCTGTATAACTCAATGAAATTACAATCAATACTGATTTCCTATCAATTAATACTGATTTATTTGACACGGTCGTGAGTGCATCATTGAAAGAAAGCACCATTACTCATTGCTGTACATTACCCAACTAATGGAATATTAATTTCTTTGACCCGGGGAGAACTCGCTACACGAGATTTTTCTCTCACCATCGTACCCTTTTTAAGACTCTTATTTAAACCCCTTTTCTTTTTAATTAAAATTTCAAAATGTTAGTTCAATTGTTTTACCTGTTTTTGTGAATAAAAGTACTAAGGCAAAACAAAGTTATATTAAACAAATGTAAAGTAAAAGAAAAGTAATTGAACACTGTGAGAGAAATTCTCACTACCGAGTTCTCCCGGGTTAAATTTGTGTACAGTACAGACACCACCCCCACAGTGCAACAAATGGTTCGAAAAAAAAAAAAAAAAAAAAAAAAAAAAAAACTGATTGCGATAATTTGTTTACTTACAATCAAAAACAGCTTTTAATATCTACTGAGTACCATTTTTTAATACTTTTTTATAAATATTTTTACCTGAATACGCAAAATGTTTGATATGATTGCGAGCAAAAAACGTAAAACAGGGCATTTGAAACTAACACAGATCTACAAAGAGTATGTTTTTGTACATAATTAGATGATCTATTCTTGTATTGAACACGGAACGAAGATAGAAATGCAATTAAGAAATTGTCCGCTGTATAATACTTAAACTCAAAAAGCATCTGTGTGGCAGGAAATTACCATTCTTTTTGCATAAGACGTCTCGGAAAAAGTGGCTTAGTTCAAATAACCAATACTTTCACAGTTTTATCACGTTTGCTGCCACTCACGCGAAAGCGCGTGATATGGCTCCAATGTTAAGGGGCCACTAACGCGCCAGCGCGTGATATGGGGGATGTCCAATAGCCAGTCACGCGCTGGCGCGGGAAAATCTTTCACCGATTCTTTGTTATAAAAAGTAAATCGGCTACTGGGAAAAACCCACTTCTACAATGCGGCTTTAACTATCACATCTTCATGTAAGCGGCAGCGAACGTGTTAAGCAGAATTTTCGCCACTTAATTGAATCACTTTGTTAAATAAGATCAGATTTAACAACGCGGCGGATTCCGAATTCGTCAAAACGTTTAAATATTTGCAGTTTTGTTTCATGTAAGCGGCTATTATAGCGATCTTTCGTATAGCTCTGGAAGGGATTTTACCCCCCCCCCCCCCCCCCCGTGGCTGCACCACTGCTTTTTTCTGCTTTTTCAGGACAGTTCAAGAGATATTGGAAAAAAAAGAGAGAAAAAAGAAAATAAACCAACAGAAAAAAAGGTTCTACGAAACCGCAATTTAGTTAGGCAATATATAATAAAAAATTATGAATACATACATAAATAAAAGGAAAAAACAATTCTTTTATATTTACATTTATTATATATACTATACATATATTAACGTAGTTATACTTTGGCAAATGAGAACTATGCGTGACTTGTTAAAAAATATCTAATCTGAGTTAAAAGCTTACTTAAACCGAAATCAGAAATGAGCACTAAAGATGCTAATTACGAAATCTGTTTGCAGTTTGTGCATTTACGTTTTTTCTGCCATTATGAAAGAAATAATGATAAGTCTCCCAAAACGTTTTGTGAAATTTATCGATTTTGTACCGATGTAAACAAAAGACAAAACAACTCAAGGTTGTTCTAAAATCAAAAATGACGTGTTCTGACTCATTCACAAAGTATATTTTAATCTTAGAATATGTTTTAATCAAGAATACAAAATTTCGGTGATCTTCCTATTTTCGGCCACTAATGGGAATAGAAACGGAAATATGCAATTTCTTTAAAAAAAAGTAATTAATGCATTTATAAATATACATCATTATTAATTAATTTTACGTATTAAGAAAAAATCGATAATTATTTATTAATTATGTGTATTTATTAAAAATACATCATTATTAATTAATTATATGAGCGTCCCAAATTGGATGCGTGTTCCTTAGACCGAAACTTTTTATTTTCGTTTGAAATAAAATGAATTAATTCTTCGACGATACAGAAAAATTTTCTAATTGTATAAATTTAATTTAATTAAAAAAAGTATTTTTTAATTTCAAGTATTCACACCTTGATTTATCTCAGTGTTGAATTCAGACACTTTTCTCCGGGAGGGCCTTCTGTGGCTCCGGGGGGGGGGGGGGGGCATTACGCCGGGTATAAGCCGTATACACTCTGGATTTTTTTTAAGGGAGCACAGTATACCCTCTGTTTTTCATGAAAGCTTATAGTATACACATTCTAGGGTATACTCTGTGCCTTGAGCGTATACCCTCTGCTTAGAACGTATAGCCTCTGTTATTTTTACTACTGCACCCCTAAAAACAGAGCGACGAATTGGCGTAATTTTTTTTAAGTGGAGATATTTGAAGGGATGGAGAGTGACATAGTCTACTTTTTGTCTCTTTCTAACCCCAATTCCCTAAAATGGGGGGGGGGGGGTGGACGTTTGTATGGAGCGTTCTGAAACTTCAAGGTAGAAAGCTAAAGTGTTGCTCATGGATTCCGATAGATGGCGCTGATAGGTTTTTGAAACTAGAGCACCTGCACCTTGTTTGTAAGAGTAGCGTCATGAGATCAAGTACGCATGCTCAGTGGAAGAAAAGTGGAGGATGGAAGAAAACGCGTGCAACCCTGAATTTTATGCTTGGCGCTTCCTCGCCCTTTGGTTATTTTTATCATTGCTATTATCATTTTAATGCGCGTTCTTACGAATCGGAAATAGATAAACAAAACAAATTTTCTTCTTTTTTAGAACGAGTCTGGAATATAGTAAATTTTGTTTATTTCCGTTTTTGTCCCTATTATGAAAAAAGTTGCACTGTGAAATTCATAGCTCATTTAATATTTATTTTAAATTTATTACTTAGAATTTAACAATAAATATTTATCTATTTAATTTATATTTTCTAAAAGTATAGTGAATGAATTGATAACATAAAATAATATTTATATATATTATATTGCATTATTTAGGACAATCGGTTTCACTTTAATCTTAAAAATTAAATTTTTATATATTTTGAAATAGGAAAACATGATTTTATAACTTATTTCTCAAAACATTTTAGTTTTGTTACAGTTCCACTTTTTTGCCTTTATAATTTTATTGATTAAGTATTATTATTATTTATTATTATTATTATTAGAGTAAAAAAAAAAAAAAAAAAAGATTCTCAAAAGTATTAATGTTTCCAAAACATAAATATTCCATAATGATCAATGAACTCTTTTTGAGTTTTCAAAAAAATTATCTGCTAATAATCTCAATGAAAGTTGTAAGAATATACAGGAAATATATTAAGGACAGAAATCAAATGACAGCTCATTTGACCTTGTCTGTTTATTTTGTTATTATTATTATTTTGTTTGTTTGTTATTTGATTTATCCAATTAGGAATAATTTATAATTTATTGTTACAGCAGCTTTTAAGAAAACTTTTAATGGATTAAAATATATGTGTATATTATATACATACACTAATTTTTAGGTGCGTTCGTAATTATATAATACGTAGCACCTATAGTGGTCGTTCAGTCCGTCTGTCCGTCCGTCCGTCTGTCCGTCCGTCCGTCTGTCCGCATATAACAACGCAAAAACTACCCAACCGAATCGTTTGAAATTTAAAATACATAATTATTACATAATTTTGTCGAGTCATTTCAAATTTTATGAAATTCGGATGCATAGATCAATTACAGGGGCAATCAAAAGTATTCCATTACATTACGGTCAATGGGGAAAAAAGTTTCAAATGCATTTTAATCGTTTGAAATTTAAAATACGCAATTATTACATAATTATGTCGAGTTATTTCAAATTTTTTGATAATCGTGTGCATAGATCAATTACAGGGGCAATCAAAAGTATTCCATTACATTACGGTCAATGGGGAAAAAAGTTTCAAATGCATTTTAATCGTTTGAAATTTAAAATACGCAATTATTACCCAATTATGTCGAGTTATTTTATATTTTTTTGATAATCGTGTGCATAGATCAATTACAGGGGCAATCAAAAGTATTCCATTACATTATGGTCAATGGGGAAAAAGTTTCAAATATATTCTATACGTTTGAAATTTAAAATACATAATTATTACATAATGGTGTCTAGTTATTTCAAATTTTATGAAAATCGGATGCATAGATCAATTACAGGGACAATAAAAAGTATTCCGTTACATTACGGTCAATGGGAAAAATGTTTCAAATGCATTTTAATCGTGTTACACACATGCGAACTTTATAAAATTTATATGCAACTATAAAGTACATATTATAATATACATCTTACATAATTTGTGGTGCAAAGAACATTTGTTATTGATTGACAAGGCCACACAAAAGTATTCCATTACATAATGGTATAGGAAGAGCATTGTTTGATGAGCGTTTTAATTGTAATTCACTATTTACAATTTTATGAGATTGATAAATGAAAGTAATATTTTTAAAACTTCGTTATCGTACGAACGCACCTCATTTGCTACGCTTCACGTGCAATTTCCAACTTGTTTTAATTAAAGCGCTTCATAGTTTGATATAGTTCAATGCTCTTATTCTTATTAAAACATAAAAATAGAAACTATCGTGCAGTAGATGGTTAATTTTATAAAAATGAACCTGTAGTAAGTTATTTCTAGTAGTTAGATATTTTTATGCTATTAAATTACGACATGAAAATATTTTAAACGTAATTTTATTCGATGTTATTACTAAATTAAAATCTAGGTTTCTTTTTAATTATTAAAATATAGCCCTTGAATTATGTTAAATATTAAAACTTAATTTCATTGAGAAAAATTGATGTAAAAATACATAATATTTTATTAACTAATATAATATATTATAAATTAATTAATTAATTAAATATTAAAGTGTAATTATTTGGAAAGAATCGGTAAAAAAAGAATAACTAATTAAAAAAAATCTGAAATAAGTTTATTTTGTAGGAAAATATAGTGATCCAATATTTTAAAACCTTAAATGTGTACATATAGAACACACCATAAAATAAAAAATTTTTGCTGAAAATTTTGAATTTAATTATTTTTCCTATTTTTCTCATTATGAGACCTGTATATAGATTTTAAAAAATAATAAAATAAATTTTAAAAAATCAAAAATAGAAAAAATCGTACAGTGAAAGGTTAATTTCATAAAAATTAATACTGTAATAAGTTATCTGTAGTAATTAGATATTTTAAAATTATTAAATTATTTTTAAAAAATTTAAAAAATCATAAAAATAGAAAAAAAATGTACAGTGAAAGGTTAATTTCATAAAAATGAATGCTGAAATAAGTTATCTCTAGTTATTAGATATTTTTATATTATTAAACTACGATTTAAAAATATTTAAAATGTAATTTTATTCGATGTTATTACATTAAAATTTATGTTTCTTTTTAATTATCAAAATATAGCTCTTGGATGATATTTAATATTAAAACTTAATTTCATTAAAAAAAAAATTCTAAAGAAATACAATATTTTATTAACTAATAATAAATTATTGATAAATAAATTAATTAAATATTAAAACTTAGTTTTTTTTTTTGAAAGAATTAATTAAAAAATAAAGTAACTTTTAATAAATCAATAAGGGAAAAAAAAGTAAAATGTTTCTTTTTAATTATCAAAATATAGCATTTGGATGATATTTAACATAAAAAGTTAGTTTCATTTTTAAAAAAATCAATCTAAAAAAATATATTTTATTAACTGGTAATAAATTATTCAAAAAAAAAATAATAATAATAATAAGCGTAACTTATAATAAATCAATGAAGAAAGAAAAAAAGAGGGAATTCCGATCGGGGATCGAGCCCACAACGTTGGGGTTACGAGACCTGCATGCTAACCATTACACCAAAGCATCTACGAAATATCAACGAAACGACTTTTTTAACCTTGAAACAAGTTCATAAAAGAATTTGGCATTTGGCGTTCTTGTATTCCTCGCCAAACCTATTTTAATTACTTATGACGGAAAAAAGGGAAAAAAAAAATACTTGTGATGCAATTTCGCCAAAACAACGCAAGGATATATATACAATTTAGTCATACCAATAAAACTAATTCAAATTATGTGTATATACATAAAATATAACGAGAAAATGATGGGATATTTGCTCTTGCTGGCAGAATGAAAACGAAACTTACGGAAGAAAAAAAATATTTTTGCATGAAAAATGCGAAATTCGTAGGCAAAATTATATTTATATCCATAATATAAACATTTTTTAACATGAAAATTGATGTTCAAATCGAAAAAAGCATGAAAATATTATGAATGATGAGGATTTTAAAACCTTCTAATTTCATCCCATGTAAAGTCTATGGTAGCGCTGCAGTCGATCGCCTGCGGCGGTTGAAAACACATTTTGTCCAATCAGAATTTATTGCCATCATGTCGCAACTCTTACCGAAGGATGTAGGAACACTATTTGAAACAAGATAACGCTGTATGCTCTTAGTGTTCCGTACAATAAAAAGGAGATAGTGGAAGAGAATGGGACAGTTGGTTTTTCTCTTTATGTTTCATTCTAATTTATTCTGTGCTCATCGGATATATATTTTTCTTTACCAAGATCTTAGTCCCCCCCCCCCCCCCCACTTACATGTTTTCTGAGTATTTTTAAGAAGAGTGAAATAATTACTGCTTCATTAGCTAATATAGTTTATTCTACAGTTTATTATATAGCTATCTGTAAATATTGATTAACATAAAACATAATTTCAATTGATAATCGTGATATATATGAAATATGTGAAAATTACTGATGTTAAGAGCATTATTACTAGATCAATATTTTAATGCTCATAATGTGGCATTGTGCCTTATATATAATGTAATTATATCTAATGCATGTCAAGGTCAGCGATTTATGAACCAAAGCAATGAAATAATGGAAGTCAAGAAAAATATTATTTGCATCCAACATTTGATTGTATATTAATTATTTAATATTCTCATTTAAGCATTGTGGTGTGTATTTGGTGTATTTTGTGACGGCCGATTATCTACGCTAGGGATATAGGCCCAGTGGGAGGGATGCCCTTCGTGGGGGTCTTTCTAAGGGAACCTAACCCGTATTTACGCAAGGTTCGAAGAAAACCACGAAAACTCCGAACGGTTAGGCCAACGGCCGCGATTGGGTTCGAACCCAGCACCTGCATTTAAGCATTGTATGTAAATTAGTTTCAATATTGTCTTAAATATCTTTCAATGTAAAAATGTTAATTTGGTTGCCAAAAGGCCTTATAAATTATTAACTGGAATGTCATATTGTAAATAATAACAATGTATGTTCGTTGGTATTGTTAATGTATGTCGAAATGGGAATGGGTTTGAATTATCCCCCCCCCCCCCTCGGGATTCCCCTAAAACTTTAAAGCGAAAGTTGAGTCTTTTAAAGAATAGGACAATCGCTTTGGTTTTGGATTTAGTTTTGCTTCGTGAATTGGTTTTGTTATTTTCTGTATAAAGTAAATATATATAAAAATAATAAGTAAAAATTTTTTTCACTTATCCCTCAATAATTCTATGAGTTTTTAAAAGGTCGATTACAAAGTTTGTTGTAGTTAACGCGAGCGAAGCCACGGGCAAAAGCTAGTTAATTAATAATTTTCAATCTGTATTTATAAAAATACAATTTACTCGTTTTAATGTGCTTATAAAATCTGTAAAAGAAACAGAGTTTTTTTATGTTTTCCCATTGACATTTAACACTATATCTCGATTAAAAAGCACCGTAAGTAATAGCAGGCTTAAAATAAGGATTTAGCTCTCGGCGATTTATATCTTTTGATAAAAATATTTTCAGCTCTCCCCTCATTCCCCCACCCTTCCTTTAAATACCAAACACGTTATTGAAAAGTTTTATACAGCTTTCTTTCATTTTTTTTTTTTTTTTTTTTTCAATCTGAACATTGGCGGATCTGAAGAGTCTTCAAGGGGGGGGGGGGATTTTAGAAATTTGGAAACGCCAATCTGATACACGGGTCGGAGCTCATTTTTTAATGTGGGTCGTTTTTCGTCTACTTTTTTACTGTGGGTCGGGTTTGGGCCCGGTTGGCTTCTATTTTTTGCTGTTGGTCGGGTTAATTTCTACTTTCTATTTGGTCGTGTTCGAGTCCGGTTGACTTCTACTCTTGCTGCGGTTAGAATTATTTCTGATTTTTTGCTTTTGGGTCGGGTTTGGTTCCAGTCGACTACTAAATTTTGTTGTTGGTTGGGTTAACTTTTACTTTTTAGTTGCGATCAGCACATTTGACATACAATTCTTATTTGGGGCAGTTTAGGATTTCGTTTTTACTTTTGCGAGAAGGGTTCGGGTTGACCCGAATTTGATTAGAGCGAGTCCTTTGATAAAATTTTCTTTCTTTTTCGCAATCTTCGGACGAAATGTGCGTCTGTTACACGATCCTTTGACGAAATTCGTGTTTTTTCCACCATCATTTCACAAACTTTGATGCCCGGTTGGCTTCTATTTTTTGCTGTTGGTCGGGTTAATTTCTACTTTCTATTTGGGTCATGTTTGGGTTCGGTTGACTTCTACTCTTGCTGCGGTTCGAGTTATTTCTGATTTTTTGCTTTTGGGTCGGGTCTGGGTTCGGTTAAAAACTATATTTTGCTATTGTACGGGTTGACATTTTAGCTACGCTTAGCACATCGGGACAGATTGTCATGCATTTCGGATTTGGACCAGTTACAGATTCGGTTTTTACTCTTCCGAGAATAGTTGACCCAGTTTTGATCACGATCCTTTGACGAAATTTGCATTTTCCTGCGATCTTTTAACGAAATTCATTTTCTCCGCGATCTTTTCGCAAAATTTGAGGGTTTTTTTTGCCATTTTTTGATGAAATTTGTGTTTTATTGTTGTGTTCCATTTGGACACTCGAGAACGGCGCGACCCGGATCGGGTCGCGCCGGTCTCGAGTTTAGAATGAACAACTTTTATGTGCGGGCATTTAATGTCGTTCTGAAGACCCTTTATTGGGATCAAGGGGGGGGGGGGTGGCCCTTAGATCCGCCATTGATCGGAATGAAAGTTTTAGATTTAAAATTGTTAATGTTACGCTTTACACGTAAAACTCAGCTTCTAGGCACCAATACACTGTTTTAACCTTTCTGAGATCTGAAATCCATTAAAATGGATGTTTTATAATGTATTTTACTTTGTTCAAGTCCCAGGAGGATATTATCATAATCACATTTGAAGAAAATAATAAAAAAAGAATATTGCCCAGCTAAACTGATGGCATTGAGCTCACAGGCTACGCATACTATTTGTTCATTACAGCCTTATATTTTCAAGGGTTAATGCCGTTCGAAAAACAAGGTAAGGGGGGGGGCGGGAATAGCTCTCCTATTTTCCCCCTTTTTATACTTAATCATAGAACCCCCTAAACTAATCAGGGATATGCTTTATCATATAAAAAACCAATCTATTTAAATTAAGGGGAGGGGCATTAGCCCCCGATCCCCCTTTTATACAAATCGAATGCATTTCAAAAACTAATCAGGGAAGCGCCTTATCAGTATATACATATAACCAAAATTTCTAGCGAATCGGATATTTTTATCATGAGTTATCGCGTTGCGCACATACGCACATACAGAACGGACGGGCACATAAGCCCCCAGGCTTTGATAGCCTGTGAGCTAAAAAGTTATAGCGCTATTACTTAAATGGGAATTTATGCATATTGAGAGAATGTTATTCATGTAGCTTTCTTTAACCCACGCAAAGTAGAAAAACAAAACAAAACAAAACAAAAAAGAAAAGAAAAGAAAAAGAAAACTTTAACTTAACACGTTTTGCTGCCGCTCACGCGAAAGCGCGTCATATGGCGCCAAGGCGTGATGTGGGGTGATGTCCAATAGCCAATCACGCGCTGGCGCGGGAAAATCTTTCACTGATTCTTTGTTCTAAAAAGTAAATAGGCTTTTGGGACTACACTTCTACAGTGCGGCATTAACTATCATCACATCATCTTCATGTAAGCGGTAGTGAACGGGTTAAAATTTCTTTCGGAGTGTTATGCATATGTTCAACATATATACGCCTTTTGAAATCTAAAAATTGCAAAAACCTGCAAGCGTCTTTTTTTTTTTTTTTTTTTTTTAAGCTATTAATTTTAAAAAGTTACATTTTTAAATTTATATAACAACCTTGACTTTCATAAGTTGCATTAAAAGAACAATTTAAAAAAAATCATCATGCTCTGCGAAGTACAGCAGTAAATATTTTCATTCTTCTATGGCCATAATTTGAATTTTTTCTCTAGCTAAAGCTCCGCAATTTCATAAATTTTAAAGTATCCTAATTCAGTACGTTTTAATCGTAGAAGAACGAAACTTTATTGTTGTACTTGTCAGAACATGGATAGAAATTTCTAAATATAAGAACCAGGAACATTATTAAAATGCAAAAAATGTAACTTTTCCAAAATTAAAAGCAGAATTATTTCATTCACATAATCTTGATTTCTACCTTTTTATTTTAATATTTTTGCGATTTACACCGCAGATTGCACGCTTGTTTAAGGGGGAAAAAATACAAATTAAAAAACGTTTCAATTTTGTGAAAAACACTGTGTATAACTAAAAATTGTTTTAAAACAGTATCAAATATTTCATTTTCAAACAGAAAAACTGACTTGTTCCATTTGCGCTGCTTAAAAAAAAAAAGCCTTTATGCTACTTATACTTGAACATGAAATTTTTTTAAGAAAAGAAAAAAAAAAAATCACGCCCAACGTGGGGCTCGAACCCACGACCCCGAGATTAAGAGTCTCGTGCTCTACCGACTGAGCTAGCCGGGCTACACCTAGATATTACTAATAGATGTATATCAAAATACAGCCTAGTCATGTTTATCCTTTCAGAGAAAATTATATGATTTTTTAAAATTCAAAACAATGTCTGTGTTTGAAATATTGAGTGGAAAGTAAGGAACATATGCCATACCTTCCCGCTAGCCGCCATCTTGTTTCCCTATTATTTCTCATAAGTTATTATTATTATCATTAGTATTCTTTTATAATTATTATTTTGAGTAAACATAAAACAAACATTTTTTAAGACATCCGTAATAAAAAAATTGTTTTCACTTTACTTGAATATTTTACAAAATAAATGAATAAATAAATCAAACGACTTTACTACAATAAATTTGATTTTTCAATCTTGGAATTTCCACAGTATTGTTTAATTTAATGTATATATATATATATATATATATATATATATATATATATATATATATATATATATATGTGTGTGTGTGTATTTTAAATGTATGATTGAATCATTATATAATCATTTTAGTTGCATTTTTTAATTTAATTTTAAATAATAAAATAATGTATGAGAAATAACAGGGAAACAAAATGGCGGCTTGCGGATAGATGCGACATCCGATCCGAAAGGAAATTTTACATTTTTTCAGTGTACTGGTGGAGATAAATAGATTTTAAAAGCCAAAAGAAAGAAAAAAAAAAAAAAAAGAAAAGAAAATTAATAATTACACGTTATCGCAAGGATATTTTTCGGATATTTAAAAAAAAAAGTTTTTTTTCTGCAGAAATAATTAATAAATTTCATTTTACAATTTTTGTTGTTCGTTTCTGTCTATGAGCAACAGGAGACTGTTTATCGGAGACACAATTTTTAAAGCAAATACACTGCAGGACAAATTAAAAGTTTTAGAAACAAAGCAAAATGCCTGTTTTTCAAAAAGAGCCTTTGACAAAATAAATAAATAAATAAATAAATAAATAAATAAAATAAATAATAATAATAAAAAAAAAAATAAAATGGGAAGAGTCCGATATCCTGCGCTAGGTTGGAAAACTTGGCGAAAATTTTTGCGCCAAAATGCCGTTTTGGCGACATGAAAAATTTTCCAAGATGGCGGAAAAACGATGTTTCTAAATCTTTGTTATTTATAAATCAATGATTTTGTACTATTTTATAAAAATAGAAAGTTATATAAAATCATTGATTTATAAATAACAAAGATTTAAAAACGATGTTTTTCCGCCATCTTGAAAAATTCCTCGATGCACAATTTTAAATATTTAAACAATAAACACAAACAATAAATACAACAAAAACACAATTTTAAGCATTCTAAATAAGCTTTTCTATTGTCAGGGGGGCTCCGCCCCCCTGAACCCCCCGTTTTAATAATAATACAACAATTTAATACTAATACAATAACAATGGGAAAAAACTTACCAAAGAGTAAGGTGCAGTTAAATGCTTAAAATCTCGCTCACAACTGCCAAAAAATTCATTTAATATTAAAAAAAAAAAAAAAACTGGGGGTGTTACATAAAAAATACCAATAAATACGACGGAGAATCAAAAAAAGGGTAAATATTTCATACAAAAAAAGTAAAATATACATAAAAAATAATAAAAATATGTATAAAAAAGCAAAGAAAAAAAAGCAGTTAAGTTTTACAGAGCGTTCCTTTTGATAGGGTCGGTTCATTTCTATATTTTCTCCAGTTACATAATTGATCATATAAAAAATTTGTCGGCATTTTGAGTGCAAATTACAAAACTACAGCCAAAAGGTCGCGAACAGGGATTTTTAAATTCAGTTACATAATTGATCATATAAAAAATTTGTTGGCATTTTGAGTGCAAATGACAAAATTACAGCCAAAAGGTCGCGAACAAGGATTTTTGAATTTTCAAAAAAAGTTTTATAGACAGGATTAACGGTGTCGTAACAAGGTACTGGGATTTTTATGAAATTTAGGCAAAAGACCAACTTCAGTTGCAAAATTGACTGCTAATTCCTCCGTCGCTAAAATTTTATGCCATGAAAATATGGAAATATTCTCTAATTATGGGTGCATTTTGGGAAATACCTAATTTAAAAATGCAAATAAAACAAACAAAAAAAGAATCCAAAGAAATAAAACAAAAGAAATAAAAAAGGCAGTTTGCAAACGAGACTCACTTAGACCAAGAACGTCCAACTGGTATCCGTTGAAAGCGGCAAGTGTAACGATGATCTAACAAAATTTAAAATTACGCTGGTTAATAGTTCACGTGATACTAATAAACCAATAAGATTAAAGAGCTCATACTCCTGCTCCCAAACGCATTTCCGAAAAAAAAGCAACCCTAAAGGCGCTCTCAGCCCGCCGCTTTAGCGTAATCCAGATCGAATTGCCTATCGCCAAAAAGGCGCGCCAAAAAAATCGCCAAAAATCTAGCACAGGATATCGGACTTGTCCCAATAAAATAAATAAAATATTTTTTTTTTGAGGATTTTTAATTAAGTAAAGATTAGTAGGGTGGGCCGAGTTCCCTCTAGAGGGAGTCCCTGGGCATCAGACTGCAGAAGTAGATCATTTCTTTTCTTGTTACTGGAATGAGAAATTGAATATTGGACTTCGAAATACAGGCATCCTTATTCGCTTCTCTCTGTTTGAAAATGTAAACTTCAACAGAATTGTATGCTTCATATGAAAAAGCAACAAAAGGTATTAAAAATATTAAAAACACCTGTATAGCAAAGTCACGAAAAACATTGAAACTACCTTTATAGCAAAGCCACGAAAGAATATTAAAATTGCGTGTAAAGCGTATCTACATGTAATAATAATATTAATAAAGTAATAGGATCTATTTCTGAGTACTTTAACTTTTCTCTTGTTTCAGTGAAAGAAAATGTTTTATATTGAGGAATGGATAATGGATCTAAAATGGATAAAAGGTTTGTAAGATGAAGAGCTTGATAGCTGGTGTCGCCATCTACAATATATATTTCATACGAATTGTAGCACTTTACGCTCCTGAAATACTGAAAGTCCTCTCATTTAAAGCCATTATTTGAAAACTTTTTAATTTTATAAATGGATTTAACATTTTTCAAAAATTAAGTTTATTTTAAAAATAGGTGAAATTATTTGTAGATAACTTTTACTGGACTGACACGATGCATTTTTCACTTTTTTCTGTATATTACCAATTTGATAATTTATCCAAATTTTATTTAACAGAAAAGAAATTTTACTTCTTTATGACAAAATTTTCGCTTATTTATTTATTTATTTATTTATTTTTGCACATTTTGTGTAGAGCGTTACCTTAAAGTATTTTCATGGTATTTCAAATTCTTACAATCTTTTTACTAATTGAACGTAATTCTGCTCATTGAACGTAATGCTGCTCATTGAACGTAACATTGTGGTAAAACTTTAAACTTCTTTTTTTTTTTAAACCATATTTTTCAAAGTGGAAAACCATTTTTCTAGGGAATTATTGGAGAATTTGATATCGAGAACGATATTCTTTTCGTTTTAAAAAAGTATTATTATTATTATTTTTTTTTAAAGTTTATATCGACAAAAAGTATAATTTTCATGGATTTATTGTTATTATTATTATTTTATTTATTTATTTCGTGCCTGCACTATGGAAAAAAAAAGAAAAATTGAAAAAATATTTTTTTCATTTAAGTGACTGATATTTTGTCAACTAAATGTTGGCATTTAATGCCCTTTCACAATTTCGAAACATATTTTTTTCAGATACTTATAAAACCAATAAAACGATCGTCTAATTAGAAGTTCATGGCGAGTTTCTACAGATACTCCATCGTTGTACACAGAGCCCGATCAAACTGAAGTTGAGCCGAGGGCCTGTTAAAAAGTTGCCCCCCCCCCTTCCCCCAACCTCTTCATTCCCACCGGCTCTTTCAGAAAAAAAAGTAGGCTTATTTGATGACTTGACAAAGTTCTTTGCGTGAAAGTTTCAAGTTTACAAAAAAATTAAACTTACAAGATTAATCAAGAAAATGAATTACCGTCCACTTTCTCAAATAAGCATTTGTGTAATTCACAAACATCTATGATCCACAGTTTATGTTGCAGAATAAATGAGGACATCTTTTTCAAAACTTGCCTTAACCAAAATCATAAATATTGTGTTTTCTCTAATAGTCTAGTAATAATTTTAAACTATAATTCTGACATTGTAAAATCCTAGTTTCTATTGAATTCAATAGACACAGTATGCAGTTTTTAGCATTTTCCCGCAATTTGATTTTTTGGATACGGCAAATTTTGAAAATTATAGGTACTCTCAAAATGAAAAGGGTTTTTACAGAAAAGTGCCAAGATTAAAAGCTTATAAAATTTTTTTTGAGTCGTTCAGAATATTTAAATTTTACGTTTTATATTTTATAAAACAGTATTGTTTGAAAAGTACTTGATAAAGGAAAAAAAAAAAAAAAAAAAAAAAATCAGCCACATAATTTGAGGGCCCCAGAAAATGGTGGGCCCAGGGCCAAGGCCCCGGAGGTCCGTGCGTTAATCAGGTCCTGGTTGTACAAATTGTATTTTCTTGTTTACCCTCGTAATAGGCACACTTATTTTTGTCAATTCTTCACTGCGAAATTCTAGGTGCGTGTGCGACTATTATGCGAGGACATGTACTGCACAATATACACCCTAACGTTAAAAAATATTGGTGTATAATACACGGTTTTTCATTTGAAACATTATTCCAGACATTCTTTTGAAAAATTGGGTTCATCCAAACCCGACCTGCTAGAATCCCAACTGAACCCGAAAGTCTAGACGAACAGAGTGTTGTAGTCGTAGAAAAAGCAATAGTATACGTATACGGTATAGGCAGAGGATATGCTCTGACATCATGAGCGTTCATAGATAGGGTATACGTTTATGCTTTATTTGAGAAACAGAGGATAAACGGAGCCCCCCCCCCCCCCAAAAAAAAAAAAAAAAAAAATTCCAGAAGGTACAGGCGTGCTGTATACCCTTCACTACATTCCTATGCATGAGCTAAGACCTAGTAATGTCAAGTTACTCAATCCGAAGCCAGATTGTGAATCCTGGCATATTCTGTTGTTGTTGTTGTTGTATGTATGTCGGCCAATTATCTACACTATGGGATATAGGCCCTAAGGGGTGGGATGCCCTCCGTGGGGGTCTTTCTAAGGGAACCTAACCCGTATTTACGCAAGGTTCGAAGAAAACCACGGAAAACTCCGAACGGTTAGGCCGACGGTCGCGAATGGGTTCGAACCCAGCACCTACCGTCTACCAGTTTGAGGTCAGAACCTCTCGGCCACTGGTGGGGCCCCTGGCATATTCTGTAAAAGAGACAAATTTTGAATTACAGCTAAAAATAGTATATTGATTTTGGTTGAAATCTAAAATTAAAAAATGTTATATTTTGAATTATTTCTTTATTTGGAATAAAATGTGAAGCATCGAATAGCAGTATTTTGAGTTAAGAGAGGTTTGTTGTTACAAATGAAACAAAAATTTTAGGCTATTTAGAGATGTGTCCGTTTAAACATATATTTCTTTGATTAATTATAGTTAAATAGTAGATTAATTAAAACCTGTTATATATTTAATTATTTTACTTTATACTTTAAAAGTGTCACAGTTCAGTAAAATGAAATTTTTAAAGACCAGGGCTTAAAAATTAAATTTTAAAAATGACGTTTTATTCTTATTTTTTATAGTCTTTACTTTACTAATAATATTTTTTACTAATTTTTTTTCACTAAATTTGGAAGTTTTGTCGTTTCTAATTTTTTTTTTTTTTTTTTTTTTTTTTTTTTTTTTAAATGTGCGTTCGTAGTTATATAAATACGTAACACTTATAGTCGTCGTCTAGTCTATCATTTTGTCCATCCGTCTGTCCATAGGTGAAGAGTTTTCAAAATTACTGGACGGGCTCATTCTGGGGCGTAGCCGGGAGGGGGAGAGCCCGAACTCCCTTGAAACGAGGAACTAATTATTTCATTCAGTGTTGAATTCAAGGGGGAAGCTCAGAGGGGGTCATTCCCCCCGGAGCAATGTAATGTCCACCCCGGAAAATTTGAAATTTTGCGTATACAATGGGCGAAAAGTACAAACTCCCTCCCGGAACTCTATAATGTACCCCCCGGAACGACTGAAGTACCTCCCCGAAAAAGTGTCGGAATTAAACACTGATTTCATTATGGATTCAAAAACAATGATAATTTCTAAGATGAAATTGCAAGGAATAAGGGAGAATTCCGCTTTAGCAGGTAATTTTTAGGGCATTAATTTCGTTATGACAATGGAGTGTTTCAGATTGAGACAATATCCTTTTACAGACTGCTTTTATTTACAGAGGTTAAACATTTATAAAGTGATAATTTGTGAAAAAGTAAATGCAAAAGACTGAAAAAGTAGGTTTGACAGGTTCCTGTAGACTTTAGTAAGTACGATTGTATGGTAATCTTTCCGTCGGAGTCTGGACGGAAAGTTTCTATTTAAGGCAAGAAATTGTTATAGACGAGTTCCTTTTTGGCAGGTTTTAATGTGCATACAACAAACATATATATAGATATATAAAATTACAACAAAATTTGTGAACAGGGACCTATCTTAATCAGAAAAATACCGTAAAGCCGTTGAAAAAAGTGCCGTGCAATTACACCTGCGAAAACAGAAATCCATCAAACCTAATTTTTCACCTTCTAGTTCCGTTTTAGTTTTTTCACTACATATTATATATTATATATGTATGTAACAAGAAGAAAAAAAAATCTGGAAATCCCCTTTCCTTTTTGAAAACAAAAACCGGCTACGCCACTGGCTTGGCTCAAAAACTCTGTTATGTGTAAACAAGAGGAAATTAGTCGTTGGAGGCCACCGTAATGCTTTAATCATCATGGCTATACATATTATAAAATATGAAAATAAAACGTATGTAAACTATGTAATAAAATGCATTCCAGTTCCAAAATGAAATTTAAACGCATAATTAAATATTTTTAATACATAGTAAGGCACTATTACAGGATTGCGGGTACTACTTGATTATCCCGTCGACTCATTTCGACAAATATATATAAACTGCCAAATTACTCGTAAATTATACAAATTGGCATAACTTTTATTTTAAATAACGAAAAAACATTTAAATTTGTAAAAGATAAATACAAATAAAATTTCAAATTAAAAATCACTTGACGTAACAACTTCTAACGAACTTCGTTCTTTATACAAAATTTATGTTTTTTTATTGCTTTTACATTCACTTCTTAAAATGAACAATTTCGAAAAATTTTATATACCTTTCGTCAAAACGAATATTTTGAGAGTCCAAAAAAAAAAAAAAAAAAAATAGTCCGGATTATCGAAGTTACTGGCTTCTTTCCATTATTACATACTAAGTACACACCAAATTTCAAGTTTCTATCCTAATTTGTTCGGGAGGTAGAGCGTTTACAGACACACATACGGATAGACAGACGGATGGATTTTTTTCTTTTTTCTTCTAAAAATCTGTTTTTCGGAATTCCCAGTGTATCCTGTAAAATCCTGGTGAATCCCCAGTGTATCCTGGAGAAACCTGTAAATCCGTCATTTTTTTTCTATTTTCGAAACGATGCAGCGTACTTTAAATATGTTAAACTGTTTGATATAGAGTGAAATTGTTACTCGTCGGTGTGGCTTACCGTAAGTTATTTCATGTAGAATTTGAAGTGCGTAGCACTTACAGGAACACACAAAAGATTTCAGATAGTAATTCTTTTCGAGGTACTTGTATAATAGCGATGATAGCATGAAATGCATTTTTAATTATGATATGTGCTCTTAAGTTTCACTATATTCATTCATACTGCATGCTGTGTATGCTATAGTTGATATACAGAGCTACACACAAGAATTCGTAAAGGTTACTGAGTCTGAGCGTGAATTATTTAAACGTGCCTTTTAAATGTGTTAATTATTTTAAATCATTTAGTTTATTAAGAAACTTTGTAAAGTACAGATAAAATAATATTACTGAACAATGCCAGGAATTGGATACATTGCCGTCTATGGATAATAATTTCTGGGAATGTGATTTCAATAGTTTTAAGAATGTTTTAGCTTAAATTAAATTTTAGTTAAATAGTGTCGTGTAATAAATGTATTGGGTAAACTATAAGGTTGAACAAAAGTATTTAAGTATGCTTTCTAAAATATTTACTTTGTTATCTTATTTTCCTTATTTCCATAACTAACGAAGTTTTATTAAAGATTTCAGGAAGTGTTGGAAAGTGTTTCACAATGCTTAACACATGATTTTTTTTTCTTGTTGGTTGTGATATAAGTTTTTAACTACATTTTTGCATTTTGTGTTGTGTATAAATGCTGTAAATCCTATACAGGGTTACACAAAAGGATTCGTAAGGGATATTGAATGTGAACGAAAAAAAATAGTATAAAAGGGGTTTTAAACAAATTATGCATTTTTACATTGAACTACACTTTGTATACTAATATCTTTGTGGAATACAGATAAAAAAAAAAATGACAAGGTCACGCATAGAATTGGATACATAGTCGTCTATGGATGATAATCTCTGGAAGTGTGATTTTAGTAGTTTTAAGCGTGCATATGTCTTAATTAAATTTTAGCTAATTACTGACGTGCAAATAAAGATAGTAAATAAAATATAGAGGGTGTACACAAGTATTAAAGTATGCTTACATTTATTGGTATAAATTGCTGAAAGTGAACTTGTTTCTAAATTAAGCTTGTCTGCCCATCTGATCGTCTGTCTGTGTGTCCGAATTCGAACTTACATTAATATAGTTAGATTGCTCTGTAATGGATACGTGTTATTGAAACTTGCTATGATATGTTCAGTATTGAAAATAAAGTATGCAACATTTACAGTTTATTTATATAGGTATTGAAAAGTATTTTATTATATTATGGTTTATACGAAAATGTCGTAATTAGACAAATACGTAGTACCTATAGTCGTCATGTAGACCATCCATTTGTTTGCCCGCCGGTCCGCATGTAATAGCGAAAAAGCTACAAAGCCGAATGGTTTGACTTGAAATTAAATATATAGAATCATTACAGAATGTTGTCATTTCAAATTTTATGAAAATCGAGTCAATAAAAGTTTTCTTCATTCTATTATACCTTTTAATATGTAACTAATTCAGTGATATTCCACGATAGGTAATGTTTCTATTTCGCATGGTGATTGTTCTCCATTTAAGAGCGAGTAATATTATTTCGTATTACTGAATTTAATATACAGGGTGTCCGAAAAGTCTGGAAACGGTCGAATAACTCGAGAAATACATAAGAGATTGAAAAACGAAAATAAACGTGTTAAATATTTTTAAATAAGCTACTCAGTGATACCAAATTTGACCTTCGCAACCGACCCACTGGGGGTCAGAGAGGGTCCAACTTTGAAATCTTAAATCATAACCCCCATTTTTTATTGCAGATTCGGATTCTACGGACAAAAATACGTAACTTTTGTATTTGATGTTTATTTCGAATCCTCGTTTATCATGGTGTAATTGAGCATATTAAATCGATGCATATTTGAGTTTTCCCAACCAGGTTTTGCCTGATTGGCCAGAATTTTGACGTCAAATATCTCGTCTTTTACAGGAATAGTGGTTTCTTGAAAATCACCCGCGGCGATTATTTTGATAATGTTACACTGTTAAAAATTTGACCCATTTGCTGTAGCGTAACTCCACAGCTTTTATAGAATATCTGTTTTATGACCAATGAGAATGCTCCATAACACAGTAAAATAACCGTTTTCTATAAAAGCGGTGGAGTGTCGCTGTAGCAAATGTGTTAAATTTTTTTACAGTGTATAGGGTTTTTTTATGTTTTTCTCTACAAAAATTCATTGAAATATATTAATTTAGTTTTCTGTTTGGATTTTTATTTTATGCAGTAAATGGTTTCTAAATAACGAATGGTTTCTAAATACGGCTGATGTGGGTGTATGTTTTCTTTTTAATTATTTGCTGTAGCGTCACTCCACCGCTTTTATAGAAAACGGTTACTTTATTGTGTTATGGAGCATTCTCATTGGTCATAGAAGAGATATTCTATAAAAGCTGTAGAGTGACGCTACAGCAAATGGATCAAATTTTTAACAGCGTAGCATTACCGAAATAATCGCCATGGCTGATTTTCAAGAAACGCTATTCCTGCAAAGGACGAGGAATTTGACGTCAAAAATTCTAGCCAATCAGGCAAAACCTGGTTGGGAAAATCGAAATATGTATCGGTTTAATATGCTCAATTACACCGTGATAAACGAGGATTCGAAATAAACATCAAAAACAAAAGTTGCGTATTTTTGCCCGTAGAATCCGAATCTGCAATAAAAATGGGGGTTATAATTTAAGATTTCAAAATTGGACCCCCTCTGACCCCCGGGGGTTCGGTTGCGAAGGTCAAATTTGGTATCTCTGACAAGGAAGGTCTCCATACGGGCATACTCAGAAAAATCTGAAAAATTTACAGAATGTTCTTTTCATATAGTTATATATGTTTATAAAAAAAAATTCGGCGGAATCTCCTTATAACGTCCGTAAAAAAATAATTATTTCGTTTATTTGGCGATTTATCTCCGGTTGGCGAAAAAAACAAAATTTTGAAAAATACGCTTTTACGCTTCGAATACTTTTTAAAGAAAAAACTTTCTATGTTCAATTTATTTAAATAAGTTTAGTTTAAGTAATTTTAGTTTTGCATTTTTACTTTACCTTAAGTGTAATTTTGTCATATACGTTTATATGTACTTATAACAAAATGAAATTAATATATTTTATCATTTAAAACACAATTTAAATTGATTAAAATTGTTCCAAATTGAAAAATACACTGTTAAAAATCTGTTGCATTTTGTTTCAACGCACTCTCTTGCTTGTACAGAAAACGGTTACTTGGCCGTCAAATGGAGCTTTCTCATTGGTTGGAATAGAGATATTATATACAAGCGGTGGAGTGCGTTGCAACAAAATGCAGCAGATTTTAACAGTGTATGACACGGTCAATTCCCCGTGATATGGAGCATTCTCATTGGTCAGAAGAGAGACATTCTATAAAAGTAGTGGAGTGACGTTGCAGTAAATGCTGCAGATTTTTAACAGTGAAGTCAATTAAAATCAATTTTCAGATTCGTTAAAATCGTCTGCTTTTGGCGAGGAAATGCACTACTCGCCAAATCCCGCGTCGCTTTCAGCTTTTCACGCCAATTATTCCAAACTATTTTATTTTTTTACATATCTAATAATGTAATTCCGCCGCTAATTTTCACTGATCCTTTATTACCTTACATGAGTAGTTTAATTCGTATTTTTTTCAAAAAATTCTGAGTATGCCCCCAATGGAGACCTTCCTTGTGAGTAGCTTATTTAAAAATATTTAACACGTATATTTTCGTTTTTCAATCTCATATGTATTTCTCGAGTTATTCGACCGTTTCCAGACTTTTCCGACACCCTGTATACTAGCGAGCTACGCCCGCTAGCTGGGCCACTTTTTCCAAACGAACGTCGATATTCAGCAGTATATAATAAGCAAAAAATTTCATTTAATAAGCAAGTCTTGGAGTTCGAATCCTCAAGCACAAAAAAGTAAATTAAAGAGCTATGGTTGTTATGCGCCTATTATGCCGTTAAAAATATGTGATTTCGCACGGTGGGCGCTACGCGCACTTGAATAAAAAGATTGTGTATCGGAGCCATGGTCGCTTCGCGCCCATCGTCCCGTTAAAAATATTTGGTTTTGCACGGTTGGCGCTACGCGCCCATAAGACATTTTTTCATATTTTTTGGTTCATCAGAAGCAGACTTTTACGCAGATTCTGAATATGTAATCAGTTTTTTCTACTTTAAAAACTGTCTGCATGATGGTTTAAGAAAAAACGCGTAAAAAAAAAGTTTCGGTATTTTTTCTCTGCGGCGGCCTGTTTTATTTCTAAGTTCAATATTTTAGCGAAAACTATGGTAAATAATCGACGGCAAATCAAAAAAATTGATGTGGAACAAAGCGCACTTAGCGCGGGGAGAAAAAGAGGTTTTCGGCTGGTTCTTCTTTTTGTGCTCTTAGCCAAAGGGGAAAAGTTCTAGTCATTCACCGCAAGGTGGCGCAGCGTATCTGCTTGGGAGCTCTTTTTGGGAAATGAGACGTTTTGCGTTCTGTTTCCCGAGGGGGTTTTAATTCATAACTTTTTTAATTTTGGTCCCACGGTCTCGAAAATGCCCGAAATGACTTTCCCGGAATTATTCGAATCGAAAGACACCTCTCGCGACTTCCAACTCGCCCGCGTTGCGAACTGTAATCGGCTTCAAGCAGACAGACAGACACGCAGAGGCACACGGATTTTATTAGTATAGACTAGCGAGCTACGCCCGCTAGCTGGGCCACTTTTTCCAAACGAACCTCGGTATTAAGCAGTATATAATAAGCAAAAAAATTCATTTAATAAGCAAGTCTTGGTGTTCGAATCTTCAAGCACAAAAAAAAGTAAATTAAAGAGCCATGGTCCCGTTAAAAATATGTGATTTCTCACTGTGGGCCACGTGCACTTGAAAAAAAAAAGATTGTGGATCGGAGCTATGGTCGCTTCGCGCCCATAGTCCCGTTAAAAATATTTGGTTTTGCACGGTGGGCACTACGCGCCCATAAGACATTTTTTCGTATTTTTTAGTTCATCAGAAGCAGATTTTTAAGCAGATTCTGAATATGTAATCAGTTTTTTCTACTTTAAAAACTGTCTGCATGATGGTTTAAGAAAAAACGCGCAAAAAAAAGTTTCGATAGTCCTGTTTTATTTCTAAGTTCAATATTTTAGCGAAAACTACGGTAAATATTCTACGGCAAGTCAAAAAAATTGATGCGGAAAAAAACGCAATTAGCACCGGTAGAAAAAGCGGTTTTCGGCTGTTTCTTCTTTTAGCCAAAGGGGAAAAGTTCAGGTCCTTCACCGCAAGGTGGCGCAGTGTTCTGCTTCGGAGTTCCGTTTGGGAATTGAGATATTTTTCGTTCCGATTCCCAAGGGGTTTTTAATTCATAACTTTTTTAATTTTGGTCCCACGGTCTCGAAAATGCCCGAAATGACTTCCCCGGAATTATTCGAATCGAAAGACACCTCTCGCGACTGCCAACTCGCCCGCGCTGCGAACTGTAATCGGCTTCAAACAGACAGAGGCGCACGGATTTTATTAGTATAGATACTAGCTGGCTTCGCCCGCTAGCGGGCCTCTCCTTTTATACGTAAATCTCGAAGCGAACGAACGTCGAACCGTGTCCCCGCTGCGATTGCCTGCACCTGCTGCACCCTATAGCGTGCATGCTGCTTACCCACTGCCAAATATTCCCCTTTTATTCCAAAGAAACTCGAACCGTATTCTCTGGACCAGCGGGTGCGTATAGCAGACGTGCTGCGCACGCACTGCCCAATTATATCGGGGCTTCTAATAATATGAAATCTTAAAGCGATCGAACGAACCTTGAACCATGTCCCTGCTGCCTACGGCACGGTATAACATTCGTGCTGCGCACGCACTTTCAGATGTACTCCTTTTCGAACGAAACTCGAAACTTGTCCCTGCTGCTGATGGCAGCGTATAGCAGGCGTTCTGAGAGCCCCTCCTTTTTACCGGGGCCACTAATTATGTGAAATTTCGAAGGGAACAAATCTCAAACTGTTCGAGGTCCTCGAATCCACATAAAATGTAGATCCGAACGAAACCTGAACCGCGACCATGCTGCCTACAGCAGCATATATCAGGGGTGCTGCGCACGCACTGCCGAATGGCCTTTTCCTTTTCGAACGAACTTCGAAGCGAACGGAACTCGAATCATGTCCCAGATGCGTTACGGTAGCCTATAGCAGAATAGAACCTGCACGCACTGCCGAATATAACCCTCCTTTTTGAACGAACCTTGAAACAAACGGAACTCGAACCGTATCCCTGCTATCTATACGGCAGCCCGATAGCGGGCGAATCCAGCAAGTTTTAACTAATTCGCGTTACATTAGTACCACATTCCAACACAAGGGAGCACCTCCTATTTTTAAAAAAGCTGTATCTGAATGAAACTCCAGTAAACAACCAATCAGTAGATATGTTACTGGGGGTGGGGGCGCTTTAAAACAAGATTTAAAATTTTTGCAAAAATTACTGTTCGTAAGTTGTTGCATTTAACGGGGTATACTTTTTTTTATAAATTTATATTATGTGCCATAAACTATTTTGAAGTTTCAAAAAGATCAACCTAGAATTTCTTTTATATTTCCTGATTTTGTTCCCCTCCTCTTCCTCCCTAAAATATAACTTTTTAAAAAATTTATACAGTGAAACCTCCAAATAAAGAACACTCCGAATAAGGGACACCTCTATTTAAGGGACAAAAATTCCGGTCCTATGGGACCCATAGGTGTCCCTTATTCGGAGGTTTCACTGTATCATGTGTCAAACTATCAGAACATTTCAAACAGTTCCAGCAAGAAATGAATATTTTTACAAAAATTACTATTAGGAAATAGTGGTATTTGACGCGGCATCTTTTTTCTTAAATATTGATCACCATGTTTTATTATGTTTCTAAAAATTTTGAATAGTTTGCGTAATAATGGTAATATTTAACCCGGGAGAACTCGCTATGAGAATTTCTCTCACGGTGCCCAATTCTTTTCTTTTACTTTACAGTCACTTAATATCAATTTTTTTGTTTAGCTTCGCATTTTTATTCAAAAAAGAGGTAAAGTAATCGAAATCACATTTTGAAATTTTATTAAAATGATAAACAGTCTTAAAAAATAGTCTTAAAAAGGGTACGATGGAGAAAGAAAATCTCACGCGCGAGTTCTTGCGGGTTAATTAGCAGCTAAAACGTTAAGAAACGCTGAAGTTTAAAAAAAAAAAAAAAAAAAAAAAAAAATTAGCGCCTTTCTTTCTCCTCCCTCCCCTCACCCTAAATTTCAAGTGCCATGCTTTATTTAAGAATTTTCTTGTTTTTAAAAGGGATCGGATGTTTAGTTTTTTAATATCAACAATTTCGCGTGAAGTAATGTGGACAAAAACCAATATCTGTTACGAATTTAAAATGGATCTTTTCATAAAACCGAAAGTTCTTATCCGATTGAAAAAATAGAGACGCATTCTTAAACAAAATGAAAATTTACATCGAATTTCTGAAAAATCCGAACTCAAAAATCGATATTTTAAAATATTTGATTCCCCTATAAAAGTTCTGAGTTCACTTTTAACTTCACCAATGCACTTGTTTTATCCAATCTCATTGAAATTGAAGCGGCAAAGAAAATAAATTTTTAAGATTTCCATAAAAATTCATAATTTTGGTTCTAATTGGGCAGCCGCAGCGAACACGATTTTTAGAAAATATGAAAGTAGATTTTTTTTCTACATCTAATAGTAAAAGTTTCAAATTTCAGAGATGCATCGAAGGAAAAAAAAATAAAATACAGACCTCTGAAAATTTTCCTAGTACAGTAGACTCTCTCAAATCCGCAAACCAGAAATCCACAACTCTCTAAAGTCCGCACATATTTTATAGATGTAAACAATGAAACTTTCAGTTCACAAAATTTGATTTTTTTTAGTTTTGTATGAATTCCATGTATTTTTTAATTTGTAATTTTCTTAATAATACTCTATTCGTGTTTTTTTCATGAAGAAAGAATACATTTTTTTGGAAAAAATTCAAGATATTTCTGATATTACAGGTAATCACAATCTTCTTACCAAATATATTTATGCATTAATCAAGATTTTTTTGCTTATTAAGCCTGGCTAAACTTGAAAAAAAAAATCCTTATTTTATGATTTTGATGTGAATTTGTAATGTACTTTTATGAGCCAAGTTTTGTTGAATAATTTTATAAAAATACATTTAATCTTTATAATGTATATTTAATCATACACTATTGATTATTAACTTGACCTTTGCTATTAGTAATTTAATCATTTTAAAAATTATCTAAATTTTTATTATTTTAGTTTATTACTTATTTTAATATTTTATTATATTGTAAGCATTCATGGTAGTTCTGATTGCACTATTAATTGTACTCAAATTACTGTTTAAAAAATGTAAACAAAGCAATGACCAGAAATCCACAAAATTCTAAAATCCACACAACCTCTGGTCCCAAACTGTGCGGATTTGAGGAAGTCTACTGTAAAAGAATTCACATGGCACAACAGGTGAGATAAAATGATATGAAAGTCCCTCAGACATGCGTCTCGGTACAGATTGAAATAATTTATGCAATAAATGAATTTTTAATCGATTTTTAAGGATATTTCGAGAAATAATGGGGCTGTAAAATTAAATTAGAATTTTGGAGACCTCTTTCAATTTCACCTTCATTCGTGCAAGTTGCGTGTTTATGGCTTTTTTAGAACGAAAAATATCGCCTTTTAAAGATTTGTCTGGTACATAAATTCCGTTAAATTGACACCCTATTTTTGATCCAATTAATCTGAAATTCATTAAAAAGGAGGTTTTTAATTAATTTCGTCGCTAATTACTGCCGGATTTTTTCGAGACATCCATTTTTGGATGCACCGAAAAATTAGTTTTTTTATATATATTTCATGTGTTGATGCGTGAAACAGGAAAAACGTTTTTGAGGCTTCAAGGGGGTTTTGCACACAGACAGACAGACGTTTACCACTATTAATAGAAGTGAAAATCGTAATAATAATTTTATTCATAATTTTTTTCATAAGTATACAACAGCTATTGCACAAATATCTGAATATTTTTAAAACATCGTTATCGTACGAATGCACCTCATTTGCTACGTTTGACGTGCAATTTCCATTGTTTAATTTCTCAAACGCTCTAAATGTGGAATTCACGAGCAGACAAAAAAACACTAATTACAAGGAGAAAAAACACACATGGATATAGTGAAAAGTGAAAAAGAAAAAAGAGGGCATACATCTAACTCGTAAAACTAAAATGTTTTCTGTGCATGGAATTTTAATTCCGTAAGCTCTGAAATCAAAGATAGATGGCGCTTTAGAAAAACATCATTAAATTTGTGAAATGTCATGGAGAAAAACTATTTTTTGTTATTATTAAAAGTTGACACGCCCGGTGTTCCCCGGTCCCGTTATATTAACCTTAAACAACACTTCAACTTTGTATGATTTTTTACTTTTTAAAAATCTTTTAAATGAACATAGTTTCGGGGACCTTATTGATATCCGTATATCGTTCCCAAAGATTTTCTTTCCAAACGAATCAAGGATCCAAGTCCCCACAACTAAAGTAGCATACACTGAAAGTAAAAATTAAGCCTATAATATCTAAAAAAAAAAAAAAATAATCACGAATAATGCTCGAAAATGTTAGTTTCTGAAGTCTAAGAGAAAATTTAATAATACAGAATTGTTATCTAAGTTGATTGAACCGAAACCCATTGAAACGATGCCTTTAGAATCGAATTAAGAATGCTTCCTCAAGCGGTAGAAGGTACTCAAACCTGCAATTTTCACGAATTAATTTTAACAATAACACAGTATTTAATAAATGAAAACTTTTAGATAAATTTACTTTTAAAGTAACGTGATTTCTAATTTACAGCTATAGTGAGTAAAAAGCAAGTATTTGACCAAAAAGGAGATTAATGTTCGAAACAGGTGGTAGCTGCGGTAAGAAAAAGGTCTAGGTCCTTGGGTACAAGATCTTAATTGGATTGTAATTGGTAGTTTTAAAGTACCTAAAGGACGCTAAAGCTATGTTACAGAAAATTGTAACATAATCGGATCATTCTTCAAAAAGCTGCTAAAAAAAGAACCAAAGAAGGAGATTAATGATCAAAATTCGTAGTAGCTGAAATCTTACTTGGTAACAAAATAAAGTTGGTAGCTTAGGAATAAGCTTGGTAAAGGGGTTAAGATAGGTAGCTTACCCCTTTTCATCTTCTTCATTTTGAGGGACCTTTCTCCACTTTGCTAATCTGACCTTTTTTACTTTTCAGTTATGAACCTGGACTCCCGAGGCCCGTTTCAGAGCCTCTTTAAGATTTTGTGGTAAAAATTGTTAATAAATTGCTTCCATATAATTCGATCTTCATTTTTGAGATTCCTATTCGTTTTATATATTTTCAAGATTTTATATTCCATACAAGATACTGGGACCCCCTAGGGAATCATAGGGTTCAGCCCGGGCCTCTTGACCTTTTTGTGCGCCAAACATTTTTTATTCCCTAAATTTCTCACCCTCTCAGTACAAAGTTGAGTCTTGGACTCTTCTTCCAGGACCAACACGCTGATATTTTTATTCGGGCCCTAAGGTCCTTTTTAAACATTTACCCAATCTTGGTGCATTAAAAAAATATTATTCGAATGAATAATTCATATTCTATGCCTAATTTTGACTAATTAAAGATCTAAAGCACTAAAACACACTAAAATATTTTAAAACGTTTCCATGTTAGGGTCCTGGTTTCAATTGTCAGTTGGGCTCTCCAGGGCCCCCTATTATAGCTCCCTTAAAAATGGTCCAATTCACTAGCTTTTTTTCCTAGCAACTTGTTAGGCCCTCCAGCTACTACGTGAACGCAAAAAAATTTCTCGGACTTTAACTACCACTAATTTTGAATAGTAATCACTTTCTGGGGGACCTTGTTGCAGCTTCTTTAACCCTTTTAGCTCTGATGGTTGAATTTTCTACCAATTAATTTTAATTTCGAAATGTCATAACGGCACCAGAAAATTCGACCAATTTTATTTGAGAAAGGTTTAATACATTTTTTTTCGTGTATATCGTTAACCGATTTTTTCTTTGAAAAATACTGGTGCCAATGTGAAATTTGGAATTTTGAAGATATTTACCCACCAAAGCTCAAAGGGTTAAAATTGCTTTCAATTTTATTTAACATAGTTTTAGCGTTCTGTCGTAATTTTAATAACTACAAAGAATATTTTTATACCCAACTACATGTTACATAAGTTCCTGGCCACTTCGGGCCCGGTACAGGGCCCCTTGACGTTTTAGTAATAATAAATTGTTAATAAATTGCTTCCTTTTAGTCCGATCGTCACTTTTAGGATTCTTTACCCATTAAGATATTTTAAAATTTTGACATTCCATATAAGACACTGTGGTCGCCTATAGAATCATAGGGTCCTGTCAGGGCCCCTGAGACAAACATATTTCACTCCCTAATTTTCTCACCTTCTCAGTGCAAAATTTTTAAAGTTGAGTCTTGGAATCTTCTTCCAGAAACAATAGCCTCATATTTTTAATCAGTCCCTAGAGGCCTTTTTTAAACATTTACTCAATCAATTTGTGCATTTCTTTAAAATATTATTCAAACGAATAATTCACACCCTATGTTTACTTTTGACTAATTGTAGATATAAAGCACAAGTGCTAAGCCATTTTAACATATTTTCCTTTTAGGGACCTCTTTTTAACTGTCATTTGGCCTCTTTGGGGCCCTTATTATAAATCCTTTAAAAATGGTCTAATTCACTTGCTTTTTTTAACAACATCTTAGGTCTTTCAGCTACTACAAAAAATCTCAGAATCTAGCTACCATTAATTTTGAATATTAATCGCGTTCTTGGGGCTGTTGGTGCAATTTCCTTAAAAATGATCTGATTGCTTGCATTTTTTTAAACATAGTTTTAGCATCCTCCCATTACTTTAATAACTACAAAAATATTTTATATCCAACTACATGCGAAATAAGTTCCTGATATAATTGAGATATTAAACTGCCCCCGCTCAATCCAATCTTCATTTTTGGAACTCTTTTTCCATTTAGTTAATGCCATGTTCTTACATTCCTTTTAAGACCCTGGGGCCCTCTATGGTCCCGTAGGGACCTTGAATTTTTTGTTCGCCAATCGCCATGCATACATATCTCACTCCGTCATTTTCGTACCTCTCAGTGTATAATTTAAAAAGTTGAAATTTGGTCTCTTCTTCCAGGCAGTGTTTCATTCACACACTTTTCTCCGCGAGGGACTTCTGTGGCTCCGAGGAAGGGGAATTGCACTTTTTAACCATTGAAAACCCAACATCTTAAATTTTCCGGGGGGGGGGATGTCCCCCCAGGCCACCCCCTGAATTCAACACTTCTTCCAGGACCTATACCCTGATATTTTTATTGTGTTCCCAGGGCCTTTTCTAAAGCATTTACTCAATTTTTTATACATTTCTTCAAAATATTATTTTAACGAATAATTCATAGCCTATTATTAATTTTGACTAATTGTAGATCTAAAGTGTTAAGTACTAAGGAATTTTAACTTTCTCCATGTTATGGCCCCTTTTATAACTATCAGTTGTTTCCTTTTGGGTCCCTTATAGCTCCCTTAAAAATGGTTCATTTAACTAGCTTTTTTTTTCAACAAGTTCTTAGGTAATCCAGCTAATACATAAACGACAGAAATAAATAAATAAAATAAAAACTATATTTTAGCTACTACGCATTTTGTATACGTTCTTGGGGGGGGGGGCTTTGTTGCAGCTTAAAAAAATGATTCGGATTGCATGCAATTTTCTTTAACTTCGTTCGAGCGTCAACCGATTATTTTAAAAACTATTAAAAAAATATTTTTATACTCAACTACATGCCATTTAAGTCCCTAGCACCTTGCAGATACCTGGTTAAGTTTTTCCATCCTAAATGTTTAATAATCTGCTTTCTCTTAATCCGATCTTCATTTTTGGAACTCTTTTTCCATTTAGTTATTTTAACGTTTCTATACATTCCAGTTAAAAGTCTGGGGCACCCCAGGGGTCCTGGTCCTTAAAATATTAAAAATCTGAGCCTCAGGTGCATTAGGGCCTGTCTTGAATTATCTTCACCTAAATTTTCAGGCTTCGACGTGCGGTAGATTTTGCTTAGCCATCGCAGACACACACACACAGACAGACAGAATTATTTGCTATTAGTATAGATTGTTAAATTGCATTAAAATCGCGTTATTTATAAAATGTACTTTAAAAAAAATTTGAAGCTATATATTAAGCAATTTTTCCTTAATATGAGAAATTTAATTATATCGATATTATTATTATTTTTTGAGTAAACAGCTTTTATAACGAACCTTAATTTAAAATAGCTAAAAAATAACATAGAAATAAAGAAATTGTGGTAAATTTTACAAAAAAGAACCATAATCGTTTTTCTGTTTGGCTTTTCAAATGTTTTGTAAATAAGGCATTTGTAATGAAGCACCTTTAATCGTAAGAATCTAAAGTTTTGTGAAATTCTTTGCATAGTTCTTGAGATAGATGCCCCACAAAATTTTTGTCACTTACCAGACAGACATTTTGTAAAAACAAGATTTTTTTTGTTCTCTGACCTCTAAACGTACAAATTCGTCAAAAACTGGATTTCGAAAATTTTTACGAATCCAGTACTTTCTTCTTGTAAAGATAAACGATGGTAAAAAGAGCACTTTTTGTTCCTGTTCGAGTCAACAAATGGCGATTACATGAAAGTCTGTATGCGATTAACTAAAGAAGTCATATTTTAGTTACATTATGACTCTAATAATTGATTAATTTGTAGTGTTGGTGTTATTTCGCATCGACTCTTTTGTTTTTGGCTACAGCTTTTTTCAGGGATTCTGAAGTAAACTGTTGATATATACGACCAGATTTTTATTAATGAATCGAGATCAGTAAAGATGGCTTTTCGAAGAATCACATTCCGATTAATTAAAGAAGTCATCTTTTGAGCATGTCATGATTTTGACACTTGTGGCAGTTTAAGATATCACTATTCACATCAACTGACTGCGAAACTTTTCTCTTAGAAGAGTTCTAAAGTAAACCGATAATATTATAATAGACATCCGGATTCATGTCATTGGTCCAAGTGTCGAAAAGGTATTTTTTTTAAACTTTCTTAGTCTTTAATACGATTACTTGTTAATTATTCCCTCTCTCGAAAAAGCCTTATTAAAAGCAATTAACGCTGTTAGATGTTCCACATGCAATGAATGATAATTCACACTTATCTGAAAATCTTATCTAAAATGAAGTGCCTGATTTACGGCAGGGCATACGGGTGCAAGCCCAGGGCCCCTTTCAAATGCTGTTGAAGATTTTTCAATTTCATGTCCAAAACCTGATGCAGCTCTAACATCCAATGGAATTTTACTTTTCTTTCTAAGTTCTATTGTATTCTAATGCATATTTTGTCTGAAACATCCATATTTAATTACTTTATTACAATGAATATTTTCTTTATATCTTTACATTTAAAAAATATATTGTATTTTTAATTCTTATTTAATCTTGTTCCAGGTCTTTTCATATTTATTTGGGGAGTTAGTGAGCGTAGTTCGTAGGCGACAGAATCCCCCTCCCTCTAATATTTTAAATAATTGTACCTTGGTATTAAGGAAAATTTATTATTAGTTGTTGCATACTTTATAAATATGTAGACTTGCATAGGATGAGATAATCAGTTCCACACAATTTATTATAGAACGTTTAATCAATTAAATTTCATATTTGTGAAATTATTAATTAAATGTAAATTATTGATTATCAAATTTAATTTTTTAATGGATATTTTTAAAGTAAGTCTTAAAGTTAAGTGGTGGTTATCTTAGTAAATACATTTTAGAATATATTTCTTTTATTCAATCTATCTGTATGCATCGGTGCAAGGGAGCCCCAGCAAGCATCTGTGTTCAGGGCCCCCAAATTTGTAAATACAGTTGGCAAAAAAAGTATTTGTACACCCTAAATTTTTTTTATTTTTAACTAAATAAAAACAGATATTTTGTCAAAAATAGTTTTAATACAGTCTATTTACCATGTGTTTTAAATTACACAAAAGAAAATTTCGATAAAGATGTAAAATAATTTTCTAATAGGAAAAGTTTAAAAATTTTTTGCAAAAAAAGTATTTGTACGCTTTCTCCATCCTGATATGTAGAGTGTTTTATAGTGTTTATGGTTCAAAGGACTACTTTTACAGAAACTGTTAATAATTTTTAACTTCTGTTTGTCTGACATTTAATCTAATTTGCTCTTGAAGTAATTGAGTATAAAACCTAAAACTAGAGAGGCACCTCTAGATATATGAAATCCTATGATTGACCATAATAAAAATTTAAATTCGCAACAAGAATTTGTAAAAGCTATTAAATTACCATTTACAACTATTGGATGTATAGTGAGAAACTATGAATAAATTAAAAGCATCGAAATTCAATGAAAACCAGGACTTCTCAGCAAACTAACAATGAGGGAAAAAGGGATTGTTGTTAAAAAAGCTTTAAAAAATCCTATGCGTTCGGTTCAAAAATTTGTTAGAGACCTTGTAACATCTTCTCGCATCAGAGTAATACCTCAAACAACAAAAAATATTCTTCTCAATGCAGATTTAAAAGGAAGAACCTCAAGGAAAAATCCATTCATCAGCGAAACAAATAGGCGAAAACGCATTGTATTCGCTTTCGCATACAGAAGTAAATCATTGGATTTGTGGAAAACAGTAATTTTTTCTGATGAGGGAAAATTCGGAATTTTCTTACCACCAAGCATTCGAAAAAATTGGCGTAAAAATAAAACTGTTCTAGATCCAAAACGTATACTTCAAACTATTAAGCATGTTGGGCGGGAATATTATAGTTTTGGGGTGTATAGCTTCTAATGGAGCAGAACATTTAAAATTTATTGACAATGGAAGGACAGGTTTAACATACATTGATGTGTCGCGGCATAATTTATTCAACCGTGCTAAGAAATTATGCGTAGAGGAAGCTTTTCACTTTCTGCATGATAACGACCAAAGCATACTGCTGTGATCACCAGCATAAGGTTACTACAATACTCGAAGACGATTGCTAACTCCTCTAAAATCTATACACTTGAATCCAATAGAAAATTTGTGGATGCTATTGGATGCAAAAATCCGAAAAAAAAATATGTATCAGTAAAAAACAGTTTTAAAGAAGTTCTTATTGTGTCATGGAATAACATTAACCAGACCGCTACAAAAAAGTTGGTGGAATCTATGTCACACCATCTAGAAGTAGTCATAAACGCTAAATGAATTCACACAAAATATTAATTTGTATCATTTTAATAAATTTTCCTTAATTATATTACATTAATATAGTGTACAAATACTTTTTTTGCATTATATTTTTGTATATTTGTTTATTATAATGAAAAAATCGATTTGTTTAATTTTGTTTTTGCTTCTATAATATTATAATGCATTAAATTAATGTATTACAGTACTTTTTACTTAAATCTTTTGTTTAATTTCATTATAATTAAAAAATTAAGTGTACAAATACTTTTTTTGCCAACTGTAGGTTCCTTCTAAAACGTACATAAACAATTGCTCTAGTTAGATTTCAATTACAGTCATAATCAGCCTTATTTTTATTGATTGCGACTAATCAGAATCGTTTGTATTGTGATGAGAGTGCCATATGCTCCAAAAAGTTTAACAGGAGAATTACTTTAAAAGAAACTACATCCTATGAGAAAAAGTTCTACAAAAAATCCGAAGGTTTCACACTAAAGTGGCAGTTGGGGGACATCAGAAAAATAGTCCCGAAACATGCGGATATGAATGTGCAGGGGGGGGGGGGCATTAAAAAAACAGGGGGTGCGCCGCATTTTGCGCACGCGCACACGCAAGGGGCCCCGGAAAGACCGAGGCGCCCGACGCTGTAATCAATCATTTTGTTTCGACATTTTCTGTATTGGCTCTGAAGACAGAGGCTGAGGGGAGAAGGGTGCTGCTACGGGATTGTAAGGCAACCTATCTACTTTTCATCATACTTGTTTCTGAACAGCAAAACTGTTTCACAAATGAAAACTTCTTCGGCCGAGTGACGTCAGGAAAAAATGATGGAAAAAAAGGCAAATAAAAATTTAGATCCTACGTTTATGTTGAATGGATTTATTCTTTTGTAAAGTTTTGTTAGTGACATGCTTGCACACGTGGACGACTAGGAATGCACATGCTCAGAATTAAATCACGAGGTGACGAATCCAATGCTTTAGGACCCTTGATTTTGGGGGCTCCGAATTTTTTTATTTCATGAAATACTTATAATATTTTTAATTAGAGCTGCTTATCGTAAATTATATTAATATCTATCTATGCCTGGCAATGTAAGAAACATTTTTTTAACTTTGTCCTAACATACTGATATGTTAACGATTATATCAGGTTTAGCGATACATTTTTTCGTGCTAAATATTAATATTTTGCTTGATTTTTCATTATAAAATGAATATGCAAAAGTTTTTAGCATTTTAGTGACTATATTAATTATTTTGTAATTTGAGAGTAAAATGACGTTAAAAGAATAGTCATAATTAAATATGTTCATATATTTATTATATATATGTCTCTAAATTATAGGGACAATATAGCGACTAGATACTACATTGAGTTGAACGGAGTACGGGAATACCTTCTCACGATTTCAGACTCCTTATAGAGATATAGATATATTCTCGTTGAAAAAGTTTAAAAATATTCAGATTACAAGTTATTATCCAAAAGTTAACCCATTCGTGTCCAGCATCTTTTGCGTAAATTTTATTTGGTTGGCACCACTATTTTTAGAAGATTTAAGTTTAGTTCATTAATCACGAAAATGCATCATTTAAATAAAATAATTATTGCTTTTCTTTTTTACCGGTGTCAAAAACAGTGCTGAATGCACCTTTTGAAGCGTCCCTAAAAAGGGACGTTTGGCACTAATGGGTTAAAGTTCAGGTAAACATCTCAGATACTGCACTCTACTTAGGTGTGTGTTGGGTAACCGGCTCCTGTTAATTTGATTCTAATGGTCTTACTTACTTTAATTCTCTGTATGACCTTACCCAAAAAAATACTTCAGAGATGGAGGGGAGGATTTGGGTCCAGAGTTTTACCCTTGTCTTATTTTAGATTAGTTTTGCCAAATAAATTGACGCAAATGTTAAGAGTCATATTAAGCTTTTCTATGAATTCAAGTAATTCAATTTAACATATTTTTTATAGGCCTTTTTCAGTGCAAGTAAAATTATAACATTTAAAAGCTTCTTTGGCGATGTATTGAAATTAGTGTCAATCAAAATGTCTGAAATGTTGTACATATGATTGTTTTCAGATGTTGTAATGCCAAAAATATGTTTCAGCTTCATACGTTAGAACTGTTAAGTTTGTGGATATTTTTAACGAATTTATGGCATTCTTCAGGAATTTGTGCTGAACAACTCTGATGACCTACATCAAGCTGTATATGCATTTTATTTTGGCATTCTGTTTTTTTACAGAGTTCCACCAATTCCAAAAAAATTGAATGAATTTCAATTATTCATCATACTAATGTGGAATCAAACAGTATAGTTATGTCAGCTCAGAACTTCGGTAAAAAAGTCTTAGCTGTTGTTAGTTTTCAAAATCTTGGCCATCTTCACCGATAGTTAATAGCATATTTATAGTAATTCTGACAGAAATTTTGGGCGGAACACTGGTGTTGAAAATTAAGGATAAAAAGAAAAAAAAACTGTTTTAAAGTAGTTTAACTGTAATAAAAAAAATGCATTGCATTAACAAGAGAAATGTGTTAGCGCTTTGCTCTGAAAAAAGTAAAACAAAATAAAGCTTTTTCGTAAAAGAACAAATATATAACTTAAAGAAATAAAAGAAAAGGTACCTTGATTTGGTTAATTGAATAAATACATCTGACCTGTGCACTTGACAACGTGCGCCTGCTTATAAGTCATCGTCAATATACAGGGACAAGATAGCATAAAGGGGTTTATAACGCCAGAGAATGACAACTGGGAACTCCACAAAAAAATGCGTAACGGAGCCAGCGGGATTCGAACCCGCAGCCCATCTACACTTTCAAATGATTAGCGGTGTGGTGCATCAATTACTTTGTCAGTAAACCCAAGAACTTTGATAAAAAATTCTGGTGCCTGAATTTTCCATTTCCTCCTCTTTTTATTCAAAATCTCTACTGATTTGAATAGAAAACTGGATAAAATTTTCCAAAAAAATTAAGATAAGTAGATTTCAAGTAGTAAAAGTAATGTTACACACCAATAGAGTCGCATTTTTAAAGCATCACAAACGTAAAAACGAATTGAATATTTCCAACTGAGCGAAAAATTGCCCAGGCCGGGAAACGAACCCAGATCCTTGGCTTACAAGACCAATGCCTTACCGTTTATAACCGACGGCCAATGCCTGCCGTTTATCGCCCAGTTAGCTTAAATGGTAAAGCATTGGCCTTGTAAGCCAAGGATCTGGGTTCAATCCCCCCCCCCCCCTGGGCAATATTTCGCTCAGTTGGAAATATTTAATTCGCATGATTAATTTGCCAACCAGTTTGATTGTGTTAAAATAAAAGTACACCACAAAAGTATTAATATATTAACTACATGGTATAAGAAGTAAGAAGTTTATTAGTAAGAAAATAAATAAAAGTCATTGCAGAATTTTGCACATCAGCAAATTGAAATAAAGTCATTAATTAATAAGCGCGATTCTACCTTTAAACAATTCACATAAAAACTACGATAAAGAAAAAAATTATTTATCAAAACATCTACCTATTTCTTTAAACAAGTAATTTTGAAACAAAAAAATCAATAGCAATTCAAACGACTCTTAAACAATTTGCTTGCAATTGTGCAAAAAAAATCTAATGCTGTTATTTTTTATTACTTGCTGTGTGCCAGTTGGCGAATTGTAATGAGAGGGTTTACCCACAAGGGAGAATATTAAGTGACAAGCGCATTCAAGTTCGAGGCTAACGAAAAAGACAGGTTATCGCGGTTCATTTCTAGTATCTTTTTTTACGGACCACTGGAATCACGTGAGGCTCGAATGCACCAATGCAGGCACACCAAATGAGCATTACGTCATTCTAGCGGTCTGCGAGGCTCACGAGAAAGACAGGCTACCGCGGTCCATTCCACGTATCTTTTTTTACAGACCGCTGGAGTCACGTGATGCTCGAATACACCAATGAGGGAGCACGAATAGAGCACTACGTCGTTCTAGCGGTCTGTAAAAAGAGATACTTGAGATCCACCGCGGTACACTGATAAAAATTTGCTGCATTTTGCTGCAACGCACTCCCCTGCTTGTATAGAAAACGGTTACTTGGCCGTGAAATGGAGCTTTCTCATTGGTTGGAATAGAGATATTATATACAAGCGGTGGAGTGCGTTGCGGCAAAATGCAGCAGATTTTTATCAGTGTAGCCTGTCTTTTTCGTTAGCCTCGAGCGGTCTGTACCTGGAATGAACCGCAGTAGCCTGTCTTTGCTAGCCTCGATTCAAGTTAATCTTACCATATCTATTTAAGTGTTTTTGTAAATAAGAGTGTTGACATACTAACATGGAGTATATTGATAGATTAGAAGTGTTTGTTCAAAATGCTTCAACCCACGCTCAAAAAGTGAGCAATACTCATATGGCAACGTCTGTTAAACGAGTGATACACGTCAACAAACGTAGCTCGACGATGGTGGCAAGCTTGCAAAAATTGTGTCCAAAATCTTCTCAACTAATCAAATTTTATTACATGTTGACACAATAAGCATGCAACTTACCAGCCACTTACCAAAGTGACCAATCCTACCGATCGATTGTAGGGCAGTATGAATTGAAAATTAAGGCGAATTGTGACGTCAGCTACAGTTCAACAGGTTAGTTTTCGTTGGTGAAACAATGGACCAGTAGCATTTCCAGAGGCGGATTACCCATTAGGCTGAGTAGGCTGAAGCCTAGGGGCCCAGAAGAAAAGGGGGCCCGGTGCTAAAATTTTCCTAATATAAAGAACAAGAAAATATTCTTTTACACTGGTCGGACATTAATATTTAATACAAAAGACAAAAGATGTGCGAAATACTTTATCGTAATCATTTATATTTTTATTATCAATGATTTATGAGTTAATGAAGTAAGCATGTGATTTAATTTTTCCAGTATATACCTCTGTGAAGGAGTGAAAGGGGGCCCTCAGAAAGTCAAGCCTAGGGGCCCGGATGGTAGTTAATCCGCTTCTGAGCATTTCTGACGTCAAAGAACGTCACAACAGATTTCAGCTAATCAGCTTCTCTATTTATCCCACAAGCGTTCACAAAAAGCCAATCAAATACCGCAACGCTTGTGGGAAACATTGGAAACTCCGCCCCGTGCTAGTGGTCAATTCGCCTACACTGTTAAAAATATCGGGAAAAATTATCTCTGTTTTTAAAGACTATTTTCTGACCAATGGAAATGTGCCATAGGTGGTTATGGAGCGTTCTTTTTGGTCAGAAAATAGATAGTCTTAAAAAAAAAAAAAGGTAATATTTCACGATTTTTTTCATCCGTATTTGTGAATCTAAATTAACAGCTCTCTAAAGTAAAAAACAGATAAAGGGCTCTTTAGTCATTTAAGGTGCCTTTTTATTTGTGCAAAATCAATGAATGTGCTGAAAAAAAAATTAGCCATTTTTAAATTGATATACTTACTCAAGGGATAATTCTTTTGACGTACTGTTTTCATTTTTGGTTATTGGAAAAATTAAATATTAATTTCTTTTCAAAATTAGCAAATATAATTTAAAAAATAATAATATTTTTTAGAATATTAAAAAGTCACCTTCGATATTTTTTACAAGAAGAATCTTATTTTAAAATTTTTCGCACTCAAAACAAAAGACCGACCGTTTGAATTGTCTTTACTTTTTCAGGAAGTTAATGAGAAGATAATGCACGAAAAATCCTTTGCGCTTAGACAAAAAACATTTGCGCTTAGACAAAAAACATTTATGTAAAACATTTTAGAATGAAAGTATAATTGCAGTTTATATAATAGAGGAGGAAAGTCTATAATTTTCAGATTTTCATATATCCTAATTTACTTTCAAACAGTAGCACGGAAGGTGTGCTATTGATGACCATTTCAGGATGTTCACAATTTACAAAAAAAAACAGATAAAAATATCATGAATTTATGATGAGCAATTAGAATAAGTTAATTAAGGAAAACAAAAGACAACCTTACGAAAAAATAACTTTTCCTTAACGTTTTTCAAACACTCAATTTGCGCTGATTAAAATTTTGTTTTCATTTAACCTCTTCAGACCTGAGCATAAAATAACTGTACAAATATATATTTATTGCTTTTGCATAATCGAGATGACACTATAGATGACAGAAAGAGTCATTTTTATAAAATCTGTACATTAGGGGACTGGTGATTTAGATTTACATGTATGGATATAAAAATACTAATCTCCTTAAAACATCAGTTAAACTATCAGTAATATAAATTTACGCAATAACAAAATTAAGGTCTTTAAACAAGTAAATGATACGCAAAACCTTTAAACTTTTTTAGTGTAAAGCATTTAAGTTAAATAATCATGAATATTTCTTACTTTCTTGCCCACAGTGTCTTTGAAGGTATTTTCGGAACTCGGATAAAAATAATATTTATTTTATGAGATAATATTCATCAGTGCTGACGTTTATTGGTTTTGTTTTAGCGCAAAAAACATTCAGCTGTATAGAAGTAAAGTAAAAATGCAAAAAATTCGAACAGTTTAGTTTTTATGAGGAAAAGAATGGAGGTACACATTTGTGTACCTCAGGTCTGAAGAGGTTAAGGGTAATTTGAAGTCCATCAAGTCAAGCCTTTCATACTCTTCCATCCAAGAAGTGTAATCAAAATTGAAATCTTTAATCAAAATTAGTTCAAGAACTATTGTAAAAACTAATTTTAACTTGCTATTTTCATTTAATTTAAACAATTCTTTCTAAAATAACATTTTGTCTATTAAAATTTTCTTACACGCAACTATATATATATGAAATTTGGTAATTGTATCATAATAATTTTAGAGGTGTTTCGATATAACACTATTATCGGAGGATCATATACCGTAAAAATTGCTAAGACGGAATCACTGGAATTGGAAGAAGTTTAATTTTAGAACAGGTTTTGTCAGTTAAATTATAGGATTGACAGGAACATGTTGGTCATAGGAGCACGTTTATATCTCAGAAATATTTTTCAAAATTTCCGACAGATGGTATTACTAGCTGGGCGAAGTGTGTGTTTTGCGTCTTCTTTCACCAGTCATCAATAATAATGTCAATAGCGATATACAGGGATCGGCAAACGATAGCCGCTAAGTTTTCAAATTTACACTCAGATAAATTTTTCACTTTTTAAAATAATCTTGTTTGATTTGTTTCTAAATCACAATTTCACATTGGTGAATAACAATCTAAAAGACCTTCGTTCAGAGCTTATTTCCTACCTACTGATTAAAAAGAGTATTTTGTTACGTCGATTAAATGAAAAAATTGCGATACACATAAAAATTTTGCTCTAGTTTGAACCAAATTTTGGTGCTCAGTATCTGTGCTTAAAAGCTGCCACTGTAAGATGGTGAAATCTCATACCACATTTGGAGCTTCCTATTTCAATCTCATCCCAACTATTTGGAACTAAGCTCCAAATATTGGCTCAAGATTTCACCATCTTACAGTGGCAGCTATTAAGCACACCAAAATTTAGTTCAAATTAGGACACGTTTTTAACAGTATATTTGGCAAGTTGAGCAATTTATCCCAGGTCCAAGAGTTTGTTTTATACATTGAAAAGTCTATAAAGGTCAATAAAATTGCAAATTTATATGTATTATTGGACAGGACGTTATTGACTAAAAGAAAAATAAGGCAAGAGAGGATTCATTAAACCAAATGCAATGAAAGACGAAGCCTGTTTCCCATTAGAAGCAGGAAG
Organism: Maratus speculifer; assembly: GCA_964019185.1. Taxonomy (NCBI): domain Eukaryota; kingdom Metazoa; phylum Arthropoda; class Arachnida; order Araneae; family Salticidae; genus Maratus; species Maratus speculifer. The sequence continues at coordinate 141,563,806 of OZ025299.1, read as the reverse complement.
CAGTCGATGCCACCAGATTTCTGTGAGGTTCACCCATATCCCAGCTTTCCGTGAGCATGGCAATCGTTTGGCGCGCTTTATCGCGACGGATTATAAGTGACGGGTGCTGCTACAGCGAGATGTAAAACCGGTAAAATACATGCCAAGTTATCGCCAATCTCCAACACCAACCGGGTTGACGGCAGTTTCAGAGTCACACCTATCCCAGAATTCTCGGCTTTCCTTGGAGCTGATCCGCTGACCGGTACTCTTTCCTTATCTTTCTTAGTACCATGCACGAATCATGTGTCATTGGGTCACAGTTCCAAAATTCTAATCTTCTTTGACCAAGGTTCACCGAGTTAAAATATTTTGAATTTTTTCATATCTTGGAGTTTTCCGGAACTAAAAATGGACAGACATTTTTTTTATATCTATCCTCTCCGAAAGCTCAGAAATTTCACCAAATTTAATATATCTAATAATTAGATGAGTTTTGGTTGTAGAAGAATAGAATTTTTACAACTTTATTAGTCAGAGCTTGGAGACAACTTTTCTAAATATAAGATCTCGAGAACCCTACAAATATTCTAAAAGTATATCTTTTTGAAAATTAATGGTTCAAAATTATTTCATCCACATACTCTTGACTTATTTTGAATACTTGCAATTTACACTGCTTACGTAACATTTAACAGGAAATAAAAGAGTAAAAGGACGTTTTAATATTTTTAGGAAATATTACATATAATTAAAAATTGACTTGATAAACCTTATAGAATCAAATCCCAACAGAGCTGAGTCTTTTTGATGCCTATTAACGAGTCAGTAGTTATTTTAAAATGGCAATAATCAAAAGAAGAAAGGAAATTTCATATTTCAAAGGAAGATTAGTTTTGCTTTGTGCTAAAATAGCAGGCATTATTTGTCAATAGAAATTTTAACTGGGACGCAAAGTGCCAGGAAAATTATATTTAAAACAGATTCTTAATTTTATGTATCTATTTCTCATTTACTCCAATGATGCATTAGTAAATTGTAATTGATAGACTTTTAAATCCTCAAAATTAAGATATTCGGCTGTAAATGTTCTATGGAACGCTTTTTGGGTGGGGCCGTCTTTCATTTGTCAAAACAGAATTTCTCCCTTTTCATTTTCGAATCTGTCAACAGATACTTACCCATAAGTACAGCAAAAGACTTTTTTCATAGGTGTATCTTATATAAAAATATTTGCTCATGGTATTCTTTAACGATCCAATTATTTGCGTTTTCTTCTTGAAGTTCGCCTTGTCGGAATTTTATCTCACAATGTGCTTCTGTTTTAGTCCGAAGATAAATGATGGTTTCACTGGCAGTATTATTTTTATCTCTCCTTCTTCACAGCTGTTTAGAAAATATCTTTTCTTGGAGAAAGACATTCGGTAAATCCGGCAGAATTAAAACCCTGAACTTCAAAATATTAATATTTAGGCGTGTTAAAACATTTAAGCAAATGAAACATGAAAGTTGTTAATTCATATTCCTGCTACAATTGTGTAAAAAAAATATTTTATTACCTTAATCTGTTTGAAAACTGCCAATAATATTTATATAACAATGAAATTTTTAAAAAATCCCTTTTTATGTTTTCGAACTTTTTTTAAACTTTAAAATGATTTTTAGCTTACCCATAAAAGTGAGTTGTGTGAAATAGAGATCTGTACTGGTCGGTTTCGGCCCGAAGGCCGATTTTCATTACTAGAATTCGGACCGGTCCGGACCTAATCACTAATCTTTCCGGGCCGGGCTCAGGCCTTACCTTTTTTCTGAAGGATCAAGCCTAACTTATTTTTTCTGTACGAAACCGAGACTGATTTCATTCTTCCTCTTCACGGACCAAAATATTCAATATCGGTTGAATCATCCGGTATGAAAATCATTTTCTCAACATTGCAAAGTCTGTTCAAAAATCATAAAAATCTTGGCTTGGTCCAAAAAATTTTCCATAAAAGGCATATACATTTAAATCGTTATTATTCTACAACTAAACATTATATTCTTTTCTTTTAAAGAATCGTAGATTTCTAGACTTATTAAAATAGAGTTAAATGCATGAAAAAAGAACCTGCGTATGATGGAATCGTCGTTTAAACTGAAAATGGAAATTTCTTTTAAACTTCTTTTAAACTGTTCATCCCCGCAAAATGACAACAATATACGCGAGGAAAAAAAACTATACATTTACACCTGCTAAGAAAAGGGCTTGTCTATAACGTAATTTTTCTTTGCAATGCGACTTCGGTTTAGAAAATTTTACTTTTACCATGTACCATTTTTTTGATTTTTATGTCTCTTTTGCATGGAATATGGATTAATAATATTAATGATAACTGATACATTTACATACGACAAACACAGGTTTATTAAAAGCATAAATATCGCAGCCTACGACACTTCTGCATAAATAAAGATTATAAACATGAACAAAAAAAAAGTTAAGTTTTTTTGGTCAAAACTCTTCCGTAAAAGTAGAAATCAATGTTCTGTAGAAATTCACTCGAATCGGGCCGAGCCGAGTCTCTAATTTTTTTTTCTACGGGCCGGGACGGGCTCGAGCCTAAATTTTAACTTTTATAACGGGCTGGGTCGGGCCAATATTTTTTTCCTTCGGGCCGGGCCCATTTTTTTTCTATGGATCGGGCCGGGCTCGGGCCTAGAAATTCTGGCCCGTGCAGACCTCTAGTATGAACTCTTATAAATAGAACACAACTGAAACAAATTCAGTAACAACAAATTTGAAATATCGATATTCAATTTTAATTAAAGTAAGAAATAAGTAGTTACAAAAATCACTACTAGAATAAATCTGACAGTGCACAAAAAGTGAGTTAACATATATCAGGGAAGGCGAAATCTGCTGATGGTTTTTTCAGCCACTTTTTACAACAGCCCTGTTGTCCTCCACTAATGCCTACAATCCTTTTACACACTGATAGCAATATCCGTTTTATTGACCCCTAACAGTTTATTTCTGACATCATTTGCAACTATCTTACTAACTATTAACTTTCTTAAGTGATGAATTAAGTAAATTTCTGGCATCTCGACATTATAGATCCTTATTAAAGACAATAAATATTGACGTTACTATGAAACAATGTGTTTCAGAATGCTCTGTCAGTTATTTTGAGAAATGCTTTGTTTAAAAGTCCATGTTTATTGATCATCTTTATCCTCCCCAACAGTGGGAATATGTATTACTATTGCTCTGATTGCGCTGGTTTATACATAAGTCTCATGCAGGGCCCGACTAGTAAGTTTCTGTGTCCAGGGCATATTCACATTTTCGTGCCCCCTTAGATCCTTAGATTGGTTGATTTATTAACATTATTATTATTATTATTGTTATTATTTACATAATACAATTATTTGAAAAGTGTCAATTCAAAAAATTACGTTTTGTGAACAATTGAAAAACGTTCATATATAAAAATATATTTTTTCTATTTCTTATTGAAATGGCTTTTAATCATATAGATTGAGATATATTTTCGTCATTTCATTGTATTAACATCTTAAATATCACATTTTCCCAATTACGGTTTTCTTCATCGAAATTTAGAAATTAAAAAAAAGATTCGGTCCCCTTAGAAAATTCGTGCCCAGGGCACGGTCTTGGGTATCCATGCAATAGTCAGGGCCTGGTCTCATGACAGTTGAAAGTTTGCAAAAAATGATCTAGAATCTTGCACTTTGAAAATAAGGGTATTTTATGCAATAACTAAGGTGGAATACAAAACTATATAAAATGAAAAAATAGAATACATTGCGATTGCCCCTACAGAAAACAATTACAGCCTAAAGATAGCAGAGCTCGAGCAATATATTGAAGCCCAGATAAGTTACAATAAATTTTGTGGAAAATGCTGAATTTGTTTCTAAAAATCTAGGGGAGTCAATCAATTATGGCAAGAAAATGCAGAACCATCGTCATAGTTTTCACATATTCTGTTTCTCTCTCTGTTTTTTTTAATGAAAGTATACAATGCAAATTTTCTGTCTTTTTGATTAACTTAAAGAAATCACACTACTGAACAAAACTATGTTCTGTCAATGCAATAAGATACAACAGTCTTCATTCAATTCTGTAGTGGGTAAATCTTACAATATATAACAAGCTTTATTAATTTTTTATTGAATTTGTTAAATACAGGGTGTTTCGCTACCAGACCGACAAACTTTGAGGGATGATAGTAGACATGAAAACAAACATTATTAAATGGGAAACCATGGGGCGCAAACGTCTTCTGTAGGAGCCAGGGCCCATTAAAGTTTAAGGTCCAAAATTTCAAACGATGATAAAAAACGGAAAAAGGGTCGATTCGTTTGCGGTTTTCACTAAAATCATTCTTTATATCACGATTTTTTTTAGAAATTTTTTTTAAAGGTTACGTTCAAAAATTGTCGATAGAGAGCGCTTTAGACTTTAGATTAAAGGACAATTACTTTTTACCGTTATTTTGTACATGGGGTTGAAAATATTTTAAAGTTTAGAATTTAACTTAAATTTTAAGCCCGAAATCGGAAACAATTATCGGGGATTCGAATTAGCGAAAATTGAACTGTGAACAGACGGGGGGATTTTAAACGCTTATAAACTTTGGACAAAGTAATCGATTTTATTGTGGTTTGAGTCTAGGCCATTCCGTTGGTAATTATTTTATTCAAAATGACGTACAGCTTTGGTGTCCCCATTTTTTGATAGAGGGCGCTTTTGTTACAGCTCCGACATTTCAATGGCATTACTCCTGAGTGTTTTACTACTTTTTTTGCAACATACTTCCAGGAAGTGCGAGCGATGCAAAGACGACTCGGAATCACATAGGAATGTAAAGTTGGAAATGCCATTTTTGCGAGTTACGGTTAAAGGAAGCAGAGAAAAGAAAACAGAAACAGCAGAGAAAGAGCAACACGTTAATGTGACAGAAAACAGTTTATTTAGATGTTTTACTACAAAAGGTGTTCGAAATTTCGATCAGAAGTAGTCCGGCATGCTTGATAGCGGCGTCGCGTGGAATTCTTCACGCTTTGAAAGATTCCTGGCATTTCTGATAGCTTTCTGGCATGTACAGAAATACCAGCTGCGAGGTTTTCAACTGATGGTATGGGAGTCTCATACACCCAATTTTCCATTTGACCCTAGCAGAAGAAGTCCATACATGATAGGTCCGGCGATCTGGCAGGCCAATGAGCCGGGCCACCACGACCTATCCACCATTGGCTATATGTTACTTTGGTTGGTTGGTTGGTTGAATGGGGTTTTCTGGCGCAAGGTCCCCTGTGGGACATGCTGCGCCAAGAACATGGTAGGAATAAGATAAGGTTAAATTTTAAAATAAAATGTAAAAAGTGAAAGTTGCATTAAAAATCTGTTGTAGATATGAGTTAAGTTGATAAAGGCAATGCGGTGATACATGAAATTAAAAACCAATTAAAACCAGGCAAACCTGTTTAAAATTGTAAAAAGATAAAATTCTAAAACTAGTTAAAATTCTAAAACTAGTTAAAATTCTAAAACAGTCAGATAATGACACGATAACCAAATTGGAAAAGTACTAAAGAAAACCCAAAATACAACTAAAACAAAGACCAATAAAAAAATTAATTTAACTAGGCACATACTCTTCAAACATAGTATTTTCCTCTCATTCCGAGCCACTGCCGTAAGACTCGGATTCCATAGCTTATTGGACATAGTGCTGCAGTTGCTTGGGATCCTAAAAATTTCTTTTGCATGGGCTGAGCGATGAATTTTGCAATCTTTTAACGACAGTCTTCCGCCGTGGGGTTGCTGGAGTTGGGGTTTTTATGGTTTCTGTTCGTTTTTTAAGCATATGTGATTTCTGTAATGTTTTTGATTTTGTAGCAGTTTGGATCCCAGCCTTGGTCCCTTCTTTCTGAACACCAGTTTTCACTATTTGACTAGAGTTGGGTTTTTTCGAGTTTAATGCAGATGAGTTCGGGTCATTTTTTGGTGAGGTAACAACCTCAGTTTCATTTAGAGGTTTGGATAATCCCTTAGATTGAGCTTGAGATTTCTGACTTTTAAGTTGAGCAGAAGATTTTTGTGTCTGAGTAGGTGTGTGTAAAATAGTAACAGGTTCTGACGAAGGTAAACAGATATCACGGGATTCTTTGATTGGGGTGTTTATTGATTTTGTTTTGGCAGACTTTTTTTGATGACATAGACACGTCAGTCTGGGTGCTAATATGTCTTACAGATTTAGACTGCTGTTTCAATTGGCTTGAATAAGATACGCCGACAGACGGGGTTCTGGCTTCTACAATTTTACGAGCTTCTGGGTAGGAAAGATTTTGCATTATTTTTACAGTTAGAATTTTTTTTTCACGGATCCAGTTTGGGCAAGAGCGAGAGAAAGCTGTATGATTACCCTTGCAATTTATGCAGTGTTCTGATTTTTCACATGAATTGCTGTCGTGGTCAACTTCTGCACAGCGTGCACAGGTAAGGGAACCGCGACAGTTAGTTTTAGTGTGGCCGTATCGCTGACATTTAAAACAACGTAGAGGATTAGGAATGTATGGTCTGACAGGACAATTCAGGTAAGCAGCTTTAATTCTTGTAGGTAGAGTAGGGCTATTAAAAGTGAGAATGACATGCTTTGTAGGAAGGACTTGGCCATTCCGACGGATCGTGATACGACGTGCATCTATAATATTTTGGTCTTTTAGGTTTTCTAAGAGTTCAACTTTCGTAGAGAATAAAAGGTCTGGTTCAGAAATAACACCTCGGCTTGTATTTAGAGTTTTATGCACCTGAACAGAAACAGAAAAAGGGCCTACTCTAGAGCTATTAGAAAGAAACTGTGATTGTTTAGTTGTAGAAACCTCAACTAGTAAATCTCCAGATTTTTATTTTTTTAGAGTATGACCATTCCCTAAGGCAGACTGGAAAGTTTTAGCTATGAGAAATGGTGACGTTTTACCAAAGGAACTATCAGAGTGGCTATCAGTACGTTTAACGATAAAAAAGCGTGTGAAGGAAGAAGTCTGTACAGTTTGTTGCTCTCCACTGGGGAGAGACATATAAGGAAATGAAGTTTTCCCATCCATGTTAAAAGTAATAAAATTCAGACCCCGGTCGCACCACCCACTACCGAGCCCAACAAGGGGATGCACATTCGTGCACCAGTGCTAACCAGGGCCCATACGGTCACAAGACAACCCTATGTCAGTCTCCACCCTTAACGAGATGACTAGTAGTTGCTCGATCACTTGATCCCTAAAGCCAGTGACAAAAGTCAGCTGACCAGCCGATTGATGCATACGGGACCAATATGCACCTCCCGTCTACCTGAAGCAGAGGCCAAAGCAGTGTGTTGGTTTCCCTCAACTGCCAGGATCCCCCTTTCCAGGGACACGGGTCGCCACGCACGGCCAACACGTGGGTGGTTTACAATTCTCCATGAGTCCATATACAGGATGATATCGGCTCATACAGAATTGCCCTCACCTCCGAAAAGGAAACCACAACGAGAGTGAAACAAAGATGAAAGGAAGACAAGAGGAGTAAGAGGAAATGGAAAAGAGATAGATCACTCGGGTGCCCCGGAGTTGTGAAACCCGTGAATTCCTAAAGAAGGTATCCCCCTGGGGGGATGTGTTACTTTGAAGTATCAGCAAACGTCATTGGCAAAATGTGGAGGAGCCCTATCGTGCTGTTCATCGTTCAAATACTTCATTCTGCTACCCTTGGAATCGGTTCGCGAATGATCACTTCAAAGTGATCGCTGCTCAGGCGCATAACCGCTTAGCGCCATCTACCGCAAGGTAACCGCAGCGCCATCTACCGTCGCTGTCAAACTTGCCGGACTACTTCTGGTAGTAATTTCGAACACCTTTTCTAGCAAAACCTTTAAATAAACAGTTTTCTGTCATATTAACGTGTCGCTCTTTCTCTGCTGTTTTTTTTCCTCTGCTTCTTTTAACCGGAACTTGCAAAAATGGTATTTCCAACGTTACATTCCTATGTGATTCCGAGTCGTCTTTGTATCCCTAACACTTCCTGGAAGTATGTTGATCTGGTAGTAAAACACCCAGGAGTAATGCCATCGAAATGTCGGATATGTATCAGAAGCGTCCTCTATCAAAAAAGGAGGACACCAAAGCTGTACGTCATTTTGAATAAAATAATTACCAAGCAAATGATTTTCACGCAAACCGCAATAAAATCGATCAGTTTGTCTAATGTTTATGAGCGCTTAAAATCTCCCCCTCTGTTCACAGTTCAATTTTCCTAAGTTACCCCACCCCAATGTTTTCGATTTTGGGCTTAAAATTTAAGTTAACGTCTAAACTTTAGAATAATTTCAACCCCATGCAAAAAATAACGGTAAAAAGTAGTTGTTCATTACTCTAAAGTCTAAAGCGCCCTCTATCGATAATTTTTGAAAGTAACTTTTAAAAACTTTTTCTAAAGAAATCGTAATATAAAGAATGATTTTAGTGAAAACCGCAAACGAATCGATCCTTTTTTTCGTTTTTTATCATCGTTTGAAATTTTGGACCTTAAACTTTATTGGCCCCTAGCTCCAACAGAAGACGTTTGCACCCCATGGTTTCCTATTTAATAATGTTTGTCTTCATGTGTCTTCGCCTTAAACATTTTTCGTATTTTGAATAAAATTGATTTAGATATAGTAAAAACATCGATCATGTTTAATTTTTCAAAAAAGTTCCCCAAAAATTTCCAATTTTGTTTATCTTAATTAAATAAGAGGGGTGAATGATTCAAGCGATTAATACATGATTTATTTGATAAGAAATAACATCTCATGTAGTAAGAAAATAACGAAATAATTTTAGAATGGAAAATTTTGAATAAGCTTGATCGTAGAATGAAATTGAGTAGAGGAAGTTCGATAGGTCAGCTTAAAGATTGAGGAGGATCCGATGTAGAATGAATTTCGTCAGAATCAGAGTGATTGATGGATTGAGTTATTCAATACTTTGTTTCTTGACCATGAAAATGTGTTATGAAAAGCGCATTTTAAATCCTAAATGCAGTATAAGTAAGTTTACTCTTCGCTAAAAGAAATAAAAAAAAAAAAAAATGAATCCCAAGCTAAACCACGCAAATCCAAACTTTTAAAGTAGTTAAATATAAATTTTAGTTTAATTCAGCTTTTTCATTGTTTTCCTTAAAAACAAATCTTCAAAGAAAGTTTTTTTTTTTTTTTTTTAAAGAAAATTTAAGTTAGTTATGCTTGCAATTTATTGCTTTGCAAGGTTTGGTTGCAAATTATTTCCTCAATTTTCAATTAGCACAAGTAAATAAGATTAGAATTTCAGAAAGTAGTTTTACTTTTTTAATTAATCTTTAATTCGTTATGTCGCAAATTATGAATCAAGAAGTTTTTCAACCTCTAAATGATCTTAAAGTCTGTGGATGCGTTATGAAATTCATATAAATAATAATATGAAATTTAGATAAGTTTTTTTTTCATTAAAACTGATTTAATAGATCAGCAGTGATAGTTGTATTTTACGATTACCGTATGATACATTCATAGAAACAAATTTAAGTGAAAGTAAAAACAAAAGAATAAAGATAAATTTTGCTTTTAGTTGTTTGCTGTTATTTTCTTTTTTCCCCATGTTCAAGAACATGATATTTTGACATATTCACAATATCATATTTTATAAACAAATGATTGAAATCGCCAAACATCACAGTTGATGTCGCAAAGGCTATCGAACCGCTTTTTGCTTTTCCTATAAATACAGCATTATCTTTTGTAATAATAAAACGCTTCCAATATGCTTATAATAATTTCCTCTTATGCCATCTTAGATATTTTATGAAAATATCTTTGGCTTTATAGGCAAAATAGAAAAGTTGTTCAATGCCTTCATTTTTAAACAAGAACATTTCAAAATTTGGTGTATTTACGAATAAAAATGACTGCGAATGTTTAAGAAATATTATCCATTTCGGATTGTAGAATGTAGCTTTCAAAATCATTTAATTTGAAGAATTATTTTTACACCAATTCAATTAAGGGACGGACATATGCCATACTGTCGTATTTGGTGCCTATATAAACGTTTGGAGTTATATGTTGTGTATACGAAACAATGCATAGATTAAGTTTCAGTAAAGTTTTAGTAAGTTTAATGTTACACAACTTCCTAACATACACTTATAGAGTGATTAAGCAGCTGGACAAGACATTTCGCTAATTTACTTACAGTGTATCAGAATACCGACTTGATGACAATTTTTATGGCAATTAAATATCACGACTTCTATCTAACGTGTGGTCCTTTTTTTTGTCCAGTTTTCTTACTCAAATATTTGAAAAGGAAGATGAAAGAAAAAAAATAGTGATTTGATTCAATGGTTTTCTTTTACTATTTCTACAATTTTTATGATGGGAAAATGAGTTTTTAATGATAGTTTTTTTTGCATGGAGAAGGCTACTTTCATCTAATTATCTATATGTATTTTGATGCTGTAATAAGCCAAGAAATTAATACAGAAGGACATTAGCATTAAATTTTTGGCGTTTCTTCGATTTGTATCCAAGCTACAATTTTGTTCTCCTCAACTTTGTACTGTGACGCCCTTCTGTATTGTAGATTTTTCTTAAAGTGATTCTACTATTAATATTTGATCATCTTTCGAAATACATCCTGTATAGGCGTTTCTTCTAAAAATACTATTCTTCTGATGCGGGCGTGATGAAATTTTACTGCATGGCATCTGAAATTCTTTAATGAGTGGTAATTTAATGATAAAAAAATTAGTGGGTTTAATAATACGCATTTATATACATCGCATTTTATTTTTTACTCTAAAAGTTGAAACATTCATAAGATATGTTTTTTTACGAACTTCCTAGCAATTGCCGCCATTTCCTTGAGCTGCTGGTGTTATAACTTATTTAGAAAAAATATTTTTTTAAATAAAATCAGTGGTATTTTTATACAACTCTATACTTTGTTAGTTGAAAAAAAAATAAGTATATCACTTACATACTTTATTAGTTTTATCTGAATTTTGCTGATTCGTGAATAAATTATAATAGTAGAAAACACATGGTGACTAAATGACACCACATCAACTTAAGTGGTATTATCTTTGTGATTGCAATATGTAATAAATTTCTTGCTCAAGCTTTTCTCTTAAATCATGCTTCGAGTTTCGGTATAGTTAAAAACTTATTCAAGATATGTTAAAAAATAATTTATGCCACCAATATAGGATTTCAATTCTTTGTCAAACTTCTCTTGTAGTTGTTTCTGATGAACATGGCAGGGATTACAGTTCGGATGGTGTTACAGTTTGGATGGTGATGTAAACTCTCTGAAATAAAAAGAAAAACATAGCAGCCTATGGCTACCTAGAAATATGTTCTGGATGTGTAATATCAGTAAAAATAAAATTTTGTAGAAAATTATTTTAAACACCACTTTTTGTAATTTAAATTATACGAGCCTTATATATGTTTATCCGTTCTGCAATACTGTTAATTCTGTGTGTGGCGTACCATTGTGTGTGTATTTAAGAGAGAGGCTGCTTGATTTAATGATTTCTTTTAGCTAAGAAGAAAAGTATACAAAATATTTAAATTAAATGAATGTGGAGTATTGGGAAATATCTGTAGTTGAAACATATAAATATTATTCTTTGAATTATTATATAAATATTGTTCTTTGAATAAACTCTGTATAAAATTGGTGATATTTTTCTTCAATATTTTCATTATAAGTATCCGATACTTTCGATGATCGTAAATGTAATGTACGTTCAATATAACAACCATAAATTTAGCAACATTTATGATGTACTAAAAAGTCCCTACGATTTAGGTACTTACAGAAATAATTTCTAGTAAAAACTGGTCGATATTAAATAAAGTCATCATTTTTGGCCAACCATTTTGGCCAAAAGGTCTTTTCTTAAAAAGAAAAAAAAAATGACAAATTTCGAATAAACTTTATTCAAAAGAGGGTAGAATTTACTATAGTAGGCTAAAAGATTAAATTCAGATTGCTTTTAAGAGTGAATAAAAATTGCCAGAGAACTTGAAAAATCAGGCTAATAAGCGAATTTTCCCGGCCAATAAAAACTAATCATAATAAATCTGAGCCTCAGGTAGATTCGGACCTATCTTCTTTCGGAAATCCCTACACGTGCAATATATTTATCCAGCCCCTCTCTCCCCTCCCCCACAAAAGCGTACTGAAACAAACTTCTTTCTTACATTTAAATTATGATTATATTTTAACTTAAAAACGAATGAAATTCATGACAATTTCGAGTTTTGTGAGATTATTTTATTATTTATGACAAAAAAAAAAAAAAAAAAAAACTATGTGTAACTTTATTGTTAATTATTGAAATTATAAAGAGAACTTTACACTTCTACCTTTGACAATATTTATTAGATTACGAATACTTACTACATTTTTGAAAACATTGTATAAAATTTTATGGTAATGAAGGAAGAAGAAAAGCTTATAAGAGTAATTCAAACATAAAATTAAAAAAAAAATTCTAACAAAATTCAATTAACTTACAATGGAATTTTCAGAAAAAAATACAGATGAAGCATTATACAGGAATGAATAATGCATTCATCACGTTTACAAAATAAGTAAAGATGCTCACAGAGGAAATTATTGGAACGGAGTTACATTAGTTGTAACAGGCAAAAAAGTTCCTCCTTTCATTAAAAAGAAATAAATTATATACACTGCTCAAAACAATTAAAGGATATTGCAGTTTTATGTGGATTTTGTATCTGGGAAACTTTTTAGGTGATTGATACATGGTCGACAGACATAGTAGGTTATATGAGAATAAATTACACATGTTTGGTAGAAAAAAATGCATTTTATTGCGCATTTGTGTACAAAAGGAAAAAAGCACAATTTGTGCATATGAGAAAAAAAGAATAAGAAAAGGTGTTTTCTTCAAAGAAAATCATTTTCAGTAGGGGGTATGGTTTCCACAGGCGGCCAGCAACGTTGAACACCTTTGAGGCATGGACTCAATGAGGCTATTGATGACGAGTTGGGGTATTCTGCCCCACTCTTCCAGAAGAGCTCTTTCCAGTTCTTGGAGAGTTTGTGGGGGTTGTTGGCGGTCAGAAACTCGTCTTCCTAGAGCGTCCCAAACGTGCTCGATTGGATTCATGTCAGGAGAACACGCTGGCCAACGAACGATTCCTTCCTCGAAAAGGAAATCCTCCACCAGGTTTGCACGATGTGGCCTGCAGTTATCGTCCATTAAAATGAAGTTATTTCCGATTGCTGCAGCGTAAGGAACTACAATAGGTCTGAGGATCTCATCCCTATATCGGCGACCAGTCAGAGCTCTATCTCGAATGATGTAGAGGTCAGTGCGCCCGTCAATGGAGATGCCACCATACACCAACACGCCCCCACCGCCAAATCTGACACTTTCGTGCACGAACGCAGGATTATTCCTACTGCCACGGTCCCTCCAGATGAAAATACGCCTATTATCCGGATGCACAGAAAAACGGGACTCGTCAGAAAACAGAATATTGTTCCATTCATTTCTCCTCCAGTTGACATGCTCGGTTGCCCACTCCCTGCGGTCGCGACGATGCCTTGATGTTAATCTAACACATACCATCGGTCGGCGAGCATACAGACCTACAGCATGGAGCCGGTTTCGGATAGTCTGAGTTGAAATCGTGGTGCCTGTAGCCGAGCGAAGGTGTTGTTGGAGAAGAGTAGCGTTCATGTTTCGGTGTCTCCGAGCTGTTAACGCTAAATACCGATCTTCATTGGGCGTTGTTGCCCGTCTACGACCTTGCCCTGGTCTTCGGCTTGCACATCCACTCTCCAAAAAAACGGTTCCAGATCCTGGAAATGACACTTTGTGACACTCCAATGGCTTGCGCTACTTTGGATTGAGTTTGGGTCCCTTCTAACCTACCAACAATTCTCCAAGCTTCTGAATCTGTCAAATGACTTCGCTGAGACATCGTACTCATCGAAACAAAGCAATCACTGAATGCCGATCATCCTTGTCTTCATTCTCTTTTATCCAGTTGAGAGTCAAATTTCATTCGCTGCCGCTGAAACGACGTTTTTGACGTCGAACTCAAAATTTGCATACTCCACAGTTTAAAAAACCAGAAAAATTTGCATTTGTGATTCTCTTCTATTTTCGGCAAAAAAAATTTCGTTTATATCTTTATTTTATATAAAACTTCAAATATCCTTTAATTGTTTTGAGCAGTGTATATATATGTCGAAAAAATACACCATAATATACAATTTTACAGAACTGAATGTATATATATATATGTATCCAACCTTTATTAAATGTATATTGTGCTTTATAATGCGAAATCTGCAAAATTCCATTTTAAAAAGTATTTTGTCAAAATTTAACTATACTGTACCGAAAAACTAACTTTTTTTTGTGTAATAATCAATATATATTTTGACCCACATTTAATATACTTAAAAAAGTGACGTAATTGAATTTTTTACACAATACTTTAAAGTGTCAAATTTCATTTTTGTGTGAAAGCAAGTAAATTACTATGAATCTCGAATGATCGTCAATAAATGTTAAAAACATTGTTTTTCCTTCGAAAGTGGGGTGTACGTATAAATGTGCATACGGCCGAGTATATCAGATCAAGCATTTTGCCTGATTTTTGTACGTTTGTTGATTTAATATGGGGCATCGCTTATTTTTGTTTGCACGTATGCATGTTTCACATATTGTTCTGTGATTGAAATTGTTTAATTTCATTCTTTCAACCAGAATGTTTTTAACCCCTTATTTTATGGAATTATCATTTCGGTGACCTAGACGTTTATGCCATAGTTTTAGGCAAGTTTTATTGTTGCTTTCGTACGCAGTGTTTACCAGTGTTTACTCTGCGTTTTTTAATAAATCAAGCTCGTATAAGTTATTTTTAATTTTTGCCTCTAAGTAGATATTTCCTATTTCCGGATAGCGTACATTTATCATTATAAAAATTTTATTTATACTCCTTTTTCGTAGCCTTACTATTTGAAATTAAATTAGGTTCTAGTTCAGGCACGTATAATATTACTTCCTTCAATATAATTTTGTTTACTTCTCCATCGGTTCACTGTAAGAAAAAATAGTAACGTTCTGTGTAAATTCAAGAAAGGTTTCTCCTTTTTAAAGGTTTCCAGAACACCGTAAAAGTTTCCTGGGAAATTCAGGTTTTCTTATCTGAAATCTTTGATAATTACAATTGGCAACAGCATAAAGCTGATGCCGACGCCATAGTTGTTTGTTATTGTGTGTCATGAGTGAGCGAGTCGAAAATGATTTCCTTATATGAATGCTAAAGAATCATTGTGAAGTACCACAGGTGTGAATAAAAGAACAGAGTATAAACATTTCAATCTCTGCTGTTGAGACCTTTCAGGGGAAAATGCTAACCCCTTCTGATAGAATGCAATACCCCTTCGGCGAATACGAACAATGGCGCGCGCGAAAGAAACGCATTTGTGAACCTCGTGGTATTCTAAGACTCTAGTCTAATTGGGATTTCTTCGGAGAGCTGGTTAATTTAAATGAAACATATATTAATCAGTTTTTCAGAAATCCTTGTTGGACATAAAAAAAAAAAAAAAATATTTCGTGATACTTCATCATGTCATCGTATTCATACCTCAACTAAAGGAAACGCAAAAGGGTAAGTTTTATTTATAAAATATAATATTCCATTTTTTTTCGCTAATGTTTTTTACATGCTATATTATTTTAGGAACAAATTTGGTTTTTAACAAATATTAATTTTATCTATGTTTTAATGAGTTTCAATTTATAAAGTATACATTTATGTTTGAAACGTTAAATTAATGTTAATCCATATTTACGCTAGTTTTTTTTTTTTTTTTTTCCCGTACATCGATATAAAATGCAGTTGTATAGATTGTTAGACTCTGTGTTTTTACGCATTTTATTTTCTTATGTATATAAAAAACTGTATAGTATATTTTTATTTTTTTATACAATAAATAAATAAATAATGGTCCCATTAATATTTTTTCTTATTATTGCAACTATCGTAAATATTAAATTTTTGATAAAACACACTGAATTAAGATTTTTTTATAATTACTTTTTGTCAAAGTAAGTTGAACAACGGCTGTTCTTTTTCAAAAATGAATATATATAAAATTCGTTAAATTGAGTAAAATTGAGATTGCCCTATTTCTAATGCGTTTTATTGATAATCATTTATAACCAAAACAAAGCTTTAAGAAAATTCTGGAAGAATATTGATACATATTATTGTATTTACTATTGTTTTATTACATTGTTATATATTAATTTTTTTGTCAAAATAAATTGCATAACGGCTATGTTTTTTTTTCTTTTTTATGTGTATAAAATTCGTAAAAAAAAATTGAGATTATGCTATTTCTTATGTGATTTATTGCTAATTATTTATAACCAAAACAAATCTTTAAGAAAATTCTGGAAATATACAAGCAGCAAATTCGCAAAATAAAATTTTAACGAATTTAAATATTAAATGAGCCTAAATATTACATGGAAGTAAAAAAGCATGCAATGTTTGAAGATTTTTCTAATTATCAGATGGAAATATTTAAATATAAACCGATAAATTTAAGAATATATTTTAAAGGACGCGTAAAATTATTTAAAATATTTATTTTTGTTTAACAAATATATTATTAACTGTTGTATCATTTAAATGATTTATCCGGTGATTATGATCTGCTGTAAGATATTAATCTTACAGCAGATAATTTCGAATGATATAAAATCATACATAAATGATCACTTTAATTTCACCATACAGAAAAAAAAAGTTATCAGAAATATTAAATATGCTTCGAATGTTTGTTTTGGATGTGTGTTTGTTGTGCACAATTTCCTTGAATTAGAACCTTATGAATTTTACCTTATGAAGCATAGAAAATTACATAATGTTTTCGTATAATTTTATAATGTTTTCTTAACTTTTCAAATCATTCGATTTGAAAATAATATTTATCTTATTTACAATGTTGACAGCATGAGAAAGTCTGTTTTTAATTACATTGAATCTATGAAAAATAACATAAAATAAAAATCCCGGATATTAATTTTATGCATATGAATTTAAATTGGCTAAATAATTAAAAATATTTTTCAAAAGTAAACAAAGAAAAGAGTAATATTTTTAAATACTTGAAAATGGATTAATATATTTTGGCATCGAATCTAATGAATGTAAAATAATAAAAAATAATAAATAAATAAATAAAATACATAAATAAAGAATAATAAAATAAAATTTAGTGAAATCTAATATATGAAACGTTCCTGATTGTGAAAATAAATCCAGAAATGTTCCTGAGAAGTAATAGGCAGCTGAGTTGCCCATTATTTATACATAACGTTTCTGGAAAATAACAGAAATCTTACTGAATACTTCTGAAACGTTCCCCAGAGAAGGCAGTAAGGTTCCTGTGAAATATCAGTAATGTTTTTGTTGTCGACAGGAACGTTCCTGGTATTTCACAGGAACCTTACAGCCTTTTCTGGGGAATGTTTCAAAATTACACAGTAAAGTTCCAGTCATTTTCAAGAAATGTTTCTTGGAAATAATAGGCAACCCAGCTGCCCATTTTTTCCCAGGAACGTTTCTGAATTTTTTTTACAGTGTTGTTTTCATCGTGAACGTTGTTTCTCGTGAACCGTGCGAATTTAGCGTTTTGGTAATAATAACGGTTGCTTTTTCGGTGTCGTTAAATTTAGTAAACGCGTCTTTACTGTTTTAGATACGCGAGAAAGAAACAGAGATTTACCAGATATCTTAAAATTTCTACCAATGGATTAAAATTAGCGAGCGGGTGTTTTCGCGTGGAGTGAAAAAACTCTTAACCTGGGAGGAAAAAACTGCAAAATTGCAAAATTTTTGAATTAAAATTTTTGTCAATTCTAGTGAGTATTCAACATTACAGAAACACAATTACTTTGTTCTGAAAGGGTTAAAATGGTATTTTTCTCATAACAAAAGGATTCATTATAAAGAGCGCCGATTGTATGGGAAAATTTCTTTTGCAAGTTATTTTTCAGTACATAATTTTTTTTTCATCTGGTTATTGTAAAATACAGCTGAGAAGGATTTAAATAGCTTTTATCCTTGGTGATTTCTGTATTTACCCTTGTTTATTTTGTTTACTATTATGAGAAGAGACAATGGAATTGCCCCTCAAAGAAAAAACATTCATATTAGAATCGTGACCGGAGACATGAAATCCACAGAGTTTCGTGAGTAATAATCACTCATTTAAATGTCGTTTGTGGAATAATGTGCATGTAACACGCTAATTTCCTCGCTAAAGTATCTGGATAGCCCAGATAATCTCATGAATTTGTGTATAGTGGATGAAGTTTGGGGGTAAATTTATCTACAGAAAAGTCTAATCTATTTTTGCAGATGTATTCATAAACATCGACTTAAAGTAACATAATAATTAAATTAAATTATATATATATATATTCATACAGTGGTGGTCATAATTATAAGGACAAGACAAAAATTGCCATATCTTGGTTATATTTGGCGGGAGACTTATGCAAATTTAATGGCTGGAAACCAATGAAAAATGAAGATTATTTTTGTATGTTTTTATGGAAATATGTGGTAAATTCATATTCATAAAATGTATTATAAATTTATACAGCCATTGGTTTTGGACAAAATTATAAGAACAACTGTATCTGTGTGTTCTAAAAAGTAAAATTTGGATGTTTTTTGCTCTGCACACGCATGAAACATTTTTGCGACACTAATT
The DNA here is from genome assembly GCA_964019185.1 of Maratus speculifer. Classification (NCBI taxonomy): domain Eukaryota; kingdom Metazoa; phylum Arthropoda; class Arachnida; order Araneae; family Salticidae; genus Maratus; species Maratus speculifer. The sequence continues at coordinate 141,544,975 of OZ025299.1, read as the reverse complement.
GAACATAAAAATCAACATTTCTCACTAAAACCATTTTCGATTGTGATGTGAATGTGTTGCGAATGTGTTGTACGAAATAAAAAGATTGTGCAGAAAGTATTTTAAAAATTAAAAGAGGAGGAAATGTTTTTTCAAAATATATTTCAAGGCAAGAAAATAGTTTGAAAGTGTTTTACATGTGTGTTGTTTTATAGTGTTCTAACTTGTATGGTGTTTACAATGTGTTGTTAATTTGAGGACAAAGTGTTATGCAGCACAACACTATTTTAAGAAATTATTTTCATCAACACTATTTTACCAACACTATTTCAACACAATTAACAACCCTATTTTTAAAACACATTTCTAGATAGCAATACTTTGCACTACATCAAGAACACGATCACAACACAAAAAACACTTCACAACACAGTAATGTGTTGTGAATTTGGGGTTGGGGACAAAAAGCATTTTGAAATGTGTTTATTTTTGTGTTTGAGAATTTAGAGTGAACAATTGAAACTTTTATACAACTAAAATTTGGATAGGCTTTTCATAATTCAAATACATTTCTTGTTTTGAATCAAGTTTTTATCTTAGAGTGTTACATGATTTTCTATAAAAGAAGCGTTTATTTGTCGGTTCTCTTCTCCACGGAGCAAAAGCGGAACTGCGGTCCGGTTATTTGCTCTTCTATTGCAATAAAAGCAGGTGCTGTGGACAACCAGCGTCGTTTGGCGTCGCTAGGCGGTTGTCATGACAACATTGTGTCACTCAAATATTTTATTTTTAACGTTTTTGAAAAGTTTTCGTGTGTCTCTGCGGCTGAGGAAGTTTTCAGTAGAGGAGCAGTTCAATTTTCATCACTTTCCTCTGATGTTTCTATTTTTGCAATTATCAAAACGAAGCACGTATTTTCAATAGCGTGATATTTTTTGATGGCTTTCGTTTCATTTATTTCAACAGGAATACTTTTAATTACGCTATAAATTAGTTTTTTTTAAAAAGCTCTTCAATTGGTGCAAATTTTTGATCTATTCTTTCTATGTCAGCGAAGAAAAAGTCGCAAACTCTGTTCTTCTTTGCTTCAAAATGAATGAGGAAGAGTTTTAGTTAGATAGTTACGAGTGATAAATACATGTCATTACATAAGAAATTTAGCATTATAGGCAGTACTCTTCAAAAAATTTATTTTACAAAACATTTTATGAAATATATTTTTTACTGTTAAAACTGTTGTTAGCTTTCTTTTTTCAAAAAACTAAAACAATATCACTTCACCTTTTTTCATTCACGTATAAAAACATTTCATATTTATTTACTTAGAAGGTGTCACAAATAAAGTTAAATTAAAGAGTTGACATGTTTCGGTTCATTAATAAGAACCGTATTCATAACATATAAAATCGATGTTTTATATGTTATGAATACGGTTCTTATTAATGAACCGAAACATGTCAACTCTTTAATTTAACTTTATTTGTGACACCTTCTAAGTAAATAAATATGAAATGTTTTTATATTTTTTACAGTGGCAATTGAGCGGAAAGAGTTATTTCAACAAAGCATATTTCCTTTTAATTTTCTAATTAATTCTAAATGCGAATTGCAGAAAACTAATTGCGCTTTAATGAAAAGGTAAAAAGAAAATGCGTAAATATTTAATTTAAATGTTTAAAATACAAAATATGCAAATTTGTATGGAGAAAAAAGTATTTGAATAGTATTACCGTAGATATTAATACACTTTTGGATGCATATAAATGTGAAATTCTTGTTGAAGCTACGATTTTAATTTGTGTGTTTATTAATAAAGATTAGCTTTTCTCCCGATTTCATGCAAAAATGGAAAATTACATCTGAAAAGAAAAATTAACTGTCTTTGAATGTGAAATGACCGCCTGAATGTCTTTGTAATGACCGCCAGTGGTATAACTAAGTGATGGAAAAAAATGACACTCAGTTAAATGTTCTCTTTTACCATAATTTTAGGAAACACTTTGATTGCTGGTCCTTCGCTACTGGAGGTGTTAATATTTTCTTTCCATTGAAAGTAACTTTATGAACGAGTCAGAAAGTAGTAAATATGAATTTGAGAATATCCATGACATATAACAGTGTGCTAATAAACCTATTAAAAACTTAAGCTAAATATATAAAATTTCAGTTGCAATTCTTTTATTCTGAAATTTTGGCCAATTTTGTTTATTTTCAAAGTGTATATCATCCGCTTAATATTCCCAGTGAGTGGCTATAAGACTCAAGCATCACCATGCTGAATATCTGCGTAAGAGATTAGCAATCTTTTCAACGAAAAATATATTGTTGCAGAAAAAATGAACGATAGGCCATTGTGATAAAAACTAATCGTTTCATCGAGTAATTTCAAACTCATCATTCAAAGAGATGCCATTGACTTTTCAAACTCTCTGTATAATCAAGCTCCTTAATTAGTTCGTGATGAGCAACTTTAAGCAAGCGCACATTCGTCAGTTCTTCGCCACAGCATTTTTATTATTTAATCAAATCATTTGAGAGGGATCAATGAAGAACACTACATAAAGCAATCAATCTATCACTTCTTAAGAAGATCGATCAAAAACCTCATTTGCTCCAAAATCTTATCAATATATGAACCAATAATTGAAATTTGATGAATATAAGATCCAGTAACTATTAAAAGCACAATATGAAATCGTGAAGTAAATTATACGAGAAAGTTATACAATGTAAGTAAGTGTATACAGTGTGTTTAAAAAGAGCGACAAACTTTAAGAACATGTGTGGTGGTAAAAGCTACAAACACACATCCATTTATGTCACAATCCATTTATTCAGTCAAAGATATCTCATTTCAATCCGAACCCAGATCTTTTATTCATAACTTAAGCAAAAATGATATTTTAGCGATGATATTTTAAAATTTCAACAAATATATCTTTTTTGCGAAATGTAACGTCATCAGAAGAACAGATGGAAAAGACACCATCTACACACAAACACAGAGCAGAATTTGTTGCTCCATATTTCGGAATATAGTTGACATGCACGCATTGTCATTGACCGAATTACTGTATACTTTCAACCCTTTTAATGAAGTTAATGAATTTCATTAAAAGTTTAATAATATCTATTTTAATAATTTTTAACTTATTTAAGTTATGAATGAAAAAAGGCTATATTTCAATCCAAACTGCTTATTTTCTGATTTATTTTTTAAATCATGTTTTGCTCTCAAACGCATTGGACTGACAAATCCTCTTATTAAGAAACTACATAATGTGCCGTGTTTGTCATTGTTTTGATAAATGCAGAAAATATTGCAAATAACGCTGTCAAAGTGTGCATTTTTGAATCAAGTTTTCCGAAGCGGTAGATCTGGGAACGAAAAAGTAGTCATGCTGAGAAAATAATTGTTTATAAATCAAATTTTAATTAACTAAGCAAAAAATAAAATCACACAGTCTCTTATACATCTCTTCAAAAATCATCTCGGAATTTTTTTATTTATTTATTTATTTATTTATTTATTTATTTATTTTTTTTAATGAGTCTGAAAATGTCTCAGAAATTTCGAGCTGTTGAAGGTGAAAAGTGTTTTTTCGAATACACCCTTAAATTGTAACATTCTTTATTTCTTATAGAATAGTGGATTGTAATTCAAGTTTCCTTATGCAAAAAGCGTTTATTGTAGTATGTTCTCCAACTTTTATTATTAGACACCTTGCCGAAAAAAAATCCGATTACATTAAATTTTTATATAAATATAAGAAAAGACATACTAGTGCTGCGTCAAAATTGCTCTTGGTGACCCATGTATGAAAAATATCTGGTGAGTAAAATAAATCGATTTATATCGATAGAAAACATCGCCAGTCATATTATCAATGACCCTTCCCCCTCCCCTATACAACAGGCAAAGGCACAAAAATATTTCATCAAAAAAAAGTATGTTTTTTTTAACTGTCCTTAAGTTTTATCAGTCCTCGGCTTAAAGGGTTATGGATTTTTTTTCATGAATGTCTGACATTTCATAAATGTCCCTTCGAAGCCTTTTTTTAAAATGAAATATAAAAATTAGCGATTCTTATTGCATAGTGTACGAATTTCAAAACAGGTTACACAATGCAAATTTCTCAAATAAGTCTTTTTAAATTTGTACCCAATATGTCTCGTATTATATGTCTTTACTGATGCATTATTCTTAATTTTTAAACAATTCGTTTTTTTTAAGCAAAAAAATTCAGACTTTTTTTGAACAGATACATTTAATTTGATAGGCCACCGTATAAATTTTCAGAATATCGTTGGTTAAGGACTAAATATTTATACATATTTTAAACCCTTGAGGGGCGGTGGGATGTGTTTTATCCCACTTAAGATTGATGAAAATTTGCACCCGAAAATTTTTATTAAATTTTACTTTTCTAACTTTGATGGAAAAGAGTGGTGAAACTGCTTCTTTTTATTTTCAAATAAAATTTTTCCAAATTTTCGGTGGGAGTTCAGAATTACATAAATGCAATTGCTTGCCTCAAAGGGTTCATACGATTTTTCTTTTATGTTAGAAGCACTTGTCAGAGAATGCTCGTGCCCTCGGGAAGCTACACACCTTGCAAGCTTGAGGCAAAGTGAATAATTATATTAGAAAGATAAATCACGTGTTTTTTTATGCTAAAATCTATACATTTCTATCTTTTTTTCTAAATGTTAAAACAACTCAACAACATATGATTTTTTTTTCTAAGCCGGAAAACGCCCATAAGTTTAACCCTTTAACGTTCATTGGTTTCGCCACGAAACCACAAAATTTTAATTCCGATACGCAACACTGACACCGGTATTTTTATCTAAAAATATCCCTTTTATTTTGTTTGTGAAAAATCACGTTTTCTTATTTAGAAATATATTTGTTCTTAATTACCGGTGTCATTCATTTATTTCGACATCTTACCAATGAAAATGCTATGATCGTTAAAGGGTTAATAAATATCAATGCATCATGAGTTTTTTGAAATAACTTAAACGTTTTAAATTTATAACTATTATAATTTTAATTATATTAGTCTTTATTTATTATTATTATTTATTTATAATTTTATTATATTATTAACTATATAATTATAAACTTTTGCTCTCAAAATCTAAAATTTTTCTGAATTTACTTGGTATGTTAATTAATCCTTAACTGCTGTGACAAAAATTGTCGCATAATTACAGTGAGCGGTCTGACAGGCCGCTAAAACCAAAGATGAATAAAATGTACATTAACTCTCAGAATACTAATTTATGAATTAAACTTTATATACAGGACTATTATAAATGAAATTCAGCTATTTAAAATTCTCTAGAGATAGTAACAGGGTTCCAAATGAGACATAATTTGATCAATATCTATAGTTAAACTAAAAATTACAAGTTAAACTGTAAAACTTGAAAAACACAGCGGCCTGTGAGACCGCTGAGAATTAAGGGTTAAACTTATTCAAAGCCCACTTTAGATGAAAATTACCTAATTTTAGTGTTATATCTTAAAATTTGGCGGTTATATTCATTATGGTAATTGACATTACTGAAGAAGGAATGTAAAGTATCACAAAGTGTAATTTTCATTATCATTTTCTAGGCAATTTTCATCCAAATTAACCTTTAGATAGGTTAGATTGACAAATCATCTTAATTTTACATTTGAATATTATTGGATGAAAAATGTCCGGGCCAGGATTCGAACCAGGGATGTATTGGCTGAAGCCGGCAATGCTTTTCCAACTGAGCCATCCCGGACACGAACGAACACTGGAGGACTATTTCACCCAAATAACCTCAACGATCATATAATCTGGTCTGATACTACGTCTGATTGACGTCTCTTATAATTGATTAATTTACCGATTGAAAAATCGTGCCATAAATTAATCTAGTATAATTTCGTATGCAGCGTTTTCTGCAGTTTCCATATATTGACCTTCGATTTATTCTGTTGAGCTGATCCATAGTATCAGACCAGATTATGTGATCGTTGAGGTTATTTGGGTGAAATAGTCCTCCAGTGCTCGTGTCTGGGATGGTCCAGTTGGAAGAGCATTGGCGGCTTCAGTCAATACATCCCTGTTTCGAATCCTGGGCCGGACATTTTTCACCCACATGGAAAATTTACGTCTCTTATAACTAAATAAGATAATTTCAAAATAAAAATGTAGAACTAGTGTTTGAGGCCGCTGATCTGCAGAGTTATTAGCTTCATGGTTAATATATCTTTTATTGTTATTTGTCAGAGAGGAATATGCAAACATTTAAGACAGAAAATAGGTTTTTAACAACTTTTGTAACTTAATTTTGTTTTTTAATGCTGAGGGATTAAGCCCTATGACATTCTCTTTGGCCATGCCCTTAAGCAATATGCTAGTCAGAGTTGAATATACACATAAAAAATGAATAAAATATTGAAATTTTATCAACCACATAAAATAACTTAAAAGCAGCTATTTATAAAAGTTTCAGTGTTATTACACTCTGATAAATGTAATTTAAAAGTTAAATTTTATTATTTAGGTTTACAGTTAACTCAAAATATTTTATTCACTATAAACAATACAGAAATTGCACTTTCAGCAAAGTCAACACTGAGCGCTCATTACCAGAAAAGGATTAATTAAGTATCTCAGTAATGGACATAACTCTTAAAAGCTTAAAATAAATGAAATTTTATAAAAGGCTATTAGAATAAATTTAAAGTTTTCTTTTCAAAAGAAAAAAAAAAGGCACTAAAATTACTCAAGTAATTTAAGAATTTAAGATTATTTTATAGAAATTTAATATTTTAATTACAATGACCTTTCTCCGATATTAAAGAGATTTTAACAACTGTAAAGTAAGTTCGTAAAATTAAGGAAAATATATGTTTTCCCCTTATTTTTACTTTTATTTAAATTAAAAAAAATCTTTAGTGCTTAAAATGTTTGAAATGAGGGGGATTCATTTTATAAATTTTGAATTTGAGAGCGAACTTAATTCATTTTTCAAAAGGTAAATTTGAATTTGTTTCCTTTTTTTTGTTTATTTAGTTTGCACAGTGTTGATTAAAAAATTGTGACCGAGGCAGTTGTCCTCATTTAAATAATATTCAGCATCTTTTAAAAACAATACAACACTGCTTTCTTATTTCCCATTTGCAGCATATACTCGTCAGACTATTTTAACAAGTGGCAACTACCACGCTCCATCCTGAATAAAAATCAGTCGAAAGAGGAGAAATTGCTCCTGTACTTGTTTTGTTTGAAATTTTCGTATTGCCAGACATGGTATTAGAAAATCTAACGGGGAAATATATACATAATTATTTTCGCATTTGGCATGAATTCTGCAAAGTACATTAATTAAAAGGTTTAGTGGCGCCATCTAACACTGATTAGACAAAATAATTATGACAATTACGATATTTTGAAAATGAAATTTCAGATTAACTTATTTGGGTAATTGCATTTTTTAAATTTTGCAGTTGCATGAAAGTTCCCCCCCCCCCAACCCATAAAAATACACCCATTTTCTCAAATTTACATCACTCTTCCAGCCCTGTAGTTTTCATCCTTTCCTATGCGTAAGTACAAATATCGTAGTTATAGGGTCTTTCTCGGCAACGGCAAGACTTACGTCTCGCTAAGACTCGTTATTTAAAAAAAAATAATAATACCCTAGCCTAAATAATGCCTTTTTGTAATATCTGCTGTATCAACTGACAGCGCTTATCTATTTAAGAAGAGTTACCCTGGCTAATAAGAAATTGAAACCACACCACGCTTTATACAGAATTTTAGAATTACAAAGACAAATAATCCACAATTATGATTTTTTTTTTTTTTAAATCCATAAACGTAAAATTACTTTAGATTCCGAAAAACACCTATTTTAATTTATTTTGCAAAATTGTTTTCAGGAAAAAAAAACGAAAACAAAATAGGGCTTTAAAATCACGAAAAGATGTTTATAAGCAAGTTAAGACACAAATTCAACACAAATGACATTTATATTTCTTCGGAATTTGAATCTTTAGAATATTTTTTAAATTGATATGTCTCTGATATATTTAAGACGGATACGTTTGTTTGTATGCCTATTTTGATGACTTTTTTTATTTTAATAAACTTTTTTACTTTAATATTTTTATAACTTTTTAGTGCAAGTGGGAGTGGCGCTTTCCATAAATTTTGATTTTAATGAACCACATTAGTTTAATTTTATGTGAGGACTGCTGAAAATGTTATATTGGAACCTTAAGCAGGTGCCACCATCGACTGACATTTTGTCAAATTACAATTTTCAAATTTTATGAAAGTCTGAAGTATAGTTTGATTACAGGGACAAAGTTATTCCCTCACATCATGATCAATGAGAAAAAAAGTTTCAAGTTCATTTTAATATTGTTACAGCCTTTCAAACAGGATAAAATTGAAATGCATTTACTGAAGTGTACTAAAATATACATTCTGTGCAATATGAAGTGCAAAAAATTTTTATTATTCATTTACAGAGCTGACCAAAAGGATTCCGTTTCATAATGATATATGGGAAAACATCGTTTTAGGAGTATTCAATCATGTTAAATTACTTCTTATTGATATACGTTGCTGATATTTATTACAAGTTACTTCCTGTATAATAGTAAGTGCTAACAGTATTTACAGGGATTCGCAAAAGATTTCGCATACTATACTGTACCAGAAATATAGTATGTTATAGATTTTTGCTGGAAGTGCATTCTTAGTTGTGATATGAGTTTTTAAGTTTAACTACATTTTTGGATATTACGTTGTGCGTATAAATGCTATAGATCTTATACAAGGTAACACAACATAATCTGTAAGAGTTACAGAATATGAATGAAAGTATCTTAAAAGTGGTTTTCGAACGATTTACGAATTTTTATGATATCCCATGATAGGTAATGATTCTAGGTTTGTCATGTTGATTGCATTCTATTTAAATATGAAGTCTTATTATTTTCGTATTACTCAAATTGAAGATATTTAATCGTATCATATTTTGTATTCGTGCATTTTTAAACAAGAGTTTAACAGCTAATGCATGAAGCTCTGAATATTTATAAAATTTATTATATAGTACGAACGCACCTCATTTTTCACGTTTGACGTGCAATTTCCAACTTGTTTGTTTTTGTGTAGAACATTCGGTATATAAAATAGCTAATTTTAGAAATTGTGATTGCTATATTAGGACTAATGTGTTTGTTTCTCTGCTGAAATATGTTAATTTATCTATTCATTTTGTTTTTTGTCATTAAATGTACTGAAATAAGTATTTTTCTGTTTTTTTCAGACGTTTTTATTTTGGAACAGACCCGAATGGAGGCACAAAGATTTCAGATGCCAAAAAAAAAAAAAAAAAAAAAAAAGTCTATTAACAGCAAGATTTTGAACTTATTGAATAAGAGTTCCGAATATGATTTATTGTACAATTGATAATGTGATTTTTGTATTTTTGCAAATAAATAAATAAATAAATAAATAAATAAATAAAAGAGATAATTTTCGTTTATATATTTTTTAAAGTTTGAAACGGGGAGTGTAAACAATTTTATGCAACTAACTAGTAATGCTTTAATGTTAAGTTTAAAGTTGTTGGATAAATTCCATCGCAGATTTTTCACATATTCAAATATAATAACTATTTATGAACTCTTGGATATTAGAGAGATTACACTAAAAACATATATTACGCTTTGCATTTTTCATTCATTTTTTTTTCTTATTTAGCCCAACAGTAACGATTGGAAAATGGGGAAGTCTAACATGTAATTACTAACAGAACTCTAAATAATAAAAAGATTCAAGATCACAAAATTATGCAACAAAATTATGTCTCGACAAAATTATGCAACAATTGTATATTTTATATTTCAAGTGATTTGGTTGGGTAGTTTTTGCCCTGTTATATACCGACAAATAGACAGACGGACTGAATGATGACTGCTGGTACTACGTATTTACATAAATACGAACGCACCTAAAAAAAAAAATTGTATGAACTAAAATTAAGCCCAGTGGCATCAGCATATCTGATTGTCATCTGCAGGTCAAGAGTTAAGACTCCTGGTAGAATAAGTTTCACACAACCTTTAATCATTCTGTGTCTATTAAAGGAGTACCAAGCTAGGTTCGTGAACAAACACGGGTGCTTTTGCATTAGGCTGACCACGGCTTAAGCTACATAGCACCTTTAGGCACAAGGTCAAGAAAACAGGGATGAGTATTACAGATCGAGATTCTTTCATGAATCAATTAGCCACAGAGTTTTAATAATAATTAAAATTAGACTTTTTGTCAAAATATTTGGATACATTCTATAAACTACATTGTACATTCTGTTTATTGTAAACTCTATTGAACATTTTATATTCAAATTCTATAAACTAATTATATTGTTGTACTTATTTTATCCCTCCCCCCTCTCATTGAGTCTTCTATTGGACCTCTTAATTTCAAGGATCACTTCACTGAAACTCGGATCATGAAATCCCATTTAATCTATTAGAAATCTTAAAAGTGTAATCACTCATTACCTAATACGTTTAAAACGTTAAAATACGTTTTTCACCATCATAAAGAGGACGTCTGATGCCAGCGATATTAGATTAAAAAAATTGTTTCCATACATTTTAAGAATTTAGAAAATCTTTATAAAGCTTTCACTTGATGCAATTTTATAAATCTCTTTTAAAATACTTCAAATTTACAGAGATATTTTAAAATTGATAGTTTAAAATATAATATCCCTTTCATCTGACGTCTAGTTTCTGATGGTAAAAACCATATTTTAATAATTGTATTAGAAAATGGTTCACCAAACTTTTTCTATATTAGATTAACTTGGGATGGTATAGGAGGGTTTCAGTGAACTTGCCATTGCTCTTCCAGCTGATCTATCCTGGACTAATCTCTTTTCATTAATTTATGTATGAATTAGAATAATGTTGTAAAAATTAAATCAAGTATATTTTATTGTTTTGTTATGTAAAAATTTGATTTCAGATATTTTTTGCAGTAAGAAGTTGCATTGGTATTATGTTGATTCAAAAATGAAAAAAAAAAAAAAAAAAAAAAAAATACTTTGACATTTTTACTTATAAACCTGCACTGAAATCTAATTTTAAAAATGTAAAGCTGCTGGCATAAATTAATAATTTATTAGGATTATTTTTTTTTTCACATTCGAACAATTATAACCGAAAAAGGTATTTCATATCAAAACTAGCAGAGGGAAATGCAAAATAAACACTAAAGCCAGACAGTTTTAAATGTAAGAGTTATTGGGGGATCAAAAACAATGCATTGCAATTTAACCCCTTTAGTCCCATGCACATTATTTGATTTGATTGAGATATGCAATACCTTAATCAACGTTTACATTTATCTAATTTACTTAGAATTTCATTACCTGAAAATACTTGATTCCTTGTTTAAAATAGTCTTTTTACTATTGCCAGATTTTAATAAGAAAAAACTAATGCATCAAGTATTGACTACAAAATACTCAATATTTTCAAAATATTGTAAAAGTTAATTTTTATAAGGCGAAAGATGATCATTAAATTAAAACTAATTTTAGCAACTGCTATCTATAATCGTTAAGCTATCCAAATTCTTTTAATCATCTCTGTATATGATCGATTTACCTATATATTATATAATATACAAAAACTTAGTTAGGAAATTCATAATAGTTGAAATTTCAAAATCCATTGGGATGATTTTTCACTTTAATAACAGAAATATTTTGTGTGTCCCGGTAAATGAACTATAAATGTTACACATATCCTATTCTACATTAAGCAACATGTAGTGAGACCTCCAATAAAATATATAAATTTAATTTTGAAAACAGTTTAACATTAAAATATACTACAAACAATTTTCCGTCGTACACCAATGGCTTTAAAGCACTCACAAAGCATATTTTTATGCACGTGGGAAATAAATGCAGATCAATTTCACTATGTTTGAAATAGTGCAGGATGATGAAAATTTCTCTCAAACTATTTTTCCTTCCCACAGAAGTAATGCAAGTTGATTTCAGCATGCTAAAATCCATTTAGTTTAATTTCATATACCTATATCAATTTATCTACACAGTGCATGACCACACAGTTTCATGAGCTGCTACAATCCAATTTTAGTGTACTCTGATCCATTCATATTCACAGTTAGAATTAGATTTAGTATGGAAAATACCTTAAGAGCCTACACGAGTAACTGAAAAATACACGGATGGTAATGTTAAATCTATGGAGGCGTTATTTTCTAATATCTCGCTCAAATTTTAATTTTTTGAACGATTTTTTTGCATAGGATAGCTGAGGACGGCTAGTTTTAAGGGTAGGTTATTTTTTAGATTTTGTTTGTTTTATATTTGGAGAGTTTTAATTTCAGAACCGGTTCAAACCGGTTTCGAAAGTTAAAGTAATTTTTTAAAAACAATATGAAACCAAAATCGAAAAAGTTTAAACTAGCCTTAAAACTATCCGTCCTCAGCTATCCTTTGCAAAACAAATAGTTGAAAATTATTAAAAATTGAACGAGATATTTGAAAATAATGCCTCCATAGACTCAACATTATCATCCGGATCTTTTTCAGTGACTCTTGTAGGCTCTTAAACGTTTTCCAACCATCTGTCTAATGATTTCATAACTGAGCAGAGTGCAATCTGATTTGCTAAATCAATAGCTCAATAGAAAATCCTTTTTACTTCTGACATGAGTAAATAGTTATTCATTCACTGAATTTTGTCACATATCCTAAGACTTTGTATGTTTTAATTGTTATGCACTAAACAAGATATAACGATTAAAAACGCTGGTGATCAAAATGAATGCCTTAAAAATACCACAAACTTACAGACTTCTTCTGCTTCCACTGTAGAAACACATGTTTTTTGCACCTGATGAAGAAACCTTCCTTTATTTGAAAGGTCTTGCTCGTTTCTGTAATTTTATGATGTTTTTAAGACCCTTTTTTTAATTGCATCAAACCAAACTGATTTATCACAATCATTACACAATGAGATTTCCTTCATAATTAAAATTTAAAATAGTATTAAAATTTATGATTGTACTTTGATTATTTTAAGATTATAAAAGTATAAATTTAAAAAGAGTTTTACCTTTGCACAAACTCCAAAGTTATTGCTGCAGACTCTGGATATAGAAACAAATGAACACCAGACTGAATCCTTATATCAAATGTCTTTATTTTTTCAATCACAACTTTTTTGTCAACTGCGACTGCATATGTTTCTATGTTTCTGAGTTTGTGATGTCTTCACCTGAAAATTAAATAGAGAATAATTTAAAAATAAAAACAGATGAAAAATAGGCCAAATTTAGTCAATTAGAAAAAAAAAATATTAAAAATTAAGCAGAGTTTTTTTTATGTTTTATTATTCCTTTTTTAAAAGTTGTACCTATTAATTTTGATACATTTAATTATCTTTAATTCATTAGTTTATAAACATACGCAGTAAAACTTCCCAATATGGAATACTAACTTTGGACTTTGCGGTCAAATGTTTTATTCTTTAAAATTAGATATGTCTTTATTTTATAAAGCATAAATGAAAAAATAAAAATCTTAACATATACAGAAATATGTTAGTGTAATTTAAGTTTGATCACAGCATCCAAGGTAATCGAAGCAAAAATAAATAGCAAAGTGGAAGACCAACTAATCCGCACATCTTTATTCTAAGTATTGTGAGGATTTAAATCTTTTTGCGGATTACAGGTCATGTGTGTTTATTTTTTTTTTTTACATAGATATTTTGGACAATTTAGGTTGTTAATTCTTAAAAATAATCAAATTACACATTTAAACATACAAGTAAGATAAAAATAGTCTAACATCTGTTGTGCCAACATAACAAAATTTAGAGATTCAAATAATAATGGATCAAAAATGCTAAAAATTTTATTTTAGCATTTAAAATTCTGAGTAATATTTGAAGTCATGCTTTATAAAGTAATCAAAAAAATATTATATCGAATATTGCATCGTTGATGCCAAATAATTCAAAGAAGCTATACTTAATTTCTGTTCTTAAGTTGAACACAGATTATGTTATAGTAGATGACTGCTAACAAAAACAGGTTTTTCTTTTCTCAATTATATCTTATAAGAATAATGGAAAATAAAGTAATACCCCCCTGCCAATTCTCACCAAAGACTGCATATGAAAAACAACTTCGGAAACATAATTATAGATTACATGCATAATTTCATTTATACATAAAAATAATTAATCTACATTATTTCCGTTTGATTGGTACCTACAGATATTTTTACGCTTATATTTAACAGAATTAGTAAGGGGTAACCACTTTTATCCCCATTAATGCCTAGAAAATCGGCACCAGGCGCCAAATAAAGTTGCTTGGTAATACTAAGGGCTTCAGCTCTTTTTTCTTTAAAAGTATTTCTTTCTACGTAACATGAATTGGTTATCTATGAGTTAAAAATGAGATAAAGTCAATACCTGTTATAATGTGGCAGCAATTACTTTATTTAAAACAGTTTTCCTATTTAACAGAGTAGCATTTTAAAATGTGGTATCTGCAGGCATCTTCCTCACCAAACACACCATAAAATTTAGTGTGCAAATATAGGTTTATTTTTATTTATTTTTCATCTAGCACAAAAATATACTTACCGCATAGAAATAGAAATTTTGACAACTAAAGCTCGTACATCATGCTTCATTTGTTATTTTTATAAAAAGTACTAGATATTATAAGATATTTTAAGATTCGAATCGGCATCTCATTAAGGAATGTGAAAATAATACATTCTTATGAAATAATACTTATTATACTTGCAACATCTGAGATAAGGCCGGTCAGATATTTTATAGAAAGAGGCATTCTGTAGCTTTTAAAAATAACTATCTATGAAATCTATCATCATCATCTATCTAATGTTGAACGATATTCCGATATTAAAAAGATTTCTGCAGACAATAAATATCTGGAGAAAAAAAATCATGATTTTGTTGTTCACTGAAAAATTTAATATTTTATTTTATTTATTTATTTATTTTTGAGGAATACGAACTTAATAACACTTCTGCATTACAATCATGTAAGCTGCAGAATCCAAGCTATGGCTGCAACCACGAAATATAAGCTATAATTTTCGTTTAGTTATTTTCATTTTATTTAATCTCATATTTTCCGTGACCCAGGGTTGCAACAGATCAGGGAAAATTTTAACCGTTTACACGCCGAGTTAATATCGCAATGTAATAATAGTTTTGTTTTTCCTATATTACAGCTTCAAATGTTTTGATTTATGCATACAAATTTAAAAAATAACAATATATATATATTTCTGCAGTTTTTTTTTTTTTTTTTTTTTTTTTTTTTTTTTTTTTGCTGTTTTTATTTTAGTGTTTGCATTTTGGAACATGATTATTGATTGACAACCTATGCAAATATAACAAATTATTTTCCGCTATATGCTATTCTATATTGTTCTTGAGTACTTTCTTGGATTCCAAATCATTTAGATTCCTATCGGTAAAATATAACTAACATAGAGAAAACGATAAAAACAAATGCTATATTTTTATGCAAATTAATGAATTTGCATATTCCTTATACCTGTGGTAAATGCTTAAACATAAATATTTTTTTTTTCCAAATCAACATTATATTTTATAGGAAAAATAATGACATCGTTATTATGTTGAAAAATATATGCTTTGTGTAACAAATAATGCAAAGTTCCCATTTGGGAACATTGGCGTTTAAGCGGTTAAATATCTAAAGTGGTCAGGGAAAAATCCAGGAATTGTTTTATGTACTATTTTCCTGCATAATCTCTAGCATCAATGCAAATGAAGAAATTTTGAATAAATTATTCACCCAATCCGAAATTTCTATGTAAAATTTATGCCTTTTGAGTAGAAGTTTCATAAAACGATTGGTTAAAATACCAACTTACATAATTTTAACCAATCGTTTTATGAAACTTCCACTCAAACGTTTCAAATTTCTTAATCAATTGCAGGCGTCGAAGAATTATTCCAGGTTTCATTTCTGTTACTAGTAATTTATTTGAGTCAAAAAGAATCAGTAGGGTTTTATTTAACTCTCGTTTATCTCTTTTAAGAGCCCTTATACAGGATACTCGCACACGTTTAGCCAACATTGAAAAGGAAATGTATAGATTACATGTTTCTGTTGCTTATCATGATTTTTCATCTTTCGATAACATGTCTTGGGAGAGAGCATGCTCATCAGCTGATCACCATAAAATAAGTCTGGAAAAGAAATTAAAAAAACTATGTGAACGTTTTTTTCCCCAGGATCCCTGAAAATTTACCTATTGTAAACAGTGATACTGTGGTTAATTTTTCCGACTTTCAGTTGAATGAAAGTCACATTAATGCTTTAAAACTAAATAACAATTTTGCAGTTACTAAAAACCTGAGATTCCAAAATTAATTGCTCCAATTGAAAGAGTTTTCAAGTTTAGGGCTTCGTCTCCAATGCAAAAAGATTCCATAACACATCTTATTCAAAATAAGGTTGATTTTAATGCAAGGCTAGACCAGTCTAATTCAATAATTCAATGAAAAATTTCCTTAAAACACTTAAATCCAATCCTGATATCATTATAACTTAAGCTGACAAAGGCGGTCAAATAGTAGTACTAAATAAAACAAATTATGTCCAGACTAGCATGAAATTAATTAAAGAGGTCCTTACATTAACATAAAAAAGGTTCATCTACCCCCGAACTCAATAGCATAAAATATGCGGTGAATTCAGCCCCAATTATTGCTGATTCAGGCAAACTTCCTCTCATTCCTTCTTGTATAAACTGTGCTCATTTATATGCCTTATCTAAAGTACATGAACCAGATATTCCATTTCATCCTTTTGTTTCAAATATTGATACTGCGTCCAACAAACTTGAAAAACATTTAGTTTCCAGGTTCTCCCCCCCTCATGGTTAACAATATTTATACGTCAAAAATTCAGTTCAATTTGATAACGGAATTCGTAACTTCAATCCAACAGGCTATACTATAGTTCCTTTTGATGTCAAATCACTTTTCAGTAATGTTTCTGTACAAGGTGATTTGGATTGTCTGAGAGAGAGATTAAATGAGTTTCATTATTTTCAATATGAAATAGATAACTTGATCTCTTTAACGGGAGCCTCCGTGGCTGAGTGGTCAAAGCACCACGCCAATGATATCAGCACTTCTGAATTTTTGAGGACAGTTTACCGAAAACCTTTTGCTGTCACTTTGTCCCCTCATTATAATTCCAACAATCCCCCCTCCCTCACCAGAAACATGCAGCATTCAATACACTTATTTTCCGTGGCCGCAAAATTTGTTCAAATTCTGAGTTATTTGAACATGAAATTAACTACATTAAAGCAATTGCCATCGATCGTGGATTTAGTTTAAATATCATTAACCGTATTTTTATCCAAGCCTCCGATTGTCTCTGATTCTACTTCAATAAATAAAGAATTTAAAAATGTTGTATTATACCTTACTTTACTAAAGTCAGCACACAAATTTCTCAGATTCTCAATAGATTTAGTTTCAAGGTTGTATTCTCTCTAACTAATAAAGCTACTTTACCTAATCTTAAAGACCCAATTGACGATCATGATTACTGGGGCATTTACAGAAATTTTTGTCAATGTGGCCTTTCTTACATTGGGCAGACGAAGCGTGCACTAAGAATTAGACTTAAAGAACACCAGAATTAAGTATTGAAGCAGGAATGTGAAAAATCTACAATAGCTAAACATTGCTGGAAATCTAACCACCACTTTAATTAAAAAGAGGTTAAGTTAATTCAAAAATGTAGTTTAATTTTAGATTTAAACTTTTAGGAAGCTTATAATATTCATAAACATATTTCTACTTTAGTAAACGAAATGTCCAGCACCCCTTTTCTTTCACAAATGTGGAGAGATCCTGCGTAGTGGCTCTTACTTTTGGCTATTTCCGGACAGTTTCGTCATTTCTTTAGGGTATTTAAACTCTTTGCTGGCACGTTTTCGATCATTCCACAGCCAGCACTCGGGGCTATAACCGAGCGGGTTTTTTAAACCCATTTCATCATTTTTTCCTCCCTTGCACTGAGGAAAGGGATCGAGGCATCTTTTAAACAATGTATGTGATTCTTTCGGGGCGGGTTGCGTTTTACGAAACGTGTTCGTTATAACGTTGTAGTTTTATCTTGCGTAAACTTCATGATTTTTCACACAAACAGTTAAACAACTTGAGTTTCTTCCCATGAAAACTTGATAAACTTACGGATATTCCCCTCCCCACAAGACTTAGTGGTGATATTCACTGGTTTTTTCTTGCAAAGATTTTACTTTTAAATTTCTTTTCACACAATTGTTTGATAAATTTAGTGATATTTCCCTTTGATCGAATGACGAAATTTATACGTTATTTCCTGCAATTAATTGATGTATTTCATGACCCCCCCCCCTTTTTAACCACTAGAAAAAGAAAATAAACAGCCACATCAAAAAGCACAGCAAAACTATCTGTGCTCAATATATATTTTTAGATCTGTCAGATGCTTAAGTTATATAAAAGATTGCGGGTTTCTGAATCCAGCTAAATTGCTGTAAAGCCATCACTATAAAAGTGCCCTGAAGAATGTAAAAAAAAAAGTGCCTTTTCCACTACAATAAGCATTCTTCCCTATTTTAAAATTGGGGGGAAACTAAGTAGCAATAGTTAATTTATAGTGCAGTTATACACTATAGTATAGTAGGGTCTAACTGGACTATAATATGATATACCAAAATAAGTGTAAAAATTTAATATACAATGTAGTTTGGCAATGCTTTTCACTATAGGGGCCTCTTAACTTAGATTGGCACAATTTTGATTTTAGAAGATTTGATTTATTGCAAAATGCATAAAAAGCTGCGAAAATAAACCTGAGGAAAATTGTGCTTATTTATATACATGTATCTGTATAATCCATATAAATATTGAAAAAAATGCTTATGTATATGGAACAATGAATACATTGTCACAAAATGCTGACAAGTTTCCTTTTCTCACCGCTCTATTTCATAAAGGCACTTATACTGGAAAACACCATTTCCACTAATACTTATTAAATCTGGTTAATGAAAAAAATGACTTGCCATAACATACTAAACAAGGAGTACATGGAAGAATTGAATATAACTAATCTTCTCTTTTGTTAACCTACAATTTAAAAGAAGAAACAATTATATGTTGGGAAAACTGATTTTTATATCAAAAATGTTTATTTAACAAGAAGTTATTTTTTTAATTTTTAGTTCACAACCAGCAACTGATAGACCTTTTTGTTGCTAATTTTATTTTTAGCAATTAAAATAAATTGAACATCTTTCATAAATTTCTGCTTCTATCAAATACACGGTACTTGACCAATTTGTTGAGTATTTTTTTAATTCAGACAAATTTTGACTATGTACTCTGCAATACAGAATAAATCTAAAATTTCACCTTTTTATTATTTAAAGAATAGTTAAAAAACCATTCCCGAGTGAAACGTAAAAATTCAAATATAGCACTGAGCAATTCTTTTTATATCGCATAAGACTTTTATACACTAAGGGTGTATTTCGATTCAAACTGCTTATTTTCAGATTTATTTTTATTAAATTCACTTTTGCTTTCATATGCATCAAACAGGCAAATTGCCTTATTTAGAAAGTACACAAGGTACAGTGATTTTAGATTCTGTGATAAATGCAGAAACTATTGCCCCCCCCCCCCAAAAAAAAGCTCCTCCTTTTTTGGAGGGGGGGGTGTTTTTGGCACTTTTCCCCCCTGTCATTTTATTTTCAAACTAATTGGAACTTGAAGGTTTTCTTCAACATTTTCTGAAATTAAAAACAACGTTTTAAACATTATGAAAGCCAGGAGCTAATGATATTCATTAAAAAATATTTCTAACAGTTTAAGTATATATTTAATTAAGCATTTACACGATTTCCTTATAGTTAACATTCCGGTTTAATTTTCATTATTATCTATGTTCTTAAAAATAAAATTAGCTTGTATTTCTTTAATAATTGAAATTTTATACATTTTAACGGAACTTTTTAATGGTTTGTTAAAATTATTTTTAAAATTTTCTTATCGTTTTAGATTGTTATATAGGACAATTCTTTGTATTAAAAACATTGTTAGCTTATATTTTTGAAGAGAGGCTTTGATTATATTATATTATTTGATACGATTTTTTTGAATGATTTATTAAAACAAATGAGAATGTTTTTGGGGGAGGGGGGTAGAATAAAAATGTGCATCACTGGATGCAATGCTGTATTGCAAGTCGCTAAATACAGGAAATTTGTCAATAATGCAAAACTACACTGCATGTATAAATGCGTCGTGTGCATGAAACCAAAATCAGCATCAATGGATGCAGCAATCTTGTATTAGAATCTTAAAAAAATAAAAGAAATTAAAAGAAAAAAAACTATGCTTTTTTTATGCAACAATTTTAAAATGTGTTTCTCATATCATGATGTCAGCATTTAATGACATTGTTACTTTAATTATTAAAGTAAATCATAATTAAAAATTAAGATAAATGTAGAATTTTAAAAGTCATTTGAAGAGAACAAAAGTAATATCATGATCATGCATTTTGGCACTAAATTTTCATTTTTTGCAGTAATTGTTTTTTAAATGAAAAATGGTTGACAGGATAATGGAGTACCACATTTTATTATAACAAACTAATATATAAATTAATCAAACTGAAAAATACAGTATCTCATAAATAATTATTCAATTTCATGTTTCATTAATGCTCTTCTATAAAAAGTGGATTTTCTTGATTTTTGTAACCTCTGTTACCAGACATGATTTAAATCTGTTTTTGCTAAAAAGATATCTCGGTGAAGATTATTAGTGTCCAAATTGCCACAATAATCATTTTAAAAATTGTTATGTAGGGTAGATGTGCCAGTAATGGACCCCCTTAAGGAATTTCTCTAAAAAAAAATTTTTTATTAATAGTTATAATTATTGTATACAAATTTTTTTCATATTGTATTAATCTTTCAACAATATTTAACTAATCTCATAGTTACATTTCCCAATAGAAATAAAAATTTAATTTTAAATAATAAAAATATGTCTGAACACCCAAAAGCCCAGTAATGGACCACCTATGTTCCAGTAATGGACCGCCTATGTTCCAGTAATGGGCCATACTACAAAAAATAACAGATAACTGCTTTTAGGTGCGTTCGTAATTATGTAAATACGTAGCACCTATAGTTGTCGTTCAGTCCGTCCGTCTGTCTGTCCGTCTATCTGTCTGTCCGCATATAACAACGCAAAAACTATCCAACCGAATCGGTTGAAATTTAAAATACATAATTATTACATAATTTTGTCAAGTCATTTCAAATTTCATGAAAATCGGATGAATAGATCAATTACAGGGAAAATAAAAAGTATTCCGTTACATTACGGTCAATGGGGAAAAAAAGTTTGAAATGCATTTTAATCGTTTGAAATTTAAAACATATAAATATTACATAATTTTGTCGAGTCATTTCAGATCTTATGATAATCAGATGCATCGATCAATTACAGGGACTATCAAAAGTATTCCGTTACATTACAGTCAAAGGGGAAAAAAGTTGCAAATGCATTTTAATGGTGTTACACTCGTTTGAACATAATAGAATTGGCATGAACCTATGATGTATATATATACTAAAATATAAATTCTGTACAATCTGAGATGCAAAGAATATTTATTATTAAATTACAGGGCCACACAAAAGTATTCCACTACATGATGCTATACGGGGAAACATTGTTTGGGACATGTTTTAATTATATTAAACTGTGCCACATTTTATGAATATGATATACGTTGCTGAGGTGTAATGAAAATTACTTCCTGTATGTTTATAGGAACACAAAGAATTCAACCACTGTACTGTATCCGAAGTATTGTCTACTATATCAGGAAGATCTGTATATTTTTAAAACTTCGTTGTAGTACGAACGAACCTCATTTGCTACGCTTCACGTGCAATTTCCAACTGGTTTCAATTGTATTTTGCTCCAGAACTTAATGAAAGCATAATAATAAAAAAAGTATTAAAACTTAAGTTAGAAATTCATTACATTAAAGGATTTATAATGAAAAAACATAAAACAAAATATTAAAATTTAAGTTATGAATTTATTATAATCAAGGATTTATAATGTGGATATAAAACAAAATATTAATGATATTATTAACTGTTTATTATTAAATAAATTAAAGGATTTATATTGTAAAGATATACAACAAAATATTTAAATTTAAAGGATTTACAAGATAAAGACAATGTTTTACTGAAATCAAGTTTAGATAAAATAAGGCATTAAAAAAAAAAAGTCTCCAGTGTTCATTCATATCATTATCTAAGTGATGTGCTTTGCAACTGTGAAATATAAATAACAGATCTTCTTCAATTTTATCTTCCCTTTCCGATAGTCCAAACTGCTCAATATGGAATTTTAGAATGCATTTAAAATGATAAATGTTCTTGCACTATCCAACCATTTTCAGATAATCATATAGCCCACCAATTTGGTACAGATTGATTCCACAATTTCCCTTCAGAGACGCTTATATGGATATATTATCACCAATGGAACAATCTCATTATTTGCTGAAAAACATCCCATGATAGTGATTTGTTCTTTTTCGTTATTTGGTACTACATAATACACATCTTTAACTGATTTTGGTCCCAAAATTTTGCTTGTTTTAAGAGCACAAAAGAAAACTTGTTTTAACCTTATTGAAAATTCTCTCTGTATGTTTTAGAATTCGGAAGAAAATATTAATATCTTCTTCCAAATATGATTTTACATTTCTGAACCAACTTCTTTTGTAACGGCACATCTAGATTTTGTCAAATGTTCTGCTTGTGTTTATACCAATTTTGGATGACTTTTTAAAAACAACTATTTATAAAGAAATTGCCTTTATTAAATTCTAATAGGTAAAATTTAAGTATTAAATTTGATTATTTAGCTTTTCAGTTAAATCAAAATATTTTATCTCTACTGAAATAACACTTTTTGTACTGGTCACTTGGGTGGTCCATTACTGGAAAATCGCGAAATAAGCAATCCAGTAATGGACCACCCCTCCTAAAATCTTAAAAATAAATAAAATTTTGTTAATGGCCATTGGTACATTAAATTCAATGTTTTATATTGCTAACCAAACAAAAACATTAAATTTTTACGGAAAAATAAAAAAGTTATAAACTAAGTAAGTAAAGTCTGCTCTTAGCATGTTCATTAAGATTTTCAGTGAAAAACTGAAAAACTGTGAAACTTTATTTTCTGCTTCCTAATTGCTTTGACGAAAAGTGTAAAAAATTAATCCAGCTTATAAAGCAAGCAAGGTGGAGTTCAGAAAAAAAATAATAAAAGCTAAACTATTATTTATTTTTTTATAAACAAAAAAGTGCGAGGTGGCCCATTACTGGAAGGTGGTCCATTACTGGCACATCGACCCTATACAGGATAAAATGTACATGGATACAATTGCAATTATCTGGGGTTGGGGAGGCATTCCTCCCCTTCTGCCTGTAGCTTTTGTTAGTACTAACAAGTATCAAAAACCTTTTCGCAACCTCAAAATAGTTACAAATCAAATTTGGATATTGTCGGAATAAAACTACATAAAAAAACTGCTCAGTTGTGCTCGACAAAATCAAAAGCCCCGTCCCTTTTTCAAGAAAGTTTTGAAAAAGTGCAATTTAACTAAGCAATAATTCATAAAATTTGTTTTTACCGTATATTTGAATGTACCTAAGCAAAAAGTACCTGTAATACTATGCATCTGGAATAAAACAAAAAGTAGAGGGGAGGGGATGTATTTTCAGTGAACGGTTGTTCAAAAATCTGATAAGTTTCATTCATAAAATTTACAATTTGACCTTATATTACAAAGATGTTTATTATCTAAGTTTTCAGAATTAGTCAGTTCCCCTCTTTAGGTATTAATAAAAATTGCCAAAACAGACAAGTTTTTGATGAGCTGAAAAATAGGAAAGGGATTTTAAAATTTAAATGTATAAAAATAAGTCGTCTTATAAGAGATCTAAGAAAAGAATATTTCAGGAGAGTCTGATTTTCTTCATAAAAATAATGGCAGCAAAATGTGGAGGATTTGACCTATTTTTTCTGTTTTTTAAACATTAAGTCAAATGAAGATATTATAATTTCATAAAATGTCAACAGTTTTGTGCTGACCATTTTGGTTTTTGATTCGTCTTGACAGGTTGAAAAATAAAGCAGTTACAGCATTTTCCGTAAAACAAGTGTTTTTTGCTAAAACTGATAGTGTGGCTTGTTATAAATTGCCTCATCCAAAAAAACAATAAGATCAAAAGAAACTTCAATGATGTTTCTAAACTCGGAAAACTATGAAGAAAACTTTGTTAAAAGATTCGGAAAATTAAAAATTTCGAGTGACTCCCATCTGGGTGATTTGAAATGCATTTACCCATAAATGGTTTCATTTTTAAATTGAACTGACTGAATCGAACTTCTAATACATATCCCTATTAATATCCACTTTCTTTTTAAACACAGGTCATCAGCTTAGGAAACACCACGTGCAACTTGGGGGGGGGGGGGGAGAACTGTGTTTTTAAAGTTAGAAACAAAAATGGATGTTTAAAAAAGGCTAGTCGTCCAATTTGATCAGGAAAAATTTTGTAATCCTCAAACAATAATTTAGTTTAATTTGATTATAACTTATAATTTTAAACGAATACTTTGTTATAATTTTATTCATTCTCCTCAAACATATTTTGGTCAATATGAAAGATGAAATGCATTTAATTACATCTTAATCACATGAATGTATTTTTGCAGTTGTATTTGGATGCAAAAACTCAATACGGATTGCTTAAAGTCAGGAAATGATGCAATGAGCGCTTAATTGTCTAAAATAAAAAGGAAAATTTAATCCTTCTTTTTCAAATTTTCTGTCGAGTTGTTTGGCCCTCTTTGTTTGCTTTGTCGAGTTATTGGCAATCCACATCTTTTTGCTAGACTAGGACGTCACTGATAATGTTTTTATAGCTTTAAAACAGCGAGATTTTGCAGTCTTTTTTATGACCATCAATGGTAATTTTTGCATTCAAGTCATGTTGCAAGCAATTAAAAGTGTTAATCTCTTTGCTGAACTTTCCACCTGAACTTTTAATATTCTTCATCGTTAAAGTTCGTGAAGGAAGTGCTTTCCAGAACAAATAAGTTTCGTCGGAATTAAAAGTATCTACTTCTGCATATTTACGTAAAATTGATTGAAATTTATGCATTATGAAATCATTCGCTATTTCATCAGTTACTGCAGCCACTTCATCACAAATTTTTTTTGCAAACTATTCCGTGTCTATCCTTAAATCGTTGAAGCCATCCTGATGAGCTTAATAACTCTACATCTAAAGTAACAAGGAAAAAGTGAGCCTTTTCTAGAAAAATTGCACCAGTAATGAGAAGATTCAGGCTTCTTGCTTCATTCATCCATTAGATTAATGCTGTTTCAACTTCTTCATTATTGGCGACTCTCATTCTTTTTCGACTTGGTTCAAACTTGTTTAGTACATAAGCTCTTTAAATTCTGTCTCTATCTTTTTAGCTCACAGGCTATCATAGCCTGAGAGCTTATGTGCCCGTCCGTTCTGTATGTTCGTTCGTGCGTAATGCGATAACTCATGATAAAAATATCCGATCCACTTGAAATTTTGTATGTAGGTATATCCTGACAAGGCGCTTCCCTGATTAGTTTTTGGAGTTCATTCGATATGTATAAGAGGGGGAACGGGGGGCTCATGCCCCTTCCCTTAGTTGATATAAATGGGATTTTCATGCAGAATTAAGTTTTCGTTCAAAATTTAGATTAGGATCATTCTGATGAGGCGATTCCGTGACTGTTATTAGGTGTTCATTGAATAAGTATAAATAGGGGGAACAGGGGTTCTAATGCCCCCCCCCCCTTAATTTATATAAATGGGTTTTTCAAGCAGAATTTTCAGATTTCGTTCAAAGCTCTGAATAGTTTTGGAAGTTTAATGGTTAAGTATAAAAGAGGGGGATAACTCCTTTTAAATTATATAAATGCTAAATGGGTTTTTATTAAGAATTATCTCATTTGCTCTGAATTTTGGATATAGATTTTTTATATGATAAAGCATGTATTTGATAGTATAGGAGGTTCAATGATTAAGTATAAAAAAAGAGGAAAGGGGAGAGCTGTTTCCCCTTCTTAATTTTTTTTCGAACGGAAATAACCCTTGAAAATATAAGGCTTTAATGTACAATTAGTATTTGTAGCCTGTGAGCTCAATGCCATCAGTTTAACTGGGCAGTATTCTTTATTAAAATCATTGATACTGTATACTTTTAGCTATTCCATATTTTTTAGCAATCTCAGATTCTTTAAAATTTCTCGAATCTACGTCATGTACGTCAATATATCGAGCTTATTTTGCTAATTTAAGAATTGCTGAACTTTGCGATTCATTTTGAACAACTATACTGTACATGTAAAAGTTCCTATGAATTCATAGGGGTAAACGAGAGAGGTAGAGAAAGAGAGAAAGACTGAATGCATGACCTTTCATGTAAAAGTTGCAATAGCAAACTGTAGATTTTCTACTTTTGAATACGGAAACGTTGCATAAAAATACTCCTTTTAAATAGGAATCTTCCCTAGTCCTGATGACATGTAGTTGACGACAGGTATTTTATTGTCCAAAAGTGGGAATATTCAATGGCAATAGCATCTTTTTATGAAGTTCTAAAGAATAACTCATTATTCCTAGGAACAATGAGGGACAATATATAAAATTAGGGATTTCCCTATAGGGAAAAAAGTCCAAGAAATAAAAAGTAATGTTTCATAATTCCAGTATTTTTCAGTAAAAAAGAAATGTTACGATTGATTCATTTATTTTTATTGCAAAAATTTCATGTTTTTGTTTCGATAGAAATATAAAACTTTGGAATGGAAAATAAGATTCCGTGTTATTTCTTGCTATCTACCAGCCAGAAATGTCTCATTAGTTAGATACTGTAATTTTTTGAAAGTTATTTTTTTATTTAAAAGAATTGATGTATTTAGTGTTAGTGACAATTTGAACAATTATTCTCACAAATATATTTATCATTGCTGTCCTGGTTGGTTAAAAAATGACTAAACTGTTAAATTGAATTTTTCCTTAAATATACTGAAGAGAAACATTTTAATAAAAAAATTGCATAACTTTTTGTAGGGTGCTATTACTGATGTTTTGATTTATTTCTGTTTTTTGAATTGGATTTATATTCACATTGGGAAGTGTGACTATGAAACAGGTTTAACCGTTTAACATTCTTTATAAATTATCTTCGATGCAATCTATATCATTAATGAAAGATTGTGTTGATTTTGGTTTTGTAAATCTAGCCTTCATTTTTGTAACTAATAGGTTTAAAAGATAATTCTTCAAAAATTGTCATTGTTTGTCACCCACCAATGTAGAATTTTTGCCAAATTGAAAGATAACAGTTGTAATTTATATTCAATTTTTTTAATGTTAAGTTATATAACTAGTTACATTTGACAACACCCTTTGTAACATATTAGAAGCATCTTCACTTAAAATGATAATTTTTATTAAAAACAAAAAAAATTATTTGTGGCATATTTTAAACAAGAAATTTTATTTTATTTATGTTAATCTCAAAAACAAGAAATAAATATTTTAAAAATGTTAAATTAACTTCTTTAAAATCTTTCAGCTGCCTAGTTCTGCATTTTTATTCAAACATGCAGTTACTTCTATCAAGACACAGAAGAAAAGACTCACCCCCCGAAAAAGCTCATTTTGTCTACAAAATATTTAATAAATAAGGCTAAATCATAAGCTTTTATGCCTTCAAACAAATAATGACCACAACAAGATGGGAGACCGGGATTAGAAACATGGAAAAAAACCCCCAGTTAATTAAGGTTGTATTCCAAACCAAACAGATTATTTTCAAATTTATTTTTGCCCTCATATGCAACAAGCTATCAAATTCTCTTATTTACAAACTACAAAATGTGCCGTGCTTGTCTATTTTTCGATAAATGTAGAAATTATTGCAGAAAATGTTGTCAAAGTTGGCGTTTTGAATAGAAATTTCCAAAGCGGGAGATCTGGGACCGAAAAAAATGGTCATACTGAGAAAATAATTGTTTATAAATCAAATTCTAATTATTTAAACAGAAAATAAAACTTACACGCCTCTTATAAATATCTTCAAAAATCACTTCGGCAAATTTCACATTTTTACTTTTAAAAATGAGTCTGAAAATGCCTCAGAAAACTTCGAACTGTTGAGGGTGGAAACATATTCTTTCAAATACGCCTTTTAAAAGCTGAAGAAAATTTGATTCCTATAGAAGAGGAAAAAACATTAGTTCAGACAGATTCTGCTGCAAAATTATATGATGCAGGATCACGGTTTGTTCTTGCTACGTATGGAGTTTAAAATCATTCTGCTGGATTAAACAATAACAGGAAAACAAAAATCCTTATTAAAACTTTTTTCAAACGTCCCCATTCATGTGTGCACCAAGATTATCCCTCACAATAGTGCATATTGTATCTTTAACATTATTATTTACAATTATTTCTAGTGATTCCAATACTTTTAAAGTCAAATTAAATCGGCAAATATTTTCTAGTGTCCACAAAAAAAAAAGTTTCCCAACATAACTAACTAGATGTTACCAACATCAAGTCCATAATCCAGGTGAAATTAGCTAAGGTGAAATACACAGCAATTGTTGCTTTTTCTAGCAGAACTTAAGGAATTTAAAATTTTGAATGCATCTTGAAATAAGACTATATCGCCTTAATTATTAAGTCTACCAGAGTCTTAAGTATTGAAGTCTTATAGCCTTTAAACAAATC
Organism: Maratus speculifer; assembly: GCA_964019185.1. Classification (NCBI taxonomy): domain Eukaryota; kingdom Metazoa; phylum Arthropoda; class Arachnida; order Araneae; family Salticidae; genus Maratus; species Maratus speculifer. The sequence goes on along the minus strand of OZ025299.1, from coordinate 141,515,950 downwards.
CTGACCCAAAAAAGGTGGGAGACAAGGATTAGAAACATAAAAAAAAAAAACAGTTTATTAAAAGCTGAAGAAAATTTGATTTCTTTAGGAGAGAAAAGAACATCATTAGTTGAGATATCATCAATTGAAACATATTGGATAATACAGCAATCTTTTAACGTTTATTTTTCCCAAGGTAGTGGTTAAGCAAACTTTATAACGTTTTATTTTTCCTCCTGTGAGTTCAACAAATTTAAATTTATTTTTTTAATACGACATTCTTTTATTGTGAGTATCAAATGAATGATTAAACTCTCTAATGACAGGTTTATTAGAAAGATTTTCTAATACATCATTATCTCTGCTGAAATCTCTTCTGTGTTTTTCCTTTCTGTTTAAGAATTCAAAATATCCAAATCGGATCTGCCAACTTTTCAAAATGAGAAATCGTAGCACACAAAATAAAAAGTCAGAAGGTTGTTTGTTTGGTTTTTCGTGACTGTTTTTCGACATTCGTAAAAGGTCAGTCTCGGAGCGTATTCAGCGAAGAGCGCAACTTGCCGAAATGACCATTGTTACCGACCGATTGTAGAACAGTATGAAATGAAAATCTAGGCTAATTGTGACGTCACCCATAATTCAACAGTATAGTTTTTGTTGGTGCCACAATTCACCTTCACTGTTTAAAATATCGTGAAATATTACCTTTGTTTTAAGACTATTTATTTTCTGACCAATAAGGAAGCTCCACAACCTCTTATGTAGCGTTTTCATTGATCAAAAAATAGTCTTTAAAAACAGGTAATTTTTCAAGATATAGGTAGGCGATAAGTAGGCGATTTGTGGTACCAATTGAAAACTACCAGGTTGTTCAATAAGTTTTGTCGGTCGATAAGAGAGGGCGTTGCTAGTAGTCCAAATTTGTTTTTGTTTTGTTGGTTTACTCTTCTTATCAACGTATGTGAAGGTTCATTTCAATCAGTCAATTCATTCTTTGTTTACAAGCCATTTAGTGTCGCCGTGTCACAGTATTTTCGACAATGGAAAAAATTGAATATAGTGCAGTGATAACATTCTTATTTTTGGAAGGTGTAGCACCAAAAGAAATTCACGAACGAATGTTAAGAGTGTATAATGAACGTTCACCTTCATTTAGAACAGTAGAAAGATGGGTTGCTGAATTTAAACGTGGTCGTACAAGCCTTGAAGACGATCCACGCGAAGGACATCCAAAAACCGCATCAACACCAGAAATCGTAGCCAAAGTACAGGATATGGTTTTGGAAGATCGTCGATTGACTGAGAGGGATTTAGTAGAGGCTCTACACATCTCATTAGGCAGTGTGAGTCATATTTTAAATGAAATTTTGAGTTTTAAAAAGCTGTGTGCACAATGGGTGCCGCATTCGCTAACAATGGAACAAAAGCACATTCGAATGCGACTTTCTCAACAACATTTGGAGCGTTTTAAAAAGGATAAAGTGGATTTTGTGCGTCGATTCATCACTATGGATGAGACTTGGGTCTATCACCATGATCCTGAATCAAAACAAGAGGCTAAAGAGTGGTGTGAACCTGGTTGTTCGGCTTCGAAACGAGTTCGTGTCCAGAAATCGGCCAAGAAGGTTCTGGCATCAGTTTTTTGGGATGCGAAAGGAATTTTATTTGTGGATTACTTGCAAACTGGTAAAACAAGTAATTTTGAATATTATTGCAACCTTTTGGACCAGTTGAAAGACAAAATTCGTAAAAAAAGACCCGGTTTGCAGAAGAAAAACATCCTTTTTCATCAGGACAACGCACCGTGTCACAAGAGCATTTTGACAATGGCTAAAATCCATGAATTAAAGTTCGAATTGTTGGAGCATCCACCGTATTCACCAGATTTGGCCCCAGTGACTTCCATTTGTTTCCAGAACTCAAAATATTTATGCGTGGCAAGCGTTTTTCGTCAAATAAAGAGGTCATAACGGCTGTTGAAGCGTATTTTGCAGACCTTCCGGAATCTCACTTCAGGGATGGGATCCACAGATTGGAGGATCGTTGGAGCAAGTTCATTAATGTTCAAGGAGATTATACTGAATAATAAAGTGTATTTTGAACCATAACATTGTCTTTTTCTTATCGAACGACAAAACTTATTGAACAACCTGGTATCTTGTTGAACTGTAGCTGACGTCGCAATTCGCCTTCATTTTCATTTCATACTGACCTACAATCGGTCGGTAAGACTTCGGTAAGTGTCGGGTAAAGTTGCGCTGAACATGCCCCACATAAGTAAATTATCTCCTGAAATTTTTTATAAGGTTTTTATGGTTTCTTCTTGTTTCGCAACATTTTTTAAAATATATATTTGTGAAAGGAGCTCAGTGCAACATATTTTGATGAAGTTCATGATTTTTTTTTCCTGCGATCCTTTCACGATATTCAGTTTTTTTTTACAATCAGAAACCATACTTTCTACCACGATTCCTTGTTGAAATCTGCACCTTTTTACTCAAAAAAGAAATTTATTTCTGAAATCTTTTTCTGAATGTTATTATTTTTACCACGGCCCTTTGACAAAATTAGTTTTTTTTTTACTATCTTTAGATGAAAATTGCTTTTTCTGACTTATCTTTTGACTAAATTTGGATTTTTTTTTCCCGCACTATTTTGATGAAATTTATTTTTTTTCTCTGCAACCAACTGATGAAATTGATTTTTTAACACTGCCATTTGCTGAAATTCAAGGTGCGAGTGATTAGCAAAATTCCCAATGGGTGGGTTCAGCGGACTCGCCAGTTACGTACCGATAGGATTGGTTAGTTACCCAAGCATTCAGTGCTGCTAATCGATACAATACTAACGTCGTTCAGCGGAAGTAATCGTAGAGACTGGTAAGGGACCGAACTGTTTGCTTCTGTGTTTGTATTTATGACGGCCGCCCTAAAAGGGGGGGGGGGCTACCCTCCGTGGGGGTCTTTCTAAGGGAACCTAACTCGTATTTACGTAAGGAAGTCCAAGGTTCGAAGAAAACCACGGATAACTCCGAACAGTTAGGTCAACGACCGCGATTGGGCTCGAACCCAGCACCTGCCGTCTAATAGTTTCGGAGGCAGAATCTCTCGGCCTGTAGTTGGGCCAAGGGACCGAAATAACAAAGAAAATCTTGGTTAGTTGGGTCACGTGATCGGGTTCATGAACATTTATGACAACAACAATAAAATAATATTTGCAGCAATTCAATACAGATGGCCTTACCTGTAAACAATACCAATGGAATACAGTGAATCTGTCAACGGTTAGAAACCGGTCACTTACCGCGACCTCATGTAACCGGTCATATTGGTCGCTTTGGTTGAGTCTGCTGAACGCTCTCAATGACTTCTCGTGATTGATATCTGTCTCACTAAGGGCATATTCAGCACAAATTACCGAAGTGACCAATTTTAGAGCACTATGAGATAAAAATCAAGGCTGATTGTGACGTCAGATATAATTCAACAGGAAAGTTTTCAGTGGTACCACATTTTTCTTACACTGTTAAAAATACCGTGAAATATATCCTTTAGTTTTAAAGACTATCTAATTTCTGGCCCAAAAAAAATGCTCCATAACCGCCTATGGCGCGTTTTCATTGATCAGAAAATAATCTTTAAAAAGAAAAGTGAATTTTCACGATATTTTTAAGAGTGTAGGCGAATTGTGGCACCAACGAAAACTATCATGTTGAATTGTAGCTGACGTCACAATTCGCGTTGATTTTAATTTTATACTGCTCTAAAATCGGTCGGGAAGCTTGGTCTCTTTGTTAAGTGATTAGTTATTTATTATTATTAGAGTTTTGAGGTGTAGGTGCTGCAATAAAGTGCCGGCATGACCTCAAATGATCACATACTACATAGCAAAGAGAGCAACGCAGCAAAAGACAAAGTACATCACCAGCCAAAAGCACCAAACACGCAAAGAGGGATCAAACCTCGAAAACAGCATCCCCCAATTAATAATAATAAAAAAGTATCCAAGAAAGTAGGAACCATCCAATACTACACAATCAACAACAAACAAACCAAAACTATCGCACCCGCCATCAACGAAAGCAACAGACAAAAAGCAAGAGAAAATTAACTAAAAGCGCCAGCTCCCAAGGAAGAGGCCGAGAAACAGGCGAAAAACTCTACGATTAGAGCCAACACAACTCCAAAGATCACTCCAGTCATCAAGAGTCTAATTAACGGACCTCGTGGCCTCACGTAAGAGCACTCTCTCATCATCGAACGCACGACACTTGAACACATAATGAAATTCAGTTCCATGCTCCACAGAACATATAGAACAAGTGGGTGAAATTCTTAACTTGAAGGTGTGCAAACGCTTATAAATCATGACAGTAAGTGTTCGTAAACGAGCGATAAAAATACAGTAGCTCAAAAAAGTATAGGGACATGAGAAAATTACACTAAACTTTTTTTTCCTATATGACTGATATATGTGAAGAAAACAAAGAGAATATAGTATATCTCACATTAATGAATGCAAATCATAATAACAAAATGTATATTTTGCTACAATTATTGTTAATATTTAAAATAAAAGAATTAAAGTAAAAAAAAAGTTCCCAAAAAAGTATTGGGACACTATCCAATAAATCAAGAAAATATTATGAAAGAGATGTTAATATCGTGTTGGGGCACCATTATGCTTTGTGACTTCTCGTAGTCTATTTGGCATAAGATTTTACTAATTTTGCGCAAAAGGATTGGTCAATTTTGGCCCATTCTTCAACAAGATACTTAAATCTTGTTTTATAGAAATAGGGTGCTCATAGATTTTTTGCTGAACGTAATCCCAAATATGCTCAATGGGATTAAGGTCTGGACTCTGGGCAGGGGTCTAATTCACACCAGGACAATAATAAAGAACCCACAACTTGCAAATGTAAGCATTATGTTTTGGGTTATTATCCTGATACAATTTAAAAAGTTGTGCAATTCCCAAGTTATTTGCACTTTGTATTAAATTACGTTTCAGAATGTCAAGATAGACATATTTGTCCATTGTACCATCAATAAGTTCCAAGATTCCAACACCAGAACTCGCCATACAACCCCAAATCATTTGACTGCCGCCTCCGTATTTTACAGTAGGTCGTAAATTTTGTCTGCAATTCGGTATTTGGTCTGTGTCAAATTTTTTGCTCGCCATCAGATCCGAAAATTTTATATTTTCTTTCGTCCACAAACAGAACATTTTTCCAAAATTCCGCTGGCTGCTTTACACAGTTTTTAACAAATGACAGTCCAGCACATCGGTTTGCTTCGCTGATGTATTGCTTTTCCCTGGGTACTCTGGCATGACACTTATATTTTCTCAAGATATTCCTGATAGTTTCACCATTTGAAGATTATCTTAATCTTTTTTCAGTTTTCAGAGTCAATTTATTGTTGCGCTAGTTCTGGGGTTAATGTGAACTTGTTTCATAATCCATCTCTCTTCGCGTTCATTAAATATCCTTGGATGCCCTGATCTGTGTTTTTTTTTCAACAGTATTTCTTTTCTTGAATCAGGATATAATATTAAACACACTACATTTACTCAGTTTTAAAATTTCTCCCACACGATGAACTGATATCCCATTTTTCCAGTGATTTATAACCAGATTTCGCACATCCACAGAAATGTCTTTGCTTCGCATTCTTACATGAAAGACACAAATATACTGAAATTTAACGTCTAACATATACTTAAAATATACTAAAAATACTGGTGACAATTTAATTTTATAATGATGCGATAAAATTGTTTTAACTCTTTTTTTCGAAAGTGTCTCAAAACTTTTTGGAGATCTATTTCAGATTGTAGTATAATATTTATAAAGCTAGAAAAACCTGCAATTGTAAAATATTTGATTTTTTTATACATAAAGCTTGCCAAACGCTAAATCATTTTATTTTTAATATTGTTTTGGAGTTAATGTTATTAATATTTTTATAAGTAGCTTAACATTTGATATTTTCCAAGTGTCCCAATACTTTTTTGAGTGACTATCTTCCTTGCGATTATGAGTCCCATTGTAAATATTCGGACCAAGATATGGAGACCCAACAGCATTTTTACAATTATCCCACAAACGCTGGAAGCTGGTGTGAAGTTGGTCCTTTCAGTACTTTTTAAATCTTCAGGCGCCACACCACTATAAGCATTAACTGCGTATGGGCCATTTCTTGCCAGACTGTCCGCTATTTCATTAGGAGATATGCCAACGTGACCAGGTTACCCAGATCAAAGTAATCTTTTCCACATGACCACGAACTCGGCGCAACGTCTGAAAAAGGGGCAAAATGACAGTTGGAGATTTATAATGTAAATGCCTTAATGCTACAAGAGCAGATTTACTATAAAATGATATAATTTTTACAACTGATCAGAAAGCACTGGATAGCTAGATTGAGGACCAAAACTTCAGCCGTGAAAGTTGATTTCAGATGATGAACGAGATACACTAGAAATATTTTCAGTAATATTTACAGCCGCGATAGAAGTTTTACAGTGAGCAAAAATTATTTGCACGCAGACTATTTTTTGCATATGTAGCTATAGAAAGCAAATTTGATACTATTCTCTTAATTATTCATTTATTTAAATAAGAAGAAAATAAAAATAATTACCCATTTTCCTTAAATAGTAATATTACACATTTAAAAAAATAAATTAATATTTTCTCATACCTAAAAAGTATATGCACACGAAGAATTGACTGTCAAAAAAAAGCATTAAATGTGAACATTATGCAAATGTTTAGCATATCAGTCCCGCAGTACAATAGCCCCGCACTTTAAAGTCACGTAATATATTAACTGGAGCAGGGATTCTAGGGAGTTTTTGTTCTAATGGTGCCGAAAACGTGCGAACTGTATGTTGCTACCTGTGAGAAGATTATATTTCTTAACAATTCTGGATTAAGTTATAGAGGAATAGGTACAAAATTAAATCTTAACTTTTCTAGTGTTCGTTATGTAGTTAAGAAGAAAAAAGAAACTGATTCGACAATAAATAAGCCCCGAACTGGTCGTCGAAGAAAGCTAAATACCAGGCAAAGGAGAGCCATCATAAGAGAATCTTTAAAAAACCCTTTTCTAAGTGCTCGAGAATTGGCTGTTGATGTCGCTTCAACGTCGGGAACAATAGTTACACCACAATCAATTAGAAATATTCTTCATGATGCAAATATTCGAGGAAGAGCCCCTTAAAAAAAAAAAAAAAAAAAAAAAACATTTATTAGTGAAACAAATAGGGTGAAAAGACTTGAATTTGCAAAAGATTATGTCAGTAAACCACTAGAGTTTTGGAAAACTTATTTTTTCCGATGAACGCAAGTTCAATATTTTTGGCTCAGATGGTAAGAAAACTGTATAGCGAAAGCCAAGTACTTCACTTCAAATTAAAAACTTGAAACCAACTGTAAAACATGGCGGTTGTCATGTAATGATTTGGGGATACATGTCTTTTAACGGAGTTGGCGAAATGACCTTTATTGAAGGCAGCATGAATGCTAAACAATGTATTAATATATTGCGAGATCATTTATCTAATAGTACTCTAATATTAGGAATTCCTAATTCATATTATTTCCAACAGGATAACGATCCGATACACACTGCATATATTACGAGGTTATGGTTGCTTTATAATATAAAAAATCAATTGAAAACGACACCACAATCACCAAACCTCAAGCGATTGTAAATTTATGGCATATTTTGGATATCAAAATGAGGAAATAGGAAATTTCTAACAAATCAGAACTTAAGCAAGCTCTTAGGGAAGAATGGCTACAAATCAGCAGTGAAACATGTCACAAATTAATAGAATCAATGTCCAGACGATTAAAAGCTGTAATTGAAGCAAAGGGATGCATACTAAATATTAGCACTGTTTTTAACTTATAAATAATTCCTCCAGTTCTATTTTTATTGCTAGTGTGCAAATATTTTTTTGGCAGTACAAATGCTAATTTTTTGTGTTTTCATATTTTAAATATAATTATTAAGTCAGATATTAAATATGTTTATTTGTTTTGTAAAAGTGTTGGTGTTTTTAACTCTTAATTGTTTTTTATTTATTTATACATATGCTACAACAAATTTACCTGGTGTGCAAATACTTTTTTGCTCAGTAGTCGTTTTTCGACGCATCCATTGCAATGATACAATTTTTGCTACGACGATGATACTCAGACATATATACAAGTTAAAACACTCGCTGGTGGTGGTGGGAGGGAGATTTTTAGACTGAAAAGGCAGCTCATCAACAAAGATCTCACAATACTTCTTTATACTCCCGGAAGGCCAGTAGGACTTGATCAATGTATGTGGGGTTACCTCAGCAAAGTCAGTAGGCCAGCCAAAATCACCAGGAAGGATGTTTGCACAAGGAAGGTCAAAACTCGCATCAGGAGAACATCGGATATAAAAAGAAACCCTCGTCTAAAACAGAGGCTCTTGGTTAGTTTCCCGTTAAAGCTTGAAGATAGAAGTGCACTTAGGAAGGCTAGCCGCAAAACGGAGGGCAGCATTATAAACAACGTCCAAACTTTTAAGCGAAGATCTAGCAGCGACACCGTATACAGGACAGGCATAATCAATAACACTACGGATGAGAGAATTGACGAGAGGGATGAGGTTGACGGTTTTAGCTCCCCAATCGGGGTTGATGATAGCTTAAGTAGATTCAGTCACTTCGTACATTTCTTTCGGATGTAAGCAATATGAGTGTTAAAAGACAGATAAGAAAAAATCACTCTCAAGATTTTTGTACTACTCGGCCAAGGAATATCCAAAACCATGAAGGCGGAAGTTGTGAGAGAGAAGGTCCTTTTAACAAAAAAAATTTATAGCAATACATTTGTCAGGGCGGAGATCTAGCTGTCAATGGGTACACCATGCATCGACTCCGTTTAAAATTTCTTGAAATTTTGACAAGACCTTATCTAGAGAAAAATCCGAAAAGTAAAGGATGATGTCATCAGCATACACGATGATCAGGATCACAGTCCACCACATCAAACAGGTCCCACAAAAAAATATCATGAACAGGATGGGCAAAAGGACGCTGCCCGGCGGCACACTACGAATAGACTGCACAGAACGAGAGAAAGCAAATCGCCACTTTACCTTAATCTTCCTAGCACTAATCAAATTGTAAATCCATAATGCAGTATTACCAGCAATACCAACACTAGCCATCTAGTGGATGAGGCCATCCGCCATATAGAGTCAGAGGCAGTTTGTATGTCGAGCTTGAGTGCAAACACATACTTCTTTTCAGCTCTAGCATGCTTAATGTCTGAGTAAACAAGTTTCAAAACCTTTGTGCAATCGCTTTTCGGGAAAAATCCAAAATGCCTAGCGTTGAAAAGTTGACGAGGCATGACCCAATCGAAAATTCTTTTAAGAAGGACGCGCTCCATAGTCTTGCATCCGACGGACGTCAGAGCAACAGGACAATAGCTACTGAGACACTGCTTGGGCTCTTTTAAATAGGTAAAATTACGGCAGATCTCCAGCTTTCATGAACAGCCTTGGACAGGAAGCTATCATTAAACTTCCTGTCCAAGTTTACAGGAAGTTTAATGATAGCCATTTATGCTCCAATTATGCTTGTTATCATTAGTTAGGGCTTTGTAGACACGAGCCGGGATACCGTCTTCCCCAGGGGTGGTGTTCGCAGAATCTTGGATAGCACGGTTCAATTCATCAAAAGTGATCGGTTTCTTCCAGCGCTCATCAGAACTGCTAAGATCATTAGGGACAAAGGCAACCTCGCATGTGCTACTTAACTGTTCAACGAAAGCATTAGCTTGTTCGGTGTTATCAAGGATTTCTCTAGTACCATCCTTCAAGAGAAAACTCGATTCGGAGCTAGTCCTTTTTGCGAAGCTCCTGATAATGCGGTAAATAGTGTCATTTCCAGCCTTTTCGCAGGGGTCCCTCCAGTAATTACGAGCCTGGTGTTTCATGTAGCATTTAAGTTTGGCGGCGTAAGATTTATAGATTTTCCAGTAATCTCTTGATAGATTTGTTTTAGCCAGACGCAGGAATTTCCGTTTCTGCCCAAGAAGCCAAGCACACAGAGTATCCAACCAAGGAGGATTATAACTACGCTGCACTATACGCGTAAGAGTTACACTTGGCCACGTCATGAAAATTCCTATGAAGCTGATCGAGAGAGGTAGGCATATGAGCGTCCAGGTGCCTATTAAAACTATCTGCAACCGCATCCCAATTTGTCGAGATATGCAAAGAGGGAGTCATGAAATAGGTGATATAATGGATTATTGCACAGTGATCTGAATCAAAAACGTCGGGATGAACATAGGTGTCTATATCTCTAAAAATATCAGCACTAGAAAACGAAAGATCGATCAAGGAAAAAGAGCCCGAATAAGCAGCATGAGTGGGCTGTACTGTGTTCAGAATGCGCACGTCATTATTAAGCCAATTGAAGATCTCCTCAGAACCACAACCCCGGGCACCTGAGTGATCTTTCTCCTTTCTTTTTCCTCTTGTCTTCCTTTTATCTTTGATTCACTCTCATTGTGGTTTCCTCTTCAGAGGTGAGGGCAATTCGGCATGGACCGATATCATTCTGTATATCGACTCATGGGGAATTGTAAACCACCCACTTGTTAGCTCTGCGTGGCGACTCGTGTATCTGGAAACGGAGATCCTGGCAGTTGAGGGAAACCAACACCCTGCTTTGGCCTCTGCTTCAGGTAGACGGAGGTGCATATTGGTCCCGTATGAATCAACCGACCAGTCAGCTGACTTTCGTCACTGACTAAGGGATCAAGTGATCGAGCAACTACTAGTCATCTCGTTAAGGGTGGATACTGAAATAGAGTTCTCTTGTGACCGTATGGGCCCTGGTTAACACTGTTGCAAGAATGTACATTTCCTTGTTGGGCTCGGTAAAGTGTGGTAAGGCCGGGGTCTGAATTTTATTTTTAACATGGATGGGAAAACATTTCCTTCTATTTCTCTCCCTAGTGGAGAGCAACAAACTGTACTGACTTCTTCCTTCACTCGCTTTTTTATCATTAAACTTTCTGATAGCCACTGTGATTGCTCCTTTAAAAAAACTTCACCTTTTCTCATTGCTAAAACATTCCAGTCTGTCTTGGAGATGGTCATTCTCTCAAAAAACTACAATCTGGGGATTTGATAAATGAAGTTTCTGTAGCCAAACAATCACAACTTCTTTCAAATTGCTCTAAATATTCTCATTTCTGTTTCTGTACAAACTCATAAAACTTTAAATACGAGCCGCGGTGTAATATCTGAACCTGACCTTTTACACTCCACCAAAGATGAACTTTTAGAAAATTTAAAAGACCAAAATATCATAGATGTACGCCGTATCACCATCCGTAGAAATGAGCAGATAATTCCCACTAAACACATTATTTTAACCTTCAATAGACCTACATTGCCAACAAGAATTAAAGCTGGCTATTTAAGCTGCGCAGTCCGACCATATATACCAAACCCTCTGCGATGTTTTAAATGCCAGCGTTACGGCCATACAAACGCAACTTGTCGTGGATCTTTTATCTGCGCACGTTGTGCTTAAGTCTACCACCACAATAAATCTTGTGAAAAATCCGAACGCTGCGCAAATTGTAAAGGTGATGACACATCATTTTCACGACCTTGTCCTAATTAGAACCGAGAAAAAGAAATTATCACTGTTAAAATTACCCAGAATTTATCTTACCCCGATCCCCTCAAAAACAGTATCCCCGATCCCCTCAGTCAATACTGGAGGTTTAGAGTTATCTATAACAAATTTTAGATCCTTGGTAGTCAGTAGATATCCGATTAATTTTTCTATGGCTTCCCAGTCGACTTCTCTTTGTGACTCGTTCCTCCTCCCCAGTATATTTACTATGGAAGCAATGTCGGGTCTGGTTAATGTCGCAATGTACAGTAGCCTCCCTACTGCCTTTCTGTATCTCGTGTTATCCTCCATTTGTTTCCCGTTTGGATCCAAGTTAAAATACTTTGTGTTCTTTGGAGTGTATGTCGGCTTACTGTTTATCAAATTAAATTTTTCTGCAATTTCTATTATTTTATGTGTTTGATCTAGAACCAAACTACTGTTTTCGGTTTCTCTTATATTTATTCCCAAATATTGTGTCACTCTTCCCAAGTTTTTAATTTCATATTCGCGGGAAAGTTTTGTGTAAACTTCATGTGTATCTTTCTCATCCCCTGCTACAAGAATGTCATTGACATATACTATTATAAACGCGATCTTTTTGTTTTTGATTCTCCTATACATGCATTGATCTGATGCGCATTCTTCAAATTCCAAATTTTTTAGTGATTTACTTATTTTTAGATTCCAAGCTCTAGCGGCTTGTTTAAGACCGTAAATAGCCTTATTAAGCAAGCATACTTTATCTTCCCGTCCTTTCTCTGCATATCCCTCCGGCTGGGACATATAGACTTCCTCCTCAATGTCGCCATGCAGGAAAGCTGTTTTTACATCAAGATGCGTAATTTTTAACTTTTTGTATACTGCTGCGTTTAGAAAAGCTCTTAATGTTGTATGTGATACGACCGGTGCATATGTCTCGTCGTAATCACTTCCGTATTTTTGTGAGAACCCCTTGGCTACTAGTCTAGCCTTAAATCTTTCTGTGGTTCCGTCTACGTTTCGTTTCGCTTTAAATGTCCACTTATTGCCTATTACACGTTTTTCTGGAAGCGGGTTTGACTAATTTCCATGTTTTGTTTTGTTTTAAAGATTCAATTTCTTCATTAGCGGCCTCAATCCACTTATTTTTAATTTGGACATCTTTAATGTTTTGTAATTCACCCCACGTCTTGGGTTCTAGTACGCGATACATGTTCGCACTTATCCCGAACCTGTCAGGTGGTACACCTCTATTGTCTCTCTGAGACCTACGAGGCTCGTTAGAAGTGTTCTCCGGAATTTTATTTTTGTTTTCATCATTATCACTTAAATCCACTTCAACTATTTCGGTGGAAGTTTGCTCATCGTTTAAGTTTTCGCTAACATTGCCTGTTCCGTTTTCAATAAATTTCACCGTTAGTGATATTAGTACATTATTTCCGTCGGTATATATTCTATAACCCTTGCTACGATTATCGTAACCTAACAAAATTCCTTCGATTGCCTTTTCGTCGAATTTGGATCGTTTCTGTTTATCCACATATGCATATGTTTTGCATCCGAACGTTCTAATATTCGATAAGTTTGGTTTCCTAGCGTTCCACAATTCGAAAGGGGTCCTACAGTTTTCGTTTGCCTTTGTGGGTAAGCGGTTAATTAGGTAGTTCACTGTTAGTACGGCTTCACCCCAAAAATGATTTGGCAAATTCGCATCCGATAGCATCGTGCGTGCCATTTCGACTATAGTACGATTTTTGCGCTCTGAGTCGCCATTTTGCTGACTGCAGTATGGGACGCTTAATTGGCGTTCTATCCCGTTTTCTATTAAAAAAAAATTCAAAATTGTCTCCAACATATTCTTGGGCATTATCAGATCTGATAGCCTTAATCATTTTCCCAAATTTGTTTTTAGTTAGTGCTATGTATTCCGTTAGTTTTGTTATAGTTTCAGATTTATGCGATATTAAATAGATCATTGTAAATCGACTATAGTCGTCGGTAAAAGTTATAAAATACCTTTTTCCAGTGAGTGTTTGTGTGTTCATAGGCCCGCATATGTCAGTATGTATTAGGTTTAGCGCCTCTTTAGATCTATTTGTGGCTGTTTTAGGGTAAGGCGCACTTGCCAGTTTGCCCTGTATACATTTGGTGCCAATTCTTTCGTGCTTGCAATCGTTTATTTCTATACCTTCGACAAGCGCGTTTTTGATAAGTGATCTGATTGCGTCGTAATTTTTATGGCCTAAACGATTATGCCACATGGATATGCAATTTTTATTACTGCAATTAGTTTGGGTTCGAGTGCTATATCCATAATCGTCTTTGGGTCCTAACTCGTACAAATTATCATTTAATTTGGTAGTCAAGATAATATTATCATCTTTGGCAAACATGCATGATTGTTTTTCAAAAATTACTTTAATATTATTTTCTGTAGCCTTTTTAACAGATAGTAAATTGCTTTGCAGCTCGGGGCATCCTTAAGTGTGATGTTGTGCTGTGCGTCCGTTTTTAAATTTACGTCGCCCACGCCCCGAGAATTTAACCTCTTCCCGTTAGCTATGGTTATATTACCGAAATTCCCCGGTGTAAATGTTGTAAAATTTTCTCTCACGGATGACACATGTCTCGTGCAGCCTGAATCAACAATGTAAGTGTAGGGATTTGTTGTCTGTGTTCTATTAACTAGTGTTCTGTCATTTTCAGACTCGTTTTTCACTGGGGAAGGAAAAACAGTAGATTCGTTCTGTTCTTCGACTGTACTCGTCTTCCTTTCAAAACAGTAATTTGAAGTGTCGTGTCTGTCGTTACTGATGTTTTTATAATTATTACTGTGACCTTTAAAGTTCGCATCATTGTTATAATTTTTAGTTTTAGTGTTTTCATTTCTATAATTATTTGTCTTCAGTTTATTTTTCAACAGGAAGCAATCGCGTCTAAAATGGTTTTCGCGATGGCAATGGCTGCAGTATTTTTGGTATTTATTTGTCGCTTTGTACGCGACATTTATATTTTTATTGTGAGTTCGGTGTGTATACTCGTCAATTAATTTATTTTTGACGAGTTCAAGGTTAAGTGTAGCTTCATCCCTGGCCTCAAGGCTTGTGATAAGGGGTGAATAAGATTGGGGTAATGAACAGAGCATTATCGCGACAATGTGCGATTCGTTAATGTTATCTCCTATAGCGGAGAGGTTTGATCTTATAGTCAATATGTTGTTGATATGTTCGATCAAATTATCCCCTTCAGCGAGCGAAATTTTAAAATGGAGGGCCAAAATCACAGTAAAATAAAATCCAGCCACCTCATTGGTCATGTGGTAAGGGTGAAAATCACGAGCATGTTTCTCCATTTGAAAAAGAGTGAAGGGTAAAGTAATTTTGAAGCGATTGTTACCGTCTGTTCTTATTTACGATAAACCATCAAAATTAACTCAATCAAGGTATTTTGATGACATTTTATAAAATGAGAGTGAAAAATTTAGATTATAAATGAAAACAGTTAAGATTTACCTCAAATTTGCGACACTTCACCTACCTACCGCTAAGAGATTGTTGTCTGAAAAGGACGCAACTCAATGACCAATGAGGTGTTTGGATTTAACCGTAATGGGATTTTGGCCCTCCATTTTAAAATTTCGCCTTCAGCGAGTTTCTGTGAATAAAGCTGTCTGAGCAAAAATAATTTGGAGCTCAAGTTATTTCTTTGGTGGATGCTTTTTAATTTTTCCCAAATTTTCTTTGGTATGTCTAAGTCTTTAACGTAGACTATTTGACTATCCTCTATGCAAAGGTTAATAATGGCCTTTGCCTTGTTACTATTTTTTATGTAAGCGGCATCTGCATTCGGGGGGGGGGGGGGGAGATCTTCAATTACATAATTAAAGAGTCCGTCATTTGTGAGTAAATTTTCTAATTTTAAAGACCAGTTATAATAATTTCCATTGTTTAGTTTCTCTATGCTCGAGAGGTCTTTCGACATGGCCATTTTGTGTATATTTTTAATAAACGTACATTGAAAAACAGTGATTTTTAAAATGCACTATATTAATATTATAATACCTTATATATATATATATATATATATATATATATATATATATATATATATATATATATCTATATATATATATATATATATATATATATATATATATATATATATATATATAGGAAAGGATAAAACCTAAAGCCTTTTTAAAATTTAAACTTAAAATTAAAATTCAAAAACTTAAAGGTCCGAATTAATATTTTTAACTTTAATCTAAAATTTAAATGCCCCTTCTTTTAACCTTAATTCTAATACTTAAAGCTAGTTTGCCCCTGTTAATGTTCTTTCCCAACCTAACATTTATTACTCTCAGAGATGATTTTTGGATGTTCTTTAAGATTAAAAAAGCTGACGTAAACGCAATTCTTAATTTGTAGGATCAGCAATGAAACCCTGGAAAACCGCACCTAACAACGTCATAGTGCCCAGATATTTCTTAACCAATTAAAATTAGAGTAACACCCATTAGTTAGTATCGCGACCTGGTAGAAATAATGCGAATTAACGGCCTTTAAATAGCGGGAGCGCCTAAAACAAGCGGCTTTTTTGACCTAACCCATATAGCACAAAAGCTCCTCAATACCTCCCCAGGAGCTCCAAGCCATCCCATATTCCTCCTAAAACTAAAATGACAAGATCAGGACGTCCTGGGGAAGAGTCTTTTACGATATCCTCAGGAATGAGCTCCCAGTAACGTCCCACGGAGCAACTTCCCAGGGATGCTATTCCTGAGGAAGTACCTGGGAAATCACTCCTGGGGATGTACCCGGTTAGTCATTCCTGGGGAAGTGCCCAGGAAGTCACAGTGCTGGCGCCATCTTATGGATGATTTCGGAATACAATACTCAATTATTTTTTAATAAAATATCAAATGCAATTTCATAAGAATCGATTTTAATGACCTTATTTTATTTTATTAATTATTCGATTCCTTATTTATTAGCAAATTAGATAATTGTTATTAAATTGCTATTATTTTTAATTATTTCTGTAACTTTAAATCTTTTTAGTTAAATTAAAAATTTTTATTTCTTATTTCAGTTACTTACTATTTTTATATACTAATTACTATTATATATCTTTTAAATCAAGTTTTGTTCATTTATCAATATTTTATTAATTATTAATAAATAACCTATTGCGTTTTGCTTTATTATTATTTGTTTTATTAATTAGGAAATTAATTTAACTTGAAGTTTCTAAATTAATACACTAAAATCTCTAAATAGAAGACATTTCTATATCATATATTTTTTCTGATATTTAGAAGTAAAGATATTTGTGCAAAAAAAAAAAAAAAAAAAAAAAAAAAAAAAAAAAAAAAAAAAATGTAGGTTTGTTTATTAGTATCTTTTAAACCCTTGTTATGAAAATTATCTAAATTGTGTCCTGATGCATCTTAATGTCAAATGTTAAATGTTTTTGTATATATATATATAAATAAAATAAGCAAAAATGTCCCGACAAAATCTTATGGATGATTTTGGAATACAATACTCAATTATTTTTTAATAAAATATCAAATGCAATTTCATAAGAATCGATTTTAATGACCTTATTTTATTTTATTAATTATTCGATTCCTTATTTATTAGCAAATTAGATAATTGTTATTAAATTGCTATTATTTTTAATTATTTCTGTAACTTTAAATCTTTTTAGTTAAATTAAAAATTTTTATTTATTATTTCAGTTACTTACTATTTTTATATACTAATTACTATTATATATCTTTTAAATCAAGTTTTGTTCATTTATCAATATTTTATTAATTATTAATAAATAACCTATTGCGTTTTGCTTTATTATTATTTGTTTTATTAATTAGGAAATTAATTTAACTTGAAGCTTCTAAATTAATACACTAAAATCTCTAAATAGAAGACATTTCTATATCATATATTTTTTCTGATATTTAGAAGTAAAGATATTTGTGCAAAAAAAAAAAAAAAAAAAAAAAAAAAAATTATGTAGGTTTGTTTATTAGTATCCTTTAAAACCTTGTTATGAAAATTATCTAAATTGTGTCCTGATGCATCTTAATGTCAAATGTTAAATGTTTTTGTATATATATATATAAATAAAATAAGCAAAAATGTCCCGACAAAATTAGACATATTTATCACAGCACACAACACAAAATCAAAGATAATTCATTTAAAATGGTATATTTGGTTTTAAAATGCATAAATATTGAGCCGCTCCCCCCCCCCCCCCCTCCCCAAACACATACCAACATTTATTTGAAAAGATTTTCTGTTCAGAAATATACATTCTTATAAAATCAGTTAAAAATATATAAATTCACGCTAATTTAAAGTTTAATTTAGGTTATTATCAATTATTTATCCAGTGTAATTAGGTCGACAGGCGCAATTGGTTGCAAACTCTGCCCATCCCATCTACCAGCTTCGAGAGCAGGATCTCTTGACCATGTGTGGGGCCCAGAATGAAACTGCAACAATGAAATATTTCAAAGAGCAAAAAGTGGGAAAGAAAAGGCTTAAGAAAAGACTAAGCAAATTTATATATTTTTTTCATAAATTTGTATAATAAGAGCACCTTTAACCAAGCGTAAAAAGAAAAAAATGTCGATAAAAATTTCTGTAAAAAAAAGTAAGATCGAGAGAGAGCAAAAAAGCTTCATTTTTGAAAGGATTTACTTAGATTTTATTTGTCAATCATAAAAAAAAATAAATAAAATAAAAAAAATCAAGGTACATATCAAGGGATGAAGGTTGCCCTCCGTTAGGGTCTTTCTAAATGAATCTACCCGTATTTACGCAAGGAAGTTTAAGATTCGAAGAAAACCGTGGAAATTCCGAACGATTAGGCCGACGGGTGCGATTGGGTATAAACTAAGCACCTCCCATCTACCATCTACCATCTAGAGAAAAAAGAAAAAAAATCGATTAAAATTTCTGTAAAATTCACAATTTTAAAGAAACTATGTGTTTTAATCTCCTGCTATTTAATTTCTGGAAATAATATTTTTATTAACTAAAATTAAATTTGATAGGGAATATTATCAGAAACGTTTTGCATCATTCATTGTGTGTAAAATATATAGTTCATAATCAATTTTATAACTACTGAACGATTTTAATGGATTTTAAGTATCAAAAGCTAAAAGGACATTTTTATCATTTAAAAATATAATTTAATTTAAAATTTTTAAATTCGAAGACATTTATGTTATAACAAATAATTATTGACAATTTATTTAAAGTTATTAACTTAAATTTATTTCGAGTGTATGCAAAAGGCACAAAATATGAGAACATTTCCTAGTTTTAAGTTTCAAAAGTGGAGTAAAAATGCACCTATACCTTAAAAACCTTTATTTCTTACTGACCCGACAGCATAACGGTCAGAGCGCGCTTCCGGAATTCCAAGGTACTCGGGTTCAAATCCAGCCGGAAAAATAAAGGTAAGAAATTTGTTCCTGAATAATCTTTGTATATGTAAATCCGTCCGAATAATAGAAAAAATAAAACATTCGCGTTTTCTCCTTAAAAAATTAAATTAAATAATTCTTTTATTTTTTTTAAACATATTAGTGACCTTGAAGTTTCCCAAAGTCCTCCTATATCACTTCCTCAAATCTTCCCCAGAACCTCCCGGGGAGGACCCTGAAGGATGTCCTGGGGAGCGGGCCAGGATGCTGTAAAGCGGACATTTTCGGTTCCCGAGGACCTCCTGGTGACAATTCTCTGCATCCTCAGGGATGCCTGGGGGATGAGGGTCCTGGGATGTGAATCCTCCCCAGGACATCCTGGGGAGGCAAGTGTGCTATATGGAACACTTGCCTAATAAAATGCTGCCCAAAGAAACGAAGTTTTGAAAGGAAAGCCTCAAGTCACAGGGACCTGGTTTCTCCCAAAGATCTGCCAAAAAGGATTAATAAACCAGGCCCCAAGTGAAAAGGTTGTGTCGTTATTTGTCTCTCAATCACACCTCATGATTCAACAAAAATAACGGCTTATCGATGGTAAAACACCAAAATCTTTCCCGGCCATTCGGACGATTGACTCGGCGCGATCTCCAAAGTCTCTCCCCGGCACCTACAACGCTTGACGCGACGGATCTATGAGCTGTAGCGCCCGACCTCTCGAATCTCTCCACGACTACGATATGAACTCTCTCCACGACTACATCCCTCTCCTCGAATGATGACGGAACTCCCACGAACGTAAGCCAAGACTCGGGTTCCTTACAAAGACTCGGTGAGGTTAAAAACCTGACAAGCGGAACTAAACCTGGATGAGAAAGTGCTCTGCTTCCAGGAACGTGATCGGCGGATACAAGCGGTACCAGATTTTCTCTCTGTCCGAAGACTAGTAACGGAATACGGCATGCTTTTTCGCCAAAACGCGATAAATACGGCTGTGTGGTGTAACGTGACTTTCGTTCTACAACCCCTGTGAGTGCGCCGCGCTCCGCGATCAGCTGTGCAAAGATGTTGTTTCAAAGGATATCTCGGATCAAACTCCGATAGTTTGAACATTTAAAGAGACAAAACAAAAGAAAGAACGGAATGTGCGCGTATTTTTATTTATTTTTTCTTCTGTTCCATTTTTTTTTCTATCAATCGCGGATTATTGTTCAAGGTAAGGTGTTTTATTTAATATGAAAAGTTAGAAGGAGCAAATTCAGGCATTTTATTGAAAAAAAAAAAAAAAAAAAAAAAAAAGTAAAGTTGATTTTTTTTTGTTTGTACTTTGTGTTTTTATAAAAGTTATTTTTAGTATTTAGTTAAGATTTTAATCATAGAAAAAGAAGAGTGATCTAAGAATGAACATGATAAAATATTTTTATTTTATTTTTAATTTTTACTGTAAAGTTCGTTTTGCATTGGTTTAGTTCTGCTCCTTTCAAGTTGAAAAAGATAAATAAAAATTATCTTTTAAATTAAGATTCACAATTTGAGTTATAAAAAATGATTTAAATATCAGGTTACTATTATTTTACTATTTGGAATTATTTAATGTTATTTGTATGTGTTACTATGTGGAATATATTATGATTTTGTGAGATTTTATTTGTAAACATCATGAGTACTACCCCACAATCAGAGAAAGTAGGCGACCCCCCAAAAAATGATGGTGTGGTTCCCGAGACTCCGGAAAAGGAAATTAATGCAGCAAATTCTCAGTCCTCAGGTAATAGTGAAGGCACATGTCGAAAAGATCCCGAAATTGTGCCATTTTCTCCGGACTCGAAGATGTTATGGATTCCTTGGCTGAGATACTTTGAGTCAGTTTGTGTAGAGGAACACAAGGATGATTTGTGGAAAATCCGCAACATCCAAAAGTATCTAAAAGATACCGCGCTTACCTTATATATCAACAACTGTCTTCATGTCCTCCATTGGTCAGAGTTAGTGTTATTGTTTACCGAACATTACACTACTCCTGATACACTATCATTGACAGATTTCTCCCAGATCAAATTTAAATTTGGAGGTGACTTAAATGAATATTACCACCAAAAAACTAAAGTAGGACGCACTTTAGGTTTAGATCAGCGTTTCATTTTGGACGGTCTTACTGATGGACTGCCAGTAGAGATGAAACAGTTGGTAGTGACAAATGCGCCTGCTGATGTCAATGAATGGAGAGAATTAGTATTTAAATTAAGTAAATTGCAGTTAGAGCAGAAAGATAAAACAGACAGGAAGACTGAGCCTAACCCTCAGCATCCCCCTCAATATCGACAATGGAAACCTTTTAAATCCCACATTGACCATGGACAAAATTCCTACAGACCATGGAATTATCGTGTCCCAAACCAATCACCTCAATTTCGACATTTTAACCCAAACCCACAAAGAAATACATTTAGACCGATGCAACCAATTCCCACAAGATCTATGCAGACCGATCAACAACGCCCAAACTTACATTATCAGGCCACGTTGCCACCAACGCCGTGCCGAGTTTGTTTAAATGTGGGCATTTCGAATGCTTATCATTGGGTGCGAGATTGCCCTTTTCGTAAACAAACGCTGAATGTTACTGCCCTAGCACCAAATCCAAGTGTTTCAACCCATAATCTAGATCAGACTAATAATGAGTTTCCACAAAATACAGAAGAGAGCCAATGACAATTAATAATACCCGGGTATATCAAAACACATAATGGATCCAAACAAAAAATGAACAATTGTCAAACAGCTACTCATGTAAAAAGTGAAAACTCATTACCATGTTTGATAGATACAGGTAGTTCTATCAGTGTAATGCCATACCATTTAGCCCATAAATTTAATCTAAAAATATCTAAAGTTCAAAAGAGTATTTCAGTCGCACAAACTCAAGGTGTTCTAGCTTTGAAAGAAAAATGCTTTGTCAGTTTGCAATTAGGACAAATAACTCAAACCATTGAACTGTTTATAATTCATAACTCTTTACCATATGTTTTAATTGGGCTACCACATTGTGAATTGTTTAGATTAAATATTGATTGCTCTAAAATGCAAATCCATCAGAATAACAAAAAAATATCACTTATGCGTAATATTTCAAAAAAATCATCCCACCATACTTTGCATTTGTCACAACCATATATCCACCCGCTAAAAGCAGAGATCCAAAATGCAGAGATATTTGAAGAAAATTTTGAACCGGAGTTGTTTGAAACTTCTGACCATGGGCCCAAAGTTCAGTTGGCTAAAGAACAACTACCTGCTCTTCTCGCCAAATATGTCTGTATTTTTGCAAAAGATAAGTACGATGTAGGCTGTGTGAATATAGAACCCCAAAGAATCCATTTAACCTCTGACCTTCCCGTTTCACTTAGGGCTTACCGTACATCACCCAAAGAAGAGGAAGAAATCCGAAACCAAGTCCAAAATTTGTTACAGGCAGGAATCATTAAAGAGAGTTGTTCCCCTTATTCGTCGCCTGTCACTTTAGTTTACAAGCGCGAAGAAGGGAAGAAAACTCGTTTATGTGTAGATTTCAGAAAATTAAACGCTATTACCAAGACAGACGCAGAACCCCTACCCCGAATTGATACCCTTTTGGATAAATTAGCACAAGCTAAGGTCTTTTCCACTCTCGACTTGGCCAGTGGATATTGGCATATACCTATCCACCCTCGAGACACCGAAAAATTGGCATTTGCGACCACTTTCAGTTTATTTGAATGGTTGCGATTACCTTTCGGATTAAAAAACGCACCTGGGATATTCAACCGCACACTCCGAAGAATCTTTAATAAGTACAAAATTAATTTTGCCTGTAGTTATTTTGATGATGTTATTGTATTTTCTCAAAATGAGGAAGAACATTTGATGCATTTAGAGACATTATTTAATATTTGTGTCCAAGAAAACCTCAAATTAAAGTTATCAAAGTGTAATTTTGTTAAATCAACAATTAATTTCCTTGGTTATGAAGTTTCTAATGGATGTATTACCCCTGACAATCCAAATGTAGAGGTTATTAAGAAATTAAAACCACCAACCAATGTAAAAGAGTTGCAACGCTTTTTGGGATCTATTAATGTCTATAATAAATTTATCCCTAAGTATGCCGAAATTAGATATCCTCTCAACCAATTATTAAAGAAAAATGTCCCCTATGTATGGGACCAAAATTGTCAATATTCTTTTGAGAAACTAAAACAGGCTTTGATTGAAAAACCTATCTTAAGATTGTTTGATCCCAAGGTGCCTTGTGAACTGTTTGTAGATGCCTCAAGTCTTGGAGTAGGGTGTGTTGTGAAACAGGTAGATGAAAAAGGAAAATTACACCCAATAGCATGTCACTCTAGAAATCTTCGAGATTATGAAAAAAATTATGCAATAACGGAATTAGAATGTTTGGCAATTGTGGATGCCTTGGATAAATTTTATCATTATTTACATGGTCAAAAATTTGTCATTCATACGGACCATGCGGCACTTACCTGGCTCAAAAATGTTAAAAATTTAAGAGGACGTCTTTTCCGCTGGTCTCTCAAACTTAGTATGTTTGACTATGAAATCAAATACCAAAAGGGCTCCACTAATGTTGAAGCTGATATGCTATCAAGACAACCTGTTTCAGAAAATGTA
Organism: Maratus speculifer; assembly: GCA_964019185.1. NCBI lineage: Eukaryota > Metazoa > Arthropoda > Arachnida > Araneae > Salticidae > Maratus > Maratus speculifer. Next base: position 141,492,177 of record OZ025299.1, on the reverse strand, counting down.
CACCATGTTATACATCTCCTTGACTTGAATGAAGTAAGAGACAGCCAGAAAAAGGAAAATGTAACAGCAGATGGTAAAAAATACACTGAAGTAAATGATGTTGTTGTAATTAAAAAGAAAAGTTTGTATAAGATTGTTGTCCCCATGTGTTTACGGTTACCCCTCTTAGAAAAAACCCACACACAATTTGGCCACCCTGGTATTTATAAAATGATAAATTTAATTTCCCCACAGTATTATTGGCCTAATATCAATCAGGACATTGAAAATTTTGTAAAACATTGTCATACATGTCAAATAAACAAAAAATGTAAACAAAAAAGATTTGGCATGTTACAATTGATGCCCCCAACAGATATACCTTTTGAATGCTTGGCATTGGACTCTGTTGGCGGATTTAATTACTACAATTCTACGAAAAAATATTTGCATTTAGTGGTTGACCATGCAACTCGCTATGTGTGGGGCTTTCCTTCAAAAAGTGTAACTACTGAAACTTATACAAACATTTTGAAACAATTATTTCAACTACAAGTACCAGAAAAATTGTTAACTGACAGAAATGGAGCATTTACCGCTTCCAGATTTAAGAGATTTCTTCGTACTTACAATGTTAAACACAGATTGACAAGTAGTCACCACCCCGAAACGAATGGAAAAATTGAACGCCTAAATCAGACTATTGTAACAGATTAAAGTGTAAAGTTAATTCTTCTTCTAAGAAAGTACCCTGGACTAAACTGTTAGATGAAGTCTTAGTTGAATATAACAATACTCCTCATTCTGTAACTCAATTTACCCCTAGTTATTTATTGTTAGGAAAATTGCCATATGATCCTCCTTTGCCAAATAATAGTTATTATCCTCCAGTTGATGAAGCTAGAAAATTGGCTAAAGAAAGAACAATTGCTTACCATAAGAAAAATAAAGTCCGCTATGATGCTCGTTTCCTTCCTGTAAAGTTTAAAGTTGGTGACCTTGTAATGTATGAAGAATTTCATTATCCTAATACCCGTAAATTAACTTCCCCATATTCTGGACCATACACCATTCTGAAACAACTTTCTGAAGTCACTTTTGAAATTGATAAACCCAGCCCACATTTTAAGAGAAATTCTGAAATTGTCCATTCATCCAAGTTAAGATATTACCATTCTCCTCAAAATCTCAAACTCAACCATGAATAAAACCCCATCTATCTCTTTCATCTTTCAATTTTTTATTTTTGCTATTCTATCGTCCCTCTATCATTAGTATTTGGAAGAGGACCCAGCTGGATGTTTAACCCTCAACCCCCAGCGGTAAAGGATGAAAGTTACAGTTTAAAAGCACTGTTAATTATTTTTAATGTTATTAGTATATGATGAAATGTGTTACGTCAATAAGGGTCCTCCGCTCCTTGACCACCCGTCTTTAGCCGGACTGTTTTCCCAGATTCTCTTTCCAGGTTGAACGGAGAATCTGGCAAAACTGCTTCGCTTGCCCTTTGTAGGTGAATGTCAGTTTCCCACTTTCCTTTTCTATAGTGCAAGTGGCACGTTTTTTTTGGGATGACCTTTCACCACAAAGTATTGAAACCCATCTCCCACTAACACTGGGCATGGTGAAAATTATAGCAAGTTTATATTTTTTCTTAGTAGCTATAGTTTTCAGAGGTCTGACATTTTTGTATTTTGGAGTTAGCCTCGAATTAAGCCTAAAACTGGATACTGTACATAGTTAGAAAAGATGCAACCTAAGAATTAAGTAGGAAAAATAGAGTTTTATAGTATTATAATTAGTATTATGTTATATAGTGTTTTCTTATATAGTGATTATATTATATAGTGTTAAAATTGTGTTGTGTTGTAATTACTTTTGGTGATATTTCAGTGTCAACATACAGTATTTTCAGAAAAAAAAAATGTGCATTTATTATACAATTGTATTTTGCTGATAATATTGAATATCATATTTTTTGAGTATTTTGCTATTTTTACCCATGTTTAATGTCAATAACTTGTGTGTGTTTTAGTATTTTATTTTTGAATATTTTATTATATTATATAGTATTTCAATTTTGCATAAAGAATGTTTCCAAAGGACTTTCCTTCATAAAAACTTTCAACCAAAGGAAACATCACAGACATTTAAAAACTGTTTAGTGGAAAAAAAAAAAAAAAAAAAGTTTATTTTTTAAATGTTATGTTTTTTAGTCAATATGTGTTTCATTATTTTAAGTGTTTATATTTTGATTTTGGTTAATGTTTCTTTTTGTTGTCCTTCTCGAGAATGTCCCTTAAATGCTGCAGCATTTCCATAGCATTATTCATCACACATTATCAGTACCATTATTCATAGCATTATTCATAGCATTTCCATAGCATTATCTGTCACATTATCAGTACCATTATTCATAGCATTATCCGTCACATTATCAGTAACATTATCCGTAGTATTAGCATTAGTGTTCATGTTATTCAATGCCAAAATATTGAAAAATCTTTTGTTGTAATATAGTGTTTTTTATGTAAAGAATAATGTTTTCATATAACCTTTTTCATGTAACCTGTAAATAATGTAGAAACTAGGTCCAGCTGGCTTGATGTTGTAAAACTGAAAACCACTTAGTAATAAGGATGAAACCCAGGTAAAATATTTAGGGGAGCTGAGACCCACAGACCTTGCAAGCAAGATCTGTGGCTCTTGTTTTAGTGGGGGGGGATATGAAAGGATAAAACCTAAAGCCTTTTTAAAATTTAAACTTAAAATTAAAATTCAAAAACTTAAAGGTCCGAATTAATATTTTTAACTTTAATCTAAAATTTAAATGCCCCTTCTTTTAACCTTAATTCTAATACTTAAAGCTAGTTTGCCCCTGTTAATGTTCTTTCCCAACCTAACATTTATTACTCTCAGAGATGATTTTTGGATGTTCTTTAAGATTAAAAAAGCTGACGTAAACGCAATTCTTAATTTGTAGGATCAGCAATGAAACCCTGGAAAACCGCACCTAACAACGTCATAGTGCCCAGATATTTCTTAACCAATTAAAATTAGAGTAACACCCATTAGTTAGTATCGCGACCTGGTAGAAATAATGCGAATTAACGGCCTTTAAATAGCGGGAGCGCCTAAAACAAGCGGCTTTTTTGACCTAACACTTGCCTAATAAAATGCTGCCCAAAGAAACGAAGTTTTGAAAGGAAAGCCTCAAGTCACAGGGACCTGGTTTCTCCCAAAGATCTGCCAAAAAGGATTAATAAACCAGGCCCCAAGTGAAAAGGTTGTGTCGTTATTTGTCTCTCAATCACACCTCATGATTCAACAAAAATAACGGCTTATCGATGGTAAAACACCAAAATCTTTCCCGGCCATTCGGACGATTGACTCGGCGCGATCTCCAAAGTCTCTCCCCGGCACCTACAACGCTTGACGCGACGGATCTATGAGCTGTAGCGCCCGACCTCTCGAATCTCTCCACGACTACGATATGAACTCTCTCCACGACTACATCCCTCTCCTCGAATGATGACGGAACTCCCACGAACGTAAGCCAAGACTCGGGTTCCTTACATATATATATATATATATATATATATGTGTGTGTGTGTATATATTATTTTTCACTGACAAAATGAAATGTTCTTTAGTTTATTAATTGTATGTAAACATTCATTTTCTTATTTCTTTTCATGAAATAGAATGTTCGAATTTTTCACTTTCTAATTTTAAATAATAATAAAATATAGGATACTATTATGCTCGTTTTATTTTTCTCGGTATCATGTCTCATAATCTATAGTATAATTCGTATGGAGACAATGTACACAAATCATAAATACAGTTATGTTTATACCAGCAGTATCCTTTTTTTTAAAAAATATTCTACTTTAAGAGAGGTAAAATAATCCACTTACCTCTTAACAATTCGGAATTGCTGTTATTTATTCACGATATATCGTATTAATCCGATATGCCTCAGTTGGACAGCTATGAGTAACACACTCATCACAAAGGAAAAGGAATCACAAGTGTCAATTCTGTCTTGAGTATTTAATGTATTCTATCTTCTAAAAAAAGAATTAAATATACAGGGTGATTCAGCTCGTCGGTGACAAACTTTAAGGATCGATAGAGCACACCTAGACGAACATTTTTGAATAGGGAATGTAGGGTCCCTGACGCGATGGTAAGGCGCTAGGCGCTTTCGAAAATTTGGGTGCCGAAATTCGAAACGTCATAAAAACTAGGGAAATGGTTAGATTTTCTTGCTTGTTGCGTCGAAATGATTCTGTTTGTTTAGACTTTCTTCAGTACCAATTTGATAAGCGTATCTCTTAAAACATGGATAGGGGGAGCTGCAGACTTTGGAGAGCTAGACAACAATTTTAAGCCCGTTATTTTGATAATTTAACACATGCTCGCCAAAGTTTATACTCTAACTTAAAGTTTGAACCCAAAAGTAGAGCCCTGCAAAAAGCGTAAGAGCCGGAATAAAATGTCAAAGTACAGGGTGGTCGAAACTCGAAGGCTCCTAAGAGATAAACAAACAGATTTCTTGACTTATGGCATGCATTTTCATGATTCTGTTTGCTGGGGCTCTCTGAAACTCAGTTGAACGGTACAAAAAGAAACATCGATAGGGGGCGCTTTAGGCAAAAAACATAATTCGTTGACATTTCGGACGCTAACTGGAAACGGGGCGCTACGATCAGTTAGAAACAAAACAAGAGAGTAATTTACTTATCATAAGAAGCTATTAAAACTGCAGTTTTTTTTTTTTTTTTTTTTTTAACAAACATAGCTGGTTTCAATCATGCACAATGCGCGCAATAAAATTTACATAAGGTGCTTTTTGCTGATTTATGCAAAAGATATCGTACCATATCGATATGCAAAAGATACGTAATGCGTAGACGACAACGCGAGATGACGTAGTTGTATGCGCAGACACGTCTTTTGAACGTGCGGTACCTACTTAAGCTTCGGGTTACTTGTCTGCAGATCGGTAGTAGGATGGAACGGTACACAAACTCTGAATTGGCTGACATGCATTTGGCGTATGGCGCTGCTGGTTGTAATGGACGAGCCGCTCAGCGGTTGTACGCCGAGCGTTACCCCAACAGGCAAATCCCCTGCCATGCCTTCTTCGCTCGAGTACACCAGAGGTTGTCCACAACGGGATCTTTCGACGGAGGCAGGCCTGAACGGGAGTGATCAGTGAGCACCCCCGACAACGAAGAGGCTGTGCTTAACCTGGTTGAGGACAACCCAGGTCTTAGCACGAGAGATATCGCCAGACATGTTGGCATTTCGCAAGCAACTGCGTGGCGCATCTTACGTTCCCGGAATCTGCACCCCTACCACATCCAGCGGGTGCAGTTGCTCAGAGAGCAGGATTTTGGCCCTCGAGTGGAATTCTCAAGATGGTACTTGGCGATGAGATCCAGGGATCCCCGTTTTGTAAACAGCATTTTGTTTACGGACGAGTCCACCTTCAGCCGGGAGGGAATGTGGAACGCCCACAACAGTCATGTGTGGTGTGATGAAAATCCACATGAAACCAGAAGCCGAGCAGCCCAGGAGCGTTTCTCAGTAAATGTGTGGGCCGGCATTCTGGGGGATTGCCTCATTGGCCCTTATTTGTTACCTGAACGGCTGACAGGTGGAAATTACCTGATTTTCCTGGATCAAGTGCTGCCGCAGCTTCTGGAGGAGGCGCACGTACCCGAAGGTTCGCGTCGCCAGATGTGGTTCCAGCACGATGGAGCTCCGGCCCATTACACGAACGACGTGCGTCTCCATCTAAACGCAAGGTATGGCCAGCGGTGGATCGGGCGTGGGGGTCCAGTTCACTGGCCTGCCCGATCACCAGACCTCACCTGCTTGGATTTCTTCCTTTGGGGTTACCTGAAGGCCGAGGTATACCATACACCTGTCAGCAGTGCTGAAGAACTTGTGGCGCGCATTGTGGCAGCTGCAGGGCAGATCAGAGATACTCCTGGCATTGTTGGAAACACACACTCCTCAATGCGACGGAGGTGCGAAGCCTGCATCATGGCCCAAGGTCGAAATTTCGAGCATCTTCTGTAGTGTTATTTTTTGTAAATAAATTTCCAGTATCATTGATGTTTTTGGTCTAAATTTATTCAGAAGTGTTGAGCAGAGGTAGAAAATGTGTTTTCATTATTACTAACTGATCGTAGCGCCCCGTTTCCAGTTAGCGTCCGAAATGTCAACGAATTATGTTTTTTACCCAAAGCGCCCCCCATCGATGTTTCTTTTTGTACCGTTCAACTGAGTTTCAGAGAGCCCCAGCAAACAGAATCATGAAAATGCATGCCATAAGTCAAGAAATCTGTTTGTTTATCTCTTAGGAGCCTTCGAGTTTCGACCACCCTGTACTTTGACATTTTATTCCGGCTCTTACGCTTTTTGCAGGGCTCTACTTTTGGGTTCAAACTTTAAGTTAGAGTATAAACTTTGGCGAGCATGTGTTAAATTATCAAAATAACGGGCTTAAAGTTGTTGTCTAGCTCTCCAAAGTCTGCAGCGCCCCCTATCCATGTTTTAAGAGATACGCTTATCAAATTGGTACTGAAGAAAGTCTAAACAAACAGAATCATTTCGACGCAACAAGCAAGAAAATCTAACCATTTCCCTAGTTTTTATGACGTTTCGAATTTCGGCACCCAAATTTTCGAAAGCGCCTAGCGCCTTACCATCGCGTCAGGGACCCTACATTCCCTATTCAAAAATGTTCGTCTAGGTGTGCTCTATCGATCCTTAAAGTTTGTCACCGACGAGCTGAATCACCCTGTAGATTAATAAAACTGATACAGAATTATGTTGACATTGGTGAAGCATTTTTGCTTTCACCCTTTAAATAATATTTATATTTTCGACCAGCTGTAATAAATAGCTTGGCCTGTGTACATCCGCATACGGGAGCAGAGAGAGAACATCTGGATTATACATAAAGTTCAATGTCTTACAAAAGAAAAATGATGAGTTGCTAAAAACGTTGACCTTGAGTATAACATAGTGCCTGATAACGAGACAGTGCATCCACTGCATAGTGGTGACATCTACAATTCAACACCTGAAGTATTCTGTGCAGATATACTCATTATGTGGTAGTTTTTCTCACAGTACGTTTGTATGCGTTGACACAGATATAAATATAAAGAATAAAATACGATAAAAAAATGAAACACGTTGCATACCCCACGACTTGAATTATAATATAACTTATTCGTAGTCATACACATTTCCCACAAAACATGAACTGCTATAATTGTTCTTTGACATTCGGTGCAAGAAATCGTACAAAAATCTTTTAAAAAGCATTTTTATCTCTCAACCATCCTGTATCATTATACTAAATTGACTAGACGTGGCTACAATATTTTATTTTGCTGGGTTCCTGGACACATGGGCATTCCTGGAAATGAAAAAGCTGATGAGGCGGCAATACTTGCTCGTAATCCATTACATCATAAAATACTATTCTCAGACGTTAAACTAATTATAAACGATTTTATTCATAATAAATGGCAAGACAGCTGGAATTTAGAGTACAATAATAAGTTGCATCATATCAAACCAACTATCATGCCCTGGCCTCCGAACTATCCAAGAAAAACAGATATTCTTCTGACTTGTCTGAGAATTGGTCACTCTAGAATGACTCATAAACATCTATTACGGGAGGATGCACCCATGTGTCCACACTGTCATTTTGATTATCTTACTATTCATCATATTCTCATGGACTGTCCGGGCCTCCGGCAGTTGTATCGTTTCTATTTCAATTTATCATCACCACTCTTGACAAACCTCATTGGGGAAACACCTCATAGGGCACTCTTTTGCTTTTTTAGAACATCCAGGCTTTTATTTCATGATTTAGGATTTCACTATTTTTTAACTTTGACATTCCTTTCTGGCATTCTGGATGGAAGCCCCATCCAAATGCCTTTCTTGAAATTAGCACTTTTACATTTTACTTGTGTTTAATTTTATAAAATTTTACACCTTTACGACTATATCTGGATGGGACCCCATCCAGAAACCTTTACTATCTCTCTTGTTTTTAAACATTCGTTCGCGCGTTTAATTCCATGCTTTTTATAGATTTTGTCTCTGTTTGGCGCAGCATGTCCCTAAAGGGATTTTGCGCCATTAATCTCTATACAACCAATCAACCGGGGATGCCTCTTGGCCATATTACATAATAGTAGCAAAAAATGTCGTTGAAATCACTTTACACGGTACAATAAATTTCACTAAATTTATCAATGGCCACCATAGGCGTAGCGTGACCAAAACTTTTGGGGGGGCACCAGCGAAGTAAAAACTGCGCCCCTTGGCAAATTTTCAATTTGGCGCCCCCCCCCCCTTAGCCCCAAAAAAGTAATAAAAAATCTTTTTCTTTTGGTAGGCGTCATAAAACTAACAAACATAAATTAATTCTATTAAATAATTATTTAGCGTTTATTTTGGAACTTTAAAAGGTTTAATTTTAACTAAAAAATTCAGAACTAAAACATACAGAAATTTGCATTTTTTGTCAAAGAGTTCACAATGTTTTAAAACAGGGAGGAAAACGATCAAGAGAGATAAAGAAATGCCCTGAAAATGATTGTCGGTCAAACAATGGCTCGCAGAATAAATTTCGTACCCGTGGTGACCGTCTCTTTAGCATGTCCTTCCAGTGGAGCATGCTAGAAGTCTACATTTACAGGAATTTCCATGCACGGGCTCAGCCCGGCCCGGCGTGGGTATTAAAGTTTCACCCGAGCCCGGCCCGTTTATATTTTCATAGTTTAGGGCCAGGTCCTGCTCGTACAAAAAATCAGTGAAAAAACATTATTAATTGGATAATTTTGCAGTTTATTTTAAATTACTATGTATTCACAAAATACCCTGAAAATACCTGAAAATACTCAATAGCAGCATTAATAATTGCTTAGACATTTAAGACTTTTCAATATTCAAATAAAGATTCATAAAACTTGATGTAGGTTAGAATTTTAAAAAAAAGTTGGTTAAAAAAAATCCTAACCTTTGAAACTATAAAAGAAGTAGATTTTGAAATACAAGGGTTGTCGAAAAACGAGTTTTCCACGGAATTAAAAAAGAAACAAAACATAACTACCCGGACTGAATCCTGTTGAAGTACGTACTCGTCGCCCTCAGCGTGGTATCGCTCTAAATAGCGCGAAAAAGATTCTCATTGCAGGAAACCACCTCGAAACACCTGTTTATCTGGAAATTGTGCGCCAGGTGGGTGCCTAATCAACTTGCACCTTAACACAAAAACAATATAGGGCAAAATTGGGAAATTTCATTAGCGGCCACTGGCCAGTAAGACTAGTTTTCCAAGTGGCCACTTTTTTATTTAAAAATATTAAGCAGCAAAATTTCTATAAGTATTAATCTAAAACTGAATAGCCCAAATAAATATGTTAATATAAATATATTGAAATCTAAAAAAGTAGAATTTCTGATGAAATGTAAGTAAATTGTATTATCTCCTTTTAAAAAAGTGGCCACATGGTGGCCGCTGATAGACAATTTTTCACTGGCCACTTTTTCTCATTTACTGGCCTTGCAGCCGGTGGCTAGTGCTAATTTTGCTCTTTAAAAAACAAATGTGGGAAAGCAGCATTGATGTTTCTGTAGCGATATCACGATGAAGGAAATGAATACCTCAACAAGATTTTAACGGTTGATGAGACATGAGTTGACAACTGTAACAAGTTCCTGCCTTCATTCCCTGGTGGCAGACTTTTATGACACTGGACTCAAAAACTTATCCCACGTTGTGAAAAACGTTTTAATTCCGTTGGTTCTAATGTGGATTTGTAGTTAAAACATAGCTGTATCTTTTGTAATAGTTCTTTTTGGGTAATTATATTTTGTTTCTTTCTAGTCACGAAAAAATTATTTTATGGATGACCCCCAAATTTTTCAGTAAATTATTATTCTGATCAATTTAGCTACTTTCTGATACATTTTTTAATTCATTTCTTTTCAAAAACACATAAAATTCGCAGACGTTCTTATTTAGAATCTGTGTAATCGAATGGAATTTTCCATTTTTCGTAAAAGACAAAAAATCTTTGAGAAAATACTGCCAAAGTTGTCATTTTGAATCGAAATTCCAGACGCAATCGTACTAGGGAGAAGAAAAACTTGTCATCAAGTGATTAGAATAGGTTATAAATCAAAAAGTTAATTATTTATTTTAAAAAATGGAAAATGCTAATCGATTACAAATTACTTCAATCATCAGCCTGTTAATTTTATGCCTTTATAAAGAAAAATGAGTCAGAAAGTGTGCCAAATTTCATGTTGTTGAGCTGGGAATTTGAGAGTAACCTTGAGTTGTACTTACAAAGATTATATTAATATACGTTCATTATCGGTAATAACATTTTTACAGAACGTATTCCTTGCCTTGAGAAAAATTAAACCTAGTTTTGTCCCGTATCGACTGTGTAAAAAAATGCAAGCCTGATCTTAGCCTGGTACAAGCCTGCTGAAAAAAATTAAGCCCTGAGTCAGATGCCATATAACTGTCCGATGCCGATCTCTATGCTGGACACTTCGTACAATTCATTATTGATATTGTCAAACTATCATCGGCTCGTGACGCACAATTATACATATTCTTGCGAAAGTCAGATTCATCGGCCCAGTAGAGATCTTTATATCAGGCCGCTAGGCCTGCTTAATTTTTTTTATCGATCCGGAACGGCAGGTTCGTTCAATTTTTTTGCTGGCCGGGTCCTTTACATTTGTTTAGAAGCCCGATTAATCTATTAATTTTCTTCAAAACACAATTGCTTGTCCCACTGTAAACAACTAGATCCAGTTTCGCTCTGACTCGACTATGCTGAAAAAAAAAAAAAAAAAAAAAAAAAACCATATAATTTATACATAAGACTCAGTATAGCACGACTCAGCTTATGAAATTGAGTTTGTGATCAGATACGATATGATTGCCCGATTATATGATCTCTAATCTGGGTACATTATAATTTCTATAGTGATTTTGTCAAACTAGTATCGGTTCGTAAAACACATTTATAATTTTTATTCTCGCGAAATTTCATAACCAATGAAAATGGTCCATATTTTATCTGTTTCGCTTAAATTTTTATGTAGAGCCGTTAATGAATGAATAAATGTGAAATGAATGAATAAATAAAATGAATAAAAAACTAGCCATTGGGGGCCACCGTAATACTTACCCATCATGAATATGCATAATATAATATATGAAAATAAAACATGTATGAAATATTTATAAAATGCATTGCAATTTCAAAACAAAATTTAATCGTATATTTAAATTTTTAATATACATAGTAATGCTCTATTAAATATAATGCGATACGTATACGTGCCGTAAAAAGACTTAAGAATCCTTGTTTATATGCGCCAGCAAAATTTTACTGTAAAATTTTGCTTATTTAATTGGAGCATTTTCCTGACTTAATAATGCACAAATTTCTGTTTAAAAAAATTGTTGACAAACATTAAAAATTTCGTAAAAGGCTCCCGTCGCGAAAGAGTTAATGAATTGCTGATGAACCAATTTCGACAAATTATATAAAACGCCAAGCTACTCAAAGTAGTACCGAATTGTGTAACCGAAACATCCCTATAACTCCAAAAATAATAATCATATTAACTAACAGTTTACTGCGTCGGTTTAAGGGTCTCATTTTCAATTAAAATATATCTTTGAATTGAAATTGAAATACAGGGTCATGAAAAACTGAAGAATGTGGAAAATAGGATTACAAATATCTCGGCAACTAATAATCCGATCGACTTCATTCTTTATGCAAAATTTGTGTTATTTTATTGCCTTTTACATTCACTCATTAAAATACAAAATTTCGAAAAACTTCATATACCTTTCATCAGAACGAATTTTTCGAGTGTCCGAAAAAAATAGTTCCGAATAATCGAGGTTACTGATATTAAATAGGCTTCGTTCCATCCTTACATACTAAGAACATACAAAGTTTCAAGTCTTTATCTCAGTTTGTTCGAGAGATAGAGCATTTACAAACACACAGATGGACGGCAATCTTTTTTCTGGAAATAAAAATGTTTTTCGTAATTTTTAAATAAAATATGTAAATCCGTCAATTTTTTTTTTTTTTTTTTTTTTTTTTTTCAAAACGATTGCAAGATTTACCTTATGCTACGTATAATGATTAAATAATACAAAAAAGTCAATTTTGATTTAAAAATATAAATTTTAATTTAAAAATTTTAAATATTAATCATGTTTGAAGATCGATATATTTTCTAAAAAATGTAATTCTCTTTAAATTTTTTAAAAAGTTTTAAATTTTACAGAAAAAAAATTAAATCATCTTTGTAATTTACAAAAATATTTATTTTTGAAAACATATCTTTTAAAAGAAAAAAATAGTATTTTTCATATTCTTTGCTACAAGATTCATTGAAAATATGGACTGGAAATAACAAAAAAAAAAAAAAAAACCTAGTAATAATAAGATGAATAATAACAATAAAAAATCCCGAAGACAGTTGACTATATTATTGAAAAACATGGTGAAAATTTTCAGGACTTTTCTAGTTTCAAATCTTCATTGTATTATATATACTAATGAAAATGAATTTGTAAATATATAAAGAAAATATATGTTGCCAAGCGCAGAAAATAAAGAATTTAAACAGACATTTAAGCCGATTCTCGAAAATATATTTTTTTTCCTTGCATAACAACAAAAAACTTCCTAACATATATTCGGACTAAATTTTAAACTTAAAAGCATGACAATTGCAATCGTGATTATTGAAGAGATTTATGATCAAATGTTTTTATTTCTATTTTCCATAAACGAATTAAATGTTAAGGCAGGTTACTGTCTCAAGGAGGTAATTTTTTTTTGCCTCACTCTCACTATCACCGCCCGGAAATTCAGTTCGAAATGCCAAATTGACAACACTTCTAAAAGTATTTCTGAGTTTATCGAAAAGTGAAAATACTATTCAGTTATAAAATTGAAAATAAGAGCACCTGTTCGGATAAAAAAAAAATGTATGAAAAAATGCAGTTTGGATCTGAGAGTTACATTGAAAAAACAATTTCTTACAATTTTTAGCAATGATAAAAATTTTAGTTTGTAGGTTTTTTTTTAAATAAAATCAATAATAAAGTATTACCAACTTAATAAAAGTTATTTTTGGGCTTCTTATAAAATAATAAGGTAATCATGAGTTGTATTTTATATTATTTCATATTTTTGCTCCATGCGCTAGTTATAAAATGATATTTTGTGCCTGTGGGAAACAGTGTTCTCGGATTTTACACCCTCCCCTACAAGAAAATCATAGAACAAAATTTCTTTAGATTCTCAAAACATTGACCTAATGCATTTTGAATGGTTGATACTGACACTGTAACATATAACAACACAAAAGTTTATTTTATTTTTTATTTATTTATTTATTTATTTTTATTTATTTTTTTATAAATACACTCTTTATAATTGGTTAAAATTTTACATACTCTATCCAAACATTTCCTAACCGCACCTAAAGTAACTTTGGTACAATTTAATTTACTTAAAATGACAAATCATTGTGATCATACATCAAAAGAAATTCTAGTGATAAGACATCGCGAGATAAAAAATAATTAAATATAACCGTCGCTCTAAATAGGTTAATTATTTAATGTTAATTAAAATAAATACATAAGTTTGCATTGTGATTATTTTCAAGGCCCCTATCACTTATAAATTTTTCGCAAAATTTCAATTTAAAATAACTTCCCCCCCCCCCCCCAAAAAAAAAATATATTTTAGAAATATTTTAATAGGACTATAAGAAGTTTTCCCTTGTAAATCAATTGTAACCCAAAAAGAAAAATGTAACAAATATGCTACAAGGAAATTACTCCTAGAAAAGGTGACACACATAAACTTATCAAAAATAAAACAGACTGAGATAATGTCTCGATTAATCATATTTATTTACAAGTTATTAATAGAAGAAAACCATCTTTACAAAATTAATTAAATTAAGAAACAAGCAGACTTAAGCTGCACTTTTATACTTCCTCAACATGGAAGATTACTTTGACAGTATAATAGTTTCTTCCTAACTTTTGTTTCAACATCTTAATATATAACATACATTGATTTTAATCATTATTTTAGATTTTATCAAATTGATATACATAATCAATTTACTTATTTTATTCGCTCCTTCATTACACTGATAGCATGAAATTCTGTAAAAATTCTAAGCTTAACTTATATCTTTAGTAATTGTTAATAGTTACAAAAGCTAAATTTATGTAGATCCGGGTCGACATCGTGCACTTAGTTTCAAATTCTTTTTTTATAGTATATATTAAAACAAACAAAATTTTAATTGGCGCCCCCTTCACCTTTCGTTCTGGCGTCCAAGGCCCATGTCTCCTTACTAATTCCTAGGGAAATCGGTTGCCGTTTGCAATTATCGGTGAGGGTACAATTTCACACTGAAGAGATTTTTAAGCAAAAGCTAACCTATTTAAATGACAGAAGGCATAGAGATGCATTTGATTTAGTTTTCCTTTCGAATTTTCTGGCTATGAGACATTTTTACCAAATTCCATACTTATATATTTTTGTATGAAAAGACAAAAAAAAAAAAAAAAAAAAATCTTAATTTGACGCCTTCTTCGCCTTTCGTTTTGGCGTCCGAGACACATTCCCCCCGCCCCTCTCTGCAACCCCTAGGGAAATCGCTTGGTTTTTGGCAATTGTCGGTGAGGTACAGTTTCACACAGAAGAGGATTTTTGAGTAGAGACTAACCAATTTAAATGTTAGACGGCATAAAGATACATTTGGTTCAGTTTTAATTAGAATTTTCAAGCTGTGAAATATTTTTTATGCAAATTCAATATATATTCTACATATATATTTTTATATGCAAAGACAAACAAAATCTTCATTTGGCGCCACCTTCGTCTTTTGTTTTGGCGTATGAGGCACATATCCCCTCTGCAACCCGCAGGGAATTGATTTACTTTTGCAATTATCCATGAGGTGCAGCTCTACATAAAATAGGGGTTTTGGAAGAGAGACTAACCTATTTAAAAGACAGAAGGCATAGAGATGCTTTGGTACAGTTTTCCTTTCGAATTTTATGGTTGTGAGACATTCTTATGCAAATTCCATACATACACATTTTTGTATGTAAAGACAAACAAACTCTTCATTTGGCGCCCGCTCTGCAAACCCTAGGGAAACCGCTTGATTTCAGGCTGTGAGACATTCTTATGCAAATTCCATACATATACATTTTTGTATGTAAAGACAAACAAAATCTTCATTTGGCGTCCCCTTTGCAAATCCTAGAGAAATCGCTTGATTTCAGGCTGTCAGACATTCTTATGCAAATTCCATACATATACATTTTTGAATGCAAAGACAAACAAAATCTTCATTTGGCGCCCCCTCTGCAACCCCTAGGGAAATCGCTTGGTTTCAGGCTGTGAGACATTTTTATGCAAATTCCATACATAAACATTTTTGTATGTAAAGACAAACAAAATCTTAATTTGGCGCCGTCTCTGCAACCTCTAGGGAAATCGCTTGGTTTCAGGCTGTGAGACATTTTTATGCAAATTCCATACATATACATTTTTGTATGTAAGACAAATAAAATCTTCATTTGGCGCCCTTTCTGCAACCCGTAAGGAAATCGCTTGATTTCAGGCTGTGAGTCATTCTTATGCCAATTCCATACATATACATTTTTGTATGTAAGACAAACAAAATCTTCATTTGGCGCCCCCTCTGCAACCCCTAGGGAAATTGCTTGGTTTCAGGCTGTGAGATATTCTTATGCAAATTCCATACATGTACATTTATGTATGTAAAGACAAACAATATCTTCATTTGGCGCCCCCTCTGCAAAGCCTAGGAAAATCCCTTGGTTTCAGGCTATGAGACATTTTTATGCAAATTCCATACATATACATTTTTGTATGTAAGCCAAATAAAATCTTCATTTGGCGCCCCCTCTGCAACCCGTAAGGAAATCGCTTGATTTCAGGCTGTGAGACATTCTTGTGCAAATTCCATACATATACATTTTTGTACGTAAGACAAACAAAATCTTCATTTGGCACCCCCTCTACAACCCCCAGGGAAATCGCTTGGTTTTAGGCTGTGAGACATTTTTATGCAAATTCCATACATAACCATTTTTGTATGTAAAGGCAAACAAAAACTTTATTTGGCGCCCCCTCTGCAATCCTTAGAGAAATCGCTTGGTTTCAGGCTGTGAGACATTCTTATGCAAATTCCATTTCATTTGGCGCCCCCTCTGCAAACCCTATTAAAATCCCTTGGTTTTAGGCTGTGAGACATTTTTATGCAAATTCCATACATATACATTTTTGTATGTAAGACAAAAAAAAATCTTCATTTGGCGCCCCCTCTGCAAACCCTAGGGAAATCGCTTGATTTCCGGCTGTGAGACATTCTTATGCAAATTCCATACATATAAATTTTTCTATGTAAGACAAAAAATACCTTCATTTGGCGCCCCCTCTGCAAACCCTAGGGAAATCGCTTGATTTCCGGCTGTGAGACATTCTTATGCAAATTCCATACATATAAATTTTTCTATGTAAGACAAAAAATACCTTCATTTGGCGCCCCCTCTGCAAACCCTAGGGACACCGCTTGGTTTCAGGCTGTGAGACATTCTTATGCAAATTACATACATATAAATTTTTGTATGTAAACACAAACAAAATCTTCATTTGGCGCCCCCTCGGCAACTCCTAGAGAAATCGCTTGGTTTCAGGCTGTGAGACATTCAAATTCGATATATATACATAAATTTTTGCATATAAAGAAAAAAAAAGCCTTCATTTGGCGCCCCTATGCTTTCTGTTCTGGCGCCCGGGTACAGATGATTGGGGGGGCACGTGCCCCCCCCCCCCCCCGACGCTACGCCTATGATGGCCACCACCTCTGTGCTTTGTCCCCTTTAACAGTTTCTCCATATATGGGCATGCCCTACTGCATTTGTTTCAGGTGTATCTACTGATAGATTCGTTCTGTTCTGTTGTTTCGTTCTGTTGCCTTTTTTAGTATTTATGCTAATTTATCTGCTCCGTCCTTAATTTTTCCAAACATGTGTATATATGAAAACAGTCCCAAATTTTCCCAAGCTTTTTGCTTATAATTTGCAGAGTTCTTAACAAATAAAAATGTTCTTTTCAGGCAATATGACAAACAACATTGTATATAATACCCTGTAATCAGAATTAAAAAATAAGACAAATTGTATGGAAATTGAGCAAGGTTTATTAAATAACGTGTCATTGCGCATGTGTTAACGCAATCAAACCGTTATTTGCATAATGTGTTAGCTAACTGTATAGAGCAACTTTTGTGAAAGTCTCAAACCATAGCTTGAAAATTCTGAAAATTATCGTCGGTAGAATAAGCTCAAAATCTGCTATTCCCAAAATGAAGCAAAAAGATGAGGAGTTGTATCCTTATATCCATTGATTAGTATCGATATAGAATACAGAATTTTGTACATACTTATATTTGGAGACAGCCCCTCATCTTTTTTCTTTTTTTTTGGGGGGGGGGGGGTGGGGGACAGCGAATTTTGAGCTTATTTTATCAATGATAATTTTCAGAATTTTCGAGCTATGTTTTTGAAACTTTCACAAAAGTTGCTCTATACATTTAGTTAGCACATTATGTAAATTATTGTTTGACTTCGTTCATGCATACGCACTGAAACATAATTTAATAAACCTACTCATTTTTCATGCAATTTTTGTTATTTTTAATTCTGATACAAGGTGCTATGTACAATGTTGTTTGCTATATTATCTGATTTTTTTTTTATTAAGTACTCTGCAAATTATAAGCAAAAAAAACTTGGAAACATTTGGAACTGTTTTTATAAATATCTTAATTTTTTTACGAGTATACATGCTATCCTCATAAAAACGAACTCAATTGATTATAATAGGCCATTTAATCATAATCTGCAGTTTGAAACTTTTGCTATATTAATTTTCACAGGGTTAACCAAAATATCTTGGTTCTTTTCCAAATTCTTGAGGTCTCCTTTTGAAATTAAGGAAAAAATTTTCGTTGAAATTTATGACCTGATGTACTATTCTGTTTACACTCCTGGAGTTTCAGAATAATTCCTCATATATATTTCAGAATATACAAAACGTCTAAAATCGCAAGTGTCCTGTCCTTAATGGCCATAGTGCAAGTAGTATTTCCTCAAAATGGATTTAATCGGTTTCATCATTAAACGAGATACATTTGCGAAAAAATTTTGTATAACGCAAGTTTCAAAATATCAGTATTGAACTCTCTAATATGGAGCTATACGTTAGATGTTTCGCACAATGCAAAGCTGACAGAAAAAAAAGTAAAATGCGCAAAGGGTGTTTCTCGCATCCCGGGAAAAAGTATTGGCAAAATAAACAAAACAACGTGAGAATATTTCAACTTGCAAAAATCTGCCTATGAATATTCGAATATTCTTCCTAGTTGAATGGTGCCTTACCGCAATTCTCTGCGATATTTCGCTCATAAAATTATCATCTATGATTTTTTTTTTCAAAGCTTTCAAAGTTTAGACGCTTATTAAATATTATTTTAGCGCCTGATGTCTACCGCCGTTTGCAAATAAAGATTATAATCTAACCTCACAATGATATTTTAACCCTTGACATTCCGTTGTCTCCGCTGCAGAGACATCTTTCCTTGCAAAATTCGTTTTTGTGATCAGTAATAAAGGAAAATAAAATTTGCCTTATTTAATCGGAGCATTTTTCAAATTTGTGTACTTGAAGGAAACTTCTTTTAAAAAAGTGGTGCTGGCCAAATAAAATTCGTGTAAGAGACGCCGGAGTCCGACGAGTTTAAGCCTTTTCGGCACAGAAAAATTCTGTTCATAAAATAATGAAATTGTGGACTGACACTGGGATTTACAAACGACTTTTTTAGAAATTAAAAACTCGTCACTTTAAACTTTTATTGTAAAAGCAAAGTTCTATTAAAATACTCCTGGTGTCGCTTGTAAGTTTGGAATTAAAACTAGGTGGTCCCGATGTGAAATCACGGCGCCGGAAAGGGTTAGAAGGACTTAAACCAGCTGGACTCTATAAATTTCTGCACTTAAGGCTTCTGTCCCTGATAGTGAAGACTTTCGAGCTAATGCTATTCCTTTGGGGAGGTTATATTTTGTAATCACTCGTTTGCATTTAGACATTTTTAATTTTTTTGTATTGAATAGGTGAGGTCCCTCTTCATGTCGCTCCTTTTTTTACTTTTTCGATTTTGGTTGCAGGTATTTTTTATAAAGTAAGATTCACTTTTAAAACATATTACGAAAATGAAAGTGTCATTAAAAAAATATCTGCAAACAAAGTAGAAAAAGTAAAAAAGAAGCGATGTGGAAAAAACCCTCAGCTATAAAAAAAAAAGTCGAGATGCAATCGAGTTATTAGAAGGTAACCTTCCCATAGGAATAGCATTAGCTCGTGAGTGTCTTCGCTGGCAGGGACTGGAGCCTTAGGTTACTAGAGCCTGGGGTTTCTAGACATAAAGCCATACATTGATTGCGCAAGAAATAAAATTTTGGAAACTATTTTTTTTTTTATAATAGATATAGAAAAAATAACTTACATCTAATGCTTAATTGATTTAATTTATGGACCAATCCGCTTCATGTGACAAAGATGAATTTTTTATTATCTATAATGTCTATTTTTTTTTTCTAATCTTAACATAGTTAAATATTTCTTTACTTTTAATCAGTAAAATTTAAACATGTTAAAAATTTAATGGGAAAAATTTAAAATTATTACTATTCTGAGACAAATACTTTTCTAAATTTCCATTTTTCTATGAATCATTTTTGGGGGGAGGGGGATGATACTTAAAAAAAATTAAATAGTCTCATGTTCCATGTTCTACGGTCTGTCCCAATCTTTTTCCCATTCCAAGATCCGATCATCAAAATTTTGGACCCTGGCACTAAAAATACTGCAAATACCCCCCCCCCCCCCCACACACACACACAAATAAAAGATGTAAAAGAGCTACTGTTATTGGATGATAGAAAGAAAATCTCTGCTGTGATATAGAACAAACTGTACTATAACAGATATTTGTTATAATTGATTTACCGATTGAATAATCGTGTTTAAAATTAATCTAAACTATACTATACCAGCTTGTAAAACATGTACATTAGAAAGGAAATGTGAGATCTGAAGTTATGTTAATCACGAAATTAAAACCATCTAAAATGTTTCGAGTGTACGTAAATACACATCAGTGAAACATTCTTTGAGATTATTATATATATTTAAAATATCTCATAAAAAATTAAATATATTTAAAAATAATTAAATACCTATAAAATAGTTAAAATATGCATGTTAAGTTACTTAATTCACTCTTAAAATTATATCCCTTACAATTTTAGTTTACTTTTTAATTTTTTATTACAAATAGATGTTTTTTTAAATTACATCTGAACAGAGAAAAAAGAAAATTGGGCCCCTGAATCCGAAGGGTCCTGGGTCAGTGTCCCGCATACCATGCTTCGAATTGAGCACTACCCCTCTTATTTGATGCGCCACTGATACTGAATTGAACCCGATACATAAGAGTGATTTAACCTCTGAAATTCAAGTCTTTGCTTCCAAAGTGAAAAGAGAACTTTTTTTCTGTGTTACTCTCCAACAGAGGTCGCTATGCGAACAGTAAGATTGTTTGGATTTGCATGGCAGAGAAAGCGAAAACAAATTTCACTTTATGACTACCGACAATACCCAATTGGCTCCGTTAGTTTTACTTTAAACCAATCAAAAACGGTATATTCTCTTTGCCTGGGAGGGACTTCACATACGATTAGCTAGGTGCTTCATATTCATTTGCTACAGGAAAACAAATAGTAGTCAAAAACAAATATATGCTTGCTTTTTGAGTAGGGTATATCAATTATTTTTCTTCATGATGCGTTGGTTCGAGTTAGATGGGACATTATTTTTGATAGTACCGTTTTAAATTAAATAATAAATGTTGGATGATACTTTATAATAAAGTTATAGGGAGTAATTTTTTTATTATCAAGTTTATTCAGATAAAAATAATCGTTCTTGTCATTTAAATTCCCGTAGCATTTTTATTTTGAAATATTGCGTGATTGATTATCTGTAACTTTCGATTTTTCTATTATCTTTTAAAAACAGGTATTTTGCAGACATAGAATAGGATATATTTTAAGCAATGCATGAATTAGATATTTCGAAATTTATAAAAATATATGACAGAAGATCTGTCTTTGTATGTATTATAAATATGTTACGACAATATGAAATTAGTTTATCACTTTTGTTTCTAAATTAGCTCCTTTTATGATGAAAATAAATGCTAGAAATTCTCACCTGAGGTTTAATTTTATTATTTTAGGACTATTCTGTTTTTAATTACACTATGTTTTTCTTTACCTCTCTTTTTCCGTTTTTCATTCATTTGAAGTTAAACATTAGCGAGATTGAGTCTAACCTCCACACACGGATATAAAAAATAAAATAAGACAAAGTAACAGAAAATAAGAAAACTGGTGTGTGTGTGGGGGGGGGGGGGAAGTGTTGAATTTAGACACTTTTCTCCGGTAGGGACTTTTGTGACTCCAGAAATCACATTATAGAGTTCTGAAGGAGAGGGGGAGAATTGCAATTTTTGACCATTGAAAACACAAAATCTCAAATTTTCCGGAGTTGAGGAGATTTTATTGCTCCGGAGAGGGGGGGGGGGCGGATGTCCCTCCAGAGTTACCTCCTGTGGTGGGAAATCCACAAGTATTGGAGAAGCATCTTTATTTTAGACCAATATTTTCATAGTGTTTACCTCCTCATCAGGCAACTAAAAATGGAATCGGGGCCAAAGTAAGGCATGGGCGCAATGACACGAACCTGCACCTCAAAATCAATAACTAAAACTATAAAAGCTACAGTAAAGTTGAATTATTCACATCGTTTTAAGCTGAACTATAGCAAAATATCAATATTTGGTTCTGAAAAACATTTTTCAAAGTACGCCCATCCAATCTTATTTTAAGAAACTCACTAAATTGAAAACCTAAAATGCTTTTACTTTAAGTACGATTTAAAAAACACGTTAATAACAGCATTAAAACTGAAATATTATACATAAATCTCAAAAACAGATCTATATTTATCAATAAATTCATAATCCATTTTTAAATACGCAACATTTGCATAGATATTTACTATAATACGCCGCAAAATGACGAAGTCAAATTATCAATAAAAGGTAAATCCTGAAAAATATTTACAATGTTTATCAAAACGTGTTTTAGTGCAGGACTGTAAAGGGGTAGGGGGAACATTTACGAGAGATTTGAAATTCATTGAACGCTATTTAAAATATTTAATAAGCTGCGTGATTATTTTACGTTTAATTTTTCGCCCATAATTATTTCAGTTATCTTCTTCGTAAACAAGTGTCGTTGATCTTCCAACGGGTGCTCTGTTGCAAATTTCAGAACAGATGTTTCAGCAACTTTGTCCTGAAAATAGCACAGAAATTGAAATACAATTTTTACAATTTTTTATACTTATATTATTGTTTGGTAAAATATCTCATTTTTAATCCCTTGGACATGAGCGACGGATATACGTGTCACTTAAGGTGCTCAGAATTATACATTATTCTCACTAGTTATTTTTTATTGCAAAGTTTGCCAGCGCAATTTCGCGATTCAATTTCAGAAAATATTCTATGAAAAAACCGGTTGTAAAAAAATTAAAAATTACGCTAAAGACTTTCGTCGCCTAGGGGTAACCTAACTATAACTTAACTATTAAACACCGCTCCCGCCAAATGAAGAGTCACGCGCCCGTTTGTGCAAAAAAATAGGTTGCCGTTAAAATGTTAGACAAAATCTGATCCTCAATTTATTTTAATACTTTACTGAAGAAAACGTGACAAAAACGAAAAATAATAGATAAGGCATGTATTATGAAATATTTTCCACATTATCAGAATATTGTTTATAAATTTAATTTTTTCCTACAATGAAATTAGATATCTAAATAAACAATTTGAAAAACACATGAAGAGTAAAAATTCGCTTTCAGCATTTGTTACCTATAAACGGTAATATGTTTTAATTCTATTGTGCAGTCTTGGTATACGATCTATAAGAATTTATACATATTATGTAATATACTGATATTAGTTAAACTAAAAAAATCCCTTTCGGCATGGCCTATAGGCGGAGGTAGATTTCGAAAAGTTTTCATCTCAAAAAAAAAAAAAAAAAGTCTATTTTTACTCAAATGCCCATTTTGGCAATATATTTTGAATTATATTCTTACTTTATTTAAAAAATTGAACAATATGCTCATTATATAGTTCCTAAATAACAAAAAACTGTTAATTAAATTCGTTTGACAGCAAAATTGAATTTAAAAATGAGTCATAAAATAACCAATTTATTATTTTAATACATCCACAATTCTTTAATCAAGATCGCTTTGAGATATTTTGTGCGAAGTGCCTACTTTGACAGATTTTTTTTAAATATATATTTAGCCTTTATCAAAACTCTGACCAATACGGCACATTACACAGTTCCTAAATAACAAATAACTGTCAATTGAATGCGTTTGAGAGCAAAATTGAATTTAAAAATGAGTCATAAAATAAACAATTTGTTATTTGAATACAACCTCAATTCTTTTATCATGATCGCTTTGGGAAATTTTTTTGCGAAGTGCTTACTTTGACAGCTTTTAAAATATATATATTCACCCTTTATCAAAAAATCGACGAATACGCACATTATATAGTTCCTAAGTAACAAAAAACTGTCAATTGAATGTGTGTCAGAGCAAAATTGGATTTAAAAATGAGTCATAAAATAACCAATTTGTTATTTGAATACCCACAGTTCATTAATCATGTCGCTTTGGGAAATTTTGTGCGAAGTGCCCATTTTGGCAGCCTTTTTTTAAATATATTCTGCCTTTATCAAAAAACTGGCCACTCCGTCACATTATATAGTTCCTAAATAAGAGAACCTGTAAATTGGATGCGTTTGAGAACAAAAAAAGATTTAAAAATGACTCGGTAAAAACGCATTTTCTTAAATTTCCGCAAATTTTAATCACGATAACTTCGTGAAATTCTGTTCAAAATACCCTTTTTGGCAGCCTTTTAAAATATATATTCTGCCTTTATCAAAAAACCGCCCAATACGTCAAGTTATATAGTTCCTAAATAATAGGACCTGTAAATTGGATGGGTTTGAGAACAAAAATGAATTTAAAAATGACGCATAAAAAACGCAATTTGTTATACTTAATGAATTTTTTAATGATGAAAACTTCGGGAAATCTGTTCAAAATACCTTTTTTGGCAGCCTTTTTAAAAATATATTCTGCCTTTATCAAAAAATTGGCCAATACGTCGCATTATATAGTTGCTAAATAATAGGATCTGTCATTTGGATGCGTTTAAAATCAAAAATGAATTTTAAAATGAGTCAGAATATAAGCAGTTTGGATTTGAGGTTTTTTCTCCAACTCCTATTTTTGTTTAATTTATTTTTGCTATAAGAATTGGTTCTATGAAAAACTTGTCAATATAAAAATTGTAGATATTATTGTGAAGATGTAAAATAAATTTAATTAGATTTAATTGCTTAAGAATTGAGTAAGTTATGGTTTTTTTTCTTTTTCCTCCCCCCTTTTTCTTTTCGTTTTTAATTTTTTTCATCGGTAAAAATTGGTCCTATCAAAAACTTGTAAATACAAAAGTTTTAGATAATATTGAGTACATTTATATAAAATTTAGTTGGATTTGATATCTTGAGAATTGACGAAGTTATGATTTTTTTTCTCCCAAAAACCATGTTTTTTTCGCCCCTTGAGCCCACTTTTAACTTTATCAAAAATCTGTCACGCATAAACTTTTTCCTCATTTTTTAGAAGTAATATAAACTTTAAACTGATTCGATATCTATTTTAATTAAAAAGTTATCGCGTTTTTTCTGTTTTCACAAAAACCCTCCTAACTTTCACCTCCTTGGTCCGATTTTGCCCATTAACGAACTTAACCGAGATTTTATGCCCTTTGATTTTATGTAAAAGTTTGATGAAGATCTGAGCATAATTATGGAAGTTATCGTGTCTAGAAGAAAGTGATATACACCGATAGATAGATAGATATATAGATAGATAGATAGATAGATAGATAGATAGATAGATATATATATAAACTTTTTTACTGATGGTAGTTTTGGGGTCTAGGAGTCATGATTCGTGTAGATCCGCAAAAATTTTTCAGAAATTCCAACATGGGAGACAATGCAATAGGTAGTATTTCATACGAAATCTACCTAAAATGTACACCAAAAATCGAAAGCACACTTCCAGCAATTATCGTTTAATGTCAGTCTTGTAACCGTACATTTTTATACGTCCCAATAAACGAACTGCAAATGTTATTTAAACTACATTCTTCGAAAATCCTGTTGTAGTCTATCCCAATGATGCACACCAATTTCCTTAAGTATGAAGCATTGTAATATCATTAATATGAACTCCAAATGATTTTCCTTTATAGACCATAATGTAACTGAATTTATTCGAGTGCCCCTGTAAACAAACAATAAAAAAAAAACCACTTCATTTGCAATAGCAAACACAAATAGTACTATAATACATCTCAATAACAAATCAACTGTATTTGGCAATAAGATTATATTACTGGGTTACAATTTGTCTATATTATAATGCTAAAATTTGCAGGTTACATTATTATTTGAAATATCATTAAAACCCTTCAGCTAAATTATTTTATGACTGAAATTTGATGACCTTTAAATTATAACACATCTCAAAACAATGCCACAACTCAAATATTTGATTTTTTGAGTTATGGGTGCCATCCGACTTGGTTTTTATACCCCTACCAATCATTTAAAGTGCCAATGAAAATTCAGCCATCGGGCATGATTTGTTTTTATGTTTTCAAAATAGCCGTTGACCCTTTTAGAGAAAAGCCACATCTTCAGGCCACATCATCATATGTAAATTGTTTGCAAATTAAAAATTTCTCAGCATTGTTTTTATTCCTCCTACCGATACCCTTTTCCGAGCTTCCTTTACATACACACATTGCCAGTTATTTCCCCTCTTTTAGAAGGCACTTCGTATTCTACGAAGTTTTCGCTTACGGCTGCATTCGAAGAGTTTTTCCGTGTGTTTTTGTTATTTCCAGCACCCTGTTTTATGCAAATTTTTCCGCAAATGTGTGGCGCGACGTAATGGATAAACCTTATGTGTATATAGTGTGTAAAATAAAATGTTTTCCTTAGGATGGCTTATCTTGCAAACAATTTATATATCTGCCTGTCAATTTATTTTTTTATTCATTCACACTTCAAATAGTGATATCTCGAAAACGGTTGGATTCAGACGGGTAGTTCCATTGCACTTTTAAACGAAATGACGAGATCTTACTTTTGATGCCCCGATCGTCCAAATCCACATGTTTTACCTGGGAACGTCCCTAGTAAGTTAAATGATGGTTACAATAATACTTTACTTGTCAGAAAATAAAATACCATTAAAAAAACTGATGCCTCATTAAAAACTACACATTTTCCTCTTTATGGAAGTAGTCACTGTATATACATTGTATGTCTTTTATTAACAACACCAACAAAAAAAGATATTTTATTTTAATGCCTTCAAGTATAGGAAGAAATGAGGGGAAAGAAGACTGATCAAGGGTTTTTAGAAGCCTCCTGTGAATATTGCATTGTAGTGACTAAAAAATTCCTGATACCACGTAATCAATCTTGATTGATGCGGTGCCCCAACTGGGCATACAGAGCCACAAACCTCAAACAGGTACCCTCCGGCAATTGTTTGCTTTGAATGAGCTGATTGATGACTGGAGACACAATTTAAACGGGACATCAAAGGGCTTCTTGTCTCCTCTTCGGGACTTCATGAACTGAGTTGTACTTCTGTCATCTTTAAAGAAAACTACTATTAGTAACTTTTCAGTTTTTCTTATTTATTTTATTGAATTGTGTCACATAGTAAATGTTGTCAATCACACGTCATGTCTGTAGTTGGAATCTATCATTTGTTATTTTGTGGCATATATTTATTGTGTGACGGATGATTCGTGATTGCATTACATTAGTTAAAACAGATTAATTACTGTCAACAGGATTATGAGAATTGAATCAGCTGATTGATGATCCTTTTTATCGTCTTTCAAGAATGAAGTGGTGCAGAATATATCTGGAGGGCTTATCACTAAAAGCAATCCTTCCCAGAAACTTTTGATACGATAAAGGCGAAGTTTTTTATTGTGATATTTTTGACATTGTTTGTCATACTTGATTATTTATCTATTATATGCAGCACATGCTTTATAAAAGCGTTTAATAAGCTCCTTTAATGGGTTTAAGTGTAATTAAAAATAATAAATGTTAGAGCTTCAACGTTAGACAAATAATCGATTACTAGAATTCCAAGTTTAAAGTATGGATCTTTTCACTAAAGAAAAAGTTTCTGTCAAAAGTTTCTCTTTTAAACTCTTCAAAATGAAGGCAAAAGAGTTGTTAGAAAATTTTCGGCGGCAATAAATTGATTATTATTTTGATAATAAATTTTGTGATTTTGTCAAAAAAAGAGAGAAGTGATAATAACATGAATAACTTATTTGTTTTGTAATACGAGTCCGACAAGTTTTTAATTTAAAAGTTAATATATGTATAGTTAATTTTTTGTACTTTAATTTTTTAATAACTAAATCCGCTATTTAATGCACCAGTAATTTCCATAAACAAAGTATGTATATATTTTTTGGAAATTAATTCTTGAAAACACATTTTTTTGCAGTTGTTCGTTATTATGATGTATTATTAGTTGTCTTTAACATATGCAGCAATATCGCAACTTGAATATTTGTAATGCTGTCAATGAAACAAGTTTAGATATTGTTTTCTATTTTAAGTATATGGTAATAAAATTTGTGTTCATAAAGTAGTATCGCGCATTTATTTAAAGTTTATTTAATATTTTAGGCATGCCACTATAACGATTATTTCTCGTTATTTGAGATATTTTATATATATTTGGGGATTTATTGGACTTATTAATTTTTTCACTTAAAAAAATCTTTAGCTTCATTAAAAATAAAGTATTCAATTTGCAACTGTTTAAAGATATAGGTAATTCTGTGTTTTTTTTTTTTTTTTTTTTTTTTTTTTTTTTTTTCCTGGAGGTGCAACGTTTCCCTTTTTCTCCCAGATGGGATTAATACATGCAGCATTTATCCAATAATGGATGCACTGGAAGCGAAAGAGTTAATGATTTGTTTAAAGCAGCATTTCATCACCGTACACTGCAAACAATATTGGTGAGACTTTACACCAAAAACTGTGGCAACAAAGTGGCCATCAAAAGCAGTGTAAGGAAACATTACCAGTAAATTGGTGTAATGAAACACTAGCAATCAAACTTGCACACTAGCAGTGGTGCAAAACTACTTTTGCACACTAGCAGTGGTGCAAAAACACCACTTTTGGTGGCAATTTAATTGCCACCATTTTTGACATAAAGTCATATCACTAGATTTGGTTTACTTGAACACCAAAATAAGTTAAATATAACATTTTGAATCTAATACAGCCACAATTTAAAGTAGGCAGTTTTTCGCAGAGAGATTGCTAAACTTCAATATAAGTGCGACAATTTACTATAAGATGTTTTAAACATTTTAGTTGATAACGAACGAAATTTCACATATTTACATGCTTAAAAACATTATTTTTATATAGGTTCCATATAGAATTAGAGTGGCAGAGTGGGTCACATATTGATATAGTCAAATTTGCTATACATTCTTACCTTTTTAATTAAGCTTTTTCTGGTATGTTTGAAATATAATTTACTGAGCACCTCCACTCGACCGCCTAGAAGTACTGAGACCCACTAAGTGTATCAAATAGACGCCTGTGATCATTTTAATTATGTTTTAAAAATTTAATAAACAAGAATAGGAGTATGACAATCGAATTTTTTAACTCTTCCATTATCGACATCTAAATAATATAATAAAAATTATGAAGTTTTTTGACATTTTTAATAATGCTCCTAATAATCTAAAAACCATCTATTGGGGAGTTCTTGACGAAAATATTTTTTTGTTTGAGGACGGCTAAAAGTCATGGGCAAACATTTTAAAATAATCCCTTGGCAAAATTATAATTCCTTATAACATCATTCTAAGTTTAAAACAAATTTTCTAGTTTTCTTAACAAAATAATAAATATAAGTTACATCAGGTATGCAATTTTATAATTTTGGTGTAATTAAATAACTATTGCTTGGACGAGAACATCCACTTTGATTCAAATATATCTTGATGAAGGTTTTCTTCATAAATAGTCTCTCGTATGCATTGGTTTTATTTCTAAATATTTGTTCTTTTGAAAGAGACATGTTTAAACATGCATAGATAAAAATCGTAAAACAATTTGAAATTAAATTAAACGTCTTCAAAATAATTCTAAAATGTACATCCTTGATTTAGTAAGCCAGTATCGTTTGAAAATTTCACCCGAATCGTTTGAAATTTAAAATATGTAATTTTTACATAATTTTCTTGTAGACTCATTTAAAATTCTATGAAAATCGGATGCATAGTTCAATTACAAAGACAATCAAAAATATTCTGTTACATTACGGTTAATAAAAAAAAAGTTTCAAGTGCATTTTATGGTGTTACATTATGGCATTACATAATAAAATTTATATACATCTATGACGTATATACTATATAATACACATACTGTACAATATGTGGGGTAAAGAATATTTGTTCTTGATTTACAGGTCCACACAAAAGTATTCCATTACATAATATATAGGGAGCACATTGTTTGGTGCGCGATTTAATTGCATTAAAATATTTAACATTTTATGAAACTAATATAGGTTGCTGAGGATTACTGCAAGTTATTTCCTGTATAATAGAAAGTAGATAGTATTTACAGAGACACACAAAAGATTTCGGCCACTATACTGCATCCGAAATACTGTATACTGTTACATCAAGATCTGAATATTTTTAGGTGCGTTCGTAATTACACTGTAAAAAAATTTTCATTAAAATGCGAAAATTGTATTGGTAATATAAACGCAGTACTACTTCCGTATTTTAACGGAATTTTTTTTTCCGTAAATTCGAGAAATATTTCCGTTTATTTTCACATTTCCTTATATAAAAATTTTCACTTGAAAGGCAAAAAAGAATTCCTCAAGGACAGACTCGCATCTTTATGATTCTTATTCTTTACTTTACAAGAACAGGACACCTACAAACAGTAAAGAAATGTCACTTACCCTGCGTGGGGATCGAACCAAGAAACTGTCCTCTCGCAGCTTGCAGTGTAATCTCGATGCGGCAGGGTTACACAAACCACGCGTTCAATTATCTTTACTTATTTCGGATGCATTTTATAAAGCAAGCACGGTGTTCAACACGGAATTTATTTTTGTAGAGACATTATTTTTCTATTGAGTGTACAGATCTAAATGTTTTACAGATTTTCTTTCCACAATTTTTAATATTTAGCTTTTTAATTTCAAGCTTTATATAAAAAAAGTAAATTTTAGCCTTAAAATATTACACGCATGTCTAAAATATTAAATACTTGTCTGAAAATGGCGCCTTGTTTGATGGTTGATTTGACTTCAACAGGCGTACCGCTTGAGCAATTTTTTTAAAGGGTGGAAAATACATAATATTTTAAACCACTTAAAAATGTGTTGACACTAGAAAAAGAGCAAATTTAAACTTTTTTAGGCATTTTATAAACCGAAATTAAGTTCAATAATACTTTCTTTTTTTACAGTGTAGAACTTGGAATACAAATTAAATAAAGGAGGCCATTTATTGAATGGAACATTTCTAAGGCTTGATAAGTTATTTCAAGGTGATTTTATTTAAAATTTATAATTACCTTTAAATACCACAATGTACGTTTATAGGAAGTTAAATCTATAGCCACATTAATTAATACAGTTATAAAATTAAGAGAACCCTGTTAATAAATTTAGCTGCTTAATTTTATATTCAAGCAGCATATGTGAGTATTGTGTATAGCTTAAAAATATTAGGCTTAAATTATGTTGTATCAACTCCATGTCATTGCTTTAGCATAAAGGGTGAAATATGTTCATGCACGTGACATTTATTGATGTAATGACACATTTAAAAATACCACAAGTTTATTTTAAGTGTGTTGTTATTTTTTTTTATAGATGCTGTAAATCTTTTTTGGGTAATTTTATGAAGTAAAATGTATCGCTTATATGTTTATATGATGAATAAAAAAGTAATCTTAAATAACAAAAATTATTAAACCTCGACCTCGAATCACAATTTTTTTTATCTTTGAAACTTTGGAAACATGTTCGAAACACAACTTAAATTCAACAATTTTTATTTTTGTTATATTTTCAAAGTGAAATTTCCAGTTCATTTTAAAACAAGCCTATACAGATTGAGAGTTATTCATTGATTATTTTTAAATGAAAAATAGTGCTTTTATTAACCTTGTTTGTTATTCTTATGTTTTTAAGGTATCACTGACAAATCAAACACTTAATTCAATTCAATGTAAAAAATAAATAAAAATCTATGATTTCAATTTCTTTAAATACTGCATTTAAAAAAATAAAGAATATCTAATTTATCTGTCTTTAATAAATCATTTTAAGCTTTGTTTTTAAAATGTGTTCGGCCGTTCATATTTTGTGCTTATTTTAGGGAAAAGAACAGCAAGAATACCTGAGCACGCAATATTGTAATTAACCCAAGTCTTCATAGAAGACAATTCAATATTTTAGAGGAGTTAGAAAGTTTCTCTTTGTAAAGAAGAAAGAGAGATTATTACAAACGAAAAATAAATAAAAATATAAGAAAATTCAGTTTATTTATTTTTATTTATTGATTTAATAATTTTACACATTCAAATATTTAAACTATTTATTCTGGGTTTAAGCGATAAAAACGATATTTTGTATCTTTTGTGACTGAAAGTAATATAGAAATTCAGTTGGTAGCTATCATAAATTAACAATTACTCAGTTTTAGTTAAAACGTTAGCAATATTGGATCTGTTTTTAGAACATTTTGTAGAATGTTTTAACCCCCTTTTTTTCTTTCTTTTTCTTTTCTTTTCTTTTTTTCTTGTTTGCCCAAATGGAGCAATCAGTGAGTTACTCCTTTCAAATATGTATTTGTATATAAACTTTCTTGTTATATTCATTTCGTTACCAATGGTTTGTTTCCTGTCCAATAACGATACAAAATCCTTGTGGCTTTATTTCGGTGGGACACACTGTATTATAAATTTTCTAGCTTAAAAATGGTCTTTATAGTAAATAATTTAAACGTAAACAATGTACTAGTAGACATCTGCAGACTTTTTTTAAACTTCACTATTGCAAAGCTAAATTCTGCAAAATTCACGGGTAACAGCTGATCGAGCGATAAATGAAACTTTGGTGCGAAAAAATTAGTATCGCTATCTGTTGCGAATTTAATGAAATAATTATATGAAAAGTAATATAATAAAATAATAACGATAAAAAAATCATCTTTTGAAATTTACTGTCAAACTAACATTTTCTTTTTGAGTATGTTGCAGATCTGCAACACAGTGAAAGTGATACAAAGGATTAATATGTAAAGGAAAAAAAAAAACCTCAAAATATTTTTATTCACATAGTATTATTTGCTTATTTACAAAAAATTACAATATCAAGTACAAAAGCAAACAGTTTAAAAATTTTTTATACAATATTTAATTCATGCCAAATTTAGCTGAAGACATTTCTAAATTCAAAATTTTAATTAATGTCTAACCAGAACCTTGTTTCGTGAACGTTTCAAAGGAGTTATTTACTTTGGCAAAGGCTTCCTGGATATGCGTAGATATGCTATCATTCAAGAGCTGTT
This sequence comes from Maratus speculifer, assembly GCA_964019185.1. Taxonomy (NCBI): domain Eukaryota; kingdom Metazoa; phylum Arthropoda; class Arachnida; order Araneae; family Salticidae; genus Maratus; species Maratus speculifer. Next base: position 141,459,054 of record OZ025299.1, on the reverse strand, counting down.
CTTGAATGGAAAAGGGGATTAGCAGTGTCCATTTTGCCATCCTGGTAATACGATAAAACCACATGAAACGTTGCATAACATTCAAATGACTATTTTTCTGCCATTTGATAATTTAATTCGTTGAAAATATCTTATCTTATATTCTTAAAAACTTTGTGCAAGTCATTATTCACTCTTCATCAGGTGCGATTCCGATTGTAATTACAGAAAGCACATTAAGAGCATGCTTCACTTTTTTATACAATGAATCTTTTAAAGAAGAATCAATTTGTTTGGATGAAAGCTTGTGTGAAGTGCATTTATGTGCCAGTAAAACACTTTTGCTAGAAAAACTTTCATTACAGTCATCACATAGATGATCTTGAATGGGCTGCATGTGAATCTTCTGGAATAAGTCATACTTTCTTGAAAATATATCACTGCAAAAATCACAACTATATTGCTTGGGCATCTCATAAATCTTCTTGTGTTTTAATAAGTCATATTTTCTTGAAATTACGTCATTGCAAAGATAACAGTTATAAATCACAGCGGTCTTTGAATGAACCCTCTTATGAACTAATAAGTCACTTCTTTGAAAAAATGATCTATCAAGTAAATCACATAGCGAAATGATTTTTCCTTTTGATGAAATTTCATATGTCTAACACTAACTTGCAATAAAAAGCATTGTTGTAAGTAGCACATACGAAAGGTAATTTATGACTCTTCAATCCCGATGAGGAGGATTTCATTTCATGATGCAAAACGAATGCTTTTTTGGTTTACATTGAAGATTCTAAATCTTGGTTATGAATTCCTGGTGATAAGGGCGAGCTGGATAAATCACCAACATTCAACAAAGATGATTGCACAGTTCGTTCCATTATGACTTAAAGGCAAACGAAAGAAACACTTGACCAAGTTTTTCACGACGACGACAGTACAGAATGATGAACTTATCGCGTTTCATGCAAATTTATTCCATTATAGGGAGCGCGCGTGTGGAAAAAAAATCATGTTTGGTTCAAAACCCTTTGCTTGACATGCATTTCGTAAAATGATTGGCTCGTAAACCTTTCCCACAAAGATTATACAAATATCACTACGCACCTAAAAAAGACAGTCCATCTTCGAACGGAGATAATCTATTTATATAATACGATAATGTGACGATTCCGGGTTTAACCTCATCTTCGAGAAATGCAGCGTATGGCTGCCACGTTAGGCATAAGTGTTAAATGCCATAAGTATGCTGATTGGCCAACATATGGAGATATACACATATTCTGCATTGTATCACATGTATTCTACTCTACACTATCACATCTATTCTACACATTTTCTCCAAAATCTTCAAAAAACTAACCAATTGTAATGCTTTTAATTTAAATTAAAAATAAGGAATAATAATCTATTATGAGCAATGGATAAAACGATATAAAAGAACAAACACTATTTTGGCGGCGCCATCTATTGACATAAGATATAAATAAAAGAACTTGGCTTAATGTTATAATTCAATATCTATTTTTTTAATTTCGGTTTTATAATTTTAGAATTTTGTTCATTACAAAAAAATTAATATTATAATTTAAATTAAGTCTTACCCGCTTATTTTTATTTTTTATTTGTATTATAAATTAAGTGTTTTTTCCCTCCAAATGTAATTGAAATATGAGATTGCATTTGTATGACTGAAAATTATTTTTTCACATTCTCTAATTAAATTATATTTTTATTTTTCCTCCAAAGATATGTTCGAATATTATGACTTTAAAAATCGAAATTTTATCTATATTGATATAATTGACACATATATTACTTAGTGTTATATAATACTTCAGATTTTAATTACATTTTATAAGAAACATAATTTTTTTTACAATGCAATTAAATTTCAAGTGAACGTAAACTAATCTCTTAAGAATTGATAAAATTTAATTAAAATTTTACGAAAAAAATAATAAAAATAATTTTGATTTTATTTATAACCAATGCAATTTTAAAGTTATATAGCTAGAGCTTCGGTCAAATACTTTTATAATTTCTTTCAAGATAAATAAAATGAGTATTAGAATTTTAATTATTTTTATTAGTTTTTAAGAGCTTAACATTTATCCACTTAATTTCTTAAAATTTTGTTTGCATTATAAGTAAAAAGATTTTTTTTCTTTTTTCAGGTGTAATTCAATTATGAGATTGCATTTGTATGACTGGAAATTATTTTTTCATATTCTCTTATTAAAGTACTTTTATTTTCACTCAAGTTATGTTCGAATGTTCCTATATGTTAAAAATGCAAATTTTATCTGCATTGATATATTTAATATACATGGTGTTATATATTCCTTACATCATAGAAGGCGGCAGCCTTCAAGTGACGCAGCTTTAAACCTACCATCGTCATAACGGTAGATGCGGAACTTCATATATACAGCTAACTCAACATCAAAGAAAATCGGAAAAGCCGCCTTCTAATAACTCAGCAAATATTGGTCAGAATGGTCCAATTTTTTTAATATAGTCTTATATTCCCAGTCTAATCCTATCCTATAATTTTTACATTTCTACGCGCCGTATATTTTTAGATCTCGATAACCATTTTAAAACTGTAATCGATGGTGTTTGTTCCTGATAATGAGATCTAGGAAACGGGCTGGGAGATTTTATTAAAACTTATATATAATATGAATCTCTTTAAGATAGAGGTAATAAGACTTGCCTTGTTTCTAGGAAAACTCTTGTTTGTTATATATTGGTCTTGGAAAATTGGACTATATTAGCTCGCGGATTACATGTTATTCTATGGGTTAGCAGACGGAGACTGAGTGAAAAACCTTATGTACTTATGGTCACAGTTAAAACACCCGAATCGAAGCAATAAATGTTTTTTAAACTACAAAAACATCTTATCATGTGCTTTAAAACATTCAATAAATATATACTAAATCAAATTTCTATTTATTTTGCCTTTATTTTTCGTAAGAAGAAAATATTACGTTTCTTACATTGGATATTTTTGCATTTTGTGGAAAAAATATTTTGAATCCTTTTTTAAAATAGGAAAATATTTTTTAATTATACATATTCAATATACTTTCGACTTATGATTTTTTTTTTAAGTTTTCAAACAAAAATTATTTTAAATTATGTGTTGTTGGAAAGTCATGGCGCCTAGGGGCGCCACTTGTCTAGTTTTGTTTTGAATCCGAACCCGAACGCGGCAAGTTACACGGAGCATTTTTCATTCAGGTAGTAATATTCTTACATAATGTCCATTAAATTGATATAGAAAATGCACGAATTAAAAAATATAAACCAGACAAGATAGAATCATTAAGTAATTTTCAGGTTTTAATAATCCACATGTTGTTTCTTGTTACGCCAATTGAATCTCGCAATGTCAATATACAACGAATAAGCTCTGCAATAAAGTTAACCGGAGAATCTTGCAATGGATTAGTAATTAATACAGAATGTGTAACTTTGCAATAAAGTTTTTTGCTTGTATTTTTGAAGACTTATGGATTACAGTGTGGAGGCAGGATATATTCAAAATTTTACGAGAATGCCAGTTAAAAATCTGGACTGCATTTTGTTTTGTTGTCAGTAATTTTGGGTGAAATGCAGTTTATTCTCCTTCGCCAAGGAACTTTTTATGTGTATTGTTTGATAAACAAAAAATATATAAAGGTAAAATTGTTTATTTTTTTAATTTTTTCGCTGCTTGAGCAAAGAATAGGTTTGCATTAATCATAATTAATAAACGGAAATTTACTGGCTTGCTTAAAGTATTGTTTTTAAATACAGGGTACAAAATACATGAATTTTCTTAAATCCCAGTTTATTTTATTAAAATTTGTCATTTCATGAAAATAAAATTATTGCATATCTGTTATCTTTGAGTTTAAGTGTTAAAACACTTTTCAATGTTTGCATTTTAGCATGTTTTGCAGATAATACATTTTGTGAATTTCACAGAGTTGACTGTATTATACTCTATTATAAGCATTCATTATGATTTCTAGTACATTATTACATTCAAATTACTCTTTTTAAAAATGTAAACAAAAGATGAGCACATATTTGTGCAATGTCTGGTCCCAACAATGGAAATTGTAAAGTACACACACTTGATGTACTTTACAATTTCTATATATTGCTTGTTTTAAACTTAAGTGAAATGTTGGCTAAAACATTTTCAGTTTCATAAATTATTTCAATTTGAAATATTTTAGTAATCGCTACTACTGTTATTCCGTCGACCAATTTCGCCAAATTATACATAATCACATATTTTTTTATTTTAAATAACGAAAAAACAAATAATTAGTAAAATATTAATAAAAAGTCGAAATAAAAATCAATGACATTTTAAATATACAAATTGTATTTAATGTCATTGAATGTGACATTCACAATCATCCATTATTGGAATTTAATCTTATAGTTTGGCGATAATTTTTTGGTCGACGGGATAACCTAGTAGTACCTAGTAATCTATAAAGCTAACAAGTAACATTTATACAACATTTCATTAACTCAATTCTTCTTAAGTAAATTTGAATAAGCGACGGCAAAAATCCATTGCAAGATTCTCTGGTTAACTTTATTGCAGACTTTATTCATTGTATATTAAGACATTGCAAGATTGTATTGGCATAACAAGAAACATCCATGTGGATTATTAAAATCATGAAATATACGTAATGATTCTATCATGTCTGTTCAATGGTTTTCAATTTGTGCATTTTCTTTATCAATTCTATTCTAAATAAATTCTACCTGAATGAAAAATGCTAATAACGCGTTCTGATTAAAAAAAACTAGACAAGTGGCGCCTTCTTAATATGGAATATAATATAGAATGTATGAAAACTTATGAATTAGAGGAGGGAGGCAGGGTATATTCAAAATTTTATGAGAATGCCAGGTAAAAATCCCGTATTGTACTTTTTTTTGGTTTGTTGTCAAACTTTTTTCTCATGTCTATGAATAAATTACTCCTTGCACCAACATAAGATTTTGTTGTCAGTGGCACAGCCAAGGGGGTGTTTTTGTGAACTACATCCATGAATCGCTAAAAAAAAAAAAAGCAAATTGCATAAAAAATGGGAATTACGTCCACAAATTGCTTAATGTGAATTACGTCCATGAATCATGTAAAAAAGCGAGAATTACATTCATAAATTGTATAAAAATGCAAATTACGTCTATGAATCGTGTAGTAAAACATAAATTATGTTCATAAATCGCTCAAAAAACACGAATTTTGGCAGCAAAAAGCTGAAACGGAAATTACCTATATAAAACTCATAAAAATAGCGACTTGCATTCATAAATTGCATAAAAAATGTGAATTACGTTCATGAATCACTCAAAAAACGCAAATTACATCCATGAATTGCAAAAAAACGTGAATTACGTTCATAAATCACTCAAAAAATGCGAATCACTTCCATGAATTGTGCAAAATAACACGAATAACGTTCAGAAATTGCAAAAAATGCGAATTACGTCCAAGAATTGGTAAAAAAAAGCAAATTACATTCATAAATCCTATAAAAACACAAATAATGTCAATAAATCGATCAAAAAACGCAAATTTCGTCGATAAAAAGCTCAAAAGATGCATATTATGCCTACGAATCACATAAGTATAGCAAATTATGTCCATAAATCATGTAAAATGTAAATTACATTCATTAATCGCATAAAAATTGCTAAATTATGTCCATGAATCGCTCAAAAAAAGCAAATTGCATAAAAAACATGAATTGGGTCCACAAATCGCTCAAAACTTGAATTACGTCCATGAATTGTTTAAAAAAGTGAGAATTACGTTCAGAAATTGTATGAAAAACACAAATTATGTCTATGAATCGTGTAGTAAAATGGGAATTATGTTCATAAATTGCTCAAAAAACACGAATTTTGGCAGCAGAAAGCTGAAGCGTAAATTAAGTTCATAAATCACTCAAAAAATGCGAATCACTTCCATGAATCGTGCAAAAAAATACTAATAACATTCATAAATTACAAAAAATGCGAATTAGGTCCAGCAATTGGTAAAAAAAGCGAATTACATTCATAAATCCTATAAAAACACAAATAACGTCAATAAATCGATCAAAGAACGCAAATTTCGTCGACAGAAAGCTCAAAAAATGCAAATTACGTCTACGAATTGCATAAATATAGCAAATTACATTCATTAATCGCATAAAAATTGTTAATTATGTCCATGAATCTCTCAAAAAAAGCGAATTGCATAAAAAACATGAATTGGGTCCACAAATCGCTCAAAACGTGAATTACGTCCTTGAATTGTTTAAAAAAGTAAGAATTATGTTCAGAAATTGTATGAAAAACACATTGTGTCTATGAATCGTGTAGTAAAATGGGAATTATGTTCATAAATTGCTCAAAAAACATGAATTTTGGCAGCAGAAAGCTGAAATGCAAATTACGTCTATAAATCGCATAAAAATAGCAAATAGTGTTTTGCATTCATGAATTGCATAAAAAACGCGAATTACATTCATGAATCGCTCAAAAAACACATTACGTCCATGAATACATGAATTACATTCATAAATCACTCAAAAAATGCGAATCACTTCCATGAATCGTGCAAAAAAACACTAAGGACGTTCATAAATTACAAAAAATGCGAATTACGTCCAAGAATTGGTGAAAAAAAGCAAATTACAATCATAAATCCTATAAAAACACAAATAACGTCAATAAATCGATCAAAAAACGCAAATTTCGTCGATAGAAAGCTCAAAAGATGCAAATTATGTCTATGAATCGCATAAGTATAACAAATTATGTCCATAAATCATGTAAAATGTAAATTACATTCATTAATTGCATAAAAATTGCGAATTATGTCTATGAATCGCTCAAAAAAAGCAAATTGCATAAAAAACATGAATTGGGTCCACAAATCGCTCAAAACATGAATTACGTCCATGAATTGTTTAAAAAAGTGAGAATTACGTTCAGAAATTGTATGAAAAACACAAATTATGTCTATGAATCGTGTAGTAAAATGGGAATTATGTTCATAAATCGCTCAAAAGACACGAATTTTGGCAGCAGAAAGCTAAAATGCAAATTACGTCTATAAATCGCATAAAAATAGGGAATAGCATTTTGCATTCATGATTTGCATAAAAAACGCGAATTACATTCATGAATCGCTCAAAAAATGCAAATTACGTCCATGAATTGCATAAAAATATGAATTATGTTCATAAATCACTCAAAAAATGCGAATCACTTCCATGAATCATGCAAAAAAACACGAATAACATTCATAAATTGCAAAAAATGCGAATTACGTCCAAGAGTTGTGTAAAAAAAGCAAATTACATTCATAAATCCTATAAAAACACAAATAACGTCAATAAATTGATCAAAAAACACAAATTTCGTCGACAGAAAGCTGAAAAAACGTAAATTATGTCTATGAATTGCATAAAAATAGCAAATTATGTCCATAAATAATGTAAAATGTAAAGTGCATTCATTAATCGCATAAAAATTGCGAATTATGTTTATAAATTGCTCAAAAATGCAAATTACATTCATAAATCGCATAAAAAACACGAATGATGACCATGAATTGCGCAAAAAATGCGAATTACACCCAACATTAAATTAATTTGCAGAAAGTTTTTGGTTTTATACAAGTCTGCCAACAAGAACCTACATGTTATCCTGAAACCCATTCTAAACCAACAAAAATTTAATGGAAAGATAAATTTGTCCAAGAAAGACAAAATAATTTCCATTGACATACATTGACCAGAATCGAAAAATTCCTATTGAAATCTATCCTATACACTCCAAAACCAGAAAGAATAAAATCCCTCCAAGAGTAACTCAATCTATCTGCTGCAAAATAAAATACATTGAAATGCAACTGAACAAGAACCTGAAAATTACATTTGAAATCAAACCGAAACCAGATTCAACCCCCCCCCCCAAAAAAAAAAAAAAAAATCCAACCATATCTTGATTTGGGAAAGAAAACTTAATTTCCATAGATACGCGTGGTCAGAAATCTGAAAATTCCAATTAGTCTATGGGTTAGCAAACCTTAATTCGATCTGAAAAAAAAAAATCTCACAATACACACTGACAAGCAGAGTTGTATAATATAGACGCACGCGTGCAGAAAATTTTATGAAGAAACAATTTTTATTTATTTACTTCGACAAAGAATTGCGTAAAAAAAAAGGGTATCTCAACAAAGAATCATGTAAAAAAACTAGGGATGCACCGAATATTCGGTATCTATTCGGTATTCGGCCATGTTACCGAATATTCGGTTAGGCCGAATATGAAACTATTCGGCCTGCCGAATATTCGGTATGGCCGAATATCAAAGTATTCGGCCGAATCCAATACTTAATAAAACCTTTTCGCTATTTCTACATTTAACTGTCAATTTTTTAATTTATATTTAAAATAATTAGAAACAAAATCATTTTTAAATAAAATAGAATGTTTTTACATTATTTATTTGCTGTCTGTAAAGTATAACTTAAGAAAATTAACCATGAGAAGGATTAAAATGGTGATTTATTAGGATTCTCCTAAGGAATAAATTATGTGCTGATACAAGTTTCTAAATTTTGTTTAGTAAATAATCTGTTTTTTGCTTTTCCCCAAATAAAAGTCCTTTATAAGAAAAAAAAAAACCGTTTGAGATAGTAATAGCTATCAAGGCAGACAATTTTTGTTCATGAAACCATAATCAACTTATTGAGTCATAAGTACATTGTATTTCATTTCAGTCTAGGTCATAACTTGTGTGTTTGTTTATTACATTAACATTAAATAAGATAATATATTTTCAACTCCCATGCTTTGATTTCTGTAAAATATGATATGATGGGAAGGGTGGAAAATACCACCATTCATAAGAAAAGAACTATGAGCCAAACATACTTTTATACAGAATTAAGTTGAAAGTATTTGTATTTTATATTGAAAAAAATCTGCCTTGAGTTATTTTAAAAGGACAATTATCAGACTATAAAATTTTTCTTCAACCATTTTTTCATTATTTGATTTTAAAATGCTTGTTTTGATTCGTAGAAATTTTTTTTAACTTTCATAATTGTGCTTCTTAAATAACTCAAGGCAGATTCTTTTCAATACTAAATGTTCTTATAAAAAGCACATGTTTATCAAAATGTAAGTTTCTTTTATTAAATGTTATGTAAAACTGTTTTAAAAAGTAACATTTTAATACCTTTAAATTTTGAAATATAAAAAGTATTTGGAAAGCCGAATATTCGGTATTCGGTTCACCTGTCGGCCGAATATTCGGCATTCGGTATTCGGCCAAAATCACTATTCGGTGCATCCCTAAAAAAAAACCAACATTTCGACAAAATACCACGCGAAAAACGTGAATTCTGTGCAAAGACCGCAATAAAAACATTAATTCAATCCATGAACCGCATAAAAAATACGAATTCCATGCATGAATCGCATAAAAATGTGAATTGCATGCATGAATCGCATAAAAAATGTGAACTACATCCATGAATCGCTAAAAAAAAAAGCAAATTGCATAAAAAATGGGAATTACGTCCAGAAATTGCTTAAAATGTGAATTACGTCCATGAATCATGTAAAAAAGCGAGAATTATATTCATAAATTGTGTGAAAAACGCAAATTACGTCTATGAATCATATAGTAAAACATGAATTATGTTCATAAATCGCTCAAAAAACACGAATTTTGGCGGCAGAAATCTGAAACGGAAATTACCTCTATAAAACGCATAAAAATACCGAATTGGATTCATGAATTGCATAAAAAATGTGAATTACGTTCATGAATCGCTCAAAAAACGCAAATTACATCCATGAATTGCATAAAAACGTGAATTACGTTTATAAATCACTCAAAATATGCAAAAAAAACATGAATAACGTTCATAAATTGCAAAAAATGCGAATTACGTCCAAGAATTGGTAAGAAAAGCAAATTACATTCATAAATCCTATAAAAACACAAATAACGCCAATAAATCGATCAAAAAACACAAATTCCGTCGATAGAAAGCTCAAAAGATGCAAATTATGTCTATTAATCGCATAAGTATAGCAAATTACGTCCATAAATCATGTAAAATGTAAATTACATTCATTAATCGCATAAAAATCTCGAATTATGTCCATGAATCGCTCAAAAAAAGCGAATTGCATAAAAAACGTAAATTGGGTCCACAAATTGCTCAAAAGGTGAATTACATCCATGAATTGTTTAAAAAAGTGAGAATTACGTTCAGAAATTGTATGAAAAACACAAATTATGTCTATGAATCGTGTAGGAAATCGGGAATTATGTTCATAAATCGCTCAAAAAACACGAATTTTGGCAGCAGAAAGCTGAAACACAAATTATGTTCATAAATCACTCATAAATTGCGAATCACTTCCATGAATCATGCAAAAAAATACTAATAACATTCATAAATTGCAAAAAATGTGAATTAAGTCCAACAATTGGTAAAAAAAGCGAATTACATTCATAAATCCTATAAAAACACAAATAACGTCAATAAATTGATCAAAAACACAAATTTCGTCGACAGAAAGCTCAAAAAATGCAAATTATATCTACGAATTGCATAAATATAGCAAATTACATCCATGAATCATGTAAAATGTAAATTACATTCATTAATCGCATAAAAAACGCGAATTATGCCCATGAATAGTTTAAAAAATGCGAATTGGGTCCACAAATCGTCAAAACGTTAATTACGTCCATGAATTGTTTAAAAAAGTGAGAATTACGTTCAGAAATTGTATGAGAAACACAAATTATGTCTGTGAATCGTGTAGTAAAACGGAAATTATGTTCATAAATCGCTCAAAAAACACGAATTTTGGCAGCAGAAAGCTGAAACGCAAATTACGTCTATAAATCGCATAAAAATAGCGAATAGTGTTTTGCATTCATGAATTGCATAAAAAACGTGAATTACATTCATAAATCACTCAAAAAATGCGAATCACTTCCATGAATCGTGCAAAAAAACACTAATAACGTTCATAAATTACAAAAAATGCAAATTACGTCCAAGAATTGGTAAAAAAAGCAAATTACATTCATAAATCCTATAAAAACATAAATAACGTCAATAAATCGATTAAAAAACGCAAATTTCGTCAACAGAAAACTGAAAAAACGCAAATTCTGTCTATGAATTGCATAAAAATAGCAAATTACGTCCATAAATCATGTAAAATGTAAATTACATTCATTAATCGCATAAAAATTGCGAATTATGTCCATAAATTGCTCAAAAATGCAAATTAAATTCATAAATCGCATAAAAAACATGAATGATGACCATGAATTGCGCAAAAAATACGAATTACACCCAACATTAAATTAATTTGCAGAAAGTTTTTGGTTTTATACAAGTCTGCCAACAAGAACCTACAAGTTATCCTGAAACCCATTCTAAACCAACAAAAATTTAATGGAAAGATAAATTTGTCCAAGAAAGACAAAATAATTTCCATTGACATACATTGACTAGAATCGAAAAATTCCTATTGAAATCTGTCCTATACAATCCAAAACCGGAAAGAAAAAAATCCCTCCAAGAGTAACTCAATCTATCTGCTGCAAAATAAAATACATTGAAATGCAACTGAACAAGAACCTGAAAATTACATTTGAAGTCAAACCGAAAGCAGATTCAACCCCCCCCCTTCCCCCCCAAAAAAATATTATCCAACCATATCTCGATTTGGGAAAGAAAACTTAATTTCCATATATATGCGTGATCAGAAATCTGGAAATTCCAATTAGTCTATCTTAAACCTAATCTAAACCTGAAAAAGGAAATTCCATACAACCGGAGCCCAGTATCTATACAGGACAAAATATTTTCCATTAAAGCGCAACCTGACCAGAACTTGAAAATTCCATTTGAATTGAACCTGATTGAAACCTGAAAAAAATTTCCATCGAACCTTAACCTAATCCGGAAAAGAGAAAATTATTTCTGCCGATACACACTGACAAGAGTCTGAAAGTTATCATGAAACCTAATCCAAACCCGAAAAGGAAAAAACAATGGAAACACAAGTCTGTCCAAGAAAGACCAAATAATTTCTGTCCACATACACTGACAAGAATTTCAATTGAAATCTATCCCAAACCCAGTTCAAACACTACCCCCCCCCCCCCCCCAAAAAAAAAAAAAAAAAAATTCCAATTGTAACCCAATTTATCTGCGACAAAATAATATACTTGAAATGCAACTCAACAAGAACCTGAAAATTCCATTTGAAGTCAATCCGAAACCAGATTCAATCCCCCCCCCCCCCCCCAAAAAAAAAAATTAATCAAATCGAGATTTTAGAAAAAAAAGAACAATTTATGTTGATATGTATTGACCAGATCATGGAAATTCCAATAGAAGTCTATCTCAAACCCGATCAGAATAACCTGAAACCCAATCTAATCCCCCCCCCCCCAAAAAAAAAAGTAAAATAAAATAAAATAATTAGGAAATAAAAATCTGTTCAAGAAAGACAAAGTAATTTTTGTCCCCATCCACTGACCAGAATTGAAAACTAGTAGTTGAAATGCAACTCTGCAAGAACCTGAAAATTCCAATTCAAGTCAAACTGAATCGAGATTCAAACCCGAAAAAAAAACAAAAACAATTATCTAACCAAATCAAGATTTTTAGAAAAAAAAATTATGTAAATACGTACAGACTAGAGCATGGAAATTTTAATAAAATCTTAAACCCGATACAAACTCCTCCCCCTCCCTTACATAACTAACAAGAAGCCTTGATGACCCCACAAAACATAACTAACAAGAACGAAGAGTCATGCATACTGCATCGATTATGATGCATTTTCTGACTCATTCTGAATATTGTAAACTTATTGTCATTCATGTACAATAATTTTACCATTCTATGCAAAAAAACAAAGCATAATTAACGAGAGTAAAAAATTTTCCTTTAACATGTTTATATACAGTAGACTCCCTCAAATCCGCACAGCTTGGGACCAGAGGTTGTGCGGATTTTAGAATTTTGCGGATTTCTGGTCATTGCTTTGTTTACGTTTTTTAAACAGTAATTTGAGTGCAATTAATAGTGCATTCAGGACTATAATGAATACTTACAATATAATAAAATGTTAAAATAAGTAATAAATTAAAATAATAAAAATTTAGATAATTTTCAAAATGATTAAAATATTAAAAGCAAAGATCAAGTTAATGATCAATAGTGTATGATTAAATATTCATTATAAAAATTAAATATATTTTTCCAAAATTATTCAACAAAACTTGCCTCATAAAAGTACATTACTAATTCACATCAAAATCATAAAATAAGGATTTTTTTTTAAAGTTTAGCCAGGCTTAGTAACCAAAAAATCTTGATTAATGCATAAATATATTTGGTAAGAAAATTGTGATTACCAGTGATATCAGCAATATCTTGATTTTTTTTTTTTTTTTTTTTTTTTTAATTTTTCTTCCTTCATGAAAAAAAAAAAAAAAAAACATGAATAGAGTATTATTGAGAAAATAAAAAATTAAAAAATATATGGAATTGATACAAAATTTAAAAAATCACATTTTGTCCAAATATCCAATCTGAAAGTTTCATTGTTTACATCCATAAAGTATGTGCGGATTTTAGAGAGTTGCGGATTTCTGGTTTGCGGATTTGAGGGAGTCTACTGTACTTTCCATTTTATTCTGAATGCTTTAAACCTATCAGTTTCATCTTTGTACAGTAATCTTCCCATCCAAATCTCCCCCCCCCCTGTTAGTTTATATATGTTTTGTGCAAACAGCAAAAAATAAATAAACTAACAAGAATGAAAAGTTACACATACAGTATAGATTATGAAACACTTTCCAACACATTTTCATTATTGTAAACATATCATTTTAATCCATTTGCAGTAATTTTACCACTCTATATAAAGAACAAATCATAATTAACAAGAAAGAAAAACCTGTGTGCACCATAGATTATTAAACACTTTCCAGCATATTCTGAATATTGTAACGGATATAGTCTTAATCAATCTGCAATATTACCAACCTATACAAAGGTTGAAACATAATTAACAAGAATCATGCACGCAGCATAGATTATGAAATACTTTCCAGCACATTCTGAATATTGTATTCCTGATCATTTTAATCCATCTGCAGTATATGTATCATCATGTGTAAAGAATAAACATAGTTAACTAGAATGAGAAATGATACATACAGCATAGATTATGAAATCCTTTCTTAGAAATACAGTGCTGAATGTACATTACTTTCTTATTTTATACTAACGTACTTTACTACAGAGTTGTTTTTAACGAAATCAAGTAGCACAGCATATATTAATAATAAAATATGAAATATCTTTTTTTAAGTGGGTGGGGAGGGGTAATTAAAGGTGATCAGAAATCATGAAAATGAATTCTTTGCATTAGTCTTTAATTTTTTGTTTTTATCTTTTTATTATTAACCTAAAAAAAGCACTGATATCAGTACAAAAAACCCTGAACGGGTTAAAAGCTTGTGACGCAGCACTTTATCTTATATATCTAAGAATTTTAAATTTGGGACTTAAAACTAATGATATCAAAATTTATGTGACGCTATGCTATTAATTAATATATACATATATTAAAATTTATTCATTAAGATTTTATCAATTACATCTTTCATAAATTCAAAATATGAATCTTAAAAGATATGATATCAAAATTTAAGTGACGCCTTGACGAGGCTTTAAACAATGTTTTAAAATTCCATTTATTTATTTATTGTCTAAATACATTTTCATATCTAAACAATACTTTTCATTTTCCAATACACTGTTAAATACATCACTTTCACTGAATATATACAGTTGGCAAAAAAAGTATTTGTACACTCGAAAATTTTTGATTTTTAACTAAATAAAAACACATATTTTGTCAAAAATAGTTTTAATACAGTCTGTTTACCGTGCGTTTTAAACTACACAACAGAAAATTTCGATAAAGATGTAAAATAATTTTCTAATAGGAAAAGTTTAAAAATTTCTTGCAAAAAAAGTATTTGTACATTTCTCCATCCTGGATATGTACTGTATTTTATAGTGTTTATGGTTCAAAGGACTACTTTTACAGAAGCTGTTAATAATTTTTAACTTCATATTATATTTGTCTGACATTTAATCTAATTTGCTCTTGAAATAATTGAGTATAGAACATAAACTAGAGAGGCACCTCTAGATATATGAAATCCTATGATTGAGCATAATAAAAATTTAAATTCGCAACAAGAATTTGTTAAAACTATTAAATTACCATTTACAACTATTGGATTTATAGGAGGAACTATGAATAAATTAAAAGCATCGAAATTCAATGAAAACCAGGACTTCACAGCAAACTAACAATGAGGGAAAAAGAGAGTGTTGTTAAAAAAGCTTTAAAAAATTCTATGCGTTCGGTTCAAAAATTTGCTGGAGACCTTGCGACATCTTCTCGCATCAGAGTAATACCTCAAACAATAAAAAATATTCTTCTCAATGCAGATTTAAAAGGAAGAACCTCAAGGAAAAATCCATTCATCAGCGAAACAAATAGGCGAAAACGCATAGTATTCGCTTTCGCATACAGAAGTAAATCATTGGATTTTTGGAAAACAGTAATTTTTTCTAATGAGGGAAATTTCGGAATTTTTTTACCACCAAGCATTCGAAAAAATTGGCGTAAAAATGAAACTGTTCTAGATCCAAAACGTATACTTGAAACTATCAAGCATGTTGGGGGGAATATTATAGTTTTGGGGTGTATAGCTTCTAATGGAGCAGGACATTTTAAATTTATTGACAATGGAAGGACAGGTTTAACATACATTGATGTGTCGCGGCATAATTTATTAAACTGTGCCAAGAAATTATGCGTAGAAAAAGCTTTTCACTTTCTGCAGGATAGCGACCAAAGCATACTGCTGTGATTACTAGCACATGGTTACGACAATACTCGAAGACGACTGGTAACTCCTCTAAAATTTCTAGACTTGAATCCAATAGAAATTTTCCGGATGCTATTGGATGCAAAAATCCGAAAAAAAAAATATGTATCAGTACAAAACAGTTTTAAAGAAGCTCTTACTGTGTCATGGAATAACATTAACCAGACCGCTACAAAAAAGTTGGTGGAATCTATGTCACACCATCTAGAAGTAGTCATAAACGCTAAATGAATTCAAACAAAATATTAATTTGTATCATTTTACTAAATTTTCATTAATTATATTACATTAATGTAGTGTACAAATACTTTTTTTGCATTATATTTTTGTATATTTGTTAATTATTATGTAAAAAATCGATTCATTTAATTTTGTTTTTGCTTCTATAATATTATGATGCATTAAATTAATGTATTACAGTATTTTTTGCTTAAATCTTTTATTTAATTTCATTATAATTTAAAAAAATGAAGTGTACAAATACTTTTTTTGCCAACTGTATAATGCACTGAAATTTATTTATTTGAATAAATAGATTTATCTTTTGGGCTACGCTATCCAAAATCAAAAATAACATTTGAATAAATATTTTTTGCGTCATTGTATCCAAAGTAAGTTAAATAGATGCAAATAGATACAATGACGCAAAAAATATGTATTCAAATGTTATTTTTGATTTTGGATAGCGTAGCCCAAAAGATAAATCTATTTATTCAAATAAATAAATTTCAGTGCATTATATATATTCAGTGAAAGTGATGTATTTAACAGTGTATTGGAAAATGAAAAGTATTGTTTAGATATGAAAATGTATTTAGACAATAAATAAATAAATGGAATTTTAAAACATTGTTTAAAGCCTCGTCAAGGCGTCACTTAAATTTTGATATCATATCTTTTAAGATTCATATTTTGAATTTATGAAAGATGTAATTGATAAAATCTTAATGAATAAATTTTAATATATGTATATATTAATTAATAGCATAGCGTCACATAAATTTTGATATCCATTAGTTTTAAGTCCCAAATTTAAAATTCTTAGATATATAAGATAAAGTGCTGCGTCACAAGCTTTTAACCCGTTCAGGGTTTTTTGTACTGATTTTAATTACAGTTCGTACGAAATATAAATTTTATTCACAAATTCAATGAAATTTCAAGTAGACGTAAGCTAATGTTTTAGTTGAATTATTTCATAAATTGAAATATGATAAAAAAAAAATATCCTCATAATTTGTATTTGTGGAAATCATTTGTCATTTTTAAAATGTACTGAAACGCATATGAACATTCCGTCATTGTATCGGGAGTTGTATCTCAAGTGGCACTGCTATTAAAATATTTTTAGATTAAGTACATTTTTCTCAAACCCCCGCCCTTTCTTAAAATAAATAAATAAATAAATAAAAGTAAATAAATAAATTAAAAACCTTGCAGGTCTCTGTAATTTTTAGATTTCAAAAGGATTATATAAATGTTGAACATATGCATAACACTCCGAAAGAAATTTTAAAGAAACAAATACTTTTCAATAATATTACTGTAAAAGTGAGTTGTCAATTTTAAATGTCCAAATAGTCTACTTTTGTGAGTACAGGCAATTAAAAAGGGATCAATCGCATAAAAGATTGCTCCACCCAACGGGAGAACCAAATATGGAATTAATAATTAAATTTTTAAATAAAGTAGTTCAACTGAAGAAAAAAAAATGCATTCGAGTAATTTCTTCAACCAGGTAACTAATTTTAAAAAGCGAAAAAAGATAAAATAAAGCGGAAAAGGGATGGAAACAGAATCTTGGGTTTCGAAAAGAAATCCAGATGGAACTGAAAAACACAAGGAAATGCTTTGTGTGTATCTCCCAAACATAGGCAAACAAGACATTTGTCACTGTCAGCATAGAGCACGAGTGTCTTGATTGAGTTTTCCCCTTGGAATGGAATGAGTAATTATCTAGTTTTGTGGCTTTTATAACTGAGGTTAAATTCGTAATTACGATAATTTTTACTCGAAGAGTAAATTTTTGTTAAATAGAAAGAAATGTCCTCTGCTATTCGTTTTAGTAAATTAATGTCAGAGAATCCTTAAAAAGGCTCTTTAATCTGTTGTTTATAGGTTATCTTTTTTTACTTAGGATTTTTTTTTAGTTGTAAAAATATGACGTTTCCATCTTCATTAGTGATTAATTATGAGAAAATTGGGACTTCTTTCATCACCAAAACAATTCTCTGAGAATCAATAAAAGACCTCCCCTGAGATGTTTGTTCATTTGAAGCTAATTACTCATGAATGAATATGTGCATTAAGGTATCTTGAATGAGAAACTTTTGTAAATGTTTTGAGTAAATATTATTTATTATAATAACATTAAAACTTGCAATAAATAGAATGCTATCACTGGAATAAAGAATTTTTGGCATATGAATACCATTTGCAAATAATACATTTGTCGTGCTAGTACAGATGACGATCTGTAGACAAGTGTAATAAGAAAGAGTGAAATCTTCTATTGTAGTGTTGATGTATGAGTCTGTTAATTATGTATGCAGAGCAGATTATTATTATTTTTAATGAAGTGACTTTTACGTTAGTATTTTTATTTTTTTAGTTGCAAGAATATTACGTTTCTATCTCCATTAATCACTAAAAATGAGAAAATTGGGACTTCTTTCATCATCAAAACAATTGTCCGAGAATCCATAAAAGACATTCTCCGATATGTTTTTTAATTTGAAACTAATCACTCATGAATAAGGTAATCCGACTGTGAAACTTTTCAAGTGTTTATGTAAACTTAATTTAAGATAATAAAATATATTAACGTTAAAACTTTAAAGAAATAGAAATTTTTGACATATGACCACCATTTACATATCATACGCTTGTCATACTTGTAAAGGTAACGATATGTAGGCAAGTGTATAAAAAACGATGAAATTTGGCGTTGTAGTTTTTTCATGTATGAATATATTAATTATGCATGTAAATTATTTTTTTATTGGCTATAAAACATCACAATTTGAAAAAGTTTAACGGTGAGCGTAACTTCTAGGAGATTTTATGGAGAAACAAATATTCTCCCATGAAACTATTTCTTTGTTTTTACAATTTATTTCAGTAAATTACTAAGTCGTCGTCTTTATTGTTTAATATTCCTGGATTATTTTCACCGACTTGTAAAACACTCATTTGAATGCATGTGCCCTATTGGTAATTGGCATTTTTGCATTCAATTTGAATCAAAATATTGCATTCTAGTTTATATTTAAAATTCTTAGTATAATTCAGGCTGTCAATTCCTTAAATAAGCTTATTTAACTAAATTCAAATCAGGATATTAAAAATTTAGGTGATCATTTAGATTGAGAATGGAATGTTCGACCTGGATCAAGGCTTTTTTTTACGGAAACTTTTTTTAGTGGTAAGAATGACGTTCCCACCTTCGTGAGTCATTAATTATGAGGAAATTGGAACTTCTTGTAACCTCAAAATAAATGTCTGAAAATCAATAAGGCCTCCCTTGAGATGTTCATCGGAAACTAATTACCCATTAATGAATACAAGCATTAAACTATGTACGTGAAGCGTTTGCGAGCGTTTTCAAAAACAATATATTATTTATGCTATTAAAATGGGAATAACATTAAAAACTGCATTAAATAAAGCTGTTACTGGACGCAGGATATCTGACATGTGAATACCACATATAAATTTATGATGTGGGAAAAGATGAGGATTAATATTGTACGAGGGAAATGTAATGTTCTATGTAAGTCAGTTTTTTCTTTAAAACAGTTACACGATTTTTAGAGAAGCGCAACTTAAAACTTAAATAACCAAAATTTGGGAAGTTGCACCATACGGAAAGTATGGTCCCTCACCCCAACACACTTTTTTCTTATTTTTATTAAATTATTTTCTTTTGTTGCTTTTAAATTTCTCATTTTATTTATTTATTGCTAACACTATATTAAAGCTCAGCATTAGCCTATTACTCTAGTTAACGTTTATTTTCTGCCACTTACAATGAGATTGAAAAATATGAAATTTTGAAATAAAAAAGTAAGGTATATTTGCCAATCATTACCAATATGTACTTCTATACCAGACATACAAAAATTGTTGTATTTTTGTTGTAAAGTGTATTTTATATAACGATTTGGTAAGAAAGATAGCTAATTTGAACTTTATATGTATTGCTATATTTTTTAAATCCAAAATTGTAGCTGAGGAAACATTTGGCTCACTGTAGTTCTGGGTTGTTTTGACCCAGGCCAGCTACCATTTTCCATCTTGTATAATAGATCACATAAATTTTTAACACCTGGAATTAAATGTAGCAAAAAATAAACTCATTTTAGAAATGAATAGCCTAATTTAGATTAACAATTTCAAATATAAACTAAAATACATTATTTAAATTCAAACTTAATGCAAAAGGGACAATTAATAAATGATATGAAATAAATACAAATAAATGTATTTTACAACTTGGAGTAAATTATTCAGAATACAGCTTACATGATCGTAATGTGTATGTTATATATATAACATAATACACATACAAAAATTTGCGTTATTCTTATAAATAATTGCCCCCAGGGGGATACCTTCTTTAGGTATTCACGGGCTTCACAACCCCGGGCACCTGAGTGATCTTTCTCTTTTCCTTTTCCTCTTACTCCTCTGGTCTTCCTTTCCTCTTTGTTTCACTCTCATTGTGGTTTCCTCTTTCTGAGGTGAGGGCAATTCTGCATGGGCCGATACATCCTGCATATCGACTCATGGAAAATTGTAAACCACCCACGTGTTGGCCGTGCGTGGCGACCCGTGTCCCTGGAAAGGGGGATCCTGGCAGTTGAGGGAAACCAACACACTGCTTTGGCCTCTGCTTCAGGTAGACGGGGGGTGCATATTGGTCCCGTATGTACCAATCGGCTGGTCAGCTGACTTTTGTCACTGGCTTTAGGGATCAAGCGAGCGAGCAATTACTAGTCATCTCGTTAAGGGTGGAGACTGACATAGGATTGTCTTGTGACCGTATAGGCCCTGGTTAGCACTGGTGCACGAATGTGCATCCCCTTGTTGGGCTCGGTAGTGGGTGGTGCGGCCGGGGTCCGAATTATTTTTTCTCCTACTAATGGATGGAAAAACTTCTAATTCAAGTAACTCTCTCCAATGTGGAGAGCAACAAATTGTGCAGAATTCATCATTTACACGTTTCTTTGTAATTAAACGCACTGATAGCCTCTCAGATAGTTCCTTCAAAAGAACTTCACCTTTTCTAATCGCAAAAACCTTCCAATCTGTTTTTGGTGACGGTCACACTCTCAAAAAATTGCAGTCTGGCGATTTACTGGTTGAGGTTTCTTCAGCCAGTCAATCACAGCTTCTGGTCAATTGCACTACAATAGGCTCTTTTGCTGTTTCTGTTAAAGCTCATCAAACTCTAAATACTTGTCGCGGTGTAATACCTGAACCAGATCTTTTATACTCCTCAAAAGAAGAGCTTCTCTCAAATTTAAAAGAACAAAATATAATAGATGCACGCCGCATTACTATCCGAAAGAATGGACAAGTTATTCGGACAAAACACATAATACTAACTTTCAATAGCCATAATTTACCATCTAGAATTAAAGCTGGATACCTAAGCTGTCCAGTCCGGCCTTATATCCCTAACCCTTTACGATGTTTCAAATGCCAGCGTTTTGGTCATACTAACATTAACTGTCGTGGCAATGTTACCTGTCCTCGCTGTGCAGAAGTCGGCCATGATGGTAAATCGTGTGAAAAAACAGAACGCTGTGCGAATTGCAAAGGTAATCATACGTCATACTCTCGCTCCTGTCCAATCTGGAACCGTGAAAAAGAAATTCTTGCAGTAAAAACCAGTCAAAATCTTTCATATCCAGAAGCTCGAAAACTTGTTGAAACCAGAACCCCATCTATAGGTCTTTCTTATTCTAGTTTACTCAAGCAGCAATCAAAATCTGTAAGACATATAAGCACCCAGACAGAATCACCTAATCCACCTAGTACCCCAAAGAAAGAAACATGAGATGTCAGTTGCCCTACTAAATGTTCTGTTAGCCCTAAATTAGAGCGTTGGTTGCCGTCTTCAGAGCCTGTTACAATAGTCTATCAACCTATTCAGCCACAAAAACCGAAAAGACCCCAGACAAGAACTAATGCATCTACATCTAAAAGAAATCCTAATCTCTCTGCATCAAATTGCCAAAAACCTAATACTAGTCAAAAGCCTAAAGCAGTTACACCCAATAAAAAAACCGTTAATCTTTCTACTTCTAACCACCTAATGACCAATTCTGATCAAGCCGTGAAACAAAATCAAAAGACATCTGAAAATAAGACTATTCGAGGCTCTCACCAATGGCAAACAGTCACAAAAAAAAAGAACAGAGTGCAATTTTGCGTCTTTTCCTTATAAAAAAAAAATTGGTTGCCTGTAAAGTCGGTATACGGGCGAAAGTTTTACGTGACAACGACTTTGAGTTGTAAAATAATTTTAATGTGAATATTCATTCGTATAGTAGGAAGAAGGATGAAATAATAGTAACAATTTAAAACATTTATTTAAACAAAGAATTATATTTAAAACATTAATTTATACAAAGAATCTCGCACTGAATTTCATATTAACAAAATTTTATTTTTACCTTTACACATACATACGTATTTATATACAAATATACATACAATAACTTGCAATACATTTGCGTACAATGAAACAGCGTTTACTACAACTTTTACCTTTACACATACATACGTATTTATATACAAATATACATACAATAACTTGCAATACACTGTGTTTGTTAAACACATTTTACTTCATGTTTATTGATGTCAAATGTTGAATTTTGTAAACAGCATATTAAAGAATTTTTCAATGAGCAGAATATAACTAAAGTAAAATGGCTTTCACTAATCACATATCATTAGTTTTCCATAATATACCACCGAATTACGAAATAAACTACACTTATTTTCTTTGTACTTTATACTAATAACTAATACATAACGTATTTCGTCTTAGTTTGATACTATCTAAAATTCCTATTAAGCACCGCCCCTTCCTTGCAGCGAATTCACATTCACGTTCAGAAAATGGTCCCACAAGTGACCGGAAAAAGTTAAGAGAAAAGTGAGCGCGTATCGTGAGCGGAGCGTAACGTAACGTAACGCAGTTTCTTGAAGTGTCTCCCGGCAAACCAATTTACAAGACGTTGTCACGTCAAAAAATGGAAATCAAATCATGACCCATGTCTTGCTTTCTTGAAAGATCCCAAAAGGCTAAACAATTATGTGGAAGAGGCTATGGAAGAGTCATATGACTCAAGTGAAGACGAAGGAAACACTGTTCTTGAGGAATATATACCTAATTGATCTTACCACTTACCATTTTAATTTGAGTTTTTAAATATTGTCATTAGTATCATTGTTTTTACAATTTTACTAATTCTTGTTATGTATTGCTACTTTACTGTTTGTATGATTTTAACTATTTTTTTAAGCTTTTTATTTTATCTTATTGACTAATTATAATTGTACTACAATTTTATATATAATCATTTCGCTTTTATCTTTTTACTATGCCTATGTTAGTTTTTTAAATTGATTTTTACATTTTGCATCCTTTAAAGTTTACATTTACATTTATTTTTTTCCTCTTTACCTTGTTCTTGGCGCAGCATGTCCCTAAAGGGATCTTGTGCCAATAAAATCTATACAACCAACCAACTTATAAATAATTTTTTCAGCGAATTCTGTAACACTATACATGTTTTATACCAACAATTGGTCATTTGACCTTTAACAAAGAGAAATATTTCTTTTCGAATCAGAAATTTCTTCATAAAATAAAACAAATCGCACAGAAATAAGTTTAAAAATTAAATAGTTTAAAGTAAAAAAAATGGTGAAAAATATCCTTATAAAACTAGGGTAAAATTCACGGCATGTTTAGTAATAAGCTATCGTATCCAACCACAAACATTAGTTCCGAAAGAGTAATTTAAAACATAAATTTGACTTTTCTTGTTACTAAAATTTTTACCAATTTGCAAATATTTTTATTCGATATTTGATCTTGAGATATATTTATAAAAGGTATAATGATGAAATATTACTAATTCACTAAGCATATTTAGATATTTGTGTAAAACTGAGGAAAAACCAAATAAAAATTTGGAAACTACACTTGCTTATTATTTCAAGAATATATTTAATCATTGTGCGATACTCTCTAGGTCATCCACTCTCTCTCTTGGTCAAGCTCTCCTGAAGTTAGGAAGTTTGGGGCAGTTTACAAAAGCTGACGAAATTTTTTTATGATTGAAAAAGGATTTTTTTCTAATATTACTTAATGTCTTTTCAGAATGATAATGCTGTAAAAATATATAAAAGATAATGATTTATTTATATAAAAGAAAAACTGAAATTGCATTTTTTGCAAATACACATTAACTTCCTCAAGTCCTCAGACATGTTATGTGGGGCAACAACAACAGAAAAAAAAAAGAAAAAACAATTTAAAATTACTATAAAACATCGCCAAAGATTTGTCCGTCTACAGGTGAGAGAAGAGCACCTTTTGAAAAAAATTTCTGAAAATCGATATATTTGTTACATAATTTATATTTATTGAGTTTTAAATATTACATAATAAAAGCAACGCATTTCTTCATCATATAAACCATAAATTAAACATTTTCCAAAGAAATTAAATATGTTGTGAGGATTTAAAAGGTTGAAAATTTTTTGTTCAAACCTGCCCCATGTAGGGATATCTTTGAACAAGCAAGGAGCACCTTTGAACAAATGAATAAAATATGAAAATTTTGAGAGTTTTTATAAAAAGTTGCATATGTTACAGAAATATAAAGTAATATGAATAAAAAAACTACATTTGGTTGAAATTACTAATTTTTTTTATTATTTAACCAAACTTCAATCCATCAAAGTTGATGTCAAAATTCATTGTTGATAAAACACAAAGTGTTTCTACATTTGTATTTGGTTTTGAAAACTTTTTTACAATATCCTTGAAATACACCAATGTGATATCTGATGCTTCTAGAAAATTAAAATTTTTCATTCGCTATTTTTTTTAAGAGACCCGATGTAAAATTCCGTTTTATCAGTTATGGAAACGTGAAATAATGTTTGGAAACCTGTTAAATCATGAATCATTATTTTGTATCCAGGATTTGCAATATGAAATAAATGAATTTAGATTTGAAACTTCCCATCACTGATACATACAGAGGTTGGAACCTATGTGTGCAGTAAGGGGAATTGTTAGCAGTATAAGCCGATGTTCTTTGACATTCTTAATTAACCTCTTTTCACATAAAAAATATTCAGAAATAATATTTAGATACATTAACAACTCTTTACTTCATAGTTTTAAGTGTTCTCTTTAAATTATTTCAATTATTATTTATCACCAATTTATTCTGTGTTTTTTTTTTTTTGCTGTTCAATGGTGCCCCATCACATGGAGTTCAACATTACAACGGTTTATTCAATTCGGCTAAAGAATTTGAATAAAACAAAGCTTACAAACTAAAGCTAACATCTTTGTTTAAGCATTGGACAATAAATTAAAATTTTAGGGATAGAAGTTTGTAAACAAAAATCTTACAACTTTTTTTCCTTAAGTTTAGATTCAAGAGGGAGGAAAATACATATCTTGTTTAGACAGGACTGTTCATACAAAGTGATACAGCTTTGTATAATTATTCCCTTGAAGCAGCAGTAATGTATTGCCATATACATTTTTTTTAAATAATTTTTTTGAAGGAAAATATTTAGAGTGTTCAAAGGTGCCCCCCTCTCCCCTATATGGATACTTTGGATGTGCATGCATTTATTAAAATGGTCTACAAATAATTTTAACGATTCTAAAAGCAATTAAATTAAGGGTTGTTTTTAGTGTCTCCTACAGATGATATCAGGACTGAGGAGATTAAGAGCATATCGGCAAGAAAATTAATCTTTAACATCTTTTCCCGTGTCTCTTTTTTAAAAGACGTCTTCCTTTTTGTTAGTTGATAAAATGTTTCTGAAATATATGCTTAATATTGTTTTAATTAAAATCTACGGATGCTAGAAAGCTGCGAGTAAAATTTCATCACTGCAAAATAAAATTAAACATACATTTCAGAAATAACTAAAAAAGACATCCTTTAAGATGAATATATATACAAAAGAAATGCAAAATATTAAATTCCTGGTGAGCTATTTTAAAAATACGAATGCATTATACACCCATGGCTTTAGTATTAGCGAGGAGACTATGGAATCTGACTAACCTGAAGGTCTAATACAACGCAATTTTTACTTTACATAAGGGGCAAATTAAACGTATTAATCAACACAAATATAATAATTTTATAGTATTACTTTGCTAAAACTTGTAAATCAAAATATTAGATAAGAATTGTGTGTTCATGCATCAATGACAATTTTTTACGAATGATTGTTTTCATGTTAAAAAAAATACTAATGAATTTTTAAAAGAATTTTTAAACAAGTGGTTTAGTTATTATTATTTTTTATGTCTGTTATCAGAGCTCTATTTCTCA
The DNA here is from genome assembly GCA_964019185.1 of Maratus speculifer. Classification (NCBI taxonomy): domain Eukaryota; kingdom Metazoa; phylum Arthropoda; class Arachnida; order Araneae; family Salticidae; genus Maratus; species Maratus speculifer. The sequence continues at coordinate 141,432,399 of OZ025299.1, read as the reverse complement.
ATAAATGCATGTTTTTTTAAATAAAAGTATCGGAAACGTAATTGTCATGTTGAACCAGAATTTGTCGTATTTATTTTTTCCAGAATAAAGATGTTTGAAGAAAGAATGCTAATCGGACATCTGGACTGAGCTGCCTATCTCGTGATTTCTAAACCCCTTTTCTACGTTTGTCTAGGGGCGCAGACATAAATAGGTCTCAAAATGTACTAAGAAAACACCACAGAGCAGTTGCGAATTCTGGGGTCCTGTCATCGAGGATGAACGATTGCTATTTGTGAAGGAAAAGAAAGTGAAAAATGTTAGGGGAAGGATGATTGAAATGTCCGGCTAGCCGGCCAATGTCCACCTACCGCTGTCACAAGTTTTTTTTAATGCAACTCCGCCTAGTACACGTATTCTTTATATATAAAAAATATATATATTCGTTCTCCGTTTATGTCTTGTGATGGATTTAAGGGACTCGGTCGCGTAGAAATTCATAAACTAAGGGAGGGGTTCATCTAGGCATTTCAAAATTAATGGAACTATCAAGATTAATAAAATATTTATGACAATCATTAAAAGTAATTATTAATGCCATTTTGAAAAGGAAAAATTCACTATTTTAGTTGTTTAGATAGATGACTTAGATTTCGAATTTGGAGTTCTAGATAATTGTCGTTATCTATCTTATATGAGCAAATATTGTGTGTGTAGGTATGTGTGTGTGTAGTGTATATATTCAAATCTTGTTTAAAATATGGCTATAATGATTTTGACTAAATTTTGTGTCTTGTTGTTTTGGGATACGTAAGACCATTGGTCTAATCAAAAACTTTTTTTTTTGTTCATTTAAAAGGTTGCTGTGAAAAATTGAAAGAATTTGGTATCTGGTGTAACCCTGCTTTTCGGCAGATTTTACATTTTCAGTGTTTCTAAATCTTTGATTACTTCGGAGTTCTTTCGAAATCTAGAAGCATTTTTTCTCCTTTGCCATAAAATTTCTAAACCATGTAACCAATAAAACTGAATAGAATATCAGGAATCAGAAGCACCCATAACTAAAGATATTGGCATCCTGTTGATGGTTAAATTTGAATACGAGGTAAAGTCGGTAAATAGGTCAATGATTGAGCGATCGTAAATTAGTTATAAATTGTTTCTAAATATGCCAGGTGGCAGTAATATCCAACTGTATGATCTTAGTTTCGAAATTATGAGACAACAGTTGTACCAGATATGCAGGAAAGATCAAAAGTTGTTGATGAAGACAGAAGCAGACTTAGAGTCGATTACAGACGACTGTAATCGATTAAGATTACGATTATTTCCAATTTCAAAAAACAGATTACGATTATGTCTCTATTTATGCAAGTCTGATTACGATTACAGAATTGATTATCCATTTTTTATTTGTAGATTACGATTACGTTTAGATTACGATTAACATTTTTTTGTTGGATTACGATTACCGAACTAGTCGATTACGATTACAGTTCGATTACACTAATTCCGCAGTCTACATGAGAGTCCGACACCGTGTCCTGTTAATTGATTTTATGCAAACCTAACCTTATACTAAGTTCATGTCGGGTTAAAGCTAATTATTTACGATGCTGTAAAAATTTTATTTTTCAGAAAACATGCTCTTAATTTAGAAATTTATAATACCTATATGTTATTTTAATTGTTTTAATAATTTTTAAGAAAATATATCTCAGTATCAACTGTTCCATAATTGTTGTTGTCAACTTAAATCTAAAAAACAGGACGTTCTTTACAAAAAGTAAATGTACTTTGTTCAAAACAAATCATTAATCTTCACTTAAACCAACTTTTTTGTAAACCCACAATATTTTATATTTTTATGTATAAGAAAAGGATTCTACATGTAAAGCATCTATGTTACTTTATAAGTTTTACTACTATAACAATTATCCTATATTTCGTGCATTAACTCATTATCATTACTGAAGCATATAAAACACATGAGAATCTTGAAATACCTTTATTTACATGTTTTTATTTAATTTAATTAACATTAAATTTTCAAAGTTGTTTTCCTTTAAAAGTGTGCAGGAGCTCAGTCATGCGAAAATACCCTCTCGCTAATGCTGCTAATCCCATGGAATAAATTTATAAAAATAAAATATATCGTTTGCATTTCAAACAATGAAACTCATTCAATAGAAAAAAAAATCATTTAAAAATATTTAAATTCCAATATCTTTATAAGCTTTAGGATTTGAAATTTTAATTATATATTTTTTATTTTTAAAGATTTTTCATAAAATTAATAACATTTATTCTTTCCAGATGATACAATAAAGAGAAAATATTATGAGAATAAAGATGTTTTATATTTTTATTAATTATTGTAAGTTATCGGTTTACTACAAACTCCCCCTCCTTATAAAAAATCTATCCCCTCCCTCTGCTGCCATACCAATTTTAATATTCGCAATCCTTCACTTAATAATTAATATTTAACAGGTTGAGTCACACGGTATCTGACTCTGAAAATAAAAAAATATGTTGCTTTAAGTAATTATTCAGAAAGTATAATCCTATAGTAAATAAAAGTAAAATAAATTTTAATCAATTTGAGTAATTATTTAAAACAATATTTCTTTTTTCTTTTTTTCAAACTTTGTGTTATATTTTAGACGGTCAGTTAACAGTGCATGACGCGACTTAAACGGAAAGTTCGGTGTCAGTCACCGTTTACTGACGTGCCATGTTAGTCATTGGTTAAAGACGTGCCAGTTAACGTATTAATTTATAGCCCAATTTCACGAGAGCGTTTTGCTTAATTTATAATCTATTATCATCACCACGGGTTTTTCAAAACGGAAAATTTTTTGTACTTGAATATTGAAGGATTTCTGCACTGTAAAAAAAAATTCTGTAAAGGTACTAAACATTTTCTAGGAAACTGGGATTCCAAGAACTTTTCCTGTAATGGTAACAGCAAAAATTCTAGTTTTGGAATCAGTTACATGGATTTTTCCTGTTATCGTTACATGAAAAGTTCTTGGAATCCCAGTTTCCTAGAAAATGTTTAGTACCTTTACAGAATTTTTTTTACAGGGTGGTAGCCTGAATATTTTAAGTGGCTCGTATACGGCTTGCTCGTTCCCAAGGGGTTAAATGAGTAAATTTCAAAATAGTGCAACTATTTGCTTTCCCTTTTCAAATTTTGTATTATTGAGCCTGATATTTTTAGACCAAAAAAGCTAACTTTAATTTTAAAAAATTGTTGATGCCAATACTTTATTTCTTTGTTATTAGAATTTAGTTATAAATATATATTCTACAGTTGATGGCACAAAAATAAATTGAGTTTAATAGATTTTTAAAGTGCATTAAAATGGTACACCAATTCCCGAAAAGACAAATATGATAAATAAAAACGAAATGTATCAATTTTCTGAAAATATTCATTGTAAACTGATTTATATTCTATGATTTACAAATAAAAATTTAAATAGCTCTCAATTATTTTGTAATATTTGCAGTATTTTGATTTTTAACCAAGATTATACAGTACAACAAAATCCATTCTTACATTAATAAATGTTTATGGAACTTGCAAGAACAAGAGGCATACCTGTAAATACGGAAACTTACCTAAAATGAATTATATACATATATATATATTGTTGGTAGCCCCAAATTCGTATTATTTTTCTTTTTCATGCAAATACGAAGATGAAACCACACACTTCATTTGTAATTCCAAAGTGTTTGAGGACCGAAGATTCTGCTTTGGTTCTACAAATTCCATTTGTATTCTTTTTAATTATTTATTTTTTCTCTCTGTATTCAATGTAGTATAAGTTATTAAATTCAATTGTTCATATATTGTGATACAAATAATGGTTATATACCGGGTGTCCCAAAAATGACTGATGGATTTTAAAATTCAATAACTTGCAAACGGTGATAGCTATTTTAAAAATTTTTGCAGGAGGATTATGTATAATGTCAGGAGTTTTTTTACCGTAATTTTTTATTTTAGTTCGCATCTCAAACAATAGGTGGCGCTGACGGCGACTGAAGGCCAGGTGATCAATGCTGAGTGAAACGCCGACCTGGCCTTCAATCGCCGTCAGCGCCACCTATTGTTTGAGATGCGAACTAAAATAAAAAATTACGGTAAAAAAACTCCTGACATTATACATAATCCTCCTGCAAAAATTTTTAAAATAGCTATCACCGTTTGCAAGTTATTGAATTTTAAAATCCATCAGTCATTTTTGGGACACCCGGTATATACATATATATATATATATCAATTAATTGAAAAATAATACATAAACCATTAAATTTAATATTAAATTACCATACTGAAAAGTGGAAAAAATAAATCAAAATGTATATATATGTATATATATACTTGTTTATTTATTTTTGCTACTTTGAAATTCCGTTTTAACACATTTCACTGTACCAGGCACATTATAAGAAAATAAAATTTTATTATTTTCAAAAGATGCATAAAAAGTGACAAAAAATATATTAAACTTTAATTAAAGTTAGTTCAAAGCATTTTTTCATCTTATTTCAAATCTTCAGCTTTGAGAAGAACAAACAAAAGAGTAACAGAAAAAAAAAATCTTGCTTGCTCGCATAAGGCTTTTTGCAAAACATACAATTTGAGTTGAAATAAAAGTAAAAACAGATTAGGTAGCATGGCTATATCAGTAAGGCCGAAAAAAGTTATTGTTACGTTTCGATATAAAACTGTTAAAATTTGAGATGATAAAATATTTGTAATGACAATGATAAAAACTAATATTAGATATAACAAATGTAAAATAATTCACAAAATGCATAATTTTTGTATATTATTTTATTATTAATATGACATACTTATTTTAAAAGGCAATTTTAAAACACGAAACGCATACATGCAATAAAAATAAAATATTTGAGAGAGAGGGAAAAAAATTACGTCAATGAACGATTAATTAATAAAATCATTGACTTCAGTAAATAAAATTAATTTCATTTCATTGGTAAAAAAATGATGAATAATAATAAAGTTGTAAAAAACTATGCTTATTTTGTGATAGGCAACTTGGTAAACATATACATTTCTACACATATAAAGTAAAAACTATCAAAACAACATCTGTCTGTAACAAAAAAATTTCGAAATTGAGATGAATAGAATGTAGAAAAATTATAACAGACAATGAACCTGTTAAAACGGAAACTGAAACATAATTGAAAATTTCTGAGTCATTTAGTGGTTCGGCATCAGCATATTGTGCTTCATTAATTTTTTATTAGCCGAATAATTAATCAAAAATTTTTTGAGAATATCGTAAAAAATATATTTATTAAAATACAGTAAAACCTAGTATTACGGAAATACAAGGGGCAGCGGAAATTTTCCATTTGAGCAAGTGTACTGTCTATTCTTACTGTATTGCATTGTTTTCACCGAAATTTATTACAAAAATTATTTTGTTTTAGACAGGATTTTAGAAATGATCACGTTTCGTTTTGGCAGGTTTTATTGTATTTTTTAAAAAATGGACTTAAAATTAAAAAACAGTTACAAATTTACAAAATATAAGTTTCCTTTTATTTATTTATTTTTAAAGGAAAAATAAATCATTTATATTTAAAGAGCTATTCTTTTCTATATAAATAATATATGTTTTCCTTTTCAATATTTTAGAACTGATTTCATTATTATAAATTTATTTTGAAATTAGGAGCATTTCTAAGGATGTTTGATTGATAGAATAGGTATATGTAACATACGAAATTCTGATTTGAAATTCCCGAATACCAGTGTACGTAGAATGAACCCCCCTCCCCTTACACACACACACACTAAAATTTGGGGGGGGGGGGGAAACCTGTGTTTCACAATCTTTTTTTTTAACCCAAAATTTAAACATGAAATGAGTTTAACTAAGATTATTTTTCCTTAGAACTTTCGTTGCAAGACATTTAAGGATAAAAGCAAAACAAAATTTAAAAAATGAAGAAAAATTAAATGCTTAAAAATAAGCTTCTAATAAAATTTTCGAAATAGGAGAATTAAAACAATTCATTCTTTTTTCTTTCATTTGCATGCCTCTGTCCCCTTGACCCATATATTTAAAACAAAATTGAGGCACATGAACGTTAACAGGCACATAATAATAATAATAATAATAATATAAAATACTGTCTTTTGGTAGGAATGTATTAAGGGAGGGGAGGGGAGAGGGGAAACAAACCTTTCTGGGAAAAAATTAACTACCTTATTTATCCTATTATTTATTTATAACTCATTTAGAGAGTTTTTGGTAGTTTTTTTTTTTTTTTTTTTTTTTTAAATAATCAGAGATGAAGAAAATTTGGTGGCTACATTTCCAAAATTCAGGGGTTCGTCATTGACTTTGCCGGCGCATAACCCTTTAACGTTCATTGGTTTCGCCACGAAACCACAAAATTTTAATTCCGTTATGCAACACTGACACCGGTATTTTTATCTAAAAATATCCATTTTATTATGTATGTGAAAAATCACGTTTTCTTATTTAGAAATATATTTGTTCTTAATTACCGGTGTCATTCATTTATTTCGACATCTTAGCAATGAAAATGCTTTGATCGTTAAAGGGATAAGCTAAAGAAATTTACTGACAACTAGGTATCAATAACATTGTCTTTCACCCTTAAAGAAATCTTACTTACACCCGTATATTTATTGACAAACCTGTCTTACTTTCTTTTTTTTAGGGATTCTGATAAAATAAACGTATTTAAAATAAATAAAAATAAAAAACAATCTTTTATTACAAGAGCTTTTGTAAGAAAACTGATCTATATGTTTAACTTATCCAGATATATTAAAATACAAATTTTGAATAAACATATTTTATACTTATGATTAAAAATACTATATAGTTAATTTAATATAAAAAATTCCTTTCACTACAATTTTAAAGGAAAAGGCAAGATATAACTATGCTATATTTCTAAAATAAATTTATACAATATGTATATATATCTATTTAAAAATTACCTGCATGTGGGTGTTCAAATTGGACTTGGTTTTTACGGAGACCCTGACATCTGACGAGCACAATTTACATTTATATTTTAAAAATTTCACGCCTTTTTTATTTAAATCTGATACAGATTCCGTGAAATAATCTTCAATTTTTTTGTTATTTCTCTTAGCCATCTTTAACCTTGTAAACAATACTTAGATATAACCAACCACTAAGACATCCAAAATGCGAATGAGCTGTTAGATGAATTGTCACATGTAATTTAAGCATCTTTTTTTTTTCTTTTTTTCCCCATTTTCTTTATTTTCCCATTCCCACATTTGAAAGAAGGTGATGTCTGTCCAATTGCTAAGTGCCCATAATAAAACCATAAATAAAATATTTTTATTTCTTTTTTTCTTTTCTATCCTTATCACTCCCACTCAAAAACCCGCGAAACAAGACCCCTCGGATGACCAGAGTTTTTTTCCCCAATTCCCATAACTGTTAATGAAGTCAGGCCATTTCGATGTTTTTATACTATATACCAGAGGCGCAGGGACAGCCCTTTATAGCGTTGACTACATAGAGTGTAAAGTAAAGTATGCATTCTGTTTCACCCCGAATGGCTCCTGACCTATGACCTCTTCTCACTTTTAACTTTAGGGGCGATTTAACGAGCTCCACACGTCGAATATTCTTTCCTCGGTGCAATGTTTAACTCGCTGACCGAGTATTTTATGGATATGGCGAAACGAAGAACGGTGGGGGGAAAAAGGTGTAATCGAAGAACGTAATCGTATTTTTGTGCTCGATTACGGTTATATAGCTTTTTGTTGCAGATTACATTGCGATTATCTGCATTGCGATTACGATTAGATTATGATTGTAATCAAAGTGAAATCTTTTGATTATGATTTATATCGTGATTATTTCGAAATTAAAATTTACGATTACGATTACAATGCGATTACGCAGTTTTTGTAGTCGATTATAATCGATTACGATTACACGATTACGATTACTCGAAGTCTGGACAGAAGTGGTCGCTCTGATGAGATTGCGACAGAAACAACACTACGGAAGATTAAGGGAATAGTTAGAGCTGACAGGCGGATAACAATAGACAGCATATCAACTGGAATAGGTTATTCACATGGTTTAGCCTTACAGCCAACTAATGCAGATATTGGATGTGAGGTATCTAGATGGCTGAGAAAGGAGTCTAAAGACTTATGCATCGGGCATTGGAAAACTCGTGATGGGACTAATGTATCAAAGTAAATGGTCGTTATATAAAGCAATAAGCATGCTTTTCAAGTATGTATATTTCTTTAATTTTTTTATTGGCTTTTGTAAACTACTTACTGATTTACCTTCGCACTCAATTTATAAATACATTAATCATCTGATAGTCTTGCATAAGGGGAAATTTATAATGTTTTTTCTCTACATTTTGTATTGATTGCTAAGGAAAACTAACTTTACAACACTGAATATAAAAAACTTGGTTACTAATATAAATGTAATCTTTGAGAGTATTATTCATTGTTCAGCGGATAAAAGTGCATTGAATCAGTGGAATTTACTACTTTAAATAATGTTTACATTGCAGAAAAACCACGAGATTGGGAAACGTATTAACATGGGCTTGTCAGTAAGAGTGTTAAAAACATCTACAGAGAATTTTAGATGACAGTTTTAACTTTGTATCAAGAAATTGTCAGCTGAAATGTTTGTCAACAAATCTGACTGATATCTAATGGTACTTTGACTATTGTACTTCACATAATACCTGTGACAATCAGAAAATTTTGGTGATAAATTGTTTTATAGACGACTAGATACACTGTAAAAAATTCAAGAGGTTACTAAAATTTTTTTAGTAAATTTGTATTCCACAGCATTTTTTAGTAACCATTACAAACTTTTTTTTTGCAAGTGAAACAAACACTTCTTTTGTAAACTGAACAAAAGAATTTTTTGTATAACTAACTTAAAACTTTTTAGTATGAGCCACAAGGCAAATTTTAGTAATAGCTCCAAAATTAGTTTTAGTAACCATGACGTGTGCCCGAAGGGCAGGAGCTTCCTTCGAGCTGCATCCAGTGGGTAAAAAGACAGACTTCTGAAATGGAAGACTTTCGGAAAAGCCGCAATAGATGGCAATACCAAACATTGCTACCTGCTCTATTTCGACATGTTTCTAAAGGGGAGGGAAAATCAGAGATCATTACCTATAGTAACTGCTACGACAGGATTTTCATAATCCCTTTATTTAACAAGTACTTACATTCGATACATATTTGGGGGGGGGGGGGAGGCACCATCGAACTCAGGTACTTTCAGCCTGGAGTTCGGTGCTATGACCACTAGGCTATCACGGCCACACCAAGTGAGTTTTAGGAACAGCTATTAAAAATATAAAACTATTAATTCTTATTCGTTGCTAGCTTTTTTCTAGCAATTCTTACAGATTCCTTGTAACCGAGTAAGATTACTACAAATTTTTTTAGTAATTACAAGGATCACTAAAATTTTTTTAGTAGATCGACCTTTTATTTTTTTACAGTGTGCCCCATAGACATGTTAAGAAAGTGAGAAATATGTTGTAAAGTGTCTCGAGATGAAATAAAGCTTATAACGCAATGTCCCAGATGTTTTTCAAGTTCTTTGGCATGAAATATGGAAATTTTCAGAGTGTAATAACGGGCTTCAGAGAAACAGCAATTTCGTCTAAAGAGAAATTCTATCCTTTTTACGAAAGGAGAAAAAAAAATTAATTCCAAGTTCTGATAGGGGAATTGAGTATTTGAGGCAGAGCAAAAGACCGGCAGAACGAATAAAAATAAAAAGAGATTATTTTAGGAATACTGGTTCTGGCATTGGCGATTTATCCAGTTCGAAGAGTCAGCTCTGATCACCAGAAATTCGTAATCATGATTTGGAATTTTCAATGTAGGCCAAAAAAGCACTCGTTTTGGATAATGATGTGAAACGCTCTTCATCACAGTAAAGAAACAGGATTTATTCTTCGTGTGTACTACTACATACAATAATTCTTCCCCCCTAAAGTTTCTGTTAATTCGATATATGAAATCTCATCTAAAGAAAAACCATTTTGATGTGATTTGTGTGAAAAATCCTTTAACCAAAGAAGTGATTTATTAATTCATAAGAGGCTTCATTCAAAGACCCATGTGATGCATAAATGTAATTTCTGCAGTGACGTGTTTTCAAGAAAATATGACTTTTAAAGACAGAAGACGATTCATAAGATGTCCAAGCAATATAGTTGCGATTTTTGAAGTGATGTATTTTCATGAAAATATGACTTATTAAAACAAGAGAAGATTCATATGCAGTCTACCCAAAATCATCCATGTGAAGAGTACAATGAACGTCTTTCTATCAAAAGTCTTTTACGGAAAAAATCGCTTTCAAAATAAAATGATTTCTTTACTACACTGCAAATTCCCAGCACACATTGAGAACACCCGTGGAACACTTTGATTGAAAAAAAGAGTTTCAGTTACCTTAATGTGCACTGAAATGTGTTCCGGATGTGTTCCGCTATGAAGAAAGTGTTCCAACAGTATTCTGAAAGTATTCCGAAAGTGTTCTGCTCAGAATATTTGTTAAATCTAAACTTGGGAACACATTTAAGAGCAGATTGGGAACACAAGTGGGCACACTTGTGAAATCATGGTTTTCTTTGTAACAACGATGAGGACCATAAGGAGTTTTGATCGCAACCAATGTGGATTCCAAAATCGGTAACTGAGTTAAAATTTTATTTATTCGTTTTTTTGCATGCATGCATATGTATTATAGTGGTTATTTCTTTTAATGTTCATAAATTCATTAAAATTAAAAGGACAAAAATAATAGATACATGCAGGAGAGGGTTGTATAACCTAGATGTAAAAGAGATTCGTACTTTATTCAATTTCATATTCAAATCTACTACAAAATACTGACCGTAATAAATGTACAATGACTTCAAGAATTGGTGCATAAGGGATTGTCATGTATCATCCCCCCAGGCATGGGTGTGCGAAGAGAAAACTGCGCCCGGGACAATGTCTCAATTTGGCGCCCCTCCCCCCAAGTTTTCTGTGAAAGGCAAAAAATGATGTTTATAAAACTAATTTGGTGCCCCTAAGTTTTTGCGCCCAGGGCGACCGCCCCCTTTGCCCTCCCCCTTTCGTACGGCACCCCCAAGGCCGAGCAGAGATACCACGGGCCCTCCTCCTCTCACAACATAAGTATAATACAATAAAACCTGCTACGATGAAATGAAAACACTCAATAAAACTTACCGTCTTGGACGGGTTGTTTCCGTCTTAGGAAGTATAATTACATATCTTTTTTGGTAGGATCACGAAACTTTTCCGTTTGAATTAAAATTCCTTCATAGACAGGAGAAAAATAGCAATTTCTGACTTCATAACTTAATTATTTGTTGGATAATTTAACTAACAAAAAAAAAAAAGACGATTATATTGTTTTTCTATTTTATTTTTAAACAAGAATCAAACCCGGGCCCAGGTAATTTGTACAGTCTATACAACCATCCCCCGTCTATGGGACTGCTCCCCCTTCCCTTCAGGTTTGGATTTTTTAGTGAAAATAATTGAAAAAAAGATGCAAGTAAGAGCAAAGGCAAAAAAGTGAGGGGATAAATATTTTACACCTCCATCTGACTCAGGCCCCACACACTAATGACAGCATCTAGTTAACGCTCTTGACATAGACCTTTTTTCTATGTGGCTCTTGACACCAGGAGATTTTTCAAATTGGTTGGAACATTTTTATTCCAATGAAACGTGTCTTTAATTAAAAAAATAGACATGTTTTTAAGGTTCCTGTCCCTGTTGCCGAAGGCGCTAGAAAGCTAACGCTAAACTTATGGGAAGGATATTTTTTAATATTACCTTTGGACTTCGACATTCTTTAAATACTTTTCTTTTTCATTGGATATGGATAGTCCAATGTTCATCTCCACATTGCTCTTTTTTTTTTTTTTAGATAATTTTTATAAAGTTACTTTCGCTTCGAAACCAGTTCCGAAAATGAAAGTGTCATTCTGAAAAATATCTACAACCAAAATTGGAAAAATAAAACATGAGTGATGTAGAGATGGATGGACCTCAGCTGTCCGATGAAAAAAAAAAAAATTTAAAAATGCCAAAATGCAAACAAATTATTATAAAATAACTTTCCCATACTTTTAGAATTAGCTTGCGAGTGTCTTCGCCAGCAAGGATAGGAGCCTTAATCTGAGAGCCTATAATATTTATATTCCTATATAAACGAGAGAGGCTCTATGCAGTATTTTCCCTTACATATTTTGCATTTAAAAAAGTGTGAAAACTTCTTTCGTATGTGTGAGTGAGAGATGGCTTAGGGGATATGCAATTTCTTCTTACAAGGAATGTCTCCATTGGGGGCATACTCAGAATTTTTTGAAAAAAAATATGAATTAAACTACTCATGTAGGTAATAAAGGATCAGTGAAAATTAGCGGCGGAATTACATTATTAGATATGTAAAAAAAGTAAAACAGTTTGGAATAATTGGCGTGAAAAGCTGAAAGCGACGCGGGATTTGGCGAGCAGTGCATTTCCTCGCCAAAAGCAGACGATTTTAACGAATCTAAAAATTGATTTTAATTGACTTCACTGTTAAAAATCTGCAGCATTTACTGCAATGTCACTCCACTACTTTTATAGAATATCTCTCTTCTGACCAATGAGAATGCTCCATAGCAAGGTGAATTGACCGTGTCATACACTGTTAAAAATATGCTGCATTTTGTTGCAACGCACTCCACCGCTTGTATATAATATCTCTATTCCAACCAATGAGAAATCTCCATTTCACGGCCAAGTAACCGTTTTCTATACAAGCAAGGGAGTGCGTTGCAACAAAATTCAGCAGATTTTTAACAGTGTATTTTTCAATTTGGAACAATTTTAATCAATTTAAATTATGTTTTAAATGATAAAATATATTAATTTCATTTTGTTATAAGTACATATAAACGTATATGACAAAATTACACTTAAAGTAAAGTAAAAATGCAAAACTAAAATTACTTAAACTAAACTTATTTAAATAAATTGAACATAGAAAGTTTTTTCTTTAAAAAGTATTCGAAGCGTAAAAGCGTATTTTTCAAAATTTCGTTTTATCGCCAACCGGAGATAAATCGCCAAATAAACGAAATTTCTATTATTTTTTTACGCACGTTATAAGGAGGTTCCGCCGAAATTTTTTTATAAACATATATAACTATATGAGAAGAACATTCTGTAATTTTTTTAGATTTTTCTGAGTATGCCCGTATGGAGACCTTCCTTGTTAGTTTTGTTTCAAGTGTCAGCAGAAGCATAGCCCCAACTTACCCCTTGGACAGCATGAGTATGTTGGGTGCTAGCTACAAAGAAAAAACTTATAATTTCTAATAATAGGCATAATACTTACCATTTTTAATATTGAATCTAAATTACATTACCATATTCATTTACTGTGTTAAATTAGTGTATTAAATTATTTTTAACTAATTCCGATCTGATCTAATATGTAGTCAGTAAGGCACAAGCACACAGTAGCAAAATAAAATAATGAATTAAATTATTAAAAAATATAAATAACAAATTATAAAACGGTAAACGAGCTCACAAGACAAGCAAACGATATTTTTTTCGAAATACTGTAGGTTATGACGTCACGTGCATCACAGATTAAGTATTTACACAAAATAAAATGTAAATACTTGTATAATGTTAATACTAATTGTGTAAATACTTAATCTGGTTGGGATTCAGTTGGTTTTAACCACTGAGCTCCATATGTTATTATCGAGCTCAGTCGTTTTAACCAGCATTTGCTAGTTTTTAGCAAGTTCTGTGTGGCAACACCAACATTCGTTAGGCTCGGACTGTGACAGCTGTGCTTTGCTTGTTTTCACTCGCTCGCACGTTGCTTGTTTATGTTTATAATTTTGCTGCTATTTTACTAACGCTTTCATACATTATTCGTATAGAAATTTATTCTATTAATATTTAGAATACTTCTTTCTTATTTATTTGGTACGTATTCTATTATTTGTGTGCCTTTTTTTTTTTGTAAGGCAATTTGTTTTCTTTGAAATACATTTTGCAACACATTGCTAGCAATAATTTGGCATGTGCAATGTGTAGATACACTTGCAATTCAGATCATACTCTGATTAAACATATGATTAGGTACCACAGAAATGATCCCCATTTTACTGCAACTTGCCAATTTTGACATTATCAATCTCACAGTTATATAGCGTACAAAAAACACATCCTTCGTTGTAAAACACGTAGTTCCATTGACCACATTGAAAGCGTGTCACATTCAAATATTGATGATAATAAAACTGAAATGATTGATTCATGTAGTGATGACGATTTTATGCCATCCATAAAAAATGAAAATGCCCATATTGATTTTAGTATGGCATCGTTTTTTTTTAAATTGGAAGCAAAGCATGGATTAACACAAACATGTATCAATTCTGTTGTGGAGGAAGTGGACACGCTTTTAAGTCAGATTATAGAAAAATTAAAAATGGAAATAAAATGTAACATGAAAGATCAAATATCGGATCATGTTGCTCTCGATACATGCATAGCTGACTTCCAAAACTCAATGAATATTACATCTAAATTTAATTCATCAGCCAAACGTAAAAAATATTTTCTAAAACATTTCAATCTCATCATACCCAGACCCCAATTTATTAATACTGAGATTAAAAAACATAATAATAGAATTCGCCATGTGAACAATTATTCCTATTATGTACCTTTTCTAGATTCCCTAACTGCACTGTTAAACATGCCTGAAGTTTTGTATTGGGTGACTCGATCACATAAGAGCAAAGATACAACAATGAGAGACTGGTGTGATGGCATGTACTGTGTACAAAATAAATTAAATGATCATCTACAAATTCTGTTGAACATAGATGACATTGAAACAGTAAACCCTATTGGTATGAATAAAAAAATCCACAAGTTGACAGTTGTGTCATATGAATAGGCAAACATCCCTCCACAATTTCGATCTTCTGTGCATGTTAAGCAATTGGTTGCAGTATGCAAGCGATCGCTATAAAAAAAATGGCTTAAAGAATCTCTTTCTAGATTCCATCGAAGGCATGAACATTCTACGGAATGGTCATATTTTTAAAATCAATGGCAATGAGTATTTCTTTAAAGGTGTGCTTTTGGGAACACCTGCTGACACACCAGCAGCAAATCAATTGTGGTGATTCAAGGAAGGGGTGTCTTTTGCCAAAAAGTGTTGCAGAACTTGTGAAGGAGAAAGACCCGAAATTTTTGAAAAATTCTCTGAAGATAGTTTTTTTCTCCGAAACACTGAGATACATTTAGAAAGATGTGATGACTTGGAAGAGTCTAGTGTGGGAACAAAAAACTTCTCAGCAAATCATATGGTATCAATTGCAGATCACCCTTATTTTACATAGAAGAAGTCTAGTTAGATGTGGCAGTGCATGATCCCATGCATGTTTTGCTAGAAGGCATTATTCTTGTTGAGATGAAAGCGATGTTGTTCAATTTCATTTGTGTAGAAAAATATTTCTCACTCCAATGGTTCAATAATCAGTTATCATCATGGGATTATGTGAAAGGATCAAATAAACCACCATCCTTTGATATAGAAAGTTTCAAAGAAGGAAAAATCACTCTATCAGCTTCAGTTGTCCTTGTTTTACTAAATATTTTGCCATTTATTCTCTCAAAAAAAGTTCCTTGAGAAAATGAAAAATTTCAAAATTTTATCCGATTAGTAAAAATAACTCATAAGTACATCACCATATGCTCTCCCAGAAAGCGAAATCGAATTGAAAGAATTAATTTCCAAACATTATGAAAGTTTTCGCAATGAATATCCTCACATAACATTAAAACCCAAATTTCATTATCTAGTGCACTTTCCAAGCCAAATGAAGAAATTTGGACCTTTAAGTCACCATTTGGTGCATGCGATGGGAAGGCCATTTTTCTATTTTTAAAGGCAAAAAATGGGGTAGTTTTAGAAACATTGCTTTTAGCATGGCTTATCATCATCAGTTATGGATGTGCTTCAATCAGCTTGGAGCTTTGGGAGAAAGAAGTTTAAATTATTTGTATAAGGGTCACAAAATAGTAATTCAGTCAGAATTTAATTTCAATGATTTTGATCAAATTGTACAAGAACAAATAATTTCCCATTTTGGAAATTTAGAAAACCTTTTCATTGCATCAGAAGTAAAATTTCATGGTGCTTGTACAAACCAGGATTTGTGCTTTCAGATGAATCAGAGAAGAAATTTTTTCTCATTACAGCATTAATTGTTAAAAATTCAAATATTTTATTGATTCTAAAGCCATCATCTACTGCAAATTACAAAAATGTACTAAATGCTTATGAAATTGAATTCGGAAGTTATCAACTATGTAAAAGTATTGATTCTCTGAATAGACCTTTCCCATTACAGATTATAAATTATAGGGATCTAAAGTATATTGTAAATCCTTTCATTTGTAGACTACATAATGAATAATGATCTTCCTTAAAAACAAATATTTTTTATGTACCATACAAATCAGAATTGTCAGGCTATAAACCATTTTTTTTTCTTTTTTTTTGAGGGGAAGAGGTTACATTGCTGTAGCCATGAACGTTTTGCAAAGTATATTATCTTTAGAACTTTGTCATGTATTTATTAAAACACACATAAATTGACATCTAAATTCTCTTTTAATATTTATTAAGAGTATATATATATACTAAGAGAGACTTGAACACAATTCAAAAACCTAACATGACTAAAATATTAATTGGTATCAGGACTCGAACCTGGTATTATAGTTCCATACTGTTGCTTTAACCACTTTTAGTCCAATAACTTACTAATAAACAATGTTGGAGAGTGTCTTCGTCTGGCAGTGATGGAAAATACAATGAATAATTCTATTGATCTACTGTATGTGTATTTAAGCAAACATACATAAACATCTGAATGCATTTTTAAAAAATTAAAGATACATATATTAACACAGACCTTGAAAACGAAACAATAACCCTAACAGGAGTGAAAAATTAGTTAGATTCCAGCAATCAAACCTGGAATGACAGCTTTCTGTGTTGTTAGCTTTTTTAAACACTCATCTGTTCTGTCTGTTATCCTAGTCTTTTAACTTTCCCTTAATAATCCATGTTGGGAAACATAATCATCCTGAAAGCGCTCAGTATGTGATGAGAAATGCAATGGATACATTAATATTCCATCGATCCACAGTATGTGTATTAAAGCACACATAAAGTAATGCCTGAATTAATTTTTTTAATTAAAGGTACATATAATAAGACAGACTTGAACACTTATAATACAATAACCCTACAGGAGTGAAAAATTAGTTGGGGGCGAAGACTCTAACCCCAAACGATAGCCTTCTTTGCTATTGCTTTAACCACTAAGCTCCCTGGCTGTTGACATCCCACTAATAGACCATGTTGGTCTTCTTGTAATTTCTCAGTACACGATGACAATGAATACATTACTATTCCATCTACTCAGACATTCACAATATGTATATATTAAAGCACACATAATGTCTGAATTTCTTTTTTTTTAAATTAAAGGTACATAGATAAAGACAGATTTTGAAAATAATATAATAGCCACACAGGACTCAAATATTAGTTGAGATTAGTGCTCAAACCTGGGACAATAGAGTTCCTTGTTGTTGCTTTAGCTACTAAGCTACCCTGTTCGTTATTCTAGTTCTAAAACTTTCTAATAATAAACCATTTGGGGAACATCATCTGGAAATTGCTCAGCACACATGCACAATGATTGAACAATATGATGGATATGGATACATTAATATCCCATCGACACACATTACATACACTAAAGTACTCATTAAGTAATGTCTGAATTCATTTTTCTATTAAAAGTACAGAAACAGTTGAACTTTCAAACCTCAATTTAAAAAAAAAAAAAAATCAAAATGCTGAAAGTTTAGATTATCGAAAATCGCATGCCATTAATAGTAGAATAAGGATAAAATCTTTTTTACATATCTTTTTAAAAGTAATCCACTTTTCTTCTAATAAACACATAACAATTTTATTTAAAAAAAGGTTTAATTGTTAGCTTCAAAGATGAGTATGAAGTTTTATCTATTAAATTTTCTAAGTGGACAGTGGCTTTAAATATGGCCTCTGACATATTAGACTGATGGTCAGTATATCTCCTCAAAGAGTTCACTGCACAATAGTGTTTGTTCTTTTGTCACATTTGGTGATAATTCAAATATCTTCATCCTCTTCTGTTTCATAAGCTTTTATTTGATTGATGCTCTCATTGTTGTTCTATTGACTGCACACTGTTACTGCATTATCTACATTGACAAATTAATTAAATTCTATGTTATCCAACCTTTATAAATTTTGTCACAATCAGTTTTGAAGCACACATAAAGTAACACCCAAATTCATTTTTTAACTAAAGGTATTGTGAGGAATTTGCTTCACTATATTCGGTTTAGTATTATTTGGTAGCAATTGAGTGATGCAAATCCTTTTCCATGTTAAATCTCTTTATTCAAGGTATAGATAAAATAATACAGTTCGTTGAACTCTGGGTTCTATATGAAAAGTTTCCACATGCCTTTTACAGCGAGCTCCATCATCGAGAATCCTCTTCTCCCCTTCTCTCATCCCCATCAGGAGAGCAACTCTCCTTCTGGCCCCTCCCAGATCAAAGTTATTGGTTCAGCTGGGATACGCCTTGGCGACAGATTGCCATCGTCCGTCTGGGAATAGTGAAACTATTTCCTCCTACTCTTGGCACTCAGGGAGGTCCGGCGATTAATCAATGGTAGCCGTAACTAATATGCTAATGTCACATGAAAAAGGCCGCGCTAGACTTACTGTCGACAGGAAGAAAAGGACCTTAATCCTTTTAAGTGCTTCCACCATCACCAGACTTCGATGTACCAGTCCATTGTCTAGCTTTAATTAGCCAAATTAGATTCTTACAGCAGTTAAATCCTTACAACCATCCCCTCCTGTGGCAGAGATTTTCCACAAGTGGAAAATCTTACGTCGAGGTACAGTTACTCTTAACTTAATTCACTACAGAGGTCCGCACCAGTTAATTTATTAATTTAACTTGAACGATAAAACACACAATTTACTACAATATAACATTTTTTATAAGCCAGATACACATTTTAATTAATAATATAATATAGAAATAATTTGAATGCAAGCTAATTAAGAATTTATATACAAATATTATCTACGGCACACATTCATTCTACTTTACTCAAACATTAATGTGTAACCTTCCCTTTACAACCTTTTTCTTGAAAGGGTGATGATAAGCTCGAATTATTTTCGAATTCCTTCGCGTAATTCGGCATATCCCAGATCGGATTTTCACCCAGATCGGATTGATCACCTCTTTCGATGTGAGGAAAGTTTCCTCCCTTTCTGGATTCCAATTAAGTTTAGTTTTTCGATTTTTTTTCCTCAAAATCGTGCGTCTCAGATTTTATTACCGAAGCATAATTTTGGATAAGATCGGGCATCAATTTCGAACGACTAAATTTTGGCTTAGTTCCGGCGAGGAGAATTCCGTTTTATTTCGGGTTTTAACTCCCGTTGAGTTACGTCCTCTGTTATCTAGTCTTCGTCTCAACTCATTAATCGTACGCAATGCTAATTTTCCCTGGGTAACCTTAACTTTCAAAGTTTTCTTACTCTTCCGCGAGTCCCGACTCGGGCGAAGCCTTACCAATTGGTTATAATTTGATCCTCTTTTTTCCGAATCAACTTCTTCCGGGATACTGATTAAAGGTCTAGTACCGAAATCATCCCTCGTTACATCAGATTCCGATGCCTTTTTACTCATGAGGTAAACTTCCGACTCCCTTGGAACACGCGTTTTAAGAAAATTTTCCTTATTGTTTTGGGAAAGCTCTCTGCGGTTCAACCGACTAGTGACATCGTCCGTCTCGGTTAATTTTTCCTCCACCGTACCTACATCATTTTGCTCCGTCTTATTCTCACATGCCTTTGTCATCATTTCCCCTTTTAATACCTGATGACCTTTCATGCGGTTCATCAAATCAAAGGCACATTCAATTACCGTATTTTCGGAAATCTCACCTTTCTTCCATCGTTCGTATAATTCTTTCCGCTCTTTTTCGGCATTTGGCCAAAAATAATTATCCCCTATTTTGCTCTCAATTTCTTTCATAATTTCCGGTTTTTCTACACAATCACGGTTGTCTGATCCGATATTTTTCTCAATATCTATCGTTCTGTGATTAGTTTTTCCTTTTCGCTGATCCGTTAAAACGCAGCATTTTCCTAATTCTCCTTTTCCAATGAGCGATATTTCCTCGCCAGGTACAATGTTAGTACATTTTACTTTCGCCTCAGGTTTAAAAATACTAACGGCGCTCCGATTGCCCCAGGCTATCATTCCTCCTAGATCCTCTCTTTCGCTCTGCGAGAAAATTCCCTCCTTCGTACTGACTATCTTGGCGCGCTGGTATATCGCTCCTCCCGACACAGGGGGGTCGAAATGGGGGGACGCTCTTTCTCCCTCGGCGCTGACAATTCCCTCTTCCGCAGAGATCTGGAAACCGGTTCGCTCGTCCAACGATCGAGGTTTTCTCTTCTCGCATTCGTTTCTAGTTTCGGAATTCGAAAATACGCATGGTTTCGGAATGATATGTCCTTCTAATTTCGCGCTTGCCCTCTGTTTATCAATTAACGCTTGGGTTTTGTTTCCTAATAAATAATGGACCATATCCGTTTCTTTATCAACTGCAGTCGCTTTAGTGCGTATGAAGCTGCCGTCACTTAGCCTAATTTCAACATTTACCACTGGTAAACAACGAAGTTTGTTGTCTAAGGCTTGTTTTAGCCAAACCTTTTCTTTAGTAAATTGGTCCTTATTTACATCGTGAGCAGAAATTAGGTCAAACGTAGATCCTGTATCGCGTAAAATTTTCATCTCTTTCCCATTAATTTTCCCTCTACTGACATAGGGACTAAAATCTTCTTCCAAATTTCGTAGACCCGCGATATGATAAACTGTTTCAGTATTTTCAGTTTTTGATTCCGGACAATTAAATTTATAATGACCTAATTTCTTACAATTAAAGCAAGTAATTTCTTTTCTCTTATCGAATATCTCATTGCGATTTTTCGAGTTTTCTTTATCCCTCCAATTTATTTTGGTCTCATCCGTTCTAGTTTCGGTTTTAGACTTATTACGCTCAAAAGGTTTAGCGGCGCTATGAATTTTAGGGGATCCTTCCCGCCTAATATTTTTCCTCGCCACCTCGTACGCGTCTAACTTTTTAGCTAACTCAAATGGAGTAATTATCGCGCTCCAAACATCAATAAAATGTTGCTTCGCTTCCGGGTTAATTTTCCGTTTCAGTTGATCAGTGATTATCAAATCTCTGAGTTGTTCGAATGTCGTTATTTCTAAACCACTTAACCATTGGTCAAAGAAATTGGAAGCTTCGTACACGAAATCTTTCCATGTTTTGTTCTCGGGCTTTTTAGAATTTACGAATTTTAGCTGAAAGTCTTCTGCTGAAAGTTGAAATCTTTCGAGAAGCATTTTTTTAATGTGGTCGAAATCATCTGAATCAGAGGGAGATTCGCGCAGTATCAATTCCCCTAAATCGGTAGGCAATAGTCCTAACAAATGAGTAACCCACTGATTTTTATCGATTTGAGCTTTACGTGCTTGTCTTTCAAACAAATTCAAATAAATGGAAATCTCGGAGTTCTCTGATTCAAATTTAGGTAGAACAGACTTTAAAGATACTAGTACATGGAACCCGGGGTTTCCGGGTCACAGAATAAAGGTGAAAACTTTTTTAAATTGAAAAGTCTAATAAATTTTTCTTACGTAATATGCTTTTTAAACTGCCAACTAATTCCAAACAGCAATTTTATATGAAACATAATTATGTAATCATAAAAAGCTTTGAAAATTATCGGTACTTCCGTATTAGAAGCAAGATAGAAATTATTAGTCAAAGTTATTACCCAAAGAATAAAATTGAATTCTTTCAGTTTTTAAAACCAACTAAGAAAATATGACACACAGGTATTCTTTAAAATACATTTTGTAAAAGTTAATTGATGTATCTTTTGTAAAGTAAGTTTGCAACAAACTAAAAGTCCATTGAATTGATAGATAAAAACGAAATAAAACCAACAACATTCACGGGGTTTTATAGCCGACGATATTTTACATAACAGGTTTTTAATTATTACTATTTTTTCAGTTGCTATGAAAAAATGGCAACAAATTATACAGTGATCTGTTATTTTCCATGGAGAAAAGAGATAGATGGAGGTGCAGTATGCGATTAAAACGGTTTGATGGGCGTTATTCTTCCAATTTAAATCTCTTATTCGGCCCAAACAAAACAATTACGTGGAACAGAGACCGAATTCTTCAAAATCATTTTTTCTCTAAATGAAAAAGATCTTTCAGAAGTTATTTTAGCATTATAAAATTGCATTTCATTGTATTATGAATTAAAATTGTATTGCTAAAAGTTTTCCTTTTTTGCGAAAGCACACAATTGTGTTTGATGCAATGCCGCGAATGTTAGGTTTACATTTTTGGCGTCACCTTAAGCCACCAAACTGCATTTCTATTCTTTTTTACTCTATGGCTATTTTTTCTTTATTTCCCACATAAATGAAATATTCAAGTTGCCACCATTAGAGAAATTGAACTAAGAACTACAAAAAAATTAATATCTCAAAAACAAATTGAGATAGTTTTCTAACAAACCGCATTTAAAAGTGCATTTTTTTCTGTATAAGATGGTATAAAGGTTGAAAACCTGCTATGTCTAGAAGTTAAAAAAAATTCAATAGCGAAAATCGTAAAACCGAAATTTCATCGGAAAGTATTGCCATTCAAAACATGACGTATGCGTTACGCACAGATACGTTTGGCCTTTATTATATAGATTTTTGGTTCTCTCTCGCTTTGGTTAAAGGCCAAACTAATTGTATCCGTCTCCCGTTCTAACCTTAGTTTCGCTAATTCATGCTCCCTTTCCAACGCTTTAGTCTTTTGTTCTCTCTCATATGCCTTCAGTAATTCTCTTTCTGCCCTTTCTTCATTTTCTCTATCTAGCCTATCCTTTTCAATAATTTTTCGCTGGGTTAATGCCAAAGTCTCATCATAATCGGGTGCTTCAATTAGTTTTTTTATGATTTTAGGAATATTATCCGAATCCTCTACATTTGCGCCAAATTCAACAGCTAATTCCCTTAAATCACACTTTCTCTTTCCTGACCACGTCATTCTGAACGGTGCGTTATTATGAAAAAAACAATCTATACTAGGTTATCTACGTAAATGGATGCCTCTCAATTATTTCCCGTAATGTAAATATTCACAATCATAATACGCGACATGTAAATCACAATACAAAATACACTATGAAAATACTCACAATACAAATACTCAACAATATGATAAATAGCTCTTATCATCACTCATTCAAGAATATATTTCTAAAGCATTTTACTTAACCCAATGTTAAACAATCAACTGGTTCTTAAAAATTATTAATTTTGATTAATATGCAAATAAGAAATAGAAATTTCTTTAGCTGATCGCAAAACTCTAGTATAATATTTAAACTTTTACTACACATAAAGATTTAAATCCTAAATCACAGAATTATATTTATTCAAAAGAATTAAAATGCATTTCCAAGAAATAATTAGTTATTTAAATTACTGCATGCCAATTTACACCCTACTTAAAACTTTTTTAATTTTAAACTTTGCAAATTTAATTTAATTCAATTTTGAATAATCATAGATAACTGCCGATGATTTTTTTGAACGAACACACAACCTACAGTGAAAACCTCTGCACTGAACAATTAAAGAGCACTGACCTGTATTCCTTGTTCGGATGTCTACAGCTTCCGCACTTAGGGTAATCCACAGTCAACTTTCCCCGGGCGTCCTTTTCTGGATTATCTCGGGCTCCGGGCTACGTCTGCTTCCGCGTCAGGGAAGTCACCTCCTTTCGGCTCAAGTCCCAGTCAGTTGATTCCTTTCGGCTCAGACCTCCGTCAGTTCACTCTTTTTTGGCTCAGGTCTCCGTCAGTTGACTCCTTTTCGTCTCAGGTCTCCGGCTGCACGTCCGACCTCTCCTCGGCTCTGAGTCACGTCGCTTGCGTCTGGGCTCCTTCGTTCAGGCCCCGCTGTACGTCTGAACTCTCCTAACTCTGAGTCACGTCGCCTGCGTCCGGGTTCCACTAGCGATTTCCATCATCATCCGCTGCGTCTGGGCTTCAGTGGCTATTTTCATAATCTTCCGCTGCCACCACTGTGAGGAATTTGCTTCACTATATTCGGTTTAGTATTATTTGGTAGCAATTGAGTGATGCAAATCCTTTTCCATGTTAAATCTCTCTATTCAAGGTATAGATAAAATAATACAGTTCGTTGAACTCTGGGTTCTATATGAAAAATTTCCACACGCCTTTTACAGCGAGCTCCATCATCGAGAGTCCTCTTCTCCCCATCAGGAGAGCAACTCTCCTTCTGGCCCCTCCCAGATCAAAGTTATTGGTTCAGCTGGGATACGCCTTGGCGACAGATTGCCATCGTCCGTCTGGGAATAGTGAAACTATTTCCTCCGACTCTTGGCACTCAGGGAGGTCCGGCGATTAATCAATGGTAGCCGTAACTAATATACTAATGTCACATGAAAAAGGCCGCGCTAGACTTACTGTCGACAGGAAGAAAAGGACCTTAATCCTTTTAAGTGCTTCCACCATCACCAGACTTCGATGTACCTGTCCATTGTCTAGCTTTAATTAGCCAAATTAGATTCTTACAGCAGTTAAATCCTTACAGTATATATATTAAGAAAGAATCGCCTTCAACACAATACATTAACCCTACATGAGTGGAAAATTAGTTGGTGTCAGGACTATAACACCAGACGATAATGTTTCCTGCTGCTGCTTTAATAACTAAGTTATCCTGGCTATTATCGTAGTCCTATAACTTCCCTATAATAAACCATGTTGGGAAACATATTCATCCTGAAATCGTGCTGTACACGATGACGAAAAATGCGATAGATTTATTAATAGTCCATTATCTGCAATATGTACATTAAATCAAACATAAAGTAACATTTTGAACTCATTTTTTTAAAGTTACATATATTAGGACGACTTTGACCACAATTGATACAATAATCCTACAGGAGTGAAAAATTAGTTGGGACTACGACTCTAACTTCAGATTATAGTTTTCTGTTAAGTTAGATTTAAATAAAATGTTGAGGAAGACCATAGGCTGATAATTCCGCATGGAACATACAGTGACAAATTTAATATTCCATCCAGTCACAGAATGGGTGCAAGTTTTCCGGCTTTTAAAAATTCCGGAGGACAGAGAAATTTGCGATGATGAAAAATGATTGCAAAAGAGATGCGTTTTTAGTCAAAGGATTGCGGAGTAAGCATGATTCTGTCGAAGAGTCGCGGAAGAGATACTATTTCCTTCGAAGGATTGTGAAAAAGATGCAGTCTCTGTCAAAAAAATTGCAAAAAATACACGTTTTTCATGAAATGATTGCAGAAAATGTTTATTATTATTTAAAATTTTTGTCAGAATTGCTGAGAAAATGAAATTTTTGTCAAAAGATCAAGGAAGCGACAGGTTTTTCTTCAGAAGGTGGCGAAAAAAGACGTTATTTTTGTTAAAAGATTGCAGATAAAATGTGGCTTTTGTCAAATGATCATGAAAAAAAGTGATATTTCTGTCAAAAGATCACAAAAAATGCGTTTTTTTTTTTTTTTTTTATCAAGATTGCAGAATAAACATAATTCTGCCAAAGGATTGTGAAAAAGACGCAATTTTTGTTAAATGATCATGAAACACAAAAGGATTTCTGACAAAGTATTATGGAAAAGATGCAAATTTCACCAAAAGATTGTGGCAAAGAATAAGTTTTGTGAAAGGTTCATGCAAAAAAACATGAATTATGCATGTGCGTATGAGTTCACCTGAAGGGGAAGAGGCAGATGATACAAAATATTTTCAGTCCTGGCCAAATTTCAAACTTGCATCCATGAGTCAGTTATACAGTGTTAGTCAATTTAAAACAAAAACAAAAAACTATTTACTGAAGAACAAATATATTTGGTTTGCAAAGTCAAACAAAATGGACCTTTAATTGGGTGTCTGCACCATTGTATGAATGTTTCCATTCTTTTAATTTGGGATTTTTAATTAATTTCTCAAAAAAATATTAGAAGTTTAAAATTCTGAAATTTGCATGCACAGGATAGGCATATTCCACTAACCACACAAATATTTAGAACCTCTGTGTCATATTTTGTTAATCATTGTGAATAGACACACACACAGAGTGAAACTTTTATTTAGATAGTAAAAGATGTTTATTTTAGTACATGGTTTAAAAACATTTTTTTAATGTAAATTTTACACTTTGTTAATATGAATTTTACATTTTGACATAATTTGATTTCAAAATAGCAAAACTGAAATTAACATAATTCAGTGATTTATTGTGTTTTTTTTTATTGTACTGTAATGCAGAAAAATGTTTTATTTTTGAAATTCAGAAACAATGCTTGATTCACGAGGCCTTTTCCGTGGAGCATGTATGGAGTGTGGAGAAGGAGAATGCATTGAGTTTGAGAAAGTTGATACAACTCCTTACTGTGGATATTGTGGTGGTCCACCCACAAAGCATAAAAAAAGTGAGTACTGTATTATAACTTTTAACTTAATGAAATAATAGTCTATGTTTATAATGTGATTTAGCAAGGTTTAACCCAAACATATAATTCTTATTTTACTTTAAGCCACGTTATGGCCTTTAATTTTCTTTCTTTTTAACTGATGACCA
This sequence comes from Maratus speculifer, assembly GCA_964019185.1. NCBI lineage: Eukaryota > Metazoa > Arthropoda > Arachnida > Araneae > Salticidae > Maratus > Maratus speculifer. The sequence continues at coordinate 141,405,396 of OZ025299.1, read as the reverse complement.
GTCTCCTACCTGCCGAGTCATCTCAGCTTAACGGGTCAGATACCTAGTATCGGGGAAAGTGACTGCCTAATTGCCGCATAGCAGCAATAAATTTGATTTCTTTGCTTCGCATGCTATCATTCCAGCAAAGTATGCTCTTCTGAACATACTTTGTTTTGCCTGTTACTTAACATTGTATAATGCAGACACACGTGTGCATGTCGTGCATAGAAAGTTTCAGAAGAGAAACAATTTTTATTTTTGTAACATTTTTTTGTACCAAAAAATAAGAATATTTTTCTCAATTTTACATATGAATTATTTACTGTAAATCGTGCATTTTGACAAAGAATCACATACAAAACATGCATTTCCTCAAAGAATTGTGTATAAAATATTTCGATAAAAAACCGAGCGAAAAATGTGAATTTCATCCAAAGACTGTGTAAAAAAAACAAATTCCATTTACCTATTGCGAAATAACACAAATTTTGACATAATTTGCATAAAAAGCATAAATTTTGTGCATGAATATCCTAAAAAAACACCAATTTCGTGCACGAATTGCTTGAAAAACACGAAATAATCTATGTATCCCTCCAAAAACATGAATTACGTCCATGAATAGCTCAAAAGATACAAAATACGGCCATGAATTGCTTCTAAAATGCGAATAACGTCCATAAATCGCGTTTAAAAAAACGCGAATTGAGGGTCCTAAATCGCATAAAAAAACGTGAATTATGTCCATAAATCGCTCAAAAAAGAAAACTTTGAATTTCGTGGACAGATCACTCAAAAAACGCAAATTTTGACGACAGAAAACTAAAAAAACGCAAATTATGTCCATGAATCGCATAAAAATAGCAGATTATGTTCATAAATCGTGTAAGAATCACGAATTACATTCATGAATCGCAAAAAACGTGAATTACGTCCATAAATCGCTCAAAAAACGTGAATTTCACATCAACACATCGATCAAAAAACGCAAATTACATCCATAAATGGCATAAAAATGCGAATTTCGTCGATAAATTGCATTAAAAAAGCAAATTACGTCCATGAATCACACAAAAAACGCGAAATGCACCTATGAATTGCGTCATAAAAGCAAATTTTGTCCATGCGAAAATAATATAATCTATGATTTTATTAAACATTAATTTAATTTGCAGAAAGTTTTTGACCCAATATTACGTGCACAGAAAGTTTTTTGTTTTATACAAGTCTGATCATACCCCATCGAAAAAACTGGCTCCGTGGGTTGTCCCATTAGAACAGGTCTGGTAGCTCATGCAAACATCGTCCTATAATAATCGTTCATAATAAAGAGGCAACCTGTCAAAAAGTTAATAAATAATTAAAATTATGGCCTTTAATTATATAGGTACAAGGATCAATCCAGATATAAAATGGGTCCTCTAATTGTCTCTTCACGAAATATACTTCATTAGAAAAAAAAAAAATTACAAGGTAAGCCCTTACAAAATTAAAATCTATGATTTGGGTTTCTTAACAAAATTTCCTTGTTTTTATCATTCTTCTAGTTATTTTTATCCCAAGTATTTGGTTTTGGCACTGAAATAAAAGAAAATGTCAGATTATTCATGTGCTGGATATGCACTCTAGTTTTGAATTATCCATACACCAAATGCATATCAAATATGCTTTTGGGTTTTTTGTTTTCCCCTAGCAGGATACCTTTTGGTATTCGCAGCCCGGGTGTTTGTGCAACCTTTCTCTTTACCTTTTTCTCTTATTTTGCTTGTTCTTCTTTCCTTTTTGTTTCACTCTCATTCTGGTTTCCTCTTTGGAGGTGAGGGCATTTCTGCATAAGCCGGTATCATTCTGTTTATATTGAATTATGGAGAATTGTAAACCACTTACGAGTTTGCTGTGCATGTTGAGTGTGTTTCTTGAAACAGAGATCTTTGGCGGTTGAGGGAGACCAACACATTGTTTTGGCCTGGTGGCACCTTGAGGGACGGTATGTGCACATTCATCTCATATACATCACTCGGTTGGTCAGCTGACTTGTCACTGGCTAAGTGATCATGTGGGCAGGCAACTACTAGTCAAACTAGTAAAATCAGATAAAATATAGTTGTATGCACAAATATGCTAATTTTGTTGAAAGATTGCAAAAAATACTAGAATTTTGACGAAAATCGGGGAAAATGAACGTATTTTGTCCAAAGATAGAGGAAAATATGCGAATCTTCTCGAGAGACAAAATGAATTTTGTCATTCTCGCGAAAAATGTTGAAGGATCGGGGAAAATATGAAACATTTCTCGAAAGATTGCAGAAAATACGCACATTTTGTCGAAAAAGGATGTGAAAAAACGGAATATCTATAAAAGATCATGGAGGAATGCAAATTTCGTAGAAAAAGTTCAATTTTCGTGAAATATTCTCGAGAAATGCTAATTTCGTTTTAAAAAAATCGCAGAAAGATGCAAATTTCGTCAAAACACTGAAAAAAATGCAAATTTTGTTGCAGCCTGGACGTCTATGCGACCTTTCTCTTTACCTTTTTCTTATTTTTCTTGTTCCTCTTTCCTTTTTGTTTCACTCTCATTGTGGTTTCCTCTTTGGAGGTGAGGGCATTTCTGCATAAGCCGATATCATTCTGTTTATATCGAATTATGGAGAATTGTAAACCATTTACAAGTTTGTTGCACATGTTGAGTGTGTTTCTTGAAACAGAGATCTTTGGCGGTTGAGGGAAACCAACACATTGCTTTGGCCTCTGCTTCAGGTGGAGGATAGGTACATATTGGTCTCATATGCATCAATCGGCTGGTCAGCTGACTTGTCACTGGCTAAGCGATCAAGTGTTCAGGCAATTACTAGCCATCTTGTTAAGGGTGGAGACTGGCATAGGCCATTGAGCTATAAATCTCTTTCTTTATATTAAACTGTATAATGTTAAATTTAAAAGCATTATTTTAAAAAAATAAAATGAATATTTAAAGAACCTTCACAATTTTATTGAACTTTTCATAGCCACAGAAGAGTGTACCAACCATAATTGTGATGTCAGCTACGAGCTCAGTCGTCACAGTGCAAGAAAACTCGGAATGTGTCCTTGCAGAAACAGAATGGGAAAAGAAAGTGGATGTTATTGAAAATGTTCCAAATGCAGCCCCACAAGTCCTTCCTGTAGAGACTGTCGCAAGCAGGAATCTTGAATCTTTAGTATGTATATATATATATATATATATACATATATATATATATATATATATTAATAACTATAAATAAGATTCTATTAGAGTGTACTAATTTTTTAATTATTACAATTTTTTACCTTGCAGATTCCAGATCTTCCTGTATTTTCAAAATCTGTTCAAGAAGCTCTTGAGAAAGGCAGTCTTTTCACAAGCAAGCTCTGGGACAATTTCATCATGCAGACATCTGCACATTATGTAAATTGTCCACACATGACAAGTAGTTCAGCATATGGACTTGTTGGGAGAAAGATGTTTGAAAAATATCCCGGTATTGAAGCGCCAGGGAATAAACCATGGGTAACTTATTTTTGCAATATTTTAAGCACATATTGTTTGCTGTACATTATTCTGTTATATAATCCTCTCTTATTAATTTAGAGTAAATTTGTCAAAGCTTTAAGCTGCAAAATCCGAAAAGATAGGTGGTCAAAAAAAGCATTGAACAATATGCAAAATAAAAGTTTCCCAAAGTTGCAGTCGATGGAGGTTGCAGAAAAAGAGCCAACATGTAATTTCACCGTTGGCAAGCAAACAACTTCAATGTAAGTAAAATTCAAAGTTGTAGAATGAGTCTCATTCAGTGAGAGAATATTTCATGTAACATATATGTGGCTTTGTCGTAGAATATGTAAAATTATAGTATATAACCTTGTTGTAAGTCCACATAAATAATAGTATTTTAAGTTTTGTGAGAATAAGTTGATAAATTTTGTAAAAATCAATTGGCCATGTGTCCTTATGGTTCCTAAAGGATGTGAAGTTACAACTGTTTCATAATTTGGATTAATTTATTATTTAAGGCAGAAAGAAAGTTATCTTTAATAAAATTAAAATTTATCACTAATTTCAATAAGAAATGAGTTGCACTAATGTTTTAAAATGAATTAAGTCGACATTAACTGGAATTTTCAAGTTGGACCCGAATGAAAGCTCGGCCTGGCCCATATACATTTTCACAATTTATTGTCTAGCCTGTGAAAAAATTAATTGCATCAAGCCTGATCCATCCGACTCAATTTTTACAAAATTTTAATTTTTCTTTGTATGCAATTAAGATTTTTAAAAAAATACTGTTTAGGTATTTATGGGATAATTTTACAGTACATTGTAAAATCATTGTTTTTGTAAGACGGAGAATACAAATACAAACATTAATAATTACTTAGTCATGGTCATTTAGAACAAAGGGAAACAATAATGGGTTAATGGGTTAAGCCTACATCAAAATGGCTGTTTTGGTGAAAATTTTCGAATTTTTTTTTTATTATTTTATATGAAAGAGCAATCTTTTACGATTCCAAATCTGTTTTAATTTTATTCCTACTATTTTTAGAAGAGGAGTTATGGTAATTTTAATAAGCATCAAAGTGGCCATTTTAGTGAAAATTTTCAATTTTTTTTATTGTTTATTATGAAAGAACAATCTATTACTATTCTAAATCACTTTAATTTATTAGTTTTAATTTATAATTCAGAATATTTAGGACTTTTACCTGTATTCGAACAATTAGGAGTATCAGTTGAACAAAATATGATCACAAGCTATTTTAAAACTGATGATGAGCGAAAAAAAATTCAAAAGTCACTCGCTATCCTCTGCAAAACTTACCAGAAAAACAAACAGAGCTACGAAGAAGTTAAAAATGATTAAATATGAAGTTAGAAATGAGTTTGAATATAAATGTGGTGCATTTTAAGTGTATAAATTAAATATGTTAGATTTTTACAAGAAAAGACATGTATGCGATTTCCTGAAAATTATTTTTTTCGTTATTTCTATGTTCAATAAGCTTCATTACATGAAAAGTTATAACGATATTTCAGTAAAATTTTGTAAGTATGCTTTCAATGTCACACACTATGCTCTGAAGTAGAATCTAAGCTATATGTGATGATTTAATTATTTTATAGGCACTCGAAAATGAAAAAATGGTAATTTTTACTAAAATATGAACTTTTTTACATATTTTGAAAATTTTCGGCTATTTTTGAAGATATTGTAAAACTCCTAGTTCAGTGCACAGATAAGTGTAATAGAAGTATGGCGCATAAAGAAAATGGAAATATACTTATTTGAATTGAGTGTACGCTGTCTGGTGTAAGCATGATATTTTGCTAGGAATGAAAAATTCAAATCGTCCCTCGCTATACACAGCAAAACTTACCAGGGAAACAAAAAGAGCTACTTAGAAGTTAAAAATGGTTAAAAATAAAGTTAAGGAAGGGTTAGAATATAAATGTGGTGCATTTTAAGCATAAAAAATTAAATATTGTAGTTTTTTACCTAAAAAGAAATCTTTAAATGCGATTTCTGGAGAATCAATTTTTTCGTTATTTCCATGTGCGATAAACTTCATTACATAAAAAGTATTAAAGATATTTCAGTGAAATTTTGTAAGAATGCTTTCCATATCACGCACTATGCTCTGAACTAGGATCTAAGCTATATGTGAAAATTTAATTATTTTATAAGCACTCAAATATGAAAAAAATGGCAATTTTTACTGAAAAAAAATGTACTTTTTTACATGTTTTGAAAAATTTCGGCTATTTTGAAGATATTGTAAAACTCCTAGTTCAGTGCACAGATAAGTATAATAGAAGTGTGCAGCATAAAGGAAATTGAAATATATTTATTTGAATTGAGTGTACGCTGTCTGGCGTAGGCGTGAAATTTTGCTAAAAAAAGCAATAAAAAAACCCATTTGCTAGGATTTTATGTTTTCTTATCATTTTGTAATGCAATCAAACTAAAAATTATTCTATATTTTCAAACTGTCCTTTTTAAAAAAAAAAAGTGCTTCGCATGTAGGCAGATACCTTAAAGATACATTTTTCAGTGTTTCATCCAAATCTATTTTGCTAACTTTTCTTTTCATTTGGCGACTGTTGCTTATTTCTTATTCACCAAATTGTTAATATTGATCAAAAGACAGCGAGAACTCTGTTTAGAGACTTTGATGTTTCAACATTCAAATAAGGATTCATACAGGGCCATAACTACCCCCAGGGCCTCCAAGCCTGAGGGGCCCCGAACTGATGGTTAAAAAAACTATTGATTTTAGTTTCTAGTCTAACTGTCTATAAAATGCCCAGCACCTAGCTAAAAGTTAGTAATAAAAAAAATAAAAATAAATAATGAGCTAGAGAAAATGTTTTTGCATGTCTGTCGATATACTTCACACGCTTTGCATGCAAAAGCAGCTCTATATAGTATAAAGAAGAAAATATTGGCTTCTGATCGGTTGAATAATATAAAAAGAATCTAAAAAATTCTAGAAAATCTTTCTCCTTATAAAATCGAAAAAAAATTATTAAAATCCATCGTTCAAAAGGTTTCTAAACAGAAACGTATGATTAAATTACATAAACTCAAAAATGAACTTAAACAAAACGCTCTTTAAAGTATTCAACCAATCTGAAGTCTGTATTTTCTTTTCTATGCTAGCTTCAGTGGGATTAGCAAAAATTGGTTCGCCGCCTGGTGCCTGCCGAGTAGGGTTGTCCAATTCTACGTTTTTTAGTCATTTTTGGGCTTATGCTGTGTTAGTTTAAAAGCGTGCAAAAGAAAAAAAAACTGCGGCTTGGGCAAAGTTTCAATTTGCCCCAGGTGCGAGGGGCCCCACTAGTTTGCCCCGGGACCTCCAAGTTTATAGTTATGGCCCATAAAAAAATGAATGTAGTTTCAAACAGGGATGTAGTGGCGGGTCTATGCCATATGCTATATGTCCTCTGTTTCTCAAGAAAGTTATAGTATACACACTCTATGATATATCTTCTGTTATTTTTACAACTACATTCCTTATTTCGAATAACAGGGGAGAAGAAGGTTTAAAAACATCTTTTTGAAGCTGCATAAAAATAAGTACCGTATTTTCGGGTGTATAGACCGCACCCCTAAATCGAGCAGTGCAGTAAAATAAGTTTGTGTATAACCCGCGGAGATGCATCGGTGTATAGTCTGCGGGCTATACACCATTTACGAACATATATTTTGATCAGGGTTCGAAATAAGAAGCCATTTGTCATAATTTTTAACACAAATTTACCAATTTTTTTTCGTGATGCATAATACCTACTGTAATTCGGCTAAATTAAGGATGTTTAAAGGATTAAACATACAAGTTTAGCTTAAACCTCAGTTAAATAAAAAAAATCATCATTGTTGACCCTTTTGGCTTTTGTCTAAGTTTAAAATATTATTTTATTAAGTTTAATTTGGCAGATATTTATTCCTGAAAGATAAAATTTTATGAGAATGCCTCATTTGTCCCATGGTCTTTAAACAGTTAATTATAGATATAATTGCTCTTCAGGTTAAAGATAAATTGTGATGGTTAAAAGATTTTTTAAAAAATTTACTATCAATGTGCCGGCTGCTTCAGCTTTTAAACTTATTATTTGATAAACTGTTTGTTGGACATATTTTGAATAATTGCTTTATAAATTTATATGTTGATTTTTGATATGTATTTTAATATATTATAGCTTGCTGAGAGCACAGGCTTCTGTAGCCGTGAAGACTCCTGCAGAAATTGCCGATTTCCAAAAACAACTAGTAGATGAATGTAAAAAACCAAAGCCCGAAAAGACACGGTTAAAATTCTACCTTAGAGAAACCTTTGCAGATAGGACTCTGTTATTGGCCCAAGATTCTGAATTTGGAAAAATAATGTCCTTATACCCTTGTTTTGCATCAGCTGATTATGTAAGTTTTTCTCAATGAGTGTTTGAAATCTGTTTAACCCTTTCCAGCACACTGTGTTCAGTCCGGGATATCTATTTTTAATTCCAATCTTGCAAACATCACCAATAATTTTTTCATAAAATTTTGCTTTTACAGTTAAAGTTTAAATTAAGGGATTCTTAATTACTAAAAAAGTCATTTGTAAATTCCATGATTGTTAATAATTTTTCTTTTTACTAACAGTTTGCCAGTGCCAGAAAGAGTTAAAAACTTTTTGCAGAGATTTGGGATAGTACAAGACAACTTGGGTTATATGAGACAGATATATTTTTCTTCTTTTCTCCAGAACCTGTAATTCCAAATTCCAAATAAGTGAAGTTGTTAAAATCGACAAAAGCAGTCAGATTTGTGTTAAATTGTAATATTATCTAATGGTTCTATATAATATAATATATATATATATATAATATATTCTGCTTAAAATAATAAAAAAGAAAATTAGTAATAAAATTTATGTATCTTATTTTCTCATGTATGAAATAAGTAATTTAATTTTAATGTATTTTTCCTAATATAGAAGTATTCTATATAGTTAATACTAACAGTTTTCTCCCTTTTCTTTTCTTTTTTTTCCCCATAAAATATTCTAGATTTTAAGATCATATAAGGTAAAAAACTGAAAGTCATTTCAGAAAAAGAATGTATTTAACAATAATTGAATTGGATTAATGATAATCAGTAATTCATACTTGCCAAGTTTTACACATTAGGTGTAAATTTACAAATTTGAGCTGTTTTTTACACTTAAGATACTTTTTTTCTCAAGCTCTATTTCCCTCCTTAAATTACAAATTATTTTCTAATTACTTTTAATTATAAATACTTAACTCTTTCTAGCACAATGTGCCCACTTTGTGTGCATCTAATTTTAATTCTATACTTGCAATCGGCACCAAGAATGTTTTAGTGAAATTTTGTTTTTATAATCAAAGCTTTAAGGGGGCTCAGGGCTTGATTGATACGGAAAAACATGTAAACAGAGCTCTGGCTTCGAGTCCATGTAAAAACTGAAGTATTCAGTGTAATTAATTTAAACTTTCTGATATTTTAAAGGTATGTTTGTAGTCTTATAAAATGGAGTACTTCAATGTATGTAATAAGAAATATAGCAAAATTTATGTAACACAATTTTCGAAAGTAAAATTATGTGTTATATCACCACCTGCAAGATATCTTAATGTTGAATCGACATAAGAACCTAACTTTTGCTTTAAAAGGATCTTTAAACTTTACTCTATAGAATGAATTAAGGATATAACTATCACTCAAATAAAACATTATTAAAAAAAACTAAAATTAAAAAAACAACTTTTTCCATTAAAAATACTCAAAATATCAAACTGTCTAAAATGTTTGTAATTCATTCTATAGATAATGATGTTATATGCATGCAAAAAAAATTAAAGCCATTCATCAAATAGTTTTTTTTTGAAATCTTGGTGTTAGTCGTCAAAAATCAAGTTTTGAGAAAACGCGACTTAAAGTTGAGATTATATGGTTGCAGCTTTGAAAGTGTTGATACATAAATACTTATAACTCCTTTAAAAATGCAAATATTTTTGTGCAGTTTTTTGCATTGAGTTCAGATTTAATTGAATAATCAAACTAGATCATTAAAAAAAAAAAAAAAGATTTTTTGAAAAGTTTACAAGTTCTGAGCCCCCTTAATTAAGGAGTTCTTAATTTCTAAAAAAGTTGTTTATAAATTCTGGTGTTAGACAACAATTTCTCATTTTACAAACAGAATTTGCATATGATTGAAAGGGCTAAAGGGGTATATTTAAGTATAATTAAAAAATTAGTTTGTTTCATTATTTTGAAATTTATTGTATTTAAAAGATAACTTTGTCTTGACTAAATTTTGCCCGTATTTTCTATTAAAATGTGAGAATTGAAGAGCCGTTAAAAACTAGTGATGCAATGAATAATGGTTTGGCCAAATAACTGAATAACCCAATATTCAATATTACTTTTGATAATGATGTTTTAAGTAAAGCAAACAAAGTTTAACTATTGCCTTTCTTTCTTCTACATCCCATTGCAGTTAAAATGTTTTTTCTCTGTTAAAGAAAAAAAAATCATCTTTAATAAATGTATTGCATTTTAATATATATATATATATATATATATATATATATATATATATATATATATATATATGTGTATATATATATTTTTTAGTTTATTGTAGAATTTGGGATAATGATAGGATCAAACATGCTGAAAAATCTAAACACTAAGTTGAAAGAGTTTTTCATCAGAGTACGAGAGAAGTTGGAGATTTCAAATAAGGTATTTTTATTTTGTTTTGTTAAATTGTTTTTTATAAAATCTGATTTGTATAAATAGTTTACAGCAAAAACATATATATATATATATATATATATATATATATGATAGATATATGATGATTTCTGAAACTATAAACATTTATCTTATTTCATTTAATCAAGTAATTTCATTTTCAAATTGTAATCGAGATATTTCGCAATAATAATGACTGTTTTTCCTATAATTATATATTTCAAGGTTGTGATGCAATCGGTGTGTCGTCAGTGCTAAAGTTCAATTCTTTGTCAGTCTTCTATTTTATTTGTACAAGTAAACACGTAGCAAAAATTGTTCTCTGTAAAAATTTAACTGTATTTTTCTAACTGTTGTTTAATATCTTTTGAATGTAGAGTGTAAAGAAAAATTATATATTTCAAAGGACTATGCTCAGCTTCAGTGGATTTATTTTGTGTCTGGTATTTATTATATTGGATAAATCACGCCGTTCGGATATGAATCAACCAAGGTAGGACAGACTTTATTATTATTGTTGACTGTTATTTTTAAAGGGAAGCTAACTAAGTTCAAGTTAATGTTAAGAATAATATATATTTCTCAATCTATTTTCAGTATGATGATCCCCTATTATCCGCTTGGCTGGCATTTGAAAAAAAAGCCTCGATTTCCCAAATCAAGGATTTAAGATATGAGCCAATTATTGAAATTACTGAAGTAAGTCGATTCTTTAATTTTACTAATTTTTGTCCATGATTTGAAATCATAACTTGTGCAGACATGAATTTATGTTACACTTTCATAGGCATGATGTCAAAAACACTCCATTGGTATTAGATGGTCCATAAATATTTTTATTTACATATTATTTTATTTATTTTAATTTACCGTATTTTCGGGTGTATAGCCCGCACCCAGTGTATAGCCTGTACCCCTAAATCGAGCAGTGCAGTAAAAAAAGTTCGTGTATAACCCGCGGAGATGCATCGGTGTATAGTCCGCGGGCTATACACCATTTACGAACGTATATTTCGATCAGGGTTCGAAATTAGAAGCCATTTGTCATAATTTTTAACACAAATTTACAAATTTTTTCGTGATGCATAATACCTACTGTAATTCGGCTAAATTAAGATTATCAGTACTGTAATTTTTGTAAGAAACGCTGCAACGTTTACGTGTTTTAAGATAAAATTTCAAGCAATGCGGCGTTTCTACCGATGCGCCATTTACGTGCATTTTTTTTCAAACAAGCATATTTTTTAGGGCCGTACCGAGTACTCGGTATTTACTCGGTATTCGGCATACTCGGCCAATCTGCCGAGTACTCGGTATTCGGCCAAAATTTGGGCCGAGTACCGAGTACTTACCGAGTAGTTGTAAGGATTTAATTTCTAAGCATTTATTATCATTACAGTGAGAAATTATTTGGCACAATACATTACAAATGAATAAATTAAAGTTTAAAGCACTAAATTAGTTCATTTCTTCTTGCAAGCTTATTTTGGTCACCATGGCATACCATCATCATATTTTGCACTGATGATGATATGCTATGGCTACTGAAACTAATTTGCAAGAAGAAATAAAATATTTTGGTGCTTTAAATTAAATATTTTTGATTTATTTATAATATTATCGAAGACAAATGAATTTATAACTGATCTGTAAAAGTTATTTGAATATAAATGTGTAATATTTGCAATTATTCAAAAATTATTTAATTTAATACATAAAAATGTCTATAAAATATGGAAAAGTTAAAAAGACACAAATGCAAATTCTTCCCTCCAGTTCACTTTTAATCCGCCTTTCATGGTACCACAATTAAAATGATCGAAACTTTCTTTTTCCAAATAATGTAGGAATGTTTTAATTGGTAGTTTAACTCCTAATATGGGAATCTATTCATTTGAACTCATCAATGTTATGATTATTCTGAATGAAAATAACAATTTCATTACACTTCATAGTAATTGCTACTAAATTGTGATTAAATTTATCTTACTTTCAGCAGCATAAAGGCAAAAAAGCTGTTTTAATTCATACAGCATATTCAATATATTTATATTTTGAGCTCCATCTCATGGTTTATTACAGTTAATTACTCTAATAATTAATCTTTTTTATCCAACCAAGGAAACTGAACCTTTTCAAAATTTGAGCATGCAACTATATGGAATGGTCAAAATCCTCCTACAATATTTCTAGCTATAGCTAACATGTCTAAAATAGCCTGTTAGGCAATAAGCCTGATTTTGTTGTAAATTGCATATTGTGAATAATGCAAGCTTACATCATTACTTTTAACATCAGTTCTTTGAATTATTCAAAATTACAGCATCCAATGATCATTCTTGATACAGATTTCCAGTATCAAAATGAATTTATAAATTGAAGAATCAGTTAATTTGCATTGGTTGAATTTAATTTTTATGTATCACTTTTATTTTCCATTTTTTAAAACTAATGCTACTGTTTTAAACTGTTTGAAAATTTAAAAATTATCTTTAAAGGATGTATAATTACATTTCAAATTAGTTAATTAGAAATTATTTAAAAGTTAATTAAAAAATATATGATTATATGTTAAAGAAGTATGTTTATTATATTTACACAGACATGTTGCTCTTAAAGCTCACTTCATGTGCATTGATAGTTCTTTGTTATACACAACTACTCGGTACTCGGCCTCGGTAACTCGGTACTCGGCCGAGTAGTAAATGGCCGAGTACTCGGCTACTCGGCCAAAGTGCTACTCGGTGCAACCCTAATATTTTTTCTGAATTTTTTTCCGAAAAAAAAAATAAATAAAAAAAATCGGTGATAAATTCAAAATTTCGGACAAAAAATGTATACGTATGTTAGGTCATTGGTTCCCAGAAGGAACGAATCCTCGGAATCGGTCCGAAATGCACCAACTCCGAAAAGGAATGATTGCTCGTACTCTATCCGAAATGAAACGACTCCGGAAAAGTTCGATTTCTTGAACAATGAAACAATGTAAGTTTGTTCTGGGTGGCCTTGTTGCATATCAACTGTACGTCCAGTCTCCTTCCGAAATGAAACGACTCTGTAAAGGAACGATTCCTCGGAATCGTTTCGAAAAAGAGCGACTGCTCTGAATCGTTCCGAAATGACTTAAATCACGCACTTTTTTTTTTGTTCTTTGCAACAGGGTAAGGTAGATTTTTTTTGAGAAATAAACTAAAAATGATCTTAAATTGAGAATCGTCGAGGTTGGAAGGGTTCCGGATTTTGGATTTCGTACTCTACAAACACAATGGCTATTATAGATCTAATTGTGCAATACTTGGCGATAGTTACGACAGTTCTTCCAAACCCATAAATAACTGTATTTAAGCAGTAAAAAAAACCTTTACAAACATGGGAGAACTGTCTAAATTTCACGGCATAGCGAAAAAAATTTACAAATTTCGATGTTTTTTTCAAATTTTTTGAGGTTTAAAAATTGTAGAAAAAATATCACGATTTCCATTAAAAAAAAATCTTTGTATAACCCGCACCGTGTATAAGCCGCAGCGACTTTTTGGAAGGTTTTTTCTTGTATAAGCCGCGGACTATACACCCGAAAATACTGTAATTTATTTTGAAAACTTGGAATATACTGAAAACCAGCTGAAACCTAAAAATGTTTTAAAAAGTTAAAAAGAGATTCTAAATGAACTAATGTAATTAGTAATAGTCATAGGAGCTTCCCGTTGATGAAACCCCTATCTAACAAAGCTTTCTTCGTAACAAAACTTTCAGCTGAAATTTGACTTTGAACACCATTAATATGTAAGTTATCTCCATGTTGCCAAAAAAAAAGTATTCTGTATAATAAAGAAGTGCTAAAAACTTTTGATGTATTACAAAGGAGATTCCAATTTCACAAAAATATTACAGATGAATTAAAATTTTCTCATATGTCTACATTGTGAAATGCAATGTTACTGCCCAAATTAAAACATATTTTTCCATTTTACATGTATTTTTCATTTTATGCATTTGTATTTTACGACACAAATTTCATGAATTAGAGTTGAGTTTTATTTATCAAATTTTCCTTTTAACGAAGTTTTTAAGAGCGACATTTAGTTTGCTAAATGGAAGATTCACTGTATATACAAATTGTACCCTCATGCAGCAACTGGACTTGAATTTCAGGGTAGGATGGCAGAATTCATGCCCAAAAGAATATCTGGACTGGGAACTTCCCATCCAAATAATTTTATCATTTTTTGGAATATATTGCATTTTGAGACTACAATCAACTCCCAAATGGCTTAAAAATTTTGTGATATTTTTGTGCTATTGACATGTTTTGTGAGTTTTTTTCAAAAGATCATTGAAATTCACAAAATGTCTCTGTAAATGATAGACAAATTTTGCATTTTTTTTTCAATTAATTGACAAGTTTTGCTTTATTTTGTAATTGTAAAATTCAGGAGTGATTCTTCTTCAAAAATTATGAAAATTCAAACATGAAAAACATGATGCAAAAATATCACAAACTTTTAACAAATGGACACCAGAAAAATTAATTTTGTTAAAAAGAATGACGGGAAAAATGCTAATTTTGTCAGTTAACAGGAAAAAACGTGAATTTTATCAAAGGATCGCAGAAAAACTCAACATTTGGCAAAGAAATGTAAAAGGACGTGACATTCGGCAAAGGATCGAAAAAAGAGCTGAATTTCGTGAAAGGATCGCACAAAAAATGTGACATTCGGTAAAAAATCACACGAAAAAGGGCGAGCAGTATGTTAGCAATACATAGCAATCAATCGGCAGCCATATATATCGAGAAAGAAGCAGAAATTTTGTCACAGTATTGCAGGAAAAAATGCAGCATTTGGCATAGGATCATGGAAATAGTGCAATATTAAAAAAAGGCTAGCTATAAAGAATGGATTTTGACAAAGAATGCAAAAATCACTACATTTGACAAAGGATCACAGAGAATTCAACACTCTTTAAGATCTTTAGAGACTGTGGCTCTAAGGTCTATTTTATGAGTCATTCGTTAAAGTGAAGTCAACTAAGAGATGTTGACAAATGCACAGGTGTCTTAAACACTTGCTACTGTCCAATATTTTATGCAAAACAGATGTTATGCATGCAGTGAGGGAAAACTTATGCTAAAGTAGGAATAAAAGAGTTAAAATAAAAAAAATTAGGCATCAAATCTGGCGACTAGGTATAATTTTTTGGTAGTCACTAAATATAATCACTACTATTGTCATCAAATGTAATAATTTAGTTGCATTTGTTAACTAACGACTGCTAATTTCTAACCCTAATTATATTAATATCACACATATATATATATATATATATATATATATTGCTATTTATTGTGAGGTTATCAGAGTTCAATATTTTTGGATACAGGATGTTGTTAAGGCTCTCTGGGATTCGCTCGCCAGACGCGGAACGAGTAAGACGTGTTATCACCCGTCTTCCCGTGTCTGTGCTTAGTATATATAGTGTGGGTGTGGCCTATTTCCGTGCCTGTTTTCGGATTGGCTGAGCACCGGATGACGACGTCTGCCTTGTCTGAGAGCATCTGCAGCATCTTAGACGGTGGACAGCTGGGAAGTAAAACCCAAGTTCCATTAGAGAAAGATATTATAGCTTTTTATATGTCTTTTGCTATTTTGGGGCGATCTGGTTATCCAGATGTGACACAACTCTCTGAGATTGATTTAGAAGCGCTTTTCGTTAAGACGAAAGCGGATTTATTTTCTGTTAGAGGTGAAATCACTAAGCTTCAGAGATATAAAGAGCTGACTGAGGATCAGTTGAAAAAATTGTCAGAGTTACTTGAAAAGTATGCTATTTTGGAAAAAGATGACCAGACCATCTTACAGATTCGTCCAAAGGACGTTTTCACCTATGATTATCTTGTGCCAAAAAATGTTAAAGTTATTCCTACTGTTTCGGCAAATTCTAAGTCTGACATTCCGATTTCTAACTCGAGCAAGTCGGGTGAGGTGGCGCCATCTAGTATTGCGGATGAAAACCAAACTCCCTCGGCTAGCAAGAGAAGGTTTGAGGATGATTCAGACATTCTAAATTTAAACCAACCCGAGCAGAAAAAATTTAAAGTTGTGAAAAGTAAAAGTAAACAAATTTCTAAAGTTAATGCTAATAATGATATTTTGGACAACTCTGTTGATATGGAAGTGACGATTAATGAACCTTCAACTTCTCAAAAGAAAAATTCTAGGGTTCCCCCTTTCAAAATTGTACCTTCAGATAACTGGAGAGAATTTATTTTTAGAATTAAAAAAAAGTACCCACAGCCACCTCTAAACTAAAAGGAAAATTTCTTAATATTAAGGTTGAAAATGCTGAAGATTATAGACTTGTTCAAAAATACTTAATTGATGTAAATATTCAATTTCAATCGTATCTTTTGGAAGTTGCAAAACCACTAAAAGTGGTTCTTCGGGGGCTTCCCGTCAACACAGCAGTCTAAGAAATACATCAAGCCCTAGAATTAGAAGATTTCTTGGACTTCACGGTGACCCAAATGTACAGAGGTCCCGTGAGCAACAAAAGATATATGCCTCTATTTTATGTTTCAATCCAAAAAGAGCCTGATGTTGACCGCATCTTCCAAATCGCTGAACTTATGGATACTGAGGTCAGTTTCGAAAAATATCGCGGACAAAAAGGTCCCTCACAGTGTCATAATTGTCAGGGATTTTTCCATTCATCCATTTCTTGTAATTTACCACCGAAATGTCTTAAATGTGCCGGTGCACATAAGACGAAAGAATGTGTAAAATCTTTTGACACTCCCTGTCGATGCTGTCACTGTGGCGGTGATCACCCTGCGAATTTTAGGAACTGTCCAAAGTTCCCTAAAACAACCCCCCCTAAGAAAGGCAAAAACTCAAACCTTAATTCAAATGTTATTCCAAAATCAAAGCCCAACACTAAAACTGTTGTTTCTGTGAATTCTAATCGTTCTTTTTCCAACAGGAAAGCTGAAAATTCCCTGTCTTTCAGGGAAGCTGCTATTGGACAAAAGGTTGCTCCACCCACCACTCCTTCTGTTCCTCAAAATTCAAATTCGGCCCCAGTAACGGATGCATTTTCGATCGCCGAGTTCATTACTAACTTACTTCTTTTTTGTGATAGATTTGGTGAAATTACTGTTATGACGGCTTTTAATAAAGCCCTCCCGGAACTGCGCAAGGCATCCACGCAGATTGACCGGGTCAACATCCTTTTAAATAATATTCTCTCTGTTTCCAAAACTGTTTAGGTAGCGCCATCCATTGATGGTTGCATCCCCATTTTCGACTCATCTTTCCTATCGCCATGTTCCCAACTACTAGTAATTTGGACACCTTCTCTATTGGTATATTTAATGCCAATGGTCTAAAAAGACAGGCTACTGAATTAAGCGCTTGGGTTTATAGTAACAATTTAGACATCGTTTTGGTCAGTGAGACTCACTTTTCCCAGGGAAATATCTCCAGAATTGCCAACTACGAGTTATTCAATGTTGACAGGGCTCGTAGGGGTGATAACTCCCGCAGCTTTGGCGGCACTGCAATTTATGTTAAAAGAGGATTTAATGCTACTTTTATTAATATTCCCCCTACAAATTGTATTGAAGTTACTCCGATTGTCTTGGACTTTCCCAATATTCCAAAACTTCTTATAGCAGCCATTTATGTACCACCTTTAAATGATAGAAATCTGCTGGAGCAAGACTTATCCCGGCTCACTAATACTTTTCCAAATTTTATTCTTGCGGGTGATTTTAATGCTACTCATCCCTCTTGGCACTGTAGATCTACTAATGGGTTTGGAACCAAACTCAGGAAATGGGTGAATCAAAATTTTGCGCAAATTATAGCGCCCCCTTCACCCACTTTCCCTTTTTCTAATAACTACTTGGACTTAGCGATCACCCGCAATTTTCCTTATCCTTACTGCATTCAAACGCAGAACGAGTTGAGTTCGGATCACTTGCCGGTTCTTCTCCGGTACCAAGTTGACTCTTACAACCTCGATCTTGGCAAGCAAATTCATACTAGATGGGAAGATTTCAAATTTCTTCTTGAACAGCGTGAAACTCCGCCCACTCTGCCGGAAACGAAAGAGCAGGCGGAACTTGCCATCAGTCAACTTGGTGACGTCTTGAGAGATACATTCGAGCAGTGTTCTCAGCCGAGAAAAACCACTGCTGCATTTCTGAGACTACCGGAGGAGGTCAGGCAATTGATAACCGAGCGAAATCGTGCTCGCAGGATATGGCAGATCTATCGCACGCAATATTTTAGGACCCAGTTAAATCATCTTAATAGAAAAATTAAGGCTGCTATCTCCAAGTTTAGAAACGAACGCTGGAACACTTTTGTCGAATCTCTTTCGACTGAAGACAACACCATTTGGAAGGCTGCTTCCCGCATTCGTAGGGCACAAACACACATTCCGGCCATCAGATGCCCAAATGGCATGACTTATACTAACACTGAAAAGGCCGAAGCTATTGCTGAAAGTCTTAGAAGTCAGTTTACACCTAATTCTGGCATGGACAACCCCAGGGTTGCAACTGTGTTGGAGACCACAGTCCAAAATTTCTTAAACGAAAACACACCAAACACGCTACCCCCGGCCACGCCTACCGAGGTCCGGGAGTACATTTCAGGCTTAAAAAGGAATAAGTCTCCGGGTGAGGACCGCATTTCTAATAATATGCTTATTAACTTACCTAGCAAATTTATTCTTTATATTGTTCTTTTAATTAACTGCATGATGACTTTAAATGTTTTTCCTGATTGCTGGAAAAAGGCTATTGTCGTTTTCCTACTGAAAAGTGGGGCGGAGGACAGCCACGCCCCAACCAGCTTTCGACCTATCTCTTTACTCTCCTATTTACCTAAAGTGTATGAATATGTTCTCGTCAACCGCCTGAAGGAATTCCTAAACTCTAACGACGTACTGATTCCGGAGCAATTCGGATTTCGAGTACGTCACTCAACAAACCATCAGATTTGGAGAGTTTCTGAACTCATTCATGACGGTTTCACGTCCGGCGGTGTGACGGGAGCAATTTTTCTCGATATCCAAAAGGCTTTTGATAAAGTCTGGCATATCGCTCTTCTTTTTAAACTAATCAAACTAAAAGTTCCTGTACAACTAATTAAAATCTATGCAGACTACTTTAAAAATAGATCCTTCTCTGTTAGAGTAGGAAGTTCCTACTCTAACCCTAAACCAATTGCTAGCTCTGTACCACAAGGTTCCCTGAGCGGTCCCACTCTATTTAACGTCTTTATTAACGACATTCCTAAAGAGCCTGACATCGACTTAGCGATTTTCGCCGATGACACAGCCATGCTATACAAACACAAACAAGCACAAAGAGTGTTCTCTAAGCTGCAAAATTATCTTGTTATACTTTCGGCTTGGTTTAAAAAATGGAAAATTAAAGTGAATAGTGCCAAAAGTGCCGCCATTCTTTTCACCAACCAACGTTCTAACCCCATTGCTAATTTAAATTTCAAACTGAATGACTAACCAATTCCCTGGAGGTCAGATTATAAGTACCTAGGTATTCACCTAGATTCCAAATTAACATGGCGTACGCACATCACAGAAACTCTGGATCGTGCGAACCGCGCCGTGGGCTCCCTAAATCCCCTCTTGGCTTGGAACAGCCCCCTGTCTATGAAAAATAAATTGTTACTATATAAATCCATGATCAGACCGATCATAACTTATGGTTCGGTTGTGTATGGAAGTGCAGTCAAATCTAGACTTGAAAAAATTCAAACATTTCAAAATAAACTGCTCCGTAGGTTCACCAAAGCAACCCGTTATGTCCGAAATGACGTCATTCATCGTGACCTTAAAATTAAACCGATTTTTACGGAAATCAAGAAACTTACATTGAAGTTTCATAGGTCAGTCCCTGCCGTGCGGAATCCTGCTTTAAATGCCATCAGGAGTTATGACGGATTAGTTGGGAAAAACCGGAAACGGCCCCTAGCTATTCTTTCACGGGATGATAACTTCATCCCGTGCTCCAAAACATCCAGAAGGAATCCTTCTGCCGTCATTTAAAGCAGAATTCCCGGGAAAAATTTATATTTCCCCTAGTTTGAAAGAAATTTTCAACTAGAATTGGAATTACCCCTGACGTCATGCAGCATTCTGTAGTTTTGTACAGTCGCGTTTTTCAGCTTTTCTAATTAATTGTATTTTAATTTTTGTTACTTGTTTTATTATTTCGGCTTCCCTTTACTTTCTTTTAATTATTAATTTAATTGAAATTGTAATTGGGTACTCTATCTTTCTCAAAATTTCAGTTGTTCTCGAAGTCACTTCCATCTTTGAGGATAGGCCTCGCCTTCCTCATTTTCCTATTGGTCAATGAGGTGCTTGCTTACTGTACCTCGGCTATTTAAGACCTTTTCTTCCCCTTTTGGCTCATTCTACCCTCGACCGCTGGTGTGTGAGAATCTCTCGCCGCTGGCTATGGTCGCAAAATTTCTAGTCACAGCTTAAGCTTATTTCAGTATTCAGTTTTTAAAATTTTTTCTAAATTTTACTGTCCCCCCCTTTAGACCAGGCATGAACCGAAAAACTTGTTTACTGGAGTTGTGGACCTGCGCGAGCGTAGTGTGTATAGGAACTTCGTTTGGTAGTGCGGTCCAGGTGGCCGATAACATATGCCAGTAAAACGCGGGACCTGTGCCGGTATGTTAGCCGATTGGAAACTTCGAAGGTGAACGGGTTTCAGGTGATTGTCACCAAATTTAGTGAGCTATGTGGCCCCCTTTTTTTTGGTTCTTAGAGTTAGTCGTGGGCTGGGATACCTTGTGCTATGCCTTTTCTGTGCTTCTTGGTACCATACTGCCTTTACACTCCCGTTTTTTGCCGACGCCAGTCGGTGAAATGACATCGAAGTATGGGGCAACCAAACTCGTTTGGATGCCACATGCGCCCCTTCTTTTGGAGGTTATATTTAACCTCGTGCTTTCAGCTCTGGAATAATCTTCGGATTTCCACCAGAGGCTCTAAATTAAACTTTTTGACCGTGCTTTGTTTCGAAATTCATCTTTTTATGTTCATTTTTCCATATTTAGTTGGAGGTTACGCGCAATGGACTTACATTGTGTTGGCACTCCGTAAGCACCGCGATGTCATGTCATGTCATGTCATGTTGTTAAGGTTTTAAAATGGACGCTTTCAGTCGTGACATCAAGCATGTCATTTTGCTTGAATACTGACTCCATACAAATGATTGCTATGCTGTATTTTCTATTTTATTTATGTATTATAGCTATATGTTTTAGCTATTTGTCACAGGCAATTGTTTAGTGCTTCATAATGCAATGATACAATTTTCTACGATTTATATTTAAAAAGAAATAAAGCATAGCAACCGTTTGTTTGGAGTCAGTATTTAACCATAATGGCATAAGTCACGTCACACTGAAAGAGTCTATAATATACATCCTTAAGGCTGACAATTGATACAGATTTTTTGCCATAAAGTCCAGGTTCGGAACTTAAATGTTTCGACAAAATACCATAATTTTGAGTTTTCATGGAAAAAAACAGTGATAATTATAATACTTTATAATTTTCAAAACCTTGTATTTTCTAGAGATCCAAACTAAATCTTTTAGTTGGACTCATCTTTTTTTGTCTATCACTGCGAGTGATAAATATATTATACCTCTTTCTTTGATGCTTATTATGTTTAACTAGCCACCAAAGTTACTTTCCTTTTTTTTTTATTATTATGTATCTTGTTTATTTATTTATTTATTTATTTATAGGTGTTATATGATTTTGTGGCAAGAATTCAGAATGTACCTCCAAATCAGCCGCCAAGTGGGATTATTTTCATCAAAGATTTGAAAATTGCTGATGCAGCTATCGTCTACTCCGGACATTTCATTAGTGAAAGTTCGAAGGGTGTGATGGTACTGCTAACTTCCCTTTTAGCAGTGTATTACACCCTAGAACTCAACTATCCAATACAATACGTACAGGCTTTTTAGGAGTGTTCCTTTTAGAGCACCATTATTATGAACTGTCAAGAAGAGCAATTAATGTTCTAGAATTATTAAAATCCAAATAATAATAATACTAAAATATTCAATAAAAATTTTAGACTCAGATAATGGGCTAAGTTTTTCATTTCTATTGTCTCCAGTTCAATTTGTCATTTCTATCTTTTAATAATAATCAAATTTTCTTCAATGTTTTTATTAAATTTATGTAACAATGTATGTTACTTTATTTTTTACTTTATATATAATTTACATTTATTTTTTTACTTTATTTTTTTACATATTATTCCATGAAGTAAGATCTAGAGAAATTCATAACTACAATGAAGGTAGAAAAATGCTTCATATAACTGTAACATAAAGAAATTGCTTCAAGTTTTAATTGTGGAATTCGCTGGTATAAATGGCAGCATTTGTACGATTAAGTAAAAGTTTATAATTCGACCTATGAATAAATATGTATGTATATTAGAATAAAAAACTGAATATAGAATCATGTTGTTTATAATTAAGGTATAACAGGACAATAAAAATAATTTTACTGCTTGTTAATATCAGTATTAAGAATGAATGTTTTGATTTTAGATTTATATACATTTGTTCAAACTTAAACAGCTATTAAAATTTTATAATTTATGGATACAAATACAATAAACTAAAAGTCAGCTTAAATCCAGTTAACTCTAAGTTCTGCTTACATTGAACCTTTTTATTTTTGCCGGGGAGAGAGGAGACATATTTTTTTTCTCTATTGCATGAACTTAGACCTATAAGTTTACCATGTGTTATATACTTTTTCATAATTTTTTTATTTACTCTAATATTTGCAGGTCTAAGTTTTTCTGTAATAGGAATAAACCTTGATCTTGATATAAAAGCTTGCATAAGTTCAGCTATGTTGCTAGAGATATGTAACCCATTATCTAACACAAGTGGGTACCTGTGTTATTTTGACGAAATTTGCTATTTTTTGTGATTATTTGCCAAAATTTGCGTTTTTTATGGTACCTACACAAATTTTTGTACATAGCAAAGGATTTCTAGCATTTTTTTTAAAAAAACTTTAACAGTTGAAAAATAATCTTCAAACATTTTCAAGAGTCTGGACGTGTGTCGCAGCGTTGCACCGATTCTGCGCCCAGGATCATGTCATGTTGGTGTTACGTTGGTAAATGGAAAAACATATTGAAATTTTTAATAAATATATTAATCTTAAAAAAAAAAATTATAGCGGCAAAATACTTTTTTTTTCTTTGGTTGTTTCATACACTGTTAAAAATAAAGGTGACAAACCGGTGCCATTTGGGACCCGGAGGTGAAAAGGCGGTGCCATTTGGAACCCTAGGGTGTCATAGGAGCTTGAATATGTGGTTGGGGTGACGACAGATCTGTTCCTGGATGATGGGAGCTAAATAAGGTGCCATGCACTTCGTATTGGTAGCAATGTACCACCTCATCGGGTGACTGGCAACTTGCGCATGCGCTATGACGTGTGTCTTCCTGCTTTCGGTGTCGGCAAGCAAAGTTTACGGGTGTGAGCAAAGCAAAACATGGCGGTGTGTAAATTGGCTATATTAATTGAAGACTAACCACTGAGCTACAATAAAACAACAATGAGGACTTAATGATGCGATTTGCGCGACCAGTGAACCGGGCAAAGTCTGATTAAAGGTAAGATTTAATTTTATTTAATTGTATTTTATTGTTACGTTAATTTATCGTACATCCCTATATGTAATGTCATAAGAAAAAAGTAAATTAGATTTTTTTGTTAGTATGATTGATTGGTAAGTTTATTATGTGAAGCTACAAGCTACACTCTCACCAAAATACCCGCTTGCTAATATTAAACCTATGAGGAAGTTATTTTACAATTTCTTGTTTACATGTCAATATTTTTAAATGATTTATCGAGGTCTTAGCTAAGGCCTTAGCTATTTATCGAGGTCTTAGCTAAGGCCTTAGCTATTTATCGAGGCCTTAGGAGCAATTGGAGCAAACTGCTCTAGGCACGGGAATCCTAAGGACGCACAATTAAAAAGAGCGAAATGAAAGATTGTAAAAATATTTACATATTTTTTCATTACAAATCAGTTATTATAGACGAATCTTGTTGCAATCGGAATATTCTATGACCATTTTACCTTGCGTTTAAACTCAACTCTTTAGATTTAACCCTTAACTGCTGTTAGTGGTCTCAGACACCGTGAGTTTTTCAAGTTTCACAGTTTAACTGGTAATTTTTAGTTTAACTATAGATACTGGTCAAATTTGTTTAGTTTGAAGTCTCATTACTACCTCTAAATACTTTTGAATAGCTGAATTTGATTTATAATATTCTTGTACATAATGTTTAATACATAAATAGTATTCTGAGAATTAATGAAACATTTTATTCATCTTCAGATTAAATGGTCTGACAGACAGGTCACAGTAGTTATGTAACAATTTTTGTCAGAGCAGTTAAGGTTAAAATATGTTTTTGCGTCTATATACAGTTAAAAGCAATTAATTTTATTTGCAAAGTTTTAATTTTAACCTTTACACGGAATCTCGGACAGCATCTGGCCGGCTTTGCATATATTGTCGGATAGATGCTATCCGAACCCCTCCAGTAAAGGCTAATTCACACCATATTGCAGCCTCGCGTAACTTATATATTGTTTCAGTATACCTGATTTGTCTTTATTTGAGAGGGGGGGGGTAACTTTTTCATTTAAGACAATTGAATACTTGCAAATCTTAAAGTAATCAAAACTTATTTACAGGGTTTTCATTATTAATATTTTCCTTATTAACCACCATTATTTCCAAAATAATCTTCATAATAAGATTAGATCGGTGGGGGGCGGTAGCACGGACAATCATTTAGTCACATTTAAAAATAAAAATCACGGATAAAACCTCGATTTGCATATTAAAACGTTATTAGTCAGCCAAGTCATACATTGGTGGGAAATGCCTAAAAACCCGAATTTAGCGGTATCTTCGGTTTACCATTATGTTTTCTTACTCCCAATTCTTCATATTTTCATACTTTTGGTTTCATTTTCTTTCAAAAAGGTTAGAAAATGTTAGGGAATTGAAATGAATATCTTATGATCTGATTATCGGCTATGCAGATTTACACCCATTTTTTTTTCGAAAGTATTCTTTCGCATTAAACCTTATTTAGTAGCAGAATTTTATGGTTAAATAAAATAAAATATTTTTTTTTCAATAATAGTAATTTAAGTTTGATTAGACCGTAATCAGTACCCCCCCCCTTTCTCAATCATCAACATCATCCGATATGACAAATTTTTAGTCATGAACATTCAAATTATAAAAGGAAAACAATCTGTATTTACTCCACTGAACTTTTAGAATAGTTTACAGAAATAGTGTGTGTTCAAAAAATATAACAATGAATAAAAACTTATATCGTAATTTTACACAAATGTGAAATTTTTCCGCAGGTGATGAAGATCTCGTATTTTAAAGGCGATTTTTGCACTGTCGTTTATAAATCTTAAACATTTTTCAAATGATATAATTTTTAAAAAACTTTCATTCCACCCGTTCTGAAACAAGACCAATAAACAGGGTTGGCTTCTTACCGGTAAAAGCCTGGGGAGAAGTATATACAATAAACTGTTAGCCCTTAAATTGTATTTTAATACTAATGATAAAAATTCTATTTTCATGTAAATGGTGTATTAATATATAATATCTATATAGGGGAGAGTGGGGTGGTGTGGGACTTTTTTTACAAAAGTAAGATTTTTTTTATATACAAAAAGAATAATTTCAATTTATAGGATGCAAGGTAGAACACTTTTTAATCCCCCTGAACAATATAGAAACATAACGTGCAAATACTGTTTTATTTTAAAGAGAACGTAAGTTTCAATATGTGTCTCATATCTCCTCATTAAGAGTTATGGGACAGCAATAATAAAAAAAGCTATAAGGCACAAAATAACCTATAGTGTCGGTAAGATAAACAATCAAAGGTTGCAAGTTGATAATGTATATGCCACAATATAAAATTCCAGTATCTTCATGACTGGAATGAAAATTCAGGATTCTCTGTCATAGGTGTCATTAAGGCCCCACATTAGGCACAGAAAGATACCCGGATGATAATGTAAAAGTCTACAGGAGCGTTATTTTCAAATACCTAGCTCAAATTTTAATATTTTTACATGATTTTTTTTTAACAAGACAGCTGAGGATGATCCATAACCGGCCTAGTTTATATTTTTTTTCGATTTTGCTTTTATATTTTTTGGATAACGATAGTTTCAATTTCAGAACCAGTTTAAACCGATTTCGTAAGTTAAAGTAATTTTTAAAAAAAAATCTGAAACCAAAACTGAAAAAATAAAAACAACGCCGATTGCGGATTGCCCTCAGCAATCTTGTGCAAAACAATCACGTAAAAATATTAAAATTTGTGCGAAATATTTGAAAAGAACGCCCTCATAGGGCGTTCTTAGACCCCTCATATCATCCGGGTCTTTTTCTGTGCCAAGCGTTGCGCCTTAAATAATCACCAATTTATTTACATTTTGAAGTATGAATATATATATTATCAATGTTATAATTAATATATTATCCTCTAAAAATATTTGCATGTTAGCAATTCGCATTATTATTAATTTTAAAAAGGAACTGGGCGCGTCCCATTCCTCGCCACTTCCTTATTTGTGTTAAACTTCTTGTTCAAACAAAAATGCTGCTTTAGGCGTAGCTTAAATTATGGATAATATACAGTATAATGTTCCGTAAATAGGAAAACTATTACATTTATACATAAACAAGCCTTTAATATATTGAAAGCAAATAATTCAAATTTAAATTGGATTTTTGAATTAATTTTTTTAAACTGAAGAATGGATAACCATTGCTTCATCTTGTGTGCGATCGATGAAATATTTAGAATAATTGCACAAAAAGAAAAACCTACTGTCCCATTCCACCCGACTTTCCCCATATAGCAAAAGGGGAAATAAAGAATTAGCCAGTTCCCTAAAGCTCCTGATATACATTATATGGCCAGAGATGACCGTCCACTTGCGATTTTAGACATTTTGTTAAATATCTAGAAAAATGTATGAGGAATTATCCTGAAAATCTTAGTGTATAAATATAATACACTACCTGGCCATTGATTATCGTCCACTTGCGAATTTAGACATTTTGCAAAATATCTAGAAAAATACATGAGGAATTATCCTGGAACTACCAGTGTATAAACAATATAGTACACGTTATATATTTCCGTGAAAATTTTTTCCAGAAACTTTATAGGGGACCGCCAACAAATTAAACAAAGTATGAATGTAACTCTGTCAAAACTGATGCATCAAAAGCGCTCAAATTATAGATTGTGATTAAGTGGGTTATTGTTATAAACTGTGTCCATTTTTATGTGGATAACATGTATACTCGTAGAGAAATTAAGGTTTTTATAAAAATACTCCCCAATTTTTCCAAGATTTTTGCTTATAATTTGCAGAGTTCTTAATATAAAATAATAATATTTTCTGAAAATGTGACAAACAACATTGCACATAAAATCCTGTAATCTGAATTAAAAAATAATAAAAATTGTATGAAAAATGATTAGGTTTACTAAATAATTTTTCGCTGCGCATGCGTCAAAGATATCAAAATTTCATTTGAATGTTATGTTAGCTAAATATATAGAGCAACTTTTGTGAAAGTTGCAAAATCATAGCTTGAAAATTCTGAAAATAATCGTCAATAGAATCACTTAAAAATCCGTTATTTCCAAAATGAAGCAAAAACAAGTGCGGTCGTATCCATATATTCATTGATTAGTGTCAATATAGAATACACAATACGGAACTTACTACTACATTTGGATAAAATCCTTCATTTTTTTTTGCTTCATTTTGGGAACAACGGATTTTCAACTTATTATATTGACCATTATTTTTAGAATTTTCAAGCTATGGTTTTGCGACTTTCACAAAAGTTGCTCTATACATTTAGCCAACATAATATGTGTGTATGTATGTCGGCCAATTATCTACACTGTGGGATATAGGCCCTAAGGGGTAAGGTGCCCTCCGTGGGGGTCTTTCTAAGGGAACCTAACCCGTATTTACGCAAGGTTCGAAGAAAACCACGGAAAACTCCGAACAGTTAGGCCGACGGTCGCGATTGGGTTCGAACCCAGCACCTACCGTCTACCAGTTTGAGGTCAGAACCTCTTGGCCACTGGGCCAACATAATATGCAAATGAAATTTTGATATCGTTGACGCATGCGTAGTGAAAAATTATTTAGTAAACCTACTCATCTTTCATACAATTTTTATTATTTTTTAATTCTGATTACAGGGTATTATGTGCAATATTGTTTGTCAGATTTTCAGAAAATATTATTTTATATTAAGAACTCTGCAAATTATAAGCAAAAATCTTGGAAAATTTTGGGACTATTTTTATAAAAACCTTAATTTCTCTACGAGTATACATGCTATCGACATAAAAATGAAGACAGTTTATAACAATAAGCCACTTAATCACAATCTACAGTTTGAGCGCTTCTGCTGCATTTGTTTTGACAGGGTTATCCGAAAGATATTCATTTTTTTTTTTTTAATTTGTTGGCGGTCTCCTGTAAGGTTTCTGGAAAAAATCTTCACGGATATATATGACCTGTCCTATTATGTTTATACACTGAGAGTTTCAGGATAATTCCTCATGTATTTTTCTAGATATTCAACAAAATGTCTAAAATCGCAAGTGGACGATACTCAATGGTCAGGTAGTGTAGTACAAGTCATATATTTCCCTGAAGGTTTTATTCCGAAACTCCAATAGGGGAGAGTCAACAAATTAAAGAAGAATGAATGCCTTTTGGATATCTTTTGGATAACCGTGTCAAAACTAATGTAGCAAAAGCGCTCAAACTGTAGATTATGATTAAGTGGCTTATTGTAATAAACTGTGCTCATTATTTTTATGTCGATAGCATGTACAGTCGTAGAAAAATTACGGTTTTCTACTAATCCGAAAAACAGTCTCAAATTTACCCAAGATTTTTGCTTATAATTTGAAGAGTTCTTAATATAAAGTAACATTCTTTTAAGAAAATTCGACAAACAACATTGCACATAATACCTGTAATCAGAATTAAAACATAATAAAAATTGTTTGAATATTGAGTAGGTTTACTAAAAATTTTTTCACTGCACATGCGTCAAAGATATCAAAATTTCATTTGCATATTGTGTTAGCCAAATGTATAGAGCAACTTTTGTGAAAGTCGCAAAATCACATCTTGAAAATTTTGAAAATAATTGTCAATAGAATACGTTGAAAATTAGTTATTCCCAAAAGGAAGGAAAAACACGAGGGGTTGTGTCCATATATTCATTGATTAGTGGCAATATAGGATACATAATAGGGGCGTACTAATAAATTTGAATAAAATTCCTTATTTTTTTATTATTATTACTGGTATGGAATACCTGGACATGTTAGGGAAATTCGTTGCTAATCTGGAATAGACACTTTGTTGCAAATTATGTTTTGTAAATATGGTTAATAATGTAAATAGTTTGTAACTCTTAATGATAACACAGGAAAAGAATATCTGAATGATAAGTATGAGTTTTCATGTAATTTTCTCGTGCTGTCCGAAAATAGGCAATAAAGATAAAAGTGCCCAGTTAAACTGATGGCATTGAATGTGAAAAATAACACTAAATAAGTCTTGATTACGTCCACTAATAACTAAATCGTAATACTAATAATATATATTCTACATAAAAATATAAGAATTTATATTATAAAAACATTTTGCTTCTAAGACGTTGTATAATAACAAAAACATTTAAAAAGAAAAAACATTTAAATTGAAGAAAAACAAAATTTTAACAAAAACATTTAAATTGAAGAAAATTTGATAATTCTGCATGATTTCTTCATATTTATATAAATTAAGGGGGGTAGCACTTTCTTCTCCCCCCTTCATATTTAACCAATGAACCTCCAAAGCTAATCTGTAAAGAACCTTATCAAAATGAACCTACAAATAAAATTTGAACCAAATCTGATATTTATATAAAGAGTTATCACGTTACATACAGAACCTGCGGGCACATTAGCTGCCAGGCTTTGATAGCCTTGTGAGCTATAATTTAAATTTTATTTAAATTTTATTCATTCTTTTTTTGTTCATCTACCATTTTTGCTGTACTTTGATTATGCATTTTAATTGGACTGTCTTGTTGTGTGTATTCCTTAATGTGCTATTATTATTTCAGATAGTGAACTTACATTTACAGTACTTACATTACCATGTTTGATACAAGAAAAGTTTCCGACTCTTTATCATGAAGAATATGCAGAAATTTCTGTGTTTCAACCTGTTATTGTGCTCCACAACTCAAGCAACTTGTTAAATTACTCATGCTATGTATTAATTTTATATAAACAGTTAATTACAAAAACTGGTAATTTTATAAGCTTAGTTACTTTGTGGTATGCATTATTTTGGTTGTTTAACGTTAACTATAGCAAAAGCCAATTTAAATTTTTATCATTTTTATTAGATACTTATGTCTTCAAAACTTTCTTAATAGCATCAGTTCCACATAGTGTCACGTCTTTGTTTAATAATAATTAATACATTATTGGTGTTTACAATAAAAAAATTATTTGAACTAAAAGGTTGTTTTTTTAATTCAGTGTTTTATTCCTTTCATTATAATTACTCTTTGGATTAAAATTTCAGATGCAATAAGTCAAAACACAAAAACAATTTGGCAGAAAGTGTTTTGATGTGGATACAGGACTAGAAATCACCAGTCGTTAGTCGTCAAATGAAACTAAATTATAGAAAAATTATTCCTAGTCGTCAAATCTTGATAGCTAGCTTTCTTAAACTTTAATTTTTGTTTAGCAAATGCTTTCATTTGTATTTTAGCATACACCCCCTACCCTCTGCACCAGGACATCAGCACGTGTCTTAAGAATTTTGAGCCTGTCAATAACCTCTAAGTTAACTTCCATTTAACCAATGACTGATAAACTGGTCCTTGGATATTACACCCCTGTAAACAAGGTTTTCTTTTATTATGAGATATTTCTGCATCCTTATATGTTCCTAAAATAAGAAACTGTATTAAAATTGTTTTAAAATTTTTGTACTCCCTTCCTCAAACAAACAAAAAAAAAAGTGTGAGTTGGAAATGTTTTAAATGCCACACCATAATTGACAATCAAAAATTCATTTATTTGCTAACTTTTTATTTTCTGATGTACTGTTTGTCTCAGATATTTTAAAAATTAGCTTATCCCTAGTTATATCTAAAGCTCATATTTTCTTTCTGTTTACATATTTGCTTGATTATCTGTTTTGTATGCATATTAGCTTAATAAAAAGAATAAGTTTTTCCAGAATCCAAATATTGTAGTTTAATCAGGTTTCATACTTATGCAAAGTCAGTTTTTATTTTGTTTAGTAAAAAAAGTGTTTAATATATAAAGTTTCCTCTCCACTTCCCTTCAATACATTAAAATTAAATATGCAATGCAATATTATTACTATTAACATGGTAGTGAAAAGAAATAAGAAAATATGAAATGCAGTTGGCACATCGAAAAAAATTTGTAGGCGTTATTTTGACACCTTACATACAGTTCTTAATTTCTAATCCTGTGTGGATATATGCTATAGAATATGAATTTGCGTAAGTTCACTATAAAGGTAAGTACTACATATATTATAAAAATGGTTTTTTTTTTTTTTTTACTCAATTTCATCTGTGATTTTACCACAACTATAAAATGAATTTATTTTCTATAATTCATTTCATAGCTTGATGGCTAACTTTCTGGAAGAATTTTAAAGAATATGAAATATTCTTACTAATTTAAAAGTTACACAGCATTTATTACATATTCTTTTCTAATTTGTGTTTTACATTTTTTTATTAGATACAGCAGGGTTTCTGAAAAAAATATTGGTGCGTTGTTTGACATTTCACAACTAAAGAGACATGCTTATTTAAAAATTTTGTAGCATTTCTTCTATTATATGAAAATCTTAGTCCTCCGAAAAGTTCACAACCGTCAAAATGATCAGCAACTAATATGTTCAACGAAGTGTTGGCCTCATGGAAGCAAAATAATTTTAATGGAACATCCACCAGCAACGGGGCCTTCACATGGAGCAAAAACAACATTGACCTTCATCGCCCATCTGCGTGGATATTTAATAACAGGTGTATTGCCTTCGAACAATCAGATCTTAACTCACTTGACTTCTGTAGAAAAGTTAGAAATAGAAAATCCCCAGTTTGTATTGTATGTGATGCGAAATTATCAAGGCATAGAGTGATTTAAATCAGAATTATCTGCAGCGGACTGTCAATTCTATGATCTTTCGTTTTCAAACTTGTGTAAAAAATAAATATCAAGCCAGTGAACAATTTGTTAAAATATTGTCATTTCTTTTCTTTTTTTTTTTATTAAAATACTAGTTGCACCCGTCGAAAATCGACGGAAAAGAATATATGTTAGGTATGATATATATCAATCTTATATAGACAGTAAAATACTGAGCGAAATAAACAATTGCCATCTCTTAAAATAGGGATAACATACCTTTTCATGATAAAGATACACAAACTTCAGAAAATAACAAAAAATAAGGAAAACAACTCATAAATTATTTTGTTGGACTTAACTTTAGCTACAAATCTATTTTTAATGCGGTTTCTAAACCTTAAATATTATTTAAATGCCAAATTATTTAGGAAGTTAATATTATACCCTGGAAGAGGAATTCAAAAATATCTGCATATTTTATTTTTTCTCCGTTTAAATATCGCTTGATAACTGTACAATAATTATAATTTCAATGAAACATTTTAATTATAATAGAAACAGGGACTCACTAAACTGCCTAACCAACCCACTACACATTTACAGTACCCACTACACTTGCAATAAATTTAATTTATTTATTGGTTTGTATCCTCCATGAAATTGTAAAAATTAATTTTGTTGTTATGGCAACGGAAAAAAAGGATATGTCTGTTATTAAAAAGAATAAAATTTTTGTATTTGTTGCTGAAATGCAAATTTTTTTAAACAATAACTTAATACAATGAAATGATTTTAATTATTTTTTGATATTATGTAAGATACGAATATAGTAATACCGGCTTATCACAGGTTTTATTCTTTTTTTTTCTAATATGACATCATTTACACCTTCAGAAGTACTCATTTTTTCTTAATAAAAGCGTGATTTATGCAGTTATTTAAGAATTCTTTAGTTTCATAAAATATTCATTATAATTAAACAGAAATGGCGCAGTTTATAGAAATATTTTCATTTGTGCACACCACGGACCTTTAAATTAATAGACATTCACTTTATTTAGATGCAGGAATGAAAGTCAGTGAATATAACATCATCACTGACACAGCTATAACAATGTATATTATATTCATAGAATAAATTTATCTGGTTTCTGTATGACGACATTTCCTCCATCGAAAAAATTTCATTTTAGATATTATATTTTATTAAAGTTTATCTTCTGTTATTTTATTTACATAATACTTAATAATATTACTCAGTAAATAATCTGGGTATTGTACCACGATTAGTGAACAATTATGTGCAATAATCTTATTAGGATTAAATTTTACAAAAACAATTTTTTTTCTTTGAAATGCAGTTACACAATCACCTATGTGATCAAGATCCTGATTGGTGGAAAATAATGAAACAAAATAAATTTTGAGAAAAAGCTTAACCTGTTGCCACTGTTTTGAAGAAATGTCATGCAAAAGCTTTTAAAATTAAAAATAAAATAGAAAAATTGAAATAAATTAAAAATTAGCCAGAATGGGCACATCTACACATAAACAACTTTCATTTAAAAAAATAATTATCAAAATCGGACCAGTAGAAAGCTCAAGGCTGATGACCAAAAAAATAGCCAGGTGTTTTAAATATATAGATGGCATATATTTTACAGGATATAGCATTTTTCCGTGTCCCCATACTTTTCAGTTGCCCTGTATATAAAATAATGAAAATACATGTCAAGCAATATACTATATGTCAAAAAAGATGGTTACGGATTATTTCTGAAACTATAAGAAAATTATAAAAATATTCATTTGAAGATAGATAATTCAATTTGTACTTTCTCTTATTTTAGAGTCAAAAAGCATCAAATTTTTATAATGTTCCTGCATCTAAAAATGCCCAATCACAAAAATAGTTACTGGCCCTTTCTTAAACATACCCAAAAAGTTTGATCCAAACATCCGAGTTAGAGACAGTCAAAAATCATGATTTATTTCATTTTACAAGAAATTCAAAACATAAAATTGAAAATCAGGCTTCAAATTGCATGACAAAGTCACAATATTTGACTCTAACTCAGTGATTTTTAGAGGCAGAAAATAGGTGTAGAGGTTGTGTAAATTTTGCGATTTATTCTAACAAAACCTTTTGGGTATAACTAACAATGCAATAGTGATGACTTATGATTGGTGAATTTGAAATGCAAAGACTGTATAAAAGTTAAAAATTTTGAATTTTTCTTAAAAAATTCTCCATGTAAATGAAAGTACAATTTGAATTCTCTACCTTTCTATAATTATTTCTGTAGTTCATATTATCCCTCTCTGAGTTACAAAAATATGCTACAATTTTTCTTTGGACACCTGACAATGAGTTTAAAAATATAATATTCCATCAATCTAAAAGAAAAAAAAAAGACTCAAAATATTGACTGATCATGATCATTTTCTCTGCAGAATTCAATTTAAAAATGGGTAAACACTTTGCATTTCATGATTCAAACCAATACAATTTCTTGACAAGCGGGATGGAGGGAGGGGGTTGCAACTGTGGGCCATAGATTGTGAGTGCTATTTCTTGTAGGATGCGACAGGGCACACTGGATTATGTGTGTCATCCGTTCACCCTCTGGGGAACCCTGGATAAGTGGTATCATTATTCTCCCCTGAGATGCCATTCTTTCACCCCTTAAGGTATCCTGGATGAGGGGTGCCATTACTCTCCCCTGAGATGCCATCCTTTCACCTCCTGGGGCACCCTGGATAAGGGGTGTCATTATTCTCTCCTGTGGTGCCGTCCTTTCACCCCCTGAAACACCCTGGATTAGGGGTGCCATCCTTTCACCCTAGTTAAGGGTGCCATTTTAGCTCCTCTAGGGGTGTCACCAGTGAGACAAGCCTTTCACCCTTAAAAGGTGCAATGTGTCACCATTAGTTTTAACAGTGTATTGTTGCCGTCAAGTTTTGGCGGGTTTCACCTAGTCAGAATAAATATAGTCATTATTTTTTTTAATATGTGAAATTTACATGTATTTTTGATTTATGAAGAGGTAAAAGAAAAGTTGTTTGAAAATGCAAATGTTTATATTTGTTGAATGGGGTGGGTTATGTAACAACAAATTAACCACTGAGAAGATCATTGTTATAGTTGTTGCTAAATGGCAAGCTATAAATTCTTATTTTTTTTAAACTATAAAGTCTTATTTTGCTGCGAAGTAAATGAAGTATGTATACTTTGTATGAAATGAGTAATGACAGTAATTTATGATTTATTCATGTCATGTACAATTTATTAGTGTTGTATTTGTAAATGGAAAATTATCAAATGAAAGAGATTCTAATTCTATGACAGCATGTTTGAATGTAACTCTGCCAATTGCGGATCACTTGCCTGGATGTAAAATGCAGGGTTTTCTTTTATTTATTGAAATTTTTGCTGAAGATTAGACGTTAAAAAATCCTTTAATAGCTGGAAAATACCTTTTTCTTTCTTTGGTGCCCCCCCCCCAGGGGGACACCTTCTTTAGGTATTCACGGGCTTCACAACCCCGGGGCACCTGAGTGATCTTTCTCTTTTCCTTTTCCTCTTACTCCTCATGCCTTACTTTCCTCTTTGTTTCACTCTCATTGTGGTTTCCTCTTCGGAGGTGAGAGCAATTCTGTATGGGCCGATGTCATCCTGTATATCGACTCATGGAGAATTGAAAACCACCCACGTGTTGGCCGTGCGTGGCGACCCGTGTTCCTGGAAAGGGGGATACTGGCAGTTGAGGGAAACCAACACACTGCTTTGACCTCTGCTTCAGGTAGACGGGAGGTGCATTTGGTCCCGTATGCTTCAATCGGCTGGTCAGCTGACGTTTGTCACTGGCTTTAGGGATCAAGTGATCGAGCAACTACTAGTCATCTCGTTAAGGGTGGAGACTGATATAGGGTTGTCTTGTGACCGTATGGGCCCTGGTTAGCACTGGTGCACGAATGTTCATCCCCTTGTAGGGCTCGGGAGAGGGTGGTGCGGCCGGGGTCTGAATTTCATTATTTTTAAATATGGATGGAAACAATTATTTTCCTTCTATTTCTCTCCC
This sequence comes from Maratus speculifer, assembly GCA_964019185.1. NCBI lineage: Eukaryota > Metazoa > Arthropoda > Arachnida > Araneae > Salticidae > Maratus > Maratus speculifer. The sequence continues at coordinate 141,368,654 of OZ025299.1, read as the reverse complement.
TAGTGGAGAGCAACAAACTGCACTGTCTTTCTCATTTACCCACTTTTTCATTGTGAAACGTACCGATAGTCATTCCGATTGCTCCTTCAGCATTTCTAATAGCTAAAACTTTCCAGTCTGTCTTGGGAGATGGTCATTCTCTCAAAAAACTACAATCTGGCTATTTGCTGGTTGAGGTTTCTACAACCAAACAATCACAATTTCTCTCAAATTGCACTACAATAGGCACCTTTTCTGTTTCTGTACAAGCACATAAAACTTTAAATACATGCCGCGGGGTAATATCCGAACCTGATTTTTTATACTCCACCAAGGATGAACTCTTGGAAAATTTAAAAGACCAAAATATCATAGATGTACGCCGTATCACCATCCGTAAAAATGAGCAGATAATTCCCACTAAACACATTATTCTAACCTTCAATAGCACTACATTACCAACTAGAATTAAAGCAGGATATCTAAACTGTCCTGTCAGACCTTATATACCAAACCCTACCCACTGTTTTAAATGCCAGCGTTACGGTCATGCGAATAAAAATTGCCGTGGATCTCTCACCTGCGCACGTTGTGCAGAAGTTGGCCACGACAATAAATTATGTGAAAAACCCGAACGCTGCGCTAACTGTAAAGGAAATCACACAGCATATTCCCGCAAGTGCCCTAACTGGAACCGCGAAAAAGAAATAATTACTATTAAAATTACTCAGAATTTGTCTTATCCTGATGCCCGTAAACTTGTTGAAAATAGAACCCCATCTGTTGGAGTTACCTACTCCAGCTTACTCAAGAAGCAATCAACAGCCGTAAGACACATGGCTACACAAACGATGTCTCATATCCACACGATAAATCTACCGTAACACAATCAACCAACACACCATCCTCTGAACCGGCAAAAATAAATGACATAGAGAAGAAACATCAGAAATTAACAGCTCTATCTAATAAGTCATCTCAATCCCAAACTAAAACAAAATCTGCCACGAATACCACCATACCACAGAAACCTGATATCCCCAGAAAACAGAATCTTAAAAAACCCCCCCAATACAAATGACTAAAAAGAAAACCTCAACTCCAGTCTCTCTACAATGGAAGACTGTGGGGAAGGGGAGGCAAAAATCTGGCATCAGTTCAGTTATAAAAAAACATTAAAGATCCAAAACAACTGAAGCATTATGCGGATGAGGCTATGGATGTCGAGTTATACTGCAATGACTCGGATGATGATGAAAATATTGTATTCGAAGAATCTGTGCCTGACTAAAACTATAAAATTACCTCATTCATGACTAATATTATATCGTGGAACTGCCGCGGCTATCGCAACAAATATGATGAAATCCGTGATATTCTGTCAGACCATCAACCACTCTGCTTGGCTCTTCAGGAAACTCATTTTAAAGCTAATGACAAAGCGAAATTACGCAATTATGCAACATACACAAAAGATTTTACTGGTAGTGACAGGGCCACTGGAGGAGTGGCTCTCTTTATATCCCGCAGTGTACCTCATTCACAAATTAATTTGAATACTAACTTACAAGCTGTTGCAATCCGTGCACATATAAACCGACTTATTACTATCTGTACTATATACTTACCACCAAATCCGTCCGTCCATTCAGCAGATCTTAATAATCTCATTTTCCAACTCCCCTCTGCTTTTATCATGCTCGGTGATTTTAACGCTCATAGCCAACTGTGGGGTAATTCTGACAATAATCAACGCGGTGATACAATCGAAAAACTAATTTCTGACAATGGCTTATGCCTACTCAATAATGGTGATCATACGTACTTCCATGAACCATCGCGCACCTTTCATGCTATAGATCTCATTATTTGCTCCCCTTCCATTTATCCATATTGGAACTTCTGGGTTTCTAATAACCTGAATGGCAGCGATCATTTTCCTACTTTTATCACTCTGACTACTCCGCTCAAGGATTCTAATAATTGTTTTAAACGTTATATCTATGATAGGGCGAATTGGCCAACTTTCACTAACAATGCTAATATAACAAGCAATATGATAGAAGGTGACATCCTTCCGACGATGCGCTTGATAATATTACCCAATGTATTATCAATGCTGCAGATATTAGTATACCAATCTCACACTCTATACCGCGACACAGGAAGCCATGGTGGAATGACGATTGTCAAAAGGCAAAGAAAAATAACAGAAGGCTTGGGGCATATTTCGTCGCCACCCCAATTATAACAAATATCTGGCTTTCAAAAAAGCAAGGGCTGAAGCTAGAAGAGTGCGAAGTAGAAGCCAGGAGGAATCCTGGATGCAGTACATTTCCAACATAAACTCCTATACTTCTAGTAAAGTCCTCTGGAAAAAGTCAAAAACTGTATGGGACTATATTCAGAAAACCACATCTAAATTTTAAAACACAATGGGCAGACCATAGCATCTCCCAAAAATATTGCCGAAACAATAGCAAGTACTTTGGCATCCAATTCTAAATCTGATTCGTACCCCGAACCTTTCTTAACATACAAAATACAAATGGAATCTAACAGCATAAACTTTAATTCTCACATTTCTTATGACTATAATCTACCATTCACCAAACTAGAGCTCTTGCGGTGCTTACAAAATAGCCATGTAGGACACGATGGCATCACCTATACAATGATAAAATATCTTTCTACCGCCTCACTCAATAACTTACTCACTTTCTATAATAGAATATGGACTGAACACACTTTTCCTAGAGCTTGGCGTAAAGCTATTGTACAGCTCATATTCAAAATATTAGAATAATTGAGACAAAGTAATAAGAAAAAATTATTTGTCATTTATTTATTTTTTATACTAAGTAAATGCAATTAAATTTCTTATAAATTAAATCTGGAATGTTTAGATAAGATTTTAACATTTATAAAATATAAAATACAGCACAGTAAATTAGGTATACAGCTTCCTTAAACACACCAGAATATTAGAATAAAATTTAGATTGGTTCAAAATATTAGAATATTTTATTTTACGCAACAATATTACCTTATGAATATGAAGTAAATGGTAGTTAGTATTTTGTAGCATCCCCTTTAGCTTTCATAACAGCGTACAATCGATCTTGCATACTATATACAAGGTGTTTACAAACATTTCTATCAATATTAGCCCAAATAGACTTTATACGTGCCACTAACTCAGTTTTACTTGAAGGAGGATTTTCTTGAAGTTTTTTCTTCATTATACACCATAAGTTTTCGATGGGATTAAGATCTGGTGAATTTGGTGGCCAAGGAAATACCTTAATGTTGCGTTGGCGGAACCAATTCTTAGTTGACACCGAGGTATGCGGGGACGCTAAATCTTGTTGAAAGATGAAATCATCTTCAAATAAATCTTCAGATGATGGAATCATGTAATATTCTAAAATTTCTTGATATATCAGAGAGTTAACCTTTTCGTAGACGATGCATAACTTTCCAGGTCCTTCTGCACTCATACAACCCCAAACCATGACACTAGCAGCAAATTTTACGGAACGTTTAAGGCATTCTTTATCAAAAGCTTCTTGCTTCATTCTCCAAACTCGAATACCTTGATTACCATATGAAACACAAAACATACTTTCATCACTAAATAATATATTTTTCCAATCTTCATTGCTCCATAAACGTCTTGATTTACACCAATTCAATCTTATACGCTTTTGTCTTGCAGTCATGAGAGGTTTTGTTTTCGGTACACGAGATTCAAATTTAAATTTATGGAGACGCCTTAATGTTGTCGATGTAGAAACTTCAACCCCTGCTTCTTTCCATTTTCGGTGCAAGAATCGCACACTTTTAAAACGGTTTTTCTTAACTATACGCTTCAGTTTCCTGTCATCTCTAGCAGATGTTTTTGGTTTTCGGCCACCATTTCGGCGATTATTTTGTAATTTTCCAATTTTTGAATATTGTGTTAGTATTTTACTAACGCTCGATTGCGAAAAATGTAAATAATTCGCTATAAAACATTGATTTTTACCGTGCCAATACAAATCAACCATACGAAGTTTAGTAGATTCAGGAATATCACTCACACGGCCTATTTTAAGACGAAAAAGAAACAAATTGCAAAAAAGAATACTGATTTTAAATAAAATAGTCTGAATTTAATCAATGATGCCACCAGTTAAGAATTGGTAATAATTAAAGGAGAATTAATGTGAAATATTCTAATATTTTGAACCTTTTGAATAAATATTCTAATATTTTGACTTTTCAAAATAATTTTTTTTGCAATTAATCTTTCAAAAATGATATTAAATTTAAGATAACAAGTAAGTTTAATCAACAACAAGTTCTTAATAAAAATATCTTTTGCATATTTTCATTAAAAGACATTAAATTACCAAACGATATTTTCAATTTCTAAAAAAAAGGTAATTATTCTAATATTTTGAATATGAGCTGTAATTCCTTTCCCCAAACCAGGTAAAGATTCCAGTGATCCAAACAACTATAGACCTATTGCACTCTCTAGCAGCCTTTGCAAACTTTTGGAAAAAATGATTAATTGCCGCCTGGTGTATTTTTTAGAATCTAATAACTGCCTTGCAGCTTTTCAAAGCGGTTTTCGACTAGATAGGTCCACTATTGACAACCTCATTCTTTTAGAAACCCATATTCGGACTGCTTTTTTAAAACGCAACCATTTGGTGACAGTTTTTTTGACATGATGAAAGCATATCATAAAACCTGGAGGTATGGCATCCTTCGTGATCTTTTTAACCTGGGCTTTCGTGGCAACCTACCAATTTTTATAATGAACTTCCTCGCAGTTAGAATTTTTCAGGTTCGAATTGGGGGAGTTTTCTCCAGTTTCTATGTACAAGAAGAGGGTGTACCACAGGGCAGTGTTCTGAGTGTCACCCTCTTTGCTATCAAGATAAATGATATCCTGCACCAATTGCCACCTAGCGTTCAGGGTACACTATATGTCGACGATTTTAAAATTTTATGTAAAGGACAGGATATGCGTTTTATTGAGAGACAATTGCAAATTGCTATCAACCGTATTATTCAATGGACAAACAAAAATGGCTTTATTATATCCCAAGACAAAACCTCTTGTGTGCATTTCTGTAGACGAAGGAATCTGCATCCAGATCCTGAAATCTTTATTGGTACCTCTCAAATTACTGTTGTTGACAATGTTCGTTTTTTGGGTGTGTATTTTGACAAAAAATGTACTTTCCTACCACATGTTTTGCAGTTACGAAAAAAATGCGAGCAATTACTTAATTTAATAAAGGTGCTCTCAAACACATCTTGGGGAGCAGACCGTAACTCTCTCCTGAAAATATATCGCTGTGTAATCCGCTCTAAAATTGACTATGCCTGTCAGGTCTATGGCTCCGGACGTAACTCTGTTCTTAAAAAAATTGACACAGTGCACCATAGCACACTCCGCTTTTGCTCTGGTGCCTTTCGTACATCTCCGGTAATAAGCCTTTATGTCGAATGCAATGAACCGGCATTGCACCGTATTCGTAAAAAACTTTCATTAGAATTGTACTACCGTTTTCTTTCACATCATGATCATCCTCTTCATTCTTATATTTTAAATACCGACAATGACATTCTTTATCAGCATCGGCCATCTTGCATACCATCATTTGGTGTCAGAGTAAGGAATATTGTTGGCAATAGCCATCTAAATAGTATCAAGGTGAGCTCATATTCATTGCAGGTGTTCCCTCCTTGGAAAGCTCCTAGCATTACCACCCTTCATCCCTTTAAAGATTTTAATAAAAAAAACTCTGCTCCTATTATCTTTCAACAGCTGTTTGAGGCACATCGCTCAAGTTTCAGAAATTTTACTGATATCTACACAGATGGATCGAAGGACAGCAATGTTGTTGGCTGCGGGGTTTTCTGTGAAAACACTAGCTTAAGTTATCGTCTGCACCCTTCAACTTCTGTTTTTACAGCAGAGTTGATTGCAATAGAGAGAGCCATGTTACACATCTCCCATCATCATAACACTTCATTCATCATTTATAGTGACTCAAATGGTACTATTGACGCAATAAAATCATCTAATAAACACCCTTATGTCTCAACCATACTGGATCTTTATGACAAACTGACAAACCGTTGTTATAACATTCTATTTTGCTGGGTACCCGGGCACATGGGTGTACCTGGAAATGAAAATGCTGATCGTGCGGCAAAACTAGCTCTTAACTCTTTAAATCATAAGATTCCTTTCTCAGACGTTAAACAATTTCTCAAACACTTTATTTATAATGAATGGCAAGAAAGTTGGGATTCAGAAGTTAGTAATAAATTACACCATATTAAACCAACAATCACGACCTGGCCTTCGAATTACCCAAGGAAATTAGATGTTCTTCTGACACGTCTGAGAATTGGTCATTCTAGGATCACACATAAACATTTGTTATTTAGGGAGGATGCACCCATGTGTCCTCACTGCCATTTTGATTGCCTAACAATTCATCATCTTTTAACTGACTGTCCGGGTCTCCGGTACTTGTACAGAATATATTTTAATACATCATCACCCTTTTTGACAAACCTCATTGGGGAAATACCTCATGGGGCACTCTTTACCTTTTTAAAACAAGCAGGATTTCATTTCGATATATAATCTTTTATCTTAATTTGGATACTCACTAACGATGTCCAGATGGGCTTTGTATGTTTTAACTATCTTATTTTTTTAACTTTGTCTACTTGACTATATCTGGATGGGATACCCCATCCAGATATTTTGACCATGCTTTCTATTTATTTTTTAGTATTTTTAGTCTTTGTTTGGCGCAGCATGTCCCTTAAGGGATTTTGTGCCACTAAAACCAATACAACCAACCAACTTTCTTTGGTGCCGTCAAGTTTTGACGGGTTCCATCTAGTGAGTGTTTAATATGCATTTTAAAAATGCATTAGAATGTTTTAAAGAAAGATAAGTGTTCCAAAAAAGTGACAATGTGTTCTGAAAAGTATTTTCAAATGTGTTCTAGACAATGTGCTGGAAAAAAATAAGTGTTCCATACATGTTCTAAAAAGGGTTCCTAAAAGTGTTCTATAAAGTGTTCCAAAAAAGGTGACAAAATGTGTTCCGAAAGGTATTCCATAATGTGTTCCAAAAGTGTTCTAGGAAGTGCTCTGGAAAAAAATATGCGTTCCACATGTGTTCTAAAAAGTGTTCTCAAAAGTGCACTAAAAAGTATTCTAAAAAAGGAGACAAAATGTGTTCCATAAAGTATTCTGAAATGTGTTCTCAAAAGTGTGCTGGAAATAGATAAGTGTTCTTAGAAGTGTTCTAAAAATATTCCAAAAAGTGCGCTAAAAAGTGTTCTAAAAAAGGAGACTAAGCGTTCTAAAAAGTGTTTTAAAAAGTGCAGAGTATAAAAAACTTAGTTACTAATATAAATGTAATCTTTGAGAGTATTATTTATTGTTCAGCGGATAAAGTCCATTGAATCAGTGGAATTTATTACTTTAAATAATGTTTACATTGCAGAAAAACCACGAGATTGGGAAACGTATTAACATGGGCCTTTCAGTAAGAGTGTTAAAAACATCTACAGAGAATTTTAGATGATAATTTTAACTTTGTATCAAGAAATTGTCAGCTGAAATGTTTCTCAACAAATCTGACTGATATCTAATGGTACTTTGACTATTGTATTTCAAATAATACCTGTGGCAATCAGAAAATTTTGGTGATAAATTGTTTTATAGACGACTAGATACACTGTAAAAAAAATTCAAGAGGTTACTAAAAATTTTTTAGTAAATTTGTATTCCACAGCATTTTTTAGTAACCATTACAAACTTTTTTTTTGCAAGTGAAACAAACCCTTCTTTTGTAAACTGAACAAAAGAATTTTTTGTATAACTAACTTAAAACTTTTTAGTATGAGCCACCAAGAAAATTTTAGTAATAGCTCCAAAATTATTTTTAGTAACCATGACGTGTGCCTGAAGGGCAGGGGCTTCCTTCGAGCTGCATCGAGTGGGTAAAAAGACAGACTTCTGAAACGGAAGACTTTCGGAAAAGCCGCAATAGATGGCAACACCAAACATTGCTACCTGCTCTATTTCGACATGTTTCTAAAGGAGAGGGAAAATCAGAGATCATTACCTATAGTAACTGCTACAACAGAATTTTCATAATCCCTTTATTTAACAAGTACTTACATTCGGTGCATATTTGGGGGGGGGGGGCAGCATCGAACTCAGGTACTTTCAGCCTGGAGTTCGGAGCTATGACCACTAGGCTATCACGGCCACACCAAGTGAGTTTTAGTAATAGCTATTAAAAATGTAAAACTATTAACTCTTATTCGTTGCTAGCTTTTTTCTAGCAATTCTTACAGATTCTTTGTAACCGAGTAAGATTACTACAAATTTTTTTGTAATTACAAGGATCACTAAAATTTTTTAGTAGATCGACCTTTTTTTTTTTTACATTGTACCCCATAGACATGTTAAGAAAGTGGAAAATATGTTGTAACGTGTCTCGAGATGAAATAAAGCTTATAACGCAATGTCTCAGATGTTTTTCAAGTTCTTTGGCATGAAATATGGAAATTTTCAGAGTGTAATAACGGGCTTCAGAGAAGCAGCAATTTCGTCTAAAGAAAAATTCTATCCTTTTTGCGAAAGGAGAAAAAAAATGAATTCCAAGTTCTGATAGGGGAATTGCGTATTTGAGGCAGAGCAAAAGACCGGCAGAACGAATAAAAATAGAAAGAGATTGTTTTAGGAATACTGGTTCTGGCAATGGCGATTTATCCAGTTCGAAGAGTCAGCTCTAATCACCAGAAATTCGTAATCATGATTTGGAATTTTCAATGTAGGCCAAAAAAGCACTCGTTTTGGATAATGATGTGAAACGCTCCTCATCACAGTAAAGAAACAGGATTTGTTCTTCGTGTGTACTACTATTTACAATAATGCTTCCCCTCTAAAGTTTGTGTTAATTCGACATATGAAATCTCATCTAAAGAAAAACCATTTTGCCGTGATTTGTGTGAGAAATCTTTTAATCAAAGAATTGATTTATTAATTCATAAGAGGCTTCGTTCAAAGACCCATGTGATGCATAAATGTAATTTCTGCAGTGACGTGTTTTCAAGAAAATATGATTTTTAAAGACAGAAGACGATTCATAAGATGTCCAAGCAATATAGTTGTGATTTTTGCAGTAATGTATTTTCTGTAAAATATGCCTTATTAAAACAAGAGAAGATTCATATGCAGTCTACCCAAAATCATCCATATGTGAAGAGTACAATGAACGTCTTTCTATCAAAAGTCTTTTACGGGAAAAATCGCTTTCAAAAGAAAATGATTTCTTTACTTTTAAATTTATTCATATACAGAGCAATTACATTAATTAAATGATTATTAATTAACAAAATTGATTTAATTACAGTTAGCAGTTGTTTGTTTTAATTATCAAATCAAACGAAAATATAAATGTAAGCATCTCATTTGTGATTCAACGTGAATAAAATTTGTATGCAAGATTTAAAAATGCACACATATGCACCCAATGTATTGAATGAGTTAAGTCTGTCGTCTGCATCATGTTTTATTTTTCAACTCCATTATTTCACGTTAGATAAATAATGGTTGGTGTATATAAACATATAAACAACGTTTGTACGCAGTACCTGGTAGATATAATAAAATAAGATTAATTATATTAATATTTTTTACGATTACGGAAAAATAAAACAAAAAATTTTACCAATATTGTCAACTCTACTTTATATAGATCTCATAAATAATCCAGAAAAAAAAACTCATAAAAAAAGGCTAGAAAAACTGATCTTTAAGCAAACTCATCAAAAATTAATTAACAATTCCTTTCGGGAAACCATTGAAAGGACTTGATAAAACACGATATTATTACGCTTTCGGCAGGTAATAAAGAACTTAAGTCACTTCAACATGACGTTAACAAAGTATCCCACATTCAGTACTGAAATATATTTCGAATATGCTCTGTTCAATAAATCTCTCAGTGACAAGTACATATACAGATTAATGGAGAGTCAAGACGCGATTGCAAACTTAAATCTTCGTAAAATTTACAGTGTAACAACATTCTAAATATTTTTTATCAGTGGTTCAAGAATAAACATTTTGAAGAAAAGAAAAACGACTTCTCCCCCACCCCAATAAAATTATCTTTCTGCACAAAATCTTTCTTAGCCCCTTGAGCTCTGATGGTAGAATTTTCTACCACATAATTTTAATTCCGAAATGTGACAATGGCACCAGAAAATTCGACCAAATTTATTTGAAAAAGGTTTAATGCACTTTTTCGAATTTATCGTTAAGCGGTTTTTTTCTTAAAAAAATACTGGTGCCAATGTGAAATTTGGAATTTTGAAGATAGTACATTTTTCGGACACGAGAAAATCATTGGACTAGGTCACATGCTCAAGAAAATTCGATTAAAAGGTCATAAAGGGTCTAGGTCAAGCTATTTATAATTTAAAGAACGGCGTGATCCATTTTAACGAAATTTTGCATGTAACAGTGTTTTTAAATGATAAAACTAATGGGCTAAGTCACCTGTTTGAGAGATTCCGATTATAAGGGTCATTTGTGGGTCATGATGGATCATAATAGATCATGTCAAGCTATAGCTGAAGAACAGGTTGGTCGATTTTAACGAAATTTTGTAAACAACATTCTTTGGCACGAGAAAATCATTGGGCTAGGTCACAAGTTCGAGAAATTTCGATTAATGATTCATTTTGGGTCACAAAGGGTCTGGGTCAAGCTATTTATGTTTAAAGAACGGCATGATCGATTTTAACGAAATTTTGTCTGTAACAATTTTTAGACACGAGAAAACTAATGGGCAAAGTCAGATGTTTAGTCCAGGCATTAAGTGCTCAAAAAGGACAAATAAATACAAGTTTTGGTGTAGTTTTCATTTTTGGTTCCCTTTATGTTTTTAGGTCGCTGAACACGAATCTGGCATTATCCAACAAAATTTCTCTCCGGAAATGCTTTTTTTTTTTTTTTTGGCAAAAAACGTGGTTTTTTTTCGTTTTTTCTAAATAATTTCAAATTATGCATTTTACATAAAAGTCATCAGTACATAAATTAAAGAACACAAAAATTTCTACATTTTATGTATTAAAAGTTTTTTCTCTGATCAATGGTTTAGCCGTGAGAGAGCTGCAAAAATGGGTGTGAAAAGCAAAAGATTCTGAAAAACATGAATTACAGCACCGTACGTCGATGAAACACGAAAAACAACCATTTCACGCTAATTTTCCCCACTTAATAATACTAAATATATTATTATTAACTATATTTTATTAATCTGCTGTTCATTGTTTCTTTCATAACAAAAAAAAAAAAAAATAAAAATAAATAAATAAATAAAAATAGCATATTTGTGATCCAAATCTTCATTTGCTATTACAAAATAATAATAGTAATAATTTCTTAATTTGACTTTTAAATAATGTAAATAAAATAACTAAAACAGGCTTTAACATTTGAAAGCTGACACGGATTCCAGTTCTTAAAGTTCTCGAAGTTCAAAATGTGGGAGTGAAAAAAAAAAAAAAAAAAAAAAAAAAAAAAAAAAAAAAATAATCCGGAAAATGGGAATTATGGCACTGTACATAGATTTAACATGAAAACTGACCATTTTTTGCAAAGATTGACTTTAAATGATACTGAAGATCTTATGATAGACTATATTTTACAATGAAGTTGCTAACAATAAAAACGACGACTCATTATGAATTATTATTTAATTATAAATAATTATGTACATTAGTAAGTACATTTACTTAAAAAAACAAAGTACTATTTCCGCTTTCTTTTATTTGAGGATCCCTGCTTTTCACCGACATCTACAAAATAGAAAATAGACGAATGGAATTAGTGAGTGTTTTTATAACTATCAATATTATAAATAAAAGGTTTTTATAATAGTAAATATTTGATACCTCGCGGCATGACTATTTCCCCTTCCATTGGGTCCTCTGATTCATTGGGTGGCCAATCCATTGCCAGATCGGCTTCAGAGTCTAGCTCATCCTCTTCGTCTTGACACACAACTGCGATGTTGTTGCAGTTTCCAGAAGCAAATCTTCTATCTGATATCTTCGCAAATAATTTTTGCAGCTGCTTCAACCACTCGCAGCCTCTCATCTCGATCAGACTTAAATGTGTTTGCTGATACCATGCATTAGTCAGTATCTTCCCTCCTATATTATTGAAACACACAATGAACATTTTTCTGATTCTTTGTGATCAGTATGTCGTCTCCATACCTCTCAATGAGGTTAAACTTTACAGTTCTCATATCAGGTTGATAACTCCCTGTAATCTGTTTCATTAGCTCTTCCATGGATAATTGACACTCCTCATCATGATTTTCAAGGTAATCGTATATACTTTGCATTGCTCTGTCGATTGACTCGGCAAATGGACCACGTTTCTTCTGTTCTTGAACCTTCGGCATATTTAAAGCAATTGATGTGGTATTGAGCATCTACTGCGATCAATCCCCCAGGGGGATACCTTCTTTAGGTATTCACGGGCTTCACAACCCCGGGCACCTGAGTGATCTTTCTCCTTTCCTTTTCCTCTTACTCCTGGTATTCCTTTCCTCTTTGTTTCACTCTCATTGGGGTTTCCTCTTCGGAGGTGAGGGCGATTCCGCATGAGCCGATGTCATCCTGTATATCGACTCATGGGGAATTGTAAACCTCCCACGTGTTGGCCGTGCGTGGCGACCCGTGTCCCTGGAAAGGGGGATCCTGGCAGTTGAGGGAAACCAACACACTGCTTTGGCCTCTGCTTCAGGTAGACGGGAGGTGCATATTGGTCCCGTATGCATCAATCGGCTGGTCAGCTGGCTTTTGTCACTGGCTTTAGGGATCAAGTGATCGAGCAAATACTAGTCATCTCGTTAAGGGTGGAGACTGACATGGGTTTGTCTTGTGACCGTATGGGCCCTGGTTAGCACTGGTGCACGAATGTGCATCCCCTTGTTGGGCTCGGTAGTGGGTGGTGCGGCCGGGGTCTGAATTCTGTTTTTTCAATCATGGATGGAAAAAATTTATTTCCTTCTAACTCTATCTCAAGTGAAGAGCAACAAATTGTTCAGAATAATTTTACTCGTTTCTTTATAATTAAACGCACAGATAGCCACTCAGATAGTTCTTTCAAGAAAACTTCTCCATTCCTTATTGCAAAAGCATTCCAGTCTTATCTGGGGGATGGACATTCTCTCAAAAAATTGCAATCCGGTGATGTACTTGTTGAGGTTTCTTCTGCTAAACAGTCACAGCTCCTCTCTAATTGCTCTACAATAGGTACTTTCTCAGTAAATGTTCAGGTGCATAAAACTTTAAATACAAGCCGTGGTGTTATTTCTGAGCCAGATCTATTATATTCTACTAAAGACGAATTGTTACAGAATTTAAAAGAACAAAATATTATAGGTGCACGCCGTATCACAATCCGCCGAAATGGACAAGTCATTCCTACAAAACATGTTATTCTAACATTCAATAGCCCTATTCTACCGACCAGAATTAAAGCTGCTTACATGAACTGTCCTGTCCGTCCTTACATCCCTAACCCTATCCGCTGCTTTAAATGCCAGCGTTATGGGCACACTAAAACTAACTGCCGTGGTTCTCTTACCTGTGCACGCTGTGCAGAAGTCGCCCATGATAGCGATTCATGTGAAAAATCGGAACGCTGCATTAAGTGCAAGGGTGATCATGCTGCATACTCCCGTTCCTGTCCTAACTGGATATGGGAAAAAGAAATCCTTGCTGTTAAAATATCTCAAAATCTCCCCTATCCTGAAGCTCGTAAAATAGTCGAATCCAGAACTCCATCTGTTGGAGTTTCCTACTCCAGTTTACTAAGGCAGCAATCAAACTCTGTTAGACATATAAGTACTCAAACAGATTTCTCATATCCTCCAAATAATTCAGCCAGAACACAATCTACCAACACACCTATTAAAGAATCCCGTAATGTCTGTCTCCAGACTAAATGTTCTGGGAATCCTCAATTAGAATGTTGGGCACCATCTTCAGAACCCGTGAAAATAATTGACCTAGAAAAACGGCGACAGAAACTGTTAGCTAAGGAATCAACTAAACTTAAAACAGAAAATGTGACTGATTCATCTGCAAAAAATACTACCGGTCCATCATCATCTAAATTGAAATCCAATACTGATCGAAATACAAAACCGAGCCAAAAAACTTATATTCAGAAAGATGGAACTAAGGCTGCTGCAAGTCCAAATACTTCACAAACAAACAATAGTCTCAAAAAACAGAATTTAAAACAGAAACTTTGCCCACAAACCCATCAGAAATCTTCAACACCAACTTCTGCACACTGGAGGACTATGGGGAAGGGAGGTAAAAACTCTCTTCTCAGCCCTTTCCTTAAAAAATGTGAAGGATCCCAAGCAATTGAAGCAGTATGTGGAGGAAGCAATGGAATCAGAGTCATACAGCAATGACTCTGATGCTGATGATAACAATACAATGTTTGAAGAGTTTGAACCTAATTGACCTCATAGTTTCTATTAATCTGAGTTTTAACCAATGTACATTATTATATACACTCTGTTTTTTATTACTTTTCTTGTACAGTTTTTAACGTGTTACATCTTCTCTAAGTTTTCTATTTTATCCTCATTGACTGATTTTAATTATTTCATGACATGGCATTCCATTATTTTTAATCTTGTTTTTATGGAATTTTCACTCATCCATATCATTGTTTATATTTAGTCATTTTTTAACAACTGGTACAGTTTGTAACAGTGTTTTTTATGGTTTTGGCATCTTTTAAATTGGTTTTTATAATATATCTCATTGCTATTTTATTTTTTGGTTTTAAATCACCTGTCTAGTCTCATTTCGACTTTGTCTTGCCGCAGCATGTCCCCAAAGGGACCTTGCGCCATAAAAATCCATACAACCAACCAATCAACCAACCTACTGCGATCAAATCATTCACTGGTTCGATGCACTGAATTATAGTCTCCCATAATCATCATTGCGAGCTCTTGCTGCTTTCAGACTTGTACTTTTGAATCCCATGTGTCGCACACTGTATACAGTATTGCGTTCGCTTGGTGGATTTTTCGTGCTGCAATGAACTCTGCCGAAATGCACAGTCCACATATAAAACAATTAGTTCTAAAATTAAACTGAGGAATTGATGATCTTAAAATTTGAGAAGTGCTAGCATTTTGTTCCTCAATCGTCTTCACATAAGCAGTAATCATCTGTTCATTTAGGTATGCTTTTTTACACTTAACATGCACATCTACTGAGGTTTTCCCCTTTAGGAAAACTGCCTTCCCATCCTTTCTTTCTGTACTTGCCTTGATTAACGCTGTAATACCTCGACTAACTTTCACTGACGGCCCCTCTTCTAAAGGAGAGTCACAAATAAAACACAGCGACATCGCGCAAAATCACTCTAGATGTTCATTGTATTCACGAAGACACAAACAGTGAATTAGTAAATTATAAGTAAGGAGTTGCATATGGAAACTGGGAGGAATGTGTCCTCCTGATAAGCTAGTAATCTGTGCGAGGCATATTTCTAACAGAAGCGAGACTGGTGGGGAAGG
Source organism: Maratus speculifer (assembly GCA_964019185.1). Classification (NCBI taxonomy): domain Eukaryota; kingdom Metazoa; phylum Arthropoda; class Arachnida; order Araneae; family Salticidae; genus Maratus; species Maratus speculifer. The sequence goes on along the minus strand of OZ025299.1, from coordinate 141,352,996 downwards.
GGAGGGTTAGTATTCCACTGAACGTGGACATGGGATACGGGGGTGGGCGCTTGACCAACGTTATTTCACACTTGCACCCCTTCAATTAAGGGGAAAGTGCAGATGGAATCTGTTAAAGCCCGTTTTAGTTATTTTATTTACATTATTTAAAAGTCAAATTAAGAAATTATTACTATTATTATTTTGTAATAGCAAATGAAGATTTTGATCACAGATATGCTCATTTATATTTATTTTTTAGTTATGAAAAAAACAATGAACATCAGATTAATAAAATATAGTCAATAATAATATATTTAGTATTATTAAGTGGGGAAAATTTGCGTAAAATGGTTGTTTTTCGTGTTTCATCGACGTACGGTGCTGTAATTCACGTTTTTCAGAATATTTTGCTTTTCACACCCATTTTTGCGGCTCTCTCACGGCTAAACCATTGATCAGAGAAAAAACTTCTAGTACATAAAATGTAGGAAATTTTGTGCTCTTTAATTTATGTATGGATGACTTTTATGTAAAATGCATAATTGTGAAGTTATTTAGAAAAAAAAGGCCACGTTTTTTTGCACGTTTTTTGCCAAAAAACATGTTTCCGGGGAGAACTTTTGTTGGATAATGCCAGATTCGTGTTCAGCGATCCAAAAAACATAAAGGGAACCAAAAATCAAAACTACACCAAAACTTGCATTTATGTTTTACCAAATGCCTGGATTAGTTCGAGAGATCTCGATTATAATGGTCATTTGTGCGTTATGATGGGTCATGGTCAAGCTATATCTAAACGGGTGGATCGATTATAACAAAATTTGTATGCAAAATACTTTTGGCACGAGAAAATCACTCGGCTAGGTCACATGTTCAAAAAATTTCAATTAGTGGGTCATTTTTTGGGTCATTCTAATTTAATCTAGACAATGTCTCGTGCAATTTTGACTAAATTTTGTATTCTATCGTTTTCGGGCACAAGAAATTCACTGGGTTGGGTCAGACGTTTGAGAAAATTCCATTAATGTGTCAGGGTCATACTAATTATATCTAAAAAATGGCTCAGTCGATTTTATCTAAATTTTGTGCCTAACGTTTTACAGCACGCAAAAATTTATGAGTTAGGTCACATGTTCAAGAGATTTCGATTATAAGGGTCATTTGTGGGTTATGATCTGTCATGCTAATTTTATGTAGAAAATGGCTCTCACCATTTTGAGTTTACTTTGTATTATATCGTTTTCGGGCAAGAGAAAACCATTAGGCTAGGACACATGCTCGCGAAAATTCGATTGGTGGATTATTTTGGGTCCTAATTGATTAGGGTCATTCTAATTATGTACAACAACGACTAAATCAATTTTACCAAAATTTTGTAACGACACTTTTCTGGTGACAAAAAAAAAAAAAAAAAAAAAAAAAAAAAGACTGTTGGGCTGGGTCGCATGTTAAACAAAATTATATTAGTGGGCCATTTTGCTTCATTGCTAAATGCTTTAAGCTAATTTTACCTAAAAAATGATTTAACTCTTTCCGGCACACTGTGCCCGGTCTGGGATACTTAATTTTTATTCCAAACTTGCAATTTGCACCAATAATATTTTAGTAAAATTTTGCATTTACAATAAAAAGTTAAATTAAGGGTTTCAAAGTATCTAAAAAAATTGCTTGTAAATTCCGGTGTCAGTCGATAATTTCTTATTTACTAACAGATTTTGCCCGTGCCGGAAAGGGTTAAACGATTTTGATTCAATTTTATATTCTACTGTTTCTGATTACCTGAAGACCATTGAGCTAAGTCTCATGCTTGATCAAATTTGATTACTAGGTCATTTTGGGTAATACGGGTCACGAGAATATGGCAACAGCCAATAAATTAGAGATATTTGACAAAATATTGGCGAGTTTTGGCCGAAAAATCGACTATTAAGATTACGAATGACAAAACACGTATTTGTCGCTAAATGAAAGAATATCGCCAAATTTTGGTATATCTGGCAAAAAATATAGTATTTCACAATGTGAAGAAATTTTTTATACATTCTTAATAGGATTCGAGATGCATCCAATCAGAGTCGAGCTAAAAAAGTGGATCGATATCTTTTGGTTCTAAATTTTAAAATAAAGTAAAATTTATGAACATATGCATACAAACAGTTTTCTAATTGATTGTTTTTATAAATAATACTGTTACAAATAACATGTTTTACAGCAATAACACAGATTGAACGTTAGAGTGAAATACTACATCGAGTTGAACACAAAGCTAATTTTGACCGAACTTAGCTGGGTCACCCCTACTAGTCTTATACTATAATACGAGCGAAAATTGTGCGTGTGTAAATTTTATCTCAAAAACGGCTCTAACTATTTCGGCAAAAATTTGTATTTTGCCATTTTCGGGCACGAAAATACCATTTGGCTAGGTCACATATTCGAGAAAATTCGATTTGTGGGTCTTTTGGGTCATAATGAGTCAGGGTCAAGCTATTTATATCTAAAGAACGGCTGGACCGATTTTAACGAAATTTTGTATCTAACTATTTTTTGGCAGGAGAAAACTATTGGCTGGGTCACATGTCCGAAATATTTCGATTAGTGGGTCATTTTTTTGTCATTACGGGTCAAACCATTTTTATCTAAAAAACGGTTCTAACGATTTTGACCAAATTTTGTATTCCGCCGTTCTGGATTACAAGAAGACCGTTCGGTTAAGTCACGTGTTAGAGGAAATTCGATTAGTGGGTCATTTTTGGGTCATTGTGGGTCACGCTAATTTTATCTAGAGAATGTCTCGGTTAAATTTTGTATTATAGCGTTTTTGGGCAGGGGAAAATCATTGGGCTAGGTCACATGTTCGAGAAAATTAGATTAATGGGTCATACAGGATCTGGGTCAAGCTATTTATATTTAAAGGACGGCGGATCGATTTTAACGACATTTTGTATGCAATAATTTTTTAAAGCGAGAAAACTAATGGACTAAGTCACATGTTCAAGAGATTTTAATTACTATAAGGGTAATTTGTGGTCCATAATAAGACTTGGTTAAGCTACATTTAAAGAACGGGTGGTTCGATTTTAACAAAATTTTGTATTCAAAATTTTTTTGGTGCGAGAAAATCATTGGGCTAGGTCATATGTTCGATAAATTTCGATTAATGGGTCATAACGGATATGGGTCAAGCTAATTTATATTTAAAGAACGGCAGAATCGATTTTAATGAAATTTTGTATGCAACAATTTTTAGACACGAGAGAACTGATAGGCTACACATGTTCGAGATATTTCGATTATATGGGTCATTTGTGGGTCATGATAGGTTATGGTCAAGCTATATCTAAAGAACGGGTGGATCGATTTTAACGAAATTTTGTATACAACATATTTTCGGCACGATAAAGTCATTGGGCTGGGTCACATATTCAAGAATTTTCGAATTAGTGGGGCACTTTTGGATCATTCTAATTTTATCTAGACAATGCCTCGCGCAATGTTGACTAAATTTTGTATTTCTATCGTTTTTGGGCACAAGAAAATCATTGGGTTAGGTCAGATGTTTGAGAAAATTCGATGACTGGATTATTTTGATTCATAAGGGGTCAGGGTCAAACTAATATCTACAAAACGGCTCAGTTGATTTTATCTAAATTTTATATCTAACATTTTTCGGCACGCAAAAACTAATGAGCTAGGTCACATGTTTGAGAGATTTCGATTATAAGGGTCATTTGTGGGTCATGATGGGTGAAGTTAATTTTATGTAGAAAAGACGACTATACTATATACGACTATACTTTGACTATACTTTGTATTAGATCGTTTTCGGGCACGAGAAAACCATTAGGCTAGGACACATGCTCGCAAAAATTCGATTAGTAGGTTATTTTGAGTCATAATGGGTTAGGGTCATTCTAATTATATATAACAACGACTCAACCAATTTTACCTAAATTTTGTAACGAAACTTATTTTGTTCCGAGAAGACTTTTGGGCTGAGTCGCATGTTAAACACAATTATATTAGTGGGTCATTTTGCTTCATTGCTGACTACAGTCAGGCTATTTTTACCTAAGAAATGGTTTAAACGATTTTGATTCAATTTTATATTCTACTATCTCTGATTACCTGTACTTTGATGACCTGTCACATGTTTGATCAAATTTGATTAATGGGTCATTTTGAGCAATACGGGTCAAGTTCACGAGAATATGGCAACAACAAATAATTGGGCGATATTTGACAAATATTGGCGACAAATGGCCGAAAAATTGACTATTAAGATTACAAAAGCTAAAACACGTATTTGGCGTTAAATGAAAGATTGTCTCCGAATTTGGCTATCTGGAGAAATATATTGTCTTTCAGAATGTGAAGAAAAATTTTAAACATTCTTAATAGGTTTCGAGATACATGGTTAAACCAATCAGAGTCGAGCTAAAAAAGTGATTTGGATCGATGTACTTTCGTTGTAAATTTTAAAATAAATTAAAATTTATGAATATGTGCATACAAACATAGTTTTCCTATTGATTGTTTTTGTAAATAATACAACAATGCACAATAATACAACTGCTTCCTGAGCTGATAGGTCCGAGAACATTATTTCTTCCAAGTTGGAAGATAAAAATGCAAATTACGATGATGGTAAATGTAAAGATAGTAACCAATCAAATAAGGATAATGTTCGTTTTTTGTTGTGAAATGTAATGATGGTAATTTTGCCCTGAAATCACCATTTCTTATTCAGGAAGCTATACAAGGACTAGTTGGTGAACCCAAATCCATTAAAAAATTGATATGGTGACCTACTTGTTCAAGTTAAAAACTCAACACAAGCTGAAAATATAAAGGAATGTAAATTTTTTGCTAATATACCAGTTTCTGTCTCAGCTCATAATTTTCTAAATAGTTCCCGAGGTGTCATTTCAGAACAGGATCTTATATTTGTACCCGAATCAGAAATACTTGAAAATCTTAAAGAACAGTATGTTACACAAGTCCGAAGAATAACAATTAAAAGATAACATAAAATCATCCCAACTAAACATATAATTCTTACTTTTGACATACCTAACTTGCCTACCAACATAAAAGCTGGATATTTAAATTGCCCTGTGAGACCTTATATTCCAAACCCTTTACGCTGTTTTAAATGCCAGAAATTTGGCCATTCGAAGACTAACTGCCGTGGAACACTCACGTGCGCTCGATGTGGAGAAAAAGGACATGAGAATGAAGGCTGTGCAGCTCCTGCACAATGTATAAACTGTCAGAAAAACCACCCGTCATATTCTAAATCATGTGAAATCTGGAAAATTGAAAAAGAAATCCAAACAGTGCGGACAAAACAGAACATTTCATATCGAGAAGCTAAAAAAATAGTGAAATCCCGAACACCAAGTGTCGGTATAACTTACTCTGCTGCTTTAACAGGTAATAAAAAATATCAAACAACAGCTACTCAAACAGAAACAATAAATACTCAAGCAAATATGTTAAATCAAAAAGATGTTCCTAGTCAAATTTCCTTGTCTCTTAACAACAACAATCTGAATAAATCTCTCACAACAAACAATAACAAATATAAAGAAAAAGATAATAAATCTGCTATCAAATCAAATAATTCCCAAAAAATTAACTCATACATTTCATATAACAGAAATTCTCAAACTATCGCTCCTAATAATGGAAATATCCGCCTCTCAGCAGATAAAATTATTAAATCTCCCATCAAATCAAATGGTAACAATGCATCTAAAAAAAAAAAGTTCAGCAAAAAGTACTGTGCCAGAAAAAAATATAACTAATACTAAAATACTAAAAGATTCTATACCTGCAAAAAAAGAAAAAGATAATTTATATCGAGAGCTTGAACTTAAAATTCATCCCTCTGATTCTAACGAAGAGGCAATGTCTGCTACCTCTGAAATAGACGACAACGGTGTTGATATTTCAATTTAATAACAAATATTATATCATGGAATTGCCGCGGCTACCGAAATAAACGTGATGAAATTCGTGACATGCTGCATGATCATAATGTAGCTTGCCTTGCACTGCAAGAAACTTATACTAAATCAGATGACAAAATCAAATTGCGTGGCTATAACTGTTTTAAAAAAGCCTTTATCAGTAATGACAAAGCTACAGGTGGCGTAGCTCTTTTCATTTCTCATAATTATCCACATACTCCCATCACTCTTAACACTTCTCTTCAAGTAGTTGCAATACAGACCCACATCAAGCACCTTATTACAATCTGTAACATTTATCTACCACCAAATCAGGTTATTCATTCTCACCTACTTGATAATCTGATTCAGCAGCTCCCACAACCATTCATAGTTCTAGGTGATTTTAACGCCCACAATCCTTTATGGGGAAATAGTGACACAAGTCCACGTGGGCGAGTAATTGAAACTTTAATTACAGACAATAGCTTATGCCTGCTCAACAATGGGAACAAAACATATTTTCATGAGCCATCAAAAACTTATCATGCAATTGACCTGGTCATTTGCTCGCCAGTTACTTATCCTTTTTGGAATTTTTGGGTTGGGAAAGACATCCATGGCAGTGACCACTTTCCCATTTTCTTAACACATACTGACACACTTTCTCATTTTAACTTCGATCACCGTAGATATGTTTATCCTCTTCAGACCTGAGGTACTCATTTGTGCACCTCTGATTTCAACTGCATGTCTCACTTAATATTTGAATTTTTTTTATTGAGACAAGATGATGATATTTGTGTACGTTAGCCTTTTCTAGTTTCAGCAAGAAATGGCGCTAGCAGTTTTAATTCATATGATTTTGGAGAAAATAAACGAGCAATGGCGAAAAACATAAAACTTCGAAAAAGTAAGTACATTTTTATAATTAGAAAATTAATATTTATTCATAATAATTTTTAAGAATACTTATAAACTCTTCAATATTGGATAAATAATTTTTTTTTTTTAGCTAAATCATAATATCTATTTAAACTAGATGTAATTTGTAAGGTACACGTATGTGCACCTCCGGTTTCAATTCTGTGTTTTTGGAAAGAAGTCATCTCACACAAAAAATTTGTACTGAATGATATCTTATTGGTGCAGTGCTAAAGTTCTGGAATTATTAAAAAATTATACTTTAGTATAAATAAGAATTCATTTTGTTGATGTTTTAAATTAAACATTAACTAGATGGAACCCGTCAAAACTTGACGGCACCACAGAAATAAAAGTTATTTTCCAGCTATCAAAGGATTTTTTAACGACTAAGCTTCAGCAAAAATTTCAATAAATAAAAGAAAAACCTGCATTTTACATCCAGGCAAATGACCCGCAATTGGCAGAGTTACATTCAAACATGCTGCTATAGAATTAGAATCTCTCTCATTTGATAATTTTCCATTTACAAATACAACACCAATAAATTGTACATGACATGAATAAATCATAAATTACCGTCATTTCTCATTTCATACAAAATATACATACTTCACTTACTTCGCAGCAAAATAAGACTGAATTTATAGTTTGCCATTTAGCAACAACTGTAACAATAATCCTCTCAGTGGTTAATTTGTTTTTACATTACCCACCCCATTAAAAAAATAAATATTTGCATTTTCAAATAACTTTTCTATTACATTTTCATAAATCAAAAATACATGTCGATTTCACATATTAAAAAAATTAATGATATTTATTCTGGCTAGGTGAAACCCGTCAAAACTTGACGCAACAATATGAAAGAACCAAAGAAAAAAGAGTATTTTGCCGCTGTAAAAAAATTAATATTTCTTAAAAATTTCAATATGCTTTTCCATTTACCAACGTAACACCAACATGACATGATCCCAGGCGCAGAATCGGTGCAACGCTGCGACACACGTCACAAACTCTTGAAAATGTTTGAAGATTATTTTTCTACTGTTAAAGTTTTTTTTTTTTAAATGCTAGAAATCATTTACTATGTACAAAAATTTGTCTAGGTACCATAAAAAATGCAAATTTTGGCAAATAATCACAAAAAATAGCTATTTTCGTCAAAATACCCCCCCCCCCCCCCGAAAAAAAAAACACCACCCGGAAATTTTGTAAATGGATGTGAAAGAAAAAAACATCAAATTTCGTCAACAGATTGCAAAAAACAACAAATTTTATGAAAAAATCTCTAAAAAATTTGTCAAAAAAATGCAAAAAAAAAAAAAAAATTTGTCTAGGTATCCCAAATAAAACAAATTTCGTGAAAGTATTGCAAAAAATCAAAATTTTGCCAAAACGTCTAAAAAAATTGGCAATTTTCATGAAAAAATTTCGAAAAATAAAGCCAAATTTGACAAAAAAAATCCCTAAAAAATGGAAAATTTGTAAGCATATTCTGAAAAAAAAAATTCAAAATATTGTAAGAAAACAAAAAGTTTTGACAAATGATTGTGAGTAAACAACAAATTTCGTCAAAGGATTGAAAAAAAGGAAATTTCATCAAATAATCACAAAAAAAGTAAATTTCGCAAAAAGATCTTCAATAAAATGGCAAATTACATCGAAAGATCGTGACAAAACAACAATTTCATCGAAAGAACTCGAGAAAAACGATAAACTTCTCTGAAACTGTCCAGGTATCATAAAAGACACGAATTTCGTCCAAAGATCTCAAAAGCACATAAATTTTGTCTAGGTAATCGCAAAAAAAAGCAAAAAAAAAAAAAAAAAAAAAAAAAAAAAATCTCAAAAAGATAACAAAAAACAACAACTTCTCAAAAAAATCATGAAAAAAGGATAAATTCGATAAAACGGCAAATTACATCAAAAGATAGTGAGAAAAAAACTACGAATTTCAAAAAACAACTTTCATTAATTGCAGGGGGAAAAGATGCAACATTTCTTTGTTTATAAGAAGAAAAAAAAATAAAATAAAAAAAAAATAAATTGCAAAATTTCTCGATCTATCACATGAAAAATAGAAAATTTGTCAATCAGTTGAAGAAAAAATACAAAAATCGACAGTTGGTCATGTGGGGTAAAAATTATAAAATTCATTAATGAATCATGGATAAAAAGTCATTTAGTTATGTAAAAAAGCCCACTAAAATCTTGTGATTGATCGAGACATTTCAGAATATTTTTTATGGATAATCTTACGATGGGAATACTGCAGTTCAGTGTACCCATTGAACTGTGTGCTGAGTGGCATATGTTTATTCCCTCATTCTGTAGGCAATTAAATATATATATGGAATTTTTTATCGCAATGTAATAAGTATATTTTCAACATAGGATCAGAGTAAATTAGTCTTATCAACAAATAACCTGGTAAGTGAGAACTAACTTTTTTATTGATAGGCAATGTAACATCGGGTCGATCGAGTTTATTTTGATTTTGCCCTTGTTTTTGAAGGACATAATTTAACAGTTTTTTCTATTGCATAACACTTCTTATTGTGTAATTTCTTATTGTGATCTTCATTTCTGTCATATGAAAAATTCATTTCTATTTTGCCTATAGCATTTACATAATGTTGACAAATTTCTGAAAAAAAAAAAAAAATTTCCAAAGAAAGGATAAATTCGATAAAACGGCAAATTACATCGAAAGATGGCAAGAAAATACGACAAATTTCACCGAAAATCCCTGAGAAAACAAATAATTATTTCCTGGTATCATAAAAGACATGAATTTCGTCAAAAGATCGTGAAAATACTTTAAATTTGTCTAGGTACTTCAAAAAATGCAAATATTGGTAAACAGATTGTGAGAAAATAACATATTTTGTCAAAAGATGAAAAAAAGAGGCACATTTCATCAAAAAATCACAAAAAGGTAAATTTTGCAAAAAAAAAAAGTTAAAAAAAATGACAAATTTCTGAAAATAACAAAAAAAACCAACAAATTTCACAAAAAAAATCACGAAAAAAGGAATAATTTAATAAAACGGCAAATTACATTGAAAGATGGCAAGAAAAAACGACAAATTTCTCCGAAAATCCCTGAGAAAACAAATAATTATTTCCTGGTATAATAAAAGACGTGAATTTCGTCAAAAGATCGTGAAAATACTTTAAATTTGTCTAGGTACTTCAAAAAATGCAAATATTGGTAAACAGATTGTGATAAAACAACACATTTTGTCAAAAGATGAAAAAAAGAGGTACATTTCATTAATAGATCACAAAAAAGGTAAATTTTGCAAAAAAAGGTGAAAAAAAGACAAATTTCTGAAAATAACAAAAAAATGAAAAATTTCACAAAAAAAGAATTTCATAAAACAGCAAATTACATCGAAAGATCGTGAGAAAATAACAAATTTCACCGAAAATCCCTGAGAAAACAAATAATTATTTCCTGGTATCATAAAAGACATGAATTTCGTCAAAAGATCGTGAAAATACTTTAAATTTGTCTAGGTACTTCAAAAAATGCAAATATTGGTAAACAGATTGTGAGAAAATAACATATTTTGTCAAAAGATGAAAAAAAGAGGCACATTTCATCAAAAACTCACAAAAAAGGTAAATTTTGCACAAAAAAAAAAAAAAAAAAAAAAGTTAAAAAAAATGACAAATTTCTGAAAATAACAAAAAAAAAATCCAACAAATTTCACAAAAAAAAATCACGAAAAAAGGAATAATTTAATAAAACGGCAAATTACATTGAAAGATGGCAAGAAAAAAGGACAAATTTCACCGAAAATCCCTGAGAAAACAAATAATTATTTCCTGGTATAATAAAAGACGTGAATTTCGTCAAAAGATCGTGAAAATACTTTAAATTTGTCTAGGTACTTCAAAAAATGCAAATATTGGTAAACAGATTGTGATAAAACAACACATTTTGTCAAAATATGAAAAAAAGAGGTACATTTCATTAAAAGATCACAAAAAGGTAAATTTTGCAAAAAAAAAAAGGTGAAAAAAAGACAAATTTCTGAAAATAACAAAAAAATGAAAAATTTCACAAAAAAAAGAATTTCATAAAACAGCAAATTACATCGAAAGATCGTGAGAAAATAACAAATTTCACCGAAAATCCCTGAGAAAACAAATAATTTTATCCAAGTATAAAAAAAACATGAATTTTGCCAAATAATCACAAAAAACAACAAATTTCGTCAAAATACTCCCCCCCCCCCCCAAAAAAAAAAGAACACCTGGAAATTTTATAAATAGATGTGAAAAAAAACAGCAAATTTCGTCAACAGATTGCAAAAAACAACAAATTTCTTCAAAAGATCTCTAAAAAATTTGTCAAAAAACTGCAGAAAAAAAAATTTCCAGGTATCTCAAATAAAACAAATTTCGAGAAAATATTGCAAAAAATCAAAATTTTGCCAAAACGTTTAAAAAAATTTCGAAAAAAAAGCAAATTTTGACAAAAAAAACTTAAAAAATGGCAAATTAAACATATTGTGAAAAAAATTCAAAATATTGTGAGAAAACAACAAATTTTGACAAATGATTGTGAGTAAACAGCAAATTTCGTCAAAGGATTGAAAAAAAAGCAAATTTCAAATAATCACAAAAAAAGGTAATTTCGCAGAAAAAAACAAATTTTGCAAATAGATCTTCAATAAAACGGGAAATTACATCGAAAGATCATGACAAAACGACAATTTCATCGAAAGAACTCGAGAAAAACGATAAACTTCTTCGAAACTGTCCAGGTATCATAAAAGACACAAATTTCGTCCAAAGATCTCAAAAGCGCAGAAATTTTGTCTAGGTAATCGAAAAAAAATGTAAATTTCACAAAAAATAGCAAAAAAAAAAAAAAAAAGACAAATTTCTCAAAAAGAACAAAAAACGACATTTTCTCAAAAAAAAAAAAAAAAAAAAAAAAAAAAAATCACGAAAGAAGGATAACTTCAATAAAACGGCAAATTACATCAAAAGATTGCGAGAAAAAAACAACAAATTAAAAAAAAAAGCTTCCATTAATTGCTTGGAGAAAAGATGCAACATTTCTTTGTTCATCAGAAAAAAAAATAACAAAATTTCTCGATCCATCACATGAAAAATAGAAAATTTGTCAATCAGTTCGACAGTTGGTCATGTGGGGTAGAAATTATAAAATTCATTAATCAATCATGGAAAAAAAGTCATTCAGTTATGTAAAAACCCCACAAAAATTATCAATCAGTAGAAGTCCCCACAAAAATCTTGTGATTGATTGAGACATTTCAGAATGTTTTTTGCATGTCCAAATTAAATATATATTTATATATATATATATATATATATATATATATATATATATATTGTAGCTGCAGATTTAAAAAAGTAAGTTATTTATAAGGCATTTTGATCTCTTATTATTTTGTTTATTTTTTGCAAGACCTACGTTTATTTAGTTGAGTAATACGAATTTAGAATTTGCAAAGTTTTGTCTTTTGTTATTTTTTATCAATTTTCAAAATGATAATGCAACAAATGTAAATGCTATAGGCAAAATAGAAATGAAATTTTCATATGATAGAAATGAAGATCACAATAAGGAATTACTTTAGAAAAAAGAAAGATTGAAAACAAAATAAGAAGTGTTACGCAATAGAAAAAACGGTTAAATTATGTCCTTCAGTAAAAACGGGCAAAATCAAAATAAATAATATTATGAAATATAAAATTAAGCATCGACCGAAAAAATACTATCCGAGAAAAGTTTTCGCGAACATCGTAAGGGGGATATTTTACTTCAGTATACTCATGGCAAAGCTTGGCAAAATAGAAATGTATTTTTCATATGACAGAAATGAAGATCACAATAAGGAATTACTTAAAAAAAAAAAAAGATTGAAAACAAAATAAAAAGTGTTATGCAATAGAAGAAACGGTTAAATTATGTCCTTCAATAAAAACGGGCAAAATCAAAATAAATAAACTCGATCGACCCAATGTTACATTGCCATTCAAAAAAAAGTTCTCACTTACCAGGTTATATTGTTGAAATCCTATGTTAAAAATATACTAATTACGATGCGATAAAAAAATCCATACATATATTTAATTGCACATTTTAAAAGCACACAATAGATCCATTGTCCATTGGCTCTGCTACAACAAACAACGAACGCGGGCATACCACGCTAACATTTAGAGACAGTAACTATCTCTTCTCTCATTGGTTCTGTTGTCGGATCTGCGCAAGCAGGAATGCGCAGAGAGCAGTTTGAGTGTGCTGAATAAAAAAGCTTTATATATAAGAAATATTTTTTGCTTTAATATATAAGATTTTTAAAAATCATAATTATTATATCTTTGTAAGAGTAAATAAATTAATGAGGCCAATGGTGATAGTGAGTCTTCTGGCAATGAAAATTTAGATGACACAGATATAACCATTGACAATATTGCTCCAGTACCTATCCCGAATCCATGTAACAATAAAGTTTAACCTAAAAGGCTTTGTTATAGAAAGCTGAAAATAAGTAAATTTTTAAAATTTGTTAGAGCACATTAGAATAATAATGCTGAGAATAAAACCTTATCTTTTCGCAAATATTTATTTAATTTTTTTTTTCTAATATTAGTCCGAGGATCATTGATTGATGAGGATTATCTAAAAGCAGATTTTCCAGCATCGTAAATCCTTTGAATCATTTCTAGATTAGTTAAATGAATATTTTGGGGAAAAAGTTTCATATGAAACCTATTCCGTTCAAACAATTTCAATTCCGTTATATTTCGTTCAAACACAAAACCATCGCACAATAAATGCATCTAAATAGGAAATTATAAAAGTTGCAGGCGTACACATGCTCATGGGAACTTTAAAATATCTCCAAGCAAGCTTGTACTGGCAAAGAGACTTGTCAGTACTTAGAATTGCATCATCTACTATGTCACGTGATCGATTTTTTGAGATTAGAAAATTTCTTCATTTGCAGATAAATCAAATGATGTTTAAGCAGATGTCAAATTATGAAAAGTAAATCTTATCTTGAATGCAGTAAGAATTAAATGTTTGTCCCTGCCCCGGCCAAAACCTTTATCAGTAGATGAACAGAGATCACTAGATCCCATTTGCTGGACGTTGTGGATCTAGACAGTATGTGCCATCAAAACCTAATCCGTTGAAATTAAAAAAATTTGTTTCATCCGCCAGGGATGGCCATGTCCTTGACTGCCATACATATCATGGAAAAGGAATTGTACCAGCTGATGATTCAAAATAATTATGATTAGGTCTAGGTGGAGGCATTGTCAAATTGTTTTTTAAATTTATACCAAAAGACTCTACACGGGTAATTTACTAGGGCAGTTTTTTTACTAGTGTAAAATGTGTCGACTTTTATTGAGGAACCATATCTACCAAACTGGAATGATTATGAACAAAATACTTGGAGGAGCAGATAAAATAATCAAGAATGATCGAGATTTGTAACACGGAGAGTGGGATGAGAGATTAAGGGAAGGAAAGGATAATATGTATACTGAACTGGAAAGATAACAAATGTGTAACTTTGCTTTCGACTTGCATCGATAGCGATCTAATTCTTGAGAGAGCACTTCATGCCAAGGACATGACATGCGGTTCATTGAACGGTAATTACAAAATGCCATTAATGCTGTTATTAGATGGACAAACCTAAATGGGTTTAATTTTTCCCCTGATAAAACTTTTTGCGTACATTTTTGTAAACGACGGAATCTCCATCCAGATGCTGAAATTTTTATCAACAAGACAAAAATTGCTGTTGTTGACAATGCCCGTTTTTTAGGTATTTATTTTGACAAGAAACCAACTTTCAAACCTCATATTTTATACTTGCGGACAAAATGCGCAAAGCAATTGAATTTGCTAAAGGTTTTATCAAATACTAGTTGGGAGCTGACAGAACGTCCCTCTTAAGGATTTACCGCTCCATTATACGTTCAAAGCTTGACTATGGCTGCCCAGTTTATGGTTCAGCCCGTAACACTGTTCTAAATAAATTGCACACTGTACACCACAGTGTACTTCGTATCTGTTCTGGAGCTTTTAGGACCTCTCCAGTTCAGAGCTTATATGTGGAGTGTTTTGAATCATCATTACATAGCATTCGTGAAAGACTCTCTTTTGAGCTGTATTTTTGAATTCTTTCTCATTCAAATCACCCCCTTCATGATCATTTATTAAACACTGACAATGATATGCTCTATCAGCATCGTCCTTTATCCATTCCTTCATTTGGTTTTAGAATACGAAAAATAACATGTGGTACCTCCCTTGAGGGTAGTGAAATTAAATCTAGCTCGCGTTATCACTTACCACCCTGAACTACATCAAATATTACTTGCATCAACCCTTTTGGTGATTTTTATAAAAATAATGCCAGTCCTACAATATTTCAACAATTGTTTGCTTCTCATCGTGTTGATTATGCTGACTATCACGACGTGTATACTGATGGTTCAAAATCACCAAATTCTGTTGGATGTGCCTTTGTTGATAATCAGAATTCGTTTAGTTTTCGTTTACCTTCCTTAATCTCTGTGTATACAGCTGAGCTCATTGCCATTGAAAAGGCTGTCATCCATATTTCTCAGCATCATCATCGTTCTTTCATTATTTATACCGATTCTAAAAGCTCTCTTGATGCACTACATACTTGTTCACAGGAGAATTCTTACATTTCATCAATTTTAGATCTTCTTAATGACCTGACAAATCGTGGGTTTGATATTAAATTTTGTTGGGTACCAGGACATATGGGAATAAATGGCAATGGAAAAGCAGATATGGCAGCGAAACAAGCCTCAACCCTCATTAACTGTAAGATACCTTTCACTGACATCAAAAAGGAAATAAAACATCTAATTATAAGTAAATGAAAAGATTCTTGGGATACAGAACTATGTAATAAATTGCACTCTAAAACCTGTAATATCCATCTGGCCCTCCAATTCATCAAGGAAAAAAGATGTTCTCCTTACTCGTCTCCGCATAGGCCATTCCAGAATCACTCACAGACATCTATTTTTACGAGATCCAGCTCCCATGTGTCCACATTGTTACTTCACGGAACTCGCCATTCATCATATTTTAACAAACTGCCGTGCACTTAGACATCTGTACAGGGATTACTTTAAAGTGCCATCTTCTCATTTAATAGACCTCATTGGAGAAAACCCCAATGAGAATATTTTTATGTTTTTAAAACATGCTGGTTTTTACCATCATATTTAACTTTTTTCTTACTTCTCATTTTTTTCAACAATTTGTTTTAGTTTTCAATGAGTTTTTACCTAATTTTTAATCCGTACTATTAATGGAGCCACGTTAATCTGGATGGGTACCCCAAACAGATAGGTCTGCTTACTTACAGACTCTGTATTTATACTTTTATTTTCTCTACTTTTGTTTGGCGCAGCATGTCCAAAATTCGACTTTGTGCCAGTAAACAAAATAAACCAACCAACCGAATTAAAATTAAATAAAAACAATCAAAAGAGACATGATTCAAGTTTGAAGCAATTATCTTTAATGATTTTTGGGTTATAATAATTTAAATTCGGGCAATTGTGAAAAAACCCACCATGACTAAAAACACATGAGAACCATTGTTTGAAAGCTAGATTTTGAAAACAAACTAAACCGAAAAAAAAAGTTTCCTCTTCTACTTAAGATAAAAACATGATTTAAGCATAATTTTAAGCAGGAAAAAACACACTTTTAATGCAATATTTTTTTTTCTTTTTAAAAGGAAATTTGAAGATTTGTGTCCCGGACCCCCTTAATTAAAACTTTTCTTACCTTAATAATGCACCGATAACTATTTTTAAAAATGATGCATTCTTACAGAAGGAACAGGTCTCGAATGGGTTAAAAAATAGAAAAGTCAGATTTTATCCAGTATAATTTCATTAACATAGAAATGTGGGGTTCTCCCCCCTCCCTCTTCATTGGTGTAAAATTTGTCTTTCGAGTAATATATTGAGTATAATAAAGTAACTTTAATGATAACGATTTTTTGCATAAAAATCTGAAAATACGTGCACTAAGCAAAGTAAATAAAATTATTTAAATATTAAGAATAAAATTTTTCACAAAATATTTTTTTGAGTACCTATTCCTCTAAATGTTCAAATTTTGTTTACCTTTGATATAGGTACAGTCGCCCCCGCATAAACGAATATTGACGGTTCCAGAAAAAATATTCGATTAAACGGGGTATTTGATTAAACGGGGAAGCATATAAATGTAATATTTAATGTGTAATAAAATGACAAAATTATTAAATATAGTATATTTAATTACCAGAGTAAGAAAATCGTTAAAAACTTTAATAGAATAATACAAACTCAAATAAAATCAAAATGACAAGTAAATACGCAATAGTTCAATAACAGTAAACACATGCATTTTGTTTGCATTACATTTAATGCAGATCATGGTTCCAAATTTTGTTATTAGAATTTAATTTACGTACTTTATCCAGTACTACGTACTTATAAAGTACTACGTACCTTATTACGTACTTAAACCACTTTCATCTACTTTCTTAAACGAAAGTAGATGAAAGTGGTTTATGTGAAATTTTAGAGTAAAAAATGGACGATTTTTTTCCCCGAAGATTATCACAATTACCATCTTGAGCCTCTAAGTGAGAACACATTATTATTAAAGAGATACTTCGATCACATTTAAGGATTTGTTCGCTAATGCTAATCCTATAGAAGAAATTTATAAAGATATCTCTATCGCATTTCAATATTTTTAAATGATCTTTTTTGCAATGGATAGCTGAGATCGATCTGTACAAAGGGCGTCGTCGTTTTTAACATTCGATTTTTATTGCTGATGTTTTTAATGAGGATGATTTCAGTTTGGGAACCGGTTTTGAAAATGAAAGTGTCTCCTTTAAAAATAACTGTAAAAAAATCGAAAAGTTTTAAAAAAAATTCCTTTGACAAGCGAAAGTAAACAAAATACAAAATTGATCCAAATTGCTGTCCAATTTATTTCACCATTTTTGAAATTAATTTGAAAAAATGAACAAGGAAGGGAACTCACTTGACCAGTCCATTATACACCTGCCAGGCGAATTCCATGCTGGGAGTTCTGGAAATTTGTTTTCTGCGTAAGAACCGAAAGTGACAAAAATTGAGGAGGAAATTTCAATCGAAACGTGTTTTTCACACCCATTTTTCAAAATGTCTCACTCATTTGTTATTCGATTAAGCGAGGACATTTCGTGAAAACTATTCGGTTAAGCGGGGTAAAATAACATTAGCCCAATGGGATTAAATTCGGTTCCGGAGGATTTTATTCGAATAAGCGGGGTATTCGATTATCCGTTACCCGATTAAGTGGGGAGGACTGTAACATGTCATGCTAAATAATCATAGATTCAATTCTTAGGCACAGATATTTTTATTACTTAGACTATGCAGCCCATATAATTCTAATTAACTTACGAAAGCAAAAATGGATTGTACAATAACAAATCTGATCATGTCAATTTAACAGGTTTAATATAAATAAACGTTCGTACTATCGTGATCATATTTATCTATATTCTAATCAATAGAAAAAAAAAGAGATGAAATAATCCATTTTATAAAGTACATTCCTTCCATGAAAAAAGAAGAAATAATTCATTCTTAAGCTCTTAAAAACTGAAAATTCCTGCACTAAAATTTAAGCAAAGCAAATAAAATTAAGGTAATTTAAATCGTCGAGAATAAAATTTTTATCAGCATACTTGTTTGAGTGCCTATTCATCTAAATGTTCAGTTTAAGTGTTCAATATTATGTTTACCTAGATAGATAACAGGTCATGCTAGTTAATCATCGATTCCATTCCTAGTCACAGATATTTGGACTGCATTTACAATTCTGGACTGTAGTCTAATTAGCTTACGAGAGCAAAAAGCGATCGTACATTGACAAATCAAATCAAATCATGTCAATTTAATAGGATGTAATATAAATAAATGTTCGCATTATCGTGATCATTTTTATCTGTCTTCCAATCAAAAGAAAAAAATAAATGAAATAGCCTATTTCGTTCAACCAGTTATCAACACTACAACCCCTCTTCAACCATCAGATTCAAGGTGTCAAGAGTTGACATACACTGGGGCCCACCCTGCAGGAAGAAAAAACCAAAAGTACCGATAACCGTCTTGGCGACAAGATTCCAATTGCTTCTGCAATTTGAGAACCTGCCCAGACTGTCACACTCAGTGGCTTCTATTCATGAACTGATGCCAGAATAGGTAAGAATAACGGAGAAGAAACGTTCACTTCTTTGCTATTCATATAACGTAAAGAACTTGTTTCATATAGATTAAAAAAAAGATGTACGGAATAATGAGTGCGCTTAAAATATTTTTCATTTTGATTATTAAATTTTTTGCCATTGATGTATTTCAATATGACTCAATTCCTTGTGATGATTTGGCTTTGGTATAATTTCGATTATACAGTTGAGTAAAATACAGAAGTATGGAATAATGATTGCGATTAACATATTTTTTATCTTTATTATGATTTTTTTTCTCCTCATGGTATTGTTGTATTTCAATATGACACAACTACTGATCAATTTCTGACTTTGAAATAATTTTTATCATGTAGTTGAACAAAGTTAATATTCGAAGATCACTAAAAAAAAAAAAAAAAAAAAAAAAAAAAAAAAAAAAATTATGGATTTTTTGCTGTTGTTGTTGCATCAGTTACCTACAAATATATATGTAATAGCATTGAAAAATATTAAAACCTGATTAAAAAATGACTGATAATTTGGATAAAATCCTATTCCTTTTAGCATGTAATAAGTTATGTGAGAAGAAAAAACGGGAAAACTAAACAAAACTCTTATTCCAAATTTAAAAAATAACAAAATAAGAAAGCAGGCGCTTTGAAAATAGTTTAAAACTAAAAATCTCTCTTTATTTATTTATTTTTTAAAATAATAATAATTTTTTGTAAAAACAACTCGTATTTTTTATTTATTTATTGTTTTTTTTTTATATTGTTGTAAATAATTCAAATAATATATATATATATATATATATATATATATAGATATAGATATAGATATTGTTGTAAATAATTCAAATATATATATATATATATATAATTTAAAGGGGTCTTTTGAAAATAGTTTAAAACTGAATATCTCTCTACTTTTTGTGAAAAGAGCTAATTTTTTGTAAAAATAGTGCTTAATTTTTTTTTTTTCGCATTATAAATATAAAATGTTAAAATATTAAGTACGTATGTCTTCAATACTTTAGTTTTATGTGAGATTTGTTTTTTTTTTTTTTTTTTTTTTTTTTTTTGAAACTGAAATTATGAATGGCCCATGAAAGAGAAGTTTGTAGATTACAACAGAAAATTGACTTTATACACAATAAACACATCACCGCGTATTAGTTTACTATACATAATATTTTCTTAGACTTCTTCGTTTGAGATTGTTACTCTGTGGTAACTGTCATTTGAAGGGAAACAATCTGTTTTAACAATAAGGAAAAATTCAGGAAAATATGAAACAGAATTGTAATCCTGACTGAAAATCGTGGATTATCGGGGTCGAACTCAACTCATGCTTGCTTTTCAACAACTGGGTAAGTATGATCACAGGTCGCACAGAGGGTTACGTTTAATATTTCTTTCAAAACAACTTATCCTTCTATTAATAAATCCAAATTACTAATTTATAATTACTAAATTTTACATAGATGGTAGCACCAATAATTTTAATTTAAAAATAATTATAATAGTAAGTTATTTATTTTAATCAAATTATAAATGTTCAACTAAAATAATTATATAAAATCCCAAATTTCAATTTTTTTTAAAATCCGAAATTAAAAAAAAAAATAGCGGAGATATAAATAAAATTTTAAAAGCAAAAATAACTGTCCAAAATTAAATTTAAAATACTGAATCATTAATAAATCACAATAGTTTTTAAAATAGAAAGAAAATTCAATTCCCCCAAAATACCAAATTCCTTTAAATTAAATCCATTTTAATATGAAAATTTCAACTTGCAGCATAAGCGCTCTATCGAAAAACCTTTTTTGAAATATATATATATATTAAAGCGAGACTCTGTACCTGCAAGATATGATTTCTCCAGGAAAAGAGTTTAAATTAAGGCCTCTTTTTTAAGATTTAAATCGCAAAAAAAACGGTTGTTACTGAAAAGAATAATTTAATTAAAATCATAGTTTTGATTTGTCGTGTGACATGGGGTATTCAGCTATAAGTACACAAAATTTGAATAGTCTGATTTATACCGACAGTATGTACGGATTCCGTGACAGGCGGACAGACAGAGGACAGAGGTTTCGTCAGATGAACGAAACTCTAAAAAATGAATGAATTTCAACTCGAAACTCACAAATTTCATCCTAGCTCCTGCACAACACTGGTCTTTCCGTGTAGGTATCAGCTTGTAATCTCCCTGAATATCGGATGCAGATTTCCTTTTTAGCTTTTAAAATCCCAACATTTAATTACAATTTAGAGAAGGGTTTGCTTTTCTTAAGAATAAAATTTAAATCCATTTTGTGTCAAATACACACTCACACTATATATAATGTTTGAATCTAATTGAATGCTTCATTTATAGCGTTTTGTATTCATTCTTAAAACTTTATTAATAATTACTTTATTTAACAATTGTTGTTCCAAATTAAAAAATTATAATGCTTGTATCATGTCTTTATATTCAATTTATAATTTATATTTAAAATAGATGATATTTTGTAATATTCTCTAATGTTAATATACATAAATAATACATTTTCTTTATACGCCTACATTAACTTGTAAGCACTTAATTTCTGAAAGCGCAAAAATTAAAGCAAATGCTTTAATTTTTATGCTAAAACACAATTTTTTTGAATTACAAATATAAAATTTTCAAAAGTTAGGTGGGTTCAACGGCTAATAAAAGGAGGAGATCATAAGGCTGATGACGATCCTCTAAACGAAGAATAATGTAAAAATATATTTTTGAATGAAAAAAAAAATATATATATATACATAATAAGGTTGTCTTCGGAAAAAAAATCACTCTACATTGCAAATTGACATACAAAAAATAATTAAAATATAAATGCTTAAAATTTGCAGATATTACTTTTTAGGAACAAAAATCGAACAACTATTTTCATTTTCTTATACAGTTGGCAAAATAATTATTTGTACACTCTAATATGTTCAATTTTTTACTAAATAAAAACAGATATTTATACACGAATGGTTTTAATAGAGTGTTTTTACTGCGCTTTTTAAATTAACGACAGAAATTTTCGATCTAGGTGTAAAATAAATTTTATAACGGGAAAAGTTTAAAATTTTCTTGCAAAAAAAGTATTTGTACATTTCCACAGCAAGATTCGCACTGTGTTTATAATGTTTGTGGTTCAAAGTTGTAACATAATTTGGTGGTTTTTAATAATTATTAACTTCATACTTTGTTTGTCTGGCATTTAATTTAATTTGCACTTGAAGTATTTGAGAATTGTACTTAAAACTAGAGATGTACCTTTGAACATAAGAAATCATATCTTTGAGCTTAATAAAAATAAAAATCAGACCAAAAAATCAAAAAAGCTATTAAATTACCATTTACAACTATTGGATACATGATGAGAAAGTATGAAAAAATTGGAGGCATCGAAATTCTATGAAAACCAGGACTTCTCAGCAAATTAACAATGAGGGAAAAAAGGAGTGTTGTTAAAACAGCTTTAAAAAATCCTATGGGTTCAGTTCAAAAATTTGCTGGAGACCTTGCGACATCTTCTTACATCAGAGTATTACCTCAAACAATAAGAAATATTCTTCTCAATGCAGATTTAAAAGGAGGAACCTCAAGGTAAAATCCATTCATCAGTGAAACAAATAGTCGAAAATGCATAGAATTCGCTTTCGCATACAGAAGCAAATTATTGGATTTTTGGAAAACAGTATTTTTTTCTGATAAGAGAAAATTCGGAATTTTCTTACCATCAAGCATTCGAAATGTTTACCGTAAAAATAAAATTGTTCTAGATCCAAAACATATACTCCAAACTGTCAAGCATGGTGGGAGGAATATTATGGTTTTGGGGTGTATAACTTCTAATGGAGCAGGACATTTGGAATTAATTGACTTTGGAATGACAGCTTTAACATACATTGATATGTCGCGGTATAATTTATTAAACAGTGCTAAGAAATTACGTGTAGATGAAGCTTTTCACTTTCTGCAGGATAACAACCAAAGCATACTGCTGTGATCACAGCACATGGTTACTCTACAATGCTCGAAGGCGACTGGTAACTCCGCTGCAATCTCTAAACTTGAGTCCAATAGAAAATTTGTGGATGCTATTGGATGCAAAAATCCGAAAAAAAATATGTATCATTGAAAAACAGTTTTAAAGATGCTCTTATTGAATCATGGAATAAAATAAACCAGACCACTACAAAAAAGTTGGTGGAATCTATGTCACACCATCTAGAAGTAGTCATAAACGCTAAAGGAATTTACACAAAACATTATTTTGTATCATTTAACTAAATTTTTATTAATTATAGTACATTAATGTAGTGTACAAATACTTTTTTTGCATTATATTTTTGTATATATGTTTATTTTAATGTAAAAAATCAATTCGTTTTATTTTGTTTTTGCTTTTATATTATTAAAATGCATTACATTAATGTATTATAGTATTTTTTGCTTAAATCTTTTATTTAATTTCATTATAATTTAAAAAAATGAAGTGTACAAATACTTTTTTTGCCAACTGTATATGTGAATACAGCTTCAATTTCAAATAATTGCTCCCTTATAATAATCGTTTTGTGACTTTGAATCGCGAAAATTAAGTGTAAATATAACAGCAAACTTTTTTTTTTTTTTTTTTTTTTTTTTTTTTTTTAAGATCTTGTAATTTGATAAGAAAACAGGAAACTCTCTTTGATTTTTTAGTAGCTTCAAATTTTAGACATTTACGAAATATGCTTGCATTTATGCTTACAATATACCTGCAAATGTAATGAATTTACAAATATGCCGCCAAATTTTGAGCATTTAGGAATGAAAGTGTAATTTTGTCAATATGCCATAAAACAGCAAGTTTAGAAGTGTAGACAAATTTTAAGATATAAGAATTGCTATTACATATGTGACACCCCTTCTCCCCCACAGAGAAACTTAAGTCCTCTCCCCTAGTATTCTAAATTGAAGGATGGATACATCCCTGGGTGAATCATTCTGATATTAGACACAAGGTAAAATTTAATACAGTTTAAAATTTGAAAATGATATTTAAGGAGATTAAATTTATAAATTTTATATTTAAAACTGAACAAAATTTTACCTCAAAAAGAATTTTCATCTAAATTTAAATTAAGATTTTGAGGCATAAATTTTTAAGGATTTGTTTAAAGGTTTAATATTTTTGGCTTTTAATTAAGAGTGATTCTCTTTATTTTTATTGCTGTTTAAAGCGAAGTTTGCTATTTATCAAATTTAGCTCTATCTGCTTGAGATTTTTTAAAATTTCACTTTCTCAATAAATAATTTTATTTTTAAAAGAATTTTTACAAATGCAATTACAAAAAACTTAAACGTGATCTAAAAATTAATAAATTTTCCCACCCCCGAAAACTGTATAATGGATACTGAAGTTTACTGTTTTGTTAGAAAAATATAGTACTATTATTCTTTCCCGATAAAGAATTTTTGCGTACAGATTATATAGTATATTTATAAATTAATATAAATGTCTTAATGAAATAATGTATAAATCTATTTTTATAATATTTTTTAAAGTATTGGACTTGAAGAAAACAATAATGCTTTCCTCATCTTTTTTTCTTATAAATAGTAGATTTTGATATTGAAACAAGTTTTCAAAATATTTCTTAAACTTTTGCACACTACGATTGAATTTTGAATGGTTTACCACGCGAAGGAATGAAGAAAAAAAAAAAAAAAAAAAAAGGCGATAAAAAGACGTTTATAATATACCTGTTTGATCCCCTATTTACTTCATTTGAAATGGCTTGAAAAGTGACAATCAAATCTTGACTTATTTGTCAACAAGTTAAGCGTTTTCTATTATATGAAGTGAAATCTTTTTTCCCAAGGCTGAAAAACCTTACTGAGCTATTCAGTGATGTTTTGTATTAGAATCAACACTGGAGCTATACGATCGTCACCAAGTCAGATGCTGAACAGTCCCTTGAAAGACAACTAAACCCAGTTCCCCCCTCTAGACCTGGGTGATCCTGTCACATCAAACTCAAACGGAACAATGGCTGCACAGATAACTGGCTCATCTAGATTGAATCCCCAGACCCCTCTACCTAAGTCACGTGTCTGTTTTGGGATCACTTTCACAGATATTAGCACTTTATTCTGTCGTGAAAGTCACAGTGACCTAGGGTCAGCTGATTGTCCGATAAGGTCACTCAGGTGATAGGGAAATGAAGTGCCGGACAGACACGAACCGAAAGGTGGATGAACAGATAAAAGCTCTTAGGTAGGTTTGTTAACATGTTGAAGATAGTTGTTCTCATTTTTTCCGTTGAATAAGATAAGCAATATTTGCTTACTCTAGTATACCAAGATTTTACTATTTTCAGACTATTTTTCTTCTTGTGTGTCTTCGAGTTATTCTTCCTCATTTCTCTTTACACCCAAATGAAAACGTCCCATATCATACATATTTTCCATTCAACAAATATATTTTTGAAAATATTTAAACGAATGGCCAATACGAAGTTATGGTCCTTGGTTTTACTATCTAAGAAAAAAAAAAAAATTGTGGCTAAAGGGGATATTTAACTTATGAAAAGACAATTGCTCACTTTTAAAAATAAATAAACATTTTATACAGATAATTCTTAAAACACATTGGTATATTTAGTGACTAAAAAGCTTCTCTTTCACGCTAAAGATCTTTTTGAGCAATTGAAAAGCTATTAATTTTCCTTTCACGTACATGACTCAATGTTATTGTACTCTTCAAGAAGAAAACAATGATTTTTAAATTCTTCACAAATGGAGAAGTGTCAATTTTTCTAGTAGTTTTATATACACCTTGTATAAGTCAATTTTGTGCACAAACATTTGATGAATCGTTTTAGCTTCAATTACTTGAAAAGTATTTGCATAAATAAACGCTATGCACAGTAAAGGTAAAAATTCCTTCATTCATTGTTCTGTACTTGATATACGAGAAAGATTTATTACTACTGCAATAGCAAAAAGAAATCTTCAAAAGAACTTTCGTCAAAATGTACTAAGATCTACCGAAGAAAAAAGTGAGAAATATCCAGATAAAATTGTTATTTCATACTTTGAAATTTATAAATTTGACGATTTTATTAAGTTAGTTAAAAATCTTTCTGAATATTCCCTATTAATCTTTTCTTTAAGTGTGCAAAAAAAGAGAAGAAACAAAAAAGGAAAGAACAGAAAAACATTTCAGAGTTAGTTGAAGGTTTGAAAACATTATTTTCCCACTTTCATTTAAAAATTTTACTTCCAATAGTTTTGCATTATTTAAAAATTTACGTGATCAAATTCTGAAAGATAGTTAAATTATCCCTTGCGTGCATAAAAAATCAGAATTCGTGCACTATTTTCATAGACGTAAATAAATTGTATTATATGCATATTTGAACAACATCAGTATAATTGTATTATTCATCCACTTTTCTGTTATGTTAAAGCAGATTCTAACTCAAATTTAACGGATTATACTTCTGATAGCTATTGTTATCTAATGACGAAGGTATTACAAGCAATAGATAATGAGTTTCTCTAATTACGAATCCCATTGTTTCTTTTTTTATTGCACATTCAGAATTCAGTTCATGGTAACGCATAATATTTTTAAATATATCAGGGATTCACTGGCGACTATTTTTATGCTTTATTTTTACCACCATTTCCAAACAAAATTTTAGTGGTAGGGTGACACCCCCAGTAATTGGCATGCACCAGTGATTGGCACATCCTACAAACATGTCCCAAAATAAGATTTATATCCAGTCTTTTAAAAATGCAAGTCCATATACCAGTTATATGCTCATTTACGTTAAAGATTATAACTTTGATTTATGCTGCTAGATGACAATAGTGCCTAGGAAAGTGAAACAATTATGGCTTGTATGAAATTAGCCATTTTTGTTGCAAATGCTTCTTTTTTGGTTTAAGGAAGGTATGCTTTTCAATTCATTATTATATGATTTATAATATATTTTAAATTTTAATTGACAACAGTTTTGTTTAGTTAAAATGGGTTACTTTAATTGTGTAAAAGTATTTTCGACACAAATATTTGGATTTCTGAATTAATGATAGATGCCAATTAATGGTGCTTCAATTTTGCTAGTTCCAAGTAATTGGCACCTATTCCAATTACAAGGAATTTGAGATTAAACCACTTATTTTGGAACTACTTTTAATGTTATAGACTAATTTTGTTTATCATTTGTTTTTATTTAAAAATATGAAATATTATCAGTAATTGGAATCCATTAAAGCTTCATATGACAATTACTGGGGACAGTATGACAACTACTGGATATTAATATAAGTATATTGTATTGTTTTAAAGTGTTCACATTTCAGACTAATATGCTGATTTCTTACTCTCAAAAACCTGAAATATGGCATCTTTATCTACAGTAAATTCATTTAAAGCGATTAAACCCAACGCAAAATGTAAAGTTTTTTTTAAATATAAACTTGTGCCAATTACTGGATCACAAGGTGTTATACATTGGTGCTCTAGGTGCCAATTACTGGTGATTTCAGCAACTTTTTATAAATATATTTTTATAAAAATACTTTTTCAAATTTTTTTGCTTTTAGTGGGCAAAATAGATGCACAGATATGCATTCTTTGATTTAAAAATATTTCCAACTAAATATCATATTTCTTTGTAATGAAAATTGAAGTAAATATAAAGACAAATTCTTAAAGTGCCAATTACTGGGGATATTACCCTACTTTCCTCTTGCACTGGTGGTAGAAATCTGCTGACGAAGATATTATGGTTGCAAAGAAATTAAGCTTTTGAAATAATGGTAAAAATAAAAAAAATAAAAAAAAATAATTGCTAGTGATTCCCGTATAAAACAGCATTGCGCTTTGTTGTGAACGGTAACCCTGCACATTCAACAATAACAACATTTATTATATTTTTTATTTATTTATTATTTTATTTTTATCAATCTTTGCACATAACCACAAATCATCTATAAATTTGCTGCTCACGGAAATCGTTTGGAAAAATTTTCTTCCGAGTTATCGGTTAGCAGATTAAAAAGTCAATCAATTAATATCCATTATGGAACTGGAATGAGAAGTCCGATGATGCCCAAGAACAGGGAAAAAATAAAAAATTGCCGAAGGGAACATATCGCCTGCAGATGACAGTTTCAAATTCATAGCTATGAAGTTTACAGTTCGTTAAACAATTTATTTTTATTTTTTCTCTAATGTGTCTCATTTAGATTTCTATTCGTTGCAGTATTTATGATGCAATTATCTTTAATTATTTATTAAATGAAAGTCTAAAGAGTTGAGAGCTACTGTGATCTGAACGGAAGTCTTCATCAAATTACTAAGAGCGTTTATAAGTTGCTTAATCAAACCTTTGTTGTTCTATAAAGTAAAAGGTTGCCAAAAATCGATTTTAAGGGGTCATACTCAAGAGGTAAATCGAAATCATTTGTTAAAATTTGTATGCGCCCCATACCTTCAAGTTTACAGCAATAAATACTGCATAAATAAAAGAAATATATAAAGTTATTCTTTATATTTACAAAGTTGTTATGTGTTATAAACTGACGAACTGGAAGTAAAATTTTAACACTTCGTATAAAATTAAAGATAGATTTTAGAAACATTTTGAGAACTAAGAAATAAAGTGACATCATTTAAGAAGAGATCGCCGAATGTAGAAGTTAAAAGCACTAGTTTCCTAAGGAGATAATTTAAATATAAGAATGCATCAAACGCCCATTACGGAGGGTAATTCGGAAAGTGAATGACCAGCGGCCTTAACCCTTTCCGGCACACTGTGACCGGTCTGGGATACCTAATTTTATTTCCAAACTTGCAATTAGCACAAATAATATTTTAGTAAAGTTTTGCTTTTACAATGAAAGCTTAAATTAAGGATTTCAAAATATCTAAAAAATTTGATTGTAAATTCCGGTGTCAGTCGATAATTTCTCATTTTACCAACATATTATACCCGTGCCGGAAAGGGTTAATGAGAGCAAAATATTAATACGGTGGAAATTAGAACATGATTAATCAGCAGAAGTCAATTGATGCGATTGAGGATTATATTGTATGCGGGGAGTAGGGATTTCACACTTTCTCACTGAAGTTAGTATAACTTGAGGCTTAGGACATCCACATTCATGAGTAATTCAAAATTTTGAATGTAATATTGTAAGTATAAACATTGAGCATGAAATTAAAATAATTCAGAAATAGAAGCAGCAAATTCTTTAACTATATCGGCACGAGCGTCTGTAACAGAATTTTTAATCTTTTATCACCGACTTTTTAAAGCAGAAATTTTTGCCTAATTAAGTCGTGAAAATGGTCGGATTAAATAGAACAAAATTTACAACGAAAATTTACTGGTGAGAATAATAAAATATGATAGGAGGAGGGATTCTGACAATGGCTGTTATGGAAAAGACTTCTTATGAAAATGCGCTTTTCTTCATGATAGGAATTTTCAGCATTTCTACTATCTAAATTGTTTTAAGTCAAGAACCGTTAAAGATAATTGTTTCAAACTTGTAATGTGTCTTTTTTAATTGTTTGACTCAGCAAATTTGAAAAAAAAAATTATTTTTGAAAATACGGTTTTTTGAAGTAATGTTGTATCTTTATTTTTACTTTTAATATTTTTATTTTTTTTAAATTAATATTTTTAGAAATGCTAAATCAAAATTAAAGCTTATATATTTTTGTTCATTTAAATGAAAATTAATTTAAATTATACAAATAGTACTTCGAGTTATAACGATTTTAAAATGCTCCCCTTTTTAATCAAATGTTAAATTAAAAATTTTTAACTACCTATGAGAATTTTTATTGTGTGATTTTGTTTACAAATAATATGGGTAATCATCACAAAATTTTTCAAAACTCAATAATAAAAGTTATTTTAAAATGTGTCCTTCTTAAATCAAAGTAAATGTTATCCACATCATATGCTACAGTAAGAATCTTCATGTATACCTCAATAAAGAATAATTTTACACTTATGCTTCAAATAATGCATCATTATTAAAATGCACTGCAAACGATTTTTTCCATTGACCTAATTGTAATGGAAGTCCTTTGGGTGCTCCTGTAAACGATCTATAAATACTATATACTTTATTTTCGCTCTTGAACATATTATAGTGAACTATAATAACATATGGTTATCCGAGTATATTTTACACGAGTTAGAGTACGGAAAGATAGACAACAGGCAGACAAACCGGATTCATAAACACTTTTCAACTACGTTGAAATGTATTACAAATGATACAAAACTTAGTTATTCCTCATTTCTACAAAAATA
The DNA here is from genome assembly GCA_964019185.1 of Maratus speculifer. Classification (NCBI taxonomy): domain Eukaryota; kingdom Metazoa; phylum Arthropoda; class Arachnida; order Araneae; family Salticidae; genus Maratus; species Maratus speculifer. Next base: position 141,322,465 of record OZ025299.1, on the reverse strand, counting down.
ATTGAAAATTGTATTCATCAATGTCCATCATCGATCTAAAAAAAAAAAAAAAAACTCAAATGATGTTAAAAAAAAAAAAAAAAAAAAAAAAAAAAAAAAAAGTAAAATCCTTTCGAGGAAATATATAGTCTGTAAATGACAGTTTCAGATTCATATGAAGTTTACAGTTCGTTAAACAGTCACTTTTTATCTTTTCTTGAATGCGCCTCATTTAGATTTTATAATCGTTACAGTATTTATGATGCAATTATTTTCAATTATTGTAAATCGTAATTCTGACGAGTTAAAGGCTCCTATGTAATCTGAAAAGAAACCATTATCCAATTACCCAGAACGTTTATTAGTTGGTTCAATTAATAAGTTTGTTGCTCTATAAAGTGTTAGAAGGTTACCAAGAATTGATTATAATGAGTCATCCTCAACAAGTGAGTCGAAAGCATTCGTTAAAAACTTGTGTCCTTTTTTAATCACTTTCCTATAATTATTTCTTTGAGAAAGAAAAAGAGCTACATTATATTCCGTCGCTTAATATGATGCGGTGTATAACGCACATCTAAGCTTTTAGACTTCATATTTATGGCTGTTTTATTTTTTGTTATTTTTTAAGGACCTTCAAGAAGAGGAAGAGGTTTTAAGATACTACGGCGACCGATTTATCTAATTTCTCTCTTTTTTTCTTTTTTTTAGGGTTTCCGGGACGCATTTTAAAATAATTTTTAGATATTGAGTTAAAATTTTGAATTTTTGGTGATGGTTAACAATATTATTTGTAAATAAAATCACATGGTAAAATTCCTCATATGTTTTTAAATTTTAAATTAAAAATTTATTTAAAAAATTTGGGTCATTTAAAATCATTATAACTCAAAATATTATTTGCAGAATTTAAATTTTTAAACATTTAAATTAATAGAAATATCTAAATTTTAACTTTGTTTCAGCATTTCTTTATAATTTAATTAAAAAAAATAAATATAAATAAAGAAAAATTTTGAAAAAAAAAATTATGTAACTTTAATTTTAAAAGAATATTCTCAAAAGTAAATATTTTTTCAAATTTGCTGAATCAAAATTAAAGCAAAACAATAAAAAAAGACTTGTTACAAATTTAAAGCATTTATTGTTAACGGTTCTTGAGTAATAATAATTTATATCCGAGAAGTTGTGAAAAAACCTATCACGAAGAAAAAAGCATTATCACAAGAAATCATTTCCATGACAACCATTGCTTGAAAGCTAGATTTTGAAAACAAACCAAAACGAAAATATTAATATTTCAATATGCTAAAAAGCTTGGAAATGTGAATTTTCGCCAACTTTTCATAGTTCGTGATGCATGAATTTTTAAAAAATTGTACCAGTCAATGTTAAAGAATGATCATTTAGAGTTAATTCAAAGAAAAATGTATTTATTTCATTAGTTTTTATTTTCATTGTACTTTGTAATATACTGAACATAAATTTCGTCATTTTTTGGAATATGTTTTAAAAATAATCAATACATATATTATTACTACTTTTGGTTTTACATTATATTTTATAATAGCCTAAGCATAAATTTTCGATTTAGAATGAATAAACATTTTAAATATCAATTATTAATTAATAACTGACTAATTCAAATTTAATAGATAAATCTTATACATTTTTGTTCATCATTAGAATTAGATTGTGCTTCCCCCCCCCCCCCTCCTTTACCCAACATCACACAAATCCCTAATTTAAATGTAACACCAAACCCTAATCTAAAATGTAAAATACAGGATCTTAATGTTACAAAATTTTATACACTTCTTCATATTGTAATAATCAATCATCAGTAAGTGACTGCTGATGACTGATTATTACAATATGAAGAACTGTATACAATTTTGTAAGAGTTTGTATTTTATTCAATTGAAAATTGAATATCTATTGCACTATATGGCCAAAGGTGACCATCCGCTTGCGATTTTTGACATTTTGTTAAATATCTAGAAAAATACACGAGGAATACACACATCCAGAAACTCTAGGTGTGTGAACTAGAGGTCTGCACGGGCCGAAATTTCCAGGCCCGGGCCCGGCCCGAACCAAAGAAATATTGGCCCGACCCGGCCCGGCCCGAAAGTTAAAATTTCGTCCCGAGCCCGGCCCGGCCCGAACGAAAAAAATAATGGCCCGACCCGGCCCGGCCCGAAAGTTAAAATTTCGGCCCGAGCTCGGCCCGGTCTGGAAAAAAGTTTAAAATTCGGCCCGAACCCGGCCCGTCTCGAGTGAATTTCTACAGAACATTGATCTTTAATATTATGGAAGAGTTCTGACCAAAAAAAAAAAATATATTAGTCTTTTTTTTTCCATGTTTATAATCTCCATTTATGCAGAAGTGCCGTAGGCTGCGATATTTATGCTTTTAAATGAATCTTTGTTTGTTGTATGTAAATGTTTCAGTTATCACTAGTATTATTAATCCATATTCCCTGTAATGGAGACAAAAAATCGAAAAAGCGGTATATGGTAAAATTTCCAAAGATGAAATCGCTTTGGAACGAAAAAAAAAATGCATTCCCTTCTTTGCAGATGTAAATGTTTAATATATTTTTTCTCCCGTATTGTTGTATTCATTTTGCATGCATGAACATTTTAAAAGAAACTTTCAGTTTTCAGTTTTAAAAAAAAATTTCGTCATAATCATGCTATTTTTTTTTTTTGTGTGTGTGTGTGTGTTTAATTCTATTTTAAAACGCCTAGTAATCGATGATTCTTTAAAAGGAATAAATTCTAATGTTTAATTGTAGAATGACGGCTTAAAAGTATATGCTTTTTTTGCAGAAATTTTTGAACAAAGCCAAATATTACTGATTCATAAAAAGTCTAGAAAAGGATTTTCATATAGGAAGATTCAATAGGAACTGATTATTTTGGTCCATGAAAACTAGGAAGTAGAGGTCTGCACGGGCCGGGCTCGGGCCGATTTCCAATAATGTCATTCGGGCCGGGCCGGGCCTAGTCACTAATCCTTTCGGGCCGGGCCGGGCCTAATCACTAATCTTTTCGGGCCGGGCTGGGCTCGGGCCTTAATTTTTTTGCTGGAGTATCGGGCCGGGCCTAACTTTTTTTTCCGTACGAAGCCGAGACTGATTCCATTCTTCCTAGTTTTCATGGACCAAAATAATCAATTCCTATTGAATCTTTCTATATGAAAATCCTTTTCTCGACTTTTTATAAATCAGTAATATTTGGCTTTGTCCAAATATTTCTGCAAAAAAAGCATATACTTTTAAGCCGTCATTATTCTACAACTAAACATTTGAATTTATACCTTTTAAAGAATCGTAGATTACTAGGCGTTTTAAAATAGAATTAAACACACACACACACACACACACACACACACACACACACACAAAAAAAAAAAAAAAAAAAAACATGACTATGACGGAATTTTTTTTTAAATTGAAAACTAAAAGTTTCTTTTAAAATGTTCATCAATGCAAAATGAATACAACAATACGGGAGAAAAAAATATATTAAACATTTACATCTGTTAAGAAGGGAATGCATTTTTTTTTCGTTCCAAAGCGATTTCGTCTTTGGAAATTTTACCATATACCACTTTTTCGATTTTTTGTCTCCATTACAGGGAATATGGATTAATAATACTAGTGATAACTGAAACATTTACATACAACAAACAAAGATTCATTTAAAAGCATAAATATCGCAGCCTACGGCACTTCTGCATAAATGGAGATTATAAACATGAAAAAAAAAAAGACTTATGGAAGAGTTCTGACCAAAAAAAATTATATAAGATTAAAGATCAATGTTCTGTAGAAATTAACTCGAGCCGGGCCAGGTTCGAATACCCACTATTATCTTTACCCAGTACTATTATCTTTACCCACTTAAAGTTTGAAAGAAATTCCTCATGTAGTTTTCTAAATATTCAACAAAATGTCTAAAATCGCAAGTGGCCGGTCACCTTGGTCATGTAGTGTATTTGAGGTATGTTAAGTATTAATCAACAACTATATACAGGCTTTCACCTCTGATTGGTAACCTATAATTGGTTCCTAAATGATTAGTCTTAGAAGTAAACTTCAAGATAATACATAAATGATTTGAATGTGGGTTTCTATCATTTTAAAAGATATTTAATTATTCCGTTACTTTTGACAATGTTACTATATTAAAATTGTTATGCAAACTGGTATGCTATTCAGAAAAAAGTTATCTTGCGTAAAAAAAGTAAGATAGAGTTTTTTTTTTTTAAGTTATTTTTATAAACTTAAAGTTACAATACTTTAATTATTTTAATAATTAAAAACGAAAACTTTTATTAATTCATAAAAAAATATTTATAGTTGCGTTGATATCAATAATCTACCTGCCGCCTTACCAGTTTCGAGGACAGAACCTCTCGGCCACTGGTGGGGCCTTCTAGAAGCATTTAAATTCAATTAAATGGTGTTCTTTAGTGTCTCCAACAGGTAAAATCAGGACTGAGGATGATTAAAAAAGGATTATCGCACTTATAAAACCAGCATGAATAAAATAATATAAAGTATAGGATAGGAATAAGAAAAATATTATTATTTAGAATCAACAATTAATTGTGCTTTATTTGTTTTAATAAACATTTAGCAATATTTTTCTTATTTAATTTAAATAAAAAAAATCTATTTTTTAATTTTTTCTTTCAATTAAAATCAAGGTTTCAAAGTACAGTGACGACATTTGATTGTTTCTTCGCCTGAATTTAGCTCGAATGAAATTATTTTGAGTATAATCTCTGATTGGAAAAGTGAACTGAGCATACAATATAAATCGATGCATTTGATATTCAGAAAGATGATTCATCATGTATAATCTAATTTATGCATCAGATATTTCGAAAATTTTTATTGTGAGATTATTTAGTTTCTTACACAATCTTCTGCTGTCTATCCTTACTTGACACAAATCTAACAAAAAATATTTCCTGGGTGATATTTTTATCTTTTCCTAGCAGATTGTTTTTTGAATAACATAAATGGCTGAACCAGGGAACAACCATATTGTTATATCGTTATCAATTTTTGAATTTTGTTAAGTTGAGAGAATTTCTTTTAAGAAAGTATTTAACATTTTGAATATTATATTTTAACACCTAAGAAAACGTATTAATTTTTCATCAGAGATGAATTCTTTGTTGAAAAAATAAATAAATAAATAAAATAAATAAAATCTAAAAATTTTGTAAAATAATTCTAAAATACAATTATGAAAAAATATTTATCAAAGATTTTTTAAAAAATGTTCAAAAATCGTGAAATTTCTAAAATTGTGTAATTACAATTTAGCCATAAGGCACAGTTTCTCTTATAATTTATTGGTTTCTTTGCTCGTGAAACGTTATTTTTGAGCATTAATTTTCAATAATTCACATTTCATAGAGAATTTTATTAAAAAAAATTCATTTATTTTTGAGGTATTTCGAAATTTTTATGCATTTGTATGAATTTGTAGAACATACATCGAAAGTATGGAATACTTATCAACATATGCATTTAAATGGAACTCTGATTTTATTCTATACATTAGTAGTACGAATCAATATTGCGTTAGCTTGCTTGTTAAAAAAAGGGCGTCAAACAGATTTTTATCTGCTGAAATATAAATATGCAGAAGAAAAATACCAAAAATAAAATAAAATGATTATTTCATTTCTTTAAAAATACAATATCGCTCATATAGCTGGATAATTCTTTGTAATTTCCTCCCTATGATGTGAATAAACCTTTTTCGCAATTTTTTAAAGCCATCCTGTTTGCAACGTGATGATGGCACTTTCAAACACGTTTGGAGTTCACGCTTTCTCTTCACGTAAGTTTCCTTTTATCAAAGAAACCATGCATTACATTATCGAAACCTCAATCTTATTACAAACATTATTAATGTTGTATCTACGATGAGCTGAGGGAGGCAGTTTTACTACAGGTATCAAACACACCTGGGGAGCATCCAGACAAAGTTTGAAGAAAAGGTCTAACTAAAATTAAAAAGAAAAAAAAATGAAAAAAAGGAATGGGGAAGGTGTTTTGCTGGCCAATTACACGGCCTAGCCCGCGGTTCGTATCCGGCCTTGAAGTGTCATGCCTACACACTACTATAACGGGCGCATACTTTTCTCAAGAAGGATCGGTTTTGAACCTCTGGTTCTCTAGTAAGAGTTTCCAATCCATCATTTTTCGGCAGTCTAATTCTCACGATTCCTATACCGCCGGCACCCTAACCACAGGTTCGCGCGCACATAGCGTGGATTCTAGGCTTGGCTCCATTATCGCTGGGTTTTCAGGTGGAAAAATGTATTAGATGCTACCAGAATATGAGTGAGCAATATTATTACGAGATACAATATGCATATCAAGCCCACAAAATGTTTCTTTGAACATTTTGGGGGGAAATCCTACATCTCCATAATGGTTGATGAAGAATGAAACAAACAATAGCTATCTTTGATAAGTATGCTGTGCTATGATTCGCGTATCGAAGGTCGGTAAAAGATCGAGCAAGAGGAAATTATGCTGATTTCTAGCATAAATTGAGTGTTATGCATTTGCTATGAAAATAAAAAACAAGAGATGTAGATAAAAAGAGAAACATTTAAAAACAGTGATTCCCATTGTTTTTTCTGGGAATAGATAGTCTAAGCGTCTGTAAAATTGTCCATTTCTTCCACATCTGTAATAAATAAATTTCATTATTTTAAAGGTGAATTTATGTTCACATAGTAAACGCCTAAAAAAGCATTAACATTGACACGCGAACTGACAGTTTATCTTGTAAGAAAAATCAAATTTTATCACAAAGATTTTTTTACATTTTCTTACATATGCAACATTTTTATACATCTTTGTCTGTATATAAGAGCTATGATGTTCTTTGTATGCTTTGTATACCTCAGTTTAAAACAAAAGTATTATATAGTCTCAATTTTTATGCCCTCAAAATTTATTGGAGAAATTCTCGTGCTTGACTCTAATTTTAAAAGCATAGGTGAATTTGCAATTGATTTTAGTACATCTTTTCCAGAACATCTGGAAAATTTTTGGACTTTATGCTCTCTCTGTTACTAACATAATGCACAAGAATTTCTGGATTCTCATTTTTATCAGTTTAACCTCTCCGATCCCTGGGTTTCCAAATGGGGATCGCCATTTAGTCTTATTTTATTAATGATATTCGAACAGAATGACAATTCCGACACGAGAATGACATGTTTCGAGGTCTAAGATTCAAACTAATGCAAACAAAATAAGAATTTTCCTCTGAAGTCAAATGGGAGAAGAAATAATTCAGTAATAATTAATAATACCGCATTAATACTCACTAGCGAAGAAGTTAAAGTTTAAAATAGCCCCTTTTCCCCGTCATAATACTCTTTCTTCTCTGTTAACGTGCTTTCCCTTCTTTATTATACCGCAAATTCATTGCGATGCATAAAAGGATTTTGTTTTTATTGTATAAACTAATTTTAAATTTTTATATGTATATCTAATAATGTATGTTTTTCATATTCATATGCATTATATGGGCCTGCATGAATAATAAATTTACTATATACTCTCATTTCATTCTGTGGCTTTCATTTGGGATTTTATTAATTTTTGAAGGTAGGCAGTAGGTCGCAGTGTGTGGGGGTTAAATATTTTGAATAAAAATTTAGGTCAAATGTTTTCAAGTCGATCATTGTTAGATAACTCCTTAAGGGGGCAGGTCACTCAGCTTCCGTACTCATCTCGTTAATGTAAATTCTATGGGCGTTTAGTGCATTCGTATATTTAAAATATCTCCTCGAGAAATTAATATTTTAAGCTTCTTATTTTTGTATCCACTTCTCAAAAGATGTCTCTGTTTTCTTATTTTTTTTTCTAATGTATATAAATAATTGTCTTACAGTCATTGGTATGAAAATATAAAGAATTCGGAGTAGGAAAGCACATTGATAACCACTGGTGGTATTCATTTTTGGCTTATACAACAATTCACTTCCGGAAAATATGGATCATTAGATCCCCCTATTTCTACTGTTTAATTAAAAAAGGGTTTTTTTTCTTGTGCTTGGAAACTTAAAGTTTTGTTTTATCGGCTCTTGGAATATATTTGTTTTTAGGTAGTTATATTGAACAACAATATACTATTAACCATTTTCACGATTATTTTTCAACATTCATAAAAATCTGATGATGAACTTCCTTAAAAGATCTAAAATTTCTCAGAATGTAACAAAAGTTAAAATTTTTAACAACAGAAAATAGTAAACATCTTTACCTAGTTTCAAAATACGATGCACAAAATATTCTTTAAATGAGACCATAAAACGTATTTAAATCCCAGAAAATAAAACTTTATAAATGTAAAATCATCTGCAAACTCGAACACTATTTGGTAAATTCATGCCCAAGTTTTGAACGCGATATTCCACAGTCGAAGAATTTGTTGTATAAATGGCAACAACGCATGTCATTGAAATTCTATTGAATGAATTCAGAATCGGGACCTAACAGCAAGATTGTACTGGTGAATGTGACCCACTCCATAGCCTTAATCTCCTTCCTCGATTCTGAGTGACATCAATTTCAGTCTCAACTGAGCGCCAATCATTTTCAGCTCCATTTATTTATGGATTTCGAATTACAATCAAGAATCATAGTAAAAAACGACATCATACATAATCTTCCTTCAAGAAGTTTTTAATATCTCTCCCCATTTACAAGTTTTTGAGTTTTAAATTTCATCAGTTATTTTTGGGACACCCAGTAGGTCCTTAAAGCTACGATGGTACATTGTCATGATGTAAGTAACTTTGAGCATTATAGTCTGCGCACGACAGAAGAAACATTGGATCTTCTAGGTAGCGATGCAATTTGGATTTTCGCGCACGACCATTTCTCGAATGTGCCGTGATAATCAGGTATCCGGTAAACATCAACTCTACGACATCGGAGTGAACGGAAAAAGACCTTGAAAGAAAGGGCCTACTGACGACTGACGTGAATCCTTAAGAACCCACACTAGTTACTCAAAAAGACCCGGATGATAATGTTTAGCCTATGGGGCGTTATTTTCAACTATCTCACTCGAACTTTAATATTTTTATATATTTTTTAAATATTTATTACACTTTTGATGATAGGAAACTCGTTGTGTGATCTAACAGTTCTTCTCATTTACAATTGTATCGGGCGGATGGACGTGTACGAGTATGGAAACAACCTCATGAATCCGTGGATTTACATGTTAATAGGGGAAAGTTTAAGCTGGTGGCGTTTTTGAGATTGTATGGGGCGCGTGCAGCTTGGATTATATGGGACCACTGATACGTCTAGAAACCACTCTGCCAGGTGACTCATACTTAAGCATTTTGCCTGATTACTTACACCCATTGCTATCCATTATGCATTCCGACGAACTTAGACAACTTCTAGCAGTACAATACGACATCAAAAATTGTTACCGAGTTGTTCCAGTACTATTCTTCTGCCTTTAGACACTTCCATTGTCCCCTTAACCTCATAATTGAACATTACCACCAGGGGGATAGCTTCTTTAGGTATTCACGGGCTTCACAACCCCGGGCACCTGAGTGATCTTTCTCCTTTCCTTTTCCTCTTACTCCTCTGGTCTTCCTTTCCTCTTTGTTTCACTCTCATTGTGGTTTCCCCTTCGGAGGTGAGGGCAATTCCGCATGAGCCGATGTCATCCTGTATATCGACTCATGGGGAATTGTAAACCACCCACGTGTTGGCCGTGCGTGGCGACCCGTGTCTCTGGAAAGGGGGATCCTGGCAGTTGAGGGAAACCAACACACTGCTTTGGCCTCTGCTTTAGGTACACGGTGGTGCATATTGGTCCCGTATGTAACAGTCGGCTGGTCAGCTGACTTTTGTCACTGGCTTTAGGGATCAAGTGATCGAGCAAATACTAGTCATCTCGTTAAGGGTGGAGGCTGACATAGGTTTGTCTTGTGATCGTATGGGCCCTGGTTAGCACTGGTGCACGAATGTGCATGCCCTTGTTGGGCTCGGTTGTGGGTGGTGCGGCCAGGGTCTGAATTTTATTATTTTTAACATGGATGGAAAAACTTCATTTCCTTCTGTTTTTCTCCCTAGTGGAGAGTAACAAACTGTACAGACTTCTTCCTTCACTCGCTTTTTTATCATTAAACGTACTGATAGCCACTCTGATTGCTCTTTCAAAAAAACTTCACCTTTTCTCATTGCTAAAACATTTCAGTCTGTCTTGGAAGATGGTCATTCTCTCAAAAAACTACAATCTGGGTTGAGGTTTCTGTAGCCAAACAATCGCAACTTCTCTCTAATTGCTCTACAATAGGCACCTTTTCTGTTTCTGTACAAACTCATAAAACTTTAAATACGAGCCGCGGTGTAATATCTGAACCTGACCTTTTATACTTCACCAAAGATGAACTTTTAGAAAATTTAAAAGACCAAAATATCATAGATGTACGCCGTATCACCATCCGTAGAAATCAGCAGATAACTCCCACCAAACACATTATTCTAACTTTCAATAGTCCCATATTGCCAACAAGAATTAAAGCTGGTTATCTAAGCTGTCCAGTCCGGCCATATATATCAAACACTCTCAGATGTTTTAATTGCCAGCGTTACGGCAATACAAACAAAGTTGTCGTGGATCTGTTACCTGCGCACGTTGTGCAGAAGTCGGCCATGACAATAAATCTTGTGAAAAACCCGAACGCTGCGCAAGTTGTAAAGGTGATCATACATCTTATTCTCGCACTTGTCCTAATTGGAAGCGAGAAAAACAAATTCTTACTTTAAAAATTACTCAGAATTTATCTTACACCGATGCCCGTAAAGTTGTTAAATGGCAGAACCCCATCCGTTGGAATTTCCTACTCCAGTATACTCAAGCAGCAGTCAACATTCGTAAGACACATAAGTACCCAAACTGATTCCGGATTTCCACCCAGTAAATCAACCGTAACACAATCAACCAGCACTCTAATTAAGGAATCCCGTGATGTCTGTCTCCCTACTAAAATGACTGGAGATCCACAATTAGAATGTTGGCAACCATCTTCGGAACCAGTTAAGATAATTCATTTAGAAAAACGGCAGCAGAAGTTGTTAGCTCAATCCAAAGAGTCATCCAAACTCAAAACTAATACTATGACGGCTTCATCCACTAAAACTCAAAGTGAGACTAAGGCTGCTACATCACCGTGTAATCTCCAAATGTCTAACCAATCAAAGGCCAAAGCTGCTACTGGTACTAAAATACCAAAAAAATCTGATATGCGGCGAATATATAATCTGAAACAAAAAAATTGTGCTCAATCAGACATAAAGAAATCCTTAACTCCTGCCTCTCCACAGTGGAAAACTGTGGAGAGGAAGAAGAAAAAGTTTAAATTAAATTTAAAAAGTTTGAAATCTGTTTTATAGTATCAGATTTTCGCTGTATTTTAAATATGACATTTACGATTTGCAAGAAAATTCTTACGTTATGTTTAAAAATGAAGCTCATTTTTAGATTCAATGCAAAACAAAATAAAACAAATATATATACAGGGTGTTTCACTACCATACCGACAAACTTTGAAGGGTAATAGTAGACATGAAGTCGAACATTATTAAATAGGAAATCATGCGGCGCAAACGTCTTCTGTAGGAGCTAGGGTTAATTAAAGTTTAAATGCAAAAACTTCAAACGATGATAAAAAACGGAAAAAAGGATCGATTCGTTTGCGGCTTTTGCTAAAGTCATTCTTTATATCACGATTTTCTTAAATTTTTTTTAATGGTTACGTTCAAAAATTCTCGGTAGAAGGCGCTTTAAACTTTAGAATAACGAACAATTAATTTCTATTGATATTTTTTTGTATGGGGTTATAATTATACTAAAGTTTAAACTTTAACTTAAATTTTAAGCAAAAAATTAGAAATATTGGAATCGGGTATCTTGCGAAAATTGAACTGTGAACAATTGAACTGTGGGGGGAGGAGGGTTGGAATTTAAACGCTCATAAATACTGGACAAACTAATAAATTTTTTGCGGTTTGCGTGTCGGTCATTCTCTCGGTAATTATTATATTCAAAATGACGTACAGCTTGGCGTCCTTATTTTTTATTAGAGGGCGTTTCCGACACATCTCCGACATTTCAATGGCATCACTCCTGGGTATTTTATTCCAGATCAACATACTTCCAAGAAATGTTAGGGATACAAAGACAACACGGAATCACATTGGAATGTTACGTTGGAAATGCCTTTTTTTCGAGTTACTGTTAAAGGAAAAAAAGCAACAGAAACAGCAAAGAAAGAGCAGCACGTTAATATGACAGAAAACAGTTTATTTAAAGGTTTTACTAGAAAAGGCGTTCGAAATTAATATTATACAAAAATTACGAAAAATATCGTCAAATATTTGAGAATTTACGTTTCGATAAAAATCAAGTGATTTAGATACGAATTTATTTTCAAAAACGACGAAATACAGCTCAAGGATTGTTGAATCCTCAAAATTGAGAGTTTTATTTTTGACAGTGTGCTGAAAACGCTCCCGTTTTGATAGGCATGCCCGAAAAGTCAAAATAATTGAAATCGTTAGAAATAAAAAACACGTGAATATATATTTTTTCTTCTTTATTCTGCTCATAAGCGGCAATCATTTGATAAAAACTTTATGGCTCCGTTTAAAGTACACTACACTGTAAAAATGGAACTTCAAAACAGAACAGATCCATATTAGCATTACATCCAATTTAAGTTTAAAAGATCATAAAAAAACCAAAATGGAGAAAATCAAGTCCTTCAACTAATTCCATTCCAAAATAGATAACCCTCCAGGGGGATACCTTGTTTAGGTATTCACGGGCTTCACAACCCCGGGGACCTGAGTGATCTTTCTTCTTTTTTTTCCCTCTTACTCCTCTCGTCTTCCTTTCCTCTTTGTTTCACTCTCATTGTGGTTTCCTCTTTGGAGGTGAGGGCAATTCTGCATGAGCCGATATCATCCTGCAAGTTGACTCATAGAGAACTGTAAACCACCCACGTGTTAAACGTGCGTGGCGACCCGTGTCCCTGGAAAGGGGCATCCTGCCAGTTGAGGGAAACCAACACACTGCTTTCGCCTCTGCTTCAGGTAGACGGGAGGTGCATATTGTTCCCGTATGTATCAATCGGCTGGTCAGCTGACTTAAGTCACTGGCTTTAGGGATCAAGTGATCGAGCAAATACTAGTCATCTCGTTAAGGGTGGAGACTGACATGGGTTTGTCTTGTGACCGTATGGGCCCTGGTTAGCACTGGCGCACAAATGTGCATCCCCTTGTTGGGCTCGGTAGTGGGTGGTGCGGCCGGGGTCTCAATTGTTTTTTTTTCTATTATGGATTGAAATATTTCAGTTCCTTCTATCTCTCTCCGTAGTGGAGAGGAACAAATGGTACAGGATACTTTTACAAGTTTCTTTGTAATTAAACGAACTGATAGCCTATCTGATAGCGCTTTTAAGAAAATTTCACTTTTCCTCATAGTGAAAACTTTCCAGTCTATTCTGGGGGACGGCATATCACTAAAAAAAATACAATCTGGAGATCTACTAGCTGAAGTCTCTACACCTAAACAGTCACAGCTAATCTCAAACAGCTTCACAATAGGATCCTTCTCAGTCTCTGTTCAGATACATAAAACCTTTAACACATCTCGTGGTGTAATATCTGAACCAGATCTTTTATATTCCACTAAAGATGAACTTCTAACCAATTTGAAAAAACAAGATATAATAGATGCCCGCCGCATAACTATCCGTAAGAATAGTCAAGTACTACCGTCAAAGCATATCATACTAACTTTCAATAGTCCTAATTTACGAACCAGAATTAAAGCTGGATACCTAAGCTGTCCAGTCCGGCCTTATATTCCTAACCCTCTCCGTTGTTTCAAATGTCAACGTTATGGGCATACTAACACTACCTGTCGTGGCACTGTTACCTGTCCACGTTGTGCAGAAATAGGCCACGACGGTAAAACTTGACGCTGTACTCTGTGTAAACTGCAAGGGTGATCATACATCATACTCTCGCTCCTGTCCAAAAAACTGTCCAAACTTGAAACTGTTACTATTGTACACCAACCTTCTCAGGCACAAAAATCTTCTGCTCAACCCAAAAAGTCAACTGAACTCCAAACTAAAAATAAGGCAACAATATCTAATAGAGAAAATCTTGATCCTTCTGCTTCTAATCTCCCGAAACCTGTTACTAATCAAAATACTAACGCAGTTGCACCTAGTGAAAAAACTCTTGATTGTTCTGCTTTTTATCTACAGAAACCCAATACTGTTCAAAATGTGAAACCGACCCGAAAGGAAGAGAGAGTAAGACTGTCCGAGGTTCCCATCAGTGGCAGACTTTAAAAAAAAACAGCGCAGGTCACACCAGAACCTGTCTACTACAAATTTTAAAGATCCCAAGCTACTACAAAATTACGTGGAAGACTCTATGGAGGAATCTTGCGACTCGAGTACAAAAGAGGATATTGTTTTTGACGAATTCATTCCTAATTAACTTTACATTTTTTAAGTTCTGTGTCCGTAAAAATTGTTTTTTATATGACTTGTGCATCATCCCATGCTTTGTTTTTTTTTAAAACATTTACTGCATTATTTTTACTTTTTTTAATTGCACCTTGTGTTTAACACTTGCCTTATTGATTTTACCTCTTACTTTTTTAATTTTTGTATTCTTTAAAAGGGTGTTTATATATTTATTGTGGATTGTCTATATTTTAACAAATTTTATCGGTAATTTTATGCATTTTAACTAAGGACTATTGACTTTTGATTGGTTTTAATTATGCATTTTATCACTTATTCTTATTTTTCCTATTTTGACTTTGTCTTGGCGCAGCATGTCCCAACAGGGACTTTACGCCATAAAACCCCAATCAACCAACCAAAATAGATAACCTTTATCACCGAAACAGATGATCTACGTATCCAAACTGAATGGTACCGGATTTGGGTAAAAAGAATTACCCATTTTGATTTTGAAGAATGGCAATGCATATGCCACGCCATCTTGAAATTGATGTTTCTTTTGCTCGCTTGCTATTCCAGCCTCGTGTTTGCTACTTTTCACGTACGCGGGAAAATTCACTCAAGTTTTATACAAATATTTCTCACCGGAATTTTCATTTAAAACTGTTTAGTTTATTTACAGAAATTATTTTTGCCCAGCTTATATTTAGCTTTTTTTATAAAAAGTTTTCTGGTTCGAATCAACATCTCTGCATACGATACGGGTCAAAATGATCCGTCGCCGCGGTTCTAGTGTTAATGAATCTTTATTTGAATGTTGAAAATCTAAGAATCTAAGTAATTATTAATGTTTCTACTGTGTATTTCCTGTAAAATATACTATTTATATGATAAAAATCTGAATTTTTTTAGAAATAGTAGAAATTGTGACAGGCCAGAACGGGCCGGGCCCGGACCTGGAAATTCTGGCCCGTGCAGACCTCTAATCTAGCATAAGCAAATCTTATGGGATCAACAGAGAGTCGCTCTTATGCAGTTTGTATTAATATCGCATAATTGATGACATTCCGCCTGATATTATGCATGATATTTTGGAAGGTGTTTTGCCATTAACTGTGAGATTACTTCTCACAAAACTTTACATTGCTGACAAAATTATGTCATTACAAGAGCTTAATGGCAAAATTGCAGATTTTGATTATGGGTATAGTGAAGTGTTCAACAAACCTTCACCAATAAAAACACCTGCAACCAAACCTGAACCAGAATGCTTTCCAAGGGTGGCTACTTGCTTATATAATTCTTATATAATTTTGCTTATATTATAAGCAAAAAACTTGGCAAAATTTGGGACCGTTTTTATAAAAACCTTAATTTCTCTACGAGTATATATGCTATCCGCATAAAAATGAACACAGTTTATTGCCATAAGCCACTCAATCATAATCGGCAGTTTGAACACTTTTGCTACATTAGTTTTCACAGGGTTATTCAAAAGATATTCGTTCTTTTTCAATTTGTTGACGGTCCCCTATTGGGTTTTGAAAAAAAAATCTTCTCGAAAATGTATGAGCTGTACTAATTTGTTTGTACATCTGGAGTTTCAGATTCGTTCCTCAAGTATATTTCAAGATATTTAACAAAACATCTGAAATCGCAAATGTCAAGATTTTTTTTTTTTTTTTTTTTTTTTTTTTTTTTTTTTTTTTTTTTGCGGTGACTGTAGTTAAAATAGGTTTCAGACGCTGCATAAAGTTAGCAGCAAATATTTGGCGATATAGTTAAACTATTCACACAACTACTACTTGCCATTTTTTACTCTTCAATTGTGAAGAAATGTAATAGTAGCAAGAATAAGCTTTTATCAAGGTTGGTATTTTTTTTTCTCACTGTCAAGTCTGTTAGCGTAAATTTTAATATCAAAATAATAATTTTTGCACTTTTGTAATTAAATATTGTTTACTAAATAGTTTCATAAGGTATGTGTATTATTATCTAACTTAGAAATTCTAGTTCATTTCTAATAGTTTTACTTGAAATGTCAAGTCCTTCACTAATCAAGTCCGTTACCATGAAATGTAAGTGATGAAACATAAGCTGCTAAGTAAGTTTACTAAATAGGTTTAGAAGGTATGTAAATTATTATCTAAGTTAGAAAATATACAAGCAAGTTCATTTTAATATTTTTTTTTTTTTTTTACTTTTATTTGAAATGTCAAATCCGTTACTTGTCAAGTCCGTTACCATGAAATGTAAGCAAATGGTGAAAATGGCCCATGTGCTTATATCAATATGCCATCCAATGTTTAGCTTCTAAGTTTTGTAAATAAGAATTATAGTAATTGCCTATTAACTGATTTGCCATATTAATCTTAGAATGCTATTCTTATCCTTTAGATAATGTACAGGGTGAGTCATAAATATCGAAACAATAGGCTATCTCCTCAAATATTGCCCCTAGACCCATACTTCCAATTGCAAAAATTCATAGAAAAAGGTGAAATTTCTGATAAGATAAGTTGCAACTCCATGGGGGGTCTATTTGAAAAAATATGAAAATTAACTTTTTATACGGCCCCCGTAGGTCAAAATTCCCAATTAGGAAATTATTCCTTATCCATTCCTAAATTGAACAAAACAAATTTCATCTCCGTATCTAAAAATCCCATAGAGATATTAAATCCCAAAATCCTCAAAAATTCCTGACTTACACCACTTTTCCCTGCCTCTAAACTGTGCTTTCTTCTCTGTGATTCAACGCTTTTTAGGGAACATTCACAAATTGCAAATTGATAAAAATCGGTTTAAGATAGGGCTTTTTCTTTGGACATAAAATAGCAGCGTATAGTTTTTACGCTAAATTGGTATACCAGACGTCTGCCCGAGTCAAAATATCTAGGTCAAGTCTCAAACCGACCCATAGGGGAAAAGTTCGGCGTGGCCTGAAAAAATGTCAACATCATAACCCGAACCGGTCTGGAAAATAGTTTAAATCATAGTCCGGTTCAGTCGCAAATTTCTACATAGTTTTTGAATTCGGCGTGGGAAAAAAAATGTTTCATATGAAGGAGTTCTGACCAAAAAATTCTTTTATAGCTTTTCGTTTTTTATATTTATACTTTTTATTATTAAAGAAGCGCCAAAGGCTGTAATATATTTATTTTATCAATGAATCTCTATTTATATGTAAATGTTTCACTTATATTTTAATATCGTTAATCCATATCCCATGCGTAGGAGACTCTGAAAAATGTTATACACTAAAACTTTTTAAGACGGAATAACATAGGAAAGAAAAAATACGTTATAGTTTGTTTGTCTGTAGGTTTGTTTGTATGTATGTCGGCCAATTATCTACTCTATGGAACACAGGCCCTAAGGGGTGGGTTGCTCTGCGTGGGGGTCTTTCTAAGGGAACCTAACCCGTATTAACGCAAGGTTCGAAGATAACCCCGGAAAACTCCGAACGGTTAGGCCGACGGTCGCGATTGGGTTCGAACCCAGCACCTACCGTCTACCAGTTTGAGGTCAGAACCTCTCGGCCACTGGTGGGGCCAAACACGTTATAGACAGATGCTCTCCCTAGAAGATGTAATTGGAGCTTATTTTCTTTTCAGGTACTATTGCATTTATTTTGCATGGATCAACATATTTTCCGTTTAAGACAGAATTCCGTCATGGGCAGATTTGTTTTTACTGGTTTTATTGTATTTAATTTTTTTAGCCTCTGAATAATCTATTTAAAAAAATAAATTTTAATGTTTTTTTTTTTCTTTTGTAAAATAAAAGTTTTAAAATCTATATGATTTTCGTAAAAAGATTCGATTGAGCCGAATTATATTTATTTTATGTACGTATTAAGTCAGTCAGAGACAGTGATTTTATTAAGGGTTTTGTCGAAACCGGGTTTGAAAACTTCATCCACAGTGCACCTAAGTTGAAGGAAGTAGGCCCCTTCTTTATGAAAAGTACGCTAGGCCCGGCCTGGCAGGTCTTCCGAAAAAAGTAACATCTCGGTCCTGGCCCTACCTGGGCCCAGAATACAGATTTTTAACATCCTCTGGAGGACTATAAAAAGCCTGAAGTTGTCAGAGGTAAATTTAAAAAGAAAAAAAAAGACTTAATCTGCATCTTAGAAAAAGCATTTTTTAAAATAACTGACGGACATTTAAACAATACACTTCGTTTTTTTGCATAATGAATTTTTTATCCTCTATTTCTTGTCTTTAAATTATTAAATGTTAAGAATTTTTAAAAGAAAAAAGAACTTGAAACACGTCATTTTTGATTTTTTTACATTAGTTTTGTTTCGGCAAATTTGAAAAAATGTTTACTTTTGAAAAAATGTTTGTTTTTGAAAATATGATTTTTTTAAAAGTTATATTATTTTTTCAATAAATATTTTTAATAGTTTTAAAATTAATATAAAAAAAACCCTTGGAACAAAACTAAAATCAGATTTTCATCTTTAATTAATCGGAAAGAAATTGAAATCCGATAAATGATGTTACGAGTTATAACGATTTTTGATTGTCCCATTTAAACCAGTACTAGCCACATGAAACTTTTATAAATTGTATGAGAAATTTTAGAATGTGATTTTCTTAGAAAATTGTAATGCTAACCATCACAAAAAAAGAAAAAAATCAAAATTCTAACTCAAGAAATATATTTTTTACGCGTTTTCTAGAACTGTTAAAGTAACATTGTTTTTTGAATTGCGCGCTTTTCAATTTGTGTCTAATCCCTTAAAACCTGATGAATTTTTTAAACGGCTATAACTTTGCGAATTTTGGAGATATGAAGATGCAACTTTTTGTTTCTTATTCAGGACTGAATAAGGAAAGTTTTCCTAATTGGAATTTTTGTCCTACGGGGGCCTTATAAAAATTTAATTTTCGTAACTTTTCAACTAGACCCCCCATGGAGTCGCAATTTATCTTATCAAAAATTTCACATTTTTTTATGAATTTTTGCAATTGGAAGTATGGGTCTAAGGGCAATATTTAAGGAGATAGCCTATTGTTTCGATATTTATGACTCACCCTGTATATAGTAAATAATTTCTGCCTTCTAATTTAATACCTTTTTATACGATCTTAATAATTACAGCAAGTTTCGATCCAGACAAAATTTGACTTAATTTAGGACCCTTGCACAAAATTCCATTCTATAAAAATAATTTTCATTACATTATTTCTTATTTTGTAAGGTTTTAAAATTTGTAATTTACAGACTCTGCTGCTACAAAGAGCTTCGAAGAAAAAAGAAAATGTCAGTTCAAACTTAATTGTAACATTTTTTTAGCTATACGAAGAATAAATTGTTATTTATTAATTTATTTATACCAAATTTGTCCATTGCAAATACTTTTTTTGTTAAATGCATATCATATAACCTGTAAATACTATGGAATATGTTCATTAGATTTTTTGTGGGGGGTGGGGGGATTTCATTACTTATTCTTTTTTGCTCATCTAAATGTAATTTGATTTTCATCGCTAGTCTTCAAACATATTACTGGCATAAGTCGGGGCATTACTGTCTCTGAATAAGTATTTTAAAGTATGGTAATCTAGGGTTTTTGTCAATAGGAATGTTTACTTTTATTTCACAAAAGCCTTCTGCAGTATTGGCTTTTTCTGCAATTATGCATCCGTGCACATAATTGAACTGTAAGCATTTAAAATACTATCTTACTCTTTTTTAGGCAGGTTTGACAAAACATATCAAGAGGCGGGTTTCCAAACTCAAGATGAATTCCAAGAAAACAAATAAGAATACATCTGGAAACATTTTTGAAGTGGCGCAGATTTACTCGTATAATAAAGATCAGATGGTTTAGAAATGGAAAAAAACAATCCATCTTTATTAAAACTGAAGCAGTTTCTGAATGCCACACGGTCCTTTCGTACGATAGAAGTTAACCAATATCCGGCACTGGAAATCATCGCCCGCTATACAGCATTAAAAAAATCAGACTTGGTATAGTATTAATAATTAAAGCTGTAAAAGAACATTTACATGTCATGTTTTTTTATTTTGTGCGTGTTTTTGTAGCTGCTGTGGGAATTCACACAACTGGAAAATGTACCTGAAGACACTTTAATCCAGAGGTGGGAGCAGTTCATCAGTGCGATGATAAACTATTGAACAGAGCTGAAAATTTTATTCCGGAAGCAGAATCATATGGTATGAGCCATATATAATTTTATTTTTCTACTTTGAAATACTTTTTATATGGATTTTTTTCTGATGAGTTAATTTATTAAGAGCAATCATACTGCCATATTTTTTAATATCAGTGCAGGCAAAGCGGCTTCAAAATCTAATTTTTAGGCTTTCTTTTAAAGGGAAGGGGGAGTAAGACAATTAAAAACATAAGCAGGAGAATATTAGAGGAAAAACATCAAATTAATGTAGAAAATGTTGCAAAAAGAAATTCTTTTCTACCACCCTTGCAAAAGGCTACTCGTGTTTGCTAAGCCCTTCAGAAATCATCGATTTATTTTTTAACAATTGGGGAAGAAAGGGTTGGAGTGAAAAAAAGGTTTATTTTGTTTAATCTGGTTTAGACAGTTTTTTTGTCTTATTAAATTTACATGCATTTTATTGATTTAAAAAGAATTGTTGGATATATAAGTAGCATAACTTCATTTGAAAAAAATTTAAATTAAATAATTACAAGAAATTTATCTAGAAAATTAAAACATTCGTATTTTAATTAACTCGTGAGAACACGCACTTACCCAGGGTGGAAATGGTTTTAACTTTGTCACCAATAAAATCTAATTATAACCGTTATTTTACTTAGGCGGAGAATCCTTACAAATTTTGCGATAAAATAAGTTGAAGATTACTTTTAAAAGATAAGTGGTTACAATTGCAAAAATCATACGCATTCCGGGTCAAAAAGACCCGTCGCGTGTACTCCCGGGTTAAGTTAGTCTTACGTTCAAAGAATAAAATGCTTATAGTGAAACATCGTATTGAAAACTTTCCTGTGAAAAAGTTACTTTTGGAACATGCTTCTTTTCCACGGAAATGCAGAATTCCACTGTTTTCGGAGGTAAATTTTATCATCCCTGGTATCAATGAAAATATGTATTAAAATTTGTAGGCATTTTTATGGGGGGGGAGGTAACAGTAATGGATGAATAACACAAAAATACAAGTACAAAGTTAGCAAATTTCTTCAAAGGATGACAGGAAAAACACATAACGACAAAATATTGCAGAAAAAATACGATTTTCTTCAAAGTATTGCGGGGAAAAAAAAAAGCTATTTTCACCAGAAGATTCGGGGAAAATCAAAGTTTTATGAGAAGGTTGTGAGAGAGAAACATGAATGTGAATTTTGTCGAAAATCGTTGAAAATATGGAAATTTTGTAAATCTTGGGGGGAGGGGATACGTTTTGTTTAATCTTGTTGAAAGTTAGCAGAGTGTACGGAAACTTTGTAAGTTCGTAGAAAATAAGAGAATTTTGTCAAAAGATCACAGGAAATAAGAGTTTTATCGAAGTGGGGGAAATACACAAATTTTGTTGATCTTTGGAGGGAGGGGGGAATGCACTAATTTTGTCGAAAGTTCATGGAAAATACGAGAAGTTTGTCAATCTTCGGGGGGGGGGTGCACTAATTTTGTTAAACAATCGCAGAAAATACGAGAAATTTGTCGATGTCTTGGGAGGTAAAATATGAGAGTCCTGTTGATCTTTGGGATGGAAAATACGGTTATTTTTTCAATCTTCGGGAGGAAATTACACTAATTTTGTCAAACGATCGCAAGAAATCCCAAAATTCTGTCAATCTTTGGGCGGGGAAATACTTTAATTTTGTCGAAGGTTTGCAGAAAGTGTACGAGAATTTTTTCGAAAGTTTGCAGAAAATACATGAATTTTTTCGAAAGTTTGCAGGAAGTAATGAGAATTTTGTTGAACATTTGGAAAAATACGAGAATTTTGTCAATCTTCGGGAGGAGAAATGCATTAAATTTTGTCGAAAGTTTGCAAAATTACGAGAATTTTATCGAACGTTCGCAAAAATTACAAGAATTTTGTCGAAGTCTTGGTGTAAAGAAATTTGCAAATTTTGTTGATCTTCGGAGGAAAATACTTTTAGTCGATTTTTGGGAGGGAAATACATTTTTTCATAAATTCGTGCAAAATTTAAGAATTTTGTCAAAAGATCATGGAAAATATGCTAATTTTGATCATTTGAAAAAAAAAAAAAAAAAAATACCAGAGATTGTCAAACGCTTGTGGAAAAATGGGAGAATTTTGTCAAAAGATTACAAAAAATATGAGAATTTTGTTGAAAGATTGTAGAAAATACAAGAACTTTGTCAAGAGATCGCGGAATATACGCAATTGAGTCTGTATTTTGATTTTAATTCATAAAGATAATCCAATCAATAAAAATTTTCTTTTACAGCATCTTCAAACTCTTCCTCAAGATCATTGTACTATGCTATTTACAGCTCTAAAAAAATTTTTGCTAAATATTGAATAATATTAATCTATTTTAATAAATTTATATGCTTCAAGCTTTCCCTTTATTCTCCCCCCCCAGGGGGTAAAATTACCCCATTACCTTCTTTAGGTATTCACGGGCTTCACAACCCCGGGCCACCTGAGTGATCTTTCTCCTTTCCTTTTCCTCTTACTCCTCTGGTCTTCCTTTCCCCTTTGTTTCACTCTCATTGTGGTTTCCTCTTCGGAGGTGAGGGCAATTCTGCATGAGCCGATACATCCTGTGTATCGACTCATGGAGAATTGTAAACCACCCACGTGTTGGCCGTGCGTGGCGACCCGTGTCCCTGGAAAGGGGGATCCTGGCAGTTGAGGGAAACCAACACACTGCTTTGGCCTCTGTTTCAGGTAGACGGGAGGTGCATTTGGTCCCGTATGCATCAATCGGCTGGTCAGCTGGCTTTTGTCACTGGCTTTAGGGATCAAGTGATCGAGCAACTACTAGTCATCTCGTTAAGGGTGGAGACTGACATAGGTAGGGGTGCAAAAATCTAGGCGCCAGCATGCAGTTTCTCACCACAAAATTTATTTCGTTTTTCTTCGTCTAATATTTCGTGTAAAATTCCTGCTAAAATGCTATTAAATTTTGAGCGAAAAAAACTTTAAAATTTTAGTGGTGAGAGACTACCCTCTGGCGCCTAGATTTTTGCACCCCTGGACATAGGGTTGTCTTGTGACCGTATGGGCCCTGGTTAGCACTGGTGCACGAATGTGCATCCCCTTGTAGGGCTCGGGAGAGGGTGGTGCGGCCGGGGTCTGAATTTTATTATTTTTTAAATATGGATGGAATCATTTCTTTTCCTTCTACTTCTCTCCCTAGTGGAGAGCAACAAACTGCACTGTCTTCTTCATTTACTCGCTTTTTCATTGTAAAACGTACTGATAGCAACTCTGATTGCTCGTTTAAAAAAACTTCCCCATTTCTGATAGCAAAAACTTTCCAGTCTGTTTTGGGAGATGGTCATTCTCTGAAAAAATTACAATCTGGCGATTTGCTGGTTGAGGTTTCTACAACAAAACAATCACAATTTCTCTCAAATTGCACTACAATAGGCACCTTTTCTGTTTCCGTACAAGTACATAGAACTTTAAATACAAGCCGCGGAGTAATATCTGAACCTGATCTTTTATATTCCACCAAAGATGAACTTTTAGAAAATTTAAAAGACCAAAATATCATAGATGTACGCCGTATCACCATCCGTAAAAATGAGAAGATAATTCCCACTAAACATATTATTCTAACTTTCAATAGCACTACTTTACCATCTAGAATTAAAGCAGGATATCTAAGCTGTCGAGTCCGACCATACATACCTAACCCCGTTCGTTGCTTTAAATGCCAGCGTTACGGGCATACTAAAACAAACTGTCGTGGATCTCTCACCTGTGCACGTTGTGCAGAGGTCGGCCATGACAATACCTCATGTGAAAAATCCGAATGCTGCGTTAATTGTAAAGGAAATCATACAGCATATTCCCGCAAGTGCCCTAACTGGAACCGTAAAAAAGAAATAGTTACCATAAAAATCACTCAGAATTTGTCCTATCCTGATGCCCGTAAACTTGTTGAAAATAGAACCCCATCTGTCGGAATTACCTACTCCAGCTTACTCAAGAAGCAATTAACATCCGTAAGACACATGGCTACACAAACTGATGTTTCTTATCCACGCGATAAATTTACCGTAACACAATCGACCAGCACACCTTCTTCTGAACCAGCAAAAATAAATGACATAGAGAAGAATCTTCAGATATTAACAGCTCTATCTAATAAGTTATCTCAATCCCAAACAAAAACAAAAGCTACCACGAATACCACCATGCCACAGAAACCTGATATCCCCAGAAAACAGAATCTAAAAAACCCCCCAGTACAAACGACTAAAAAGAAAACCTCAACTCCAGTCTCTCCACAATGGAAGACTGTGGGGAAGGGGAGGCAAAAATCTGGCATCAGCTCAGTAATCAAAAACATTAAAGATCCCAAACAACTGAAGCATTACACGGATGAGGCTATGGATGCCGAGTTATACCGCGATGACTCGGATGATGATGAAAATATTATATTCGAAGAATCTGTGCCTGACTAAAACTATAAAATTAACCCATTCATGACTAATATTATATCGTGGAACTGCCGTGGCTATCGCAACAAGTATGATGAAATCCGTGATATTCTGTCAGACCATCAACCACTCTGCTTGGCTCTTCAGGAAACTAATTTAAAACCAAACGATATTGCGAAACTGCGCAATTATACAACCTACAGAAAAGACTTTACTGGTAGTGACAGGGCCACAGGTGGAGTGGCTCTATTTATATCACGTAATTTGCCCCATTCGAATATAAATTTAAATACTAACAAACAAGCAGTTGCAGTCCGTGCACATATTAACAGACTTATAACTATCTGTACCATTTACTTACCACCTAATCAATCTATTCAATCAGCAAATATTGATCATCTCCTACATCAACTCCCTACTCCTTACATTATTCTGGGAGACTTTAACGCCCACAGTCAACTGTGGGGTAACCAAAACTCAAATCAACATGGTGATATCATAGAAAAAATGATATATGACAATGGCTGACCTGCTAAATAATGGTGATCATACATATTTTCATGAACCCACACGCACCTTTCATGCAATAGACCTCATCATTTGTTCGCCTTCAATATATCCTTATTGGAATTTCTGGGTGTCAAATGATCTACACGGCAGTGACCACTTTCCCATTGTTATTACTTTGACCACTCCTTGTGGAGATTTTAATAATCATACCAAAAGATATGTTTATGACAGAGCCAACTGGCCAACTTTTACTACTCTTGCAAACATTACAAATAGCATGATAGAGGATAATATTGACAAAGCACTCGATAATATAACTCAATGTATTATCGGTGCTGCTGATGCTAACATACCTAAAACCTCATCTACTAATAAAAACAGAAAACCATGGTGGAACAGCGAATGCCAAAAAGCTAAGAAAAAACAACAAAAGGCTTGGGGTCTCTTTCGTAGGTACCCAAACCATAATAACTATATAGCATTTAAAAAAGCAAAGGCAGAGGCTAGACGTATAAGACGCAAAAGCCAGCGTGAATCCTGGATTAAGTATGTTTCAAGCATTAACTCTAACACATCCAGTAAAGAGCTTTGGAAAAAGGTGAAAAAAAGCATGGGTCTGTATTCTGAAAATCATGTTTCAATTTTAAAACATAACGGTCAAACCATCACTTCCCCTAAGAACATAGCTGAAACAATAGGGCAAACCCTAGCATCTATTTCAAAATCAGACACATATCCGGAACCTTTTTTATCTTATAAAAGACAAACTGAAATGATCAGAATTAATTTTAATACTCATAATTCTTTTTCATACAACCAACCTTTCATTTTATCAGAGCTTCTAAAGTGTTTGCAGGACAGTCACCTGTCTGCTCCGGGCCCCGATGGCATCACCTACAGCATGCTTAAACACCTCTCCACATCCTCTCTAAAAAATCTGCCTTCTTTTTTTAACAGGATATGGACAGAACAGCTTTTTCCCAAAGACTGGTGCAAAGCCATCGTTATCCCTTTTCCTAAACCGGGTAAAGATGCCAGCAATCCTAATAATTACAGACCAATCGCACTTTCTAGCTGCCTTTGCAAACTCCTTGAAAAAATGGTCAATTGCCGCCTCATTTATGTTTTAGAAACTAACAATTATCTTGCCGCTTTTCAGAGTGGTTTCCGACGTGGTAGGTGTACTATTGATAATCTTATCCATCTTGAACACTACATTAGGACAACTTTTCTTAAACGCAGCCATTTGGTGTCAGTATTTTTTGACATGGGTAAAGCCTATGACAGAACATGGCGTTATGGGATCCTTCGTGACCTTTTTAACTTGAACTTTCGAGGTAACCTCCCTATTTTTATTAAAAACTTCCTTGCGGTGCGACTGTTCCAAGTTCGCATTGGAGGAACGCTTTCTAATTATTATGTACAAGAAGAGGGTGTACCACAGGGCAGTGTCCTGAGTGTCACCCTCTTTGCTATTAAAATAAACGGCATACTTAGTCAACTACCCCCTTCTGTGAAGGGAGATTTATATGTTGACGACTTTCGCATCATGTGTATGGGACAGGATATTCGTTTTATTGAGAGACAGTTGCAAATTGCCATCACTCGCATTCTAAATTGGACAAATAGAAATGGGTTTATTATATCCCAGGACAAAACTTCTTGTGTGCATTTCTGTAAACGTAGAGGTCTGCATCCTGATCCAGAAATTTTTATCAATTCAACGCAAATTCCAGTTGTAGACAGTATTCGTTATCTTGGCCTGTACGTTGACAATAAACTAACTTTTTTGCCACACATTCTATATTTGCGGACAAAATGTGAAAAATCACTAAATTTACTCAAAGTACTATCGAACACTTCCTGGGGAGCTGATCGCACTTCACTTCTCAAAATACACTGTCAGAAAAATACTTCAATATACACTAAGTTATCCTCATTTTTTCACAAATAATTTCCGTACTCCCAGAAAACGTATTTGATCTGTGAATTCATTCCGAGCGTCGAAAAATGAGGGAGAGATTCTGTTTATTTCTAGCACGCATGCGTATTGGGTCTGCGAATTCATTCCGAGCGTCAAAAAATGAGGGAGAGATTCTGTTTATTTCTAGCACGCATGCGTATTGCGTCTGTTAGTAATAAATTTGAATTTATTTTTAAAATGAAAAACAAAATAAACAAATTATAATGTCTAATTTAGTTTTAAAAAGACAAAAATGTTTTCGAATTTAAAAATAAATAACAATTACTTTCTTTATTCATTCAAAAGTTCTCACAATTTGTTATCCAAAGTTGGATAAGTTGAATATACTAAGTTATTTATATAATAAATATTCACATTTAAAATATACTTTAAGTGAACACATTTAAAAGATATTTTAATTAAAAAATAAAATGAAAAAAAATTATATTATTAAAAAAAATCTTATCGAATAAAAATATAATACCCAAACTTTTTCTTTAGCAATCTACGTAATATATTTAAAATTTACATTTTTATAGTATATTAATACTAAACGTAAAAAAAAAAACAGCCACAGTTTCATGAAAGATGAAATCTTTCCGAAAATAACTTCAAAATTAAAAACTTTGTAACGAAATAGACCAATCACACCCATATGAAATGAATGGTTCTACTTTAAAGCACTTCATTAATGAACAACGGTAGCGCCGAGGTAGCGCGTTCGTCTGCCAATGCTGGGATCGTGAGTTCGATCCTCAGCCGTGCCGGATTGATATTTTCAAGAATTTTTTTCAAATGACGGATATTTTACCTCTTTTGACGGAGAAAAAAATAAACGGATAATCGTCAATATACAGACAATTACTGGCAGCAGTGCTGCCAGTACTTTTTCTGTAAAAAGACGGAAGTTTTTTTGAGAGTGTATATCGTGCTGTCATCCGCTCTAAAATTGACTATGCCTGCCAGATTTATGGTTCTGCACGTATGTCTGTTCTTAAAAAACTTGACACTGTGCACCATAGCGCACTTCGTGTTTGCTCTGGTGCATTTCGTACCTCTCCAGTTTTAAGCTTATATGTTGACTGTAATGAACTAGCATTACACCATACTCGAGAAAAACTTTCATTAGAATTTTTTTACCGTGTTCTGTCGCATCCTGAGCATCCACTTCGCACTTACATTTTAAATACTGACTATGATATTCTTTATCAGCACCGACCCTCTTGCATACCATCGTTTGGGGTAAGAATGCGAAATCTTATAGACAATAGCCCTATGAATAATATCGAGGTAAGTTCAAATCCATTGCATCTACTCCCACCTTGGAAACCACCTAAAATTGCCATTCTCCACCCTTTTAAAGATTATGAAAAAAAGAATTTGGCACCTGCAGTCTTTCAAAAGCTGTTTGCTGCACACCGTGCTAATTTTAATAATTATACAGACGTATATACAGATGGTTCTAAGAGTGGTGATATCGTGGGATGTGGAGTATTTTGTAATGACACTAGCTGGAGCTACCGGCTGCATTCTTCAACCTCTGTATTTACAGCTGAATCGATGGCAATTGAGAAAGCTATGCAGTTATTATCTCATCAACAAGGCACAGACTTCATTATTTATACTGATTCCAAAAGGTCTATTGATGCTATAAAAACTTTAAAAAGACACCCTTTTGTTTCTGCTATCCTGGAGATTTACAATAATTTAACAAGACATAGCTATAAAATATTCTTTTGCTGGGTACCTGGGCACATGGGTATCCCAGGAAATGAAAAAGCAGATGAGGCAGCAAAACTGGCTCTTAATACCTTAAACCATACAATTCCATTCTCAGACGTTAAACTACTCATAAAATCCTTTATTCATACAATTTGGCAAGAAGGTTGGGATCTGGAATATAACAATAAATTGCACCATATCAAACCAACAATCGCCACTTGGCCTCCTAATTATCCAAGAAAGAAAGATGTCCTTTTGACTCGTCTGAGAATTGGACATTCTAGAATAACTCATAAACATCTTTTATTCCGGGAAGATACACCTATGTGTCCACATTGTCATTTTGATTACCTGACTATTCATCATCTTTTAACTGACTGTCCTGGCCTTCGGCACTTGTACAGACTGTATTTTAATTCATCATCACCAATCTTGACAAACTTCATCGGGGAAACACCTCATGGGGCACTCTTCATCTTTTTAAAACGTATTGGACTATACTTTGATATATAATTTTTTACTACTGACCAGTTTTATAACTCGACTTGTTTTGCTTTTTTTAGACATCTGGAAGAGTAATAATTAATTCTTTTTAATTTTGTACTTTTACATGACTCTGTCTGGATGGGAACCCATCCAGACAGGTTTGTTTTAATCTGTTTTTGTATTATTATTCTTTGTCTTGGCGCAGCATGTCCCTCAAGGGATTTTGTGCCACTAAAATTCATACAACCAACCAACCAACCATCCCTTTATACTCCTAGAGCCGACCGCACAAAACCCTATGTCATCAAGCACAAAAAAAAAACTTTTATTTTATGGAAGAATAGTAATAAGTGGAATCTAATGATCCATGTCTGCCGGAAGTAGTGCATAAGTCAAAAATTGATACCACTAATAATTGACTCGTAGGTTTACCATTGTTTGCCGTACAATCAAAAGTTTGAAGGCATGGAAAACTGGGGGCAGCAAAACACAATGCTGATCCTGCCGATTGAACCACTAGTAGTATTAATGTTTGGCTTATGCACCACTTTGCTTCCGGCAGACATGGACCATTAAATTCTATTACTGCTCTTCCATAAAATAAAGGATTTTTTCTTGTGCTCGATGACATAAGATTTTGTGCTGTCGGCTCTTGGCCTATTAGAGCCCTAGATATGTTCATATACAGATGCTAATTTTCATGCTAGACACATATAAAGATGAATCTTCGGTACCTAATTTTTGAAATAAAGTATTAAAAATGTAAATTATTCAATTATTAATTCAATAGTTAAAATTCTTAAATTATTTTTTTAAAAAAAGAGAGAAAATGTCATTGGATTTCTGCTTAAAAAAATAGTTTCTACGAAATAAACAAATTTGTTAAAACCGCTTGGTTTAAGCCATACCAAGCCTGGTTACAGATAACTTTGATTTAGCTCCATATACAAAAGATATGGTGCATTAAGTGCTCTTTAAATATTGCATGATACCATGCAATATACCTGGAATGAATTCTAAAACTGTTATGACATAGTTTATTATTATTATTATTATTTTTATTATTATTATTATTATTTTAACAAATGTATTTAAATTTTCTCATTTTGATGTAATTGAATTTTTTTCACATTGTGTTGAGTAGGTATCTGACTAAATTAAATGTTATAAAAAAATTCACTTTTTTATGTTGCAGAAGGATTAACACTTGAAATTTTACTAAAATTACCCACAATTGTACCGTCTGGGAGGAGGACAAATGATATGAATAGATACATTTTGCAGAAATTTAAGGTATAACATGTCATGTGTATATATACAGTTCTCATTTTGTTTTCTTTTCATTTTCATAGTGTTGTATTGAAACTATAATTTTTAGGCCTAATGTCGACAATTATTTGAGGGAATAAGATATCTTTGCTATGGATTATACTAAGGATACGAGATATGGAAATGCAGCCCCAATTTTAAAATTTCTCATATTTTAGCCCTACTAAGCTGTCACATACTTGGAACTATCTGATAAATATTTATTAATTTTTCAAAGATGGCACAAAAACATTTTTTAAACTGTAGTGATTTCTACAATATATATTATTTTGGGTGTGGGTTTTTGATAAAGTCCTCTAGAAATTTTATCAATAAAATAAATATATAAATAAAAGTGCAGGCTGCATGAATTCAGGGGGTAAAAGAGTGGAGCCACGAGGGGGAGGAGGAGGATTTTAAAAGTTTTTTTGGACCTACCATGTAGTATAACATCATGATACCCTCGTATTACTCTTTCATATTACGACTTTCTTTCCCCCCTTCCCAATTGAGCTTCCACGACAGAGGGCAATTTTCAAATCTTTTTGTGTTTTTACCAATTTAGATCGAATTTTTTTATGGAAGCTCTCCAGTATTGAAATTTAATATAGCAGGAAGTTGTATTCAGACTTGTGTCATTTACTCTCATGCACATCCGGTGTACTTCCTCCATTTTGCCCCCTGGGAGAGGCGGCAGTTTTCTAAAGTTTGCTGAGGCTCCTCATGTAAAATATTGTTGGAAAAGCCTGTGATCATTTATGTTATGCACCTCTCACTGCCTTCCCCCACACTCTGCCCCATAGGAGACACTTATAAATTTAGATGAGACTCCTCATGTAACATTGTTGGGAAGGTCTGAAGGCTTGTGATTATTTAAGTGTTATGCACCTCCTGTTGCCCTCCTCCACACTTTGCTGTCACTTTTTAAAATTTTGCCGATTCCCCTCGTGATATATTCTTTGAAATCCCTGTGTCCACTTTATATTATGCAGCTCCTATTTCCCCTTTCCCCCAAAGATTCCAGCCAGAGGTTCGAGATTTTATTTTGTTTATGGGTGATTCTACGATAAGAGGTTCAAAAACATAGAGAATTGGGCCAAAAAGAAAAGTTTGAGTTTGATCAAAAACCTTTAAATTATGATTTTTGTCCCGTTTATTTACTTTTTCATATAAGGGCAAGTCACTTTATACATATTTTGTAACTTGTTCTGGTCAGTGACTCGCTCCCTTGGCAGTTATCTTGCCAGGAGAAATACGGCAGGGGAGAGACATTTTCATGTAAATTCAAATTTTTTAACTGACTGAATTAGTTTTTGTGTTAATTGTGTATTTCACTTTAATTATTACCGTATTGTTTAATTAGGGCAGAAAATGCAATTGAATTAAATGAATATTATAAGTTTTATGACTTACCAGGGGAGATACACGATCACCGTGCAAAGCCACTACACTGCACGGTCGCGTCGCAACAACTAAAAATGTCGACGCTTAAATGACTTGCGCGTTTAGTATTGCTAACTTCAAGCCAATAGATGTCCTTAAGCACTACTTCCAATATAGCATCCTTGAATTTATATTTGTTTCAGCGGAACGAAATTTGACAGGGTAGAGACACAAAAAAAGCGGGACAAAAGTTAATTTTAAAAATTTAACAAAAATATTTTATTTTTTATTTTATAATACGTAAGTATAATTACTTAAATTCCAATTAAACATACTTTAGCTAAGCATCTGACGGAAAAGATATATGTATTGTTTGAAAGTTAAATAGAAACCGGCAAGGGGACATGCCAGGGGAGATACTTTTTTAGACTGTAAGAAAATTCAGAAAAATGTGTTTTAATTAGGCATTCAATCGTGATGTTATTTAATAAAGTATATTAAGATGATGCGATTCATTGCAAAAAATAGCAACATATAGAATAAAAAATCTGTTTTAAACGGATTGCCGTACAAATTACCTCTTATCGTAGAATCACCCTTATAAGATTTTGCAGTATGTGCACACCACATTTCCTATATGATACCTTTTGTAATGGAGACCCAGTTAGAGATTTCATGTTGCAAGATTGTGTATAAATTAGAGACCATGGTTTAAGAAAAGGCTAGTGAATCTGACTAAATTTTTATAAGGCTGCCTTCCAGTTAACGTTCAGAAACTCTTGATATTTGAATTGGGTATGGTATAAAAGCAATTAAAAACTGGAGTCATAGAAAAAAATTTTAAACAATTGAAATTATGTTAAGTATTTTGAATGATTTTCTTCAAGAAAATTTTCCAATATAACTTTTTTTGAAAAAGAATTTTTTTCAAAATACTGTTTACTGAAAAGTCCCATTAATCATTTTGTTGTTGTGCTGTTTTTGTCCTATTAAATGCGCATAGTGACTAGTAATTTAATGTCAAAACAGTTTCTAATTATATTATTGTTACAGGATGATACGTCTGTGGATGCTGTTGTCCCTCCAAAAACAGACCCTCCAAGATTAATTGCCATTGGTGATGTAAAGAAAGATGTCACACTATTTTCTTTTGTTGATGGTGTGGCAATTTTCACCGAAAAATGTACTATGAAAGCTTTCTTGAAATTGATTGCAACCTACTGGGTTTTCAATATTGATTTCATTTAAGAATCCAGGCCTGCTTTTTTTATTGATAACAGCTATTTTAAAAGATGAGATGCCAAAGGCACGCACATCAGAGAGCAATGCAGTGCACTGCTTCCTAAAACAATTAGATTTGTAATAATTGATAACAATAATGTAATATTTTATACTGATGTATTTTGTAATGTTAATTATTTTTCATAATAAATGTTATTTTTTAGTTTAAATGTTTTATGTTTTCTTTCCTTAAACTCAACAAGTAAAAATCTGGTAACTAAATACATTCATATTCATTACTATACAATCTTAAAGAATTTGAATTTCTAATGATTGTTAATCTATGTATAGGTGAGATTAAATTAATAGGCATATTTACCAAGTTGGATATTTTAATTAAATCTTAATGCTAGATCACATTACGTAAAAAAAAAAAAAAAAAAAAAAAAAAAAAAAAAAAAAAAAAAAAATGCAATTTTTCCCCCCTAAACAATGATTTATACTTACTGGTATAACTAAATTTGCGAAATGTCTAAATGTCTACGAATTTGCCCAAAGCATTTTTAAGCAATCTTGCCAATTATTATAAAATTAAATACACTTTGAGATCACTTTTAATAAGTATTATAGCTTTGTCATAGAAATACATTACAATTATTGTACATAATCATTTTATATATCCAGATGGGAAGCCCCCCATCCGGATATTTTGTTGTTGTCTTTTTTTCCTCATTTTTACAATTTTGTCTTTGGTTTGGCGCAGCATGTCCCTCAAGGGATTTTGTGCCATTAAAACCTATACAACCAACCAACCAACCATAATCATTTTATTAACAATAAAAATGAAATCTAATGATAATATGTAAATAAGCAAATCATTTTTCAGTAATTTATTTTGTAATTTATAAAATCAATACAACTTTTTTCTAAAATAAAAAAGAAATCTAATAACTAATAATTTATTAAGCTACCTGAGCTTTTGTCTTGCCTATTTAATGCTTTTAAAAAAAGTATGTTAAATGTATTGATATTTGTCAATTATCTCCCTACCATAAAGATGTTTCAGAAAAAAGTGAACCATTTTTTGTTAAAAACAATTATTGTAATAGCACTTTGTCGATTAGACTGATATACTGTGGATAAAGAAAGATAAACATCACATTTTATCGATAACTGCTTGTTTGAAAATTAATTCCATATTTCTCGGAAATGTATAAATGGCCGAGGCTTTTTTAGTTTTGGGGCATTTTATCCCGGCATTTGTCCTAATTTATAAATGTCTCGAAATTTTACATCACTATACTTATGCCTTACAAATATGAAAATTATGTAAATTTTTATTCACATTGCTAACAAGGTATAAAACCAACAATGCAGAGGTTATCCAGACCTGGATGATTATTCAATCTTGGTTTTATGCCCTGTTTCAAATGTGAATAAAAATTCACGAAAAAAATCTCCATTTTTCATCCCCCCTCTTTTTATTTTAAAGATCAACAGTTAACTTATTGTAAAATAGTCGATGCATTTTTAAGTTATACAGTTGGAAAAAAAAGTATTTGTACACTTCATTTTTTTTAATTATAATGAAATTAAACAAAAGATTTCAGAAAAAATACT
This sequence comes from Maratus speculifer, assembly GCA_964019185.1. Classification (NCBI taxonomy): domain Eukaryota; kingdom Metazoa; phylum Arthropoda; class Arachnida; order Araneae; family Salticidae; genus Maratus; species Maratus speculifer. The sequence continues at coordinate 141,287,094 of OZ025299.1, read as the reverse complement.
GTAATACATTAATTTAATGCATTATAATATTATAGAAGCAAAAACAAAATTAAACAAATCGATTTTTTACATTATAATAAACAAATATACAAAAATTAAATGCAAAAAATGTATTTGTACACAATATTAATGTAATATAATTAATGAAATTTTAGTAAAATGATACAAATTAATATTTTGTGTGAATTCATTTAGCGTTTATGACTACTTCTAGATGGTGTGACATAGATTCCACCAACTTTTTTGTAGCGGTCTGGTTAATGTTATTCCATGACACAATAAGAGCTTCTTTAAAACTGTTTTTTACTGATACATATTTTTTTTCGGATTTTTGCATCCAATAGCATCCATAAATTTTCTATTGGATTCAAGTGTAGAGATTTTATAGGAATTACCAATCGTCTTCGAGTATTGTAGAAACCATGTGCTGGTGACCACAGCAGTATGCTTTGGTTGTTATCCTGCAGAAAGTGAAAAGCTTCCTCTACGCATAATTTCTTAGCACGGTTTAATAAATTATTCCGCGACACATGAATGTATGTTAAACCTGTCCTTCCATTGTCAATAAATTTTAAATGTCCTGCTCCATTAGAAGCTATACACCCCAAAACCATAATATTTCCCCCACCATGCTTGATAGTTTGAAATATACGTTTTGGATCTAGAACAGTTTTATTTTTACGCCAATTTTTTCGAGTGCTTGGTGGTAAGAAAGTTCCGAATTTTCCCTCATCAGAAAAAATTACTGTTTTCCAAAAATCCAATGATTTACTTCTGTATGCAAAAGCGAATACTATGCGTTTCCGCCTATTTGTTTCGCTGATGAATGGATTTTTCCTTGAGGTTCTTCCTTTTAAATCTACATTGAGAAGAATATTTCTTATTGTTTGAGGTATTACACTGATGCGAGAAGATATTGCAAGGTCTCCAGCAAATTTTTGAACCGAACGCATAGGAATTTTTAAAGCTTTTTTAACAACACTCCCTTTTTCCCTCATTGTTAGTTTGCCGAGAAGTCCTGGTTTTCATTGAATTTCGATACATCTAATTTATTCACAGTTTCTCACTATGCATCCAATAGTTGTAAATGGTAATTTAATAGCTTTTACAAATTCTTGTTGCGAGTTTCAATTTTTATTATGCTCAATAATAGGATTTCATATATCTAGAGGTACCTCTCTAGTTTACGGTTCTATTCTCAATTACTTCAAGAGCAAATTAGATTAAATGTCAGACAAATATAATATGAAGTTAAAAATTATTAACAGCTTCTGTATAAGTAGTCCTTTGAACCATAAACACTATAAAACACAGTACATATCAGGATGGAAAAATGTACTAATACTTTTTTTGCAAGAAATTTTTAAATTTTTCCTATTAGAAAATTATTTTACATCTTTATCGAAATTTTCTGTTGTGTAATTTAAAACGCATGGTAAACAGACTGTATTAAAACTATTTTAGACAAAATATCTGTTTTTATTTAATTAAAAATTAAACATTTTAGAGTGTACAAATAATTTTTTTTTTGCCAACTGTATAAATTTCCAAGCCCACATTTATTCTTAAAATTAAAATGCAATTTCTGAATAATGAAAATTGACTCTTAATTTATTCAGCAGTTTCCCAACACAATTAAGAATTGACATCTTGCATCACTATTGTCAACCAGCAATTTTTACGGCATATTTCTACAGTATTTGCAATAGAAATCTAGTACAAAATTTATTATTTGGAAAGAAAGGGGTTTCTTTTGTAGTATACCTTGCGCGAGAAACGTTCAATCCTATTGATATTATTATCTTTGTTATACTGCTGTATTATACTACTCGTGTTATTTTAATTATTGTTTTTTAACCTTTTTATAAGAGTGTTGCGGCCCGTCTAAAGTCAGAAACTTATTTGCGGCCTGCTTAATGTAGGAAACTACGTTTGCGGCAAGCGAGAAAAAAAGGTTAAGTATGGCTAGTCTAATGCATATGATCTTTAGTTCAAAGAATGCGTGAATTCTATGGTGCACTTTCAGCATAGGTGTCCGACACATTCTGCGATGTTTATGAATTTTACTTGCCGTTATAAGATCGGTTAACAGTAGATCTCGCAATAGGAAACGCTAAAATTCTCGCAACTTCGCGAACAGGCTTTTTTTTTTTTTTATTGAAACTACTCGCAAAATCTCTCTAGCTTGTCGTAGAGATGTTTTTCTTGGCGGATCTGAACGTTGTTTTGCAATCGCATTGTCTCTTTTTGATAAATTTTAATAAATTCGGGATCTTCTACGCTGAATTTGTTTAGCAGTATCAGAAATTTTAACATTTTGAACTTTTAAACGCCAAATTGTAGCTACATCTGATGTTTAAGTTTAAATGAATAAAGTTTCAATAAAAATAAAGTTTATTATAAAAGCATTTCTACATTTTTCCCAATTAGTCTTCGCAGTTTCTCTCCTCAACCAATAGCACTTAATGCTTTTCAAAGAAACAGTAAAGTTTCAATGACTTGTTTAATATTGTTCAAATGTTGGAAATTTATTTCTATATGTACTTAAAATACCAATTTATTGTTTTTGAATATTATTACTTATTTAACCCTTTGAGGGGCAAAGTACTTGTATTCTTCAAATGCTGAAATGATAGAATGAAACTAGAATTTAAAAACAAATTTATTTCAAAACAGATAAAGCTTTCCTTCACGCACTAAAATTTTCATTTCAAAATTCTGGTGTCAATGTGGCATTTTGCAATTAAAATTAAGTGGAATATATTTTATCCCACCGCCCTTCAAGGGGTTAAAAGAGACTGTATACTTTATTTGCAGCACTACTGAGTGTGTATTTTCACTTACTCTGTTTTGCCACATCACAGCTTGCTGTATTTATATGGTAGATATGGCTGGTTGGCTTCATGGTTGGGATGAGTTTATGGCAGGATTTCTCTTTTCATGACAGTTAACCTCCAATTAATTGGTTTTGCTGCTTCTTTCATGCTAATTAAATTTGCATATTAATCTTTAACTGTACCCTTTAATCTTATTTTATTTTTGTATTTAAGCCAAGAGATTTTGATTCAAAGTATGAAAGTGCAGATGTCAGCAGTTACTTCCTACTCTGACTTAGCAACTTTGAGCTGATGTTTATGCAGTCTGGTACCACCGTGTTTTAATATTTCATCATCCAACATGAAGCTAGCTAAGACATGGAAATTTTGTTCTGTAGAAGCAATAACTGAGGTTGTTGTTATTTTACTTGGTTTTTATTTTGTTATACTAACCATCTGTATCAAGTTATGTAAACTTGTATTTGAAGAATAAAGTTATTGCAGTGTTATTACTCTTGTTTTTAAATCGTGGTCTTCTGCACCCAGTGAAGACAGACATTAGGATGGTGATTTGCGTTATTTTGCATAAGATAGTTATCCACGGACCTAACAAAATCAGTTGCAGAGAATTGATCGTTGCGAGGTATTTTACAGCTATTCGGCAATCGAAGTACGGGCAGTGATTTTATGTTTTCAAGTGGCTAGGTCACATACACAAAACACAGAAAATGTACCGGGTGATCCAGAAGTTTCGGGAGTTTTGAAAAGTTAATAATTAGGAAACTATGTATAATACAAAGGTTCTGTTTTCAGATATCTGCTGAGAAACATGTGAGATTTTTGTTTAGAATGAATTTTTTTAAATATATATAGTTACCATTTTTAGCAATAGGTGGCGCTGTTGTATAAGACTGAATGTACCTATACCGTGCGTTATATAGACACATGAGTTCATTGCGAAACTTCTTTTCTATGATATTGATGAGATTTCGTTTTAAGGGTGGTTTATGTTCAAACATTTTTTGTAAGGTAAATGAAATTGCATTGTAAGGGAAACTTGATACAAAATTTCATGAGCAACTGCAGTGTTTAGACATTGTCTAGACTATGTTTAGACACATCTTTGCATGTCGTGTTGTTTTCATATCGTACAATACGTCAAGTTAAAACTGCAAAAGAATCGATGGCCATTTCAAATGTGAAAAGCTATGGTAAGCAAGGTTTGAGAATAAGGCTCATTTGAAGATCGTAATAGAAACAAGAGATCCCAAATGTCTGTTACAATCGTAAATTAGGTAGGATTCTATGCCAATACTCTGTAGAAATCACCAGTTCATGGTGAATGCAGCAAGCTTGTGATATCACGATGAACTGAAATTTCTTCTGAAATTTCTTTCTCCTCTGAGGATACCTACTGTGCATGCTGTTTTGCATCGGCTCACGGCGGTACTTATATGCCATGAGCGTCATGATTAAACTTTGTAACCCTTGGACACTAATTCGTTCTTTTAAATGAGCTGTATCATACTATAAAAACAATACTATAAATTTTAGCGCCACCTGCTGTCAAAAAGTGCAACTAACATAATATGTTTTTTTCATCGAAAAAACAAATCCCACAAGTTTCTCAGCATTTCTGCGAAAACCGCATACTTCTATTGTTTATGGTTTTCTAATTATTAGCATTTCAAATGTCCCGGGACTTCTGGATCACCCGATATTTTTTTTCATATGGTAGAAATAAAATCAATTTGCTTTATCGGTCATATGATTTTGGGACAGCTTATTTTGAATTTAATTTTTTTACAAAAAATCTGTAAAATCCATACTGCAATTATCTGCTGTAATAATCTTGTATTATGATTTCATATGCTTATTACTTTTTTCGTGATTGTGTATTATTTTTTGGGCTATTGTTTTATAAAAAATTGCTTATCCATATACTTTGGAGACGCACTTTATATTATATATTTGTTTAAGTAATTAGGATATGATGTAAGAATGATTTAATTATTAATATTTTATAGTTTGGTAAATCTAATTATGTGAAATATTAAATAATGAATCATCCACACGACATTTTAAATATTATTAATATATAATAAATCAGTTACCTATTGTTTCGTATCATTTTAAATTTAACTTATGTATCTTTTGAGAGTATGTGCTTTGAGGCATAATCCAATAATAGTTATAAATATATAACTCATTTAATATTTTGCATCTTGTTGCATGACAATTTATTTTATCTCAACAGATGGCAGCACTAGAGTATTTAATTGTACAACAACGTAAAGTTCATTTTTGGCTGTACTATAGGTGTTGTTGATTCCATATATTGAAGTTTGTACCTTCCTATATTGGGATATATACACCTAGGATTATTATTTTTAAAAGAAACCTTTTTTGGGCAATAGTTGTATATAACCATGACAATGTATTTTTTAATGCATCATTTAACGTGGATAATTAGTGGTGGTATGTTTGTACTTTTTGTATGCAATTTCATATTGAATTATATTTTAATCTATTTGTTTTTTCAAAATTTTCTGGTTTCTATGTGTGTTGATAGTCCTTGCGTGGCATTGCTCTTGATAAAGGGTCATGTACCATAATCTTCAATTTTATTTGTAATTGTTCCAACATTGCTAATTCCATTTGATTGTCCCGTATGCACCAATCGGCTGGTCAGCTGACTTTGGTCACTGGCTAAGGGATCAAGTGAGCGAGTACTTACTAGACATCTCGTTAAGGGTGGAGACTGGCATAGGAGTATCTTGTGACCGTATGGGCCCTGGTTAGCACTGTTGCACGAATGTGCATCCCCTTGTTGGGCTTGGTAGTGGGTGGTGCGGCCGTGGTCTGAATTATATTTTTTTAAATATGGATGGAAAATCTTCACTTCCTTCTACTTCTCTCCCTTGTGGAGAGCAACAAATTGTACAGACTTTCTCACTCACTCGCTTCTTTGTCATTAAGCGTACCGATAGTCTCTCTGATAGTTCTTTTAAAAAGACTTCACCATTTCTTATTGCAAAAACTTTTCAGTCTGTATTGGGGGATGGTCATTCTCTCAAAAAACTGCAATCTGAGGATCTACAAAAATTAAAGTGCCATTCATTGGCAAGAGTTGTTGCCAACAGTCCAATGTGGACTGAAATTCATGATGAAAGATGGCAATGAAAGTGAGACTTGTATGGTGTGTGGTCACCTCTGACAGATAGACAGCATGCACAACGAGTATGCATGCTGGTAATAATAGAGTTAAAGATTGCTTGTGGAAGACTCTCCCACTCTTCCACCAGAGCAACTTTTAAATCCGGAATTGTTCTGGGTGGGAGTTGGCGTCTTGCAATAGCCCTTCCAAGAGCATCCCAAGCATGTTAAATGGGGTTAAGATCAGGAGATTTAGCTGGCCAATCCATTCGATAAATATCCTCGCTTTCCAGATACTCCTTAAACATGCGAGCCATATGTGGTTGGGCATTGTCGTCTATAAAAACGAATTCAGGGCCAACAGCCCCGATCAAAAGACCCACGTAGGATTTTAGGATCTCCTGCATGTACATCTGGGCATTCAGGAACCAGTGTCAAACACATGGAGCGGTGTGCGGGTATCTTGTATGATCCCTGCCCAAACCATCAGTCCTCCACCAGCATAATGGTCCCTTTCCATGATGTTACTGGGATGGTTTTAGGATTCCAGGTTCCCTCCGTATGAATATTCACAGAGAATCAGGTTGAAGACTGAATCTGGACTCATCTGTGAACAGAACATTAGCCCATTGGAGCTGTGTCCAGTGTTGGTGCTGTCTGCACCATTGTGCACGCTCTCTTTTGTGGAAGAAAATGAGTGGGATGCAAATGGCGGGCTTTCTGGCATACAACCCTCTTTCACCGAGCCTCCTTGCAACAGTTTTCCTTGAAACTAATGTTCCTGTGGTAGCAGCAAGGTCCCTAGACAGTTGTGCCGCTCTAGACGTCCGTTGAGGAGTATCTGGAAAGTGAGGATATTCATCGAATGGATCAGCCAGCCAAATCTCCTGAACTTAACCCCATTGAACATGCTTGGGATGCTCTTGGAAGGACTATTGCGAGACGCCAACCCCCACCCAGAACCATTCCGGAGTTAAAAACTGCTCTGGTGGAAGAGTGGGAGAGTCTTCCACAAGCAATCCTTAGCTCTCTTATTAACAGCATGCATACTCGTTGTGCATGATGTCTATCTCTCAGAGATGACCACACACCATTCTAGAGGCGACAAAACACCATACAAGCCTCACTTTCATTGCCATCTTTCATCATGAATTTCAGTCTACATTGGACTGTTGGCAACAACTCTTGCCAATGAATGGCACTTTCATTTTTGCTTTGCACATACTATTGTCATACTATAAATTATATCCATACCAATTTTCATTTATTTTTATCTAGTATTTCTCGAGATATTTGGGAAAATGCCTTCCATCTCTTAATTTTATCCACCAGTGTAGTTGAGGTTTCTGCAGCTAAACAGTCACAACTTCTCTCTAATTGCTCTACAATAGGCACCTTTTCTGTTTCCGTACAAATACATAAAACTCTAAATACAAGTCGTGGTGTAATATCTGAACCTGATCTATTATTCTCTACTAAAGCTGAACTTTTAGAAAATTTAAAAGACCAATATGTCATAGATGTGCGTCGTATTACTATTCGTCGCAATGAACAATTACTACCCACAAAACATATTATTCTAACATTCAATAGCCCTACTTTACCAAACAAAATTAAAGCTGGCTATCTAAGTTGTCAAGTTCGACCATATATACCAAACCCTCTCAGACGGTCAGCGTTACGGCCATACAAACACCACTTGTCATGGATCTGTTACCTGAGCACATTGTGCAGAAGTAAATCATGTGAAAAACCCGAACGTTGCGCAAACTGCAAAGATGATCATACAGCCTACTCTCGCACTTGTCCTAATTGGAACCGTAAAAAAGAAAAATTTACTATAAAAATTACTCAGAATTTGTCTTCCTCCGAGACCCGCAAACTTGTTGAATCCAGAACACCATCCGTTGGAATTTCCTACTCCAGTTTACTTAAGAACCAATCAAAATCCGTAAGACACATAAGTACACAAACTGATTTCCAATTTCCACCAAGTAAATCAACCGTAACACACTGTTAAAAATTTCCGTTCAATGTTGAACCAATTTATGGAGTAAAATAAAGAGAAGCACCAAAATATGGTACTACTTATTTTTCGAAAGCTCCATGTAATGGAGTAAGTTTGAAAAATAAGAAGAAGCACCAAAAGATGGTGCTACTTACAGCCAATCAAAACACAGATTTCTGAGCATATCTATGACGCTTTTCGTGAAGAACAGAAACAAAACAGTAATGGATGCAGATATTGGTGTGTATTAAGCAAAATATTTTTTAATTCTATAGTTTTCAATTTTGTATAGTTAATTGCATGATTTTTGGCTTTAATATGTAACATTACTATGTTCTATATATTGTTTAATTAACATCTTCCTTCATTAATGTTCTTATCAGTTTCTGTACATGCTTTTAGTGCTTGTTATATAAGTGGAATATTGTATGTGTTGGTTCAAATATCAAAGTTTTTGTTAAATGTGTATTCTACTTTAACCATATCTTTTGTTTTAAAGTAATTTTTAACTTAGGACTTGGAAAATGATTTCGGATCAAGCTCATTCTTAAAAAAAATTTTATGAATACGAACAAAAATTCTCTGCAGTAAAATTTACTAAATTAAATATTATTTCAGAAAATATGTTCTCATGAATTATAAGAATGCTAGAATATTATTGATTTTGAATGTAAGAAAGGATAAAAGTATCATTTGATTTTAAACTTTTTGTAAATTCTTTATATTTTAATCAAAATAACTTACTAACCTGACTTATAAAAAATGAATCTGATATATTTTATAATAAAATGATAAAATGCAATTTCGTAATTTTTTGTGCTTAAATAAGTTTTTAAAATTTAAGAATAAATTTAAAAAGTGTATTTTAAATTGGTAAAATGATTAAGAAGTTCCTATTTAAAAAAATGTTTACGAATTAATTTCCTGTAGAAAAAGTTATTCTATTATAATTCAGATGTAGTAAAAGTTATTCTATTATAATTCAGATGTAGTAAAAGTTGTTTTATTTTAATTATTAGCAGTACACTGTCAAACATTTGGTGCTAGGTTGAACCAATTTATGGTGCTGCAGTAGCTGTTACCACAAGGTGGTGAAATGTTGTTCCAACATTTGGTGCTAAGGTCGAACCTTAAAGTGGTGAAATGGTGAACCATAAAGTGGTGAAAAGTTGAACCATAAGTTGGTGAAAGGTTAAACCATTAAATGCATTCTGTTAAAGTTAATGGTTCAACCTTTCACCACTTTATGGTTCAACATTTCACCATTTTATGGTTCGACCTTAGCACCAAATGTTGGAACAACATTTCACCATCTTATGGTGGCAGATTTTGCAGCACCATAAATTGGTTCAATCAAGCACCACATTTTTAACAGTGCACAATCAAGCAGCACTCCAATTAAAGAATCCCGTGATGACTGTCTCCCTACTAAACTGTCTGTAAACCCACAATTAGAACGTTGGCTGCCATCCAAAGAACCGGTTAAAATAATTGAACTAGAGAAAGGACGACAGAAATTAAATGCTCAATCCAAAAAATCATCTGAACCCCAAACTAATACCAAACCTGAAACAAGTACCAAAATACCGCTGAAGTCTAATACTGTCCGAAAACAGAATTTAAAACGATCTCAGGCTCAAACTGAAAAAAAGAAAACCCTAACTTCAGCCTCTCCACAGTGGAAGACTGTGGGCAGAGGAAAGAAAAACTCTAGTCCTAGCCCATTTATAAAAAACATAAAAGATCCAAAGATGCTACAGCACTACGTGGAAGAGGCTATGGAGTCCGAATCATATAGCAATGACTCGGATGACAATGAAGAAATCGCTATGTTGGAGGAGTGTGAGCCTAAGTTAACATTGTGTTTTACTAATATGTGTTTTAAACTTATTACATCTTATTTTTTTTTTTGTTATTACTTTACTAACCGTACATATTTTAACTAACAAGGGGACCACCAGACATGGTGCTCACAGATTTTGATGATTTCAAAGTATGTTGTAGGGGTCATACCACTAATTATTCTGGTGAAAGGGTTCCTTCTAGAGTTGCAAAAAGTCGGTTTATTCCCGGGTTTATTTCCAATAGACCAGGTTTATTCCCAAGAAACCGAATTATTCCAAAAAATCTCGGGTTTTTTCCAGGTTTATTCCCGGGTTTAAACCGGGTTTTTTCTAACCTTTGCAACGGTAGTTCCTTCAAATGGACCTTGGTTTTTGAGAAATTGGGGGTCAAAATTCAGCGTATATTTCAAATACTTATTAGTACCAACGATGTATGTCAGTTCGTGGCGTCGTGCCAAAGCACGTGTTTGTGAATCGAAAGGTTGTGAGTTCGAATCCATCCTCGGCTACTATTTTCTTTTTTACTTATATTTATATTTTTTGCATGTTACAAATTTTAAGCAGAATTGGGAATTCTACAGCTTTGAACCTTTTGATATTTTTTGAAGAGGACAGTTTACTTTTTCAATATTTTATTATTACTATTATTTCAAAAAATATGGCTCAATTGGTGAACTGACTGCAGTTCAGGGTTCAACTAAAAGTACATTTTGCAACAAATAATTAAATAAAAATGCGTATTTAATTAAAATTTTGAAAAAGTATAAGAAAATTTTAATATTTTAAAATCCCACAATTTTAAATAATAATATTTTTAAATTAATCGATCACCTTTTTTTTTTTTTTTTTTTTTTTTTTTTTTTTTTTTTTTTTTTCCAAATGTGTATTACACAATACCGTGCATGGATTTTTAGATAATGTAATGCTACATTTAATATATATTTTTATTTGATATAAGATGTGCAAAGTGGTGAAATCTAACACATCTTCATATATACTTTTATTAATAACAATTATAATAATAATAACGTTAAGTCTAATTTCATGCGCATATTCAACACATATATAACAATCAAATTGTACAAAACATTTTAAATATCTGCATGAAATACAAAAAAAGCCTTAACATTTTTAAAACATGAAAGCGAAGTACATATAAACATAGAGGAAAAAAAGTTTAAAGTTATCATTAAGTGTGGGAATTGCGTTTGGTGTATTAACAAAATTTACAACATGTCAAGATATGATTGTCGCATGGATGAGAAAGAGGTTTTAAAATATTAACAATTAAACAGGCTTTCATTTAATGTTTCCAAACAAAAATGGATTTTTTGTTCAATTTTGGGGTAAACTGTCCCCTTAAGATATTAAGTTTACTTTTATGAACTTTTAGAGAAAATCAGTATTTTTTACCGAAATTTTTAATCTAAACGCAAATCCGATTTAATTTATGTGAAACTTTATTTTTTAAAACTTCCATAATTATATTCCTTGAATACTTAATTCGTTATAAATATGTTTTAAAATACATTAAAAGATAATAATAAAAAAAAAAAAAAAAAAAAAAAAAAAATGTTTAATCATCTTTTGTATAAGTGCAAATATATATGATCAATAAAATGAAATCTTTATATTACGGAGGAAAAGAAAGCAGACGAAAAAAGAAAAAAAATAGTATTTTTATATATATCGTAAATTTTATTAACAGACGATTTTTGCACTAAAATTGAATTACAGAAAGTGTTTTGATTTGCAATAAAAATAAATGTAATCTGTCATTTCTTACTTGTGCAAACGATAAATTTTGTTGAGATTGAACTTGTGAGATAAATGTGTTAACAGAAAATTGGAAAATTGAAAATTTGGATATCTGGTAACAACTTGCATTTTAACATTACAGTATTAATATTTTATTACACTTTCGAAGATATGCATTACTTGAATTATCTAGTCCTATAAACGTTTAAGAAATTTCACGCGAAAATTATTTTGTATTATTTATACAAAAAAGAATAAATTTGCATTTAAAGTTCTATAAAATAAAATAAAAAAGCGATAGAAAAAAAAATCATTATTTCAGAATTGTGCATAAAGTAAAAAATATAGATAATATTTAAGGAAAAAAGTTCTAGGATTAAATTAGTTTTGCTGTGTTATCAAAAGAAATATTAGTTTAAAAATTGCAGAAAAAAAATAAATTTTCATGAAAAAATTCAAAAATGTAAATGCAATTTATAAAGAAAATATAAAAGTTGTAGCAATTTCTCTAGTAATAAAAATACTTAAAATTTGTAACGTGTAAAAAACATAAATATAAGTAAAAAAGAAAATAGAAGCCGAGGATGGATTCGAACTCACAACCTTTCGATTCACAAACACGTGCTTTGGCACTACGCCACGAATTGACATTCAGCTGTTGTACAATTAGGTATTTGAAATATATGCTGAACTTTGTACCCCAATTTCTCAAAAACCAAGGTCCATTTGAAGGAACCCTTTCACCAGAATAATTAGTGGTATGACCCCTACAACATAATTTGAAATCATCAAAATCTGTGAGCACCATGTGTGGTGGTCCCCTTGTAAGTATATATATATTTTTATTTTTTTACACTTTATTCTCATTGACTGCTTTTAATTACTCTTTAATTACATGTATCATGTATCATCAGACAGCATTATTGACTTTTAACCCATTAGTGACTAGCCCCCCTTTTTAGGGACGCTTCAAAAGGTGCATTCAACACTGTTTTTGACACCGGTAAAAAAGAAAAGCAATAATTATTTTATTTAAATGATGTATTTTCGTGATTTTAAACTTAAATCTTCTAAAAATAGTGGTGCCAACCAAATAACATTTATGCAAAAGATGCTGGGCACGAATGGGTAAAACCTGTGTCTATGTACCAATAGTTGATCATCTTTTATACTGTATTTTAACAATTTTTAGAATTTTTACAGTTTTAATTATCGCCTAACTTTTTAACTATGGTATTTTGCCTTTTTAATTGGTTTTTATTATATATTTATTGCTAGTGTTTTTATTTAATTACATTGTTTTTATAACTTTTTTTTCTGTCAGTTTGACTTTGTCTTGGCGCAGCATGTCCCAAAAGGGACCTTGCCCATAAAACCCTAATTAATCAACCAACCAACGAACCAGTTGATTGTCTAGTCATTTTTAAGTTTGTTATATTGGGTTATTCTATGTTCATTGTAGATGTTGAATTGTAATATTATATAATGGTTATATATATTAGGGTGGTCTTTAAAAGTTGATTACAAAATTTTTCACGATTTATACCGGGGCATCCCTGCCATTTTGTTTTACTCATTAAAAAAGAATTACAGCATTTTTTTTTTTTTTAATTTTTTAGCATGATTTTAGGGGTTGCTACCACTATTTAAAGTTTAGCCTTATTCAAATATATTGAAGGAAAACACATAATTATTCTCAATAACAAGTAAACTTATTTTTATTAAATATTTCAGTAAATTCTACAGAAACTACATTGTTATATACATTTAAAGAAGAAAAAAGCTACCATTCTTATAAAATCCTTATATTTAACTTTTCAATTACATCAATGCAGATTTTTTAGAGTCTGGGTATTTGTTTCGAAACTGCTTGACTAAGAACAAGTGCTATTTTTGTTCATCTTTTGATGTTTATTGTATTCCTCAATAAGATCTATCCCACGTTTCGCTACATCATTAATAACTTTGACTGAAGCCGCAAAAGCCTTATAAATTTTGTAAGATTCTTTTTTATTCCAATTTGTCACATGTGCTTCAAAAAAAAATCTTCCATAATTTTAAAAAACCTCAGAGTGTTACTTGTTACAAAATATTGCAAGTTCTTTTTGAGGATGTCATCAGGAACAACCCGTGCACGTTTAAATGGTTTCTCATTTTTCCCATTTTTCAAAGCACGCGCCATTTTTCTTTTAATTTTAAATGAGACATAGTCCTCGAAAAATGCAAAAGCAATAGTTCTTCTGACAAGTATCACAAATGTCCTAGAAATTTCTTCATAGCACACAAAGAAATGTCTTTATTGACATTTTCGTATTCTTTCAAGTTTTTAAGGAGCAATAAATCATTTCTAGGCGCAGAACAAGCAGATGGTGTCTGATAACAACTGTGAATGTAGATTTTTACCACAAATGAACAAACTTGACAAACTCCAGATTATTCGTGCTTAGAGAGTTTGAACTGATCTCTTAATAAATAAATCTTAAGCAAATATATGGCTTTTGCCATATATCGTGCTCGATGAAAGCCACCAGGGCCTCTAAAGTGCACTCCTCTTTCGGGTACTCTTCTAGGACAATGATGGCAAGCTCTAACAGTTCCTTGCAATCGTCCCTTGGTTGAAAATCATTAAGTTGATTTAGTGCAAACTCTATGATTTCCAATGCATTTTCTGATGTTTTTTCAGTGATAAAATTATCTGTTACGTAAGTCTGAAATATGTCATGATCAATAGAGTTCTACGAAAATTTAAATCGTTTAAATAAAAGTATGTCTGATCCGTTTGAAACTCCGAGTGACTTAACAACAACTGCGTCCTGCATAATCTCCAGGATGTGATGACGGCAAGCCAACCAAAGAATTTTTATCTTCATTTTCTGTTCCAAAAGAACACAAGCTCCTTATAATAATTCGAAAATTACGTAGGTTGTATCAAAACACATAGGTTTTACTTGCTCTGTAATTCCCCATGATTCCAATGTTTCGTTAACAGCAAAAGATATTGCTTCACCTGCTTCTGACTGAAGTTTTCGAACTGCAAGTAATTGGTCAATATTTTTACCAGAAATAATATTTAGAAATCCATCAGCAGCTTCAGATCCTGAAATGTCGTCTAAAATTTTGCCATCCCAGTGAACAGTCAACGGAACACATGCCGAAAACTCTTTTTTTTTTTCGACTTTTGATTCTAAAGCGTCGAATCAAGGATTTGTTAACAGTATAATTGGCAGGATCACAAAACACACGTTTTAGTGTTGTAGTCAAAACGATAGCTGCCTTTCTATCACTTAACTTTGCTGCATCAAGACTTGCAGCTACTCTATTGTCCAAAATATTCATTCTACCTCTTATTTTAGGAGGTGGATCACTGTGAGAGCATGAAGCTACTTCTTCCTGATTGGAACAAGTTTCATTATCACTTGAGCTTGCTACTTCTGTAACGGTTGGATGCTCGTGCTGGGAGTTAAATGCAGACATACTCATGAATTAAGATAAAAAACACAGTTTATTAAAAACTATACGGGCTCAAGGGAAGTGGAGCAAGTCTAATTTTCACAACTGAGAATACTACGAAAAGACTAAACGCATACTCACAGGCTCCGGCAACTAGCTCAATCGGGGCAACTCTGATTACTTCTCACTATCTCTCGGCTAAGCTGCTAGATAAAACTTAATTAGACAGCCCGTGGCTGTAGATATCCTTTATTTACCTTGAGATAATCAAATGCAATTACTATTAAATTTCTTACCACGGCCAACTTCTCTATTCGAATACCGAAACTCCTTCACAACTCACTGGAGGCTCGATGCTACTTTCAATCTGCTAGATACCAGTGGAAAACACACTTCGCTGACTAATATCTCCAGAACACTCGGCTGGCTATCGTCAGTTATTCACTTCGCTATCTAATGTCGCTAGTCACACTCAGTCTTGGCTGGCTAATGCCAAAGACACCACTGCTAGCTGGCTAATACTCTGCTGGCTACTGCCAGAGACAATCCACACACACTCAAACTCCCCGCTATTATATGCTGCAAACTGAGATACTTCAAATTTACATATTACTACTAACCGCGAGCCCTAACTGTAGAATCCGAAAGAGACACACACACTCTAGAAAGTTAAAGTAAAAGAGAGTATAGATGTCGCTTTTACGCTTACACATGTTAAATTATTGACGTCACGATCTCAGAAATACTAAAGTGCCTTTATGACAAAGGTCACTCCCTCACACTTCTTCCTGATTGGAACAAGTTTCATTATCACTTGAGCTTGCTTCTTCTTCTAATATGTCGGAAGGAATTGATGCTTGTCCAAAAGCAATGATTTGTTTACTTCTTCACGCTTTTTTATTTGTTGAAAACGTTCTTTTTTCTTTATTGATTCCATTGTTTGTTTGTTTTTACAAAACGTTTATCAAAACTTTCTATTTTACCAGGTCTTCCATTTTGTCTCTGAGCAAGTAAAAATTCCTTATTCTTTTCGATTTTTATCATATTAAGGTGTAATATCAAAAAGATCGTCCAAAGCCATCTTCCGATTTTCTTCTTCTTCTTCTTTTTTTTTTTTTTTTTTTTTTTTCCCAAACCTTCTGAGCTTTTTTATTTGTTTTCTTTGTCCTTTTTAAGCTTTTTCCATTCTAGTCTTTCAATTTTATCAACTACATGTTTTTTGAATCTAATAGGAATGGTAACTTTTTCCCAAACTATAAGAACGTCGCTTGCAGCACAATGTGCCGAATTTCTAATATTTAAGTTTTTTTTTTTTTGTAATAGTAAAAAAGGCTTAGCACGTTTCTTTTACTTGGCAGTTTTGTTTGGCTTAAAGACGACGAAATTTGACCAACAATCTAGATATCTGTAGATTTTCTTGTTACGATAGATACTTTAGTATTAGCTGCCATGCTGTTTTATTTACCAAATAAAAATATTTGTATATAAATCAAGATTCATCAAGCACACAAAAAAGTATTAATAGAATACGGTCCTATTTTAGATTGAAAATCACCTTATTTACACTATATTTACTTAGAGACAAGAAGTTTAAATGAGTTTAATTCACACATTTCAAAAATATTTGTTCAGATAAAAAATCGTTCAATTTGCACAGTAAGCATTATTACATAATCATTTATTAAAATTAAAGCTGCATTACTATTTTTTCTTATTTTTATTGTTTTTTAAATTGATTTAAGCACTATTTTATGTTAAATTAGCTGAACAGACGGCATTGGTCTGCTCCATTTGAAAATCGCACAAAAACTCGAATATATTTAAAAATCGCTGAAAATTTTAAAAACTCAGCATGAATTTTGGGAAACAAATTTAACATTCGACAGTCTATACAGCCTAATGTCATACTATGACTCAATTTCGCGATAACTACGGATATATATTAATAACTTAAAATTAGACTAAAAATATGTCAAATTTTCTAATTTTTCAAATATTCAAAACCTTGGTAGCGACACTTAAAATTGGTTTTAAAATTCTGAAACTTTTGTGGGGGTCTTTTTTTTATACATAGAACAAAATAAAGGGGTGCCCCATACAAATTTTAAAAGTTCCTTTTTAAGGACCACCCTAATATATATATATAACACCTATTTACATTTTGTTTTTTAAAAGCTGTCTGTAGCTCTATTATGCTTTTTTCATTAAATGTTTGTTTAGATTACTAATGGCTTTGATTAGTGCAGTAAAAATATGATATCAATTATCTGCATTAATAGTGGGAGGCCTGCATATTGATGCGCTGAACAGTGTAAGATTTTGCGAATCTAGAATCAAATCAAAATTTATTAAAAATTCAATTTATAAAAATTATCGATATTAAAGATATGAAATTGATCTTACTAGAGATAAATGCTTCTGTATTATAAAAAAATATATCCTTAATCATTACATTGTGAAATTTACGTCATTGTTATTCCATCGTCATAATCACAATAAAAGGTATTTTTTCATTTTTTTACATTGACGTTTGAATAGTGTAATTGTTTTCAGTGCAGGTAATTAAAAATGTAATACATATTTATTTTCAACAAAATGAGTTTTCTTGTATAAAAAAATATGAATCAATATATTACATACTACCATAGCCACCAATGTCATCATAAATGGGATCACTGTCATGCTATTCTTTTATTTTGTTTTTTTTGGAGACCGTATAAATGTTAAAATTTCAGGGTGAAATTCAATCGTTTTATAAATTTTAATATCATGATTAGTAATGCCTAAAGGCAGATATAGTTATCTCGTATCCACATATCATGTAAAAAAAATCGCTCAACAAGAGCTTATGAACATCTGTCACACTAGAAGCCACAGCATAGCATCTTTAAAAAATATGATTTTTCGATTTCCTACATTAGTATTACCTTTAATTTTTAATAATCGTTTTCTTTCAAACCTAAATTTTTTAATTATATTTTTTCTTTCTGAGATACTTAATTTTCCTTAAAGTTTTCGGAATTGATATTTGTTTACATTAATCTATATCCAATAATGTAAAAGGGATTCCATAAATCTTAAGTGTGCACATTGTTCCTATAAGCACTAAGAAAACTTGTGAGTATTATTCGTATATCATCTAATCATTTTTATATTATTGGGTGGTTTTCAAATGTATTGCCGTATTAGGTGAAACATAATTTGAAAAAATAATTTGGTTTAAATATAAAAATTTACTCAGGTATGAGTTGCTTATAGTTTACAACATTCTAAGCAGTAGATTATTTGCGAGTTTTTTTATTTATATTTCAGAAATTTCAAGAAATGTCTTGCCCAGTCACTATTTTTCTCATAAGTGTGACCTCTATAAAACATTCTGATTTTTTTGTATCAATAATTAATTAAAAAATTGCTTAAGGTTCTTACATAAGTATTAATAAATCAAAATTGTATTAGTACTTATTTATTTGAAAAATTTAAAGCATTTTAATAATTGTTTATGCCATGAGTGTTACTTAAATAAAGGGTATAACTTTTGATTAAAAACAAATTTAATTAAAAATTAATTATTTTCATTGAAGTTATAATAAAGAATTATGAAGTTCTAATAGACAAAACAATTAATTTAAGTGAAGTAACAAATGCATTAATAAAATTATGATTCTTAGTTACAGTAACGTTCATGAAAAGTGGTAACACTCATGACAAGCGATAAGACTCATCTTGCAGCAAACAGCTTTTTTGTAACAATATATGTAAAAAAAGATTTTTAAAAGATTAAACTATGATTTGTGTAAAATAGATAGTCCTTTGAAAATTATTTATTAAGAATTAAAATTTGAATCTTAAATAGCACTTACAAAACACGTGTGCAGACATGAAAATCCTGTTACAATTTTTAAATAATTATAACTATATATAATATGACAAAATATATCCCTGAATCATGAATCTATTATAATCATAACTTAAATCTTACACATGATTTATAGTTTTAGAATTACTTAACTTCTTTTCTCATGAGTGTTACTTTTTCCAAGTAACACTCATGTACGGTAACACTCATGACATTTAATAAGGAATTCTTCACTAAAATAAATTCTAACTGTTTTATTGAAATTTTAGTTGGGCCTATTGATTCCTGAACAAAAAATACAGCATTCCCTAACTTAACATTTTTATACGTTGAAAAATAATAATGAATAAATGGGTAACACTCCTGTAAAAAAATAAAAATACTCACCATGTTGAAATGAGCATTCTGATAAATAGCATTTATAGAACAAAATTATCGCGTTCTAAATAAGCGCACTGTAAAGAAGAAACAACATCGTTTTCTCACTACCGTTGCCAACTGCAATATACAAATATTTTGAAAACAAATAATATTAACTTCCCTAAAGTAACACTCATGTTCTGCATATGCGGACATAAAATACATTTAAATTTTTAACTCTTAGATACTAATTTTAAATATATAAACTATCTATTTGTTTAATTAACACAGGATATTATACTTTTAATTCATATATAAAATTTTTAAAATGTTTGGAAGCATAAAAAAAGATTGAAATTTTGCGAGTTTTTTATTCAGGACAAGTAAATTCCCATTACTTACTAACTAAAGTACAAAAAAAAAGATCACTATTTCACAACTCTGAAAAAAATCTAATGAATGTATTGAATTAAGCATAAAAAGATGTGCTACTACCTGATTTTAGAATATCAAAAACTAAATTTATTAATATGAAATTTAGATTTTAACATCAGGACATCAAACTGGCAGTTCATGTGAAATTCACCCTATTCATAACTTTGGATATTCCGTTACAGCCATTGTATTTTTAAGTTGCTTTAATTAAACATAAAATGCTGCACATTGTGCTACCTACCGTTGTGTCTTCAAATTTGTGTTTTATGTCGTATGTCTGAAGAGTGCATTTTTCTATAGTGCAAGAGCTATAAAGATTTAATTTCTGAAATTTTCAAATTGTTCTCTTACTGACTGATGAGTTTCCACGATTATCTTAAAATTTATTTATCTAGAATAAGGAGTAGCTGAGGGATGTGAGTTTAGTCATCATAAAATTCTAAATTTTCTTTATTAAGCTGCTATTAGACACACGGACTTCAGGCGAGACAAACTTTTCAGCGGATTTTAACTCCAACATTTTCCCATTCAAAGGGGGACAAAGGTTTGCAACTGTCTTTGAAAAATTCGGATGAAAAGCCGTAAAACCAGTTTCTACTCGTGCCAGGCGTTAACATTTATCGCCTACTCGTATCAATCGCTTACCTCTGATTCGTTGAAACGTTCGATGTTGGATGAAAAATCTAAGCTAAGCCAGATTTTTTTGAACGTGCGGAAAAAAGTCTGGGAGACATTGCAGTTTGCTATTACACTGGAAGTTGGGAGGATATTTCCCGAAAAGTTGGAGGAAATAGAGTGTTGGCTCAAAAGTCTTACTAAATGTTGGTGTATCTGATAGCGGCTTTACAGTCCTTTTGTATATAACATTTTGAACGATGTTTTAAAAAATGTACCCACAGCATCCTTTCCTCCAGATTCTCTCAGTTTTAAACACGTGGCACGTGTTAATTCATGTTTTTCCGAGAATGGCAAATGTACCCCTTGTCTTTTGATTTCGGTTCACTTAAAAAAAAAAAAAGAAGAAGAAAAAGAAATCTTTATTTGTTTTAGTTGCTTTTTTCTGGATAGTCATTCTTACTTCTGCTTTGTAAATATATATGAGGACCCCAAAAGCCAAGGGGGTATAAGTGACAAAATTGAAAAAAATAAACTAAATACACAGACGACCTGAAAATATGCTTTTTTCATTTCAGGTAAAGAAATATAGTTGATTTTCTTATTATTTGCTGAGTTATAGAGATAAACCACTTTTTTCGAAAAACAAACAATAATGATTAACTATACATTTAAAGAAATTTATTTTAAAGAAACTATTTTTTTTAACAGTTATTGAAATAAGAGTTCGAAGAACAGAATGCAACAAGCAGAAGTTTCCTGTTTCGATTTAGTCAATTGTTATTGAAGTTTCAATTTAACCTCAATTATCTTTAAACTCAATTTACTCCAAATCGAAATTTTGTAACTTGTACCCCTTAGCTTCTGAGGTCGTCATATATTGTTCATATTCGAATCTGACCATATCTTATTTTACATCAGAAAACATCCTGTTTTTCCCGTACATCATACGGACAACGTGATTTTGCCAATCATTATTTACCCATACCAAGTAAGAGCAACCATACTCCAATCATGTTTTATTATTTTCACCAATAAAATTTTGCTGTAAATTTGGCATTATTTAATCCGAGCATCTTTTTGATTCAATTCGACAAGAATTTCTCTTTTATAAAACCGGTGATAAAAGATTAAAAATTCTTTAGAAGACATACAAAAATAGACATTATTTGAAAGTTTATTTCAAAAATATCGATCAGTTAAGTGGTTAAACGACGAGAGTTTCTCCATATTTGATTACTATCAATTATAAATGAATGCATCAGTCGCTAAATCTTGTCTAGCATAACTGATGAGCAATGTTGAAAATTATATTTTTGTCATTCATAGTCAATCAGGCTATTTTTAAAATGCACAGGGAATGATTCATGTTCAATTACATAATTTTGCAAAATCTCATTCAATTCTGTTTTCGAAAGTTACACTTCTGTTTCTGAAAATAAATTACTTATATTGAAGAGTTGCAAATGCTTGCAGCTGAATATATTTTTTTTATCCATATGCATACATAATTACCAAGTATATATATATATATATATATATATATATATACTAGAATTCATCAGCCTGATAAGAAATTTTGGCAGCTTTTTAAAATTTATCATATTCTAATAAATTTTCAAATATTATTTTTATATTGACTTAAATAATATTTTTAAAATATAATATTTCTAATAACTATCACCGCTGTAAAATACAAAGTATTTACCTTGTTGTAACGATTTTAGACTCAATGGCAATAGCAGCTATAGCAATTGCCATTCTAAAATCGCAAAAAAAAGGGTTTTAAGGCGATTTTTGGGGATGTTGTTGTGCGGTTAGGCTGGAATCACTTTACTTTTTTTTTTTTTTTTCATTAATGTGTCAGTTTTGTTTTTTTGTTTTGTTTTTTAAGTTTAAAAGTGAAATTAATGCAAGTCGAATTTTGGACTTTTTTCCAATTAGATTCTCAAAAAATTTGCAAAATCTTACACTTTGTGCCGTTTGATCAATGAATGACGCAACAAAAAATCCTTATGCCCTCGCTCTCTTGCAAATGAAAAGTTTTCCATCACCCCACACGATCGGCCACAGCGGATGTACTACGCCCCCGCGCGTCATTTTCCCATAACTCCATTAAGTCATGAAAAAAAGAACATATGTTTTAGGGCGAATATTGTAAGAAATGATGATTTAAAGGCATTTAATTACATACTTTGTGAACAAAATACGTAGTTCGACAGAGATACAATCTAATAAAAAGACAATTGGGTGTTCGCAAGAATTCGTGGGTTGCAGAAAAGAAAAGGCATCGCGGGTTATATGCGACCCACAGATCGCTACTTGGAAACACCAGTCTTGGTGATTGATCTTGGTGCACTAAAATTTACATATTTATAAATATGAAAATTAATCAGTGAACGCGGGTCATAGTACAAGAAAATGTCACCCAGTATTAAAAAAATATCTGTATTTTAATAAGGATTTTAATAAGGAAGCAGGCCTTAAGAAAAAAAAAAAGTACAAATGCAATGCTGTATTTCCACTGGTGAACGTGCTATGTGGTAAACTTCGATAACATTTATCAGTTTCGTTCTATTTGAAATAGCTTAATCTACAATGACTGATTTTATTTTTTTAGAAAATTAAAAATACATATAACTTATTCTTGAACAGTATCTGTATCAAAGATAAAAATACTTCAAAAATCCCTATACGAGCTGTTGTCTATAAATTTATGAAAAATATGTGTTCCAAATAGCTGCACAATCCGAATACAGTGAATTTTATTAGTTTTATTACAAGATGAATGTTTTTTGCAATTAAAAAAAATAAAAAAAATGATCTTTTTTTTAATTTTTAGTTATTTCACAATTTTATATAAATTAATTCTTGTAAATGATATTCCGCGAAAAATATTTTACCGCTTAATTATTTATTTAATTAAGCTTAATTATTATCGCTTAATTATTAAAACTTCACTGCTTAATTATTTTTTTTTAAATATTGTTCATGGTATCATTATTTTGTTTAAAAATGTTCAACCCAGTTATATCTATATTTAACGTCATTAGAAAGAATTTTGAAATTTGCTTAAGAGCCCACAATAGTCACAGAAAAATTACTCAAAAAGATCCGGATGACCATGTAAAGTCTATGGGAGCTTTCTTTTCTAATATCTCGCTCAAATTTTAATATTTTTGCATGATTTTTTTGCACAAGATAGCTGAGGGCAATACACAACCGGGCTAGTTTTTACTTTTTCGATTTTGGTTATATATTTTTTATATTACGATAGTTTCAGTTTCAGAACCGGTTTAAACCGGTTTCGAAAGTTAAAATAATTTTTTAAAGAAAATCTGAAACAAAAATCGAAAAAGTAAAAACTAGCCCGGTTGTGGATTGCCCTCGGCTATCTTGTGCAAAAACATCATGCAAAAATATTAAAATTTGAGCGAGATATTAGAAAAGAACTCTCCCATAGACTTTACATGGTCATCCGGGTCTTTTTGTGCACTTTTTTTGTGACTATTGTGGGCTCTTAAGCCTTTCGTTAAAACCCTCTGATCTGACTGTCTTGTATAAGGGCAAAATTGTAATGCTTCTTATTTCCTGCATTTTGTTTTAAGTGCTAAAAAAAAAAAAGAGATTATTTTGTCAACATTACATAAAAAAAATCTTAATGACAACTTTTAAACTAATCTTTGAGAACATTAATCATTGTTTAATGTATTAGAAATCCATTAAATCAACAAAATTATACAGCTTTAAATATTGCTTATGTTGCACTGAATTCTGAAGTTTAGTGAACGTATTAACACGGGCTTGTCAGTAAGAGGATTCAAAGCTCCGATTCTATTACGTTTAAAAGGCTACTTCAGTCAAATGAAAAGACCCTTTCGCTAATGCAAATCCTATTGAAGAAATTTATTGAGGTATCTCGGTTGCATTTCAATATTTTTAAATGGTTGTTATTGCATTGGATAGCTGAGATTGGTCTGAATGCAGGCCATCTTTTAATCATTTTAAAATACAACGTTTAAACACACAATAGTTAAACATTTTTACACGTAAACGTTTCGCAAGTACTGGGGACTCGCTTCCTCAGTGTTAAAACGGTAAAATGTATTAAAAAAAAAAAAAAAAACCCAACAACCAGCAAGTCAAAACCCCTGTGTGATAGCAAACACAGAACCAAAAATACTATCAAGCTTAAGCAACCAATAGAATTAAACCGGAAAAGAAGTATTGTGACATAACAAATCTAACCAGAAAGTTGAGATATACGGCACGCTAGATAAACCATTAACCAAGGAGTTTTTAAATTTATTCTTATGGAGTGCTTCAAAAAAGTCTAAATCAAGCGAAAAGTGCATTTTTAGATAGTCGTGGCTGAAGTAAAATTTAAATTATGACCCTCTTCCCCAATCAATAATTCGTCATGTATTCTTTTTTTTTTTTTTTTTTTTTTTTTTTTGTATATTTTAAAATATTTTATTCAAGTGATTGTTTAAAATATTTATGTATATTGTATATTATTATGTTTATTTGGACCCTTCTTTTCCAAACAGCTAAGAGTTATTTTTTTATGCTTCTTTTCAAAAGCAATAACAGTTGTTGCTACACTATTTAAGACGGATTTTTTTTGTTTGTTTTGCTTAGAGATTTTTTTTCTTTCTTTCTACTAAGACGAATGACTGGGAAGAAAGTCATATTCTAAAGAAGTTTACGACGAATTATAAAACGAACCTTTTGTAAGACGGAAAGAAGGTGCATATAAGCATGCACACAACGACGTTTTCCATTTTTTAAAAATTCTCTTTTTACAAGTTTTTCTTTTTTCACATAGTGGTAGCACTGCTCGATCGCAATAAAAAGACTAAATTTGAATTATTTTTCTTTATTTTTGTGAGCTCGTTTCTCTACCTTTAGGTTTTTCAAAATTATCTTTAATAGAGATATTTTTTTTCTCTCTCTGGCTTTAAGAAATGACGGAAAATTTTTGCACTTTTTTAATTTTATTTTTTTGAGTTTTTTATGCCCTGTTTTTGTTGTTTTGACCGTACGTATACGGGGGCGTATACATATCAAAATGGCCCAGTGTGAATCTGGCATTAAAGCCCACACTTTCGCAAAACAACCTAATTAGAAACGAGATAAAGATAAGATTCAGCATATTCTCGTTGAGAGCTAACCTGACGTTAGCAAAAACTCAACGCAAGAAGTTGATGACTTGGTAAGTTCAAACTCCAAGCCTGGGAACGGTAACATATTCTGATATAGATTTCTTCTGACGTGGGTTGAGAACGGACATCTCGGTTCGCTCCCGAAAGACGATGGGACATCCGCAACTTGCCGTGTCTGCTCCGAGTGAAGGTCCCTTTCCCCCTTTATCTCTCCCTGTATATAGTTTTATGTTTCAATATTCAAGATTAAATTTACATTATTTTATATATAAGAGTCCTCTTAATTGAATTTCATTCATGGAAATAATAAAAAAATCTCATTTGAAAGTGCAGACTTTTAAAGATTTTGTCATGTTAACTACTACTCAGATTTTTCCTGATATCGATGCCGAATTTTTTTCACAAAACTTCAGTTGAGTTGGCAGGACGTGTCAAGATAAAATTAATGACTTCCATAACAAAAAAAAAAAAAAAAAAAAAAAAAAAAAAAAAATTACAGCATTTAAATTAGCATGTAAAACCATCTTTAAATTCTTATCTCATCATATCAGTTATATGATATTGTTTGAAAATTAGCGATTTCATTTATTTCATGCACAAAAAACAGAAGCCAACTTTTTCTCGGCAAAAGTTTAATATTATAAATTTATTTCATAAAATTTGAGGATTTTCTTTATATTCTGAAAGCAGAAATGTTTGCTATATTTATTAACTTATTACGCACAAACATTTCTAATTTTAGTTCCAATAAATCAAAAAGAAAAGTTATTTTAACACGATTTTTTCTTCCTTTCTGTATTCAAATAAGGACGAAAGAAATACGTGTAAAAAAATTATAACATAACATGTCAATAGAAAAAGAAAAATCACGGAGCATTGCATTATTTGTATTTTTCAACTTTCGTTATGCTCATCCAAAGGCATTAAGACATAAACAGCTCTGTTTTTATTTAAGCAAAAAAAAAAAAAAAAAAAAAAAAAAAAAAATATTATGCTTTTTCCCTATTCTATCAAAGCTAAATATGGTCAACAGCAACGACATAAAGAAGAAAGAAAGACAAAAGGCTGAATCTTCATAAAAGGTCAAATGTCCATCTATTATCATTAAGTTTTGCCATTTGGCGACTCATCTTTATTTTGTTGGCGAACAAAATATTTCATTGAAAAACAACTCGTACTCCAAAGCATCTTTCGGGAAGAAGGGAGGTAACTCCAGATGAAACTTGGTTGGAGGGGGGGGGGGGAAATAAGGGCCCAAACGTCATAGCATGAAGGATCACCTCTATACCTACCCATGTAGTTGGTCGCCTCAACGCTCCTTGAGTGTCTACAAGCTTCTATTTTATTCTTATACAGATCGACTCTCCTCACTCCTATCATTATCATTTGTGCAAAAGGACTTAGATGACCGATGTGCTTTCATTTCTTGTCTTTGTTTAAACCTCCAATTGCACGGTGTCTCTGTTCTACCAATAATTGATGTGAGGGATTCTTATATCTGCAACTTTTCCACCTGGTTTTCTTTTTCTGTAAATGTCTTCCCTGGTTATTTTTGTTGCCACTTGGATATCATAGTTGGGATTATTATGGGTTATTATGATAATATTTCCCATGCCATGAAACTCTGAACTAAGATAAGAGCTGGCAATTGCTTTATAAGTCTGTCAGTTTATGATTTTCTAGTGGGGAGGAATTTAGTTACGTGGAAAATTAAGGTGGGTAATTATACGCTGTACTGCTGTATATCTAAAAGATAACGTGGGTTCAAAGAAGCTGTAATAAGAGGTTAGCTAGAGAAATTTTGTTCTTTCTCTTTGTTTGCAAATGTGTTTTGTGGATAATAAAAAAATATTTCATATATTTGGCGTTTTGAATTGAATACATTATTCGATTACATGATAGTTATTCAAGATTTGCAATAGAGTCGTCAATGAAATGGTACTTACATTTGCATATTGTAAAATCAGCAGGTTTTATAAGAAGCTTTACAAGGAAAGCATATTTTAAATATGAAAATATTTGAGTAATTTCTTTGACATTAAAATTTTAAACGTATAACATATAGATGTATAACATATTACTAAATTACATTTTTTAATGCTTGTTATTTTGTAGTTGCTTTGTAAAATAAGAACTGGGAGTTGAAGCAAATTTACAAAACCGTCATTTACTCACCTAGAATATGCAGCAAGAATACATATTTAGCAATATAAAAGTATCTTTTATCCAATTTTACTGGAAATTTTTTGCCCTAATAGACATTAAGACAGCGAACTAATTTTGAGTTTTGTTATCTACTTTGGTGTTTCTTTAAGAAAATATTCCCTTAAAATTTCTTATTTACAGAAGTCGAGTAGCCGAGAACATAATAAATTGTCAAACTTTTAGTCATTACTAATTGACAATGTTTGATAAAATATTAACTTTAACTGTATATTATCAAAAAATATTTTAATTTTTTTGGAAAACTGATCACTTAGAAAACGTAGGTAATAGTGAAATATGATTAGATTATATACATTTATTTGTTTATAAAGACATTATGTAATATTAAATACCATGCAATAATAAATTCTGTGTCTCTACAATTCAGAACACTGTTAAAAATTTTATCCTAGTTTGAACCAAATTTTGATGCTCAGTGGCTGCCACCATAAAATAATGAATTCTCGTACCAACATTTGGAGCTTCCTAGTGTAATCTCGTTTCAACAATTGGAACTACTTTTTAACAGTTGCTCATAATGTTGGTACGATATTTCCCATCTTATGATAACAGCTACTGAGAACCAAAATTTAGTTCTAACAAGAACAAAATTTTAACAGTGTAGGGATGGTTGCCTAAAGTGATCAGCTTTGTTTTCCTGACCATGGGCCCTGGGGAATACAGCAAATGTATCAGTCAGTTTATCAACCTTATGTGAAACCCCCAGTGTTTAGTTCCCAAACAAGATTGGTACATATTTTATCAACCTCAAAGAGCAATGATATCTGCCATGTTTACATATGACTTGGAATATACGATGTGGCATAACATTTACTAATCAATGGAAGGCATTAGCATCAATATTATCCCAGGCCCCAATGATGACGGCCGTCAGCTCTGCCACAGGCTTGAACTGTCTGCCATTGGCATTTAAAGTTCTACTGAAGATACTCCATGCATTTTCTTGGTAATTGAGATGAAGATACAGGGCAGGCCATTCCATAACATGTCCCTAATTATCCAAAAAACACTCCTAGGAGCATTTTGTAAAGGGTATGGAGGCGTTTTCCTGCTGAAAAATCCAATTTAGTCCACCAATTCTCTCTTCAGTTGGCATTAAATGTGTTTCTAGCTATTCTTATTAGTTGATAGACTATATGCCGTCTGAGAGAAGAGCCAGGTTAAATTTACCACCATAGTCGAAGCCTACAAACACCATTAATAAGCCTCCATCTACCCATGTTGAGTCTGCCCATGTTGAAAGCTATATACACAAGAAAAGCAGAGTCTATGGGGCCAAATATCGCTAAACCTGGAAGAACCAGTAGCATCTTGTTGCATTCCCAGATAAGAAAAAATAGTTTAGATGGCTCAGACTGTCTTGCTTTCTGATGGTATGACATGAGGAAAGGAGAGAAAAATTTCTCCAAAAGACAACACGATGGAGGCTCATTAATGGTGTTGGGAAGCTTCAGCTATATTAATAAACCTAACCTGGCCCTCCCCTCAGACGGCATGTAGGTTAACAATTTCCAAGAATTGCTAGAAATCCATTTATTGCAACTGAATGGAGAATTAGTGGGCTAAGTTGGATTTTTAAGCAGGAAAACGCCCCCATAACCTTTGCAAAATACTCCTAGGAATGATTTTTGGATAATTGGGGACATGTTATGGAATGGCCTACCCTGTACCTTTATCTCAATCCCCAATAAAATGCATGCAGTATCCTGAGTAGAACTTTAAATGCCAATGACAGACAGTTCAAGTCTGTGGCAGAACAGAAGGCCGCCATTATTGAAGTCTGGTATAATATTGATGCTAATATCTTCCAGGAATTGGTAAATATTATGCCACATCGTATATTCCAAGTCATATATGTAAACATGGCGAATATAATTAACACTAGTGGCTTTATTTCGGCGGGACACTTTTTCCTTCCTCGCTTTTTATACATTCATCTTTCTCTGATCAAGTGGGGCAGGGAGTGAGTTGTTCCTTGTAAATATGCATTTCTATATAGGCTTTCTTAATACATTTGTTTCGTCCTCGTGATTTTGTTTCGTTTCTAATTACGGCACAAAATCATGGTGGCTTTATTTGTGCGAGATACACTGTAGTGTCGTCCTGAAGTATTTCACTAGATATTAGAATCTATAAGTTATATTTATTATGGACGTTTTCCATGATTTCGTTAGAAGATGTTGGGATATAGTATAGTTCATTTAACTAACTTTTTAATTTTGCATTAAAAAATCTCGTTTGAATCGCTTAAGATGTTTTTGTTTCTAGACAAAAGTACGTTGTAAGGTTGTCACAAAACTCATGTATTTTTCACCATGTGTATTATCATTGACTTTACATGTTAAAGGAGAGGAGGTTTGAGATGTGGGTGATAATGACAAGTGATTGACGGCGCAAAATTATTAATGCTTATGAAAAATATTAATGCTTCAAAATTTCCAATATTTCTATTGACATTACTACGATGAGTAGAAATTAATGCAACAGGATCTATAAACAATCTACAGTTGGCAAAAAAAGTATTTGTACACTCTAAAATTTTTAATTTTTAACTAAATAAAAACAGATATTTTGTCAAAAATAGTTTTAATAGTCTGTTTACCGTGTGTTTTAAATTACACAACAGAAAATTTCGATAAAGATGTAAAATAATTTTCTAATGGGAAAAGTTTAAAAATTTCTTGCAAAAAAAGTATTTGTACATTTCTCCATCCTGATATGTACTGTATTTTATATTGTTTATGGTTCAAAGGACTACTTTTACAGAAGCTGTTAATAATTTTTAACTTCATATTATATTTGTCTGACATTTAATATAATTTGCTCTTGAAGTAATTGAGTATAGAACCTAAAACTAGAGAGGCACCTCTAGATATATGAAATCCTATGATTGAGCATAATAAAAATTTAAATTCGCAACAAGAATTTGTAAAAGCTATTAAATTACCATTTACAACTATTGGATGTATAGTGAGAAACTATGAATAAATTAAAAGCATCGACATTCAATGAAAACCAGGACTTCTCAGCAAACTAACAATGAGGGAAAAAGGGAGTGTTGTTAAAAAAGCTTTAAAAAATCCTATGCGTTCGGTTCAAAAATTTGCTAGAGACCTTGCAACATCTTCTCGCATCAGAGTAATCTCTCAAACAATAAAAAATATTCTTCTCAATGCAGATTTAAAAGGAAGAACCTCAAGGAAAAATCGATTCATCAACGAAACAAATAAGCAGAAACGCATAGTATTCGCTTTCGCATACAGAAGTAAATCATTGGATTTTTGGAAAACACTAATTTTTTCTGATGAGGGAAAATTCTGAATTTTCTTACCACCAAGCATTCGAAAAAATTGGCGAAAAAATAAAACGGTTTTAGATCCAAAACGTATACTTCAAACTATCAAGCATGCTGGGGGGGGGGGGGGAATATTATAGTTTTGGGGTGTATAGCTTGTAATGGAGCAGGACATTTAAAATTTATTGACAATGGAAGGACAGGTTTAACATACATTGATGTGTCGTGGCATAATTTATTAAACCGTGCCAAGAAATTATACGTAGAGGAAGCTTTTCACTTTCTGCAGAATAACGACCAAAGCATATTGCTGTGATCACCAGCACATAGTTACGACAATACTCGAAGACGACTGGTAACTCCTCCTAAAATCTCTAGACTTTAATCCAATAGAAAATTTGCAGATGCTATTGGATCCAAAAATTCGAAAAAAAAAAATTATGTATCAGTAAAAAACAGTTTTAAAGAAGCTCTTATTGTGTCATGGAATAACATTAACCAGACCGTTACAAAAAAGTTGGTGGAATCTATGTCACACCATCTAGAAGTAGTCATAAACTCTAAATGAATTCACACAAAATATTAATTTGTATCATTTTACTAAATTTTCCTCAATTATATTACATTAATATAGTGTACAAATACTTTTTTTGCATTATATTTTTGTATATTTGTTTATTATAATGTAAAAAATCTATTCGTTTAATTTTGTTTTTGCTTCTATAATATTATAATGCATTAAATTAATGTATTACAGTATTTTTTGCTTAAATCTTTTGTTTAATTTCATTATAATTTAAAAAATGAAGTGTACAAATACTTTTTTTGCCAACTGTATACATAACTCATAAGGTATATGTGAATACTATGCGTGATGAATTCAAATTTATTTGTATAAAGGTTGTTGTAAATGTTATTTAATTTTTTGATTTAAATAATTTTAGACGATAGAACAAAAACCGCATTACGTTAAGCCTATTATTAAACTATTTATTTAATTTCGAATACAAAATGTAATTCCAGAAAATTTTTTATAAGATACATCGTATTTTAGTTTTGTTATCTCTCAAACATTAGCTTTAATGCCGTTTACTCCTTTGTAATTTGTCAAGTGATACTTTTAACCACATAATTCACATTTACATCCAAAATTCTGTTAAAAGAATTTAGAAAATAGCTAATTTTTAACATCATAGATTATGTAGGCGAATTATGTTTTTCTATGAATTTTAGGGTTCCGTACTTAAAAAGTAAAAACGGAATAGTTATAAATTCACCCTTGGTGACTGCGTGTCTGCACTGTAAAAAATATTCGCTGATATACACAAACGTTTCCGTAAAATTTTACGGAATAGTTTCATTTTCCCCAAAAAACAGTAGAATTTCCGTATTTAACAGTTTGAAATCACAAATCCGTATAAATCACGGAATTGTTCCACCAATTTTCCGAAAACAGTAGAGTGTAGTGGTGCCATCTATGCCAAAAAAATAAAAACATTATACCGAGATGATGTTTTTTAAACAATTTGCTAGAGCATTTCTCCATTTCATTCTGTTTTAATAATAAAATGCTAACTTATTTTTATAATATTAAGAAAATAATAAAATAATAATAATATTTTATTAATTCTTTTTAAGTTTGAAATAGCTGAAAGGGTAATTTGATTATGATTTTAAAACAATGTTTAATTTATTTATATCACATATATATATATATATTTAAAGTGCGTAGGAATTTTTAAAGTGGAAAAAAAACAATTCTACTTTTAATTTTAATATATATTTTTTAAAATTTATTGAAATTAAGAAGTTTGCACATAAAATTAAAAATATAACAAAATATATTGCCGAAATTATTGTAATTTTGGCGATTACATAAGTTATAAAAAATCAATAATTGGAATTTATTTTTAGGACCCATTGTAATTATCTTTATCGGGTTACATTAGATCGTCATAAAATAATTTGTTAAAATGCACGTTTTTTTCCAATATGTTAGTATTTTTAAAAGAAAAAATTAATAAATATCAATAATATTACAATAGAATTTTAAAACTTTTCGAAAAAAGAAGGAAACAAAACTCTTAATAAATTCTTTCATGCATGTAATATTTTAAAAACTAATTTTTATATACATATAAAGCTAAAATTAGTAAGCTAATTATTCGAAATTATGGAAAGAAAATCTGTAAAACATTTAGAATAATCAACTCAATCGAAAAACATTATCTCTACAAAAATAAACCTGCGTTCAGAATCATATTTTTCCTTTATAAAATACATCCGAAATAACTAAAGGTATTTGAAAGGGTGATTTGAATAAACCTTGTGTAATGGTATTACACTGCCAGCTACGACAGATGAGGTCCCGGATTCAAACCGCATAAAAGGTAAGTGACATTTCTTCACTGTTGTTTAAATTAAATGTATATAATGTGTCCCTGAAACGTGTCTTTAAAAAGTAAGGAATAAAAATCACAAAGATGTTAGTTTGTCCTTGAAAAATTCATTTAACATTTAAACGAAAATTTTTACATAAGGAAATATTAAAAAAAAAAAAAAAAAAAAAAAGAACTATATTTGGAATTTACGGAATTTTTTTTTTCCGTTAAAAAACTGAAGTAGTACTGGCGTCTAGATTACCAGTACTATTTCCGTTTTTTAACGGAAATTTTTTTTACAGTGTGTCACAGCATTTTTGGACGTAAACTAATGGAACGTAGAAATTTTAAATTGAGGGAAGTAATAAAGACTATTGACCCACATATTTACAGATATTAAACATTCACAAATATATTTAGGAAAAATGTAGAGGGGCTTATTGAGTTTCTTGAAAAAAAATCTTTACTTTGTATATCATGTAAAAGCTTTCGTAAAGCTGAACGCAAAAATACATTTCTTCTAATTTTAGCTACTATATTTTTAGACATGTTGTCAAA
Organism: Maratus speculifer; assembly: GCA_964019185.1. Lineage (NCBI taxonomy): Eukaryota > Metazoa > Arthropoda > Arachnida > Araneae > Salticidae > Maratus > Maratus speculifer. The sequence goes on along the minus strand of OZ025299.1, from coordinate 141,253,171 downwards.
AATATAGTGCAAAAATATGTCCTCCCTTATGTATTTCCGAATCAACTGAAACTAAAAAAGAAAAAAAAAATTGATGTAGAAGACATTAATTTAAACCTATCAGGAAAACTGTGACGATCACCCAGCTTGCATAGTTTCAGAGAAAAGTGCATTTTTTTCGTTACACGCAAATTTCTATTTGAGAGCATTCAACAAAGATGTTCAGGAGTGCTACAGATGCCTATCGTAGCAGAATTATATACGCATTGTTGATAATGATTTTCGAAAAAAAAAGCATAGGTAATTAGCCGAAATATTAACCTTTTAACACACGAACGGTTTGGACATCCATATTAAAAGTGGCGGTGTACTAGGTATAGCATCGGTTTTTAAAGCCTGGATAACAACTTTTAATCACATGCACTATATGGCAAAAAGTCATCGGTCACTTCCGATTTCAAACATTAAGTTAAATATCTAGAAAAATATATGAGGAAATATCCTGAAAATCTAAGTGTGCAAACGTAATAGTACAGATCGTACATTTCCTTGAAGATTTTTTCTACGGAAACTCCATAGGGGACTGTCAACAAATTGAAAATGAACGAATATGTTTTGGATAATCCTGTCAAAACTAATGTAGCAAAAGCGTTCAAACTGTAGGTTATGATTAAATGGCTTATTATAATAAATTGCGTTCATTTTTAAGTGGATAGCATGTATACTCGTAGAGAAATTGAGGTTTTATATAAAAACAGTCTCAAATTTTTCCCATGTTTTTTTGCTTATAAATTGCAGAGCTCTTAATATAAAATAATGTTTTTTTTTTTTTTTTTGAAAATATGAAAAACAACATTGTACATAACACCTTGTAATCAGAATTAAAACATAGTAAAAATTATATGAAAAATGAGCAGGTTTACTAAACAATTTTTCACTGCGCATGCGTGAGCGCTACAAAATTTCATTCGCATATTGCGTTAGCCAGATATATAGAGCAGCTTTTGTGAAAGTCTCAAAAACGTATCTCGAAAATTCTGAAAGTAATCGTCGCTAGAATAAGCTCAAAATCCATTATTCCCCAAAAGAAGCAAAAATATGAGGGGCTGTATCCAAATATCTATTAATTAGTGTCATTATAGAATAAACATTATGGCCCATACTACTATATTTATAGTCATTTATAGTCATTTATAATTTTGTGACTAAAGTAATTTCAGATGATGTAACAATAACCGCAATATGCTAAAATTTTCTTTATCCTATTCTGTGACTTTTTCTATTTAATCTCTAATATAAATGGTGAGGCCAGAAAAAAAGTCTTGTATCTGACTCAATAAGATAAATCCTATTTTAGTATCGTTACATGTTTCAAACATTCGCTTTAATACCGATTACCGCTTTACAATTTGTCAAGCGGCACCTTTACGGATGCACTAAACGAGTCACATTTACACCCGAGGTCCTGCTAAAGGATAATAATAAACAGCTAATAGTTGGCCATCATAGCTGACACGGGTGACCCGCTATCATTAATAATCCCACCCGAATCTTCTAACAGGGATTCGCCCGGAGGTCGACAAGTATGTCCAATAGTCGATTTGACGAAGAAGATTTATCATTCGCTGGCTCGGGAGTGATAAATTTGATGTTTGTACTCCGTAGGGAAGTAAAAGATTTTTTTTAAGAAGCAGTCCACCCTCCCTGGAGTAGATTATCTTGTTTTACTTTTTTTATATTATTTTTTAGTGAAACAGAGCTTGATATGAAAGAAATAATTGAATAACCACGTGGAGAATGGGGGCTGTGGATTAAAAGCCGAACATTCCTTCCCCATTTTGCTGTGGTAGTATTACACTTGTCATAATTTTTCGATGTATACTCTCATATTTGCGTAAAATTGACGATGTGTTTTACGGAAGATGAAATACTCCAGCCTCGTTATTGTATAAAAATGCTATGTGACAGAATCGTTAAATTTGCTAAACAGAAATTTATTTTAATTTGCGTAATTTTTAATTTCGATATTTTATAAGAAACTGTAAATTTTATTTTTCCATATTTCCTGAAATATTACATTTTTCGAAGAAAATTGATCATTCGCTATATTGTGGGTGATAAATTTGATGTTTGTACTCCATTGAGAAGTATTTTTATTTATTTGTTTATTTTTAATAAGGAGCCCATCTTCCGGTGATCGATTATCTTGTTTTACGTTTACATTATTTATGAGAGAAACAGCATTGATATAAAAGAAGTAATTGAATAACCACGTGGAGAATAATGACTGCCTTTGAATTAAAAGCTTAATATTCATTTCCCATTGATTTTTTGTGATTATATTGCACGACTCACAATTTATTTATTTATTTATTTATTTGTATACACGCAAGTTTCCGGAAAGTGACGATGTGATGAAAACAATGTTTTGCAGGAAAAATGAAGTATTTTTGTCTTTTTTATATTGTAAGGGCAATTAAACCTGCTAAACAAAGTTTTAATTTACATCACATAATTTTTAACACACATATTACATAGAAATTTATTTTTATTTAATTTATTTATTTACTTTTGGAATATTTCCGCAAATATTTGATTTTTCGAAAGTAATTTATCATTCGTTGGCTCTCAGGGGTGATAAATGTAGTGTTTTTACTCTCTGAGGATGTAAAAGTTTTTTTAAAAGAAAGAGTACATTATCATTTGAGTGTGACATAGTCTCTTAATTTTTATACATTTTTAAGGAAACAGAATTGAATATATAATAAGTTATTGAATAACTACGTCGAAATTTTATTTAGATTAAAAGTCAACATTACTCCAACAAGCTGGAAATTGCACATCCATCATAGCAAATGAAATGCGTTCTTCCTATAAGGAAATTAAAAAAATATTCAGCTCTTGGTTTAATAGTACACAGTACTTCGGATACAGTAGAATATCCGAAATCTTTTGTGTATCCCTGTAAATATTATCTGCTTTCTATTACACAGGAAATAACTTGTTGTAAACCTCGGCAAAGTATATCAATTTCGTAAAATGTGAAATAGTTTAATATTATTAAAACGTGTCCCAAACAATGTTTCCCCCATATACTTTTGTGTAGCCCTGTAAATTAATAACAAATATTGTTTGCACCAAACATCGTAATTTTAGTATATACTTTATAGATGCATATAAATTTATTATTTTCGAATAAGTGCAATACTATTAAAATGCACTTGAAAGCTTGAAACTATTTTTCCCATTGGCCGTAATGTAACGGAATACTTTTTATTGTTCCTGTAACTAAACTATACACCCGATTTTCAAAAAGTTTGAAATGACTCGACAAAATTATGCAAAAATTATAAATTTCAAATTTCAAATAATTCGGTTGGGCAGATTTTGCTCGGTTATATGTGGATAGACGGACGGACTAGACGACGACTAATAGGTGGGCTATTCCACGTTTACAGCAACGGACGTATCGGACAGTACATAAAACGCCAAAACGAAGATACTAAATACGTTAGATCCTTGTTTTATTCCATGAAATTTATGAAGAACATGGAGTCTGCTTATAGGGTAGATGTGCCAGTAATGGGCCACATTAAGGAATTTCTCTAAAAAATAATTTTTTATTAATAGTTATATTTATTGTATTCCAATTTTTTTCATATTAGATTAATCTTTCAACAATATTTAACTAATCCCACAGTTACATTTCCCAATAGAAATAAAAATTTCATTTTAAATAATAGAAATATGTCTAAACACCCAAATGCCCAGTAATGGGCCACCTATGTTCTAGTAATGGACCGCCTATGTTCCAGTAATGGGCCACCCTACAAAAAATAACAGATAATTATTTTTAGGTGCATTCGTAATTATGTAAATAGGTAGCACCTATAATTGTCGTTCAGTCCGTCTGTCTGTCCATCTGTCTGTCCGTTTGTCTGACAGTCTGTCTATCTGTCCGTTTGTCTGTCCGTCTGTCTGTCCGCATATAACAACGGAAAACTATCCAACCGAATCGTTTGAAATTTAAAATACGTAATTATTACATAATTTTGTCGAGTCATTTCAAATTTTATGAAAATCGGATGGATAGATCAATTACAGGGACATTCAAAAGGATTCTGTTACATTACGGTCAATAGGGAAAAAAGTTTTAAATGCATTTTAATCGTTTGAAATTTAAAACATATAATTATTGCGTAATTTTGTCGAGTTATTTCAAATGTTATGAAAATCGGATGCATAGATCAATTACAGGGACAATCAAAAGGATTCCGTTACATTACGGTCAATGGGGAAGAAGTTTCAAATGCATTTTAATGATGTTACATTCATTCGAACATAATAGAATTGGCATGAATCTATGAAATATATACTAAAATATGCATTCTGTACAATCTGTGACGCAAAGAATTTTTATTATTAAATTACAGGGCTACACAAAAGTATTCCACTATATAATGCTATACGGGGAAACATGGTTTGGTACGTGTTTTAATTATATTCAACTATTTCACATTTTATGAATAAGATATACGTTGCTGAGGTGTAATAAGAATTACTATTCCTGTATATTTACAGAATTTCAACCAATAATACTGTATCCGAAGTACTATTTACTATAAAAGCAAGATCTGAATATTTTTAAAACTTCGTTATCGTATGAACGCACCTGATTTGCTACGTTCACGTGCAATTTCCAACTTGTTCTTTTTATGTCTGCGTAAGTCGCATCTTCTTCTTCCTCAGAATCCACGTTATCCTCTTGTATACAAAATTCGGCCTTTTTGAAGCAATTGTAAATTGTTTTTTCTTCAATTACCCCCATTGATCCCGTTCTTATATGTATAACTATTCAATTAACACTGTTTTGAGAAGGATGTTGAAAGGTGTGTGAAAGGAGGGGGTTGATGAATTTGTTGGACTTAAGGAACAAGAAAATTCAAGCAGAGGAGTAATATAAAAAAAAAACTCAGGATTAATTAGGTATAAGAGATGGAAATTTGATTTCATGTGATTTCGAAGTATTTTTTTACAACTGAATAAAGAACATTTTATGAAAATATTCGTTATATGGAGATAGATATTTCGCTATATAGAGACTGTTTTTAATGTAATCATGGGAAAAGAGGAACATTCCTACTAAAAATTCGTTATATAGAGAAATTCGATGTATGGAGTTTCGTTACAGAGAGACTTGACTGTATTTATAAAGAAATTGTTTTTATTAAATTCTAGTAAGTAAAATTTAAGTATTAAATTTGTTTATTTAGTTTTCAGTTAAATCAAAATATTTTATCACTACTGAAATTACACTTTTAGTATTGATCACTTGGGTGGCCCATTACTGGCAAATCAAGAAATAAGCATTCCAGTAATGGACCACCCCTCCTAAAATCTTAAAAATAAATAACATTTTGTAAATGGCCATTGGTATATTAAATTCAATGTTTTATATTGCTAACCAAACAAAAACATTCAATTTTTAAGGAAAAATAAAAAAGATATAAAACTAAGTAAGTAAAGTCTGCTCTTAGCATGTTCATTAAGATTTTCAGTGAAAAACAGAAAAACTGTGAAACTTTATTTTCTGCTTCCTAATTGTTTTGACGAAAAGTGTAAAAAATTAATCCAGCTTATAAAGCATGCAAGGTAGAGTTCAGAAAAAAATAATAAAAGCTTAACTATTATTTATTATTTTTTTATAAACCAAAAAGTGCGAGGTGGCCCATTACTGGAAGGTGGCCCATTACTGGCACATCTACCCTATATGATTTTTTCCATCAGATGCTTAGCTAAAGTATGTTTAATTGGAATTTAAGTAATTATACTTATGTATTATAAAATAAAAAATAAAATAATTTTGTTAATTTCAAATAATTTTTAAAATTAACTTTTGTTCAGCTTTTTTCGTGTATCTACCCTGACAAATTTCGTTCCGCTGAAACAAATATAAATTCAAGGATGGTTGTATTGGAAGTAGCGCTTAAGGACATCTATTGGCTTAAAGTTAGCAATACTAAACGCGCAAGCAATTTAAGCATCGCCATTTTTATTTCTTGCGACGCGACCGTGCGGTGTAGTGGTTTCGCAAGGTGATCGTGTATCTCCCCTGGTAAGTCATAAAACTTATCATATTCATTTAATTCAATTGCATTTACTGCCCTAATTAAACAATATAGTAATAATTAAAGTGAAATATACAATTAACCTAAAAACTAATTCAGTCAGTTAAAAAAATTGAATTTATCATGAAAATGTCTCTCCCCTGCCGCATTTCGCCTGTCAAGATAACTGCCAGGGGATAGAGTCACTGACCAGAAAAAGTTATAAAATATGTATAAAGCGACTTGCCCTTATATGAAAAGGTAAATAAATGGGACAAAAATCATAATTTAAAGGTTTTTGATAAAACTCAAACTTTTCTTTTCGGCAGTATCCTCTACGTACTTGAAACCTGTTATCGTAGAATCACCCATATAACGCAATTAAATTTTGAAAAAAAAATCCCCAAATAATATTTTTTTCAGTACGGACGTATTTCACGAATAAATGTTATTTTTATGACTTTATAAAAATAAAAAAATTTCTGAAAATATACATGTAAGAAAATTAACTATAATTTATTTCAAACAACAACATATAACTTCATAAGATTTCTATGACTAATAAATATTGGGGTAAATTGTCCCATTTATACAAATACTTGTAACGGAAGTATCACTAAGTAACGGACATATCAGTTCTGAATTCATCGAACGTTTTATGTATTTTTTGTTTAGATGATAATCACAGCTCATTTTTAGTAAGAAAAAACATTTAAGCTTATATAAATATATTTAATAGCATTAAACAATTACAATATATTTCAAATTACCATATTCTGCAAAGTTATGTTCAAGTTATGGTCCTGTTGTCGAATGAAGGTTCTGGCAATAATGATAGTTCTTCTTTACTGATCGTTGTATGGTGATTGCTATGGTTACCACGGAAGGTTGGAAATATTTCACAGTTTAGAATGGCAATGCCTTGAGCGGTTACCATAGCGATCGCAGACGGTATTTTGTTTACGTTTTAATTAGCTTGTTGTTCGATGAAAAATGGAGTCAGAAATTGCGCTCATAGTTCTGTAGAATAAAAATAGAATTAAGTTAAAACATCTGCGTGTTATTTTGTGACCACCAATCGGGATATTTGGTGACCTCTGGACTGTAGAAATATACCATGAGCAATGGGAAAGTGAAAATTTCGTAGATTGTTAAGGAGACATTGTTCCATTGTGATGAAGTAAATCATGCAAAATGATTATGGATATGTTAGCTGCTAAACAGATAAGTACTTCTGAATCATTTTTCTGATATTTCTTCTATTATTTTACAGTAAAAATTTTAACTCGCGAATTTTATTTTGATTTAACTGTGCTTTTTCTATATTAACAATTATAAATCATGTCTTATGTCGATGCTGTTCAAATCCCCATATATAATAGATCGGATCCGGCGCTTTGGTTTGTAATGTGCGAAAGTACATTTGCTTTAGCTACCACCAGAGCAATAACAGAATCTGTTACTAAATATAGCTATATTGTGTCGCATCTTCCACCCGATATTGCATCAATTGTTCGTGACATATTAATGCAACCGGATGCTACCGATCCTTATGGCATCTTAAAAAAGGAATTAATTGCGCGTTCGGGAGAGTCATCTCAGCAAGAAATACGGCAACTATTGTCTGGGGAAGAACTAGGCAATCGGAAACCTTCAGATTTATTACGTAGCATGAAACGTCGCGCGGAATCCCTAAATGTTCCTGACAATTTAATGTTAGAGTTATTTTTGACGCGTTTACCAAATTCTGTTCAAACAATTTTAGCGGCTGTTTCTGATTTAACCCTTGAAAAGGCTGCGGAAATTTCGGATCGGATTTCGGAGGTTACTCCGTCCCCTCTTTCTGCATTTACCGTGTCCAGCGCGAATGAACAGTCAATAGAATATAAATTTATGAGAGAAATTGAAAAACTAAATAAGCGCATCGATCAAATTGCATTTTCACGTGGGCGATCACCATACCGTAGAAATTCGAGTAAACCTCGCGAGCGAAATAACAGTGCTACGCGCGATTCATCTATTTGTTGGTACCATCGACGATTTGGAACAAAATGTAAAGAAGAAAAATGCGTAAAACTATGTTCTTGGTCGGGAAACGAAATAAGCAAAGAGTAGAGGCGCCTTATTCTTTGCCTCAGCAGTCACGTCGCCTGTTCATTAAAGACCGGACAACAAATGTTTCCTTTCTGGTCGACACAGGGTCGGATGTGTCAATCCTTCCTGCCAATAATTTACAAAAACGGAACCCACCCGTACAAACACTTTTGGCTGCTAATTCTTCAACTATAAATGTTTATGGTCAACAAACCCTTTCTCTAGACTTTAACTTAAGGCGAAAGTTTAATTGGACTTTTCTAGTGGCAAATGTTAGTACACCAATATTAGGAGCAGATTTTCTCCATAATTTCGAATTGGTCCCAGATCTCCGTCATAAATGTCTAAGGGACTTAAAAACAAAATTTGAAACGACAGGCCACATGAAATGTGCATCCATTCATTCAGTAAAAACAATCACTATTGATAGCATATATAATGAACTTCTAATAAAATTTCCATCTATAACAAAATTACCAGATCCTAATCAGCCTGTTAAACACAACACAATGCATTTTATTACAACAAAAGGACCTCCAGTTGTGGCAAAACCTCGAAGGTTAGCTCCGGATCGCCTGAAAATCGCTAAAACGGAATTTCAAAATATGATACAACTAGGACATTTAAGACCTTCATGTAGCAATTATGCATCACCTTTGCACATGGTTCGAAAAAAAGGAACTGTGGAGTGGAGACCTGTAGGTGATTATCGTGCCTTGAATGCGCAAACTGTAAAAGACAGATATCCGATTCCGTGTATAGCTGATTTTACTGCTAATTTACGCAACACTAAAATTTTTAGTCACATTGACCTAATCAAAGCGTATCATCAAATACCAATCAATCCTGATGATATTCCTAAAACAGCGATATGCACACCTTTCGGATTATTCGAAAGCACACGCATGCAGTTTGGCTTATGCAACGCATCTGCCACATTTCAGAGATTCATCGACGAAATAATACGTGATTTACCTGGCGTCTATGCTTTTATTGATGATATACTTATTGCCTCTAAAAATGAAGAGGAGCATTATCATCATTTAAAAGCCTTATTTTCCAAATTAGAAGAATATGGTTTGTGCATAAATGTTTCCAAGTGCACATTTGGTAAACCTACCATCGATTTCTTAGGATTTCGAATATCTGAACACGGTATTCAGCCACTTCCTGATAAAGTTAAATGTATAACTGATTTTCCACAGCCCACAACTTTATCTCAACTTCGACGATTTTTGGGAATGTTTAATTTTTATAGATCCTTTATATATAAAGCTGCACACATACTTGCGCCTTTAGTGCAATTATTAGAAGGCCATCCAAACAGAAAGAAATTTCGTTCCCGTGTTCCGAAAACTTCCGAACCGATTAATTGGAACGAAAATGCTGAAAAGGCTTTCACAGATGCCAAAAATGCCATAGCTCAAGCAGCTCTTTTACGGCATCCCATTCCAGGTGCTGAGTTAAGTATATGGGTTGACGCTTCAGATGTCGCGATCGGCGGTACTCTTATGCAATTTTTTAAGGAACATTATGAACCTTTAGCATTTTTTTCCATGAAATTAAACAAGAGTCAGCGGAATTGGTCAACTTATGACCGGGAATTATTTTCTATATATTCAGCAATAAAGAAATTTCGGCATATGTTAGAGGGGAGAAATTTTAAAATTTATACTGATCAGAAACCGTTAATTTATGCATTTAACCCTCCAAGCGTCTTGCAAATGGGTAAAATTGTAATGTTGTTTTTTCTGCATTTTGTTTTAAATGCTAATAAAATATGATTATTTCAATATTACATAAAAAATATCATTTAGGAATATAAATGTAACCCTTGAGAGTCTTAATCATTCTTCAGTGCTTTGAAAATTCATTAAATTTATAGAATTATAATATCTTAAACATTGCTTATATTGCAGTGAAACCTGGAGCTTAGTGTACGGAATATTACGGGACAAACGCTTAGAGGGTTAAACAAAATCCCCATAAATGCTCGCCTCGGCAATTACGCCATTTAGATTTTATTTCCCAATATTCCACTGACATTAGACATGTACCAGGTTCCAAAAACACTGTAGCAGATTGTCTTTCAAGAATTGAAATTGATTCTATTTCAAAATCTCCAATCTTAAATTTTGATGATTTTGCAGAAGCTCAGAAAGATGATTCAGAGCTACAAAACCTGCTGCATAATTCATCGCTAAAATTGGAATTAAAACCGTGCCTCATTTCTGATCGTAACCTACTATGTGATACTTCCACAGGTACGCCTCGACCCTTAGTTCCTAGCTCCTTTCGTCGATTGATATACGAACATTTGCACAATCTATCTCATCCTGGCATAGCAGCCACCACAAAGTTAATTTGTTCCAGATACGTATGGCCAAATATGAAACGGGACATCAAAAACTGGGTTCGTTGCTGTGAGTCGTGTCAAAGATCCAAAATACAAAGGCACACCAAAGCACCTCTTGGCACGTTCTCTCTTCCTGATGCACGTTTTTCCCAGATTCACATAGATATTGTGGGTCCCTTGCCTCCATCTGACGGTTTCAACTATCTTTTAACGATTATCGACCGATTTACCAGATGGCCAGAAGTCATACCCATATCTGATACACTAGCCAAAACAATTTGCAATGCCATATTCAAGGACTGGATTTCAAGATTTGGTTGTCCTTCACTCATTACCACGGATCAAGGTCCCGAAATGCGATCAGCGATTTTTGATGAATTTACGAAAATGTTGGGAACAAAGAAGATCCGAACCACAGCTTATCATCCTATATCCAATGGCATTATCGAAAGATTTCATCGACATTTAAAGTCATCCATCAAAGCTCATGAAACCAATAGATGGACTGAAGTATTGCCGATAGTTTTACTAGGCATTCGCACAGCAGTGAAGGAAGATATACAAGCTTCTTGCGCTGAACTTGTTTTCGGCACTACGTTGAGACTGCCATGTGACATGCTGGATGAATCTATAATCCAACCATGCAACGAGAACTTCGTCACTCAACTAACAAGGAAGGTCTCCATACGGGCATACTCAGAAAAATCTGAAAAAATTACAGAATGTTCTTCTCATATAGTTATACATGTTTATAAAAAACATTTCGGCGGAATCTCCTTATAACGTCCGTAAAAAAATAATAAAAATTTCGTTTATTTGGCGATTTATCTCCGGTTGGCGAAAAAACGAAATTTTGAAAAATACGCTTTTACGCTTCGAATACTTTTTAAAGAAAAAACTTTCTATGTTCAATTTATTTAAATAAGTTTAGTTTAAGTAATTTTAGTTTTGCATTTTTACTTTACTTTAAGTGTAATTTTGTCACATACGTTTATACGTACTTAAACAAAATGAAATTAATATATTTTATCATTTAAAACACAATTTAAATTGATTAAAATTGTTCCAAATTGAAAAATACACTGTTAAAAATCTTCTGCATTTTGTTGCAACGCACATCCCTTGCTTGTATAGAAAACGGTTACTTGGCCGTGAAATGGAGCTTTCTCATTGGTTGGAATAGAGATATTATATACAAGCGGAGGAGTGCGTTGCAACAAAATGCAGCAGATTTTTAACAGTGTATGACACGGCCAATTCACGGTGCTATGGAGCATTCTCATTGGTCAGAAGAGAGATATTCTTTAAAAGTAGTGGAGTGACGTTGCAGTAAATGCTGCAGATTTTTAACAGTGAAGTCAATTGAAATCAATTTTCAGATTCGTTAAAATCGTCTGCTTTTGGCGAGGAAATGCACTGTACGCCAAATCCCGCGTCGCTTTCAGCTTTTCACGCCAATTATTCCAAACTATTTTATTTTTTTACGTATCTAATAATGTAATTCCGCCACTAATTTTCACTGATCTTTTATTACCTACATGAGTAGTTTAATTCGTATTTTTTTCAAAAAATTCTGAGTATGCCCCCAACGGAGACCTTCCTTGTAAGAAACACCATGCGGTAGTTAAATCCAGTTGCTACATCAGCTCACTGTCACGAGAAGTTCTATATACACCCTTCTTTGACATCTTGTTCACACATCTTTCTAAGAGTGGATCATGTACAACCTCCACTATGTCAACCATATACTGGTCCTCACAAAGTTCTAAGTAGAACTGGAAAAACCATAACAATCGAACTCAATGGTCGTAAGTCCACGGTATCAATAGATCGTGTGAAGCCAGCTCATTTGATTCCTCAATCACACTTGTTGACGAAAGCTGTTCCAGAGAATTCTAATTTAAAACTCTCTGTTAAATCGGACAGTAATCCTGACCAAACAAAAACTGTCACACGTTCGGGCAGACATGTCCATTTTCCTAAAAAACTGGCATCTTACATTACTTCCTGAAATTATTGTTAAAACTGTTCATTTTTGCATATCTATATATTATTTCTATATTTTGTTATATTTCTTATTTTTGTTGCATTTTAAATTTATTTCAAAGTATATATCTTTGTAATTTTTTTTCAACCAGCGTGAATTCTGACCTAAAAAAAAAAAAAGAAAGAAAACTTAAAAATAATTATAAATTATATCGTTTCTTCGGTCCCTTCGTCACTGGGGGGATACTCTATGGTGATTGCTATGGTTACCACGGAAGGTTGGAAATATTTCACAGTTTAGAATGGCAATGCCTTGAGCGTTTACCATAGCGATCGCAGACGGTATTTTGTTTACGTTTTAATTAGCTTGTTGTTCGATGAAAAATGGAGTCAGAAATTGCGCTCATAGTTCTGTAGAATAAAAATAGAATTAAGTTAAAACATCTGCGTGTTACTTTGTGACCACCAATCGGGATAGTTGAAACATCATTTGAAGACCACATAAACCTTTCTCCAAAAAACCTTAAAATAAACCTTTCTCCACATAAACCTTTCTCCTTCCCTTTCTTAAGAAACTACAATGCTACATTGGCACTTGGAGAATCAAAAACCTCATATCTATTAATGTATACAACTTTCATTTTTATGTAAGGTACCCTGGGGTAATAACGCCAGGCGGGGTAATAACGCCAAGTGCTTATATTTTGCATAATTATGAAATAATCAGGTAAATGACACCCATGTGCTCTGCGCAGAAGGGTTTTGAGTCATATAAATCGCAAAAAACAGCTTCAAGATAATTTGTTTCATTTTTATGTCTTATTGTTTTTACAAGCAACTAAAATTAACGCTTGATCTAAAATTTGCGAGATAAGGTTTTTGAACTGAAGACTATATTTTTCATCCAGAAATACTTTGTTTATTACATAAATTTGTAGTGTATTTCATGTACTTTCAAATTGTTGTAGAAGATTTTGGATATCTTCTCGAGATAATTTGTAGTTTAGGATTTACTGCGCAATAAGTATCCCGGGGTAATAACGCCAGGGATTGGCGTTATTACCCCGGTTGATTCCCAACAGTGGCCGAACTATATCCGAAGGGGGTTTATATACTAATATGGGACAGCATTATCATCATTGTTGAAATGGTAAGATTAAGGGGGAGGTGCCAAATTAATCTCTCTATTTTATTTTTTATTATATTATTATTATTTTTTTTTTACTAATGTAAAAATAATTTTTAACTCTTGTAAATAAAACTATATCAAAATGTTTTCGAGATTCAAATTCGAACATCTTCGAAATCAGGTTTCTATTAAATTTCCACTGGATTGTTCAATTGAGTTCGAAATTTTAACTGTCCGCTTTCTCAGCGTTCGGTTTTTCAAAACTTTATAAATTTAACCTGTAACTGATGTGACAGAAATTGTAACGTATGAATGTGATGCGGTTTGTGAGACTACAAATTTGAAAGATGAATAGAAGGTGGGAATAACTCATAGGATTGTGTTTTTGTAGTAAACTTTTTATACAAGTGTATTATACTTAATATTCACCTATTTAGTCTCTGGTGACAGTACTAAAATTCCAAATGAAACAAAATTTCGGTAGTAGCTTCGGTAGTAACTGAAAATTACAAGTTAAACTAAAAAATTAAAAGAAAAATAGCGGTCTACGAGACCGGTAACATTAGTTAAAGGTTAAAATGCGATCCATGATTAAAAATCATAGAATACTGTTCCTGCGCTAAACTTGTTGTACAGAATTAATTCTAATTAAATTTAATCTATTCAAATATTTCTAACAATATTACGAGAACTCCAAACGAAAGAGAATTTCAGTTGTAACTATAGTTAAACTGGAAAATACAAGTTAAACGCTATTTTTTGGGGGGGAGGGGGTACAGTGTTCCGTCAGTTTGCTAACAGCAGTTAAAGGTTAATTTTGTTGCTAATATAGAGATAATGACATATAGCCATATGAATTATGTATAAAATTGAATAAAAGATCTCTTTGGGATAATATTTTTTAATCAAAAATTTTATTCAATTTAGTAAAAATTTATTAAATGTCTTTAAAAAGTCTTCAAAAGGTCGACAATTTAACAGGAGGTTTGGAGAATCCGCATTAGTGTGGAGTTATGGGTTAAAAAATATTTACTAGATTACTATAATAGTATTAACCCTTAACTGCTGTGACAAAAATTGTCGCATAACTTACTGTGAGCGGCCTGTCAGACCGCTTAATCTAACGATGAATAAAATGTTAAATTAACTTTTAGAATATTATTTTTGTAGTGAACCTTATATACAGGACTATTATAAATAAAATTCAGCTATTCAAAAGTCTCTAGAGATAGTAATAGGACTCCAAATGAAACAAAATTTGCCCGGTATCTATAGTTAAACTAAAAATTGCAAGTTAAACTCTGAAACTTGAAAAACTCAGCGGTATGTGAGACGCTAACAGCAGTTAAGGTTTAACAAAAATATTTATTACATATAACTCTAGTTATTATAAAACTTCACTTGATTAAAATATTACATTATGAATGGTTAAAACCATGCAATGTTTCTTATAATCATATTTAAGAGGGACTTTTTAAGCAAAGAGAGATACAGGGTGTTATATTCTGTTGAAGCTCCCCCTCACTCCTTTTTCTTTCACTTTCACAAAAAAATCAATATTTTCTATCGCATATAATGCATACATGGGAATATAAATATTGATTCAAATAATCCGTGCAATGTTTCTAATAATTCTATTTAAATGGTCATTTTTAAGCAAAACGTAACTTAGAATCTGATATTCTTTTGCCTCCTCCCCCTGCCACCACCACAGCTTTCTTTTTCTTTCAGAGTCATAAAAAAATTGTACATTTTCAATAGCTTAGATTGCAATTTGTCAATTTCTAGAGCTGTAGAGTTTGTATCTTTAGAATTGGGCAATCTACATGCCATTATTCCATCTTATTTTATAGTTTTGTTTGTATGGCGTTATTACCCATATACGTGGGTATTAACGCCAAATAGCATTGGTCAAGAAAAAACGCCGTTACATTTTATGAATACATATCTGTTAAATTATTTTATTTTATATAGATAGTCAATGAGTTGCTGTATCAGATCCGATATTTGTTTGAAAAATACAATCTAAAACTAAGCCGTGAAAATTGGTAGAACCTTAATGTGGCGTTATTACCCCAGGGTACCTTACTACATTGAATTATTTGATGATAGGGATATATATTTTTTTAGTATTTAAGGACACAAACATGTACGAGAACTATAGATACTGTATACTTCCTGTTAAGTAAGTAAGCATTCTATAATAAATTTCAATTACGTATACCGCTTTTATGGTAATCCAGTTGCATGGGAAAGTATAAAGATTAGTCGTGTAAAATTGTTTATTGTTTTCTTGACTATATTCATTACTGCTGCCCTTTCTCTCATTGGTGGAACATAAAGAAAAATCCTAACTATGAATTTTGTTTGCAAATTTATAATTTTTATTCATTTTCATTTATTTCATAATGTATTTAAAAACAAAGCGCAGAAATATGACGAAATATTGTTATTTAGAACGTCGCAAAAATTCGACCTTTGACTTAGAAATGAAATATAAATGTTATGCTTGAGCTATTTATCTATTTTATAAGATATATTTGTCAAGTTTCTAAAAGTCTTCTGCAATTTAGTTTATAATCAATTCTATTCATTACCATTTTATCATAAATATGTGTGGTGGCGTGACTTCTCATAACGGTTTTTAGTTTCTTGAATACTGTGCGTGACACATTGTATATCGTGAGGAGCAAGAAATTTATCTACAGTTTTTTTTCTTCTTTTTTAAGGAATTGAAGCATTTTTACTAAAGTTTTTTTTTCTCCTTGTAGTTTTATCATGAGTGAAAATAACGTAGAACTTCTAAGAGGCTTGATAGTTTCATATAATAATCCCTTCTAATGAAATAGCAAATTGTGTTTACATCATTAGTAAAATTCTCAGTGGCTTTTAAAATGATATTCAGCATTAGATTGTCCATATTCTTTTGACTTTCTGCTTACTTACGTGGCGTGTCATTTCATTGGTAACAGAAGCAAAAACAATACTATCTATGATAGTATACCAATAGTGTAACGGAATATTTATAATACATTTTAGCAGTTAGCGCCAGTTCATATGAATGAATGATTTTATTTTAGAATGTAGAATTGAACAGAAAATCGAGGTTGTTCAATAAGCAAGGTACCGGGTGATCCAGAAGTCCCGGGACTTTTGAAATGCTAATAATTAAAAAACCATAAACAATAGAAGTATGCGGTTTTCACAGAAATGCTGAAAAACTTGTGGGATTTGTTTTTTCGATGAAAAAAATTTATTATGTTAGTTGCACTTTTTGACAGCAGATGGCGCTAAAATTGATAGTATTGTTTTTATAGTATGATACAGCTCATTTAAAAGAACGAATTAGTGTCCAAGGGTTACAAAGTTTAATCATGATGCACATGGCTTATAATTACCGCCGAGAGCCGATGCAAAACAGCGTGCACAGTATCCTCAAAGCGGAAAGAAATTTTAGTTCATCGTGATATCACAAGTTTACTGCACTCACCATGAACTGGTGATTTCAACAGAGTATTGGCATAGAATCCTACTTAATTTACGATTGTAACAGACATTTGGGATCTCTTGTTTCTGTTACGATCTTCCAATGAGCCTTTTTCCCAAACCTTGTTTACCATAGCATTTCACATTTGCAATGGCCATCGATTCTTTTGCAGTTTTAACTTGACGTATTGTACGATATGAAAATAACGCAACATGCAAAGATGTGTCTAAATATAGCCTAGACAATGTCTAAATACTGCAGTTGCTCATAAATTTTTTATCAAATTTCCCTTACAATGCAATTTCATTTACCTTACAAAAAATGTTTGAACATAAACCACCCTTAAAACGAAATCTCATCACTATCATACAAAAAAAGTTTCGCAATGAACTCATGTGTCTATATAACGCATGGTACAGGTACATTCAGTCTTATACAACAGCGCCACCTGTTGCTAAAAATGGTAACTATATCTATTTTAAAAAATTCATTCTAAACAAAAATCCCACATGTTTCTGAAAATATATCTGAAAACAGAACCTTTGTATTATACATAGTTTCCTAATTATTAACTTTTCAAAACTCCCAAAACTTCTGGATCACCCGGTATAAAATGGCAATTTTAACA
The DNA here is from genome assembly GCA_964019185.1 of Maratus speculifer. Taxonomy (NCBI): domain Eukaryota; kingdom Metazoa; phylum Arthropoda; class Arachnida; order Araneae; family Salticidae; genus Maratus; species Maratus speculifer. The sequence goes on along the minus strand of OZ025299.1, from coordinate 141,235,405 downwards.
CTTTTAGTAGCAAAGTGATTTTATTGCTAAAACTTTTAAATGGCTAACTGCCACCAGAATACACGATCAAATTTATTTTAAAATATAATAAATCCTTTTCTTTTACGTTAATATAAAAGTAAATAAAAATAATTCAGGAATAACTTCGATATTTTGGGATTAAAATTAAGTGGCATAAATAATATACCACCGCATTTCAAATAGTAAAAATGCATTAAGAATACCTTAGTTATATTTAGAATCTTATTATAAAAGAGAAAAAATGTACAGACATTAATTTTGCTGATACATCAAAATTAAAATATTAATGTCAAAACACCTAAAGGTCTGGTACATTTTTCGTATTTGGGATTAACATTAATAGTATAAATAATATATCGCCGCCTTTCAACGGGTAAAGAAGCATTAGAGAACAGTATTATTATAAAAGGTGGGGGGTGGGGAGCTTTTATGCATAAAAATATCTGTAATTATTTTTAATAGATTATCTTTTATTTGTAATTGGATGAACAGTTAACGTCAGCTATTAGTTTAATATTTTAATAATTTTGTGTTGAGCGGTTTCTGAGTTAAATTTAAATTTTACTCATGTTTTGAATGAGTTAATTTAGTTCAAATCGCTAAAACAAGGAAAATAAAAAAAATAATGGTTTTATTATTATTGATTATTAAATATAAGATTAAGAATTCAGCTGCTCTCAGTAATTTTTTTAGACACAAGCTTAACTGAATGTAAGCTGAAATAAACTGAAATACACTGAAAAAAAAAAAAAAAAAAAAAAAAAAAACCGAACTATTTTACGGAGATTGTACTGACAATCAGGACGCCAATGCAATTCACTGTTTTTTAGCAGAACAATTTCTAGAAAATTTTCCGTTTTTTTTTTTTTTTTTTTTTTTTTTTTTTTTTTTTTTTTCTGGGAAAAAACGAAAAAATTTTCGTTAAAAAACAGTGAATTGTACTGGCGTCCGTCTGATAGTTTGTTCTCTTTAAAATTGTCCTTTTTTTTGTAATCTTTTTCCATTTTAAAATGCATTCTCATCATTTGCATGAGCTAGTGAAAGCCGTTTTCGAAATATTAAATAATTAAAAGAAAAACAAATCTGTGCAACAGAATGATTTTTATACAGAGACTTAATACTATACACTCTTACCCTATGTATAACAATCACTAATTCAGCATTATATGTTCCTTTTAAAAACACTATGGGGAGAAAAAAAGGTTCAAACAATCTCTGTTAACGCGCACACACACACACAGTAGACGATGACATGTAGAGTGCTTTTTTTAATGCAACTAAAGCAGCCCCTGTTTGCTTTCGGATACGTTTTCCGTTAATCCATTTGCTCGATCGATGGGTCAGGGGTATGACGAAATAAGAAAATATTTGCACTCTGGTGACGCTTAGGCTAAAGCTATGATCATTAAGTGCTGCTCAGCCAGGATTGTACTTTAAAACCAATTGATACTTAAAAGTAGCAATTACGCTAATTTACTGATATGATGAATATATTGACTAGCTTATTAATAATTCAAAAAACGGTAGGAGTGATAATTTTTCCCTAGACTTGTCTTTGGTAAAATCTGTTTTAAATGAATTTCCGGCTCTTGACACTAATAGTATCTGCCATATAGAAGGTGAAGCAATTAACTTTGTTCAGGGGAAAATAAATCCTACAACTTTATGGAGGTTAAAGATATGTAGTTTGCTATTGCTTAGGGAAATAATTTAAGTTCACTTCAAGCTAAATATAGTTTACCTCATTTTAAAAGACAGAATACGAATATCTGAATTTTGAAGAAACTTAATAGAATTTTTTTTTTTTTTAAATATTCGAATTAAAACTTAGCATTATAAGTGTGTTTGAAACGTACAGATTGATAAGATGAAAATATTTGGGGTAACGATAATAAATCTTTTTATTGATGATGATGATGATGGTGCTGCTGCTAATGATGATGATTGGGATAGTAATAATACTAAAAGAAAATTAGTCTATATTTTATTATTAATGCCAAAATATGATCATACACTTATTAAATCCGTGTTTCTTTCTCTCTTTAGTGCAACTATAGTTGAACTGTAAAATCACAAGATTCGCATAATTCTTTTATGATTTTAACATACTCATTTTTTTATTTCAGGAAATTCATGATTGAACTTGACTACACAAACTTTGCAAAAATGAATTCCATACTTTTTTTCTCTATAATGAAATGAAAAATGAAATTTATGAAAGACGTCTATTTCAAAAATATTATTAAGATATATAGCATCAAATTTGACTAAACAAAAAAGGGTCTACATGAAACTATTTTGGAATTTGAGATCTGGTAACATTAAACCTTCGTGAATTGAAGTTTATGCTAAATCGAATAGTTTTCAAAGTGAATAAAAATTTGTTTTGATGTAAAGTATTTTAAGTTTGCTATTCGGTAGCATTAAAATTATATTGAATTGAAACTTATTCCACATCGATTATACCACCCCTGTCAATGTGAATAGCAATTTGTCTTTAGAACTTGTTATTCATGTCTCTAAAAGAAATATATAAAGAATCCTTTTATCTGCATTTTTGATCATTAATGCAGCACGTAAAGGCATCTCTTTTCCGTTGATAAATAAATTAACTTGGATGTCATGTTTTTGTTGCAGTTTTTAAGCTCATAAATGGATGATTATGCTGGTAGGGCGTTTGTACAGCCCTACTGTATCGACATGAATTGGCTTCACGGAAATTAGATTTCCTCACATATAATTTGTCGGCGGGATCGTTTTCTCCAACCCTCTACCTGAGTTGAAGCAATTAGAGGATAAGCACTGCATACTAAAATCTACTCGCTGTTCAAGATTCGCCGGACCTCTATTATTAACTGCGACTAGAGGTTGATATAAGCGGGCCTGACAATCAAGTCCTCAAGCACCGCCCATACCAATCTATGCTGCACACACAAGCTGTTAAGGACACTGCCCTTACCACAACTCGTTTAAAGTTCCAAAGTGCTTATATACATGAATTTTTTTCTTTTTGGTAATGGAACAGTGTCTGTTTAGTTTTTATAAAGATTTTTGAACATGATATGCCTTGAGAGAAAGAAGATTGAGAAAAAATATCATAAGAGTTAGGAAGGTCTCATTACAGCACATTCCAGTTTTCATGGCATCACTTTTAAAAGTCGATCTAGGGTCGTGTTTGAAAGACAAAGGAAAGTGTTTTGATCAGTGACATATGTAATTAGAAGCAAATACCTTTGTGAGGAACAGCAAGTTTGAAATAATGCACAATGGCCTATCATTATCTTCGAGACATAGATACTAACTAGTTTTGTGTTTTAAATCCCATGTTTCTTATCATAGGTTGAAAAGAATGAAGATCCGGTCGCTGATTTCTAAAGCTTAAAAATGCAGCTTCATATATAATACATACTTGCCGCAAGACAGATTAGAGTAAATTACAGATGTTACCTACCAGGATGTGTCTTATTATCAGCATTATTTTATTTAATAAATATTTATAGTTCAAAGACACTGCAGCATAATTTGCGTATAGAAATCTTAATTTAGGTACTAGGTTCAATGTATACTAAGCACTTTTTTTTTAAGAAATAGCTGTCCAGCCTTATCGTGGAATTGTTGAAACTTTTGTACCATCACGAATTATTTCCAAGTATTAAATCTCTTTGTGAAAGAAAGAACTAAAAAGCAAATTAAAGATTCTTTCTTAGAAAAGATAAGTTCCTAATTTCAATTTTGGATCTAAAATCAGGACCCGATCAAGCTAAGGCGAAGTCCATGACTTGGTGTTCATTTCAGGCCATAAGCAAAAAATATACTATCTCGATGCGTATAAGCACATATATGAGCATTTAAATACATATATTTTTTAAAACTTCAGCGTATTCTTAAAGGACGAATTATTGATTATAAATCAGTAACAGCGTCAAAAGTTCAGTTAAAAAATAAGGCTCATAAATCTCATAAAGAAAAAAGACCAGATGGGCATATTGACTGCAGTGTAACCAGCCACAATAAATACAATATAAAAATAAATAAATAAAATACAATTCACTCTATTCTGTATTTAAAAGCGGGATGATTACTGATACGTGATTTTAAAGAGTTAAACGCACATACACAATTAAAATAATTTATACTTTTTGCAAAATTTCTTTAGAAAAATATTTTTTTTTTTTCAAAATAGAATTAATTGTCTTTAGAAAGAAATATTAGAAAATATGTAGACATTGAAATTAAACCCTTTATTATCAATTAAAAATCAAAAAGTTTTTCATTACTTCTACAATTTTGTCCTTTTTTTAGTAAAATTGTTTGTCAGATTCCTCTAATAAACGACTGATTTTGAATTTCTTATGAAACGAATACTCATCTGTAATTTTTTTTATACTTGATGCCTTTCTACGATTCTGATGATATGTGTCTAAAAAAGATGATTGTTAAGTAAATAAAAGTATAAAATTTTTCGGCACATCCTTCATCAAATGTTAGATATTTATTTTGGATAGGAATATTGGATATATATTAAAGATGTTAAGTATATTTTTACAAGGTAGAATATACATTTAAATGTAACTTCACAATACAAAATGGCAAAACCTAAAGACAAAATATACGACAACAAATGTAAAAAAAATCGTGTATTTATAAAACTGAATGAAAGAGAGGTGCTTCTAAGAGTACAGTAAAGTTTATCACAATACAGTAGTTAAATTTATATGGCTGAATATTATTCTGCGATTATATGCTTATTACCAGGGCTTAAAATTAATAAATAATTACTTCTTTTTTCAAATGTTTTACACTCCTTCAACAAATGCTTCCGCATTATAATTTAACCCTTTGCGGCGCAGTGGTTTCATAGATATACCACTCAATTTTAATTCCCAAACGCCACATTCGCACCGGAATTTCGTTTAAAAAAATTACGGTTTATTGATTGCGTGAAATATAGCGCTTTCTTATTTGCAAATAAAGTCATTTTCAAATTCCGGTGTCAGACATTAATTTCAACACTTAAGCAATGAATTTGTCCTGCGCCGCAAAGGGTTAAAAGGGCTGTAAAATATAAATTTCAAACACACACAGACATATATACATATATATATATATATATATATATATATATTCTTTATTGTTGTTTTTAATAACGAGCCTTCTTCTTCAAAGAAAAAAATCTTGTTAGAGAAGCAATAATTTTATTTTATAAACCTGTGGTTGAATACATTAAAAGATAACACCACTTCTAACTTTTTACAAAAATCATTTTTGTTCCAACAATAATGGTAGTGCAAACTAGAATTCCCAAACACACGGACAGGGACCACTGCAGTGTTACATTACGGCCCAGCATTAATTTTTTTTTAATTTAATTAGAATTTAATGAGCAGCATTATATACAGGGTACAACAAATGTGTTATCAATCACCGAACTTTAATTTCTCAACCGTTGGTCGTAGATATATATTGTATCAGTTACAAAAACGTTTCAAATAAAGAAAATATTCATATTGTGGCATTGTTTAAAGTTAAAAATCAATTTTATAAAACTTACGTATCTAAATTTTTAAACGGTCCCCCAAAACATTATGTATATAGTAAAAAATTAGACAAATCATAACGGATATAACACAAAAAGTTTTACTTTTGTAGTTATATAATATATACAATCATTAAATTTCAAAGTTTGAGATTTTTACACAGGATTTTGTCTTTCATTGACGAATCAGTTAGAAAATGAATTAAAATAATTCAACATCAAAATCAGAGATCAATGTCCTTTTCACAACGAATTCATCTTTAATCAATACCACAAAAATTGCGGTATCACCAAAGAGGGTTACTCCATCTAAAAATTTATAAACGTGTGGTTGAATACATTAAAGGATAACATCAGTTTAAACTTTTTACAGAGATCATTTTTGTTCCAACAATAATGGTTGTACAAACTAGAATTCCTAAACACAGGGACACCACAGTCTTACATTACAACCAAGCATTAATTTTTTAAAATTTAAATAGAATTTAATGAGCAGTCTTATATACAGGTGGAACATATGTGTTATAAATCGCCGACCTTTAACTTCTCAACCGTTGGTCGTAGATATATTGTTCCAGTTACAAAAACGTTTGAAAATATTCATGTTGTGGCATTGTTTAAAGTTAAAAATCAATTTTATAAAACTTACGATACCTAAATTTTTAAACTGTCCTCCAAAATCCTATAGTTGTATTTAGTAAAAAATTACACAGATCATAAAAGATATAACACAAAAAGTTTTACTTATGTATTATTTGTTAAATTGACACAGTTATTAAATTTCAAAGTTTGAGATTTTTACACATGATTTTGTGTTTCATTAAGGAATCGGTTAAAATATGAATTAAAGTAATTCAAGATCGAAATCAGAGTGCAATGCCATTTTACACACCGAAATCATCTTTAGTCAATACCCACAAAAATTGTGGTATCCCAAAGAGTGTTGCTTCACCTAAAAATTGGAACTGACCTTTAGGGACCGTATACAAAGAGAAAGAATGAAATATTGAAATTAAACAGAAAAATAAATATCAATTTATTAAGTTATCAGAAAATGGTCTGCTATAAAAAATAAATACATCAAACTCAGGAATCTAAGTGTTCACCAATGGTGGAAATGTACAATAAATACATGACAGTATCGAGTCCTGCATATGTTGGAGCATGGCAGGTGTAACTGTGCGTCAAGCAAGGATGATGCACTACTTGAGATCAATCAGAAAAGTAGGTTCAGTCTCACAGACCTGTGCCTTGATCTAACTCCAGGAGTAGAAGATCATAGGAATCAAGCCTGGCGAACGCAGTGGTCATTCTACGGGACCACTTTATAAAAATGTCTGTTCGCCGAATTCGGTATGGTCAGATACGCACGGACGTTTAATGCTTTATGTGGAAGGAATTCCATCATGTTGAAATCATACAAAGGCAGCTCTTCATGTCAGTCACGTACCGTGTTTTACAACAGGTGCAGGTAACGATCGCCCGCTTATGTCCCATCTTAGAAGGTTGGTCCAACAATTTGGGTTCCCCATATACCACACCACACATTCGTTGACCAGGGTAATTGGTGTCGAACAGTGCGGGCAATCTTGGGGTTTTCCAAAGACCACTAATGCACATTTTATACGTTCACTATGCCATCCAGTGTAAATGTTGGCTGTCGGACGTTCCTCTCAGTCCACACAACTTTGAAGAATGTCCGTGGTAGATATAGCTGCCACCACCGATATTACTAGGTGATATCGGTCACCCACTGTGAGATTGGTGTAAATGAAGACTTACGCTAGTAACCGAATTATCAGTTTATTAAGAATATATGTACACACAGAATATGCTATTTACAAATATATACAACTACAACTCGGATATAGGTGATCCGGTTCAACATTAAATTAGATACCGTAAAGATTGGTTGTGTACTATTCCAATTACACTTTCCACCTCACACTCAATACACGTTAAATTCACCTTTTTTGGAACTCAACCTTGAGTCTCCCAACACAAGTATACTGGGCCTGCACTTCTTAGCCCAGAACACTAAACACCAGGACGTCTCTGTCCTTTGCGCACCAGAAAACGCACACTTTACGCTCTTCCACACAGAGCAACCTCTAGGTACGACACCTAGGTACGGAATCAATCTCTGAGACAAACTTGCCCTCTCAACTCATGGGGTCACACAAATGCCAACCCCCTCTGGAGCTTCCTCATTGGGCACCTTCCCTCATTCTTTTCTTGCTTAGTGACATGCTGCTACTCTGGTCATCATCCGCATACTTCACTGACAGATGGACATGCCTCTCAGCATCTCTTTTCTCTAACACACCACCTGCAAAGAATTAGCTGGCAATTCCCCTTTCCACGAAGCGGGAATGTCACCTTGGAAATTCTGTACACAACCATACAATACTAGATATTCAAATAGAGAAAGAGTAGACATTACATTCTTTAGCACAGGTGCTATCAGATCCTGACATTGGCTCCTCACAATGTGTCTCAAAGGAACAACAGATTTTCCTCCATGGTGTTGAGTACGAAATTAGAATAATCAAGTCGTAGTGCCTTGTCACTCAGCATCAGTGCTTGCATCAGTGTTGGATGGTTTGGATGCGCACCATGTGCATCTAAAATATGCCAAAAATGCTGATCTGTATCCGCATGTCTCGCTTGTTTACACCGTGCTCAATTGTGGATTAAAAAGGGTGGGTGTGAGAAGATCCTCCAGTATCACTCAAACATTACCCGTTGCCCTTCTACATGTTCTGGATCGTGGTGCAACAGAGCCGGTCTTTCTAAGACGGTGCAATGCATCAGTTGTAGTTTCATGCGTTGGATGTCGACTAACTTTCGTTAAACTTTCTGTATAAACCCTCGTAGCCGCTGTGGCATTCCTTTGACATTCAAAATAAATGAATAAAATTTCGGCATATCGCATTTATGTGTAACTTGCCATCACGATCTCAGGGTGATTAGCATGTCCACTGTTAGGATGCTCATGGTTTATCCTGAAAGTATGGCGGTGCAGTACTATTGTAATTTGCATATTCCCGATTTCATTCTCGTTATAGCTCGACTGGTAGTTTGCACTCCGCTAAATTTTTTCATGTTCTTAGTGAGTACAGTGCGTTACATAAATATAACGACATTGATATTTTTGAAATAAAATTTAATAATTCAATATTTAAAAATATAAATATGCATGTAGCGATAAGAATGTATCAAAAATTCTTTTACAGTAAATGAAATTTGATTTTCAATTCGAAAATTGATAAATGGAAACAAATTTCCTGTCTCATAAATATAAAAACTTTCCACATTTTTTCTTCTTTTAATATTGTCCAATAATTGACCCATTTTGCAAATATTCTTGCTGGCATGTTGCTTATTAAGTTGTGCAAGTATTCTGACTTTATAACAAATCAACTTCGTTCGATTTTTTTATTCAAATCAAGTACATTGGAAAACTGTCTTCCAGAATCATATACATTGTGAATGAGAATAATCTTAACTGAATTTAAATCAGGGCCACATATATATGAGACAGAGTAATTTATTATTATTATTTTTATCATTATTCAAGTTGAAGTTATTTATTTAAAATTAAAACCCTGATAGCAGATTCATTTCATCGCACTCATTCCTTTTTCTTTTTTAGAAAATAGGATCAAAGTGAGCCTTTTGAACCGAATTTTCGTGTGGAAGAAGAATAACCACTCAAACTGGGGTGAAAACCCCGCTAGTCACGTGAAAAAATTCGCTTGTGAGTCAATAAGTACTTTATTGATCAAAGAATAGAAAATTCCATTCGATTCCAAATCGCTTCCATAATCAGGCTTTCCAATTTTATATCTTTCCGTTAAAAAATGAATTTGTGAATGTGGCAAAACGTTTTGCGCTTGTTGAGCAGAGCAGTTGAGAACAGCATTAATATGCGGTATAAAACTTAATAACTTATACTTAATTAATGAAAAATAATTTAAAAAACATCTATAACTTTATTTATGAGACTCACTGTTATGTTTTATTTTCAAGGTGTCGATTCTACCAATTTTGACTTTTAAACTTTGTTTGAATCCCCAAAAGTTAGGTCAAATGTTTAGATGAAGTAACTCTTTTTGAATAACCTAAACCCCGAATGGGTGATACAAGCTAACGGTGGTTTCGCCGCAAAAAAAGACGTTGCAGCCTGATTTCGATCTCGAATTGTTTTATTTTTTCACTGATACCTTTAGCCTCAATGAAAGATAAAATCAAATGCTAAAATATCAAACTTTGAAATTTAATAACCGATTCAATTTTTACAGTACAGAAGTCCAACTTTTTATGTTATATCTGTTATGATATGTATAAACCTTTACTAAATAAAACTATAGAGCTTGGGGGACCGCATAAAAAGTTAGATTTCATAATATTTATAAAAGCTATTTTTTACTTTAAAAAATGCCACAATTTGAATATTTATCTAATTTGAAACGTTTTTGTAATTGGAAACATATGTGTCCGACCAATAATTGAGAAATTAAAGGTCGGCGATAGATAACATATTGCGCTCTGTATAGGGAGAGAATGAAAGAATAGCCTAGTAACTGTACGATTAGCATAGAAAAATCACTCACTAAATGCCACAAATAATCGGATTAAATTTTGACTGGTATCAAAATCAACTACATGAAGTGAATGCTATAATTAAATTTTGCTTCCATTGTATATAATTGCGAATTAGTTTGTACAGCAGATAATTTTTTCAATATTTTTTAAAACATATTGAAATGGGGGTTAGATTTTTAAGTCAAACCCTACTTGCCAGAATGAACTGTAATTTTAAATACGCATATGTGAAGCATTTACGAATGGATTTTTTTAAAAAATTGGCCAATTACAATAAATGTTTCTATATTTTAATTTAATAACATTAACAAATACTATATACACTGGTGTGCAAAATTTAAGGACGAGTCCCAAAATGCCAATTCTCAAGGGATTTACAAGCGATAATTTTCACGCGAATATTCAAAAGGAAGTAATATAATTTGAATAATTACTATATCTGCATAACAGCTAATCCATATAATATCTCTTTCAGGTCACACATGGTCACAAAAGTCACAGTCACTACGGCGAAACAAAAAATAGGAAATTCCATACGTCTCTTTTATGAGTCTTAAATGACTACTATATGTAACTCCACTGACAAGTCATTGTGACTGCTGTGCTTTGTGGCAAGTCCCCAGGTGACTTTAGAATGTAGTTTCATTGAGACTATCGTGTGACCTCTCAACTGGAGACTCAATTTCAGCGTCATTGTGAACGTTGCATTATGATAAATTACCAAATAATGTCCCATTAAAGTCACATAGTGATTTTTCACTACTTTTCACAGTGGCTACATCACAGAAGGGTCTCTGTCACCATTTGACAAAGTCTTGTGACAGAAAGTCACCATGTCTCCAGATGAGAGGTCACACGAGAGCCTCAATGAAACGACACTGTAAAGTCACCTGGTGACTTGCCACAAAGCAGCAGTCACAATGACCTGTCAGTGGAGTCAAAAATAGTAGTCATTTGAGACTCATAAAAAAGATGCATGGAATTTCCCATTTTTTGTTTCGGCGTAGTGACTGTGACTGTTGTGATGACCTGAATGAGATGTTATATGGATTAGCTGTTATGCAGGGATAGTAATTAATCGAATTATGTTACTTCCTTTTGAATATTCGCGTGAAAATTATCGCTTGAAAATCGCTTGAAAATTGGCATTTTGGAAGTCGTCCTTAAATTTTGCACACCAGTGTATATATATCATGAATATATATATATATATATACATTATTTAATTAATACTTTTATAATACTTATATAATAATAATATTATATATATATACATTTAATCGAAATTATAAAAATATTACCTATGAATCGATTTCTAGAAGCTTCAGATACGCGAATATCCAACATTACAATTTATTCTGCAAAGTGATTTTTGAGCTACGCTTAAAACTCTTCCTGCATTGTAACCTATTTTGAAACAATTAAAAAATAAATTGAACATTTGGAAGTTCAAACTTTAAAACTTAATAATTTTTAAACTGCTTGATCGAGTAACCTTTCGTTTGATATCTGAAGATAAAATTTAACAAGAATTTAAATATGGAGTCATACTTGTGTGTTAGGGCAGGCAATTTCCTAAAAAAAATTTGAGTATATCATGTATTAGTAAACATTATTATGTATCGATTTACGTCTGTTATTAGTAACATATTTATATAATGATTTGCGACAGAATTAGCAAGGGGTGTTCTCTTTCTCTGCACTTTTTTTCTTTTGCGTACTCTTTTATTTTGTGTGCATTATATTGATCAAACAAAAATTCACTTTAAGCTAGGTGTGTAGACTCGTAAGAAAGGGAGGCGTGTAATCCAATTGCCCTGTTCAAAATCAAGGTAATTTAAAATAAACTATCACATGGCAGTTTCATAGACTATTTATTTTCTTCTTTGTAAGTTAAGTAATTTAAGTCAGAAAAAAAAAAATTCTGCATAAAAGAATCTTGTAAAAAGACCCTTATATATCTATTAACAGCTGCATCATTTATATTAAAAAAAAAAAAAAAAAAAAAAAAAAAAAAAAAAGATTAAATTGCTTTAAAAATCAGACATATTTATAACTAAGAAAAGAATTATTGACAGCCTAAGAGGAATTGCTCAGACGAGGAGGCCAAGTCTATAGGTCACAGATGTTCTTCTCAGACCCCTTTGTTGACGTATTAAAATAATTACAAAATTTAACAGGAGTTAGATCTGCCGGTAAACGCGACAGGAGGTTTAATTGAAAATAATAAGCATATAATAAATAAGTAAGAAAGAAGGCTGGTGAATATTTAATAAAAATTGCCACTGCTGAAGAACATTTCTCCCTCTCACACAAAGCAGTGAGGTGTCGAGGTTGACGGCAAGAGTGGAGAGTGTATACTGCATTAATATTTATTAAAGAGTTAGCTATAACATTCGTAAAAGAGTTATGTTGGGGGGGGGGGGGGGGGCTGTGTCCAGGAATTGAGTTCTGAAGTTCGTGGGGAATCATATGATGTAGCAACTAGGCTGTGGTGTGGCCACAACAGTGGCCAAGGTGATACATGCAAAAAACTATTCACTTAAGGTGATTCCAGTGAGGTTGAGCAAGGCTTGGTGAACGATTCAAGATTATAACAGATATAAATTTTTTCCATTTTTAATTTTTGGGTGAAAAAAGTCCGGGCCAGGATTCGAACCAGGGATGTATTGGCTGAAGCCGCCAATGCTCTTCCAACTAAGCCATCCCGGACACGAACACTGGGGGACTGTCCACACCTTCACCCAAAACAACCACAACGATCACTTATCGATCACTTCGATTGAATAATTGTGTTTAAAATTAATGCAATGATTCAAGATTGTTGCGAACTGAATTTGCTGATGTATGGTTACTTGGAGGAAGGAAAGTCGACGTTTAATCTGATGTTCTTTGTTGTAGTGGTGCTACTAGATGGAGCAATCATTGTCTAATCACATTTGGTCAGTTGCATAGGACTTGCTTTGGGTGTTGTTGTGATGTGTGAATATAATGCAATTGGAAGAAACACTACAGTTTGCACACTCCGCCTTCGACTTCGTGGAACGGCCAACATCCTGACAATGTGTGAGGGAAGTACTGATATGTAAGAGAGGAAAAGGCATCTTGAAGGCATCTTGTTGACCATAGTTAGACGCCTCTTTGTAGGATTAAGTTTTGTTCCAGTTGTGTTGGGACGAGGATAATCCAGTTTGTAGCCTCATAAATTTTTGCTGTGGTGGAGAGGCATCTCAGGAGTATGGTTTATGTATTTTTTCTTAAATCTTCATAGAGTTATAAAAATTTTTCGTTTGAGGATGCTAATATTAAATCTACTTGACAAATATTTATTTATTTATATCTTTCAAAAAATATCCCGCTCGTTTAAAAAAAAATGAATTAAGATAAATAGATCCAAACATGTTTTAGGCATTTAAAGAAATTCAAAAACATATTTAGTGTAAAAAATTGGGATTATGGTTTTACATATTATTCCAATTAGTAGTTTTTGAAATATGGATATATTTTATTTTTTCACGGTTTAAAAAGACATCTCTTTTTCTTGCAGGTGTTCACAGAAAAGGAATTTTTTAAAATAATTTTTAGGAAAAATTAACTGAATTTTCATTCAATTAAAGTGACCTAAATATATATTCTGATCTCCATATAAATTAAATTTTCTTGGTACTTCTCGTTGCAGATCTTAAAAAAGTTATTTTTTGGAAATTAAAGATAAACCCCTATCACATTTCCTATTATAACTCTATACAAATTTAAAATATTTATATATAAACTAAAACGTACATTTTACCGGAATCCCATGACCGAAGGAACTCAAATATTGGTGTCAAATGTAAGATGCTCTATATGAAAATTCCAATTTGATGCAGGTCAAAAATGATGCATCAAAAAAGGATGAAAAAATGATCTTGACGAAACTATCTATACTTGTATCATAATTCATTAAGATTTTTTGATAAATTTCATAAAATTTTAACATTAATTATTATTTGACTAAAATCCTTATTTGGTTAATAAATGACGTTTTGATTTGCAACTTAATGGATATGTAACTTTGTTTGTGTTATTCAAATAAAATTTATGGGTTGTACTACACGAATATGCAATAAAATTTTTAGCCATACACTTAAATAAATAGATTTTAGGGAAGAAATCCCGACAATATTTTTTTTTTGTCATCCTATAATGAGTTTTTAAGTTTTAAAATCTCATGACGCCCTGACAGTTTAAAACGGACTCAACATTTTTTTAAAGAGTTTACATTTTAAATGAAGTGTGCAGTGTTTACTTTATTAATTTCAAAATATCAAAGAAATTTCTCAAATAGAGAAAGAAAAAAATTGCAGATTTTTATTTAACAGTATGCAATATTGCAATATCTAGACATCTAAAAATAGCGACAATTGAATAAATGTTATTCAATATATATTACGTGTTTTCTTTTTAACTCCTTAAAGCTTTATAATAATTTCAATTTATTACACCACTTTGGGTAATTTATTTCTTAAAATGTTCCCATTTTTTTAAACTCAGTAAAAGAAGTATCGTTTACTAAGGCATAATATTTTCTAGCTTCTCCATCTTGCATAAAACGTATCGACGTGCAACTTTATTGATTCCTGTCCCTTTTATCCTTTATTCATCCTACTTTTCCAGTGTCAACTAGGATTGAGTCAGATATCCTCTTGAATCCCCTTACAGAAATCCCGGGCGGCATACACGCAGTAAAAGGGATTTTTAAGTATAAACCGCAACGTTCACCTTCATATCTACAACAAGGGAGTTGATTCGCCGATGATTCCTTTCACAGTCGACTTTACGCCACACTTGTTTCCTGATAGATTGACTTGGTGATTCGGCCGCTAAGATTCTAACATCTTTTAGAAGACTTTTTTGATCTTCTTTTCATCCGTTCTTTATTGTAACTTTCGACTATCGGTTTGGGCTGTTTCTCTACATAATTTACTAACATCTCTTTTTTATACATATATATTTTTAAGCGATTTTCTCTCCCTTTTTTCCTCTTTTTCGGATGGTGACAGACTTTAGATAACGATCTACGGAGTTGACTTTTTTTCATTCTTACATGTGTTATTAATCATGCCGGGTTTTCAGCCTGATGATAAGTGACGTTCGACTCGTGTATTGATGGTAGTTTTCTTCGCAAGCATCATTAACCTAAGTGTGGAGGGTGAAAGTAAGCTCGTGATTTGCTGGAAAGTTGAACAAATATGAAAATTATTGTAACATATGGACTTTGAAATTCATAGCATACTTTAAATACACGTATTTTTTTTTCATTATTTCAGAATCTCCTAGTGCAATAAATCGGACAGTATTTCGTTCTAGACTTCATAGATTTATATAAATGTCTGAAAATGAAGTTTAACCAAAATATGAATTCTTTGCAACTGAAAAAAAAAATAAATAAATAAATAAAATAAATAACCTGACTTAACTCCAAAACATTCTGTGCACATTGCGAACACCTGTTGTGGAAGATGAGATTTTTAGCGTCTAAATGTTCTGTTTTGTGAAGCGTTCCAACGGACATTATTTTGTCGCTTACTTGTAACGTGTAACTAATAATTGGTCACAGTACCTTCATAGGGTTTCACAAAGTGATGGTTCCCTAAAGTATCCTAATATAATGAAATAAACAAGTCACATTTTGATATTGTTGTGACTGTAATCATTTATAGCGATTGTGGTGTCACAGTGGCGTGGCGTTGTCTGGATTTGTTAGTAGGGTTG
Organism: Maratus speculifer; assembly: GCA_964019185.1. NCBI lineage: Eukaryota > Metazoa > Arthropoda > Arachnida > Araneae > Salticidae > Maratus > Maratus speculifer. The sequence goes on along the minus strand of OZ025299.1, from coordinate 141,219,486 downwards.
TTACAAAAACTGTGGAATAATTTATTTTAAAAAATACTAAATTTAATTCTGGAATTCAAACACATATTAACGAAATACTAGTTTACACACGAAAAGAATTTATTACAATTCAAAATGAGATCATTTGTTAAGAGATTCTAATGTTCAGTTGTACGATTTCATCAAATGAACAATCTATAATTTATATGTACTTTCTTTTGTTCATGAACAACTTTATGTCCCACTGCCATAACAAAATGCTGAATGGATATATAGTAAATATACTTTCTGTAAATGTTACTATACATTTTTCCTTAACGTAGAAACATCTTCTTTACTTACTGTAGGTGTTTTATTTCCAATGCTAGCATTTTTTTTTTTTTTTTTTTTTTTTTTTTTTTTTTTTTGCAGACAGTGTTGCTGACCAAATAACTGTGACCCCCCCCCCCCCCCCTATATTTTTTTCCTGATGACATACAATCTCATACTGACAATTTTAACTTGTTCAGATTTCATTGCAACAAAATCTTCAGTATTCTTAAAATTATAATCAAACACACGAGTTCATAATGGAGTGACAAATACAATATGGAAATTATTGTAGCTTATGGACGTTGAAATTCATAGCATACTTTAAATGCACGTATTTTTTTTTTTCATTATTTCAGAATCTCCTAGTGCAATAAATCAGACAGTATTTCGTTCTAGACTTAATAGATTTATATAAATGTCTGAAAATTTAGTTTAACCAAAATATGAATTCCTGACGTGTTCGGGGTTTCTCTTTTTCGTTTTTTCCCTTGTTTTTTTCTAGTGACAGTACGCCTCTTTATTAGGTGCATTTGGACTTTGTCCGCACGAACTCCCGGACCCGCTCCAATGGGACAGCCCGTGGAGCACTTTTTTTTTCTTCTTTCTTGGGTACGGTAGAAAGGCGGGATCTCGTCACCACCAGCAGTGATTCGACTGCCTTGCATTTCGGCCCAAAAATTCTCCCTTCTCTGGCACTACTTAGCATTTCGGCCATTTTAGTTTTGGTTATTTATTTTTCTAAATCTCCCTCAAAATTGTCCCCCTGTTGTCTGCTAAGGACATGCCACAGTTTTGGCTCAAAAAAATTTAGCACCAGCCCCATTTCACCTGGCACGGCGAGTGGGAGTGATGTGCGGCGCCAAACTCAGTACTTTCACAAAAGCAATAAACTACTCAGTCCAGCAACCGTTAGCCACAATCAGCCGACCTCGGCACTTGTCTGCGTAGATCGCCCCCACTTTGCCGGCTAAAATTCCATCATGTACGCTAATGGCGCATGGTGCATGTAAAATCCGTCGTGGGTGCCAGGTGAAATCCAGGTAGATCATGCAAATTATATATCAACTAGCATTGTAACAGAACTTTGCTGTGAACATATCTGAAAAAAGCACTAAACGTGAAATTATTAGATTCATTTTATACAAAAAACATAGGAATTAAGTAAGTACATATGCATTTTAGTGCAAGTGTATAAATTACATGGATATTTTACAAAAAAAGATAATAAAGATAAATCTATGAACAAACAAATACGTAAGAATTTAAATATTTCATTCTCCTTTCTATTTACCTCAATGGAAATTCGATAAGTCTAATAAATCTGTGGAGAATATAAATATGTTTTAATGTCGGAAAGAGCTATTTTTTATTAGTTTCGATAGTTTTGTAATCATGCCACTTTGTCTTATGTATCACTCTTCATCTGTGTCGTAAAATTTCGTGGTTGTAAATTTGTAAATTTGGTTGAATTTCCGCTGATAGGCATTTAAAAAAAATTATACAATTTTAGTAATATATAATTTTTTTTATTGCAAGCAAAGAACAATGAAGAAAATAACTGCCCGTAGTATGAGAAATTAAAAAAAAAATTACTTATAACTGTTGGGTTAACAGGATCCTGCAAGATCCTTTCTAATCTTTAAAAAAGTAATTGTTCAATAAAAGCATATATCGTATTTTAAAATAAAGCCAAAGAAATTCAACGAAATTGACATGTCTTTTAAAAAAGGAAGCCTGATTTTTTGGTAACCTATCACACAAAATACAGACTTATGACTGCTTTAAGAAGTAGATATGGGGTGCAATGTTCACAATAGCTAAAATTTAAAAATCATCTACTAGTTTTTATAGAATAGCCCATGGATCAGTTACCTCGTGGGTCCAGTTACCCCAGCTTAACTTACATGTAGTGTAAGTCACAAGCTACGATTTTTGGCTACCTGTATTTGAGAATAGAAAAAGTCACTTATTTTATTTGAGATATGTCATTAAGTGAATGAGGCGACTCAGAGTTTTCGAAAGTAAACGGTGGCCAGCAAGCATAGCAGTTATCGCAGCTATGTGATTTACACTAGAAAAACCCTAATGGAACTAGTCCATACAAATATTGTTTGCTGTGTTGTGTTGTGACACTTATTGAAGTTTGTAACCCTGGTAGTGAAATACACTGTAAACAACCGAGTCACATAATTGGGAACATACAATTATTCGCAGAATTTTTTATTATGGATGGGATCAAAATGAATCCTCATTCATGAGTCCTATATATCCTCAATATCATCAGATTAAATTTCTGCGCACCCCTCAGTCGTCATAGACCCAATGTATGCAACATTATTACTACTACTACTAATATTAGAAACTCTATTGATTTCTTAGCAATTTGAATTATTTTCTAAGAAGCATTGTGAGAAAGAAAAAATACCTTCAAAACGTTTTCATTTTTAAAAACTTTTCTTCTATGTTTATAAACTAAAGCGATTATAAGTGAAAAGGAAAAAATGTTATTATGCATCCACAATAGTTCATGGGCTAGATAGAATTTAAAAAAAAATGTATATATATATTTGCTCCATTTCGATGGAAAATAAAACGCTATAGTTTTTCAATAAATATTTAAATCCATTTTTTAATTGGATTTTAAAAGTTTTGGGTGAGGAATTTTATCCTGATTTTATGTGACAGCATAAATCTCTCTTTTCATAAAGCATAGCCAATACAACTGAATGTCTATAATAAAAATCCACAACGCTGACTTGAAAAAAGTGCGGATTTTTATTTAATATTGTTTTAAACTCTAAATTAAAAAAATGTTTTCAAATTTTTACTGATTACTATTGTATTTGATTTATAACTGAATTTATTTTTGTACATAATAATAATAAATTAAAAAAGATAAAACTACAATTCTCATGTAAAAATTATCCATCAATCATGTTAGCTAGTAAACTTATCCTCCTTTACAAATACTTTTTAAATGCGACATTTACAATATTAATTTGTTTGTTGAAAACTCTCTCTCCAATTTTACATCTTCTCAACGAAAGCAAGTTTCAAATGAAAGAAATGTAAGTTTATTGTTTTATATCTGCTGAAAGTTTTGAAAATTACCTCCCACTGCCCTCTCAATATTAAGTTAAACAGCCCTGCTCCATAGAAAAACATCATCATTCAGTACAAATACTCAGTTCATCTCATTCAGTACATATAAGAAATAAACAACAAAGGAGTAAATAATACTGAAGTCCTAGAGAAATAAGTTTACTAATTTATTAACATCGTTTCAAAAGTATTATAAAGTAATATAGTACAAAGTACAAATTGCTTTGCATTGTAGTGCAAATAAAAAATTATTTTGTACAATAGTACAAATATAAAAGTGCTTTGTACTATAGTACTAATATCTTAAAAAGTAGCACATTTATTTCCTTTCTTTCCCTTTTCCTTTTTTATTAAGCACCACTAGACTGTAACATTTCTTTTTCACAGCTGTTTTTCGCTATTTACTGAATAAGCTTGTATTGTATATAAAAAATCCTGTTTTGTGTTTTTTTTACCTGGTCTTGTTTGTTTATTTGTGATGATAACTTGTAACATTTTTTGTCAAATGAATAAAGATCGTTTTTATAGGATTTTATTTTGTATACAAGGTGATTTATATAAAGTCAAATTTTTCTGTTATTTATTTGTTCCAATTCATGTGATTCTTCACAATTTAAACGTTTATATACACATTGCATGTGCATTTTTTTCTACTGTAGTGATTTTCTCCAGAAATCATAATTCAAATCTTTATTTCTTTTCATTTGGCAGAAGGTATGAATGTACAGATTGGTAAAATAAATTAAATATACAAGAAAAATTTTAAAGGAATTCTCCAATCAGATGATTGATGAAGAATATAAATCGTTAGCACTATCACACTGAAACATAATCTTCAAAATTAGTTTGCCTAAAAAGCGCCACTTTATAGGAAAACCAACCAATTAGATAAATCAGTTTTTAATATCAACTAAATAATGAATTTATTAGGGGTTTTTTTCTGATAATACAAAATCAAAGTAAGTTACGGAAGGACTGTAATGATTTTTTTTTCAAAGCCATTTAAACGGTCATCTCATCATATTACACACAACGGAAATATGAAGATTAAATACAATCTTGTACTCCTGAAATATTATAATTTATTATTTTTTTCTCTGCCCATTGGCGTTTTTCAAGGTATGTTTACGTAAATATGTGAAAGTTTTCGTTTAGTATGGGATAAGAAAACATATACAATGAAGAGCAAAAACATTATGACCACCCCCACATGGATGACGTGAAGGGCAAGTAATCAGGTAGAAATGATAGGGAGTCTGATGAATCACTTTTGCGCTTATTTCTGCCTGTGGTGGGTAAAGCTGTTGATCTAAGCGACTTTAGTAAAGAATAGAATTCAATGCCCCGACGGCTCAGAATGAGAATCTCCAAAACTGTATCACTCGTGTGTTGTTCGTGCCATATCGTTGTTATTACTTATGCAAACCGAATGGACGATGATGAATCCATCAGAAGACGCCATGGCGTTGGAATTCCCCGCGTTATCAAAGTTAAAAGACGTCGGAGACTCTCCCGCTTGGTAAAGCAAAATCAAAGCCAGTGACTGGATCAGCCGACATCCCAATACAATACAGATTATGGTAGAATTGGTTCTGAGCACACAGTTCAGATGACACTGTTGAATATGACACCTAACAGTCAATGTCCAGCTCCTGTGCCTCTGTTGGCTAAGTATCATTGCCAACTACTTCTACAGTACTCTCGGGAATATCATGACTGGGCTGCAATCATAGGCAGAAAGTATCACGATTCATCATTCAACGTCGATGGATGTGCCAGGATACGCCATCTTCCAAGCGAGCTGTCGGCCCTCCTTATGCAGTAGATCATTGAGAGAACTATGGTGGTAATATTACACTTTGGGTAGCGTTCTCATGGACGTCTCTGAGACCTGTGGTCATAATAGAACACATCATGAAGGTCGCGGACTATCTGAATAGCACTGCTGACAAGTTGAACCCTTACATTGTCTCTGTCTTCCCAAATGGATATTGAGTCTTCTAGCAAAACAAGTTCCATGTCACAGGGCTCGAATTGTGCTGAAGTGGTTCCAGGAGCATAGTATTTAATTCCGGTTAAAGTCAAATTCCTGGTAACCTAACTCAACGGATCTCTATCCGATAACAAACATTTAGACAGTCATGGAACCGTAGCTCAGAGCTGAAAAACAATTATGTCGAAATATCCCGGATTTACATGGCCCTGTTTGAACATCTAGTACAGCTTGTCTTTGACAATCTACCAGAATTGTAATATCCATTAAGGTGGGCTACAGCTATTTTGCATGCCAAATGTGGACCAGGGCGTTATTAGGTAGATGGGCATATGTTTTGTCACTTCAGTGTAAAACTACAGGTTTTTTTAAGCTTATTTCTAAAAATTTAATATCAATCATCAATTTTTCATAAGCTATTAGTGCATATCACTTATAGGAATAATTCTAATGTTTATCAAATAAAAGGTATCTTTTTCGCATATCACCTGATCACTGTAAGTGTATAAACTGTAAAAGTGTAAAAACGTGTAAAAGTATAACAAAATGCTAACAGATAAATATTAGCTATCTTAAAATACTTATGCAGTAAGAGAGGGGCAAATCCCGGAGAAAATAACAATGAAACAAATTGGAAATTTAGTATAAACTTTATGAAATTATGCTCAAGATACTCACAGGTGAAAATTAGTATTTAAACAGGATCTATTTTCCTTGAAATATGCTAATTAATTATAGTTTTAAGGGTGAGTTTTTGACAAAATAACTGCACTTTAGATCTAAATACGATAACTGAAGAAAACTGAATACAAATATTTAGTATTATTATGTCTGAAAAAAATGAAAGTTTTATGGGAAATAAAAATATTTTAACAAACTTTCCTAAAAATGAAAAATTTGCCAATTAAAGATTTTTTTTTTTCGCTTAATTGCGAATTCTTTACAATCGAATGTTTCTATCACTTACATTAGTAAAAAATTCAAATCCGCTTAAAAGTTAGAAAATCTAATCTAACATATAAATCTAACATAAATTAGGCTACTTAACTCCATTTTATAAAAGAACTAAAAAGTTACAAAAATCTATTTAAAATAAGCATTTTTTAATAGAAAAAATTCTTTTATAAGGATATTCTGTTATGTTCTGATACTCATATAACACTGAAATATACATAAAATATTTACATAAATTACACTGTAAAAGTGCTAATTAAAACATGCAATGGTGAAATTGAAAAAAAAAAGTTTTTAAAATGAATTATTGACGATGTTTTGGAAATATTGATGAAAATGTTACTTAATTATGAAGACAAATGCATTTTATTCCGTTTTTATGACTGAAATCCAACTTTCAGATAGGAAGTACTGCCATGTAATTCTGAAATATAATCTTTAGAAACTGAGAACTGGTGAAGAAATTAGCCTATAGATTTGATAAATGTTGAAAATCTTATAAAATGTTTTTCTTCCTTTTTTGAAACAGTTATATGTGATCCGGAACGAGCGATTTAAAAATACACAAAATAATTTCGACTTTTCAACACTTTCGTCTGCAACTTAAGTACTTAATAAAGCACCACATTTTAATATAATACAGTAAACATCCTCTAATCCAGTATCCTAACGTTCAGCACAACTTTCGGAAAAAATAGTATTTCTTTATTAATTTTTTCTAATGTTTATAATAATCTGAAGAAACTTCATAATGACGAATGAAAAAGCCATGACTTAAACTTCGGCCTAAAGTTTTGGACGAATATGTTGAAGTTACTGAAAGCGATGCAGTTGAAAATCAATTAGAAGATGTTTTAGGTAGTTTGCTTTCAGAGAACCCCCATATCCTACAACTGAATCGAGAAGAAATAAAATAGTGGGTTGAAGCAGATTTTGATGAGCCGGCAACGGACAGATGAGTGTTGTAAACCCAACAGCCTCTAAAGACGTTGACTCTGATCACAGCCGGACTGATCTCATAGCGGCCTTCCCAATTCGCAAAATCTCAATGCTTTTGAAGGAAACAGTTGCGGAGGCTGTTTGCCGAGAGAGGGCGCTACGTAACCTCCTCAATTCCCGGATTCCCGCGATTTTTGTTATCATATATACGTTTGTTTTTATTATTCCTCTTACAATTTATTAAAAAAAAAAAAAAGCACTTTTTTAGAGCTTTTTAGGAATACTGAAACATAGGTATTGCAGAAATTATTTCTGCAATTCTATCTTCAGAACTTGGGTTCTAAGCAGGGGGGGGGGGGGGATTTCAAAATTTTCTTAGGAAGTAAGGAGGGGTTGGCAAAGATTTTTGGAGGGGTAATGAACAAATATTTATTCTGATCATGTTATGCCCCATCTAAAATAATAATATTAATAATAATGAAATACTCATTTTATACTTTTTTCCTTACATATATTTTATATATGTATATATATATATATTTATGTATATATATAGTATTATATATATAAGCGTCAGCGCATGAAGTCTGGCCGTGCTCTGATGAAGACAATGTGGACGAGACGAACAGCATCACCTGGAATAAAGCAGATGCTGCCTTGAACATATCTATAAAATTTTCTGAGTGCAAAAGTTTCTTCAATGATGCAGAAATTATGAAACTCCACATCGTAAGAAAAGACTTCCTAAGAAAAGGAAGATATGCGATTATGACAAGCAAATTGATATTCAAGATTTGCTTTAACCACTTAATCGTCGCGCCCGAGACATTCACGGGCTGTGCAAGCTTCACGGCTTTTATTCAGAATTTTTTGATTCCCACCAGTTTAATAAAATAGTGTAATTGGTTTTATTCTGGTATCGTTTTACTTGTCATTAAATAAGATGAATATTTTTTTTAAAAAAGTGGTGGGAATAATGAATTTGAATTTTTAAACCGTAATTTTATGCGACCATTAAGGGGTGAAGATGGCTTGCAGTGACATTTTAATTTCAATCATGTACATACAGGGTGTTTCAAAAATGACCGGTATATTTGAAAAATGAATAACAATTAAACGGATAGCGATAGAAACCCAGCTAAAAATGAACTGCAGTTTTTTCATAGAAATGAAGTTTTTTCGAAGTTTTTCTACTGTCAACTGTAACTTTTTTGTAGTGCAATCTTAACAGTAAAAACACTTCAATTATTTTACAGTTATTGTGGCGTGTTTTTTTCAACCATAAATTCAAAAAAAAAATGTAAGATTTTATGTCTGCAGTGAAACAGCAGTGAATTTGAAGTGATTTTACAGGAATTAATTCAGAAGAAATATTCTGTAGTGTAACTGTAGTTATTGATGAATTTTGCAGGACTTTGATTTATATAAGTATGATTGTATGGTGATAGTAACTACGGTATAACTGCAGAGATTGGAAGATTTTTTGCACAACATAATATAGAGTATGATTGTGTGATAGTTTCTGAAGTGATTAAAAATGTTTTAATTTTTAGCTGTATGTGATGAAATACACTTTTTAAATATTAATTAATACTCTTCCCAAAACTTTTCAGCATTTAATTAAAACTCACATGGGAAAACTTTATCATCCCCTATTCTTTAAGTGCGAGAAAATATATTTCAAAATCAATCAACTTTAAAGTTTACTGTTTAAATCCAAGACTACTGAGAATACAGCACCCATAAAAATTCAGCAGATTCTTCCAGTTATCAATCAGTATCTAATTTCTAAACTATTAGTTTTAGATATGTTATTATAACTTCAAAAATGTTTAGTAAGATAAGTTAGATAAGAATAATTACTTTTGAGATAATAAATGCATTTCTGAGTTAGGAAATTAACTTTTTGCAGACTTTTCGCATAAGTAATATTTTGGAAAAGTTACTTATGCCTATCATGTAAAATAAAAAAACAAAATTGTAATTTAACAAATTACGACTATTTGGAAAATGATATTTTTAAAGACTTCTTAATAAATCCTACATTTAAATCAATAAAAATAATAAACATCATTTTTAGGATGATCATAACGAGCCATATTATGTACATCAACACCATGCATAAAACATTAATATTTCAAGACCAATGATAAAAAAAAAAAAGAGAAAAAACAGTAGTTTATGGATATACAACCTTAACTGTTTAAAATGTGCATTTTTATTTGATGGAGTTAATCAGAAAGCCTCATATTAGTACGAGACATGCATCAAACATTAATATTCCTGGATCCATCATAAATAAATTTTAAATGAAATTTCAGTTTTACAATTTTCGAAACTGAAAATTTTTAAACTTCTAAATATTGCACACTTTAAATTTTTAGACCGCTGGTAAAGAAAAAAATGCACTTTTAAATGAAATTTGTTTGAAATTTTTATCATAATTTGATTTCAAGTTATTATCATTATTTAAAGTTTTTATTACATTTTTTGTCATTGTGGCAACAGAATTATTCCATTTTTGGACATTAAACATGGATCAATCTGAAAACGAATAAGTTGCAGAATTAAAGCAATAAAAAGATTCAGATATACTTCAGATTTCCCAGTACTTTACAGAGGACAACAACTATTTTCCATATACAGTTAATAAAATATAATAGTAACTATTATTTCGTGTTTAAATTTCGTAGTACTGTGCAACATTAAAATCTAGAAATTTTACTCATTTTATGTATGTTGATGCAGGTTTAATTCATAAATCACATTCAAACACTCACCCTTTTGCTTTATTATTTACTAAAAGTCCCAAAATTCAAAACTGAACGACTAGGCAAATTTTGATTACAGAAGAACATTTTTTTAAATTATTATCTTACATGCTAGTTCTTGAAAGTTCTTTCAATTATTGAACAGAAACTGTATAAGATTTTTTTTTTTTTTTTTTTTTTTTTTTTTTTTTTTTTTTTTTTACCGAATTTATGTAGTAAAAATGAAAAAAAAAGTCATTAATTATAGATAAATTAGGTTATTTATTTATGTCTCTTGAATTATATCATTACCTTTATAATAAATACCTATATTAATATTTTATACATAGATGTTTTATAAAGATATATGTACTACTAACTAAAATCTTTGTAAAATTTCATTTTTTTTTAACCAGTTGAATACATTGTGTATAGTATTTTAAATGAAAAATCCAATTTTTATTGTTATTTTTTCCTTTTGAGAAAAAATTAAGGCAGTAAGAATTTACAAACGTCACATCAAATATGCCAATTTTATTAAAATAAAATGCTACATTTGTATATACAAATATACATTTATTGAAAATGCTGTATTATAAATGATGGATTAAAACCCAATAAATTTCACTATCTGCAATTTAAAAAAATGTAATAACATAGAAAATTAAGCATTTACATTACCTTATATATAGAAAATCCAAATGTAAGGAATGTCAAAATTCATCTTGAAGTGTTAATTAAATAAAATTTGTAATACAGTACACTCCCACAAATCCGCACCGCTTGGGAACAGAGGCTGTGAGGATTTTAGAATTTCTCATCATTGTTTTGTTTACATTTTTTAAGTAGTAATTTGAATTAAATTAATCATGCAATCAAAACCATAATGAATGCTTACAATATAATAAAGTATTAAAATAATTAATAAACTAAAATAATAGAAATTCAAATAATTTTTAAAATGATTAAAATATTAAAAGCAAAGGTGAAGTTAATAATCAATAATGTATGATTAAATATTCATTATAAAGATTAAATGTATTTTTCCTAACTCATTCAATGAAACTTGCTTCATAAAGGTACATTACTAATTCACATCAAAATTATAAAATAAGGAAGTTTTATTTCAGGTTTAGCCAGATTTAATAACCGACAAAGTTTGATTAATACATAAATATATTTTATAAGAAGATTGTGATTACCAATTATATCAGCAATATTTTGGATTTTTTCAGAAATAAATTTATTCTTCCTTTATGGAAAAAAAGAAAAGAAAAAGAAAATTCAAACAAAAACAAAGAGTAATATTAACAAAAATTACAAATTAAAATATATTTGAAATTGATATAAAACTAAAATAAATCAAATTTTGTCCATATATTTGAACTGAATGTTTCATTGTTTGCATCCATAAATTATGTGCAAATTTTACGGTTATGGATTTGAGGGTATGGGATCCGAGAGAGTCTACTGTATATATACATATATATAATAAAATTGAAATCATAGGTATAAACATAAGTAAATGATGTATATAAGGTTATTAAAATAGGTGTAAAATATAAATAAGAGGTTTTAAAACATTAAAACCTATAAGTAACCGCTATAACCGCTGCGCTGCCCCAAGTGCAGAGGTTCAATTCATTTCACATCTTTGATGATGGCCAGGTTTTGGTTGAAAGCACTTATGACAGCGGTAATTTTATGATTTTGTTTCAAAAAACCCTCTCATTTATATTTTACACCTTTTTATGTAACCTAAAATAATATTTCAGATTTTACATAGCTTTAATTTTAATTTATCAAAGTTCTTATTCATCAAAATTTTGGTTCGAGAATGTTATTTTTGTTCTCATTTTTTAAACTATTTAAATGCTGAATTATGAATAAATGTCGATAGTGATATCAAATTTTGTAATTATTTTTCATTAGAGAAGCTAATCTGAAAAGTTTTTAATTTCTTAAAAAAGAAAAAAAAAAAAAACTTGAAAACAGTAAAAATTTAAATTGCATTCTAAAAAAAACAAACATTTAATTTAAAATTTTAATAAGGTGATTTTTTTTTTTCAAAATCTTTGTTATAATATGCAATATAGTAATTTGGGCCTTGCCAAACCAGACATTCAACCAAAGCTCAGACCAGATATTTGACCGCAGAAAACTAAGTTTATTAAAATATATTTTACTCTGTAAAAATTTACAGTGTTCAATATAAGCCTTTAAAATACATTTTAATAATGTCATACAGTGTTATCACAGAAGTATAAGTAAAGTGACATTTTTTTCATTTTAGTTAATATTTTAAATGGGATTTCTGAAATACAATTATGTTATTATCCAGAAAAACAGCTTAAAATTAACAAATAATATGCCTAGAAACAGGGGCGTGCAAAGAAAAAATTGCGCCCAGGGCAAAGTGTCAATTTGGTGCCTCCCTCCTCCAACTTTTTCTTGTAACAGCCCAAAAATGACGTTGATAGTATAAATTTGGCGCCCCTTAAATTTCTGTCCCCAGGGCGACCGCTCCCTTCGTTCAGGCGCTGCCTAGAAGCAAATGTTTACATCAATGCACTCAAGACAATATAAAACACTTAACTAAAAACACCAGTGGTCATATCATTGAGTTTTCTTAACTATTTTGAGAGAAAATCAGACTTTTCAAGTGCACTTTTTAGATTATAAACAATTTCTATATAATTCCTAGAGGATTTCAGAAATTATTCAACTTTTGGTTTATTAAAGACCGAACAAGATCAAACCATCAAGAATATAAAACAAAATTTAAATATCTATGAAATAAGTTCCCTCTTTATTTCAGTAAAACATCTGAAAAAGATATCTTAAACATAAAATGCTTAAAATTCAAAAATATTGAGACTTAAAGAAGACCTCTTAAGACTGAAATTTTATATAAACAAATGACTGTCATATAAATTATCCCTTGATTCTAACTTTGGACTGGCTTTCAGTGTTCAAATGTAAAAAAAGTTATAGATTCCTATAAAAAAATCTAATTTTAAGCAACTTTGACTGAAAAAGTCATCAAATCATATAAACATTGTTTACACACATGCTTTAACATCTTTTAAGAAAAATTTCAGCATAATTATTTTTTAACAAATGAAGGAAATGATGCAAAAAATCACATTAAATTATGTTTCAAAAAAATGTAAGAATTTGAGTGAAAATTTAAGAATATTTCTCGAAATTTAGCACATATTAACAGAAATGGTATTCATTATATTAAAAAACTTTTTCAATAATCCTTGATTATTTCTTTATCACAGATATAGAAGATACCCGTAAATGTAATAAACAAAAAACTAATCAATATATTAAATTATAGGAAAATTGTAGATCATAATATATTTTTCGAAATTTAGCATATTTTTACAAAAACTGTACTCACAATATAAAAAAAAAACTTTTGCAATAAATCTTCAATTTTCTTTTTATTACAGGTATGACCCATGCATGTAATAAACAAAAGAGTAATCAATATATTAATTTATAAAAAAATTTACTTGTGATTATATACAATTGCAGTAACTTCACATGTTATTATTTATAAAAACAGCTTAAAATCAACAAATAATATGCCTAGAAGCAAGTGTTTATATCAATACAACTCAAGAAATATAAAATACTTAACCGAAAACTTCAGTGGTCATGTCATTCAGTTTTGTTTACTATTTTGAATGAAAATCAATTTTTCAAGCGCAATTTACATCATAAACAATTTCTACATGCATTCTTAAAAGATTTTAGAAATTATTCATTCAACTTTTGGTTTGTTAAACACAAAACAAGTTTAAATCATCAAGAATATAAAACAAAATTGAAATATCTAAATCAATTTCTCTTTTTTTTTCAGCAAAATATCTGAAAAGTTATATTTTAAGAAGTGAAGAATGTTTAAGATTCAAAAATACTGTTTATTTTGTACCTTTAAGACTGAAATTTTAGATAAACAAGTGACCATCACATAAATTACTCCCCTATTCTAACTTTGCAGTGGACTTTCAGTGTTCAAATGCAAAAAAAAATTATAGGTTAAAAAAATAATTTCATTTTAGACAGCTTCATCTCAGAAGGTCGTTGAGTTATATGTACATTGTTTATATGCATTCGTTAGAACTTATAAAGAAAAAAATGTGCAAATTTTTTTAATAAATGAAAATTATGCAGAAATTCACATCAACTTAGCTATTTTCAAAATGTGTAAGAATCTGAGAGAAAATTTAAGAATATTTGTCGAAATTTAGCACATTTTTACAGAAACTGTAATTACCATATAAAAAAAACTTTCTCAATAAATCCTTAATAGGTATGGAAGAGAGCCATGAGTGTAATAAACTAAAAGCTAATTAATATATTGAATTATAAGAAAATTACAGTGAATATTTGTCCAAATTGTATCGCATTTTTACAGAAACTGTATTTGTTATATAAAAAAACTTTTTCAATAAATCCGCAATTCTGTTTTTTATCACAGGTATGGAAGATGCGCATGAGAGTAATAAACTAAAAAGTAATCAATATATCAAATCATAAAAAATAAGAAATTCCAGGGGACAATATGAATATTTGTTGAAATTTAGCACATTTTTACAGAAACAGTATTAGCCATATAAAATAACTCTCTCAATAAATCCTTAATTCTCTTTTTATCACTAGTATGGAAGGTACTCATGAGAGTAATAAACTGAAAACTAATTAATATATTGAATTATAAAATAATTACAGGGGAAGATACAAAACTGTTTGGAGAAAATGATATTCATTATATAAAAAAATCAATCCTTAATTCTTTTTTTATCACAGGCATGGAAAATACTCATGAGTAATAAACTAAAAGTTAATCAATATATTGAATTAAAAATTACAGAGAATAGTATAAAATTGCAGTAACTTGTAATAAATTAAATGTGTTTTCTTTACAGCATACTAAAATATTTATTTTAAAAATTTCAAAATGAAAAAATATATATATCAATATTCTGCTACATTCTATACTATAATTTCACATCTATTTAAATCAAAATTCTGCTACACTGATTGGTATATAATATGTAAATTTTTTTTCTTCAATTGGCAAAATCACAATTTTTTTTTAAAGATGCACAGGTCTAAATGCTATTGTTTCAGTTTCATACTGTGCATCATCATCTGAAACAGATAAAATATTTGAACACAGAGGACCAACATGAAGATAATACCTTGAAAATTTAGTTGATGGGATGCTCTCCCCTTATAAATACATATTTCCATTTAAAAGAATTATGTTACTAATTTCTACGCAATTTTTTTTCGGTAGAGATACAGCATAATCTGCTTGCATGAATTTGGAACAATAATTTTTTGTGCTAAAAATGTGTCCTGAATAATACATTTTATTATAAAATTGTACTCTAGCTAGTATTAAACTTTTGTCACCTAATAGCTTTTTTCTTTCTTTCTCTTCAATCCTTCGCAAAATTCGATATTTTGGTCTTCCATACAATAAACACCCATCTATGTTTACAGCTTTTTAGTCACAATATGCTTAGATTGCATTTCTTACACAAACTTCACAACCATTGGATTTTTTATTTCTTGTTTCGATACGAGGACTGAAAACAAAGAACTGCTTGTATAAGCTGAAATTATCTGCATACAGCCTTTGTGCCATGATGCAACATTTTTAACTTACCAATTGAGTCTTCAAATATGAAACATGAAGTTGCCCACAGAGTATCCCAAGCCTTTACAGTTGAAGGCAGATGCATATTGTATGTTTGCTCAGCTTCGCCATAAATATCTTTAACACCAGACACAATTTTTTTAATAGCTCTCTGCTTCTTTTATATCATCTTTTGTAATGTTTGTGCCCAAAAGCAAGCTTATGGCATGCACAAAGAGAAGCCAATGTTTATAAACAGCGTGATTCAAAATATTTTTCAAAAGTACAGGCGATGTTAGCAAGAAAATACGCCACTCTGAAGCTTTCCAAAATGACATATCTTTTGTAGTGTACGTAATGTACGTGTGGATTCATGAGGAAGCTTCATATTTTGTATATGTGTGTCCAGGTTGCTTATATCTTTTGCACTCAGGGAATACAAACAACCAGAACTGTCAATAAAAAGAGGTGTAAGTTGGCGAGTAACACCCAAAAGTACACTATGTATGTAATCTGGTATAAAACCATCTATCATATTAAAATTTGGATAGAGAGTCATTAATATGGATGTACCTTTAATGCATTTAACAGATTTATTAATTGCTAATGTAATTTCTGCATTTTCAATGCAATTTTCAAATGTCCGTTTTAAAATTAGGTCATTAAAAGGATATATTCTGCAGTGTCTTTTATTTTTCTCAACTCTCACACCTTCTTCTTCGCAAAATCCACATCCAAATTTCCCATTGAATTGCTTGAAATTCTGCATAGCACAACGAGCTGATGCATCACTGGTACAAATTAATGCAAGAACTTTAGTTGTTTTAACTGTATTCTCATGCTTCTACTTTATACCTTCTTGCTGTAATTTTTTAAGTTCTTCTACAAAATGAACTAAAAATTCATTCATAATTGGCTTCTTTCGGTCAAACCACAATCCACACATCATAATATTTTTTTTCCTTTCAAGAAGTTCAAGCTCATTGATTGTGACCTATGAATAGGCCAAATGTCATACTTTTTTTTTTTTTTAGCATCCGATGCTATTTCTTTCAGACAAGCTAAAAATGTCGTGTCATCAACCCTGAATTTTCTACCCAACCGATTTTGATAATTATTTTTTTAAATGAAAGCTATTTATTTGTAGTTGTGCCCATTTTAGCCATTTTTTAATTTATTACCATTTTTATATTTTAGTTTTAGTTTTAAATGCTTTTTTACGATATTTCTTCAAAATGGTGGCAACACAGTTTAGCTTTTCTCTCGATAATAAAATTACAATATCAATCAAATACAATATTATTACGGACGCCTTTTTCATATTACTAATAGCAGTAACTTTTAAAAAACATTTGAAGAGAAAATGACGTCACTATTTAAAACATCGCATTTTACTCATAACGAAATTACATTTCAATATTTCTTTTCATTATGAACACTGAGATTGAGATTTTACTTTCAGATGACTTCAGTTAGTGAAAATAGTGTCATAGTAAAAATAAAATTAGGGTTTTTTTTTTTTTAAATATATATATAATTATTTTTCTGTGAGTGCATGTAAAATAAAATTTCTGGATTTCACCGGCACTCAGATTACAATTTTAACTGAAGATGTGCGAATATTTGCATGCAAAATTGTAACTGGCAAACTTGACATTAAGTTTGGAAATATATTTATTATATATTGATTCAATAATGCAATCACTTTTTTAAAAACCAAATCGATCGGGTCTTTTAAACATTTCATTCGACGAATTCGATGGGATTCCACTCGTTTTATTGTTAAAATGCATTTCCTTTTTCTCAGAGTCTATAAAAAAAGCGTTTAAACTAAAGAAAAAAACCGTTTTTGATGAATCTAGTCAATGAAGAAGTAGCACGTCAAATTGTATCTCTTTATTATTCCGCAATTCCAGCGTCTCAGAGAGAAATTGCTTATCAATTGGGTATTTCACGCCGTTCTGTTTCTTAGTACATTGATAAACACAAGAAAAATGAAGTTAGTTCATTGCATTCTAAACGGGGTCACCCTTCTAAAAAAAACCTCTATTGATTTTTTTTTTTTTTTTCTCCCCTAATCGGAGGCGAAACTGAATTCTGCAATGGCAGAATCTACATTCAACTTATTTTCTTTTTCATGTAATTTACAAGTTTTGTTTTGTTTTCTTATTCTTTCTATAGCGTAATTATACATTTTTATACTGTTAAAAGTAAAATATAATTGTCAAATAATTACGATTTGGTGATAAATTACTTGAGGTTTTAGCAAAAAAATTATCTTTTTTTTTTTTTTTTTTTTTTTTTTTTGTAGAGTGGTATTCCATCTACATTAAACTGAACAGAGAGATTGTCTGTATTTTGCAGGCCTTCAGCGGAACGATATAAATCTCCATCAATGACATCTCTATATGTGCCAGAGATGTAACTGTCTTGTAATTTTGATTTAAATTTTTTAATTTTGAAACTCAAATCCTCATTTTCCTATTTCATTTTCAACTGATATGCAAGAGGCATATATAAAAAAATTACCTTCTTTTAATAATTCTTCACTATCCAAAGGTTCAGAACATGTTGCACTTTTTTCCAAGTCATTCTCGTTGGTAAATTTACAAATATAAGTATCACAATAAGGACAATAGAAATGTAATTCACAAACATTACTTAATATTTCCGATGTGCTCTTGGAAAAAAAGGTACTCGAATTCCGGTAAATTAGAAGGTGGCAATAGAGTTTTTAGTAAATTCAACAATCCATCAACACAGGTTTTCGATAAATTAAATTTGATGGAATATGATAAAATGCTAATGAAAGCTTCCAATTTTGTCACAGCTGCTGATTCATGAGGTTGATTTGCATTTTCTATCAAAATAGTCTGAATCATCTTGAATTGGAAAATCCTCTCTTGACGAGCTTTCGTCTTCGGTATCTGTTTCTGAATTATTGTCAGAACTTACGGGACTTGAATCATCTGGATTTGAGTTTTGCATTTCATTGTCTGTTTCTTCAGACGCTGTGCTTTTTTGAATATCAATTGGTGGCATGTTTCTAAATAATAATAATAATAATAATTTTAAAAATATCTATAAAAAATTTCATTACATCATAAGAAATAACAATTTTAAGATTTAACTCAGCACTAGCCAAAAGTCTATAAAAAAAGCTTCATTACATCATAAGAAATAACAATTTTAAGATTTAACTCACCACTAGCCAAACCACTTGAAAAAAATAATGGGCTAAGATATCCATTTTTTTTAAAGATAAAACCCTAAAAATATAATAATTTTTAAAAATCCTTAAGGGATTTAAAAATCCTTCCATTGCCTTTTATCTCGTTTCTTAGCCCTTAATCGCATTTATGATTTAAATTGCTTCAACTAAACAGCTATCCTTAGCTTTCTATATTTCACTCTTACGTGAGATTTATAGTTTGGAATGGATTTTAAAATACGAAATTTACGAGATATTAGTTAATATAACATTGTTTAAATATTTATTATTTAACTGAATGTGATACGAAATAAGTTACATTACCTGTTAGTATTTTCTTCATCCATCATTTGCAGACATTACATTAGATTTATTTCGGTAATATGTCCTAAGAGGTATAGATTCATCCATCCATAAATATTTTTTATATTTCTTCTGCTTCCTCGACATGATATGTGTCTGATATCATAAAAAATATTTTACGAAAAGTGAGCAAAATCAATAAACATAAAAACACAAGTGGCAAAATTTGAAAGCGTGAAAAAGATAATCAGATCGGCAAACAAACTTTTAGTTAGTCACAGTTGTGTTGCAAGTTGCAGCTACCTCATTTTGGCAAAATTTTAACCGGGATATGAATTGATTTTTCACTGTTTAGCGAAACACGATCGACCAATCAGAAGCCAGCATTCGTGCCAACTTTTCATTGTTTGCAAAAATGCAGACGTATGATTCGTCAATCTCGTTTGGCTATACAGTGAAAATTCTATCTTGATCTAGGACCGTCATTTTACAAGGAGTAAAATAATTAAAAAAATAAATATGATCAATCTAATTTAAATAAACTAGCTGAAAGTGCAACTTAATTATTGTCAATGCAGAATTTTCGAAAACACCACAAGAAAAAAATTAAAATATATTTCAAATAGACATTTCACAATACTGATAAAATTTAACTATAAATATTTTTGTTCGAAATTGCATTAATTTTCCTTTTGTTTATGAAAAATTTATACATATTTTTAGTAAACATGAATAATTTTTGTTGTTTGTTTATTAGGGAAAAATACAAATATCTTTGTAGGATTGGCAACAATAACATGCACGTGCATCTATCCGTTCTTGTGTGATTGATGTTTATTCTATTTATCGAGTTACTAATTCATTACTTTTTTTTTCTTAATTATATTTTTATAATTAAACATAATAAAAAGGCAGTTAGTTTTAGTTTTTTGAAGAGAAAAATTTTTCAATTCTAAAGCTTAAAGACGCGGTTTCGTCTTCCTGTCTGGAAAATTTCGATATAAGTACTTGGGATCCAACTCAAACCATCGAAACGAAATGGAACGATTGCTTGTATCCTGCCAATTTTCTACAATTTGGAGGTAAGTTTCAGTTATTTGTTATTTTTAAACAATCTTTTTATGATTGTGATTTATTGCTTTATATTTCGAATTTTTTTTGCATGCGAATAAATCTGCTGAACATTTTTCTAAACACGCAATTTTCCCACGCATTCGCGGAATTCCGCTTTTTGTGTTGGAATTATTAGAATCTTTAATCCGGCATTCGAATTTTATGGAAAATAAATGAAATTTAAAATGTTTAGAAATTTTAAAACACTCCACTCATACAAGGGAATAAACTAATTTTCAAACGTACCTGTTTTTAATATTAAATATGTATATAAACACAGGGTTTTATTTATGTTTCTATATTGTATATAAGTTTTAGTACTGTAAAATGGGGTAGATGTACCAATAATGGGCTCTATTAAATGTTGTTGGTTTATTAAAAAAAAAAAAAATGAAAAAATAATAAAAGCTAAATTTTTATAACTCCCCCTTGCATAATTTATTCATTTGCATCATTGTTGATACTCCTAATCAAACCAATAAGGAAGCAGAAAATAATGTTTTGAAATTCCACTGTTTTTTAATGAAAATCTTAATGAACATGCTAAGAGCTGATTTCATTTAATAAATTCATATGTTCTTTATTTATTTATTTATTTATTTATTTATTTATTGCAAAATTTGCAGTTTTGTTTTAGTGTCAATAGAAATGTTTAATTTTTATATACCAATAGACATTTGTGAAATTTCATTTATTTTTAAGGTTTTAAGAAAGGGTGTCTGAATGCTTAAGTAGTTATTTTCTAATAATGGACACTGCATACACATTGCTAAAAGATGCATTTCAGCTATGTTTATAGTGCATAAAATATTTTAACTGCAAAGCTTAATAATAAAATTTTCATTTTTAAACTTGGCCTACCAAAATGTAATAACACCAATCCCCAAAGCAAAATACTTTGCAGTGTTCTGCAATAAAATTCAGCTGATCAAAAATGGGCAGAGGTGTCATATACGCACCACATTAGCGTGAGTGCAACAATATGGCGATTTTATGCCTCATATGGTTTTCAAAACTTAATTCCGTATATATTATTTCCGATTAAAAATTATACCTATAACAATAAACATATATGTTTTTGTGTGTATTATTTTCCAATTAAACGGCTGCATTTTTTCCCTCGACCCTCTGACGAAATCGACATCTTTTTTGTGATTCTGTGATGAAATTTGCATTTATTTTTTAGCAGCCTTTTGACTAGATTCCCATTTATTTGGCAACCTCCTGACGAAATTCACATCTTTTTGTGATTCTTCCACGAAATTTGTGTTTTATAGCAGCTTTTTGACTAAATTAGCGTTTATTAATGACCCTTTGACGAAATTTCCACGGTGCATTGTGGAAATTTGTATGTTTTACATGATTCTGTGACAATTCGTATTTATTAAGCGATACTTTGGCGAATTTTGCATTCATCAAGCGATCCAAAAGTGGTTCTGTTCTGTATTTTCCGAAAATAAAAGGTTTTGAGTTCCAAATTTTTTTTTAAAAAAAACAGAAGAAAAATCATCATGAATTTGGAAATTTAAGCAACATACTACGAATTTCGACAAAAAAATCAATTTTGTAAATCGCTCGCGGGAAAAATGTGAATTTTTATCAGATAATCGTGAAAAAACTCAAATTTCATTTGAAGATCGTGAAAAATGCGAATTTCGCCAAGTAATAGTGAAAGAAAAACACAAATTTCATCAAAGATTCGCGAAAATGCAAATTTCGGGAAAGGATCATAGAAAAAAAACAAAAATATTGTCAAAAAATCTGCGGGAAAACTCAAATCATGAAAGAAATCTCAAAAATCGTCAAAAAACCTGTAAAAATCTGCAAATTTCGTCAAAAGACTGTGAGAAATTGATAAATTTCATCAAAAAATGTAAAATGTCCGATAGTTTCGTCCAAAGATCGCAAAAATCTGTAAATTTCGTCAAATTGCCGCAGAAAAAACACAGTCAAAAGTAAATCTCTTATCCTTCGCCCCCCCCCCATTTTGCACGGCGCTGTTTCTATAGCGATCCTTTCACGAAATTCACATTTATTCCGCGATCCTATCAGGAAATTCAAATTTATTCCGCGATGCTTTTACGAAATTTGCATTTAATCCGCAAACGTTTCTTGAAATTCGCGTTTATTCCACGATCCTTTCACAAAATTCATGATTATTCCATGATTTTTTTTTAAGAAATTCGTATTTTATCACGATTTTTAAAGAAAAGTGGAGGTTTTCTTTCTTTTGCAATTCTTTGAGAAAATTGTCGTTTCTATCGCGATAATCTGTCTACGTTTCTATTTTCTGGGAAAAATTAATGAAACTGATTGTGAAAATATATAATTCAGATCAGTTCAAAAGCTATGAAAAATCTGGTATTAGCCCGGAAAATCGAATATAACTCCCCGAATTTTCGGGCTGATAAACGATGTTTCATAACTTTTGGAATCAAATGTGTTAATTGTTTGGAAAATTTGGAACTAAATTACTTTGTTCTCGTGACGGAAAATCACGTGAAACTGGTCAATCGATCGCGAGGGGGGGGGGGGGATGCGAAGTTGGATGATCAGTTGCGGAAAACTATTTTTTGAATTCCAGCGATTTTTCACACTAAAAAATTGCAAAATATGTCATTCAATCACATGAAAATATCACAAAATTCGCAAAAAGATCGTGGAATTTAATCGTAGTTTCAAAATGCAAAATTTTTCGGAAAATTTGTGGGTTTTTTTTTTTTTTTGGGGGGGGGGGGCGTGTTTCTCCTACGATATTCTTTTGGGCGGGATTTCAAAATTTCAGGCTCGAATCCCGCCATCCCGCCCTGGTAACTGATATTTGATAACAAAGTTTTTGCCAAACTGACGTCAGAAACAAAATTGCGCCAATGTGGTGCGTGTATGACATATGTGCCCAAAAATGTTTACATATAAAGCAATGCCAGTGCATCTTTTATGAAGATGCATTTTTTTTTTTTTTTTTTTTTTTTTTTTTTTTTTTTTTTTGTACTTCTTAGACGAAATTTGCGATTTTTTTTTCTCTCGCTCTTTTGACAAAATTTGTTTTTTTGAGATTCTCCTTTTTTTTTCTTCGCATTCCTTTGGTACCTTTTCTCCCTTTTTAGTTTTTTCACACTCTAGGGAAAATTTTTCACTTATTTGATGAGATTTTTTCTTTTCTTTTCCAAGATCTTTTGATGAAATTGCCTTTTTTTTATGAAATTTACCTTTTTTTTTTTTTCTTTTCTTGATCTTTTGATAAGATCAACGAAATTTTCAATTTCTTCATCCATCATCGACGAAGTTTGCAATTTTTACATAATGAAATTTTTGGTGTTTCTGTGTCCAATTAACAAAACTCTTAACTGTATCTGATGAATGAAATTTTGAATTTTTTAGTAGCAAATTAACAAAATTCAAGATTTTATGCTACAAACCATTGGCAAAAATTTCAGTTTTTCCCAGTTATAAATTGACGAAATTCGCAGGCCACTTTTGGTCCAGAGTTGTGCATCCCTATTTTAAATATATTTTTTCTTTTGAATGTCAGTATTCTATATGCTGCAATTTCAAATATTTATTGTAATGCTAGTTGATAATATTGCTTTAAATTTTCAGAAAACAAAAATGATATGGAAAAATTTATTGACAGTTTGGTTGATGGCAGTATTACGGTTGATAAAGTTCCCATCATTCAGAGTGCTCAAAAAGAGTTTGTGACTACAAAAAAGATTCGACTGAATCAACAGGAAACTGTATCAGATGTGATTCAGCAACAATCTAAGAGGTATATTAATTTTTTCACAATTTTAAAAAAGTAATTGTTCTTTATATAAGAAATTTGATTAATCCATAATTTGAATTAATAGATTAGACAGAGCTCCATTTATGCGATATAATTCTTTTAATGTAAGCATTGTTTTACCCATTGTGTGTTATTTAATAGACGCTTTCAATGTGATGTTAGTCATGGTGTTTTGCTTGGATACCGACTCCAAATAAAGATTGTTATGCTTCATCTCTTATTAAATATAAATCATAGGAAATGATAACATTCCATATGAAGCATTATGATCTATAGCTTTAAAATGTAGTTAGAAATAAAATAAAGAAATAAAATAAAAAATAAAGCATAGTAATTATTTTACTGTACAATCAGGAAAAAGTTTTTTTTCTTATTTTGTAAGAAATATTTTAGTTTGTATCTACTGTTTTTAAAAATATAAAAGTAACCTATTGACTACAACTATGCATTATTGTGTTATTTCAGAAGTAATCATTGAAATAAAGATGAATTAGATAACAGTGGATAGATTTATGTTGTATTTCAAATAATATTTAAAATAGTTCACCATTGTGCCTTGCTTTTGGTGCACACTGATCCACTTTACAAATGTACATGAATAATAATACCAATTTACTTTTTTTTTTATGAAAAATGTATGTGAAACCATGTTCTGAAAAAATTCTAGGCATAAAAAATGTTCTAAAAATTTTCAGGCATTGGGTTTCCTAGTGAGGAGGAATAAAAAATTTTAATTGTAAAAGTGATCCACTATTGGTCCAAAAGTTGGTACGATATATATTTTTCAAATTTAAAAACTTTGCCTATAATAATAAACATATATATTTTTGTGTATGCTGCTTTTTAAAGAGACCGCTGTTTTTTTTTTGTGTGTGTGTGTGTGTGTGTGTGTGTTATATGAAAGTCTCATTTCTTCCACAATTCTGAGCCGAAACTCATGTTTTCCAGCAATCCCTTGACAAAGTATGCTTTTTGTTCATGATCCTTTGACGAAACTGGCGTTTTCTCCACGATACTTTGATGAAACCTGTTGTTTTATTTGTGATACTTTGACGAAACTCCCTTTTATTCATGATATTTTTTTAACAAATTATCATTTTTTCCGTAATTTTTTGCAGTGAAATTCGCAGTTTTTTCTTCGAACACATGACAATTTATTTTTCTGGGTACCCGTTCTCAAAAGATTTCTGCGGAATTCTGTTTTTTCGGTGATGGTTTTTATTATCCCTGAGATTGACTTATTATCAATGAGAAAAGTACTATTTTCCTCAGAGGATAGTTGGTGATAATGCGATTTCCGTCAAAGAATTACAGAAAAAGAAAATATTATTGTTACAAGATCACACACAAGGTGTGATTTTCGTCATTCAATTGTGGGGAGAATGTGATTTTCGTGGACAGATTGCTGTAAAATACTTGAATTTCGTCAAAGAATCATAAAAAATACTCAAATTTTATCGAAATATCATGAAAAATACTTGAATTTTGTAGAAAATCGGGGAAAATAGGTGAATTTTAACGTAGGATTGTACAAATTACGAGAATTTCCACGAAGGTTCGGAGAAAAATACACAATCTTTCTCAAAAGATCACGGAAAATATGCAAATTTTGATGAAAGATCGCAGAAGATAATTGAATTTTTTTGAAAAGCGGTGGGAAAAATATGCAAATTTCGCTAGACAATCATGGATAAATGCAAATATCAATGAAAAAACTTGAAAAAAAATGCAATTTTCCTCAAATGGTCACGGAAAAATGCAAATTTCCTCGAAAGTCTGTGAGGTCGTGAAAGTTCAGCTTTTTTCTTGCTGAGCCTGTAGCATGTCTGAAAAAAAGTAAAACCAATGATCAGAAATCCACACAATTCTAAAATAAGCTAAACCTCTGATCCCAAGATGCGCTGAATAAGAGGGAGTACTGTATCTTTGCATTGAGAAATGTTTTGTACATGGAATCTATGTACAGTAGAACTCCAATTAAAACTGGTTTCGATTAAATGAGGTTTCTGTTAAACTATCCTTTAACGAAGTGCTATTTTATTTTAAATTTTTTTGTAAATAAGTCATTGACTGGTGATAGTAGAGGTTGGGGGTGATTCTGACTGATAATAGATATTCGAGTTTCATGATATCATGCAATTTAAATTTTCTTTCATGAATCCCTGTTTTGTTATAAGTCTTTTATTTTATAATTCAATGCATGTTTTGAAATAATCTAAACAATGATTTCACTAAGTTGCTTAACTGTAGAACTGTAAATTTTTAATAATAGCCACAGACTCACAGTACATCAATTTGAAAATTATACCTTTATAAATTTAACAAATCTTTTTTTATTTTTATTTTTTTTAGGGTGATTTCTTACACTTATTATCACATAACAGATAACATATGTCGTCTCACTTGCTGGTGAACGATGAACTCTTTAAATTTTATATCTATGCTGGTGCTTATGATAACCTTACTACATATGCAGGAATCAAAGTGCTTTCCAGAGTTGAGTACATGTTTGAACACTTTTTCTTTAATAATTTCATGTCTAACCATCATGCATAAGTATTCTTAAAAAAAGAAAAAAAATCAATTTGCTTTTTTAAATTTACCACTAATAGTTGATTAGTTTTTTGAACTATGCATTTGAATAACAATAGAATATTCTGTTGTTTTATTTTAAGAGATGTTAAATGTACAAGCATGTCAAACTTTTAAACAAAATTTCTATTAACATAGATTTTCGATTTGAGGTCTAGTGATCCTAATTAGCTCAGGTAATCGAGATTTTGTATTGTGCTAATATCAAGAAGTGTTTTAATTTAGAATACAAAAGGTTATTGCCAAGATTTATTCAGTCTCTGTTTTTTTACAAAAATAATGTAATTATTTTATAACTTTGGTTTTCAGTCCTTTTTTTCAGTAAGTGATGATAAAACTACCACTGTTAAGACTACCACTGTTTTATCAGATTGTAGTGCAATTTATACAATTTGATACCCAAAACAAATTTCAATTTAAAAAATTGTTTTAATTGCAATTTTGTTTTTTTAACGGTAAATTGATAATTCGGTTTAATCCAGTTTTCTACAAATTTATGTAATTTTTTTTTCTTTTTTTTTTTCGTAGTATGATACTATATCTGCATTTTTATTTATTTATTTTTAGGCAGAAGCTGGCGGCTGTTGCCTTAAAAAAATATGAAGCAACAGTCGATATTAAATTCTGTGAGAAAAATTATTGACGAACGCAAAGAAGTATTGCAATTCAAGAAACGGATAACAGAATTAGAAGAGGAAGCTCAAGCCAAAGTTAAAAAGGCTGAACTTTACAAATATAAATATAAGAAATGAAAAAAAAGTACAAATCTTACAAACATTCACAGATGGTATAAGATAGAGATTTTGTGAGGATTGGTGAACATCTTTCCCTGGAAAAATCCCGTCTTGCCAACTGTAGAGTTTCGCATTACTCAAAGTATGTGTGCGATATGATGGACGTTGTGTTTGGCCGTGAGGAACTTGCACAGAGTGTGTTACGGGGAATCAAAGGATCCAGTAATTCTGTACTGTATCCGAATGTAGTTTCTGATATTCAGGGCCATGTGGCCGCAAAGTTTCATGTCAATGTAGCCTTGGTGCGGGCTACAATGCGGAACAAGCTGAATACAGATTCTAAGACAGAAATAGCCTCAAAAAATTGAAATAAATATCTTTTGATTTGTATATGTTGTGATATATTTTTTGTTTGTTTAAATATTCTCAGTTCATGTGTATACATTACAATTTCTAAGTGGAAACAAAAATATGCAAGTAAGGTTATTTTTTGTAGATTTTAACATGCTTGTAAAACAGTATGTCAATTGACATAATTTACAGTTCTAAAAGAATTTTCATGTGCAGTAAAATGAATTTTATGCATATCTTTTTAAATAAGCATGTATGATTTGAATGCATTCTTTGATCTGAAGTTGTGCAATTATTGGAAGTGGTTCATTATGGTATCAGTATTACAAAAGAAAAATGCTGAAAAAAAATCCACTGTATATATATTTTTTTCTTTTCTTTTGGTAACAGTTAGGCTTGGTTTGATTCTGGGGCTTGCTACTTTTTTTTTTTTTTCCGTTTACAAAGGTTGATTAAGTCCTGGACCTCTGTTTATAGTGTACTCTGAACCACATTTCAAGTGTATGCATTTTTTTTAGTTTTCTTATTCACACTAAATTTATTTTAAAAATTGCACTTTTTATTAAAAAAGTACAAAATTAAAAAAAAGAAATTTTTTTTCTTCCCTATTCTTGCCCAGTAATGAAACTTTTGAAAAAATAAAACGATATAATACCACGAAAAATCATAGCTTGAAGATTTAACTTCCCATGTTTATTTTAAATACTTCAGTAATCTTACATCATTTATTATTATATACCGTATTACTCGTGTATAAGGCGCACCCCTACTTTACAAGTAAAAATGGCGATTTATTAAAATCTCGTGTATAATGCGCGCCATAAATTTGATACACTAATGAAGAATGACCAAATAAAAATTCAGTAAAAAAAAAAAAAAAAAGTCGAAACAAACATTACACCAGACCAGAAAACAAGACGAAAATGCATTTTTAGACTTTGGGTTGTAAGAGAATGACGGGAAATAGAAATGAAAGACGATGAAGAGAATTGCTAATTAGCGTTTAGATTATGTCACTAGCTCTATTGTATAAAAAACTGCAAGGAGTGAAATAAATTATGCAGTAATACTTCAATTAAGTAACATTTTCCGAGTTTTAATAACTTCTTTGATTAATTTCTTGTTTCATATGTATATAGTTCGACTGCATCCAACAGTAAAAAATTATTCCGTGTATAAGGCGCACCTAGGAGTTTTGCCCTCATTTTTTGAAAAAAAAAGTGCGTCTTATACACGAGTAAATAAGGTAAATCCTGTTATTATTTTGAGTAGAATCATTCATACAATTTTTTAGGTTCTTTCATTTTTCAAAATATAACCATAATTAAATAAATCAGCTGTGAGCAGAAAGTATTTTTCAATGATGATTTGTCGTCTTAAGCATGATATAACTTTATGCAGAGATTGAATATAGATTGAGATGGGAAAATAAGTAATTTTAGTGCTGATTTTT
Source organism: Maratus speculifer (assembly GCA_964019185.1). Taxonomy (NCBI): domain Eukaryota; kingdom Metazoa; phylum Arthropoda; class Arachnida; order Araneae; family Salticidae; genus Maratus; species Maratus speculifer. Next base: position 141,190,251 of record OZ025299.1, on the reverse strand, counting down.
GCTACAAAGAAAAAAAAATTAAAAGTTTTTTAAATATGTTTATATTTTGTAGTAAATTTTTAAATGATTGTAAAGGAGAGCAATGGGGGATAATTCCCTTTAATTTAGGTAAATGGGTTTTCCATGCAGCAATTACTGATTTGCTGCAAATCATGGATGCGATTGCGAATGCAATGCATGCAAATCATGAATTCAAATTTTGGGAGTAGATAAAGATCTTCCCTGATTTGTTTTGGGGTTTATTGTTAAAATATAAACCGGGAAACAGGGGGCTACCTTCATTAATTAAAAAAAATGGATTTTTCATACAGAAATAACCGATTTCCTTTAAATTTTTTATATAGAGTAATTTTGATAATACGCTCCCAATATTATAGTTTTAGGTGTTCATTGGTTAAGGAAAAACGGGGGGAGGGGGACAATCAGGAGTTAAACTCCACTTAATTCAGGTAAATAGGTTTTTCACACCGAATTTATTGATTTGCTTGAGATTTTCTTGGATATAGGTTAAAAAAACTGCAGTTGGAAGACTGCGGTGATTTAGCACAAATCCTTGCAGTGTTTTGAAGTCAATATAACTACAAACTTACTACAGTGAATTTATAGTTAACTACTACACATTTACTGCGGTGAATTTATAGTTATCAACTACACACTTACTGCGGAAAATTTGTAGTTATGTCAACTTCGAAAAGACTGCAGGGATTTGTGCCAAAATCACCGTAGTTTTCCAACTGCAGTTTTTTTTCAGTTTCACCGCAGTTCATTTTTAGCTGGGAATACACCGTTTGTTGCAACATGCTTGGGACAACATTAAATTTTCAGGTGACAAACTTTTGAAATTAGTTACAGTTTTAAACAACAGATGGCGCTGCAGGTGATTTCCTTGTTATTTAATTCAGCGACTACACTATATTATTGCTGAGTATGGTGAATATGTGGAAAATATGGTACTTTAGATTTTTCCAGACCGGAGCGCCATCTATTGTTCAAAATTGTAATTAATTTCGAAAGCTTGTCTGCCTGAAAATTTACTGTTATCCCAAGCATATTGCAACAAACGGTGTATTTCTATCGCTGTCCGTTTAGTTTTTATTGATTTTTCAAATATACCGGCCATTTTTTAAATACCCTGTATGTTGTACTTTATATAATTGAGTATTTATTTATTCAGTGCAAGCTGTTTAATGAAAAAAAAACATGCTTTACTGACATTTTTTGTTTAATTCTAACTTCTAAATCTTTTTCTTGACATTCATCCAGTAATCCGAAAAATTTCGTAATCTGCCATTATATATAAAAATATATAAATATTAAAATAGATAAAATATTTAAAAGAAATTAACAGAAATATTTTCATAGTATAATAAATCCAAAGTTCTGAAATAGTCAGATTACATATTAATTCTACTATTATAGCGGGTGATTTTCATCACTGAAGAACAAACAATCATGAAATTCATTTTTATAGTGAAATAGACCTAAATATGGAGCTTTTATTTTTATCTTTATGTGTTTTTTTTTTTCAATAAATAAATAAAAGATGAAGAGTGCGGCATGCTACATAAGAAAAAGGTTTTTGTTATTCCGAAAAAAAAATAATACTGCCCAGTTAAACTGATGGCATTGAGCTCACAGGCTACGCATACTAATTGTACATTACAGCCTTATATTTTCAAGGGTTAATTCCGTTCGGAAAAAAATTAAAGGAGGGGAAACAACTTACCTTTCCCCTTTTATATTTAATTATTGAACCCCCTAAACTAATCAGGGGCATACTTTATCATATAAAAAATCTATATCCAAAATTCAGAGCAAATCGGAAAATTCTTAATAAAAACCTATTTATATAATTTAAGAGGAGTTATCCCCTTTTTTACACTTAACCATTAAACTTCCAAAACTATTTAGAGATTTGAACGAAATCTGATAATTCTGCATGAAAAACCCATTTATATAAATTAAAGGGAAGGGCATTAGAACCCTCGTTCCCCCTGTATTTACTTATTCAATGAAAACCTAATACCAATGACGGAGGCGCCCAACCAGAATGATCCTATATCTAAAACTGATAATTCTGCATGAAAAACCCATGTATATCAATTAAAGGGAGGGTCACGAACCCCCGTCCCCCCCTGTTATACATATCGAATGAACTCCAAAAACTAATCAGGGGAGCGCCTTATCGAGATATACTCATATACAAAATTTTATGTGGATTGGATATTTTTATCATGAATTATCGCGTTACGCACGTACATACAGAACGGACGGGCACATAAGCTCTCAGGCTTATGATAGCCTGTGAGCTAAAAAAAGAAGAAAAACTAACAGAAATATTTTACCAACATAAGTCCTAATTATTTAAATAAATTCCTTACATGCACACTTTTAATAGATTTTTTTTATTATAGTAACTGACTTTCAGCATTTCAACACTAACAATCATAAAATGTCATTTCGATAGTGAAATAGACAAGGTAATGTGATGTTTAAAAAAGAAGAAAACATAAAGAGTATTGCATAATACAAGTGACAAACTTTTATTGTTATTCCGAATAAAAAATAAATACAGAATAAACTAACAGAAAGATTTAAAGTTCTTAGATGACAAAGTTTTTAAGAGTTGATGACATTTTGAATAGCGGAATGACACTTCAGGAAACAAAATCTCAACCTTGAAACACCTACGAGACCATTCAAAATAAAAAGCACGTACAGTCTGAAAGAGCAGTGAACTTCTCAATAATCTACTCGTCAGAGTCTTGTTTTCTTTTAGACAAGATTTTATAAAAAGGCATTACTTTTTATTTGAAAATTCATTCAAGTTTAGGCTATGGAATTCTGAAATAACTAGTTTCAGGTGATTGTTAAAGAAAGATTATTTTGTATCTGCAGTGTCCTCTAGGCTGTTTTCCCGTTTAACTGTACATGTTAATAGAATTTTCAGTGTTTATGACTTAGATGTTTGACAATTGAACAGAGTTGTGTTTTTAAATAAGATGCTGCTATACATTTTAAATTCAAATTAATGTATTATTGTGTCAAATTTTATCATTCATGTTTATGCTATGTAATTAAAAAAATATCTTTAGCTGATTGTTAAAGAAAAATTGTTTATTTCAATAAGGCTCTTCAGGTTATGTTAAATTCCCAGTTCGTCAACAGTTTGCTACAATTTAAAAAATAAATTAAAAGAGAAAACAATGATGATTCCAGTTTGCACAAACAAAAGCAAGAATAAAGACAGAGAAATATAGAATTTTTCTATTAACAAAAAACAGGTTAGAGTTCAAAAGTCACAAATAAAGGCCACTGGCATGTAATGTATGTAGATTTATGCAAATCAAGTTGTCAATAAAACACCTTGATGCTCCTCATTTTTTTCATTCATTGCTGACAGCATGCTGTTATTACCAGTTAAAACATTGTTGATTAACCTTATCGAAACGACCATTCTTTGTAGAATTCTTAATCTTTTATCATCGGTTTTAAAAACAATTTTTTTGCGCTAGTGAATCGCATAAATGTTTTGATTAAATAAGAGAAATTTTTCAATTAAAAATACTCTTAGAATTAATCGAGCATTCTGAGTACTTTATATGAGTCACATATATGATATGCTCGTAGCGAAGAGGTTAACACTTTGCATTCAAGAGGTGGCTCTCACTCACCATTAGTGCTGTGCTGCCATATGCCCCGCATAATTCGGGGGTTCAAATGCTCTGGACATCAGTATATTATAGTCTTACCTAATGCATATTTATATTCGATTAAAGAAGGCGAAATAAAGTGTAAGAAATTAGTGATGTCCAGAGTATTTGGAACGCCAAATTACGCGGGACACCTGGTAAAACTAGAGGCACGTGCAAATCACTTTTCGAGTGCAAAGTGTTAAGAGCCCACAATAGTCACAGGAAAATTACAGAAAAAGACCCGGATGACCATGTAAAGTCTATGGGAGCGTTCTTTTCTAATATCTCGTTCAAATTTTAATATTTTGACATGATTTTTTTTGCATAAAATAGTTCAGGACGATCCACAACCGGGCTAGTTTTCACTTTTTCGATTTTGGTTATATATTTTTTATATTATGATAGTTTCAGTTTCAAAACCGGTTTAAACCGGTTTTGAAAATTAAAGTAATTTTTTTAAAAAAATCTAAAACCAAAATCGAAAAAGTAAAAACTAGCCCGGTTGTGGATCGTCCTGAACTATTTTATGCAAAAAAAATCATGTCAAAATATTAAAATTTGAACGAGATATTAGAAAAGAACGCTCCCATAGACCCGGATGACCATGTAAAGTCTATGGGAGCGTTCTTTTCTAATATCTCACTCAAATTTTAATATTTTTGCATGATTTTTTTGCACAAGATAGCTGAGTGCAATCCACAACCGGGCTAGTTTTTACTTTTTCAATTTTTGTTTCAGATTTTCTTTAAAAAATTACTTTAACTTTCGAAACCGGTTTAAACCGGTTCTGAAACTGAAACTATCGTAATATAAAAAATATATAACCAAAATCGAAAAAGTAAAAACTAGCCCGGTTGTGGATTGCCCTCAGCTATCTTGTGCAAAAAAATCATGCAAAAATATTAAAATTTGAGCGAGATATTAGAAAAGAACGCTCCCATAGACTTTACATGGTCATCCGGGTCTTTTTGTGTACTTTTCCTGTGACTATTGTGGGCTCTTAAGAGCCCACAATAGTCACAGAAAAAGTATGCAAAAAGACCCGGATGATTATGTAAAGTCTATGGGAGCGTTCTTTTCTAATATCTCGCTCAAATTTTAATGTTTTTACATGATTTTTTTGCATAGGCTAGCTTAGGACGATCTACAACCGGGCTAGTTTTTACTTTTTCGATTTTGGTTTCAGATTTTTTTAAAAAAAATATTTTAACTTTCAAAACCGGTTTAAACCGGTTCTGAAATTGAAACTATCATAATATAAAAAATATATAACCAAAATCGAAAAAGTAAAAACTAGCCCGGTTGTGGATTGCCCTCAGCTATCTTGTGCAAAAAAATCATGCAAAAATATTCAAATTTGAGCAAGATATTAGAAAAGAACGCTCCCATAGACTTTACATGGTCATCCGGGTCTTTTTGAGTAATTTTTCTGTGACTATTGTGGGCTCTTAAGTGTATTTTACGCGAATGTCGAATAAGTGACCTACGCACTTCGAAAGTCATGCACACCACGACGAAAGACTTCACGACTAGAAAACATTTCATTTTAACTCTAAGGAATATTGAAGCTTGTCTAACGGTGCCCTGTTAATTTTTTCGCCTGTTCATCATATTTTACTAAATTTTACTAAATTTGCATCATAAATATGGAAAATCCCTACTTCGTATATCGGTTACTCTGTTCTTAACTTTTGGACTTACAACATTTTCGTTCACATCTCTGCTTTATCCCCTTCTGAAATTTGCAAATTTCATCATCGTTTGTTCTTTTAAAATTATTTTTTGTTGCATCAGATTTTTGACGCACCCTATATATTAGTTAATTGAAATGTAGTGTCCTTGAAAAATGAACAGAATACTTGTATTTTTTATTGAAACTCTGTTATTCTGTTAATTGAATTTAAAGTATTATTGGAATTATTAATGATTCGTTTTAATTTATAATACATGAAATTTTTTTAGACTATACAAAGTGATTTAAAAAAAACTGCCTCGATAAATGAGCACCTATAGAGAAAACCATTTAAAGAGACGGTTTGTCATTTGGAATGCAGTTATTTTATGGCATGCGTTCAAAAATGAGGAAAAGGAAAACTAATCGAGCTCCCACACTTATAGTTACTGTGGAAAAGTTTTGAAATTTTCACACGGCAACGCTCAATTTTTATTTATATCAAAAGGATCTTCGGGGCGAAAAAAAAAATGACATAGAAAATCTAAGTCTAACTTAATGGCAACATAAACAGTCATAAAGAAAATCAACCAAAAGAGCAAGGGCGGCCACACAGGCGATAAAAAACAAATAATTTTACTCGAATAAAATTAATAAAGTATTTACTTTTCGTTCTTTATTTAAAACTATTGGCAACTATAAATTATGGCACGAATGCAATGCAGAATCTTATAGTTGATGGGGTTGTTTATGTCAGATTCACTTAGCATGATTTGACAAGCATTACCTAGGATTTTAAACACTCCAAATACACGTGTCTTAAATTTAGCGACAGAATTGTAAAGAATAATAAATAATGTTCTTTTCGGGAAATAGACTTATTCTGTATTTTTTTAGAACTGGAGTGATTCGATATTTGAAGAGGTCGGTGAAAGGGGGTAATGCTGAATGTTCATAATTTAATATGTTTTAAGATTTTTTTTTTATTTTTTTATCTTACATTGATTGAGATTTTAGTAGCTTTCCAAAAATAAAGAAAACAAGACGGAAATTGAACGTCAAACGTAGCAAATGAGGTGCGTTCTTACTATAACTAAGTTTTAAAAATATTCAGATCTTATGACGTAGTAATATACTTACAGTGTTATAGACGAAATCTTTTGTGTATCACTATAAATGCTATCTGATTTCTACACTGAGAAAAAAACATGGTTCTGGCATATAGAATGTAAATTGTGACTCTAGAAAAAATAGCTCCTTTTGCTTGAGAATTCTAGAGTCTCTAACTAGAATTCAAGAGCGTTTTCCTATATTCTAGTTGTCAAATTTATTTAAAAATCTGTGCAAATAGATGCGAACACAGGAGGTTTGATTTAGTAACTATAATTATAGTTTATGAAACCATTCCCGAAATCAAGCTATAATTTCTTGTTACTGGAGCAATTCAATATCGTTTCATCCCCTACAAAACAATAAACTAGAAATGCTAGGTCATTTTGACTATGCAGCTATTTTGTTTAACCTACTCGCATAATTCAGGCATCTATAGTTCTAATTCAGAAAGTGACTAACTATTCATTCTAGGTGGAGGCAGTATATTTTTTTCTTAGTGTATTATACAGGAAGTAACTTACAGTAAACTTCAGCAACGTATATCAATTTCATAAAATTTGAATTAGACTAATATAATTTAAACGTGTCCCAAACACCCCCCCCCCCATACTATTATGCAATAAAATATTTTTGTATGGCCCTGTAAATTAACATCAAATATTCTTTGCATCACAGATTATACAGAATATATATTTTAGTATGTACTTCATAGATGCATATTTATTTTGTTATGTTCGAATGAGTGCAACAGCATTAAATTGCATTTGAAACTTTTTTTTCCCCCATTGGATATAATGTAAAGAAATACTTTTGATTCTCACTGTAATTAAACTATGTATCCAATTTTCATAAAATTTGAAATGACTCGACAAAATTATACAGCAATTACGTATTTTAAATTTGAAACGATTCGATTGAGCAGTTATTGCTCTCTTATATTGTCGGACGCTCCTCTCAGTCCACAAAACTTTGAAGAATGTCCTAGGTAGTTTTAGCTGCCACCACCGATATTAATGGGTGATATCGGTCACCTGCTGTGAGGATTGGGTAAACTAACACTGACGCTGTTAATGAACTGAACTAACAGTTTATTTAAGATATAGATATGTACACAAGAAACAATATTTACAACTATTTACAATTACAACTCGGATATAGATGATCCGGTTCAACATTAAATTAACTACAATAAACGTTGGTTGTGTACCGTTCAGCTTACACTTTCTTCCTCACACTCAACGCACGTTAGATACGCTTTATCAGAGATTACTGCAGAATCTCAATACACAAGGGTACTAGGCCTCACTTCTCGGCCTATAACACTATCCACCGGGACGCCTTGTCCCACGCTCAAAATATACACTATCCAACAGGACCACAAATCCTGAGCGACCTATCGGTCTCCACGCCAAGCGAGAACTGTCCACAACCTCTCAGTCCAGAGTTGACCTTCAGAGATCTTCCTTCCCCCATGCAGGACTCCTTAGAGCTCATCCATTGGTTCAATCCCGCACTCCAACCTTGAGTCATGACATCTCCTGTTTACACATCACTCCAATAGCTAGATGACAGCTGAGGCACGCCCCGCGGCCATCACTTTCATTCATCAACGAGTGCGTCATCTGCACACCTGTGTCAACATCTGTCATTCGTTATTATAGAAAAGAAAGAAAGGTATTTCGAGCTTCACGGATACACAACCCACAATACATAAAATATTCAGATAAGGAAATGTTATTCCTTTCTAATTCAGGGCAGATGTCTTCTAGGAACCTGACATATATATTGACAGACAGATGGACGGATTGACGACTGTAGATGATATGCATTTACATATTTACGAACGCACCTAAAAATGGCATAAAATCCATGTAAGTGCCAAAACATTTAAAAGTAGAAAGAAAGACAGTACATATCATGCACACTGAACAGTTCTGTCAAACCCACAATGGATCCTTTACTATATATGCGCGATTCTACGATAAGAGGTTTCAAATACATAGAAGATACGGCCAAAAAGAAAAGTTTGAGTTTTATCAAAAACCTTTAAATTATGATTTTTGTCCCGTTTATTTACCTTTTCATATAAGAGCAAATCACTTTATACATATTTTATAACTTTTTCTGGTCCGTGACTCTCTCCCCTGGCAGTTATTTTGACAGGGGAAATACGGCAGGGGAGAGACATTTTCATGATAAACTCCAATTTTTTAACTGACTGAATTAGTTTTTGGGTTAATTGTATATTTTACTTTAATTAATACTGTATTGTTTAATTAGGGCAGTAAATGCAATTGAATTAAATGAATATGATAAGTTTTATGACTTACCAGGGGAGATACACGATCACCTTGCGAAACCACTACACTGCACGGTCGCGTCGCAACAACTAAAAATGGCGACGTTTAAATGGCTTGCGCGTTTAGTATTGCTAACTTCAAGCCGATAAATGTCCTTAAGCGCTACTTCCAATATAGCCATCCTTGAATTTATGTTTGTTTCAGCGGAACGAAATTTGACAGGGTAGATACACAAAAAAGCGGGACAAAAGTTAATTTTAAAAATTATTTGAAATTAACAAAATTATTTTATTTTTTATTTTATAATACTTAAGTGTAATTACTTAAATTCCAATTAAACATACTTTAGCTAAGCATCTGATGGAAAAAATACATGTATTGTTTGAAAGTTAAATTGAAACCAGCAAGGGGACATGCCAGGGTTGAGACTTTTTAGCACTTTCCAACAAAGTTGAAAAGTGCATATGCATTCGGTTTGTCTGGCCGTCTGGCCGGATGTCCGTCTGTCCGCGCTCTAACTCCCGTAAATATACTCGGATTGCTATGAAATTTTTATACGTTATTGAGGTTTACTATAGCACGAACCCTATTAAAATGAAGTATCTACCATGATTAGTTTATCTACAGAGAGAATAAAAAGTTTCCCAATACATTACAGCCTATGAGGAAAAATCGTTAATACATTCGGATTGCCATGGAATTTTAGGACGTTATTGACGTTTACCCTAGCACGAACCTTTTTGAAAATGAAGTTTCTACCATGACTAGTTTATCTACAGAGAGAATCAAAAGTTTCCCATTACATTACGGTCTATGGGGAAAAATCGTTAATATATTCGGATTGCCATGAAATTTTAGGGCGTTATTGACGTTTACACTAGCACGAACCCTATTGAAAATGAAGTTTCTACCATGATTAGATTATCTACAGAGCGAATCAAAAGTTTTCCATTACATTACGGCCATGGGGAAAATCGTTTCAAAGGAATGTTAAAGATGTTATACCCTGCCAAACATATTAAAATATGCATTCTATAAAATATAAGGTGAAAATGTAGCTATTATTCATTTACAGGGCCACACAAAAGAATTCCATTAGATAATGGCAAAAGGGGGAATTGTGCGACATATTTTAAATATATTAAGCTGTTTCATGTATAATAAAATTGATATATGTCACTGAAGCTTAATATAAATTCTACACTACTGTCTTGCATAATATGAAGTACATAGCATTTACAGGGCCATACAAAAGATTTCAAATAGTATATTCTTTCCGAAGTACCGTATATGTGTCCGATGATGGCTGATGGAGGGATGAAATGCATTTTAATTATGATATGAGCGTTTATATTTCGCTAAATATATGCACATTATATGGTGTGTATAAATGTTATAGTTTATATACAGGGCTACCCAAAAGAGCTCACCAACGTTACTGAATATGAGCTTAAATTATTTAAACGTGGTTCTTAAATAAGCTATGCATTTTTACGCTGAGCTTCATTCAATTTACTGAGAAATGTTTGCAGAATATAGATAAAAGGATATACAGGGTCACGCAAAGAATTCGGTACATGGACGCCTATGAATGATAATTTATGAGAATGTGATTTCAGTTGTTTTAAAAGTGTTTTAGTTTACAATAAATTTTAGCCTAATGCTGACGTGTAATAAAGGTACAATGTAAATTACAGGGCTGAACAAAAGTATTCAAGTATGTTTCCATCTAATAGTATGAATTGCTGAAAAAGAAATTTCAAGCTACTGGGTATTTTCTTGCTAAACTAAATTTTCCCATTATATCAACTGACATATGAAATACAGGGCTGTTCAAAAGTACTGGAATGCATATTTGGGCATATTTGACTATACACTATTATTTCCCTAAATAACAAAGTTTTGTTAAAGATTTCATTAAGTGTTGGAAAGTGCTTCATAATCTATGCTTAACGCATGATTTTTCTTACTTGTTTAGACTTTGTAAGAAATTTCAGAAAAATGTGTTTTAATTAGGCATTCAATCGTGATGTTATTTAATAAAGTATATTAAGATGATGCGATTCATTGCAAAATATAGAATAAAAAATCTGTTTTAAACGGATTGCCGTACAAATTACCTCTTATCGTAGAATCACCCATATATGTATAACAAGTTGGAAATTGTACATTAAGCGTAGCAAATCAGGTGCGTTCGTACTATAAGGAAAAAAAAAAAAAATTCAGTTCTTAGTGTAATAGTATACTGTACTTCGGATACAGTAGAGATTCTGAAATCTTTTGTATATCCCTATAGATACTAAATGCTTTCTATTATGCAGGAAGTGACTTGTAGTAAACCCCAGCAACGTACATCAGTTTCATAAAATGCGAAATAGTTTAATATTAAAATGCGCCCCACACAATATTTCCCCTTATACCATTATGTAATGGAGTACTTTTGTGTAGCCCGTGCCCGGTAAATTAATAACAAATATTCCTTGGAGCACAGACAGAAAGTATAATTTAGTATATACTTCATAGATGCATATCAATTTTATAAAGTTTGAAAGAGTGTAACACCATTAAAATACACTTGAAACTATTTTTTTCCCATTGGCCGTAATGCTTTTGATTATTCCTGAAATTAAACTATATATCAAACTATATTTTATAAAGTTTGAAAGAGTGTAACACCATTAAAATACACTTGAAACTATTTTTTTTTCCATTGGCCGTAATGCTTTTGATTATTCCTGAAATTAAACTATGCATCCGATTATCATAAAATTTGAAATAACTCGACAAAATTATGAAACAATTATATATTTTAAGTTTCAAATGATTTTGTCGGGTAGTTTTTGCGCCGTTATTTGCGACATACGTACGGTCTGAACGACTAATATAGGTGTTACGTATTTACATAATTACGAACGCACCTAAAACGAAAGAAATAGTGTAAACAGCAGCAAATAAATCAAAATTTGTCAGCTGAAAGTTGGCTTAACGCACTTTGCGTTTAGGATTTGCATACATTTTATTCTTTTCATTTTTCTTCAAATATGAAGTCCGGTGATTCTATTTGTGTATTATTTAACCCGTGAGAACACACACTGGGGTAATATTTGCCCCAATTACATTGCGAAGCCAATCTACAAATGTAGGAGCATGGGTTGACGGTTTAAATAAATACTTCATGTGTTTTAACTCATGAGGATCTTTTACAAATTTAATTTTCTCAGCTATAACTTATATTAATGCAACTTTTGAGATCAGATTTACTAGTACATTAGTTTTTAGCTCAAAGGCGATCAAAGCCTGTGAGAGTTTATGTGCCCGCCCGTTCTGTATGTATGTATGTATGTACGTGCCTGTGTAATTCGATAACTCATGATAAAAACATGCGATTCACTTGAAATTTTGGATATAGGTGTATTCTGATAAGTATGTTTCCCTGATTAGTTTTGGGAGTTCATTCCATAAGTATAAGAGGAAGAACAGGGGCTAATCCCCCCTTAATGTAGGTAAATGGATTTTTTACGCAGAAATTACCGATAAGATTCAAATTTTGTATATAAGTTCATATTGATAAGGCGCTTCCCTGATCTGTTTTGCGGATTCATTGGTTAAGTATAAAGGGGGGATCTGGAGGCTACCCCTCTTAATTTAGGTAAAGGGATTTTTCATGCAGAATTAAGAATGAAGGAGAGCCCTTCTTAAATTAAATAAATGGGGTTTTATGCAGAAATATCCGATTTGCTTCGAATTTTGGATATAGGTTCATTGTGATAAGACGTATCCCTGACTAGTTTCAGGGGTTCAATCATTAAGTATAAAAGATCGAAATGGAGGATCTAACCCCCCTCCTTCTCTTTAATTTGTTTTTCGAGGAACATTATTCCTTCAAAAAATAAGGCTGCAACATAAAATTAGTGTGAATAGCCTGTGAGCTCAATGCCAACTGTTTAATTTGGCAATATTCTTTTTATTTTAGCTCACAGGCTTTCAAAGTTTGAGAGTTTATATGACCGTACGTTCTGTATGTATTATGAACATACGTATGTATGTATGTAATGCGATAACTCACCATAAAAATATCCGATTTACTTCAAGTTTTGGATATAGGTTTATTCTGAAAAGGCGCTAACTTGATTTGTTTTGGGAGTTCATTCGATAAATGTGAGGGGGGTAATGGGGGGATAATCCCCTCCTTAATTTATATAAATGGGTTTTTGATGCACAATAATCAGATTTCATTCAAATTTTTTAATATTGGGTCATTCTGATGAGGCGCTTCGATGTATTGGGTGTTTATGATTAGTTTTGAGAGTTAATTGGATAAATTTAAAGGGGGACGCTGGCTAATCCCCTTAATTTAGATAAATGGGATTTTCATGCAGAATTATCAGATTTCATTCAAATATTAGATATAGGATCATTCTATGAGGCACCTCGATTTATTGGGTATTTTTTGGTTAAGTAAAAAGAGGGGAAATGGGGGTAAACCTCCCTTATTTAGGTAAATGGGTTTTTCACGTTGAATTTTCCGATTTGCTTCAGATTTTTGATATAGGTTTATTCTGATAAGGCGCTTCCCTGATTTGTTTTGATGATTCATTGGAGAAGAGTAAAGAGAGGATCGGGGGGAGGGGTAATCCTCTTAATTTGAGTAAATGGTTTTTCATGCAGAATTAACCAATTTGCTTTACGTTTCAGATAATTACGTTTCAGATAACACGTTTCAGAGGTTCATAGTGATAAGACGCGTTCCTGATTAGTTGTGGAGTTCGATTGTTAAGTATAAAGGGGGGTAGGAACGAGCGATTAGCGCCCCCTTAAATTAGATAGATGATTTTTTTATGCAGAATTATCCGAATGCTTTAAATTTTGGATATACGTTTTTTTTTTTTTTTTTTTTTTTTTTTTTTTTTTTTTTTTATTGTAATAAGGCAAATCTCTGAATAGTTTTAGAGGTTTAATGGTAAATAAAGAAAGGAACGGGAGTTGACCTCCTTTTAAATTAGATAAATGGGCTTTTATGCAGAACTATCCGATTAGCTTTACATTTTGTATATAAGTTCTTTATGATAAGGCGAATCTCTGAATAGTTTTGGGGGTTTAATAGCTAATTATTAAGGGGGAGGAAACGGGGATTAACTCCTCTTAAACTATATCAGAATGTTTTTATGCATTACCGGACTTGCTTCGAAATCTTGATATAAGTTTATTATATGATAAGGCGTATCCCTGATTAGTTTTGAGAGTTCAGCGATTAAGTATATCGAGAGGAAATGGGGAGCTGTTCCCCCACTCCCTTAATTTCTTTTTCGATGGGCATTATTCCTTGAAAAAATAGCTATGCCAGTCTTTTGATACAATTTTCACTTTTTTCATATTTAACATTTTACATTTTATGTTACATTTTAAACTTTTGTATTCATTACCTTGTTCTTGGCGCAGCATGTCCCACAGATGACCTTGCGCCATAAAACCTCATTCAACCAACCAACCAACAACCTTGAAAAATAAGGCTGCATAAATACAATTAATGTGCATAGCCTGTGAGCTCAATGCCAACAGTTTAACTGGGCAATATTCTTTTTATTTATTTCATTTTTTTTATTGGAAGCAGAATTATTTTATTTATGCAATATTTAATGAAAAAATGTAGCATTGGTTAATAACTATTAAGTAAACAAAACGCTTCATCTGTTTAGAATTATAACGATCTTTTATAGTATTTTGGAGAAATGTATAAATATCTTATTTTAAATACTCTAGTTTATTTCAATAAAATTATTTGATAAAAAAATTAAAAAACCTTTTACAACAATTCTTCTCAATCTTCAACATTACAATGAACTTTGGACTTAAATATTGCAGATATTCCTTCTAAGGATCTGTCAAGACTTTGGAAGAATCGAAGAAAACTGCCGTCACCGCTTCCAAGCTGGCTCAATCTTTTGGGGGATATATTTCTACTACCCTCCCCCGCCGTCTTATTCATTCCGCCAATTGGTCCCCATCTCTCGTCAAAATCGCGACGGGAAATGACAGAACCAGGTTGCTCAACTGGAAAAAATAAGATTTCTCTTCGCCAGAAATCACCTTCAATGGTCGGAAAAGCTGGCGACACATCTCTAAATCGAATGGAGAATATTTATTTGTGTAAACTGCATCATGTGCTTAATTAGTAGTTCGGATATTTGTAAGTTTAAGTAAATATAATTTAATTACTTCTCTATGGGGTGTGATACATTGCAGATCGTAATTTAAGATTTCTTTTCAAATTTAAAAAGTGGGATTTTTCGTAGAATTATGACATTATTAATATAAAAAAGAGGACTGTAAAGCTTTATTTTGGTTTGATTTAAATTAGAAACACTAAAACATAAAAGCTTTTCACTGTGGGTAAATTCTGGGAATATAACTCAACGATAATCTGGTCAATATTTTCTTTATATTCGAAGGATACTCGAAGTTCGAAAACGTTAAATTAAAATAAGCCAGTAAAAGACCCTATATTTTCTATGGTTTATTTTTGTACATTCTGCGGTATAAGATATATTACATTTAATTGCTTTCAGCTCAGAATCACTGTATTTATTGCTTACAAAGTCCATATCTGATTAACATATATATTTGTATTAATAACAAAAACGTACATTTTTTTCGCGTATTTAACATTTGTACCAAACAGAAACTTATAATGTTCTTTGTAAAAAGCATATCATAGCATTCCCAGTTAAGTGATCCGAACTAAAATCGAATAAGCATAGTGATCTTTACAAAGAGCACCTTGCATAATATATCCATCTCATAAGGTGACAAGATATCAATGTAATGCAAGTCGGGAATTATACTGGACGGCAGCACCACCTGTTGGACGATACCCATAAAAATCAACAACCAATTTTTGTCAAACTTCGAGCAAATATTGTGTTTCATAGAATTTTGTATATTAGTTTTTGCATGCTGTCACGGGCGAACTATATCTGTATTCTGTTTGCACCAGTATTTTTCTAGTGTAAATTCTGAAGTAAATTTTTCTTGCAAAAGTTGCCAAAGTGCGTGTCAAGGCTTTCTGTTTACAGAAAGTGGTGTCAGTTAGAATTAAAAAATAGTTACCTGTGGCAGGCCTGTTCTTAATTATACGGCCCACAAATTTTGTGTAACTCATAAGCCGATGGAGAGACACTAGACAAACAGACAGACATAAAGACTGATATCAGTCTAAAAGTTGTCAAATCATATTAAGGCATCACAAACCATATAAAATCACTAAAAACTGAAATTCGGAAATTTTTACAATTTTAATGCGTTCTTATTGCGAGAATTCTTATTGTTAAAGATGAAAAGAAAAAAAAAAGAAAGAAAGGAAAACCAACATCACATTAAGAACATCGGTTCTAAAACATGAGCACTTGCCTCCAACTGATCTGTTATAAAGCAAACATGAACGTTTAATACGTAAAACATGGCATTCTTCAAAAATAAATAAATAGAAATAAAAATAAAAATAAATTCCCTGATTCTACATTACCCCCCCCCCTCCCCCCAATCTGACGGCAAAACATTTTTTTTTCTTTTTGGCACAGGATATAAAACATAGTGAAAGTATCAGAAAGTGCATGTCCCATGTCTGAAAAACTTCCTGACTTTCCATAGAGTGCAATATATGGCGAAAATATTTATAAGAGCCTCAAATTTATTTCTGTACAAGGCACTTCCTGGTCAAATTTGTTTACATTTCCACTTCTAATCTGCCGTTCACGTTATCCTTCCTAATCGACTTCAGCGTAGCCGTTTTATGAATAGCCGCTTGATAGGCAGATAGAATGAATGAATCCGATGCAAGCAAAAAAATAACGGGTATAAGGACAGAATAGAACGATCCAGACATAAAGGGGACCTAGTACGAGGTGACGGCTCATATGGATGATTAATGTGCTACAGTAGCGCTGTTTGGGGTACACGGAAGACTACCATGATGTATGGCTATCCCTTTCAGTCGAGCCAAGCGGACATAAACACTGCAATGCTTCAAGGGGATGAACACTACAGAAGGTCTAGGGATACTTTTTTATGCCTCTTATTACTTTTATAAAGGCTTTTTAGATATTTTTAACTCCTGCAGGGCTTCTTGTAAAAGTCTCTTATTATAAAGCAACGTAAAATCTATCTTTTCCCCCTTGTCGTATTAGAACAGGTTTCAATTTGATGGATATTTAATATTTTTAACGAATTAAAATGTTAGAAAATCGTATTTAAAGCAGAAAGCGTTGAATTTTGAACTAGTCTGGCTTTCAAAATAAATAACCATTTACAATTTTAATTTCAAACTAACGTTTGCACTTAAAAATTATTTTTCCCACACGCAGATTTTAAACTTGTTGATTTTGTAACGGGTGATTTTTAAATAAAGTTCCTAAAAATGAAATATTTTTATACATAGTCGCCGGTTATATCGATTCTTTATGTAATTTGCTAGAATGAATGTATCTTTCTTTTTTTCGTATCTTCTGGAAAAAAAAAAATTATATATACCTTCTTTGACATTTTAAAGTAACTTTATGTATGTGACAGTATTCCATTCTTTATCGCTATTTTTATAAAGACAGCTGTAACATGCAAAAAAAAAGTTATCATTTTTAAAATCTCTTGTACCTTTTGTTATATCTCCCTTTCAGACATATCCCGTAAAACTTTTTTTTGGCTTCTCAGGAGACGCAATATACCAAGTAATTTATTTAATTAATTCGTCGCGAATATTTTCGAAATAAATGTTGTTTGAACATTACCACTATTTACAGTACACATGGCTCCTTCTGAACCGCTTTTCAAATACCAGTATTTTTGAATACCATTTTCTTAATAAGTTGTTACACCATTTGGAATTAAAAAATAAAAAACTTTAAGGACGTTTTCTACAATATTTGCAAGATAAATAAAAAATATTTAAAAAAAAAAGATGTATTAGGGTACGTGTACCAATAGTGGGCCATGTACCAATAGTGGGCCACCAGTTTTCAAAATTGAAAAACAAATTTTCTAGTCACTTCTGTCAGATAACAAACGAATTGCTGATTGGCCGGAACTCTTATCTGTTATCAGGCAAAGGGACAACTTCAGTTTTCTCGTAGTCTTTGTGCTGGAAGGGTGTTTTTACAGACTATACGAAAAAACTGAATAGAAGCTAAAATTATTTTTTCCGTAATAAACAAAACTTCTAAATATGATTTCATTATTGTGTATATTTAAGCGTAGAAATGTTAAACAAATTATAACTTCTGTACAGTATGTATTAAACTCAAGAATGAAGTGGCCCACTTCTAGGGGGCCCCTACTGGAGCATCAGAAATTTACTTGGTCCACTACTGGAGCATAGTGGAAGGTAACATTTTTTATTTTTCATTTTTTCTAGAGAATATATTTTAAAAATTTGAATGTTTATTCTGATACATGAAGGTAAGGATAGGCTAAAAAAATATTTTTTTTAATTCACTAATACTTTAATAATAATTAGATAATTGTCCTTAAGTGGCCCACTACTGGTGCATTTACCTTAATAAAACGGACCGAGCACCAAGCTCTGAGTGCATGGAAGGCTACCATGATGTACGGCCCAAGGTATGGCTACCAATTTCAGTCGTACTAATTTGACATAAACTCAACAATGTTTCAAGGGAAAGAACACTAATGAAGGACTTACTGCCCTTTTATGCCTTTAATTACTTTCTTCTTTCCAAAGATAAAAGTATTGTAATCGAAATTTTTTTTGACTTCCGGTTTTCAACGGATTTAAATGTTTCACAGTTCAGAGATCCCGAAAAACATGTTTAACCTTCCTACCCTGTTGAAATTTTACTTAAACTTGATTAAAATATTTCACACCAGAATTTTTATTTAAACCCATCTAACATATTTATTTAACTTAAATCTTTGTGTTATTTATTTAATTTATTTTATAAAAAATTTTCTGGTTTGAATCGAATGAAACGCATTATATGACTGGGTCGATTAGACCCATTCAGGGTAGGAGGGTTAACCTTCCTAGCCTGAATGGGTCTAATCGACCCATAACTATAATTTATTTTATACGATTCGAACCAGAACTTTTTTCTTAAAAAAAGTTAAATAAAAGATTCAGAGAAATAAGTCAATTAAATGTATTAAAATGTTCTAAATAACAATTCTGGTGTGAAATGTTTTTATCAAGATTTAGTAAAATTTGAATAGGGTAGGAAGGTTAAGGTGTAGACACACGAACCTGTCGGCAACCTGACAAACTGTCGGCAACTGCTGGCTTGTTTGTTGCGGAGACGCCTTTTTTTTTTCTAATTTTTAATGACTTTTGCAGGAAGGAACTGATGACCAGCAAAACAGGAATTTTCCCGTCAACTAGTACTGAGCTCCTTATATCCTGACTCTTTGTTCATTCCTCCTCGTACTATTATGAAAAAACCACAAAAGAGTCTTATACAAAAGGCATAAAACAACTTTTCCTTGAATTCAGCTGACCGGGACAAAACAAACATGTGCCTGCGTTATATACAAAATATCTGTCTGTCCGTGTACATGAAGATATGCATAGAATTTAACCAAGTTTTTGTGTGCGTTTTTGGCTATGGCTACCAGATCCTCCTTGAATTTGACTATGACCAGCAGTTCCAAAATGAATTTGGTAACCATCCGTCGGAAGGGGCTGCTGTAAGACAGATTTTTCTTTTTTCGATTTTTGATAGTTATGTTAAATCGTTTGTTCTGCCCTTCGGGATTCACATAAACTTTTAAGCAAAAGCTGAGCTCCTGAGTGTCAACCCTATCTTTCTATCATCAGCGATTTATGCAGGGACAGGCAATTTTTATCCAGCTAACACGGTGATTCTCAAGCAGCTGACGCAGAAGAGAATAATGAAAAATGTTGATTTTATTAAATTATTAGGATGGAGATTAACTCGTTTTGACTGCGATTAGTAAAATGAAACAAAAACTTACGATGAAAATCAAATTTGGTGTAGTACTCAAGTAATAACATATGTAACAACATTTTAAAATATTAACATTCATGAAAATGAAGAAAATTTTGGAATTGGCAAATCCGATTAGTTATTTTCGTAAAGACTGCGTTTTCGGGTATTGTTAATTTTCACAGCTTCTTGTAAAAGTCCTTTATAAAAACACCACGTAAAACAATGCTTTTTAATCGAGAGTTATTCAATTATAAATAAATAAAGAGTGTTTAATATGGAACAAGTGACGTTTTCAACTGGCCATACATTCTGAGCTAAATTACATAAATTTTAATTATAATTTTTTTTTTCGGAAATGCATGAAACTAGCACGTGTTGTTGTTCAGAAACTATCTAATCACACACGTTTTCATCTTTTTGCGCAAACGCAATAGATTTTTCAGAAAGTAATGTGAAAGTGACCGTTTTGGACAGATTTTCTGCGTAGAAAAAGAATATCCACTCAAACAGGGGTGAATAATGTGTCTGTCACGTCATTCAAATCGCTTAGAACTCAATAGATATTTTACTGATCAAAATATCGAAAATACAGTCCGATTCAAAATCGCTTCCATAGTCAGGTCTTCCAATTTTATATATTTCCGGTGAAAAATGAATGTGTCAAAATGTTTTGCGCTTGTTGAGCAGAGTAAGCAGTTGGGGCAGCCTTATTCGGAGTAAAAAAATGGTTAATGTAAATCATGATATTTATTAAAATCAATACTTTTTCCATATGTTGTTGTCAACTGTTTGCAAATAGTAGAGTTAGCAGGACGCGTGTTTTCTTCTCTGCAAGAGCCGAAGGACAATAGAACTATGAAGAATCGAGAAAAATCGCTGTCACGGTGCTCCTTTCCCACGAAATATTTCCAAATTCAAGGAAGATCTGCTGGCCATTAACAAGATCATGCACAAAACGTTTCGTCCAATTTTATGCATTACACACTCTTTGATGGTACAATAATGAAAATGGCAAAGCCTTCGTTATTAAAGCGCAACGTTCTAGAGAAATATTTTCAAATTTAAAGAGGACCTGCTGGCCATAGCCAAAAGCATACAAAAAAAAAAAAAAAAAAAAAAAAATTATTCGCTTCTGTGCATAACTTTATGTACTTTTCGATGATACAACAATAAAAAGAGTACGTAAATCTCTTTCACAGCGCCCCCTGGCAACAGATTTCTTTCAAATTCAGGGAAGACTTGCTTGCCAAAGACATTCATACACAGTAAGGAAAATGGCAGAAATATCGCTATTACAGCGCCCCCTTCTGGCGGACTTTTTTAATTTCAGGAAGGACCTACTAGCCATAGCCAAACACACAAAAAATTTGGTTGAATTCTATGCATAATTTCACACACTTTTGATGGTAAATTATAGAAAATGCCACAAAAATTGCTATTACAGCGCTTCCTTACGGAGGAATTTTTCGAAATTGATACAAAATCTACTTGCCACAGCAAATAGCATACACACAAAAAAAAATTGGTTAAATTCATTGTATATCTTTATACACTTTTCAATGGAATCATGGTACAATTGGTACAATGGCGACACACAGACAAAGGGACTGAAAGACAGGCATCTTGTAAAACCATGGTTTTTTTTGGAAACTCTGACCCCTAAAACGTGTAAATCCGACAAAAACCTAAGTCGAAAAAAATTTCAATTACAATAATTTCTTCTATTGATACAAGAAGAAAGTAAAAATAAACGTCCAATTGGCAACACTAATTATGAATTGCATATCATTGTATCCTTTCTTTATGCTTTTTTTTTCAATTTTGTAAAGTATTTTAGGAGATTTTTAAAACTTTTTCATGAGATTCTTGTAAAAGTCTCTTATAATAACACAAAGTAAAATGTTTTATTTGTAAAAATAGAAACGATTTCAGGTTGGTTTGTATTTATTTTGTAAAAGAAAAAAAAAAAAAAAGTCTTTTTGTATAAATTGATTTTAATCAAAGGGGGGGGGGGTAATATAATTTGTTTGATTCTTCCTTTTTTGTCTATTACATAGTCCACGCACGACTTTTAAACGGAAAATAACGATTTTCTTACTTTTTTTATCTTGAAAAGGTCTCTTTCTAAAGATGATCTCGTTTCAATATCATTAGGAATATCGGTACACGATACTGTTCTACGTTCTTAAAATAGTCATCACACAATTTATTAAAATAAGCGATTTTTCCAACATTGAGACTTAAAATGAATACGATTTACTCGTGTATCAAGTCAGGTAACCTAATTTTAACGGACCCCGACCCAGACCATTGCGGTCACGGGAGAGTCGTAATTAACTATGTTTTCTTTTTTCGAGTTGTTTTTTATTCTTCCTGACTGCGTTTACAGAAAGACTACGTTAGAAGGAAATTCCACAAGAATGAAATATATATATATTAATGTAAATAGATATGTGTCATCTAATTACAAAACCGACCAATTCCACAAAATTGAAAAATGTCTTTTAAGTTCTATATAGATATTTCTACCATCTGAAAACAATAAAGCATGCCAAACCAATATGCGTTTGAAAATCACAGTGTGCTGCAAAACTGGCCAAATACTTCAGTCGGTGAGATTGAAAACCGACCATCTCCATATCCGTTATATGGCACTTCTACTCCCTCTCACAATAACCTCTTACTTGTTTATTAGCAAGGCCGTGCTTAAGGGGGGGCGAGCCGGACATTTGCCCAGGGCCGCCAAAATTTGGGGCCGTAAAAAAGTTGGTGTTGTTTTTACATTTTATCAGTTTTTATGAAGAGTCCAGTTGACTTGTCAGCGCAATCCGAGCCTGACAAATTGGTTAAAATTTATTTTAAACTAAAACATTCGTAAAACTACTGAAAACACATTCTCAGAAATTATCATTCATAAGCGTCCATATATTCAATTCTTTGTGTGGCCCTGTATATCATTTGATCCATATTCTAAAATTATTCCTTAGTAAACTGAATGCAGTTTAGCATAAAAAAAGCATTACTTATTTAAAAATCACCTTTAAGTAATTTACGCTCATATTCAGTAACATTTGCGATCTCTTTGGTATAGCCTTGTATATCAACTATAGCATTTATACACTCCATATAATATGCATAAATTTAGCGAGACATAAAAGCACATATCATAATTACAATGTATTTTATCCATCCATCAGCCATCATCGGATACATATACATACAGTACATCGGAAAGAATATACTATTCGAAATCTTTTGTATGTCCTAAATGCTGTGCACTTCGTATTATATATGGTTATATCGTATAACTTATGTTAAGTCCCAGCGACGTATGTTATGTATGACGTTTATTATGTATAAAATAATTTAATATAATTAAAATATGTCGCACACAATTCCCCTCTTTACCACTATGTAATGTAATTCTTTTACGTGGCCTTGTAAATGAATAACAGCTATTTTTTTTCACCGCATATTTTACAGAAAGCATATTTTAGTGCACGTCGTAAATGCATATAATCTGTAATATATTTGACAGGGTGTAAAATCTTTAAAATTCATTTGAAACGATTTTTTCCCCTTAGGCCATAACGTAACGGTACACCTTTGACTATCCCTGTAAATAAACTAATCATGCTAGAACCTTCATTTGAAATAAAGCTCTTGCTAGAATAAACATCAATAACGTCGAAAATTTTCAAGGCAATCCAAGTAATTTACGAAAGTTAGAGCGCGGATAGACGGAAAGGCAAACCGAAATCATAAACATTTTTGAACTTTGCTGGAAAGTATTAAAAAAAGAAATTTTCGAAAGACTTATATGAAATCATTTTAAATATAACATTTTAAATATGCCGTAATGTTCGTCTTTAATTGTGTTTCACACGTATTATTAGATTTAATGCTTTCTTTCTATTTTAATGTTAACTTGTAAATATATTTTTAAGTAGGACTTCTTCCCTCAAAGGGATTCATCGATTTAATTTGTGACAAGTGACGACACAGTTTTCTGACATAACTTCTTACAGATGCAGAAAATGAGCTACTTTTTAATTCTTAAAATTAGTATACAAATTCAAAAAATGAAAATGAGCAATATAAAAATATTAGAATTCAAAGTAGTACCTATCAATTCATACATTTTTAGCTATTATAATTCTTTCAGTAATCCTTGTTCACTGTTAATAAATATGAAACATATCTAGGCGCTGTTGACCACTAATATAATTAAGAGATTTTCTGAGATCTTTTCTGCATTAAACATTTTTACTATTCCTTTAAAAAATGGTAAAATTGGCACAAGATTCAAGCATGAAATCTTGAATCTTTTTCACTCTAAGCCCAACATAAACCAAATTTATATAATCCTTGGTTTATAATTTTTGAATTAATTTATTACATTTTATTTATTTGACGTTTTTATAATTTAGAAAGATAGACATTTCGAATATTTTTTACTATCGAAACCCTCTGTTGAGAGCATCCCGAACATAAAATATAGCTTATGTTTTTATTTTTTAACAGGATCTATCACCACCAAGTTACTTTTGGAATCGGTTTGATAATTGTTGAGATTGTTTACAAATCGCCATTTAGAACGTTTTTAGGACGCTTTTCGCTCATTTTTCCCTTTTTTAAATTTCGAATTTTTTAGGAAATGTTTTTGGAGACCATATTTATCGTATAAGTAACTACCATGCTAAATTTCCTGTTTCTAAGCCCTTCAGTAAAGCACAAATCGCATTTTTAGAGCGTTTTTCTTCTTACTCCTGCACCCGTTTTGGGTTAGCGACATCGACATAAGATATAGCTTTTGTTAAAACAAGGACTGTCACCATCATTTTGACATCATTATTTTTTAAATCGGTTCGTTACTTCCAGATATTGCTTAAAAAATTCAATTTAGAAAGTTTTTATATCGCATTTTTACCCTTTTTAAATCTTATAATTTTTAGAAACTGTTCTTTAAAATCCTTTATATTTTATAAGTAATTAACATCCCAAAATTTATGTTTCTAGATCTGTTAGTAACGCAAAAGTTGATCCTGAACCCCTTTTGGGGTAGTGACACCTACATAAGATGTAGCCTATGTTGGAGCAAGGACTATCACCTTCAGTTTGATATCATTATTTTTTTAATCGGTCCGTACTTCCGAGATGAATTAAAAATTGCAATTTAGAACACTTTTTGCCCATTTTTACCGCTTTTAAATTTCGTATTTTTGGAAAACGCTCTTTGAGATCATTTATATCTTATAAATAACAAACAAGCCAAAAGTTATGTTTCTAGGTCCTTCAGTAATACAACAGTTGTATCTTTAGAAAGTTTTTGCTTCCTATGGGGTAATGGCGCCAACATAAAATATAGTCAATGTTGGAACCAAGGACTGTCAGCATCATCTTGAATCCTAATTTTTTTTATCTGTTCGTTATTTCTCAAAATTTTTTAAAAATCGCTATTTTGAGCCTGTGCTCCCTGGGTTAGTGGCATCGACATAAAATATAGCCTATGTTTGAACAGGGAAGAACACCATCATTTTGGTACTATTACTTTTGAAATTGGTTCGGTAGTTCCAGAGATTAGTCCCTACATATAAACAAACTTTACCTCTTTGCATATTCACTACCAATTTCAACTTTCTACGTATGGTGCATCATATTAAAAAAAGGGCGAAATCATATTCCGGCGTAAATGTGTCTCGGACAAATTTCACGCCGCCTTTTAAAAATACCGCGTGAATTAATATGTGAGATTTGAAAAGAAGACGTGAAATTTGTCCGAAACACGCCCCACATTTCCGCTGGAATATGATTTTTCCTTTTTTTAATATGATGCACCATACGTAGAAAGTTGAAATTAATAGTGAATATGCATCACGTCTCATAGTATTTCATGCAAAAAAATTAAGGTGGTCACTCAGAAATTTCAGTTTATTTTTAATTAAAATGTTCATTTAAAAACAGGAAAAATGTTAGAAAACTTGTTCTTTTGTTTAAAAAAATCTGAAAAAATTGTCAAACATTCGTATGGTGGTTTTTTACATCCCTTATTTTTTTCGTTGAAATTTTCTTAGCAGTTTCGTCACAATGTGCACTTTTCCAAAACAGGCATTTAGGGTCATTACCCCCCACAGTCTTGCGATACAAATTTAAAACTAGGGAGAAATGAATTTCTGTTTATGGACTATCGATCCATGTAGGACTCGATGTGGTTGACTCAAGGGCATATTTTACTATGAAACCCCTTTGATTCTTTTGGTAATAATTTTTATGATTTTTTTTTTTCAATTTTTTGTGTTGAAAAGTTCATACTAATTTCACTCTTGTGATACATTTTGTACGGTTTGTAACATTTTATATCCGTTTAAAAATTTTCGGAAAAAAAGGCCACCAAAATATATTTCGCCCAGGGCCGCCAAAGTCCTAAGCACGGCCCTGTTTATTAGATTATCGTTATTGTGTTTTCTCTCGACTGTAACTGCTCTCCCTTGGTGCATATAAAATTTCTAATGATTTAGTTTCGTGTTTTTTTCCAATTATGGAAAGGTTTGTGGAAGAAGTGTCTCCTAATCAATCAAGAAAGAAGTAAAGTGCGACCCTAAGACGGGAAAAGAACAAAGCCAAACTTACAAGGTATCTTCACCTTTTAATAACCAGGGGCAAAATAACATATGACATACTAGTCCAAAATACTTTTCTGCAAACTCCTCCTCCATCCCTCTTATGAAAAATTGCAACAGATTTTTTTCCTGGTAATTTTAAGAGGCTTTTAATATATTTAATTAATTATTTAAATATTCTTCCATTTATTTTTTTTACATAAACTTGAGCATTTTGAGGATTGTAGATAGGGAATGAATGGGCTTTTGTTACACTTAAAATGTAAGAGAATTTGGCAATAGCGTGTTAGAAAAATGTTTTAAATGTAATTGTTACAAATTAATTTTTTACTTAACACTTTTCGCTAAAATTTTAAATTGTCTTTATTTCTTTAAATTTAAATGAATTAAAGTTCTTACTTTTGCTCCCTTGCACAACGTACGCCCCTAGGCTATAGCCTAAGATGGCCTTATGAGCAATCCACCAGTGATACATAACGTGATAACGTGATACATAACGGACTGATAACATAATAGCCATCATAGTTAGCATATTTTGATTAATTAATCATCATGTCATCCATCATAATATTTTATTAATGCAATAACATGCCTATGATGATTCAGCACGTGATAGTGACGTGTTTACGTAAGTTTGTTTACAGCTCCAGTGATTTCATAGTATTTTGAAACTAGTTTTCATGAATTTGGGACCATTTGTGATAATTTTCATATTTTCTGGTATTACTTTTTGCAGGTACTGCCCTACTGGTAATCAAACAAATCTAAGCTTGGGTACTCTTCAAAAACTTACCAATGCTCTTTTCTTCTCAATACTTCTTTTTCTGAAATAAAATTTGGTTGAACAAAATAAATTTTGTGTATTTTCTGCCCCTAAAAATCCAATGTCGCATTAAATTTGTCACCTTTTTTTCATTTGCTCCTGCCGCCTTTCAAATACACTGTCCTAATGACTACGAAACTAAACATTTTTGGTTTCTATATAATTTTGGCTTAATGTGGTAAAAAATTATCTTTTTTTTTTTTCTTTTTTTTAGATGGCCGGTTTTGCTATTAGACGCTGTATTTACAATGTTCCACAAAAGTAATAATACAGAGTGTAGTTCTTGAAAAATATGCAAATTTCAACATGGGGAGTAGAAATAAAAATTTTTAATAAATTGAAATAATTAACTAGCAGCCTATGTTATATTATACAATGAAATGTTAATAAAAAATTCCTTTACATACTGAAAAAAATATTTTAAAATTATTATAGTTCAAAAATACTTCCACAAAATTCATGGTACTTATGTAAAAATTTTGAAATAATAATTTACATAATCATAATCCCACAGAATCCACAGCACATACCAATATATTTGCTGATCAGCTGAAGAAATACCACATAAATTTTTTAAATGATGCAAGGAGAATTTACGATAAAGCCAACAAAATTAATTGTTAATTTTCATCGAAAAAAAAAAAAAAATCTTATAGTAAGATCAATAATATAATACAGAACTTAGCTTGGGTAGTATAGAAATAATGCCCAGAAGTCATTCCATCATAAACAAATTAATAAACAGGTAACGGAAAAATAGTGGGGTAGGGGGATAGCAAATAAAACTTGAAACGGCCTCCCATAAAAATTAACTGTGACATGTGTTAGAATAATAGTACTTTGTATTTCTTAAAATCCCTCAATTGATGCAAGAAATATAACAGACGAATTACAAAAGTATGGAAATTCAATAATATATATAAAGAAACTATCAACAGGGTTGTTAATAATACTGAATTTAAATCAAGATCTACAAGGAGGAAACGGTACATCATTCCAATCAACAGAAATAAAAGAATAGAGTTCGCTAGAAAATCTTTATATGCATTTATGAAACATAAATTTTATTCACAGGATTTTAAAAGCTGAATATTTTTAGTATAAATAGCTGATTAGACTTTGGAGGGGAAAGGATGAGGCACTGAATCTCAGGTAACGACAAAAACTGCTAAGCATATTTTGGAGTTGATTTGGGGCTGTGTGTTACTTTCAGTAGTATGAAATTTATATTTCATTGAAATTAACATGGACAGATATAAATAGTTAAACATTTTAAATAAAATTTTGAGGACAGTGCTTGAAAGTTAGATGTCTCGCAGCACTGTTACTTTCAGTAGCATAATGATACCAAGTACACTGTTCATATTGCCCGATCATGACTGCTCAATGTCCCCAAGCACTTGCCACCCATTCACAAATTCAAGCCTTAAATCCCAGTAAACAATTATATTAATCTTACTGCAGCAAGTGAACATTTATGATGCCATAAATTAAAAAAATTTAGTTGAAGAGTGTTTTATTTTCAGAATTGTATAAAATTAAGAAAAATGTCACAGAAATGTTTGTAAAATCAATGATAAACAGACTTAAGGGTGTATTTCGATTCAAACTGCTTATTTTCTGATTTATTTTTCAATTCATTTTTGCTCTCGTATGCATTAAACTGACAAATTGTCTTATTTAGAAAGTACACAAGGTGCCGTGATTGTCGATTCTTTAATAAATGCAGAAAATATGGCAAAAAAAGGCAATCAAAAACGGCATTATGAACCAATTTTTCCGGAGCGGGAGATGCGAACGAAAAAAAGGGTCATAATGAGAAGATAATTGTTTATAAATCAAATTCTAATGAATTGAGCATAAAATGACATCACACAGCACCTTATACGTCTCTTCAAAAATCTCCTCAGCAAGTTTCATGTTTCTACTTTTAAAAATGTGTCTGAAATTGTGTCAGAAAATTTCGAGCCATTGAAGGTGGTAAAGCTTTTTCTCGAATACACCCTTAAAATGTTATTCCTGAAAATGAAAGAATATGCATTTAAATGTTAGAAAAGGATTTTCTTTAATATATTTTTTTTAATTCCACTTGTACCATTACTTTACTCGATGCATTTTTGAATTTACATTTTATGTGTATTTATTTTGAAAGTTTCTAAGGCAAATTATTATAGATTTTTTCTTGCAACATACAGATAATAAATATTGTTAAACAATTCTGATTTATTAATTCAATTTTATTTGCATTCATCATTAATTTTGCATATTTTCTAAAGATTACTTCCTGTACCATCACTTTTGGGGAATACTGTATTTGTATGTTCATTTTTCATCGCAAAAGATAAAACTGATATTAAAGTATAGAGAACTGTATTATAATAACATTAAAATATGGATAAGTTTTCTTTCTTTTCAAGTTTCTGGTTGAAGTTGGACTCGTGTCGGGTTACTTCAAATTAAATTTTCGGGTTGAGGTATATGCAAGACTATAAGGCCGATAACAATACCGGGTTGTGATAAAAATATGAAGGTAAATAGCAATCTCTTCAAGACTTTTTTAAATTACTAGTTTGTATCTTTTTAATCATAGTTTAATGTGAGTGGCAGGTCTAGTGAATCTTAATTTCAAAATTAAAATTATATACTGTTACCCTCACTTAATTGGGTAACGAATAATTGCATATCCCACTTATATGCATAGAAAACAGAAATGGTCCTCATAAGGTTAATCTTAAAAATACTCGTTTTATCGCATAACCTGCCCGGTTAATCACATAAAATATCCCCAATTTAGTTATCCGGATTTTGTGAATTTCTGAGTATGATGAATGGAGGAAAAAAAAGAAGAAGAGCAGAAATATTTTCTTTTTTAATAAAGATTTGTTATCCATAAGATCGAAGAGCAGAAATCGTCGTGAAAGAATAAACGTCTTTCTCTTAATTCATGGAAGTGCATGGAAGTGTTGATTTTGAAAAGGCTTAATTTTCTTTTAAAGCTGGCCATACATATAATAACTCAAGATGCCAAAGAAATTCTTTGAAAATTCTGGAATTGGAGGATAATACAATAGGAATATTTACGAGAATAAAAGAACAATATTTAGCACCGGAAGTTG
This sequence comes from Maratus speculifer, assembly GCA_964019185.1. Taxonomy (NCBI): domain Eukaryota; kingdom Metazoa; phylum Arthropoda; class Arachnida; order Araneae; family Salticidae; genus Maratus; species Maratus speculifer. The sequence goes on along the minus strand of OZ025299.1, from coordinate 141,159,960 downwards.
AGAAATTCAGAATCCGAAGTCTGAAAAACAATTTTAAAGGATATTGGCAACGAATAAAGGATAAGTTGACAAATAATGAAAAATTAAATGAATTATGCGGAAATATATTAATATTTTCAGAGATATTATTTTGAAAACAAAAATTTATTATTTTATATTCCTTTTAATTTTCTCTTAAATCACCTAAATTATAATAAAAAATTAAACCATGTAACGTAAATAGCATTATAATACATCGACGTATGGTATATACATTGTTATATATGAAGTAATAATAATTTATTGATTAATATTATTATTACAGTAATTAATTTTTAAATTAATTGTGTAAACTGTTATTGTTCATTAATATTTATCATATCTGTGGTATAGAATCAAATGATGACCCATACTAATATCGTTACATGCTATCCTCTATTAAATGCATAACCAGCTTAATTGCATACAATTTAATAGAATTAAATGATGCAATTAAGCAGAGTCGACTGTAGATCATTTGTTTCAAAATTCACTTTTATTCAATATTATTTATAATATTCACTGGATAGAAATTTGTTTATTCTTGAAAGGGTGATTTATGCATAAGATATTCGGCAAACAAATATTACTTGCATTTATTTCGTAGATTTTCAAAATAAATGTTGTTTATCACATTACCAGTATTTAAAGTGTAAACCATGACCATGTTTATTTCGGGTTTGCGTTAAAATGTTCGAAAAATTGCATAGAACATTTGGTGTTCATTAACTGATTTGTTGTTTGAAAGATTTAGAATTACGGTTATTTTCTGTAATTTTTCTTCTTTTCCTCACCATTTACAAAAATAAAGAATCCAACTTTTTTTTTTTTTTTTTTTTAATAATCTTCGATTTCTGAGTTAAGAGGGGTATTTTAGTGACTGTTTCTATAACGTTGATTGAAATTTCAATGAAAATATAATCGTGCAGTTTAATTAAAAAAGCAGGCATAATCTGTTACCAAAGTTATCGAGATAAAGGAATTTCCCAATTACAAATATCAAGCACAATATCATATAATATCTTTTTCAGCAATTCCAAAGATTATCGGTCTGCATTATTAAAAGACGAGAAGATAATTAAAATTACTTAATAATTTGCTCTAAGGCTAAAAAATATGTTGAGAAAAACTTATTCTCCATCCCTTTATGGTGTTTAAGTCCGATTTTTCCCCCCTTGTATATATTTTTTCCCTTTATTTGAACTTTAAAGACTCTCAAATCTTTGCAATGTAATATTTTTCCTTCAAAAAGTAGAGATCATTTATCTTTTTATTTATTTATTTATTTTTGATCTAGATCTATTTTTATTTCTTCTACAAACATATAAGTTGATACATGTGAATTAACAAATACCATATAAAAATTTTAAACACTAATTTAAATATAATAATATTATTTCAAATACCAATGAAAAAAAAAAATCTGTATTTAAAGATGTAGTTGAGAATGAAACAAATATATATTTTGAAAGATATATGGTTTACGTAATTCCATATTTAATTTAAGTTACAGTGAAACATGTCATTTCAAATATTGCAACGTATTTTTAAGGTGGATCTTTGATAAATTTACTGAAGTCATTTTTATCAATGAGCGTTTTAATACACTATAAGCTTTTTTATTACTTCCCCTTTCATTCAGAATTTATCTCAATGCACTTATCAAGCATATGACCTTAATGTGTATAGATAACTTAACTGAATTAAATTTTCTTTTTCCTTTTGCCATTAATGGTTGTATTTTTCACGGTATTAAAAGTGACTTGTTCCTATCAAAGAAATGGCTTTTACGCTTGCGTACCTGATAAAAAGCCGATTCATTCATAGCAAATGGGTCTTTACCATTTGCGATTTTGGTCACGACTTACCACCTAAGTCGCTATAGATAAAAAGGCAAAATATAATAGCTTTCAAAGTGCCGCAAGTTTTTCCGGATTTCAAAATGGGGCAATAATTTGCGCACAGACCATTTGTGACATTTTTATTCTAGATGTTTAAGAATAAAATTTGCATAAACAGAAGAGAGAAAAACTTCTTTTGCTGCAGTTACGATTATACTTCAGTTACACTGTAAATAAAATCCGTTAAATTTACGGTGCAGCAATACCAGCAGTTCTTGCTGTAAAAATTGCAGCAAAATTAGATGTAATAAAAAAAATTACATCTGATTTTACTGCAAGTTTATGGAAAAAACTGCTGGCAACATTGCTGCCAGCAGTTTTTGCCGTACACTTAACTTTTTTTTTTTTTTTTTTTTTTTTTAAAGTGTTATTTTTAAAGCGTTTCACTAAAATCACAAAAATTTCTGACATATTTCCTTATTCTTTTTAGATTCGTTTCTAATTATGTAAATACGTAGCACCTATGGTCGTCGTTCAGTTCGTCCCTCTGTCTGCATATAAAAGAGCAAAAAATACCCAACCCAAACTACATGAACGTTCATTTTTTTTTTCCAATGATGTGATCTTTTTCAAAAAATTAAAAAAGTAATTCATTTCCGTATGTCACTTCTACCGAAATTGTGTTTTTAGGTGAGTTCGTAATTATGTAAATACGTAAGCACCTATAATCGGCGTTCAATCCGTCCATCCGTCTGTCCTGTATTCAACAGAGCAAAAACTACCCAACCGAATCAATTGAAATTTAAAATATATAGTTGTTGCATCGAGTCATTTCAACTTTTATGAAAAACGGACGCATAGTTTAATTGCAGGGACAATCAAAAGTATAACGTTACATTACGGCCAATGAGAAAAAATAGATTCAAGTGCATTTTGATGGTGTTACACTCTTTCGCACATAATAAAATTAATATGCAATATTAATCTATGACGTATATACTAAAATATACATTCTATTACAATCTGTGGTACAACGATTATTTGTTATTAATTTACAGGGCTACACAAAAGTATTTCATTACATAATATTATAGAAAGAAACATTGTTTGGGGCGCGTTTTAATAATATCAAACTATTTCACATTTTAAGAAATTTTACGTTGTTGAGGTTTACTGTAAGTTACTTCCTGTATAATAGAAATCAGATAGTATTTATAGGGACACACAAAAGATTTCGGCTATTACATTGTACATTATATAACCAAAGATGACCGGCCACTTGCGATTATTTCCTGTTACTTCCTGTAAAATAGAAAACAGTATTTACAGGGATACTCAAAATATTTTGGATACTCTACTGTATTTGAATTACTGTATACTATTAAAAGATCGGAATACTTTAAAAACTTCTTTATAGTTCCAACGTACTTGATTTGCTACTCTTGACAAGCAATTTTCAACTTAATTTAAAATGCATAGACATGCAGGCACGATTATTGAAATGATTTGTAATTGGGCAGTTTTTTATTTTTCCTTAAATTAATTACAACTTTATTCATAAGCAATTGCTGTCTTAGAATAGATTTTTTTTTCTTTCCTGCTCTGTGAGATCCGGAATCTAGGAATAAAATTTCCACTTTGATAGCATCTTTTAAAAAACCTTCTGCTTTACCAAAAACGTACAAATTAGCAGTTCGATTTTATAGCTTCTGAATAAGAGAAATTACCAGTTTGATGTGTTTCAGAATAAAAATTAAATAAAAAAAAAATGATTGCAATATTGTAGTTAAATATGAGTTGAAACTAACAATGAAAGCATAGAAAATTTTTTATTTAAAATTAATTTTTTGACTGAAATATTTCCTTTTGTATTTCATCAAGATATTTATGACTTTCATAACATTATTTTACAAGAAAATAAAAAATACTGCTTATTTGTATGATCTTATTTTTTCTTTTTAATTTTATCTGAAAAAATTAAAATAATTACTACTTTATAAAAAATAATGTTATTTTGTGTTAAGCCTCTTTTAAATAATATGACTTGCATAAAAAAAATCTTTCAAATAAATAAAATTCTTTTAACACAACGAGATAATAAATATAGAAAGCGAAGCAAAGAAATAATTATGATATAAAACTCAATTAAAAGAATTGATAATAAAAGATTGAAAAAAAATTATGACATACCTATTCTATTAGGAATTGTTATTTATTAAGAATTGTTATTTATTATTTTTTGTTAATAATCATTCACTAGTGTATCAATCAGTTAAACTAATTAAATGCCATTATGTTGCATTCACATAAAATATATCTAATTTGTATCAAAATTCTGATTTATTGTATAGACAAACAAAATGTTTTTTGTTAGAGAGTGGATCCGTTTTATGTGAGTGGAACAGGATGGAATTTAATTGTTTATATCAATTTTATGCTAATTATATTTTATGTAAAAAAAAAAAAAGTATTTTTCAAAACATGATCTAATGATAACAAAAATAACAATGCACTTCCCCAAAATTTGTGCATAAAACCTTGGTGACTATTTCTTTTAGAAAAATCGTCATTTATCTAGGGGTATAAGAAAAATTGTAGGAAAATCAAAATTTCCCGACTTTGTATTTAAGGTATTGTGCATGATTCTTTATTTTCAATTGTTGGTGGCAATTTAAGTGACAACGCCCAGGAGTATCTAAGCAATGTCGTTTATCCGATTTATTAAGATGGCAGGCAATCGGATTGATGGAAATGAGATTATTACAAGCTGAAACTACTACAGGGTAAAAAGAAAGGAGTATTATTACACTTAATTTGGAACGGTAAAATATGCTTTAGATTTAAATATTTACTTTTTATTGTGTTTAAACTGAATTAAATATCATCAGACATTTGAAACGATCAAGCCAGACACCAATATGAGTGTAAACACTTTACTCGCGATTTGCTTCACGTTGGGTTACTTCAGCAGACAATAAGAATAAGCACTATTTAATTCTAAGCGAAGTAACGATCATTACATTGGAATTAACATTTTAAATATTAGCTAGAGGATAAAGACACAAATATAAGGTAAGCAAAGTAATTGTTCTTTATAGATTTTTAAAATGGACTATGTAGTATTTGTACAATGCACTTATAAAAGTAAAGTCATGCTTTTAACCCATTAGTGCCTAGCGTCCCTTTTTAGGGACGCTTCAAAAGGTGCATTCAGCACTGTTTTTGACACCGGTAAAAAAGAAAAGCAATAATTATTTTATTTAAATGATGCATTTTCGTGATTAATGAACTAAACTTAAATCTTCTAAAAATAGTGGTGCCAACCAAATAAAATTTAAGCAAAAGATGCTGGGCACGAATGGGCACAGTTAAATGCACAGTTATTCTACAAATAATGGCGACTGAATTTACGCGAGATAATGATTGTTCGATAATGTTGCACCGATTTTTTTAAATGCATCTTTGTTTAATTCTTAGCTATCTTATGTTTGGTAACATGATTTTATAATAAGTTTATGTTGTTAATTATACATTTAAATCATTCTCATTTGAAAAATAGAACTTTCAAAAGTTTATATCATTCAGAAAACGTGTTTTAATTTATTATGTCCTATTTAATTTTGCGACATTTGTTCAAAATTAAAACTGCATAATATCTATCTTATAATGTATCATATTTTCATATCTTTAAAATTTTATAACTTTTTTCATGTTTCACGTCAATTGTTTTTATTAATATGTGATTTATGTATTTTATTATAATTTTATTTTGAATTGATAGATTTTTAATGTTTCCTATACATACGAGTCGAGAATTATGTTTGATTTTGTTTTCAGTTGATGATTACTTTAATATATTTTACTCATTTTTCAACGCGTCCTTGTAATTTTCTCACGCCTGGTATTTCCCTGTAAATATTGGATATCATCAGCCATTCTCTTGATTATTGAAAAATCTATAAATAAATAAAAGAGTTTCAATTTTCAAATGCCATTAATTTGTATTTAAATTTTAATTCTGCGTACATGTAAAATTCAACAGTGTTTTCTAATAATATATTCTAGTAATAAAAATCACTCCACAACAAGGTAATTTAACAAAACATTTGCAACGGCCTTTATTGTTCATGAAAATATCAGTATAATAATCTACGGCATAAGGCTTTCACAATGGTATTATGTTAAGTATGGAGGGAATAGAAATGCTTTTAATAATACAAGTTGTAAAAATCATGCAATAAAATAAAAAAATAAAAACATACATTAAACTCACAGTTTGTTAACACAATTTCAGCCAACATGTCATTAAAACAACTTCAACAGCAACTGAAAGATTACAATTTTTATGAAGTGCAATTTCTTTTCTGGACTGACATGCAAGTTGTGCTTTATTTATCGACATACAAAATATCGTGCAATAAATATAACTTATTAATTTTACAATTTTGTAAATATAAGTTTTGTTTTTCCATTCATTAAAGCGGTCATTTATAAATTTTTTCCTGTTTTTACATTTTAAAGAATTATTTAGGTGGAGAACTATGTTTGTGTACAGTCACCGCAAAAAAATCTTGACACTTACGATTTTAGACGTTTTGTTAAATATCTAGAAATATACATAAGGAATTATTCTGAAACTCCAGGTATGTAAACAAAATAGTGCACGTCATATATTTTTGTGAAGAGTTTTCCCCGAAATCTAACCGGGGACCGTCAACAAATTGAAAAAGAACGAATATCTTTTGAATAACCCTGTCAAAACTAATGAAGCAAAAGAGTTCAAACTGCAGATTATGATTACGTGTCTTATTGTAATAAACTGTGTTCATTTTTATGCGGATAGCATATAAACTCGTTGAGAAATTAAGGTTTTTATAAAAACGGTCCCAAATTTTTCCAAGTTTTTTGCTTATAATTTGCAGAGTTCTTCATAAAACACAATGTGCTTTTCAGAAACTATGACAATCAACATTGTACATAATACCTTGCAATCAGAATTAAAAAATAATAAAAATTATATGGCGTATGATTAGTTTTACTAAATAATTTTTTACCGCGCATGCGTCAATGCTATTATAATTTCATTTGCATATTATGTTAGTTAAATATATAGAGCAACGTTTGTAAAAGTCTCAAAAAATTAGCTCGAAAATTCTGAAAATTATCATTGATAGAATAAAATATAAATCCGTTATTCCCAAAATGAAGCAAAAAGATGAGGGGCTGTATCCATATTCCATTCATTAGTGCTTACACAATATCGCATGTACTACTATATTTACAGCTCCTTACAGCTGCTTATCTTTTTGCTTTATTTCGGGAATAACGGATTTATACTTTATTCTATCGACCATAATTTTCAGAATTTCTGAGCTAATTTTTTTAAAATTTTACAAAAGTTGCCCTATATATTTAACTAACGTAATATGCAAATAACATTTTAATAGCGTTGACGCATGCGCAGTAAAAAAAAATTTAGTAAAACTGCTCATAAATCATGCAATTTTTATTATTTTTTAATTCTGATTGCAGGGTGTTATGTACAATGCTGATTGTCATATTTTCTGAAAAGAACATGGTGTTTTATGACGAACTCTGCAAAATATAAGCAAAAAACTTGGAAAAATTTGGAAACATTTTTATAAAAAAAAACCTTAATTTCTCAACGAGTCTACATACTATATTCATAAAAATAAGCATAGTATAATACAATCAGCCACTTAATCATAATCTGCAGTTTGAACTCTTTTGCTTCATTAGTTTTGACAGGGTTATCCAAAAGATCTTCGTTCTTTTTAAATTTGTTAACGGTCCCTTGTTAGTTTTCGGTAAAACTCTTCATAAAAATATATGACGTGTACTATTTTGTTTACATACCTGGAGTTTCAGAATAATTCCTCATGTATTTTTTTAGATATTCAGTGAAACGTCTAAAATCGCATGTGTCAAGATTTTTTTTTGCGGTGACTGTATTTTAATTTTAACGGGACTATCAAAAAATGTACTGAACCTGAAATTCTTGAGGTTAACTTTTTGAGATAATTTAATAAACAATAAGCTAAAAAGATTAATCAATTATTTCACTTATTCAAATTATGCTTTATTATGTAATTGAAAATTAATTCTTAACCAGTTTAAATGAATTAAACTTCTTAATGTAATTAATCAGTCAATTAATTATTAATAATATATTACTAATTGCTAATTTACACTAATTAATCAATTAAATAAATGAATTGTATTTGAAAATTTTAATTTTATGTTTTATTAGATTGCCCTTAAAATAAAACTTTATAAAAGTGCAAGCAAAATTGGGTGTTCATGCTTATTTGAAGTTACTCAAATGTTCAATAACAAACAGAAATTCTTCCAATGACGATCTTTTATTCAGGAATAAGCAATTTCTCAGCCATTAAAAAAAAAGTGTCTATAATTCTTTGTAGTATAATAATAATAATAATAATAATAAATTTTAGAATGCAAATTAAATAAAATATCTTAATCTTTTTTGTACATTATTTTAAAATAATTTGTGATAGAAATTCAACTTTTAAATATGCGTATGTTTTATAGGTAAGCACACGTTAGATTTTGTTATAAAAAAGAGCTGTTAAAAAGTTCAAATGACTATTGATTTTTCTTTTGTTCGCCAGCTCCTTCAAAATACAATTTGTCATGCATTATATTTCAAAATTTTAGTTTTTACTATACTATTTTAATATGCTTTATTAGTCAATTTAAAAGTAATTCTTATCCGTATAAATAAATGAAATGTGTCTTAAAATTTTTATTTTAAGTTGTATTGTATTCCCCTTATAATAAAATTTTATAAAAGTTCAATCAAAATTTGATGTTTATTCTTATTTGAAATTAATAAAATGTTCACTAAACAAATCGAAATTCTTCCAGTGACAACCTTTTAATTGGGGATAAATTATTTCTCAGCAAAATGAAATAATTGTGTCTATATTTATTTGTAAAAAAAAAAAATAATCATAATAAATATTGGAATGAAATAAGATACCGTAATTTTTTTTCATAATTTTTAAACAATTAATGATATACAATCACCTATTTTTAAATATGCATGCATTTAATATCTAAGCACAAGTAATATTTTAATAATAAAATGAGCTCTTAAAAAAGTTTGAATGGTTAATTATTTTTATAGTCAACTTTTTCAAAAAGTTATTTTTTATGTATTTATCATATTTTCATTTTTTTTCCTCAACAGAGGTTTTTCTCAGAGGTTTCGGCTTGTGACCCAGTGTTTCATTATATGGAACACCCAACTTGAATCCGAAATGCCACAATGACACCAGAATTCTAGAATAAGTATTTTTCATTTTTATGTGTGGGAGAAATAGTTTTTTCTTATTTTCAAATAAACGTAAAAATGCATTCGTGTCATTCGAATGTGCATAAATTCTGGTGCCAATCAATGATTTTAACATTTTTGGAATGGAAGTAACCCTGAGTCTTAAAGGGTTTAAATATTATGTTTTATTAAAATTAAAACATATTTACATTTTTAATGTATTGCGCCAAAACAACGATATGACTTTTGAGGAATTGTTTTAATTTTGTTTTATCATACTTTACAATATTTCAATGAATATTTTAAAAGAATTTAAATCATACGCCAAAAGTAATTTACATACCAATGAAAATCACAGTTTCTAGCAAAAGTGCAAAAGACTTAAAATTCCTCCAATATTAGATTTCTTTTCCTGATAAAACGTATTTTAAACACATAAAATAAGGAATACTTATTCAAAATTTTCATCGCAGAATTTTAAGGAAATAAAAAGGCCATTCTAAAATAAAGATCTGTAAAGTTTATATATAATTGCTGACGAGAAGTATTTTCAAATTATCGTCTGGTACTTTAAACTATTTTATATCAATGGATTTCTATCTTCTAGTGTCTGACTTCAACAGTAAAAAATACCTGACTAATATTACCATACATTTGAAAATAATTAAAATATATAGGTACAAAATGTAAATTTTGGATATTAATACATTTTTAATTGTTATTTTTAAATATTAAAAAATTGTTATTAAATTTTGAGTGTTGTACATTGTACTTAGAAAAAGAACAGTTTAATTACTTCTTCATTTTATAGAAAAACAAATTGTCAAAATATTTGTACTTCTAATTTTTCTCATATTTTTCATTGAGATTCATTATGTATATTGTAGAAATTTAAGCTAATTTTAACCATGCCTCTCAGATTTCTTTTTTGGAAAAATTTAAAAAAAAAAATGACAAATTTATGAAAAAAGCTTAAAACACTTTAAAAAAAAAATAAAGTTATATATTTTAAAAAATTTTAAATGTTTCATGACGAAATATTTTTAAAAATTGGTCACCATATTTTCTTTTTATGTTTAAAGCTTGCGACCATAATTAAAATTTTCAAAATTAATCAATAGAGTTAAATCAGTACAAAATATTCTTGAATCATTTGTGTAAATGAATGTTCTGCTTGTTATTGATTTGTGTTTTTATCCATGCTATAATCGAAAACTAGATGATTTTCATGAATATTCGAAACTATGTTGCATAAATAGGAATTTAATTTTCTTTCTGTACATTACTATACATTATTTCAAACACTGACTTAAAAAAATCAACAGCAAACACAACCAACAGCAAACTTACACGCATTTACATTCCAAAAAATATTTGGTAACATTTACAAATAGGCTCATTAACAGTTCAATAACTTAGATTTAAAAGCAATTGTTAAAGTGGCTGATACATAATAACACACAAAAGCATTTACATAAAAACAAATTAAATGTTATCTTATGCATAAAAAATGGCTTTTTTAAAAAAATTTAAGAGCTGTTTCGTTTCGATTATATGTGTGTAATGTTTGTTATTATGCATTGAGTTTTCCTTCAATTTAATAAAAGTTCAGATTTAAAAAATAATCTTTTATTTATTTATTTATTTATTAGAAATTCGTTTGAAAACACGATAAATTTACAATTAATAAATTATTTCAACCTATTTTTTGAATCAACATTACATATATTCAGCCATTTTATACTGTATCAGCAAACCTACTTAATAATTATCTAACTAACCATAAATTTAATTCTATCATTAAATTAAGAAGTATATTTCGTAATTGCATTTAAATTAAAAATAAATTTGACTATGGTGTATTAAAAAAAATGTTTGATATTTATTGCATCGATGAAGTAATGTGTAGAATAAATATCTGAAACTATTTTTGATAGTGCATAGTACTCGAGTCGATCAAAAAATTAATCAAGGTTGAAAGATAATAGTTTTTAGTTACATAAAAACCTATTTATTATTATTATATTTTTTTTTTAGTTGAGAATTTTAAAGTTGAAAAAATATTTGCGAAATCCATAGGTATATTTTCAAAGAAGTGTCATTTTGTTTTCGATGGGTCAATTCCAATCAATATGGGTACATATTCCGGCAAATTTTTTTTTCTGTTTCTTTTTTTAAAACCCGTATAATTTTTTGTATTTCAGATCCATCTGCGAGAGACAATCTTACGTCACGAAAGTCATTCACGCTGTACACACCCGTTTTGAAACAAGGACACCGCCACCAGTTTTTTACATTTTTTTTTCCTTCTACATAAGTAAAATATTATAGACGTGTTTATTCGGAGACATCTTGTTTCGTTTTATTGATCTTTTATTAAGGGGGGGGGGGGCAATTTTTGTCCCTTATGTCGAATATTCCAAAAATGTTGTCATATGTATTATATAATAAATTTCAATCAAAATTTATTTTACAAGTTCAAATAACTATTATTATGCAAATTTCTTCACGCTGCACAAAACCGTTTTAATATAAAGACATCGCTACCAGTTTTCTTTTTTTTTTTTTTTTTTTTTTTTTTTTTTTTTTTTTTTTAATAAAATTGTCAAAATACGCAAAAATATCCATGTTTTTAGTGGGAAAAATCTGGTTTCGTTTTGTTGATTCTTCAATGAAGAAAAAAGATCTTTAAAAAATCTACTGTTTGTCCTTAATAGAGAATCTTACCATAAATTTTGTTATTACATACATTTTTTCCTTACTCATATTTAACTGGGTCATATAATTAATTTTTTTCTCGTTTCTACTTTTCACAGATTCAGTTTAGCTGCCCTAATAAAATTGGTTAAACTCGTGAAAAGACATGCTTAAATCCCTTTACAATGGACTTTTTTTTTAATGATGCCGGCCCTTTCAACTTGTGTAATGTGTTTAACACGTTTATTTGTCGTTTGTTATTCGTCTTAATGTTTTATCAAATGAAATTATGAATTATAGAGTAAAAGGAAACCAATTCTATTTGTTTATTTTACTCATAGTGTTTTGTTACCTTATTTATATAATAAAATAATTTTTTGATATATGATTGAAAGGGTTAATTTTATTTGCACCTGTACTTAAGTAGATTTTTTAAAAAAATTCCGAAATAAATGTTTTGGCTTTTATTTGATAATTTTACCTAAACGAACTCCAACATATTTTTTTTCCTCTAAAAATAAATACGATTAAATCATATTTGTGAACACATTAATGGAGCAAAGATTCAGTTGTAAATTTCAGTTACATAAATTATTTTGAAACATTGAAGCACCAATTTAAAATCACATAAGATTTTAACATTCTAAAATTAGTAGAACCCTATCATTGCACAAACTGCTTCCAAAAAGAATTTGTATTAGCCACTCTAAAAAACAATATGTCGAGAAAAATTAGTATTTACAAAATAAAAGCGTGAACTATATACATATATTAAATTTAGATTTATTATAATTGGACAGCATTCGCTGTATAGCGATAAAAAAGTTTTTCTAAGCAGTAGCACAAATTTTAATTTCAGCTAATTTCTAAACTCAGCTGGAATATTGAATTTTAGGATGAAATTCGATCGATGAATTAGATTAAAATTATTTATTATGCACCCGTGCGTGCGCTTGCTTAATTTAAAGTTATACAAATGAAATAATTATAACAATAAATAATAATTTAACAATTTAATAATACATTGGCCTAAACAAATTTATGATGAATTTCTACTATGTTTTACAAAATTTAAACTCAACAATGAATCTTCTAAAAAATAATTCAATATAATTTAATTTAAATTTAATTTTTTTTGTTCAGAAACGTTTTTCTACATATCGAAATCGTTCTCCAAAACTTTCTTAAAACTTTACATATATATATTTTTTAATCCGTGATTAACATCTGGCACCATAATTTACAAAATTACTTATCTTTTGCTTACCCGATATTAAAAATTTTGCGTAAATCAACGAGTTTTTGGTAAATATCTTTGAAGCATCTATTTGTGACACCGTAATAGCTTCATTTCCTGAATAGCTTATATCAGACAGAAGATTGTTTCACACACAAAAATTTCGCTTCAAATTTGCTCATTAGGCATGAAATTGAGATAGAAATAAATATCTTTGTGATTATTTTTTTTTTAATTTAAGCTAGAATTAGATAATTTCAAACTGACGTATTTTAAATGTTGTTTCTTTAACAGAGAAAGTAAATTAAACTTTTACCGTTTAACGAGTATTTATACAGATTAATATATCGGTTTCTACTAGACATATTTTCTTCATATTTTTTCTACACTTTCCAACATAATTGAAAGACTTTATGAATTCGGTGTGGCTGGTTATACTCTCTCATAAATATATTTGTAATGTCATATTTTATATAACAGGGCTGCCACTAGCTACTATTTTTTAATTCCATTTTGCACCACTCATCGAATCAAAAATATTTTAGATACGCATTGACCGCATTTGCAAGGGAAATATACTACAAAATGTATTATTATTATTATTATTATTTTATAATGGTGCGAAAGGAATATAAAAATTGTCACCTGTGGTAGCCTTGCATGAGGAGCTAAACCATAATAGACCAAGTCCATTTTGAAAAGAAAGAGAGACAGATAGTCTATTTAGAAGGTGCATAAAATCAGTTTTATCGACTCCCAGAGTAACCAAGTCTGTAAACAGATGACTATATGAGAGATTTCATGAAAACAGATTTGGTTCAAAGTGAGAGTAAATGATACAAATTTTATGTACCTCCTAAACAAACTATCCTTTTTTTAAAAAAAATTGGATTTGGTCTACTATGGTTGTGAACCTCTCATGTATGTTATTGAGGGTTATTCTAGTATTTTTGTTATTGAAAATGAAGTATGTGTAATATTTACAGTGCGTTTATAAGGACACGCAGAAGAAATCTGTAATAATGAGGTCTATGGGGAAATTAGTTTCCAGTGCATTTTAGTGATATTACAATAATCCAAACTTTTTCAAATTGAAATAAATTATTGAAATGCACTTTAAGACACTTCTTGCTGAATATGACGTGAATAGTATTTATCGTTCATTTATTGGGACACACAAAGGAATTCCGTTAAGGTATCCGAACACCTTTAAAACGTAATTTTCGATCAAATTATTGATTTTACATTTTTGTAATAATATTAAAATGGAATCATTTATCTATCGAAATCTGCTTTAATTTTCACCCCATCTGAAATGGAACTCGAGTTACAGCCGTTTAAAATTACATCCATTACAGCTTTTGAATTGTGTTTTATTTTTAGCTTTTTCTCAAAATGAAGTTTTTCAGATTTTTACTATATGCAAAACATCTTAAAACAAAATAGTGAGAAATGCCACGATATTTTCTATACTTCTTTTACAAATATCTTTTGAAGGAATAGACTACACTTATAATAATATATCAAATAGCTTTAAATTTGCACTGGTATAAATGACAAATATGAGAAAAAATTTGCAAAATTTTCGCTTTGTACTTTAATTGCTATATTATTGAAATAGAGACGTGATTATAATGTATGTAGTCTAAGTCCTAGAGAAAGTTATTCTGTTTTTATGAAGTTTCCAAAATGTCAATACATTGTTTTATTTGTGAGTTATCACGTTTTGCGGAAATGTCAATTTTTGTTATAATCTTGACTGTTTTTCTCTTTAATAAAATATTTCTATATTTCTGGGTAATTGCTAAAATTGTTATATTTTTTTTCAAAGTTTTAAAGTAAATGTCATCATAAAAAATAAATAACAAGTAAAAATTAAAAAAAAAAATCACTTTCGAAGGATACCTTACGGATACGTTAAATTGCTATCTAAAGAACTATAATTGCTAGAAGTGTGTTTTAAGCTCGGTTATGCGTTTTAAAAATTCATGACATTGTGAATATTACTTGTTATGTGTTAATTTTATCTATCAAATACAGTGCTATACAATGAATTCTCTTCTATTTATTGTCAGAAATTGCTGAAAGAGAATTTTCAACTGTGTTATGCAATTTCTATTTAAACTAAATTTTGGAATACTATGTATAACACTTATATAAATCTGTAGATCATACAGCACAAGATTCCACAAAAGAACTTTAATGCTTTTCTGTGTATAGAGTTAATTAGTGAAAATGAATTTACAAATCTACAATTTTTGAATTATTATTTCTTTATTTATATACCATGTTCATCTTATTAAACGGGAAAGTTTTGTTTCAGTGTTCTGGTTTTTTTTTTTTTTTTTTTTTTTAAAGGTTTCTATATTCTATCCTTGACGCATTATTTCTCTTTCTTGTTTCTTTTGTAGTCGTAGTTTTTTAATTACAATAAAGAACGTTTTCCAAGGGTATTGAAACTAATGACAAGTTAATAATTGAAAATGCATAGAATGTAAAAATTTTGTCAATATTTTAAAATTTCTTTCAATATATTTTATTATTATTATTATTATTATTATTATTATTATTATTATTATTATTATTATTATTATTTTAACCTTAAAAGTGATAGAAACATTGCGCAATTCGTAAATAATTTCCTCCGTTGTGCAACAAGTGACAGTCATCATGGCATCATAAATAAAGTTAAGTGCTCGTTAGAGTGACCTTGGAAGCAGTGATTACGAGCGAACAATTACAGGTTTACAAAAACTGTCAAAACTTTCTAAATGACTCTTTTTTTATTAATAATTGTTTCTATATTATGATTTATGTATGTATCGATTTAAATTCATTCTGTTCTCTGTTTTTTAGCTTGCTGAGAGCACTACCCTTTTGCTGTGTTTGTTTTTCTCGCGTGTTAAAAATTAAAAGTAGAAAATGAAGAAGTGTGTATACAATAATTTGTGTGTGTGTTTTACACTTACCATATAATAATATTATACGTCTTTATTAAGATGAATTAGTGCAGTGTATAGATCAAAATGTGAATACGCCCGGTTCCCTTCTCCTATGGTGGATTTAATTCTTGGATACTTCAATGAAGAAGAATTTATCGGGTGAGTACCTTTTACTCTCCTATTTAATTCTGATTAATGATAAGAAATAAAGAAAAACTATTGTATTGAGGTTATAATGACAACTCACGCCATTAATAAGACAAACGTCTTTCAATGATTATGAGAACGATTTAAAAAGTTATATCAATTTGATAACATAGTGATATACTAATTTCACACAAATAAAAAATATTGAATAAAAAACAAATAAAAATATAAGATTAGAATGGCTACATTAAAAGATAATTATTCAATTGAAAAATTGACAGCAACGAATTACAGTACATGGAAATTTAAAATTGAAATGCTCTTAACTAAAGAAGAGCTGTTCCATGTAATAACCGATAATCCACCGACCCCTTTGACCGATCAATGGTCCAAAAATGATAGGAAGGCCCGGGCATTGATAAATCTAACTATCGATGATTCACAGATAACCCATGTTAAGAATTTAAACACTGCTAGACAAACATGGGATGCATTAAAAGAAATTCATGAAAGATCTAATCTCACAAGCAAATTGTTTCTCCTTAGAAAATTATATAGTATAAAATTAGCAGAAAATGGAAATATGATAAATCATATTACAAAAATAATGGAGCTCGTTGATCATTTGGCAGCTATAGGCGAAATAATTGATAATCACCACATTTCCGCGCTCCTCCTGTGCTCTCTGCCCCAGTCTTATGATAATTTAATTACTGCTCTCGAAAGTAAAGAAGAAGCACAATTAACTCCGTCATATATTAAAAACAAGCTGATTGACGAGTTTAATCGTCGAAATGAAAACTATGAAAGTATTGATAATACAGCGAAAGCTTTTAAAGCTCAGAAAAAGTTTCCAGCTAAAAAGGAATCAAAATATTGTTCGATTTGTAAAATGAGAAGCCATAACACACAAGAATGTTGGCACAATAAAAACAAAACACACACAACACAACAAAATCAACACAACAAAAATTACAAAAAACACTATTCTACATCACTCGTTTTTCAAAGGGGTGAAAACAATTTTAAGAATGAACAAGCATCGGAATCGTATAACAGGTTTAATCGCTATGAAGGAAAAAACAATACATGGAGAAACAGCGAAAACAAAGATTATGCATTTATAACACAAGGGATAGAAAATAAAACATTCATTGTGGATAGCGGTAGCTCAAGTCACATTGCATCCTCTGAATCAATGTTTACAGAGATAAAATCGAGGGAAAAAACAAACGTGACTATCGCAAACGGAAAAAAACTTATCGCTTACGGTTCAGGCGATGTAAATTTAAATGCGCTGACATCGGATAATAAAATTCATAAAATAACACTTAAAGATGTACTTCTAGTACCTGAAATCGAAACGAATTTACTATCAGTCAGCAAAGCAACCCAAA
Source organism: Maratus speculifer (assembly GCA_964019185.1). Lineage (NCBI taxonomy): Eukaryota > Metazoa > Arthropoda > Arachnida > Araneae > Salticidae > Maratus > Maratus speculifer. The sequence continues at coordinate 141,142,363 of OZ025299.1, read as the reverse complement.
ACGGATGTGAGATTGTATTTAAAAATGACCGATGCTCTTTCAAACTTAACGGAGAAATCTGCTTAGAAGCACAAAAGGTAAATAACCTCTATGAAGTCCAGTTGGCTAACGAAAACCACGCGAACATTACACAAACGTGCAACAATAAAAATTGTCTAGAACTATGGCATAGAAGGTTAGGACACAGAAATCTAACATCGATTAAAGAAATTACACAAAAGGAATTAGTAAGAGGTATCCAGATAAACAATTGTAAACATAATATAGATTGCGAACCGTGTATTAAGGCGAAATTAACTGATGAACCCTATCCGAAAGTTGCTCAGTATAGAGCAAGTAAAAGGCTTCAACTTATTCACTCGGATGTTTGTGGATCTTTTCAGACACCCACGATTGGGGGGAAATCATATTTCTTGACTTTTATCGATGACTACTCGCGATTCACAATAATCTATCTATTGAAAAGAAAAAGTGAAGTCTATGAAAAACTCAAAGAGTTCATTGCGCTGATAAGCAACAAATTTGGTGAAAAACCGAAAGAAATCAGAACGGATAATGGGGGAGAATTTACATCAGATGAAATTGAGAATTATCTCAAATCAAATGGGATAAAACATCAACATACAGTCCCATATTGTGCAAGTCAAAATGGGGTGGCTGAACGGAAAAATAGGTCGTTAGTTGAGATGGCAAGGACAATGTTAAATGAATCAAATCTACCTTTAAAGTTCTGGGGGGAAGCAATCTGTACGGCAAACCACCTACAAAATAGACTGCCTACAAAAGCTAATGCAAAAACGCCATATGAATTATGGACAGAAAGACAGCCAAACTTAAGTTACGTTAAAGTATTTGGCTGCAAAGCCTTCGCTTATATTGATAAAGCCAGAAGACAAAAATTAGATAATAAAGCTGTTGAAGGTATTTTTGTGGGATACGACAATGAATCTAAGGGATACCGCATATATGTAGGAGGAAATGAAATAAAAATCGCGAGAACGGTAAAATTTCTTGAAAATAAATTCAAATACGTAAATGATAAGCCTGAAATTGAACAAAAACAAAATGAAGACGAAAAACGCAATTGTAAAAATCTCGTGGAGATAGAAATTTCGAACGGAAAAACAACACCATCTGCGTCTCAACAACAAATTGTGGAACTAAGGCGTTCAGATAGAATAAATAAAGGCGTACCTCCTGATAGGCTTATATATATTGTCAAAGACGACAAAATTAATGAACCAAAGGATTATAAGGAAGTTAAATTAATGGAAAACTCTCCGGTAAAACAGAATTGGATAGAAGCCATGGAGAGCGAAATGAATTCTTTAAGAAAAAATAAAACATGGTCAATTGTAGATCCTCCACCGAATAAGAGAATAATAGGTTGCAAATGGACTTATAAATTAAAGCGTGACAATACCGGAAAAATACAAAAATATAAGGCACGTTTAGTAGCTAAAGGATATACGCAAAAATTCGGAGAGGATTATGACGAAACCTACGCACCGGTCGTATCGTATACTACGATAAGAGCATTATTAATAGCGGCGTTGCACCAAAACTTAAATGTTAAGCATATAGATATTAACACCGCGTTCTTACATGGGGAACTTGATGAGGAGATATACATGTCGCAGCCGGAAGGATTCGTTGAACCAAACCAGGAAACCAAAGTTTGTAAATTAAATAAGGCAATCTACGGACTTAAGCAAGCCGCGAGAGCGTGGCATAATAAAATAACAGAAACACTAAAAAACATGAATTTCATTCAAAGTAAAATTGACACATGTCTTTTTACACAGAAAAGGAATAATGAAACAACCTATATAATAACATACGTCGATGACCTTTTAATTGCAGGGAAAGACGAAACCATTGAGGAAATAATCGCGAACTTAAATAAAGAGTATGAATTAAAGAATTTAGGGGACGTAAGCAATTATTTATCCATGAACATTCGAAAGGTAAACAAAAGCTACTTAATTAACCAAACTTCAAAAATTGAAGAGTTAATTAATAAATTCAATTTACAAGAAGCAAAACCATGTAGTACACCCATGGAAACAAATTACACTCACTTTAAAGATGATGACAATATTTTACCAAACAACACACAGTACAGACAAGCCATAGGTGCACTCTTATATCTTGCCACAGTGAGCAGACCAGACATTTGTGCAGCTGTCAACATCTTAAGCAGAAGGAACGAAAAGCCAAGAATGAAAGATTGGAACAGTGTAAAGCGGGTCATGAGGTATCTCAAGACAACAAAAACCTTTAATCTAGTTATAGATGGAAATTCAAAACCAACGCTAGAAGTCTACGCGGACGTTGATTGGGGTGGAGACACAGAATCAAGAAAATCGACAAGTGGTAATGTATATTTGCTAGGTAAAAATCCCATACTTTGGTCAACTAAAAAACAATCCTGCATAGCTTTATCTTCTGCCGAAGCTGAGTACATCTCAGCAGCTAATGCAGCTAATCAAGTCAAATGGCTGGTGAATTTACTTGAAGAACTCAATATCTCACAAACATATCCTATAGAACTCTTCGAGGATAATCAGTCGGCTATCAAAATGATAGAGCTTGAAAAACATTCAAGTAAAACAAAGCACATAGAACTTAGATATCATCTCATAAAACAACTGAAACAAGATGGCATAATAAAACTCGTATATTGCCCAACCAAAATCATGATAGCTGACTTATTCACAAAACCCCTGCCAAAACCTCTTTTTGAAATTCACAGGAAGAACTTGCATCTGAGTGACAACACAACTTCAGAAATTAAGGAGGAGTTGATAGAAACATTGCGCAATTCGTAAATAATTTCCTCCGTTGTGCAACAAGTGACAGTCATCATGGCATCATAAATAAAGTTAAGTGCTCGTTAGAGTGACCTTGGAAGCAGTGATTACGAGCGAACAATTACAGGTTTACAAAAACTGTCAAAACTTTCTAAATGACTCTTTTTTTATTAATAATTGTTTCTATATTATGATTTATGTATGTATCGATTTAAATTCATTCTGTTCTCTGTTTTTTAGCTTGCTGAGAGCACTACCCTTTTGCTGTGTTTGTTTTTCTCGCGTGTTAAAAATTAAAAGTAGAAAATGAAGAAGTGTGTATACAATAATTTGTGTGTGTGTTTTACACTTACCATATAATAATATTATACGTCTTTATTAAGATGAATTAGTGCAGTGTATAGATCAAAATGTGAATACGCCCGGTTCCCTTCTCCTATGGTGGATTTAATTCTTGGATACTTCAATGAAGAAGAATTTATCGGGTGAGTACCTTTTACTCTCCTATTTAATTCTGATTAATGATAAGAAATAAAGAAAAACTATTGTATTGAGGTTATAATGACAACTCACGCCATTAATAAGACAAACGTCTTTCAAAAAGCTATAAATATTTTATGAAGAAATTTCATTGGTATTCTTGTATAATTTGTTTTCTTTTTTAAGTAAAATAGAAAATAATCTTATGTTGACTACAACGAAAAGCTTTACTGGACAAAATCAGAAAATCATTGATCAGTTGAAATTGATCAGTTAATAGTTCAAAATGTGCAAAAGGTAAATATCCCCAATCATTTTAAACGAAATTTTCTTTCATGCTTTTGTGTAAAATTTCTGTTAGATATTTACTTCAATGAAATTACATTTTGATCATCGGAAAGTATTTTTCAGGGTCACGATAATTATAGTTATCTATTGGAAAATAACATTTAAAATTATTATTATTATTGCAGATACCGTGATCTAAAATGATTTAGTACAATGGAACTCATCATTGCAAGAGAGTTTCTTAATAGGTCTGAGGCAAAATGAAAAATTAAAAAATAAACTTTTTTTAAAGATATGAAAACACATAAAAAGATCAACTAAAGACAGTATTCTTGTGTTAAAGATAGAATACGAAATTATAAAGAATATCTCGAGAATGCTGCAATGAAACTCTTAATAAGGTAATAAGGTAAAATGAGATAGCTTATTAAAAAATTTAGAAAAAACTTATCAAATTTAAAATTAGTTTTATAAAATACTGCCCATAGTTGGAAATGTAATCAAATTATTTCGTGCAGCAATGAAAAATATCTGTATATCATTAATGAATATCATGTATAAATTTCTGTATAATCCCACATAATATGCTAAAGATTAGTTTAACGACAAAATGCATAACAAAGTTATAAAGTCGCCTGCAACAATTTCTGTCAATAGACGAAAATGTATACTCTTTTTTTATAGCGTTTGTCTAGAGATTTTTATACATTACACATATTAGGTTGAAATTTATTTATAGTGTTGACTCAAGAATAAAAAAACCGCCAGGCGGGAATTTTTCAAAGAGGAAACACTATTATAAAAAAGGATACATTTTTCTTTTCAAATAGGGAACGCTATTCCAAAAAACGGGCAATTTGTTTTCAAAAACGGCACACTTGTACCTTGTTAACAAAAATAATTTGAACTGGTTTGTTTAGAGTCCTATAGAATTTGCTACATTTTCCCAAGATCAATTCAATTGCCACGGGGCACATAGGAATAATTAAAAAGGGGCGCCGAGCGTTGCGCCATGCTAAAACAGCTTAGAGTCAACACTAAACTAGGATAGTAAACACGTGATTTTACTAAAAACAAATTTCCAGTAATCATCATCTATAAACAAGAAAGTATCCATTTTTTTAATTAGCTCCGTAGATAAACTTATTTATAAATTAGAAGCATTTTCAGTATAATAAACTATAGTTCAACTGAAAAATGTGTAAGATAATTAAGAAACACTATTGATGAAATCATGATCTGTTATCACACCTATATCACGTACGAATTCTTTTGTTCAGACCTGTTTACATTCTATAGAATTTAGTTTAACAATTTAGTCAAACGTTCAATAGTTAAACGTAAAAATGCATATCAAAACTGAAAAAGCATTTCCATTAAACATCACTCCTATAGGCAGGATTGAATCGATTTATTTATTGTGTGTCCATAAGTGAATGAAAAATTTTATGCATATAATTGTCATTTTTTTACCTTGTATAGTGCATCTCAGAAATGTATTAATTTCATAATGTTTAGAATTGCGTAACATAGTTAGATTGTACTGAAAACGCCTTTTCCTCATGTGTAATAAAATAATGGAATTATTTCTTGAGTACTTTTAAACGAAGTATAAATGCTATATACATAATTTTGTATAGAAATCACCTTATTGTAAATCACGATAACATATATAAATTACACAGAAATCCGAGCGTATTCACGAGAGTTTCTCACGGGTGGAGGACAGACTGACAAACTGAAGTCATAGACACTTTTTTAATATGTTAGAAAATGTTAAAGATTATTTTTAGAAATTTTTAATTGAAAGATGGAATTTGTCTTCGAAAAACTGTTTGACGACATCTGAATACTAAAAATTATTTCATAGTTTTAAAATATATGGGAATATGAAAAATATTTTAAAACTTAAATGAATTTTCCTTTAAAAATGCTTTTGCTTATATTTTTTTAACTGCAGAATGCATAATTCTACCTGTTATTTGTAAAACGTTTTTATAAAATTTTCTTATATATACTTTTTTTTTAACATTCTCTTTATTTATTCATAAAGCATGCCCGAAAATTATTTTTATCATTTAAATAGCTGAAAATTAAGATCTGCAAAGTTATAAATTGCAAAGTGAAAATTTGCCGAAAATCTTTCTAAATTAAAAACATAATTCAAACGCAGATTTGAAATTAAAATGCATTATCTATACAGCAACAACAATAATAATTTAATGCAGCTTCCCCCTTTTTTAATTTTTTATCTTTTATTTTTAAAAAAATTTCCTTTACATTTTATGCATATTTTGCAGTATGTATTTCATTTATTAATTACAATAAGGTTATTTTAATAAATGACTCCTGATGCTACACAAATAACTGTATTAAAAAAAAAAAAAAGGGCCAAGCGTTGGTATTTTTATGCTTATTTACACTTTAAAAAGAATCTTCGAATTTTCACTGCACAATTTTCGAATTTTTCACGGATATTTTTCATTTGCAATGACATAATTAAAATAAATACCACGCCCTTAGAGAAAATGATAATATAGCATTATCTCTTAATGATACTTTCATATCCATAACTTTTCACGGAATAATCAATTTCATTGGGAAATCAAAATTCCGGGAGAATGAACCAGTGAGAACGAAATCTTGTGTTTGTCCTTTTTGAGATTATTTCAAAAGTGAGGAGTCACATTTAACAAATTTTGAATTAATCCCTTAATTTTATTGAACATATCTCCTATGTTTTTTTTTTTTTTAATTATTATTATCTTAAGGGGGTCTGGGACACATTTTAAGGGTGTATTCGAAAAAACGCTTTTCCACCTTCAACAACTCGAAATTTTCCGATACAATTTCAGACACATTTTTAAAAGTAGAATAATGAAACTTGCTGAGGGGATTCTTGAAGAGACGTATGAGGTGCCGTGGGATGTCTTTTTAAGCTCAATTCATCAGAATTTGAGTTATAAACAATTACCTTATTAGTATGACCCTTTTTTTTCGTTCCCAGATCGCCGGTTTGGGAAAAATCGGTTCGAAATGCCGTTTTTGATTGCTTTTTTTTCCAATATTTTCTGCATTTATCAAAGAATCGACTATCACGGCACCTTGTGTACTTTCCACATAAGAGATTTTGAAAGTTTGATGTATTTGAGAGCAATAATGAATTCAAAAATAAATCGAAAAAAAAAGCAGTTTGAATCGAAATACACCCTTAAAATAATTTTTATTTATTGAGTTAAAATTTTTAAATTTTTTTGTGACGATTAACCATATTATTAGTAAACAAAATCACATGATTAAACTTATAATTAAAAAAATAATAATAAATAAATCTAAATTTTTTTTAAAAAAAGTGAGGTAAATTAAAATTGTATAGCTTGAAATATTATTTATAGAATTTTAATTTTGTTTTCATATAAATAAGCAGAAATATATAAGCTTTAATTTTAATTTCGATTCAGCATTTTTAAAAATATTAATTTAAATAAAAATTTAAAATAGTAAAAGTAAAAATTTGAAAAAAAAAATGTAACTTTTATTTTCAAAATTATATTTTTAAAAGTAACATTTTTCAAATTTACTGAATAAAAATTAAATTAAAATACCTGAAAAATACATGTTCTAATTTTGAACCATTTATCTTAATCGGTTATTTTTTTAAATAAAAATTTAAATAGGAGAAATGGTGAAAAGACCCATCATGAAGAAAAACGCATTTTTTAAATAAGTCGTTTCTATAACAACCATTGCTTTGAAGCTAGATTTTCAAAACGAACGAAAAAAATAGAAATTAATATTTCAGGTTCGCACTGAGATAGAAATAATATTTAAACGTCATTTTAAGCAGGAAAAAAAAGAAAAAAAAATCAGTATTTTATTATTATTATTTTAGTTGAAGATTTTTGTGTCACGGAATCTTTTAAAAGCACAAGGTGCCATACAAAATACCTTGTGTAAATTAAAATTAAAATGATATTGCGATAATAACGTAATTATGTTCCATGAAGTTTTTAAAACTTTACACTGTAGATTTTTTAATACCTTCTATAAGGTAGATAAATGTGTGATAACATGTTTTCCTTTTTCTCTGAATTATCTTATATAAAAATAGCTATTGAATTTCGGAAAATGCTATGACAAAACGAAATAAATCCCCGCTGAAATGTCTTGGGGAGAAAAATTATCAACCCCTTTTAATTAAAATGTTCTTATCTCTAAATAACCGTATAAAAAAGTAACAATCGATTGTGAATAATAATATCTACGAATAAATGTAAATCACATTTCTCGGAAGGTTGGGGGAGGGGGCTACAGATAAAAAATGCAACATATCAGCCATTTCTAATAGTAATTGTAACACTTATATTATCTTGACTCAAACATAATGGTAAAGATGTCATATGAATTGAGAAATTTTCAACTGAGTGAAAAAGTGTGTATTCCGGGAATCGAACGGAAGAACTTTGGCTTTAATCGCCAATGCTCTGCCTATTAAGCTACCGAAAACCTATTGACGCATTTTACTCAGATGCCTTTATTGGCAGTAGCATTAGATGCTATCTCCAATATGTTTATTTGAGTGAAATGTGACAGTTATCGGTTTAGGTATTACAATGGGCAGTACGTTGTAAATGTAAGTCAAAGTTCTCTTCTTTGACTCCTGTTCTTAATTTTATTTCTGAGCTAAAAAACAATCGTATGGTATGGCGACACAAATTTTTGTCACTTTATTTTAATTTCTTGGAACAAATATGCTCGAAAAATATATATATTAAGCATTTTTATGTCTCCATAAGGACGGGATCAAAATTTGAGGATGAATGTTGAATCCCTCGGTAAAGTTTAATTTAATCTTCCTAGATGATACATGCTGCTGTATTTTGTTACCAGTATTTCTTAATTTCCATAGTAATTAGCAGCAATCTATCTTGAAAAGAAATTACTTAACAGAAATTCCCCATTACTGACTTGATACGTTAAATATTAATTGACTCAAAAATAATTTAGGCATATTTTTTATTGTGAAAATTATTTATGAACTTGTATACAAAAATTTGTTAAATATGATCTACATTAACTTTTTACACAAAAAGAATAAGCATAATCTAAAACGCGGTAATGTAATTTCCTAACTCATTATCATTAGTTTTCGAAATATGTAGACAAATGTGACTTCTTTGTGGTTTATGGAGACTATCTTCTGTTAATGTTTGTATCAACAGAAACAAAAAATCTTAGAATGTAACCAGAAAATTTATATGAATTTTTTCTTTACTATAAAGTTAGTTTATTTTATATTTGAATTATTTATAAAACTTTTCGGTTACTTGTTGAATTATCCACCAGTTGTCCCTGTAAGCATCTCAAATTTGTTTTTCTAAAATTATGGATAAACCCCTAAGACTCTTATTTATAACTGTGTAAAGATTTTAGAAAAGTGCATAAACTATTTGTTTTTCTGGGCAGTTTATATCATGAAACTAAAATAAAATATCAAAAGTGGGTGTTACCATTTGAAAAGGGAAAGCCAATACATTTTTTATTATTTAGACAAAATCCAAAACATAATTTATGACTATCTCTAATAGTAGTTAATTGGAACCTTTATCTTTCCACATGATTATTTTGTGCTGAAATATTAGGGTGTGATAATGCTCCCCCCCAACACACACACACACACACACACACCTTATTCAGAAATATACATAACAACAGTAACTGAGTTTAAATATGTTACTGTCCCATAATTTTTTTAGTTAATATCTTGTTTTTAAATTTTCTATGATAAACTAAATAAAAACTATATTGATTTTTAAAAAATACTTTTAAATGTACAGATTACGTAAAAACAATATTATTTTCTTCTTACTTCTGTTGTTAATGTTTTGTCATAAATTTAGATTGGTTATGTTAAATTTATGATGATTGGTATGTTAAATTTATATTGTTCGTCATGCGTAAAAGGTAGGTAAGTTTTGTATGCTATTATATTATACATGTGTGCTATTTTTTATAAGATTTACTTTCATATTTGTGTTAATAAAATTATTATTACACATTAAAGCACCAAAAATTCAATACACCATTTAGAAAGTCTTAAAATCACCGACAAAGATAAAAGTATTTTTATTCACAACACACCATATATCTATTGTGAAAATATTAACTTTTGATATGATAGTAAACTGTACATAATTTAACAAAGAAAAGAAAAACACCAAAACATTTCTGTACATAAATATTCCGTTTATATTTATATTTTAAAATCTTCAACTGAATAATTTGTGCTGTCTTTCAAGAATTCGGAGAATTTACTTACATCAATATATTTTATCGATTTATATGAAAGACCAGAGTAAACAAAGAAAAACTAACATTTATTAACAGTTTATGCTTGCAACAAATTCATTTCAAAATTTATTTATCAAAATATGATAAATATAAATATTTTGAAATTGTTCAATAAATAAATAAATAAATTTTTAGTTTGTAAAACAATGAACGGACATGCTCCACTTGTATGTAGTGAAATTGAATTTTATATAAAATTCCACTTTACATAAATTTGTGTTTTTAATTTTTTTTCCTGTTAATTTAAAGTGTAAAAATTATTGATGTTGGATTCCAAATAAAATTTAAGAGAAAGTTCCTTGGATATTATTATTAACATTAAATACACATTTATTTTTCTTCGTTGGTTTTTAGGTAGATTTCGTATGAAATACTACCTATTGCATTGTCTCCCATGTTGGAATTTCTGAAAAATTTTTGCGGATCTACACGAATCATGACTCCTAGACCCCAAAACTACCATCAGTAAAAAAGTTTATATATCTATCTATCTATCTATCTATCTATCTATCTATCGGTGTATATCACTTTCTTCTAGACACGATAACTTCCATAATTATGCTCAGATCTTCATCAAACTTTTACATAAAATCAAGGGGCATAAAATCTCGGTTAAGTCCGTTAATGGGCAAAATCGGACCAAGGGGGTGGAAGTTAGGAGGGTTTTTGTGAAAACAGAAAAAACGCGATAACTTTTTAATTAAAATAGATATCGAATCAGTTTAAAGTTTATATTACTTCTAAAAAATGGGCAAAAAGTTTATGCTTGACAGATTTTTGATAAAGTTAAAAATGGGCTCAAGGGGCGAAAAAAACATGGTTTTTGGGAGAAAAAAATTCATAACTTCGTCAATTCTCAAGATATCAAATCCAACTAAATTTTATATAAATGTACTCAATATTATCTAAAACTTTTGCTTTTACAAGTTTTTGATAGGACCAATTTTTACCGATGAAAAAAATTAAAAACGAAAAGAAAAAGGGGGGAGGAAAAAGAAAAAACCCATAACTTACTCAATTCTTAAGCAATTAAATCTAATTAAATTTATTTTACATCTTCACAATAATATCTACAACTTTTATATTGACAAGTTTTTCATAGAACCAATTCTTATAGCAAAAATAAATTAAACAAAATAGGAGTTGGAGAAAAAACCTCAAATCCAAACTGCTTATATTCTGACTCATTTTAAAATTCATTTTTGATTTTAAACGCGTCCAAATGATAGATCCTCTTATTTAGCAACTATATAATGCGACGTATTGGCCAATTTTTTGATAAAGGCAGAATATATTTTTAAAAAGGCTGCCAAAAAAGGTATTTTGAACAGATTTCCCGAAGTTTTCTTCATTAAAAAATTCATTAAGTATAACAAATTGCGTTTTTTATGAGTCATTTTTAAATTCATTTTTGTTCTCAAACCCATCCAATTTACAGGTCCTATTATTTAGGAGCTATATAACTTGACGTATTGGCCAGTTTTTTAATAAAGGCAGAATATATTTTTTAAAAGGCTGCCAAAAAGGGTATTTTGAACAGAATTTCACGAAGTTATGGTGATTAAAATTTGAGAAAATTTAAGAAATTGCGTTTTTACCGAGTTCATTTTTAAATCTTTTTTTGTTCTCAAACTCATCCAATTTACAGGTTCTCTTATTTAGGAACTATATAATGTGACGGAGTGGCCAGTTTTTTAATAAAGGCAGAATATATTTAAAAAAAGGCTGCCAAAATGGGCACTTCGCACAAAATTTCCCAAAGCGAGATGATTAATGAACTGTGGGTATTCAAATAACAAATTGGTTATTTTATGACTCATTTTTAAATCCAATTTTGCTCTGACACGCATTCAATTGACAGTTTTTTGTTACTTAGGAACTATATAATGTGCGTATTCGTCGATTTTTTGATAAAGGGTGAATATATATATTTTAAAAGCTGTCAAAGTAAGCACTTCGCAAAAAAATTTCCCACAGCGATCATGATAAAAGAAATGAGGTTGTATTCAAATAACAAATTGATCATTTTATGACTCATTTTTAAATTCAATTTTGCTCTCAAACGCATTCAATTGACAGTTATTTGTTATTTAGGAACTGTGTAATGTGCCGTATTGGTCAGACTTTTGATAAAGGCTAAATATATATTTAAAAAAAAATCTGTCAAAGTGGGCACTTCGCACAAAATTTCTCAAAGCGATCTTGATTAAAGAATTGTGGATGTATTAAAATAATAAATTGGTTATTTTATGACTCATTTTTAAATTCAATTTTGCTGTCAAACGAATTTAATTAACAGTTTTTTGTTATTTAGGAACTATATAATGAGCATATTGGTCAATTTTTTAAATAAAGTAAGAATATAATTCAAAATATATTGCCAAAATGGGCATTTGAGTAAAGATAGGCATTTTTTTTTTTTTTTTTTTTTTTTTTTTTTTTTTTTTTTTTTTTGAGATGAAAACTTTTCGAAATCTACCTCCGCCTATAGGCCATGCCGAAAGGGATTTTAGTTAAACTAAAGTGACTATCCAAGGTGACATATTTTTCTCTCGAAACTACGGATCACGATTTTTTATTTGTCAACAAAATCATTTTAATTTTCAAGTTTTCAGTGTTGAATCTTGTAATTTCAAACAAAGAAATTAAATTTTAAGCAAACGGTCATTCCAAGCTAAATATAAAAAATAGTCGGTGTTATTTGTTATTAATTATTTCAGATTGTTTTTTTATACCAAAACTAGTGGTTAGAAAAAGGAAATATGTAATTATTTTTTCATGAATATTTAAGGCAATTTAAATTTATAGCATATCATCCAGTGTGGCTACTAGAATAACATAAAAATACCAGTTATTAAAAGAAGAATAAGGGGGAAAAATTCGTTTTTTTATAAATTTTAAAATGATACATAAGAATTTCAGTATGGAAAACGAACCAATGTCCGAAATCCCTATTTTTGGACTGTGTCCACCAATTACTTTGAATGTCATAGGTCTAAAAGATAAAAAATACTTATGTACACATTTTAATACATTCTGTAAGAATTACCATTCCATAAAAAATATAAATTTCAATAATGATCATTATTATTTTCTATATCTACCAAGCACTTAAAAATAATCACAGGTGTAACATGGAAATAAGTGCCCATCTCTTCAAAATAATTTATTCTGCAAAGAAATTGCTTTTGCAAAAATATCAAAGATATTAAATAAAATAAAAAATAACCATTGAAACAGTTTTTCTCAAAATGTTCGAAATGGCCCTTTTTCTATTAAGAGAAAGATTTATTGTTAACAAAACTATATTTTCATAATATATTTTGATAACTCATTATTTTTCATTTTAGAAACTATTAAAGGGAGATTTTTGTTCTTCTATTTTTTAGATTGATTTTTTTAAAATAATTATTAAAAGCTTAAAATAAGCGGGTTTTAGATGAAAATAATATGAAAGATGAAATGTAATATTTAAGAAATAGAGCATTTATAAATGCAATTTTAATATAACAATAGGTATGGATGTAGTAAGTAATAAGTTGTAGTGGAAATGAAACTGTAAATGATTATTTTTTAAGGTAATGCATCATTCTTTAAGTATTTTTTTATATGTTATTTTACTTTTTAGATTATCTTTCCGGGTTTTCGTTATTTTAATGTGAAATTGCGAACTATAATAGATTATATATTAATTTACAAGGAAATTTTAAATGTGTGCACTCAGACGTATTTTATTAGAAAAGTAATAACTTGAAAAGTAAAGTAATAAAAAGATATAATACAGTTGGTAGATATTTATACATTTTTCTGCGCGAGAAGTTAAAGTGAAACTTCAAGGCTAAAATGTCTTTAAAATTCTGTTTTTCATTGAAAATCATATACACAGAATTTTTGGAATCAAATTATGTTTTCCATTGATTTATAATAGTGTTACTCTACTTCAACTGTGCCAATTTAAAATTACGTGTTATGGATAACGTTATATTTTGTACTGTATGAATAATTACAAATGTGAATAATATAAATTAACTCACAGAACTGCATGGAAATACTCTGTACGCATTGTATAGATGGAGTTAGGATAGGAGCTTAATGACCGTAAAACTGCAATAAATGTGCAATAAAATATTTTAGGAAAAACGACAGTTGTTACAAACAAATTTATAACAATAGATTAATTATTTAAAGTACTGCAAGTGGAGCATGCACTCTTCAGAGAAAACAAACATATTCAAAAACCTATTGATATACAACTTTAAAGAGATGTAGCTTCGTAAACAAACAATGCAATTTCACTAGTAACATTAACGTTACTCTTCAGACATATCACATCATACAGACTTTACAACTCCTCGTGAAAATTGGGTTTATTAGTAACATCGAACACATCGAGTCAGTTCACTTCCAAAATGTTACTTGCACAGCAACTATGAAGATATGCTCCAACAAGAGTTCTGGTGAAATGGTCCTGCCCTGTAACAATTAAATGAGTTTTTTGCAAAAACATTTCACTTGCAGCATATATGTGTCGATGACTTGCATTTTGCTTGAGCACTGATGACTGAAGAGGAGATTTGTCAATAGCGTCTTATTTCTGCTATCATTAATGTCACTGACTATTATCTGGTGATGTTAAAGGTCCACCAGTTACCACAGGTGCAGAAGGAACACTATTAGATGAGCTAACAGGTACAGAACCAGTAACTGAAGGAGGTGATGAGCCCGCCTCACCACCAGAACTTGAAGGATCAGTAGGTATGAGACCTTCTTTCATACGTTTTTTCTGTTTCATCCGTCTGTTTTGAAACCAAATTTTCACTTGTGTTTCATTTAAATGTAGAGCCGTTGCTATTTCAATACGTCTTGCTCGAGTTAGGTATTTGTTGAAATGGAATTCTTTTTCCAATTCTGTTAATTGCTTTGTTGTAAAGTTGGTTCGACCCGTCCCAGGACCGCCATTCGGATCATTACTGTTTGCTGTCGATGAGTTGTAGCCATTGTAGTCTGGTTTTGGAGCTGTAAAGAAAAAAAAATCATATGAGTAAAAAACCAGAAAATGACTATAAATAACAATGACAATATTAATACCGTAAAAATTGTAATTAAAATATACATTTTGTATAAATATACTGAATTGTCTTTGTAGAAATCCTTTTCTGAAAAAAAAAAAAAAAAAAAAAAAAAAAAATTGGTGCGTGTCGAGGGGGCTGTTGAGTTAGAGAGAGGGAGAGGCCATTAACAAGTTAACAAATTAACAAGAAAAGGTACTATTTAAAAACACAAATTTTATTATAATTCTCTGTATATAAAAACTTGGAGAAATGGTTAGTAAAGGGATCTTTTTTTTAATGCAAATATTTTTGATTGATTTAAAAATTATTATTTTTAATATTCAAATTAATGCTATTTTTATATCAAATGGACATACGAATAAACTGATTATATTATTATTATTTTATAACTTAGATGTACCAAAATATCTATTTTAAGTTACACCTAAGTCCTTCACCCATCTTTTAAAACAACGTTTTAAATAAAAATTCAAATGATGTCATTTATGATACAGAGAATTAAAAAAAAGTAAAATATTTTACACTCAATCAAAACAACGATCCTTTTGTCATAATTGCATAAAAAGAAGACTGCTTCTCTTATAGAATACTGTTTCACATAGAGAGAAGACTGCTTCTTTACCATAATTTTAGCAGAATTTTGTTTACTAACCAAAGTATCTATATTTGTATAGGGTGATTTGAGAAAGATGGTCAAAACTTTTACATGTCGTTAGAACTCGTCCTTTTCACTATGCAAGCTGCAATCATAACAAAAGACTTTACTGTGGCATAAAGCATCTGACTAAAAGAAAAGGGAGCAAAATTCCTAATTTAGAATAAGCTACACAGCACTCTGACAATAAAATCACAGAATTTAAAAAGTGCACATTTTTAAAACTCTATGGAAGAGCTTAAAATAAGCATTTTTAAATATGTTGTCGAGTGTTAAAATACTGCTTTTTTTTTCTATTTCATTTCTCATTAATAATTTCCTAACCGATGAATGACATCATATAAAACAAACTGAATGTTATATTTAATGTTGTGAATAGAGATAGTTTTCTCATGCTTATCAGGAAGCGTCCTTATTACATTAGAACCGATCACTCACTGTAAAGCAATTCATGTTTTTTTTATTAATTCGGACGCTTTTTAAAGTTTTTAATCATTCTTAATATTTAATAGTTATACATTTTAGTGTCATTACTTTTCCTTCCTTTATAATATAAATTCTGTCGTTTCCCTTTCACCGGCCATGCAGGGGATGGGCGCGTTCTTCGACGCAAAGAAGCCGAACAGAATTGACAAAATTAATACTATAATTTTAAAACTTTTTAAATTTTTAATCATTCTCATGTTTCATAATATTTATTTTAACTGCTTTGTTATTTCATCCTCCTTTGTAATATACGTTCAGCCACATCACTAAAATCGGCCTCGAGGGGTAGGAATACAGCCGATACTCACTTCTCAAACACGAAACTAACTTAATTACGAGACCATTTTAATATTTGGAAAAAGTACATGTTAATACAAAATTTTTATACTTCGGCGAAAAAAAGCTCCCCTAATTTTATAGGTATGCTTGAAGAGAATAAAATATTTTTTTTCTTTTAATTACCACCTTTAAAAGTAATTTAATATTTCTCGCATCTGTCCGCCTTTAAAGAAAAGGCCGGACCTGCATAATGTGGAATTTCATTACATTCATTAGAACTTTATAGCAGTTTAAAACACAGGCACGTGCTCTGTCGCAAATAACTTCCGAAAATTATGCAATTGACTCTTCTTTTAATTCTTGTGTAGTATTAATAGAACCTTCAAAAATTTCCGTTAAATCTAAAAACTCTTAATTTACTCACGCACCAAAAACGTGTTAGTAATGTAGACGTAACTCAGAAATAATAACTTTAAGTGACTTTCTCTCAGTTCAATATTCAACGAACGTTTATATGACGTGAAACGGTGTGGCGTTATTTTTCCCACCTAAATTCAGCGTCCCAGCAGGATATTAATAATTTTCTTAATGGAAGAAGATATGCATAAAACAACACCATTTCTTGCGTATAATGCAGGAAAATGGCCAATGCAGGTAATGTGAAACTAGCACTTTCAAAATTTGATTAGGTGATCAATTACACAGAAGACAGGGCAGTTTTATAAAGGGAATGAAGGTGTAACGGGCTATTAGAGTTTTGATAATTGCTTAATATTCTTTTAAGAATTTAGTTAAAACCATCAAAATTGGGTTGTTTTCCAGTGCTATTTTAATTTCACACTTGTTCCCAAAAGTGTATTTGTAGCACAGATTTAGTAGCCGTTGTAGTCAGTACAAAAACACACCATTTTTTCATGATAAAAGAGGAAAATAGTGAATTCAGAAAAATATGATAAGTATCATTTTCAGAATTCTTTTAGATGTTTAGCTACACAGAAGACAGGGTAGAATTTTAATGAGGATGAAAGTGTACCAGGCTGATGTAGATTTGAAAATTGCTTAAATATTCTTTTCAAATTTAAAGGGCTAGTTTTAGTTTTTTGTAGTGCCTTATCTTTTATGTTTGCACGTATTCAGAAAAGTCTATTTCGTATATATATATTATTTAATTAGATTCAATTTAAAGTTTTAATTTATTAAATATGTGAATAGAAAGCATTTGCAATTTCGTGTGCTTCTTGAAATGTACCATAACATGACATAGTTATTACACCTATACTGTTAGACTTATTATTACATAATTTTATTCCTTAAACAATGTGTATTTATGGCTGCAAAGAGTTACATTTCTAATACTTATCAGCTGTGAAGATATACACTGATGCAATAATTTGTTGCGATAATTTTTAAAACTACAATACTTAATAAAATAGGGGTTCTTTTTTTTTCTAATCTGAAAAATAATGCAAACTTGTGACTATGTAAATTCTTAAGTAACATTTTCGTGATTTATAAAACAATACTTGATCAGTATAGTATCACTTTGTATAAAAAGGCATATTTGTTTATTTATTTACTTTTAGGTTTTTGAAAATGTATTGCATTTAGACTTTTACAAATATGTCAGATTTGAATTTAATTGTGAAATGTAAAAGTTAAAAAGAACAACTCGAGAAGAATTGGAGGTGAAATTTTTGCTGGTACCTTACACATTTTAATGATTGGCCTTTATAAAAAAAAAAAAAAAAAAAAAAAGGAAAAGGAAAAGAAAGAAAGAAAGAAATGTAACAACAAATGCACAAACATTTTTTTCAGTTTATCTTCTACAAGAATTGATTTTCTGATTATTATTATCATTCATATTTAGATTACTTTTTTCTTTTTGGTAACTTTGAAATGGATTGCATTTATTTTGTCAGTTTTGAATTTAATTGTGAAACGTGAAAGGAAGTAAGAGCAATTCCAGAAAAAATAGAGGTGGAACTTGACTTACTTCTTGCAGGTACTTTTCACATGTTTATAATTGGTCTTCATGAAAAAAAATAAAAATAAATGTGACAGACGATGCAGACGCACTTTGAAATTTAACTTCTGCAAGTATTATTATCATTCATAATTATTTAAAAAAAAATAGATATTGTATACCAAATGAAATTTTAAATTATAATGAAAATGCTGTATTCTTATTTCTAGATAAATCTGTATATATATGAGAAAATATAAACTTTTGTTTTTAATTTGTTTGTCGTATTCTAACTTTAAAAAAATTATTTTATTTTAAACGTACGCAAGAAAATAATTTTTATAGAATTAAATACAAAATAACCCGTATATGCGTAGGATTTGGAGGAAAATAAAACCTGTTTCATTATTCGCGAGAGCTTTTATTTTTTATTGTTGCTGCTGTTTTAATAAAAGTTGTGCGCTTTCTTCAGCGATTGAAGATGAATCCGGTTAGTTGTGCCGCTCTTCCATCCTTGCACATAAGCTTCTAGTCTTTGTGTTTTCAGCTCACTAATCTTGTTACAGAATGAGCAGCTTAACGATTCTAACGAGTCCTATTGAGCAGAACTGAGGGAGACAAAGCTTCCGAAAGCTGCTTGAGAAAGTGTACAAAAAATAAGCGGCAGAATTAATAAGTTTGATGTACCCACACATTATTAATAATCGGGTTAACTTTTTCCAGCAATTACGGTGAAATAATGGGTAAGGTGTCCTGCAGAACTGTTGCAAATAGGACTTCAATAGAAGACTTGGATTTTGAAAGCCACAGTACAAGCCCAGATTTCTGTTATTATAGTATGCAAATGATTCCTAGCATGCTGGGAGGTCTTGTAAGTTTGAAGGGCGTAGGTCAAACTTGTTAAGTCAAAATGTAGGGCGTGGCATTTTAGGGCCTTTCAGCTGCGTATTACGTAGGTGAAAAATAGAAGCAGACAATAGAATCTAAACATATTATAAAGATTTTTATGCAAATGTAATTAATAAAAACGCCCTGACTATCATGCAGTAGACTTAGAAATTTATTTAAACTTCATAATACGCTGCAAAATTCAATAAAAATATTAAGTTTTACATAATGAGTTACACATTATATTTGATGTCGAAGAATTAAAAATTATAAAAAAAAAGTTTCGAAAATTATTTATCTAAGATTTGTCTACAAATGCTGTAGGGTAAAATGTTTTCTTGACAGAATATCACCCACCAAAAATATATATTTTGTTATATAATTAACCAAAAAATGTTAAAACATATTTACTTTTCGTCTAATGAAAAAAAAATCTTTCTTTTTTTCTTCTTTTTTTAAGAATTTTGCAAAGAAAGAAAGACAAAACAAGGTCGCATTTTGTAAAACCGAATATTTAAAAAGTTATAATAATATTCAAACTGGATTGCAGATTTTACTTCGGTGGTTTTATTTTAGTAGTTTATGAAATTTAATGGGGTCAAAATAAATAGCATTCTAAAATCTTAGCTAGAGAATTGTGTGTTCGAGCCTTTTCACCTTCAATACTCATTGAATGTATACGTTTAGGTTATTATATCACATTGAAATTATGATAGATAAGTTACTTAACTTATTGTCTTTTTGGAATGGATGCCCCGAATCAAAATTTTCGAATTGTGAAAGTTTCTGAAACTCACTTTCAGTACTCACTTAACTATGGGGTTAATTGAACTCTGTCTTCTGCACTCTTTTTCTTACTTGAAACTGTTCTGAAATTTCAAATCGAGTTTTACAAATAATTAATTAGCTTTTTTGAATGATCTTTTCAACCGTTTATTTATTTAACATGCTGCAAAGAATAAAAACTATAATTAATTATTTATGATCCGAAGTTGTAATTATAAATTTAAAAACTTATGCGCATCACTGTTTGGCTATGTCACTTAAAATATTCGGCACTGTTAAAAGGTAAAACCTAATTCCGTCCAAAAAAGTAATCCTAAGTGATTAAACTTTCTTAATGAGAAAACAATGTTATAATGGAGATTCATTGTGCTGTAGAAATATGGGAGAAAAATTTATGAAAGTTTACTTCGCATACCTACCCCCCTCCTTTTAGCTCTTAGATGAAAAGCCACGAATTAGATACCTTTGAGTCAACACATTTCTCCTCAGTGTTTGGAAGGTTATTGTTAGAGATCGACCTAAAATTCTGTTTCGCCTTCGTTTCTGAGAAATATCCGAGTTTTGTCGAATATTCGTTTTCAGTGAAAATGCTGCCTGAAATTCTGCCGGCCAAATTCTCGTAATTAATCTCGTAATCAGTTTTGTATCCCAAAATCTCGTTTTTTCTTTTTTTTTTTTCTTTTTTTTTTTTTTTTTTCCCCTTGAAAATTTTTAATATTTATTGATTTGAGCTGTACCGGCTCAAATGAAACATCCTTCATCGCTGTGGAATTTACCGTTTATAATTATCAGTCATGACTGATCAAGACATGAATGCAAATTATACAGCAAGCAATGCATTGTATAACAAATTTTTTCCAGTGCTTCTTGAAAGATGCAGCCATAACAGTATCTAATAGGAAATCTTCAGTTTGAAACCGCAGAAGTGTTTCAAATACTCATTCAGGAAGGCCAGTATAACAGTTGATCGTGTGCAAAAATCATCATAAAAGTAAATCAAGGTATGTATATAAAAGAAACGTGTTTTAATTAGATAAAATTCTTATAGTTGGTAAAATATTCCGCGTCGTTCAGGAATTAATTGGGTCTTATTTTATATGAAATTAAAAAGTTTTGGTGAGAGCACAGGAAGCCAACTTGGGCCATGCATATATAATTAGTAATTATATATATTTAATAAACATGTTCAATTAATCAATAATTATGTATATTTAATACACTCTAAAAAAAAAATGTGTAAATATACACACAAAAATGTGTAAATCGATGATACAAAAACGACATGTCTATATGTGTAAATTTGTGTGTAAATTGCGCCAAATGTGTAAATTTCAGAATACACATTTTAATGTGTAATTTGATGATAAGTCCAAATGTGTAAAAGTTATCTGATAACACTTAAAATACACACTTTAATGTGTGAATTGCACTAAAATACACATATTTCTGAGTACTATTTTTACACATATATCTGTGTAATATTCTGTTTTTACATATGTTTTTGCGTAATAAGAAAATACACATAATACTGTGTAATATGCAAATTACACATATGTTTGTGTTATATACAGAATACACAGATTTGTATGTAATATTCTGTTTTTACACATATGTATGCGCAACATGCAAAACACGTATTTTTGTGTAATATTTAAAATGCACAGTTTTGTGTACATAGCTTTATGTTATGCGTTTACGTATAAATTGAAAAAAAAAATGCTTTCATGATCGCGAAATAAAATTGCATTAAGAACAAACTCATATGCTTGACATATCTTTTCTTTCTACCAGATTTGTAGACTTAAAGGAAGACCACAAATCATTATACGCTTAATTTACAAGAAACAGGGTCGTCTCAAATTATAATGTTTTGTAATCCGAATTGTAATTTATGAACAGGGATGTATAATTTGAATACAGACAGCGTGGAGACTGTCTTCTAAATTAAGTTAAAAATTAAACTTTTTTCACTCTATCTTACAATTGTAACAGCTTGTGTTGTTTTTAATAAATTCATAATATTCTCTTTTAGAAATACATGTACATTTTTCTCTCCATATTTTGAAAATGGTATAACTTTAATTGAATTTATAACGGACGGAATACTATTTTCTTCTTTTCACTTGTTGCCATGTAAAATAAAATTATACATTTTATTTCTTTTTTAATAAATTATTACAATTTTTTTGTATGTGTTAAATGTATTTTTGTACTCTCTTTAAAAACTTTTGCTCACTTTAACTTCCAAAGTTATCATCACACATGTAAAGTACTACAGATAGTTACTATTTCTAACCGATGACGTTCAAGAAAATTTTTTTCTTTAATGTAATTTTACCAAATGAGTGAAAAAGCGTCCAGGGCAGGATTCGAATCACGGATCTTTAATTTAAGTTGTCAGTCTGGCATTGGTTAATTATACTTAGTATGTAACTCTAGTTCTTTGACTGATTTGTGTCTGCCAAATTTATCCAGGATAGTAGCTCATCTGGTAGAGCATCGGCAACTCTCACAAAAGTACCCGGTTCAAACCCACACCTATACACTTTTTAATTCTGCTGGAAAAATTCACAAGGCATTTGATTTATTTACCAATTATAATAACTGTGTTAAAAGTAATAAATGTATAGATATATATATATTTTTAAATCAAATTACGTAAATTTTAAGAGCAATATTTGTAACAGTATTTTTTAAGAGTTAAAATTACTAAAGAAATATTTCTGCTTAAATGTGCAAAGTATTATCAGAGTAAAATTTATATAAAAATATGATCCACTGAATTATACATAATACTTCTTGTATTATTTAAATAATAAAGATTATTGATTGCCTGAATTTAAAGATTATTAATTTACTATTGACAAAAATGAAATTAATTTAGCAATTTAATGTGCATTTTGAACCTTAAGTCACTAGTTATCCTTTATTACACAACAGCTATAAAAAATATTAAAAGATAAAAAGTAAAACCGATATTAAGTAATTATATTTTATCTACATTAATTGTAAGATACTAATTACTATGAATGAAATATACGATTATAATGCAATGCATCTAAAAAAAATCAAACTATTTCGATTCTAAAATGTACAATAATTTTTCATACTATTAAAATAAAAAATGGAAACTAGCAAATCTTTCTGTTTCTGTAATTTGATATTTTGAAACTTTTGACTTTTTCTGTCTACTCGTGTATTGTACTATTTCTACGGATATCAAATTACACATTTAAAATTTTTTTTATTTATTTTTTTTTTGTTTTTGCTATCAATAGTTTTTGAATGTAATACGCATAAAAAAAGTCTTCAATGTATTAAAAAATAATTTTTAATTATCTCCCTAATAAAAATCACACACACAAAAAAAAAAAAAAAAAAAAAAAAAAAAAAAAAAAAAAAAAAAAAAACACGAATAAAAACTTTTAAAAGGTGTCATTTGGATTAATTCATTTTACGTCAGAATTTACAAGCAGTAAAATAATACTTAAAAACTTTTTATTATTATTAAAAAATAAGTTTAATAACAGTTTGCAAAAGTTACATAAATATTTATGAAATTACACATTTAAAACAATAAATTTGAACATTATACATTTAAACTAATAATATATCTTAATATACAATTTAAAAGAAAAAAATTTATCATTAATTGTATATATTACACAGCACCGCATCTACTCTAGTTTCCCTATAATGTGATATTTTTATGTTCTTTTTTTAGCACTCTCCAAAAATGTTGAAAAGTGCTTCGGTTTGCCAGTCCGTCTGTCGATGCTCTAACTCCTATAATTTTCACGCAATTGATAAAGCTTATTTAAGGTCACCAAAGCATGTTTCGTATTGCATATTAAGTATGTATGATTAATATTTCATTTGCAGGGACACTCAAAAGAATACGATTACATTACAGTACACGTGGAAAATCGTTTTGAGAGTATTTTAATGACATTTTGCTATTTCAAATATATTGAAGCTGATATAACTCAGATCACGTTAAAACAGAGTATTCATAGCATTTTTCACTAATTTACAGGGACAAACAAAAGGAATTAATTACAGTATTTTGCATTATTGTATAGATTACAGTTATCTTTGCTTAATAAATGCTAGAGAGTACGTTTTAAAATTCAGTATGCACTTTTAAATTTAATTAGTTTTTTGCATATTACTCTGTATATATATATATATATATATATATATATATATATATATATAATACCATTAAAAGTAGACAAAATTCACCAATAGATTTTATCAATATATATATATATATATTATACTTCATAATTAGGGCTGCACAAAAAGTATTCGCCTACCATTCTCCTTATTAAAAAATTGCTGAAGGAGAATTTTCTGAAATGGGCGATTCTCAAAATAGGGGACAATTTATGTCTTTCGACATACAAAAAAAATTGAGAGGTTTTCTGTTATGTTTTTATATTTAGATATGTTTGTCTTAATATTATTCATAATTTGCACTCAAGAATTACTCACTTTTTAGTTAAAAACACCTTAAAATAACAGAATAAAGGTTCAAAATGTCATTAGCATGGATGTCCACAGCAGCTGTGCTTAGTGTATACTAGCATTTTTCAAGAGTTAATGTCATGTTTATAAAATAAAACAAATGTTATTCTTTCTTTAAATTAATCAAGGAGAGGATTTATCCAATAAATTTATTTTTAAAAATAAAATTATAGTATATAAAAAAAGAATTAAAGTTTGTCCTCCATATTCTATTTTCAAAACAAGGTCATACTATAACAGCTAGTTATTAATCAAAATTTCATTTTCACATATGACAATAGTTTGAAAATATAAAGTTTCCCCATGGCAACAAATATCCATTTTATCCCAGCCTGAAAATAGAAGCATGTATTGTATTTTAAGAATAGAAGTTGAGTATTAGGGGCGTACATCAATTGCATGTCATTAGAATGGATAATAATTTTCATGTTTATTTTATAGTTAAAATTTTTATTTTACTTATTTGAATAAAACTTTTGTGTTTTAAAAAGCCCCAGAAAGGACTACTGCATTGTGATTATATTATGGCTCATAATCTTATTTAAATTAAAATTTGTCATTAGCATGGACAAATATCAGTGTCATTAGCATGGTTTTTCTGTCCATGCTAAAGACTTCTATGTGCAATTTTGAAAAAGTCTCCTATTTTGAGAATCACCCAAATATATGTATCTTTTTAATGAACTAAATTTTGAAATGCATGCTATTATTAGATATAAATCTCTATATCATATAGAGGGCTGCTAAAAAATTCGGATAATTTTTCCATTGTGAATAGGAACAGCTGAAATTCTATTTTAAAATGTGTTATACATTTGCATATGGTGGACCTAGACATAATATTATATTTATTTTTCTTAAGTGCAGTTTTGTTGCATTATTCTGAATGTATTGGAAAGTGCTTTATAATCTATGTTTGACGCATGATTTTTTGCTTTCTTGTATCAAGGATGTATGTGGCTGGTTAGATGTGTATTGCCAGGTCCATTATAACTCTGATAATATCATAAATATTAAAAGGGAGAAAGCTCCGATTAAGGCTTCAAGTGCTCTTGGAGCTGAGAGCACTTGGAGCGCTATTCCAGAGGTTCCGGGTTTGATCCCAGGTTTGACATTTTCCATTATTTTGGTTCTACGCTTTATTAGTAATGTGGAAATCACATATTAAATATTCAATTATTTAAAGCGTAATTTCACTGCTGATAAATAATTAAAAAATTATTATAATTAAATATGTATTCACTGATGCTGGGCTTATCTGTGTCTCATGTTATGCCACAAGTTTGTGTGCTCATGTAGACGTTATTATTTTGTGCTGCAGTTGCAGGCTTACCAACAAAATGTGAGTGAGAATTGAAAAGCTGGCCATCTTCCTCGTAACTTAAATGGTAGAGCACTTGGAGAGCTATTTCAAGGATTACGTGTTCGATCCCCGACTTGGATAATTTTCACTATGTTGGTTCTACGCTTTGTTAGCAATGTTATAGTCACATATTACATACCCTTGCTTTTGTTCAATTTGGCATCCAAATTTATCACCAGGAGCTCTAAGAAGCTCTACAGATAACTACTAGTTCTAAATAATAACGTTCAAAAAGAATTATAATGTAATTTTACCAAATAGGTGAAAAAGCATCTAGGGCAGGACAGGAACTAGGGACCTTTGGAGTAAGCTGCCAGTCTAGTATTATTTATTATATATCTGTAGTTCTTTGGCTGAATTGTGTCTTCCAGATTTATCCTGGATAGCTCAATTGGCAGAACATTGCAAGCTCTCTCAAAGCTTTCCGATTCAAATTCAGGCCTATACGCTTTTGGACTATGTTGAAAAATGGCAATTTGTGTGATTTATTTACCAATTATAATAATTGTGTTAAATTTGATAAAGAATTATTTTTTACCAATCTACGTGAAAATTAGGTGCAATATTTCTAATAGATTTTTTTAAGGTTTAAAATTATATAAGAAACATTGCTGCTTAAATGTTCAAAGCATTATCAAAATTAATTTTACATAAAAATCTAATCTCTTGTATTATACAGTATTTTTTGTATTCTTTAAACTATAAACAGGGTAATGAAATTAATTTAATTAAAATTTTTATTTTTGTTTATTTTGTTTGTAGTTTATGAATGTTTTCAATGAATTAAAAACAATTTTTAATTGCTTCAATCTAAAAATCGTAAATGAAAAACCATGAATCAAAAACCGTTAATTTTCATTTGACACCAGTAGAAATAGAATTGAGAAATCTATAGCATGTAAAACTATGAAAACTGGTTAACTTTATAGCAAACATTATGATAAGCATGCTGAAACAGACAATTTTTAAATCAAAGAATTATTTCAAATGCTATTAGATGTTTAAATTTCAAATATTTATTCGGATGCTAGAAAGGCATCATTTTAAGAATATATACAAAAATAAATAAATAAAAGAATAAATAGCAAATAGTAATAATTTTTCATATTTAAAATAAGCAGAAAAGTGTATGCTTCACATCAATATTATAAATTTACAAATTTAAAACTGGAAAGAATACCAACTTTCTCTTATAAAAGCATTTTCATGTCATTACTTAATGCAAAATTTAAAAATTAAATTTGCAAACAATTTTATTTTAAAAGAAAGTTTTTTATTCAGTAATTTAAATACCTTTAAATATTTGCTAATTATGATAAACTGTGGTTACAATATTTTTCAACATAATTTTAAAATTTCAGAAAATATGCGATTTTAACGATTGATATTCTACAGGTAAACAAATCTTATTTTTAAAAGAAGTAATTTAAATAATTGATTTTTATCATCTGATTTTAGTTGTCGAAAGACAGTTATTTATTTTAATAAAATAGTTATAATTCAAAGAAAAGAAATAGGGAAAATATTTCTTCATACCTATTTTTCAATGACTTCGTTTTTCCTTTTCTGATGTAATCCTTGATGTTTGTAGATCTAATAAATGTTCCGATAATAAGTACAATAACACTGGCATAAATATTTTTAACCATGCCCAGAGCAATTGTACATTTCTCGGATACATATTTCATCAAAAGTACGCATGGAATGACTCCAACGAATTTTTTGGTAAGATTTTTAAATCCAGACTGAGGCTATACGCGCATAAAATGGCTATTTTTGTTCTCTGCAAATGTTCTCCGCGTATTCCAAAGACTAAATAAGCGGTGTTTTTTTTATTCATTTATTTATATTTGATAATCGTCTGCAGTTTTCGAGTTCTTTATCTAGGCACATGGCAGATGTTTTCTTCTGTTCTTTATTTGGTGAATTATTGTTGTTTCTTTATGTGGTGAAGACTTTTTAATTTAAAATTTCTTATATTAAGACATTTTTTATGCCTTTTTTCGATTTATTTCAAAAAAGTTTAAGCTTTTTGTCAATTGTAACGATAACTATACTGATATAGATCGCATACCAAATTAAACAATGTTCAAATTTAGAATAGTTAAAAATGATTTTAATAGACAATAATGCAAAATATTTCTAAATTAGAAAAGTACGCTTTGTATCTTCCATCGCAAATGCAAAATTTGTTCCTAAAATTAAGCTAGGAATCATACCAAGAGGCAATAGTTGAGAAATCATAGATTTTGCTGGCTGCAAATTTTTTTAATTCTAATATTTTAGCAATTTATGCGCTTAGTTCAATTACATGTCTATTAAATTTTTGTTTTATATAGGTACGTGTTTTTACTGAAGTTTTTTTTTTTTATTATTTCATTGTGGAATATTAGCCAACAAACACTAAATTATGTTTGTTGCTTGAAGTGAAAAAAAAAATGTTTTGTTTCGTGTTCGGTTTATTTCGTTTCAGTTTTTTTTTCAGATTTATATACTTATAAAAAGAATCGACCGAAACAGGTCTGTAAAACCGAAAATGAAACCGAAATCGAATTTCGGTAATCTTTCAATTTTCGGCCGAAAACGAAAATGTTCATTTTTTAAGTTATTAATACATACATAAATACACATAATTATTAATTAATTATCTGTGTATTAGACGCACATTTTTAACAAACATACATAAACATGTATAAATGTGCACAAGTTCAAGCAAAAGCAAAATATAAATAATAATATAACTTTTATATTTGCTTTTGCAATTGACAATCAATACTCATATATATTTATTAATAATTAATTAATAATGCAATTAATAATCAAGAACAAATCAGTAGTGAATATTTAATTTTTGAATATACACATTTTTTCAGTTATTTAATATTTCTCATTAAAAGTAGTTAAAATAAATTGCTTAAAAGTTTTTTTTAGAAAACTAACTATAAGTAAGTTGTTATTTAAAAAAAATAACCATTTGATAATTTATTATTAGTTTAACGGAGATTTAAATATAGATAAGCCGTATGATTAAATAAATAAGTGCTACTTCCTCCCGAAAAAACTTTGCCACTCCCTCGCCTCTATACGAATGCTTTGAAATAGCGTCCTTGTTTGAAAAATCTATCTTTTGTGCCCAAGTTGGCGGAATCTCTGTGTCTTTAACCTAAAAGTCTGCAAGGGCCGGAATTTTCAGGCCCTGGATACAGCTCAGTACGGTGTAAAAATGATATAAATTCGACTCGAACCCGGCCCGGCCCATTCAGATTTTCACAGTTAATGGCCCAACTCAATTTCTACAAAAAATTCAGATTTTTCTTAACATACAATTAAGATTCTTTTAAAGAATACTGCATACATATCTATGGGATAAATTTAACGTATATTTTAAAATTACGATGGAAAATACACAATACAACAGTAACGATTACTTAGATTTCTTGGACGTTTCAACATTCAAATAAAAATTCATAAAAAAATTAATATTGCTTTGAATAAAAGAAAAAAATGAATGCTAAAAACATAATTTTTAAAACTCTTTTATAAAAAGAAGATTTGTGAAAATATTTATCTTTCTTTTACTATGGCTATTTTTAAACCCCAAAGAGCTACTTTCTGACACATTTATGAACTCATATTTTTTTTGGAACCCATAAGACTGGTGTTTTCATAAATAAATAATGTAATCGAATGGCGTTATCCATTTTTTGATAAAGGCAATGTAGCTTTGAAAAAATCGTGCAAAAGATAACGTTTGAATTCAATTTCCGAAAGCAACATCACGAAAAGGAGAAAAACCTGAAGCCACTATAAGAAACTCTTATTTGTCGAAAAATAATTTATCTATCAAAAATAGAAAACGCTATCGATTCCAAATTCCTTTAATAGTCAAGCTTGTCAATTTTAAGTCTTTACTGTTAAATAATATTAGTCAGAATATGTGTCAAAGTTTCACGTTGAGCAGGGAATTAATAAAGAATACTGCCCAGCTAAACTGATGGCATTGAGCTCACAGGCTACAAATACTAATTGTACATTAAAGCCTTATATTTTCAAGGGTTAATTCCGTTCGAAAAAAAATTAAGAAGGGGAAACAGCTCTCCCCTTTCCTCTTTTTTTATACTTAATCATTGAACCTCCTATACTATCAAAGACATGCTTTATCATATAAAAAATCTATATCCAAAATTCAGAGCAAATTAGATAATTCTTAATAAAAACCCATTTAGCATTTATATAATTTAAAAGGAGTTATCCCCCTCTTTTATACTTAACCATTAAACTTCCAAAACTATTCAGAGATTTGAACGAAATCTGAAAATTCTGCTTGAAAAACCCATTTATATAAATTAAGGGGGGGGGGCATTAAAACCCCTGTTCCCCCTATTTATACTTATTCAGTGAACACCTAATAACAGTCACGGAATCGCCTCATCAGAATGATCCTAATATAAATTTTGAACGAAAAATTAATTCTGCATGAAAATCCCATTTATATCAACTAACGAGGGGGCATTAGAACCCCTGTTCCCCCTATTTATACTTATTCAATGAACACCTAATAACAGTCACGGAATCGCCTCATCAGAATGATCCTAATCTAAATTTTGAACGAAAACTTAATTCTGCATGAAAATCCCATTTATATCAACTAACGGGGGGCATGAGCCCCCCGTTCCCCCTCTTATACATATCGAATGAACTCCAAAAACTAATCAGGGAAGCGCCTTGTCAGGATATACCTATATACAAAATTTCAAGTGGATCGGATATTTTTATCATGAGTTATCGCGTTACGCACGAACGCACATACATACAGAACGGACGGGCACATAAGCTCTCAGGCTATGATAGCCTGTGAGCTAAAAAATATTTTAAGGTACATTTCCAAAGATTCCGTAAGCAGAAGTTCATTATCACTACTAATATTTTTACAAAACATATTGCTTGCCCCACACATCCTGGGAACAGCTACGTTCAGTTCCGGCCCAGCTCCACTATGTAATAAAAAAATGCAAATCTGATCTTAATACCGCACAAGTGTGCTGAAAAAATCTAAACAGACACCATGTCCGATGCCAGTCTCTTCCGTGGACATGTTACATTTCTTCATTAATGTTATTTATCAAGCATCAGCTCGTGACGCAGGTTTATATTTATTCTGATGAAAAACAAATTCTTTGAAAGAAGCTAATATTTTATCGGCTTGGTTTAAATTTTTATGTCGGCCGGTAGGACCGCTAAATATTTTATTTTATCGGCCCAAACCCGTTTATTTTGTTTGCCGGCCCATTTGAAAATTCTGATTCATATCGTCAGCCAAGCTCGGATGCGTGCACATCTCTACTTTGAACAAAACTTTTTATTTGCATGTAAAATAAAATGTAATTAATTTATCAACAACATAGAATGTTAGAACTTTTAGAAATAGCAATCGAAACATCTGCGGTTTTAAACTAAAAATTTTCTATTACTGTTAAGCGTGCAGCTTTTAAGGAGCAGGTGAAGAGCGCCGTATGTAGGAGGATGTTTAATTTGATTTCACGTCATGAATCAGCTGTGGTCGATAATTATAAACAATAAACTTTATTCATAACATTAAATAAAGAGTTTCTCATCTGAGCGGAAACAGCTCAATCAACAAGTCATGTCAAAAATTTCCAACGGAAGAAAGAAGATTTCTAGAATTCAGATAGTTTCGGCCGAGTTTCGGTGCAGCCGAATTTCTGACAGCATTTCCGCCGATAACGAGTTTTCGGAGAAACTCAAATTTTGGGCCAAAAACGAAACCGAAACCGAATTTTCGGTGAATTTCAGATTTTGGGCCGAAAACGAAATCGAATTTTCGGCAAAATACGAATATTGGGCCGAAAACGAAAACGAAACCGAATTTTTAGCAGAACTCAGATTTTGGGCCGAAAACGAAAACAAAACGGATTTTTCGAATATTCTCTGCTTGTAATTATGTCTAACACGCCATTTGTGTAATTTCAGGCATTTTTCAACATTTACACATTTGTTTGAGTTTATAAAGCGATAACATATTGCACATTTGATTTCTCAAGTTAGGTGCACATAAAAACAGGTAATTTTTTTCCTCAAAATGTGTAAATTTTAAGTCAAGTATGCATTTAAAAAAAATTACACACTTATCTGTGTACATATAATTATGTTTAAATTAGAATAAATCACAAATTCGTGTAAATAATGGCATTTTTCAACATTTACACACTTGTCTG
Organism: Maratus speculifer; assembly: GCA_964019185.1. Taxonomy (NCBI): domain Eukaryota; kingdom Metazoa; phylum Arthropoda; class Arachnida; order Araneae; family Salticidae; genus Maratus; species Maratus speculifer. The sequence goes on along the minus strand of OZ025299.1, from coordinate 141,110,173 downwards.
AGTTTTTCAAGTGATAATAAATTACACACTTACTTTCATAAGATAAATACACATAAAAATAGGTAAATTTCGGAGAAAAAATGTGTAAATTTTACGACAGGTGTGTAAATTTACAAATTTACACATATCCATGGGTAAAATTGGCCAATTTACACATTTATTTTTTAGAGTGTAAACATGCACAATTAATTAATAATTGTATATATTTATTAAACATGTATAATCAATTAATAATTATATAATTTAATAAAACTCATAATTAAAAAATAATTATATACATATTTAATATATACATGTAATTAATAATTATGTACGTTTAACAAAACTAGTATAATTAATTGATAATAATATGTATTTAATAAACATGCATAATTAATTAATAACTGTATATATTAAACACATACAATTAATAAATAGTTATGTAATTTAATAAAAACACATATTCAATTAATAATTATATATATTTAATCGACACATATAATTAATAATTTTGTATATTTAATAAACTCGTATAATTAATTAATAATCATACATATTTAATAAACATGTAAGATTAATTAATAATTGTATATATTTTTTAAACACGTATAGTCAATAAAAAGTTATATAATTTTATAAAACGTATAATTAATTAATAATGGTATATATTTATTTGTGTATTGATTGCTTAAAAATTTTACTGGATATTCATGTTCTCGGCCAAAAATAGGAAGATTTGGGTTTGGTTTGGGTTTCTATTTCAAAAACCTGTTTCGGTCGACAGTTAGTTTTTCATTTAAAATATTAATCTTCTGACCGAACTAATTTTTTTTTTCCAAGAAATTGTTAAAAACACTACTAAGAAAACAAATGCGCTTAAATTTCAATTACTTTAGCTTTAAAACATTCTTGGTAATTTTACAACTTGTCTTCACCTATTAATTAATTAGGTATTGTAAAATAGTTCAGATAATATTTATAAATACAGTCGTCCCCGCATAAACGAATATCGACGGTTTCAGAAAAAATATTCGATTAAGCGGGGTATTTGATTAAACGGGGAGGCATATAAATGTAATATTTAAGGTGCAATAAAATGACATAATTATTAAATATAGTATATTTGGTTACCAGAGTAAGAAAATCGTTAAAAACTTTAATAGTATAATACAAACTGAAATAAAAACAAAATGACATGTAAATACGCAATAGTTCAATGACAGTAAACACATGCATTTTGTTTACATTACATTTAATGCAGATCATGTGAATTGGATCCAAATTTTGTTATTAAAATTTAGTTTACGTAATTTATACAGGTTTAAAAAAATAGATGAAAACGGTTTATGTGAAATTTTAGAGTAAAAAATGGACGAGATTTTTTTCGAATGGTATCATAATTACCATCTTGAACCTCTAAATGACAACACATTATTATTGAAGGGTTACTCCGAGGATTTGCTCGTTAATGCTAATGCTATAGAAAAATTTATAAAGATATCTCTTTTGCATTTCAAAAATTATTAAATGATCTTTTTTGCAATGGATAGCTGAGATCGATCTGTACAAAAGGCGTCGTCATTTTTAACTTTTACCATTTTTATTGCGGATATTTTTAATGAGGATGATTTCTGTTTCGGGACCGGTTTTGAAAATAAAAGTGTCTCCATTAAAAATAATTGTAAAAAAATCGAAAAAGTGAAAAAAGTGAAAAAGAAGTCTTTTGACAAACGAAAGTATAAAATACAAAATTGATCAAAATTCCTGTCCAATTTATGTCACCATTTTTGAAATTTAATTCGAAAAAATGAACAAGGAAGGGAACTCCCTTGACCAGTATACTTATACACCTGCCAGGCGAAATCCATGCTGGGAGTTCTGGAAATTTGTTTTCTGTGTAACAACAGAAAATGACAAAAGTGTTGAGGAAATTCCAATTGAAACATGTTTTTCACGCCCATTTTTCAAATTGTCTCACTCATTTGTTATTCGATTAAGCGAGGACATTTTGTGAAAAGTATTCGGTTAAGCGAGGAAAAATAGCATTAGCCCAAAGGGATTAAATTCGGTTCCGGAGGATTTTATTCGAATAAGCGGGGTATTCGATTATCCGTTACCCGATTAAGTGGGGAGGACTGTAGCAAATTTAAAATAAATAAATAAATAAATAAAAAATATTTTTAACTGGGGTAGACATAAGAAAACAATTTACAAATTATTAATAATCTCATATTAAATAATATTTATGTATAAACTTTACCCGATAATTATTTTAATGTAGTGAAATAATTACTATATCTGCTTTAGTGAAATTCCGGTAAATAATTCTCAAACTGATACATCATTTTAAAATAAAATTGCTGAACATGTCTGTGTGACAATACAAAATATTTTATTTTTACAATTTTATGGATTGAATAAATGAAAACAGTGGCGAAAATGAAGAAAATATATGTCTTATAATTTAATTATTTCTTTAATGTTAATAAAGATTAGGTTCACTTAGAAAGACCCCCATGGAGGGCACACCCCCCCCCCCTTCCTCAGGACCAGTATTCTTGGTGTTGATAATTGGTCGTCTGAACACACCCACCCTCTTTATTAATTTAAATAAAAATTTTAATATGAATTTATTTTATGAATTACAACCATGCATAATTTCCTGGAAAATATTTAGTTAATTTATCGCAGAACAGAAATATCCCTAATATTCCTGCGATGATTTCGGTCTTGAATTACAAAAAAAGACTCGGCTCTGTCCAAAATTCAGTTTTGCAAAATTGGCCAATTTTTGTCTGTCTTAAATTTCACGCCTTTGTAAATTTTGAACAAACTTATTTGACCGCCCATTGATTGCATACATATATATTTTGTATTACATATACATAAGGGTAAGAAGCAGACCTAATTTTGTAATGCATAATCCTTAAGATAAAATACAGTATTTGAAAATAAAGAATATTATATAGCTGATAAAATTAATGTAAGTACTTCCTTCATCATATTTAAATTATTTCTTTTTTCACGCCAGTTGAAGTACACCTTTAACAGCTGTGACTTGTTACCTCCCAAGTTACAATACAACAATGTGTAAAATGAAGTAAGATGAACTACTTGAAATGAACTACATTGGAAATGAACTACTTCTTTGTCCTTTCGGCTTCTCACTTCCTCTTCTTAAATAAAGTCGAATACACCTTGTGGTTTTGAAGGACAAATGCGATTTACCATAAATAAGTCACAGTCCAACCCTAATGTATCACCTGCCACCAAATACCACATTTGTCGCATAAAAAGAGAAAGGATTTAATCCCCTATCCACCACAAAATGAAGCTCCTAACGTAAAGAGGTACCTACCGCCTTGCATCTGCTTCTGTGAACAGTTAGGGGACATGAAGTTTGAGAAATGATCTCAGCGCGAACCCTTTTTTTCAAGCTTGCTACTGCCCACAGATTTACTTGGGACGTCCAAAAAGCTATAAGTCATGAGTTAATATCAATAACTTGGACATATCCCCACCCAGTGCGTAATGCTAGTAGTTTGAACAAATGAAGATTACAAATGATCTTACGATAGATGTCTTCGGTTCTGCCTCCACTGAATTTATGGCTTTTGCTACTTGAATTGAAAAAATGCCCGTTTTCAAGAGAGATGCGAGATATTTTTATGGATTTTTTTTCGTTTATATGAAGATTTTTCTGCTGTAGAGCGTGAAATCTTTGATCTCATAAATAAAATAGGGACAAATTTCAGCCAGATTTAGTGACATTAATTTCAGTCTATGTTCAAAAAAATATCAAAAGAACTCTCATAATAAAGTAGATTATAAATATTAATTATGACACGATTATGTAACCGCAATGAAATTCTGTTTTATTAAACTTTTTTTTTTAAAGCGATGTCTATCTTTTTTATTAGGGGAAAAAATGTATTTGCTCAGTTATGGTTGCCAAGCAATGCTTTTACTGATTTATTACATGAATACCTCTGTATCCCTAAGATATTTCGAATGTTAAAATTTGTTAAAACATCGAATTCAAATAAACAAACAAACAAAAAAAATAAATAAATAAATAAGTAAATATAAATACACACAATTTTATAAACTAAAAGAGAAAAACGGAAGTACTTTTACAAAATTATATTTATACTTAATTTCTTTTACACGCTTATTAGGGCGAGAAACATTGTATTAAAAATGAAAGAAAATATTTGCAGTATGTTTCAAGTTTCACAATATGTACCGAATTGAATAGCTAACAGTGTTCATTTTATAGTCAAATGCAAATCATTGTAGCTTTTTTTTGTCCAGAATTCTGTAAAATTACTACCTACTTTTAGTGCGAAGCTTTACTGTTAGTCCCGCTCTGATGCATTATAAATAAGGAAGAAAAAAAGATAGTGACATTGCCTCCATGTTTTATATTCAAAAGGTCTTTTGTGGCTTACCATGATCTTGCATCACACCCTCTTAATATGACAAGGCTCGGTGGATAACCTGGAATACCTACTAAACAGTCCATTTCTCAACTACTTTGGCCGTCTGACAGTTTTCCTAACTACAAGGCTCAGGAGAAAAAAAAAATCAGGGAGGGAAAGATAGGACATAAAATCCGACCGCAACGAAACAAATTTTCAATTCTTGTGTTCGGGTGGCGCGTTTTACCCGAAACAATCTGGGTAAAAAACCCGGGTAAGCGTGAAAACGGCCGATGCGATATTTCGCGAAAAAGCTGCGTGCATACATGTGCATGAGCTTGGTGGGAACAATTCTTGACGCTATTGATCATGGTCCCGTTTCTCTTCTTCCTCATCCATCATCCATTATCCGGGGAAGACTTCACTGCCTGTTCTCTCTCTTTCCTATTTTTCTCCAAAAGGGGGAAATTTCTCCCCCATCTTTGTACCAGCCCTTCTTTCCAACCGACGAATTAATGGGATTAACATACGTTGGGACCAATTGTTTTTCTCCAACGAAGTAAGGGCTCACTTCAGCTTAAGCCTTGGAAAAGCCACTGAACCGTTTTAAAGACTTCGAGCTCCTTTCAGCAAGACGTCTGATAAAAAAGTTTTAAGGAAATTGGGGGAAAGTATGGATTTCTTAAAACTGTTCCAACGATTAAAGCTGTCTTGCTCAATGGGAGCATCGTGAGTAATGCCTGATTTATTGGAATTATTAAAACAAAGAATGTGATGAGGTTAAAAGTAGATTCGGATGAGATTTTTCTAGTCTCAAACTAGACATGTATTTGCTAATTCTGTTAAGGTACCTTTTCATTGAATATTTTTACAAGGCTTTCGATCGAAACTAATTTATTAAAAGAAAAGTTAATGTGAATCTATTTTTATATAGAGTTTTATTTACATGATTCTTTTCAAAAATTATTGTAGCTTAAGAGATTTCTGTAGAGTTTCTCTTTCAAAACTAAAACCATGAATTAATGCTGTGATTTAAATTTATAAGTCATTTAAATACGTACTACTTTGTATATGAAAAAGAATGAGTAAATAAAGGGGGTGAGAACATTCAGAAACGAGAAATTGTTGGACACACGTGCACTCAAAAACTTTTTCGAAAAGCGTCGGTTCAAAATCTTTTCTGAGAAATAAATTTATAGAAAAGGGCCAATAGGTAGAGGGGAATAAACAGCGCAAAAAGCAGTTCGTATTCTTTATAGTAATTTAGTGTTAATTCTGTAGGCAAATATAAAGTAATGGACTCATATTTATGGAAGTGTTGAAGATTGTAATTTCTTGTAGTTATTTTGTTCTGTTTATAATATTCATGATACTAAATTACAGGATGTAGGAAATCTAAAATTTTCATCCTTTTTTTCGAGCCTGAAACTTTAACAATGATGAAAACATTGGTAATAACAAATGGTAATAACAAAATCAATTTATTATTATTATTATTATTATTATTACTATTATTATTATTTGTAAAATGTAACTAAATCACGAGCCGTGCCGTGGTAGAATGGGCAGCATCCAAAAAGTACAGAAAGTGATGTTCTATAGTACCAAATACTTTCAACATTGCCTAATATCTCGCTGACCAAAATACTGTATATTTTCAGCTGTCATACTATTTCACACAAAGCAAGATGAGTCCGTTAAAAATTTCTTTAAAATAAATTCAGCCTTGTTAAAATTATGATTAATTCTGGCCCCTTAACTGTACACGACATGTTTTTCAGTGAGGTCTGGCTGCGAGAGTGCAGTCAAATTTTGTAGGCAAATAAAAGGTACGAAAGAATCGATAAAACATAACAGAGCCACATATATCCCTAGCGGTGACTTTTCGAACTATTTTTTCGCAAAATCATTCGTTCTCAGTCTATCTTATTTGTCTTACAAATTTGGTACTATTCTCCCAATTAGTTCAGGCTACAGAATCCGGTGAGTACTTTTAGTTTCATTTTGGGCACCTTGTATTATACACTATCGCTCTTTTTTCCACAAATTGTAATAAGTGAAAGGCAAAAGTTTAACCTCTTCGCGAAGTGAGACTTTTATGAAATTTTTAATGTTTTGCTACCGATTTTTAAAAAGCGATATTTGTGCTTCATTAAATCGAGAAAATTCTGCGATTAAATAAGGCAAATTTTACAGTAAAGTTTTACTGTTGGGGATAAACAAGGATTGCTAAGCATTTTTGCGGCACGTATATGTGTAGCTCGTCCCCAAAGGGTTAATAAAATTACGAACTCCAAATTGATCTAAAAGTAATATAATATATAAGATATTGGACAGATTCTTTGTCTAGGGCTGTAAAACTCAGGTTTTTTTTCCCCAGCATTTCGGATTCACTAATTAATTTAATTGATTTTTAAAAATGATTTATTAAGGTTTAATAATGTTCATTCACAAGCTGGATAAAATTATTAAATATTAAAATCATTTATAATGCATAATAATCCTCTAAACTACGTACATATGTTAACAAATTACAAATTCAAATTCACAGAATAAATATCCAAACGGCAATTACATGCGAGTGGGAGGTGGGGAGCAAAACTAATGATGTGAGTCGGGTCCTAAATTGTCTAAGTCGGGCTCTGTGTAAAAGAATAATCCAAACTGTTGCTTTGACAAGAACCAGTCAGGGAATGTATTACCACAGAGGTCTCAGTATTACACCTAGAACATTTTTTTTTTCTAAGTCTATATTTAACTTATTATTATTTTCATTATTTTTAATTTTTTTATAACGAGCTCTAAAAAATATCTTTTCCCTTTACTATCAAAACTCCGATTAAATTTCTGTTGTAGATTTAAAGATGATGTCCTCCAGATAAGAAATGTTCAATCTGTGAACAAAATGATGGACTTTTCCTGCTTTCCAATAAATGTAAGGAAAATCAGCACTAATCTACACCCTTCCACGCTTTGTGAAGGATAACGAGAAGTTTCATGTTTCATTCAAACATCTCGACTTACTGCGGCTCTCAAGTTGCTTAAAGACTTTTTATTAGTTTTTTTCATAGTCTCTGGTCGGTTCTTTTGTAAATCGTGTACGTTATTATCTGGTTCATTAAACACTGACGAGATATTCCTTTTGACAACATAGTGAAGATCACAGTTAACTACTGCTGATCAACCTTTTTTTTTATTGAAGGAAGAGAACAAAACTTTCTTCACCGTGGCTTTTCATTAGGGTTGAATAAAACAGGAATATCAATAAAGGGAAAAATTTGATCGTCTATGAGACATCATTGTCTTTGCAGCACGATATACTAAAAACTGACTTTGTCAAAAGTTATTTAAAGTAATTAATTTGAATAGTGTTTCATAATAATGCAGTTTATTCAAATACCATAGACAAGTGAGGTTATTTTAAAAGTAATTTAATTGAGATTCATTTAAGATTTTTCAGTCTATTCTTACAGTTGAAAACCAAATGCTTCTCTGATTAGCTTGTTGCACAGGAGGGGTGCATAATACGTGTTTTGTACATAGTGAACCAAGTCTGTCTTCATATACTTTCTCATAACATGCCATCTGTTTATAGACATGGTTAACTGTGGAAGTGGATAAAAGAGAACTTATGCACGTTCTAAATGCACTATCTCAGTTTTTTTTTTTTTTTTTTTTTTTTTTTTTTTTCAAAATGGACTTGATCTACTATAACAGAAAGCTCCGCATATTATGTGTTGTGTTTATGAGAATTCGATGTGAGTCTCGAAACAGGTAGTATCTGAAAGCTAATCTTAAATTTCATAATTCAGTTTTCTGGAAAAATGGGAAGATATTTAAGAAACATAATGAAGATCAGAGTCATTACATACCATTTTTAAATTAGCCCCACCAGTGGCCGCGAGGTTTTGACCTCGAAACTGGTAGACGGTAGGGGCTGGGTTCGAACCCAATCGCGACCGTCGGAGTTTTCCGTGGTTTTCTTCGAACCTTGCGTAAATACGGGTTAGATTCCCTTAGAAAGACCCCCACGGAAGGCATCCCACATATTAGGGCCTATATCTCAAGCGTAGATAATCGGTCGGCATGAACCAAACCAAACCATTTTTCAATTAACAATTTATCATTATTAAAGTAAGAGAAATTTTTCTTTGTTTGTTTGCTTTTATTGGTTTTTTAGGGAGGGGGGATTGATTAAAACAGGAATAGAAAAATAGAGATAAATATAAACAAGTAAGAAAAATCATGCGTTAAGCATGGATTATGAAGCACTTTCCAACACTTCATGAAATCTTTAACAAAACTTCGTTATTTAGGGATGTAATAGTATATAGCCAAATATACTCAAATATGTATTCCAGTGCTTTTGAACAGCCCTGTATTTCATCTGTCGGTTGATGTAATGGGAAAATTTACTTTAGCAAGAAAATGCCTAGTAGCTTGAAATTTCTATTTCAGCAATTTATGCTAATAGATGGAAACATACTTTAATACTTTTGTTCAGCCCTTTAGTTTACCTTGTACCTTTATTACATGTCAGCATTAAGCTAAAATTTATTTTAAAGTAAAACACTTTTAAAACAACTGAAATTATATTTTCATAAATTATCATTCATAGACGTCCATGTACCGAATTCTTTGCGTGGCCCTGTATATCATTTTATCTATATTCTGCAAAAATTTCTCAGTAAATTAAATGCAGTTCAGCATAAAAATGCATAACTTATTAAGAACCACGTTTAAGTAATTTACGTTCATATTCAGTAAACTTGGCGAGCTCTTTTTGGTAACCCTGTATATCAACTAACATTTATACACACCATTTAATGTGCATATATTTAGTAAAACCTAAACGCGCATATCATAATTAAAATGCATTTTATCTATCCATCAGCCATCATTGGATACATATGCAGTACTTCGGAAAGAATATACAATTTAAAATCTTTTGTGTGGCCCTGTAAATGCAATGTACTTCATATTATGAGAGACAGTATCGTATAATTTATCTTAACCTTCAGTGACATATACCAATTTTATTATACATGAAACAGTTTAATATATTTAAAATATATCGCACACAATCACCCCCCTTAATCTTTATCTAATGAAATTCTTTTGTGCGGCCCTGTAAATGAATAATAGCTATATTTTCACTGCATGTATTACAGAATGCATATTTTAGTACACTTTGCGAATCCATATAAATTTCAGTATGTTTGACAGGATGTAGCACCTTTAAAATTCATTTAAAACGTTTTTCCCCCATAGGCCTTAATGTAATGGAAAACTTTTGATTCTCCCTGTAAATAAACTAATCATGGTAGAAACTTCATTTTCAGTAGGTTTCGTGCCAGAATAAACATCAATAACGTATAAAAATTTCATAGCAATCCGAGTATATTTACGGGAGTTAGAGCGGGGATAGACGGTCATCCTGCCAGACAAACCGAATGCATAAGCACTTTTCAACTTTGTTGGAAAGTGCTAATAAAAAAGGTCGATTTTACGGAGATTCTACTCGTAATCTGGAGCCAATCCATATTCACTGTTTTTTAACGAAAAAAATTCCGTAAATTCCAAAAATTTTTCCACGCCGGTTTTTTTACAATCATAACTATTATCCTGCATATGGCATTTATTTTATTTATTTTCTTTTCTAAGCAGAATATCACGAAAATAAATATTTTTTCCTTCAAATGACATTTAATTTGGAACTAACGGGACCAAATGTTTCAGCTTTTCCCGGACAGGTTCAGTTTAGAGATTAACGTCCGGATTTTATAATGAAACGCTGACTGATCCTATTTTCATGAAAAATGAATTAAAGGATATTTGGTAAACCTTTAAATCTTTCAAAAAAGAAATCAAATTTTATATTTGGAAATTTATTAAAAAATTGTTGAAAAGATTGCTTCTCTGTTTAAAATATATTCGTTCAGAAGAAAATTGCGAATAGATAAATGTGCAAAATAAACTGAATCATTGTGTTTATTTACTTACTTCGAGAATCTAACTTATGATTTCTTTTTTAAAAGAAAGTTCAAAAGTACAGTTAAAGTATAAAAAAAAATATTGTGGAAGACCGTACTCTTATGTCTCAAATAACTTTATTAAAAAACATCGCAGTTAAATTTTCGAAAAAAAAAAATTTAAAAATAGAGTCTTTTCCAGAAAAATACTTTTCTGCCCTTTTGACAATGCTCTTTTAAAGTACAATTTCATTGGTGCCAACAAACCAAAAATAAATTCTTAAAGCTCCTTCTAATAGATGGTGGAAGAAATTGTATAAAATATGAATTTTAATCCTTACAAACATACCGGCAAACGCAGGCCATTTCGCGCTTTATATTGACTATATTTTTTTCTACACTAAAAATAAACAAACATCCGTCTTTTAATATAGTCTTTAAGAACATCTCAATAGACTAGGTTTATATCATTTACAAAAAATTTCAAAACGTTCAGAAGAGTAAGAAATATTTGTTACAATATAAAAAGTTTAAAAATTTCGAAGAAGTCAGTAAATACCCGAGTGTTTCGTCACTGTTTCGCTTGCTTTCAGTAAGTGTTTTCACTACTAAATACTTTTTTTAGGAAATTTTAGAGCGCTCGAATATTTATGAGTTATTAAAAATTCGGATGTTAGAGCTGTTTAATTTGCTATGCTAACGGAACCAATGGAAAAAAAAAAAAAAAACTAAAAGAAAACTCTTTTTTTTTTTTTTTTTTTTTTTTTTTTTTTGTTACTAGATACCGTAATCTTTTCACGAATTTTATTGTGAAACGGCCAAGTATCATATTTATAACCGCTGAAAATCTTAAAGAATTTCAACAAAAGCTTTTTATTTTTGACTACTGAAAGAAACTGAGTAGGGGGGGGGGGGGTCTTCTTACAAATCCTTTTACCACTAAAAATCAATATTTTTTTCACCCAGCTACGAAAACATTATATGCTTTTAATTTCTAAACTCTTACCTACTTTTAACTCCTAAAAATTTTAAAGAATTTGGATGAAAACGATAATTTTTTATTATCTAAAATACCGGAAGACCCCCGCCTTCCTTCCTTTTTCCGTCATATATAAACCTTACGCATAGACTTCAAAAATCAAACTATGTAGACAAAAAATTAAAAAAAAGGATATACTTTCAATTTTTTGTAAACACACTGCCACGTTGTGTTTCGAAAATATTATTTGAAAATAATTAATCTAAAATAGCTAATGTAAACTTATTTTTTACCCTATGATCTTAAATTTAAGTTCCCTAAACTAACTTTTTAGCAATTGTTCCAGTAAACTTTTGGTTTTCATTTACGAATAAGTTGTTCAATTAAAATAATCCCGTAGGTTTACAATGAAAAAAAAAGTTAGAAGAAAAATACTACTTTTTAGAACTGAACATGAATAATTTTAGATAAAAATTAGCCACAGGCTTTGGTGATGTTATATTTATTATTCAAAGTTTTCAATTATTTAAACTATGGGATCTTTTCTTTTTTTGCATATTAAATTTTTCCATCATAGAAAATAAAGGTGAAAAGAAAACATTTTAGCAGCCAAATGCCCTCCATTTTACTAGGTTCCTTTGAAAAGATTTCCACTTAAATACATATATTCATTCGATGCTGATTTGATACCTTTAAAGCCAAAACATTGCCTATCTTCTGTTTAAAAATATAAAAACAAAGACTGGGGTGTGCGCAAACACTCCTGGTGTACGCTGGCTAAAATAATGAGGACCCCAACTCTTTTTTGGTTTGTATAGATTTTCATATGAAAGTAAAAATCATACAGAAACGATGGCATAAACTGTGGGACACTTTACATTACATGATTATTAAGAAAGTTTTTTGGTTAAATGTATAAAAGCAGTCAACATAAATTTAATGTCATTATGAAGGGCCCGAGAAATGCAGAGCGGTTTAGCTAGGAAAATAAAAGGACTAGGCTCAATAAGAATATGAAAGAACTTTACATGCATAAAAATAATATATAAATTATTTTTTATGGGTTATTTTATAAAGTCTTTATTTTATCTTTAGTTATGTTTCTTGATATTATAGAAATTTTATATATCTAGTTTCATCAAAGAATATATTTGAAATTTCTTTATTATAGGAGCAGTGGAACGATAGAGAAAGATGCAAAAATGAATATATGGCGAGATAGGCAAATTTTCTATTCAAGCAAATTTTGATCAAGTGCATTCATTGAAACTACTGGCTACCTCAAAGTTTCTGAACAAATGCGCATTTTGTAAAGGATCTGAAATATTGCTGAAAAGAACAAAAAGACATAATGAAAAACATTAAAAAAAAAAACTAGACTCTAAATACTTTATCACACTGGCTTTGCCATACTTAAAATTATTATAATGCTTTGAATATAGGCATATTTAAAAGCTATATTCCTTTTAATTGTTAAGTAGAACGTGATGGGTTTTTTTTTTTTTTTTTTCAAATGTTAGTTTGTTTTATTAAATCGCCAACGTTTTCTGCATACATGTTTTTGCAATATCCTCTTCTTAAGTAATTAAAAAAAATTTCTGTGTGTAAAATATTAAAATTACTTTTATTCGACTCATTAAATTTTATGCTGCTTCATAAAAATTATTGCTTATATTGAAATTCAAAAAAGTACCTTGACCATAGATAGTTAGGCATCTTACCCCAAACTTTAGTGTAAGATGCCAAAAAGCAAGTGTTTATAAAACAAATTTTTCGATATGACATCAGAAGAATGAAATAAGTTTTTCAATCATTCATAAAAGATACAATTTTTAACAAAATATCAATGAACGACAGATAAAAACAATTGATGACTTTTAAAACAATTAATTCAAACGCTAGGATCGTCACGCAATCTACACTAATATAAATTGATCTGTCAATTGTCATGATGTATCAAAGAACCTGCATGATTGATATTTTCAGAAAAATATTGTGATTGACTTGTAAATGCCACTGTAAATGGTGAAAAATTATCTGCGAAACACCTAATTAGTTCGAATGAAACACGATATAAACGTTTCAATACGCATTCTAACATACATTTAAAATAATAATAATAATAATTCAGCAGCTTTAGTATGTAGTTTCCATAAATGAATAAATAAAATGAAATGAAAATGAATATAAAATCGGTACATTTGTGAATCAATATCTACATCAGTTCTGAACAAAATATTGTTACAAGAATATCTTTTGAATATATAATAAAAATTGATCTTCGAATAGTGATGATACATCAAGGAACATGTATGATTGATAGTTTCCGAAGAATACTGTGATTAACTTGTAAATGCCACTGTAAATGCTGTAAAATTATCTATGAAAAGCCTGATAATCGGTCCGATTCCCAAATATGCGTTTAGCCTCAAGGGCATTGTCGCTATGTCTTTGAACTTGGGTAGCGTGGCTGATTCACATGCAGATTTATTCCAGAGGAAACACAAAACTTTCTATATCAGTCACCATCTTTCTGCAAGAGAAAAAATCAGCTAACTATATATTTGATTACACATGGAGAACAAGCGAAACAAGTGTTTGTAATTTCCTATCATTGATTTTGTGTTGCTTTGCATTCTACAGAAAATTTGATGGCTATTTGGAAATTCAAATCTGATTCACTTTTATTTCTCAGCTACTATGTGTTTTGTTAGTTTGATGATGCACAAAATGCCAGAGATGAAAGAATATATACCTGTTTCAACACATATTAAAATGCATATTACAAAAATAGGTATTTTTTAAATGCATTTTGATTTGAGAAATATGCATTTGTACGCATACAATCTAAGAATTAGTATTTAACCATCTAATGACCATGGTAGAAGATATACTACCACTAGTTTTTCGAATTTAGTGGGACTTTTTTTTTATTGCGGTATTTCAAATTCAACATAAATTTAAAATAGCAATGCGAAACATTCCGCTTTTAAATAAAGCTAAATTTATTACTGAATTGAACTTTCTGGTGAGAATTCAGAATTCCTGGATGACGGAATTTCTAGAATGGAAATTTCATGGGAATTATAGGGTTAGACACTTTGAGGTTTTATTTAATTAAAAAGATTATGCACTTGAAGTAATTATTTAACCCACTACCTTTTGCAGTAATCAAGACGAAGTTCGGAATTTATAGCACGGATTACGTAGAAAGATATTTGATTTATATAATTACGAAATGTTTGTCATTAAATGAAGCACAAAGTTTTGTTTGAAATTTCTGGTAAGAATTCGTAATTTCTTAATAAAAAAAAGATGAAAACTGGCAAAAGTGATCACGAGAGAAGTGTGCTTTACACGAGTCATATTCGTGGTCAGTGCACAATGGGCTAACAGTACAACATCCAGTATAAAATCTATGAGCATAATGAAATATTTTCTAACCTAAATATTCACTATAATAAGGAATTTTTGTTCCGAGAAAACCCTTGTTCTCTATAAAAATGTTTAGATGGACATTGCTCCTGGCTAAAAAATATTTCTTATTCTTCTAAATTTTACTTTGTATTTGATAAATGAAGAATTTTTGGAATTATTTTCTTTTACACTTAGTATATCACAGGAAAAAATAAAATGCAAATAACAAAATAAAATGAAAAAAGTTGCTTCAAAAAATAATAAAATAATTTGATTTAAACACACGAATTTGAAAAAGATGCTTTCAATTCTTTTTTTTTTCGACGGGGGGGGGGGGGGGGGGGCGATATGGATATTGAAAAGTATTGTGATTATAATTTAAAAAATGAAATTAAAACGTTTGCTGAAATACAAATTTCATTTAAAAGGAGCTTGTGATAAAGAACGAGATTTTTATTTTCTCTTTCATTAACTATTTCATTTTATAATATTTAAGCATATTATTAAATATAATCATAAAAATGAAAGCCTGAAAATGAAATTTTTATTATGTTTCTTTTTCATTTTCAAGCCGATTTACATGCCTTTAAAAAAGACTCAAATAAAATCTCTCATACAGTTTAAAATACATTAATTATAAATAGAAGTTTTCATATACGTCCATTAAAAACATTTCAAAAATATGCATTAAAATATTTAATTGCTATAAAGGACGTTAAATACTAATAAAAACATTAAAAGATCTTAATAATTTGTACATGTTTCGATTGAATTTACTCAATCATCATCAGAAAAAGAAAACACAAATAGACACAAAGATGGAAAATAATAAAAAAAATTATTACAAATGAATTTTTTTTTTTTTTTTTTAAATAACATGAAAAGGGTTGTTATAAATTATTATCCAAATTTCTTCGAGTCTGCTAAAACACAATTAAAAAAGTTTGATTTAAATTTAATTGCTAGACCCCCTCCAAAATTAAAATCAATTTTAACAACTAGAATTGACCTCATTGATAAATTTGACCGATCAGGTGTTTATATTATTCCATTTCTTAAAGAAGGCGGTTATAAGAATCATTATATTGGCATGACTCAAAGAAAATTCAAAGTAAGATGTAAAGAATACATTGCAGACATAAAATTTGATAGAGGTAAAACCGCATTATCTAGGCTAAATCAAATAGAAAACATAGATATTTTGTTTAATGAAAGTAGATTAAAGTAGATTTTTATTTGCAACTTTTTATTAGAGAGAGTATTGAAATTTACGTCAGAAGCTCAATGGTCTGCAATGATTCCTTGTCATTTCAAATCCCAAATATTTGGATTGAATTGTTAAATAATTTAAAAATTAAGCAATGTGATACATAATTAAAATATAACGCGCGTGATTTTTATTTAAAAAAATAAATTTCATTTGTAATAGTTTTTTGTCATTTTAGATCTTTGTGTTTATTTGTATTTTCTTTTTCTGATGATGATCGAGTAAATTCAATCGAAACATGTAAAAATTATTAAGATCTTTTAATGTTTTTATTAGTATTTAACGTCCTTTATAGCAATTAAATATTTTAATGTATATTTTTGAAATAGTTTAAAATAGTTTCTTAGTAAAAATTTTAGCTTAGAAAGAGAGCTTTTATATTAATATATACGTATATATATATATATAACTATTACATGAAAACTTTCGACCTAGTAAACTATTTTTTCCTGCTCGTGACTTCATTGAAAACTGCATACATTAAAAAAGACAATAGTTTAAAAAACATTTATCTGAGATTCTATAAAAAGTAATTAAGCAGTGTAAATCTGAATTTAAATTATAAAACAAAGTTGAAACTATAAGCAGAAAATGCTCTGTGTATCCTTTGCAAGTGTGTCATCATTCTAAAATTTCACCCATCTTGTGTCGAATAATATTTTCTAATAATAAAATAAAA
This sequence comes from Maratus speculifer, assembly GCA_964019185.1. Taxonomy (NCBI): domain Eukaryota; kingdom Metazoa; phylum Arthropoda; class Arachnida; order Araneae; family Salticidae; genus Maratus; species Maratus speculifer. Next base: position 141,093,459 of record OZ025299.1, on the reverse strand, counting down.
TTAAAATGTCTTTTGAAGCACTTTTGGTAAATATAAAAAAGGCATCAAATCACCCTTAAAAAAGGATGTCCAAACAAAAATTCAGTTTTACAGTTTTATTAGATATTCGGATGTCTGCCTAATATATGTGTCTGATAATATTTCCAAATTATTTCACAAAGTAACATACTACAAACTTTTCATGTCATAGATTTTTAATTTTTAATACGATACTTCAGTGATAAATCTATACATATATCGATTATTGTCACAGAAGAAAAATTTTACATTTCAAATTATATTTAAGAGACTTAAAATAAAATTCACTCAGCGAAAATAAAATTTCTTACATAAATACATTTAAATAACAAATCGGAATAAACGAAAGAAAGTTTGAAAGATTAAATTATGTCTTCACTGCAAAATTTTATCGAAGCGAAAGTAATTTATTTTCCTTCTCAAACTACTAAAAAAATCCAACAATAAGAATCCAAATTTCAGAAAATGGAAATCCAGCTTTACTTGATCGAATATTCATGTATAAAAAATTTTCAGCGACGTATGTAACCCATCACCAATGAAAGCTGCAAGTAAAAAATGAAAAAAAAAATTATGTTTAACAAAAATAAAAAAAAAAATAAATTTTAAAATGCGTAGAAACACTTTGTCAACGAGCAGAATGTATACTCCACGAACAACTGAGTTTTGATTGATGACTTAGAAGTGCAGATAGTGACCGCGCGTTTGAAGAAAACTAAGACAAGCTTTATAAGAAAATGAATTCTCCCCGAGATATTCTTCTGTAGCGACTCTTGCCGTACTTTAATTGGCATCGGATTTTTATATTTTTTTAATGTGCGCTTTTGTGATACAACGTCACCATGTTAAGGCCCTTTAAAACAATAGAAATTATTAGACTTACTTAAAGAGCATTTTGTGAAATTAATAAAATTTGAATTTGGAATCAATGAAAATATTGTACAGTAAAATTTATTACAAAGGGAGCTGTGCATAACGGAAATCTGTATTAAGTGTATTAAGCAGAAATTTTCATGGTTCTAGTGAAAAGAAGGTAGTACCATTATAGGGACAGTGTGCTTAATATAATGGAACCCTGTTTAAGAATTTTTTTTCCCTTGTTCTTTGTAATTCCGTCTTAGCAGGTCTTATTGTTTAAATATTAGAGTTCAATGTTTATATAAATGCATCAATACTAGGGTTATACGTCACTCATACGAAAAGATTCGCTCGCGGTGGAAGAAATTTTTTAGATATCCCGTTTGCATTTCAATATTTTTAAATATTTTTTTTATTATTATGAATTGGACAATTACATCATAAATTATACTAAAATGTACTAAATTAAATAAACTAAAGGGTACACTTATAAAAAGAATATAGTTAAAACACACTTAAAAATTATCAACGTTTCTACGAACGTCGTCAGGATACAATATAAAGATGTTAAATGTAATTTAAAGTTTCAAAATGTAAACACATACGTCCACGAGCATAGTTGAGTTGATATGAGAGTGCATAAAATAATTTTTATAAGTGTACCATTTAATAATGGCTATTTATTTCACTACATTTGACATTTTATTATCATTATTGGCCAACTGAGATCAATCTCTGAAAAGATTGCTTTTTGTTTTTTCGATTTTCTCGCAGTTAATTTTATGAGGATACTTTCACTGTTGAAACAAGTACCAAAAGTTAGAATTTACCAATAAAGAAAAACCTCTAAACAAAAAACGAAAAAGTAAAAAACTGTCTTTTCAGAGATAGATATTAGCTAGCCAATGCAAAGAAAAAAAAATCGTTTAAAAATATTAAAATACAAACAGATGTCTTAAAATTTTCTCCCATAGGATTAACATTAGCTAACGGATGTTTTCACGCGAGGGAAGTATCCACCTCAAAGATTTAATGTCTACGTTAAGTTTAGTTATAAAAATTCATCTAAGGTTAACTATGAATATTAAGAGTGTTGAGCAGTCAGATCTCAAATTTTCCCTCGCTGTTATTGAACTTTTGTACTTGGAATACATTTGCATTTTTAAAGTATCCACATCAGGAAGTTAGTGTGTTAACTTATTTTTAATATATACTCTTCTTAAATTAGGAGTCTTTTTTTTTTTTTTTTTTTTCACAAAATAGTTCTAAAGCGTATACTTAATATTTATCGAAGTGTTAAAATCTTATTAGCAGCTCATCAGTTTTGCATAGATTTAGTTTTAACTTTCATTAAATTAAGTTTATATCTGAGAAATATTTCGACAAATACAAAAAAAAAAAAAAAGGAGACATCCCTTAATAAGAGTACACAAAAAATAGAAGTTAAAAATATTTATTTGCTATGGAGATATTTAAAAAAAGAATGTATTTCATGTCTGTATGTTAAAAATTAACGAGGAAATTTTGAAATCTGAATGAAAACACCTTTATGATTTTTTTCTGTAGAAATTTCTAGAAACTAGTAGACTTTTAGAGGAAACGTTGCTGTTTGTCTACAGCTATTTTAGGATGTGGGTTAAAGTTTAATTTGGAATTCACTGTAATTTAATGTTGTCGGTTAAAACGCATAAGGATTTTCTATTTTTTTCCCTTATCTGTTCAGAATGCAGCAATTAATTAAATGCTAGTAAATTATATACCACTCTTTAATTACATTAAATGAAAAAAAAATCTAATTAGACGGTACAGAACTAAATATCCTTCTAAGATTTGCATTAATGAGGAGAAAAGTGAAAAGATTTATTAAAAAAAACCCTAGAAAGCTAGTAACAAATAATAAATAAAAAGGAAAACTTTTAAAAGAGCATAAAAGATAGCGTAAGGTTTAAAAATAATACAAAATATATGCATAAACATGCATGTGTATGCGTTGTGCATTTTTCATCTTTATGGTTTCATTACAAAGTTCATTTTTCTTTCATATTGTTGCAATTCTTTAGATGTTTGTAAAAAAGAAGATACTGGTTAAACATTCGAAAATTGAATGTGCTACAAACGAGCAAACATATAAAAGACGTATGAACAAAATACAGTCGAACTCCATTATAGCGAACCCCGTATATAACGAACTAACAGATATAACGAACGAAAAATTTTATTCTGCCGTTCTCCTAATGTATTTAATGATAATTTATTATTTTACAACGAACCTTCGAAATCTTAAGAATTGGCTATAATGAACGGAACATTTTTTTCAGTCGACCATTATTTTTTTTTAACTTTTACGAAGTTATGAAAGAAAGACTTCGACTCTAATTTCGAAAGAAAATATATGCCGGGCATTGAAGATTTAGTTAAAATGAAATTAAAATGAATCATTCGGAACTTGCATTTGATGCTGATGTAGAGGAGCACATAAATGACAAAGTCCCCCCATCTCAGATGCTATGGCTGCTATTCCTGTAATTAATAAGTTTTTGTCTATACGCAAACACTGGAAGTGTAGGAGTCATTTGATGTATTGGACAAAGAAATTCGAAACATGTTTTTAAATCGGTATCACATCAATAGAAGATTACCGATAACATGTATCAAAACATGTGAGCAACAATGAAAGGTAAAATGGTTTTTTTTCATTTATCTTCATTTTTAGTTAACTTAATTAGTAGTGTGTCAGTTTAATGTAAATGATTTTAGTCAATTCTTTAATGATCTCATTAATAAACCATTAAAGATAATTCATTACTGATAATTTTTAATACATCTTTATTGGATACATATAGCAACTATTGAGGTATATATTTTATGAAATTAACATTTTTCTTAACGGTTCATACATAACGAACCATCGAATATAGCTAACAAAGCCTTTGGTCCATTGAAGTTCGTTGTAATGGGTTTTGATTGTACTGCACTGAAGTCTGTAATGAAAAGTGACTAGTTCTTGATACCTTCACCAAAATACTTTTTATAATGTTAAATGTAATGAAATGTGCAGGTACTCGATTTATAAACTATAAAATCAAATAGCTGTTTTGATTTTTCCATAAAGTGAAAAGAACTTCCACAATGCGCTGTCAAAGTTCGAGTTTCGAGCCAAATTTCCGGTGGCGACATAGTTCAAATAAAGTCATGAGACAGCAGCCTCTCATATCTCAAGATATAAGAAGATTATTGAAAATAAAGCCACGCAATTCGATTCAAAACCTCTTTAACAGTCATATACTCACATTCAATGTTTTATGTTTAAAAATGAGTCTTGCGAATGTTTCGAAAATTTCCACGTTGTTGAGTTAGAAAAAATATATGTTATCCATCTTTTACTATTTTGAGAACCATTTTAAAAATCGATGTCAAATCTAAACTCCCTGTTCTATAAAATAACTACGAAATCATTTCCACTGGTAGAGGTATAAAATTTTCAGGTTATATAAAAACGACCAACTTTTTTTTTTTTTTTAATTTTTCGATACTTTTATCTTTATATACATTTTAATTTTTTCTATAATGTCTTTGTGTGAGTGTCTGTGTGCTTTAAAATTTCATACAAGCAATTATAACACAAGATATATTAAATTTACAGAAAAACTGGTTAGGTCATTTTTTTTTAGTCATCTGAATGTGAATACCCTATAAATCTTCAGAGAAATAGGACAAAAAATGAGTTCGTGAATGTGACAGATATATTTGTTCTAAAAAATATTTTTTTTTTCCAGCTTCGCAGACTTCATTGTGAAACAAAGTCATCCAAGCATATAACCCCGCATTATAATTGGGGAAATATTAGCTAATTTTTGCCTTATTTTTATCTCATATTAGTCCAGAGTAAAAAAGAGTTTACATAGACGAACTATGAATCAACGGACCATTTATCAACAAAAAGCTATCCGCTAGCTGCTGAGATAATCTCCAAATACCTGACATTACCAAATAGTTACCCCCAACTGCCAAAGATGCACTAACAATATGCTTAGAAAAGAACGATTTAAAATACATAGCTCAACGATATATAGGTACATATTTTTTGGATTTCACGGATAAACCTTTTTGAGATATATTGATTGATATAATGATAATTTAGAAATAACTTAATGTTTGTTTAAATGTACCGTAAAAAAAGGTTTAAATCTTTCCATGCCACACATTTAAATTAGTTTTGGATTTACTTTGCGACATCTATTCAACAACAATGGGAAACTCTTACGCCAAATATACAAACTTGGATATTCTCAGGAGAGTTATTGACATGATTTTCCTTAATATTTTTGAATTATTTGTAAATAACTTACAACGCAAAGGAACCAAGGTTAATTGTTTTTTTTTTTCCTTTTCTAATTGTAGGTTAGAGTAAATCCAATTTACAGTGTTAGGGAAAAAAATTCTAAATATTATTAGATAAAAACCGCTATGGTTGGTGACATACGTTTAAACATAATTTAATTTATTCGGATCTTACCTAATACAGAGTTTTCGATCAATTTCATTAGTTTAATACTAAACTTCTCTATAAATAATCATCAATTTTGATATAAATAGTATTAAAAAATTAACATTGTCATTAACATTGCATAACGATAGGATTTTATGCATATTCCTAGCTAATATGTTAATGGTAGTTTTCCTGATGAAATAAAAAAAATACATTTAAATATGTGCACGTTACCAATTATTAGCCTTTCCTCCTTTATTTCTTTTAAGAAAAAGAACGAGACATTTTTTATTTATATGCAGTTTAATAGTAATTTTTTTGTTAACGTAACGGACAGCAAAGGGAATACCACAAACATACCATCGAAAATCTGCGTTGCTAGCATATTTCCCTTTTGCAAAAATCACTATGGCAACACGAAAACCTTATGTAAACATACTCTTGATTAGAGTGCACTATGCCGATATATCTGTAGTTTATCTTAGATTTAGGATTAAATAAAAAATGAAATATTTTAAATGCTTACGTTAAGATTGATTTTTTTCTATGAGTCGCTCCATAAAGTTGGATAAGTTCACAATTTGTGGAAAATCCCTTATTATTCAGCTTCTTTTTGAGAGCAATTAAAAATCGCTCACGCCACTCGCGGATATTTTTCTAAATTTTAATGATATTTGACTACATTTTTTTAAGTTTCTCCATGGAGTTGAATATTAAATTAGGTATAAAGAAATAAAAAAATTGATATCATGCATAGGCAGATAAAAATTATTTCATACAGCTGCTCATACAGTCCTCCCCACTTAATCGGGTAACGGATAATCGAATACCCCGCTTATTCGAATAAAATCCTCCGGAACCGAATTTAATCCCATTGGGCTAATGTTATTTTTCCCCGCTTAACCGAATACTTTTCACGAAATGTCCTCGCTTAATCGAATAACAAATGAGTGAGACAATTTGAAAAATGGGTGTGAAAAACATGTTTCAATTGGAATTTCCTCCATACTTTTTGTGATTTTTGGTTGTTACACAGAAAACTAATTTCCAGAACTCCCAGCATGGATTTCGCCTGGCAGGTGTATAAGTACTGGTCAAGGGAGTTCCCTTCCTTGTTCATTTTTTCGAATTAATTTAAAAATGGTGACATAAATTGGACAGGAATTTCGATCAATTTTGTATTTTGTTTACTTTCGTTTGTCAAAAGACTTCTTTTTCACTTTTTCGATTTTTTTACAATTATTTTTAATGGAAACACTTTCATTTTCAAAACCGATCCCGAAACAGAAATCATCCTCATTAAAAATATCCGCGATAAAAAGGAAAAAGTTAAAAACGACGACGCCTTTTGTACAGATCGATCTCAGCTATCCATTGCAAAAAAGATCATTTAAAAATATTGAAATGCAAAAGAGATATCTTTATAAATTTTTCTATAGCATTAGCATTAACGAGCAAATCCTCGAAGTAACCCTTCAATAATAATGTGTTGTCATTTAGAGGTTCAAGATGGTAATTATGATACCATTCGAAAAAAATCTCGTCCATTTTTTACTCTAAAATTTCACATAAACCGTTTTCATCTATTTTTTAAACCTGTATAAATTACGTAAATTAAATTTTAATAACAAAATTTGGATCCAATTCACATGATCTGCATTAAATGCAATGTAAATAAAAAGCATGTGTTTACTGTCATTGAACTATTGCGTATTTACATATCATTTTGTTTTTATTTCAGTTTGTATTATTCTATTAAAGTTTTTAACGATTTTCTTACTCTTGTAACTAAATATACTATATTTAATGATTATATCATTTTATTGCACCTTAAATATTACATTTATATGCCTCCCCGTTTAATCAAATACCCCGCTTAATCGAATATTTTTTCTGGAACCGTCGATATTCGTTTATGCGGGGACGACTGTAATACATAAAATATATAATATATTTATATTACAAGTGCCTGTATTGTTTTTACAATATTTTTACTTTATAAGTTCTTTATTTATGCGTCTTTTATATTTATACCTCGTTGCCTCTTTCTCGATTCATTCGAATACATTTTTTAAACAAATTGTGATTTCATCATTATGACTCATTATTTCATCAAAATTTAGCTTTGATTTATTGTTTTATTTTATTTTTATTTCTTTATTTATTTTCTGACCTAGAAAGCAAAACTAGACAGTTCGCAGATTTTTTTCCATTTCAAATTACATTAAAAAATAAATAAATAAATAAATATTTCAATTATTTATTAAGAAGATAATGTAAAAGCTTCGGAGTAAAAAAATAGATGTACTATATTCTGCTATTAGACGTGATAAGAGACTCGCATGTATACATATATATTTCTTCCAGTCTCTAGATTTATCTTAGTTGGAATAAAGCATATTCTACGTTGCACTCCACTTATATAACTTTCCAGCAGATGAAAAATGTACTTATTTTTCATTTTATAATTATTACCCGAAAAAGAGATACAGAAAATATTTCCCTAGACCGTCTGAAAAAAACAATTTTAATCAATTACACACACACACAGACACACACATACACACACAAATAAAAGTCTTCATTTGAAAAGTTATGTATATTTAAGTATCCAAATTCAATAAAATAAAGAATTCTTAAAAATAAATAAATTAGTTTCTTATTTTGCCCTTTTGTAGTAGATATTATTTACTCTTTAATTTGGAAACATATGTAATAAATGTATTTTTCATAACCAGCGTCTCAAAAAAAAAAAAAAAAAAAAAAAAAAAAACTTAAAATATGTTTATCTGGTTGTTGAACATAAGAGTTAAATTGTTTTAAAAATAAGCGCATTATATCGCGATTTAGCATTTAGATATAAAAAAAAAAAATAAAAGAAATTGAGAACTGATCTTGAAAAAATAAAAAATAATAAAAACAGAATGAGAAAAACATAAATGATGTTTTACTTTCGTATCAGCCATGTAACATACACTTTCGTATTATATCGCTTATTCTTCGGAAAAAATTTCCTTGGAAGACGGTAGTTGTAAGCAAATGTACTAAACCAAGTACAACTGCAGTTAATCATCAAGGACCATTTTTCAGAAACTTCAATCAGTAGGCGTTTCTTAACACCATAAGTTATCAGTTAATACACCAAAGTTCGATTTATCTTGACTACGTGGGTAACACCAGTAACCAGAACACATAAAAAGTAACAAATGATCTATTGACTTAAATATGTCTTCAGGTGCTTGGTCTAATTTATGATCTTTATATCTGCTTTCACGATTCCGCGGTTAACTTTGAGAATGTTGTGGGTCCATAGATTGACTCCGAAGGGTGTGCTATGAACACCAGGATATGATGTTAAATGATATTAAGGGGCCGTTCCTTGGGTTTTCCCACATTCAGCAGGTATCTGCTTTTTTTTCAGCCGGAGAAGTGCACAAAAAGAAAGGGGTAAATCATACGAGCGTTGTACATTATCCCCATCCTGTCAGCATACCCGATGACCTTGATAACGCATATTGCTGTATTATAATATTTACCAGCGCTGCCAACTGATTAAAAAAACGTCGAGATACTAAAAAAGGGTTAACAAAGTGGTTAAATTTCTGCGAAGATGCAAATGAATAAAAATTTTCAAGAATAGTTTGAAAAGTTGTTAAATTTCATGGAAAGAGCAAAAAAGGAGTGACGAAATTAGTGAATTGCAAAATAATGGGCAAAAGGAAAAATGAATGATTATTATTTTCATATGTTTTATTAGAGTCTACTGGTTAGAATCGTATGCACAATACTAAAACGGTTGATAATTTCAACACCGTGACATTATTTAATTACTGTGACACCATGACGTAATTGATGAAGTTAAGTACGATACATTTTATATTATAAACTGCGTACCACTACCAAATAAAATCATCTTACAAGTGTATTTTTTTACATATATATATATATATATATATATATAATTACTCGAAGATTCATAAGTGCTTGACATTTTTTATGAAAATACGCTTCTATTGTAGTCGACAACTTTTTTTTCTGTTTTTATTTATCATTATATATATATATATATATATATATATATATATATATATTGCCTTATTTCTTCGCTGATTTCGGACTAAATAAGGTAGAATTTTCAGTTGAATTTTAGTATACTAAAAAAAATAAAGAAACAAAGAAAAACGCATAAAAGTCGAACGACAATTTTTGTGTTTAAAAAAATACGCAGAACAAAATGAGTCAGTAAATGGACTTGAAACTGGATAAACCCACAATCTTTAACACAATTTTTTTAAAACTTATATAACGGGAAAATATTCATATATTAAATAAGTACGTATCTTCCGCACGCAAACTTAATGTATTAAACAAGTACGTATTTTCTTAAGGGTGTATTCGAAAAAATGTTTTTCCACCTTCAACAGCTCGAAATTTCCCGATACAATTTCAGACACATTTTTAAAAGTAGAAACAGGAAACTTGCGCAGGGGACTTTTGAAGAGATGTATAAGATGCCGTGTGACTTCATTTTGCGCTCAATTCATTAGAATTCGATTTATAAACAATTACCTTCTCAGCATGACACTTTTTTTCGTTCCTAGATCTCCCGCTTCGGAGAAATAGGTTCAAAATGCCGTTTTTGATTGCTTTTTTTGCAATATTTTCTGCATTTATCAAAGTATCGACAGACACGGCACCTTGTGTACTTTCTAAATAAGACAATTTACCAGTTTGATGCGTTTGAGAGCAAAAATGATTTTAAAAATAAATCGGAAAATAAGCAGTTTGAATCTGTGAAGGACAAGGTTGATATGCTTTATAGTTACGTGGCCTCACATGCAATTTCTTTTAATCTTTTAAATATTAAATATGAATGAATTTTAGGTTTTCATTCAGTTTTGAAAGCGCATAAAATATTTATAAAAAATGATCATTTTTTTTAGTCTTGATGATTAATTAAATTGCTTTTTTTGAGTTTTGTGAAATATTTAAAACAGTACTCGGTTTTTTTTTTAAACATTGTTTGAAATCGTACTGAATTTATATTAATCATAATACATGCAAAGACTTTCTTGTAAATTCTGAAAATTTTTAGAAATTAAAACGATTTACTTCATACAACGAACATTCTGCAAAGTTAGAAATTTACAGGGAATTAATCATTTGAACATTAATTAAAAAAATTATTTGCAATTTAAAATTGATTGTAATTTGATTTGTAATTTAAAAATTAATATATATTTAAAAATTAATATTTATTTAAAAATTAATCTGTACCATGAAAGGCAATGATTTTTGATTAATACATAAATAAAAGTATTTAGCATTAATTCAAAATCATGCTATCACTACTAAATGTGTATATGATATTTATACAATCTTATACAAAATTGTACTTAAAGTTCTAATTAAGTTACAAATGTTTAAATCCCATTTTTATAACATATTTCATGTATTATTAATTACAAAAATCGGCGCCTAGAGATGAGAGCAAATATTGCTGAAATGTATTTAGGATTTTTTTTTTCGTATTTTATTTTAATATTCACAGAAAGACCGATTAGGTACCCAATGTCACAAATTTGTCATATGGAAAAAAGAGTTAATTAAAAATTAATCTACCTTTGTTCTAATTTAGCAACATAAATTAACGAAATTTATCCACACACGCAAACACATAGCTATTTGTCTATCTATCTATCTATCTGTCTATCTATACACATATATATTATATATCCTCTTCAGTCCCTGAGTACCCAAATGGGTACATCCGTTTTGTCCCATTTTATTAATGATACTCAAATATATATGCAAATTCGATATAAGAATAATATGTTTCGAATTCTGAGATTCGAGGTGATGAAAGTAAAACAAAAATCTCGCTCTGTAGTCAAACGAGAGAAGAAATAATTCAGTAATAATTGATAATACTGCATTAATACTAAGTAGCGAAGAGGTTAAATGTATTCTATTTTCTATGTGGAAATTTATAATTCTTATTAATGGTTTTAAATATATGTATAGTAAAATGGAAAACTCAATTAAATAATTCATATAATTGCATGAACATTAAAAAAAACTAACTTTTTTAGTCAAAAAGAAGCATCTAAATTTGTATTATAGAGTATTTTAATCTTTATTTTCTCATTTTAGCGATTTTTTTATGTTTTATCTTATAGAATTAATATTTTTAATGTAAAAATTTTAAATAGTTACATACACTCAAAGTCCAAAACATTATGAACATCCCAACATTTTGCAATGAACGCACCTGGATGACGTGAAAGGCACATAATCCATTGGGAATGGTATTTAAATGTCGCAGGGAGTCTTAGGAATGATTTTTGCCCTTACGTCTGCTTGTGATGGTAAAGGCTGCTGGTCTAAGCTTCTTTGATAGAAGGCACAAATCAGTCGCCTAACGGTTCAGAATGAGTAACTTCGAATGTTTCTTATGCATTGTTCAGTACATATTGCTGTTAGAATTTGTACAAAGTTTATGAATGACGGCAAAACAATCGCATTGCACGCCCAGGCGTTGTCAAAGAAATAGGACGTCGTAGACTCCACCTCCTTGGTAAAGAAAAATCTGCACCAGAGACTGGCTCAAATTACATCGCAAGACAACACAGGTCCAAAGGGTATTCTTTCGGTGCATGCAGTTCAGCTGACACTGTGGAATGTGATACTACGGGGCTAGCGTCCTACTCATGTGCTCCTGTTGACCAAGCATTATCTCTAAATACTCTTACACTAGGCCCGGGAACATCATGACTTGACTATGGAACATATGGAAAGAGTTGCCTCGTCGGATAAAACAGGATTCGTCCTTCAACACGTCGATGGCCGTGTACGCTCTTGTATGCCGTCTTATGCGAACTGTTACTTTCCCTTACAAGCCATGCATAGGCCAGTTATGGCGAAATTCAGCTTTGGGGAATGCTCTCATGGGTGTCCCTGGTACCCGTGGTTGTTGTAGAACAGACCATGAACGTCACGGACTATCTGAACAATATTGCGGATTATTTGCATCGTTACATGATAGCTGTCTATCGAGATGGAAATGGAGTCTTCGTATAAGACAACGCTTCATGTCACATGACTCGAATTGAGCTGTACTGGTTGCAAGAGCTTAATACTGAATTCTAGTAAAAGTCCTGGTCGTCTAACTCGACGAATCTTAATCTGATACAACACATATCAGGTGCCATTCAACGGCGGTCCAGAGCTCTAAAGCAACAATTTTGGAATAACCCGGACCACTACTTGAACAACTAATGCAATATATCCCCGGCCATCTACCAAGAATTTGTGGCATCCATGACAAGGGGGTTTGCATCCGTTTTGTGCGCCAAAGGTGGGCGAACATGTCGTTAAATAGATGGTCAAAAATGTTTTGGCTCTCTAGTATTAAAAAAAAACTAACAATACTCAACTAGTAATTTCGTTTATAAATAATGTACTTAATAAATTAAATCTGCATAATATAATTAACAATAAAAATAATGATTTTCCCATAAGAAATTTTACTATACATAAATCCTAATATAACATAAAGCTAGATCGCAGTATATTTAATTATAATAAATTTGCTAATTTTTTAATCAACAAGTGATACTCCTCCTTCCTTTTGTAATGATCCTTATGATAGAAATTATGCTACGACACATTATAATTGGGGATAGGAATATTGTAGATAATTTTTATTCATGCAATTTAATGGAAAATGAGACCAAATATCGTATAACTTCCTGCTTACATATTAATTCAATTTTAACAATATTTAATTTAGATCTTGACCTTTTTATTTAAGATTTTGGTAGACTATAATAAAACTCCAGCTTATTTCAAAGAATTGAAGTTAAATGTTTTAAATAGATTAAATTTTAAACTTTCTTGCTACATAGACAATTATAATTTGAATATTAAACAGTTATAAATTGTGAAATAAATAGTTTATAAAATAATTTTTTTTCCACCTATGTTAATAAATATATAAACAACTATGCAATACTATGTAAATATTATTACTTACAGTTATTAAAAAACTACAAAAAAAAAATAAATAAATAAAAAATAAAAATAAAAAACTTAAAAACAAATTGAGATGCAGCTTTCAAACAAATTGCATTTAAAAGTACATTTTTTTTTCAAAATCTATACGATGATGTAAAAATTGAAAGTGTGTGATGTTTAGAAGTTAAAAAATTTGCAGTACCGAAAACTGTAAAACTAAAATTTCATTTAAATTTTGTACATGACTGGTACAGGAATATTAATTTTTAATCCACGGGTTACGTAAAATAGGACTGTTATTACGTAAAACACATTTTGATCATCATATAAATGATGTTTATTATTTTTTTTAAATATAAAATATATTTGTAAATCTAAAATTTTAGTCTTTGAAAATATCATTTTCCAAATAGACGTTGTAATTTGTTAAATTACAATAATTGTTTCTTTTTTTTTTCCATTCTGGCTCTTCTAACTGTCTTTCCGAATTAATATATATATATATATATATATATATATATATATATATATATATATATATATATATATATATATATATATATGTACCATCAATGAAGGAAAATCTCGATTTAATAATTATTATTAAATTAACAAAGAGACATGAATGGTAGAACTGCATCAATATAACGTATTCTTAAAACTAATAATCACAGACATTAAAAATAAAGAATCTCATCAGACATCACTATAAAAAACAAAATAGCAACACTTCTTTATAACCCTGTTCTTAAAATAAAAAAGACGCATTTTCCATAAATACAATAAATTAAAAAACTCTAAAAGTAGATCTCACTGGAATAACTATTAAATAACAATTAACTATAACAATAGTAATAAACAGTTATTAACTGATAAAATTTCATTGCAGCAGCATTATTAAAAATAACAGTCACTTTGATATTTAAAAAAATAAATATTCTCATCATTATGTAAGTACATATAAAAAAACAAAAACAGAATGGTGATTTTGAAAGCAACTCGTGATAAGTTTACAATAGTTTACTACTATTTTTTATCTGATTTATTAATGGTCTTCTCAACGGCGTGATAAAGACTCGAAAAACCGGAAGAGGATTCATTGATATACAGGGTGATTCCAAATTTTTTTTACAATAAAAGAGGGATGATAGTACACATCAAGACAAACAATATTAAATAGGAGACCAAGGGTCCAAAACGTTTTCCTAAGGAAATAGCCGCCATTAAAGTTTAGGGACCAAAATTTCAAATAAACATAAAAAACGGAAAAATCGGTCGATTGATTTGCGGTTTTCACTAAAATTATTCTTTATGTCGGCATTTTCTTAAAATTAAATTATAAAGATAAATTTCAAAAAATGCCGATAGAGGGCGCTTTAGACTTTGGAGTAACGAACAATTATTTTTTGCCGGTATTTTTTGCATCTCATTAAATGTTTTCTTAAGCTTAGACTCAAACTTAAATTTTGAGCTCAAAATCTGTAGTTGGGAGTGGTTAAGTAACACAAACTGAGCTTGTGTTCAGAGGGTTCAAATTTCAAATGATTATAAAAAACGGAAAAATTGGTCGATTGATTTGCGGTTTTCACTAAAACTATTCTTTATTTAGGTATTTTCGTGAAAATAAATTATAAAGATAAATTTCAAAAAATGCCGATAGAGGGCGCTTTAGACTTTGGAGAAACGAAACACTCTTTTTGGTGTTATTTTTTGCATCGTATTAAATGCTTTCGTAAGCTTAGACTTGAACTTAAATTTTGAGCTCAAAATCTGAATAGTAGGGAGTGGTTAAGTAGCACAAACTGAACTGTGTTCAAGGGGGAGGGGGAGGATCAAATTTAAAGTAATTATACAAAATGGAAAAATTGGTCGATTCGTTTGCGGTTTAAAATAAAACTATTCTTTAAGTCAGTATCTTCTTGAAAATAATTTTTAAAGATAAATCTCAAAAAATTCCGTCAGAGGGCGGCTTAAACTTCGGAGTAACCAACAATTCATTTTAACCATTATTTTTTGGTTCTAATTAAGTGCTTGCAAAAGCATTTTAAATGTTCTCGGAAGCTTAGATTTAAAATTAAATTTTGATCTCAAATCCTGAATCGTTATGAGGAGTTAAGAAGCGCTAACTGAAGTGTGTTCAGGAGTTGAAATTTAACCCTCTTTCCTCCTCGAACACAATTCAATTTTTCGCTACTTAAACACTCCCAACGATTCAGAATTTCAACCCAAAATTTAAGTCTATGTATTTGAAAGCATTTAATGAGATTAAAAAAATGGCAGTTAAAAATAGTTGTACGCTACTCCAAAGTCTAAGGCGCCCTCTATTGGCATTTTGTGAAATTTATCTTTAAAAATTATTTTCAAGAAAACACTGATTGATCAAGAAAACTGCTGATTTAAAAATTAGTTTAGCAAAAACCGCAAACGAATCGACCAATTTTTTCCGTTTTTTACAATTATTTGAAATTTGAACTCTCTGAACACAGCTAAGTTTGTCTACTTAACCACTCCCTGCTATTCGGATTTTGAGCTCAAAATTTAAGTTCAAGTCTAAGCTTACGAAAGCATTTAATACGATGGAAAAAATAACGCCAAAAAGAATGTTTCTTTACTCCAAAGTCTAAAGCGCCCTCTATCGGCATTTTTTGAAATTTATCTTTATAATTTATTTTCACGAAAATATCTAAATAAAGAATAGTTTTAGTGAAAACCGCAAATCAATCGACCAATTTTTCCGTTTTTTATAATCATTTGAAATTTGAACCCTCTGAACACAAGCTCAGTTTGTGTTACTTAACCACTCCCAACTACAGATTTTGAGCTCAAAATTTAAGTTTGAGTCTAAGCTTACGAAAACATTTAATGAGATGCAAAAAATACCGGCAAAAAATAGTTGTTCGTTACTCCAAAGTCTAAAGCGCCCTCTATCGGCATTTTTTGAAATTTATCTTTATAATTTAATTTTAAGAAAATGCCGACATAAAGAATAATTTTAGTAAAAACCGCAAATCAATCGACCGATTTTTTCGTTTTTTATGTTTATTTGAAATTTTGGTCCCTAAACTTTAATGGCGGCTATTTCCTTAGGAAAACGTTTTGGACCCTTGGTCTCCTATTTAATATTGTTTGTCTTGATGTGTACTATCACCCCTCTTTTATTGTAAAAAAAATTTGGAATCACCCTGTATAGCTTTCAGATTGTAAAATATATAAACCCTTAAATCATAGTTATCTCTTCTGACTTACTTTAGTAAAAAATACATATAATTATTGATCCACTGAATGGAAAGGCATTCAATTCACGTGAATGATGTTTTTCTTTTTTAAAAGAAGAAAGGAAAACAATAGGATGTACTTGTCGAATCAAAGACATTCATTATAAGACATCGGTTGAATAACTTGTGAAAATGTCTTCAAATCATTAATTCTGTTAAGATTATAAAATAAAGAAAGGGTTTTCTTTCTACAGCTATTATTTGGAATGATCGAAAACTGTGTTAAATATTATTTTCTTTGGAACAAAGCATATGATCAAATTGTGAATATATAATCAGTGTGATCGAAATGGTATAGCATTTGATATCGTGAATTTAATATGTACTTTTGTTTCTCCTTCATAATTGAACTTCCGTTGTTTGAATTCGTTTTTTGATTTTATTGCTTGATTAAAGTACCTTGATATCGAATTTCGTTTGTAAGGATTTTTTTCCTCGCGCTCTCTGAGTAATGAAGATAGAAATAGTAATTCACACAAACCACATATTTAGGTGTAATTTTAGATACAATTTTGGACCTTTTAGTATTAAAAATGATATGCGCTGTTGACATTCGGTATTAAATATATAATTACATTTTATCATTAACTATTATAATATACTGGCGAATTTTTCAGGTTAATATAGTTTCATAAAGTGATTTTAGATGTGTTGGTATATGTATCACCTATATCCGTCGTTCAGTCCGTCCGTCCGCCCGCATATAACTAAGCAAAAACTACCCAACCGAATCATTTGAAAGTTAAAATAGATAATTGTTGCATAATTTTGTCGAATCATATCAAATTTTATGAAAATCGGATGCATAGTTTAATCACAGGGACAATCAAAAGTATTCCGTTACATTGCGGCCAATGGGAAAAAATAGTTTCAAGAAAATTTAATGGTGTTGCAATTCTTTCGAATAGAATAAAATTTAATTCATTTATGAAGTATATACAAATAAATAAATTCTGTACAATCTGTGGTGCAAACAATATTTGTTATTAATTTGCAGGGTTACTTAAGGGTGTATTCGAAAAAACGCTTTTCCACCTTCAACAGCTCGAAATTTTCAGATACAATTTCAGACACATTTTTAAAAGTAGAAACATGAAACTTGCTGAGGGGTTTTTTGAAGGGACGTACAAGGTGCCGTATGATGTCTTTTTACGCTTAATTCATTAGAATTTGATTTATAAGCAATTAACTTCTCAGGAAGACCCTTTTTTTCGTTCCCAGATCTTCCACTTCGGAAAAATTGGTTCAAATTGCCGTTTTTGATTGCTTTTTTTGCAATATTTTGTGCATTTATCAAAGAATCGACCTTCACGGCACCTTGTGCACTTTCTAAATAAGAGAATCTGCGAGTTTGATATGTTTGAGAGCAAAAGTGAATTCAAAAATAAATCGGAAAACAAGCAAATTAAATCGAAATACACCTTTAAAGGTATTCCATTACATAATGGTAAATGGGAAATCCTGTTTTTGGCGCGTTTTAATTATATTAAACTATTTCACATTTTATGAAACTGATATACGTTGCTCAGGTTTGCTACAAGTTACTTCCTGTGTAATAGAAAGCAGATTGTATTTACAGGGATACACAAAAGATTATAGTTATTCTACTGTATGCGATATACTGTATACTATTACACCAAGATATGAAAATGTTTAAACTTTCTTATAGTACGAACGCATCTAATATACTACGCTTGACTTGCATTTTCAATTTTTTTCCCTTAATTTAACTTATTTACATATCTGTCACCTTGATGTTCTATTATTTCCTTTTTTTAAAGTTATTGTTTTGCAAAAATTAAGGTAACAAACTTATGGATTTCGTTCTATTCATGATCCATTGATTGATAAAAATTTCCGGCATGTAGGTGAAATTCTGTCCCACTTAATTTTAAAGCAAAGAGTCCACAATGGCACCAGTATTTTAAAATGAATTTTTGCCTTTTAGATTATACGTGAATGAAAAGTATTATTTAATTCCAAATAAATTTGTTTGCGAGTCCCGGTGCCAATCAATTATTTCAACATTTTAGTAACAGAAGTGCTTTCAGCGGGAAAGGATAGATGTGCTAAAGGATTACCATTTCGCAAAGAAAGTTGTTTTTCTGGATAATTATAGGTATTTAATCTGGGCATTTAACAGCCGAAAGTGGAACGTGTTTAGTATATGTTATTACTAAAATCCCAATAATTACTATTAAATACAATAAATAAAATATATCATATATAAGACACAATAAAACTTTCAAATCATAAAGACCATAATCTAAAGAATAGAAACTTAAATATGCGATTGTATTTAATATTTAATATATATTTTTTATGGGTGGTAATACTATGTTTCGCGTGTGAATGTGTTTCGAAAACAGTTTAACTGATCACGGTGTTTTCCAAAAAGTAGGGATATTTGGTATCAAAAATAAGGATAAATTTTATCAGCTTGTAAAATTATTGTAGGAACCTTGCTTTTGACTTCTTTTAAAAAGTCAAACAGTATATGGTTTTAACAACGATGAAACATATAATGCATAAAAATAAATTGTTAAAAATAAGAACTTTGAAAACATGAAATACAATCAGCTGTCATTTCCATTGCATACATCTTTATTATTTAAAAAATATTTTTTGATCAAGGAGTTGAATAAAATATATACAAAATTGTTTAAAATAAATTTGCTATAATTTCTATTAAAGTATTTATGAAATAAAGTCGGTGCACTGTAAATTGAAATGTTTAAAATTCTGACACTTAAGGGTTTGATACGGGGTGTTTAATTTTCAGTCATTATAAAATGTCTTAATTTTTTCAGACACTTTTTTGTCTGAATTTCAAACATTTCAAACGCTTGAATTGCAACTATTTTTTTGTAAACATTATACCTAGCCACGTTTGATCACATTGAACCCTCGAAAGATATTTGGCTGAGGTCTTACATCTTCCACTCTCATATAGCCTGAATTTTTGCCGCTTCAAATTTTGATATGTAATTTTCGTAAATCTGATAATTTTAAATCTTTTACGACAATGTACTGTGTATAATCAATATTTTAAACTTCATGAGTAAAACAGGATTAAAAACAAAATATTTATCTAAATATTAGATTTTTTTATTTGTTTTGCCTTTATTTTACTTTAAAAGTTCAAAATATTTATTATAATCATTACAATTTCAAAAAATATTTAAAATATAAGTTTTACAAGCATTGCCCAACATATACCCCTGTCATTTTGTTTAAAAATTTTCTTCCAGATTATCATTTTTTATTTTAGTTGGAAAACGTTTTCACAAAGGTAAACGAAAAGGGAAAATTCCCTTTGTTTATATGGGGACAAAAAATATCTGCTTAAAAAGAAGAGTAGAAATGGCAGTTAAAACATTGATTTAAAAACAAACAAACAAAAACACTTCAAATTCTTGTTATGAAAAATGCAATTTTATTCAAATAACACTATCTTTAAGAAAAGATCTTATTTATCTTTAAACAATATCTTTCTTAAAATCGTTTGACATTGCATTATTCCATCTTAAGTTATTTGAAGCACAGATTATTCTCACATTTATCATCACCGTAAATTGCAATATTCTAACCAAAATCGTACGTAGTACAGATTACACTCACTTTTACAGAACATTTGGTTTATAAAAATCACTCCACAATATCGTTTACACTCGTAGAAAAGCATTTTCAGAAAAGTGAGAAAAAAAATTTACCTTTCTTTACTTACCGGGATATAAAAAAAAGGGGAAAAAAAATCCGTTCAAAAAGAGGGGACGAAACGGGAAGCCACGCTTATTGGAAAAATAAATATTCTTCAAGTAGCATCATTATTTAGGACAAGAAAAAGGGGAGCAAAGTGTTTCTTAATGGACTTTCGATGGTTAGTAATTTCTCTTTATCCGGAATTAATGGTGTCTTGTCAAAGGTGCGGAGGCCAGCCTCTACAAGCGAATTTGAGTGTTAATCGAGTGATTTATGTGGGAAAGAATGGTATGGTAGAGCTTGCCTTCTAATGGTATCCTCTATGTTCCGGATTATCGTCTTTTAAGCGGTGGCCGACACAGATAGAATGGTTACTTCCTATTGAGTTTAAAGGTCATTTTATCAGAGTGGATTTATCTCATTTGAAAACACGACAGCATTAAGACGAATGGGAATTGGAAAATCGCGCAGCTGTAAAACAAATGAGGAGCCTGCTGTGTGAGTAGCTGCAAGTTTTGCGTAATTTTGTCATCAATAAAGTAGTTTATACTTACGTCAGATTGGAGTTTTCATATTTCATAAAAATTCTGTCAGCTTTGTTTGACTTTGGCCAACAGACGTATGCTACATATTTGCTTAATCCGGTGGGTATTAAAAAAGAAGCACTGCCAGGTTTTTAAAAAAGAAAGAAAAGAAATATTCGTAATGCACAGATGGATGCCTTTCTTATGTAATAAAGTTAACAGAAATTTTATAAAGATTTTAGTCATTTTAGACATTCATGTAAATTACTTTGCACGCAATTTACATTACATATTTTAATTACTTTTATTGTCTATTTTAAGATTATGCATGCAATATATAAATACTAATCAATTTTCAGAAAAATCGATTATTACATGTATACTTTGTAACTCTTGAAATTTGAAAATAAATTAATAAATATTAATGATAATTGCTTGGTTAGAAACTTCAAGTTTTATGAAATTCTTCTAGGCTGTAAAACATTTTACAGCACTGTAAAAATAAAAGGTCCAAACTGGGTTTTAACATTTCTGGATACAGTAGTTTTCCCAAAATGATACAGTAATGTTCCCAAAATGGTACAGTATTATTCCCAAAGTAGTTAACCCAAAATGGCTCAAAACCATACAGATCATTAATAACATTAAAACAAAAAAAGATTCTTAGATACAATGTATATATTACCTAAGATGTTATCTGCATTTATTTTAAACCATTTTGGGCTACAAAGTCAACTTTTCTATTTGGAACACTGCTGTACCCAGAAATCTTACAACCCAGTATAGGTCTTTTTTTTTCCTAGTGAGCATTTTTATAATAGAGAGATCTCCCCCCCCCCTTTTTTTATCATTATATATATATATATATATATATATATATATATATATATATATAGATATTAATTTTCTGCTCTCTGAGATTGAGAGAAAAATCACTTATTATATAGCTCCACTTTTTAAAGATACTTCCGTGTTTACTTCTTTTGAAAATGTATCTTAAAAAGTTTCTAAATAAATCAATATTTTTTTGGTACATTGATGTAAATCTGACAGTATAACAATATGAATAAATTTATTAACAGACTTTGATTAAAAGTGATGAGAATGATTTTCTTAAAATTTGCAAAGGCTATGTTGGCTCACTTAAGAAATAACTTTTTTAACCATTTGGAAAATAGTTGTTCTCGGTCGAGAATGGACCTTGTGGTGTCCGCATTTTATTTTATTTTATTTTATTTTATGATTAGTCCGGGAATATGTATAATCCATGTTTGATCATCATTAGCATTATGTTTTTATTGTTTATTATTAACTGAATGGGAAACATTGAAACATTTTGCTTTGGGCAATTAAAATAAGCACAGCATTTTTTTTTCCTTTAATAAAATTGTTTACATTTACAATTTTTTTTTATTATTTGAATTGGAAATCGAAATGTCCGTCGTTAATAAAGAAGAAAGTAAAAAAGTTACAAAATGGGCAGACGCAAACTACCAGATATGGAAAAATCTAATTCAAAGAAAGACATCATATGAAAGATCATCTTTTAAAGGGAAAAAATGAGGTCTGATTATCGATTCCACCGATTACGAAATGTTCGACGATCACGAAAATGGAAACAATCTACTGTTGAACCAATTAATTCTAAAATACCATCAAATATATACATAAATAATTTATTTATAAGTCTTAAATTTTAGTCTTTGAAAAAACCATTTTTCAAATGGTTGTTATAATTTGTTAAATTATTATTTATTTATTTTAATTTAATTATTCATTTTATTTTTATTTTATTTTATTTTATTTTATTTTACTTTATTTTATTTTATTTTATTTTTGAGATATAACTTTACATTATTTTTCCTTGAAATAAATGCATTACCCATGTAAAAAATATTAAATACTCAATCAAAATTTGTTTTAGTAATAACAATACATCCCAAAAAGTCTATTATAGGAACTGGTTTTTATTAAATATATAGTTCAGGTAAGTTTGAACTATCTACAGTTAACATAAAAATCGTGTTGTTATATTTATATTTAAAATTAATATTCTGAAACATTCCTGCGATGATCCAATGAGATTGGATATATGGGATTTCGCAAATATACGTATATATATATTATTGGAAGGCTAGTTATGCTGAGGATCTAGCATTTCTCCACTCATTGCAAATAAATAATATCCAGAGAAATTTGTAGAATATCACAAAGCGTTATACGTTAAAATTTACTAAATGTCGGTATTTCAACACAATCTTTTTATATGCTTTTAGTATATTAAATTTACACCACCTAAAAAAATCGGAACAGTCAGACGTCTAGAAGTATTTAAAAAATAAATTAAAATCTACAAAACATTTCATCGGAACGCTAACATGCTGGCATCTTCAGATCATGCTTTATTAATAAATATCCATATTGTTGCACGAAATCTTTACGCAAAATTCAAAGAATTCAAAACAGTTATATTATTAACTGACGAAAATGTCAAAGCATTCGCGTAAGAGCTAGTTTTGTATGCGTGTGTGTGTCTTAAAGGACCAACAGGATAAAAAAAAAAAAGAGGCGAGAATAAAACACAACTCTTTTACAACTATAAATATTGTTTCGCGATATACTTCAAAACAGTTATGTTTATAATCAATAAAAAATATCAAAGAGTTTGGATAATAAGAACTATTTTTTTTTACTACTTACTCACCTGATGTGAAAAAAAAAAGTCTTACAAGCGCTTTATCACTAAATATCAATGTATTTTTCACAGGCTATGAAAACATATTTTTTACAGGTAAAAATTTCAAAGATATTGGACGTTAAAAACTATTCGACCACTCTTTTTACGACATACTTAAAAATCGCCCATCGGCTTGGTAAATCAAAATATGAATAAAATGTAAAATGAAAATATTAAACGACATGTTTGTTCACTTTTTTCCAACAATGCAATCCGTTTAAAAAAATACGAAAATTATCACTTTGCAAAATAATCAATTTTTGAATGTTACTTTTCACTACATTTTGTGTTTTTTTTTTAATGATTTCGATGAAAAAAAAAAAGTGAGAAGAAAAAAATACTTTATGCAAATAAATAAAATATTTCAGTACAAAAATTATACACAGGCTTCGGGAAAATTAAAACTTATAAAAATGTCAACGATATTTCACAATACAAAATACACATTTTTTTTTTTTTTTTTTTTTTTTTTTTTTTTTAATGTAGTCAATATTAGTCGTAAAAAAAGAAAGACATAGAATGTTTTTTGCAAGACTTTTTCATTTAGATTTTCGTTTCAGAATATAGGATCATTTAACGTTCTTTGAGCAATGCGAAACGAGTCAGCTAGTAATTAATAAATAATAGTAAAAAGTGAAATTTTAAGTTTAGGGTTTCTCTAATTAGGATTTCTCAAAACCGACAGTTTGTAGTTACGAGTTTTCCATCGGGTCGAATTAACCGAATTTACACTTGCAAACGACCCAACAATTAATCCGAATCGTGTACAGATGTGTCCATTTATATATCTCTACTTAATTTTTGTTTAAAATGCTACTACTTCGAGGAAATTTCTATGGATATTTCTTGAACTTGCTTTGCCAGATACTACAAAATTTTTTTTTTAAACCACACATCAAGGAATATAATAGTAATATTAGCTGGATGATTTAGTGGTGCTGAATCTTTTTGTTTCTTTCTAACACATTTTCACATCAAACCGAAATCAGCGTAATTTTAGCTTATCCTTGACCAACCTTGAAAAAAATTATTAAACGAAAATGATAACTGCAAACACATTATAGTTTGCTCGAAGCAGAAATAAATAAATAAATAAAAATGTATAAATTGCTGTTAAAAAAACTGTTGCAGTAAAATTACTGCAGCAGAGATTCCATGCAGTGACCCATAAAATATGCAGTTTACGGGATTTGAGCGATTAGCTCGAAAAGGTGGCATTTACCAGAAAATTCCTGGAGCGATTCGAGAATTTCGTGAATTTGCAGGTGACTTTTATATAAATTTCAATTTCGAGAAGATTTTTTTTGGTTATAAGTAATATTGTTTACTTTGTCAAGGTTTATAAGAAGCCTTATTTCTTTTCATATTATTTTTTAATAATGTGCGTGCTATAAAATAAACTGAATCTTAAAAAAAAATAATAATAATAAATCCCAGATAAAAGCAATGACAAATTAATGTAGACAAAAATTGTAACAAATGTACTTTAACATCATTTGCGTATCATATTATAAGGTGTATTCGCATGTTGCGCATATTTTCTGTTTCTGTTTTTTTTTCTTTTCTTTTTTTTCTGTATGGTGATTTAGTAAAATCATAACAGTTTATTTATGGAACAGTTTTTTTTTCTAGCACAGCAAGATAGCATCTATTTACTTTTAACATATTTTTTTACACGCTTAACAAGTAAAGTCCAAAAATTACAGACCTTCAAAATAAAAAGTCTAAATAAAATTGCTTCGCTTCACGGCTCAACTCGCAATTCATTCTTCAAAAAGTAGTTTTATTTTCAAAAGAAAATATGAAACCCTATTATAAAAATGATTTTCTTTTCTATAAATAACTATTAATTATTTAATAATAACAACAAATGCTTAAGTTTTCCAAACTCTCTCTAAGAATTCCAGAGGTTGATAAATAATCTTTGGACATCAATCAAAGGGAAAAAGAAAATACATGAAATCATTAACGCTCTTATGTGTTCAATCATTCTTTTATCAATTGTCTTGTCCAGCTAACAGTTACGCGGCTATGACGGCGACCTACCGCTGCGAGCAACGGCTGCCATGTATGCTAACTCTTCAAATCCGTCACAGTTACCGTTAGGTATATACCATGCACACGGAAATGTTGTTTATAAGAAAACTTTTGGAAGAAAGAAAAGAATTTTCATGTAGAGACATTCACTTGTAAGTAATAGTTAGGGGATGTAGACATCAAAATTATGTTAGGTTAAATGAATAATTTAGAAAAAATATCAGTAGTTAAGTTTCAAATTCATTAAAATATTGTAAAAGAAAAAGAAACAGCTTAAAAAGTTTACTGTTGCTTTGAAAAATAATTATTACAACACGCACACTCAAAGAAAAGTAAAAAATATACATATTAAGAATGCTTTTTTGGAATTAGTTATAAAAAAAAAACCAAACTAATAAATAGACTGTTCGTGAGAGATATATTAAGATGGAACAACAATATTTTTTTAGGTAAATAATTTAAAAATAATTTTAGAAAATGAATGATACGTTTAATGTTATAAAAATTAAAAGCGATGCACATTTTTTTCTAACTTTTAAGTAGAAATTATCTTCCATAAAAAAAATAATAATTATTACAACAAACACATACACACACACACACACAAAGAAAAAAAATATTAAGAATGCATTATGGAATTAATAATAATAAAAAAAAAACCAAACTAATAAATAGACTGTTTGTTCGATATATATTAAAATGGAACAGCAATAATTTTTTTAGGCAAATAATTTAAAAAGAAATTTTTAAAATTAATAATACGTTTAATGCTATAAAAAGCGATGTACATTTTTTTTCCGATTTTTATCAAGAAATTATCTTTTATAAAGTATATCTTTATACAGATAGCTCAGCAAAAATTATTATATTATCACAACAAATAATTTTATTAGCTTTAAGCTGCAGTTGTAATAATTATACTTCATATAAAAAATCATACCTTCAAAAAACTCGCAAGCGAAATTAAAAAATTCTTTCTTATTTCATAAACATTTTGCTTTTTCCATTTAACTTTTTAACTAATGGAAACTAACTATCTAAATGTTTTACATTTGCAGTTTATGACTTTTAAAATAATCATTTTACAATCTTTAATTGCAGTTCCCTTCTTTCTTTTCTTTTCGCAAAGATTTCTCTTGCAATCGATCTAGGAATAAGTGTGTGCCTCTAATCAGAAATCTATTCAAATTTATCATTGTATCACCTTTTTTTTTTCCTTTTTTTCTTTAATAAAAAGAAAATCTAGATTTAAAGAGGACATTCAATACAGCTGTATCTTTTTTTTTTTTTTTTTTTTTTTTTTTTTTTTGTTAATCTTGCGTATTATATTATATGGTTGTACCTTATGTCTATATCTTATATTGCGATTTTGATCATCTTGTGGATTATTTGCTTTTCACTATATTTAATTGCAAGGGCGGCGCCAGAGGGGGGGCCGTGGGGGCATATGCCCCCCCGTCGGGCATACCTGCCCCCCCCATCGGGGTCAAAATTCAATTTTGTCGGGGAAAATATTTTGACTTTTGAATTTCAGCCCATTCAAATTGGGTCGAAATATGGAGCTTTTTTTTTTTTTTTTGAAAGTCGGATTGACTAAACTAATTCTTTTTTGTACATCGGTTTCTGACTGAAGTTTCTTACAATTTGAGTTTAGATAAACCCGAATTGTCGAAAAAAATCTGAATTTTTAAAATAAAAATCTACATGGATGACAGCATAGGATGATGCATGAATGACTCTATGCATGTTTATTTTTCAACAAAAAGATAAAATTTATACTAAAAATCAATTTTATACCTTTTTTTAGCTACATTAAATTTGTGGATCAGTTTTCGCTTATTTTGGATTTACGATCGGCTTGGTAATGAAGAATTTTTAGTTCAGTTAAAATACGAAAACGAAAATTATTTTGTCGGGGTTGTCTTGGATAATAAGTAGTCGTGTGGGGCAAACTGCACCTGACATGACTCGCAGTCTGGACCGGATCGGGTTGAGCCTAAATTTTTGTCGTTGAGTGTCGGATTAAAGTCGGATTAACTTTGTTTCAGGTTCGGGTTGGATGTTGATACTTATGGTTCTTGATTCGAGAAGAATTGATCTCTCAAAAGAATTTACAAAACTTATTTTAAGATGAAAAACTGTATTTGAATGTCAATGAATTTATGTATACTGATTTTTTTTACTTAAAATCTGAAATTGTTACTGAATATATATTTGTAAACATATTCTTACATAACTGCATTACAGCATGGATATATTTTTTCATCAGCTACAATTAGGGTTTGGTTGGGTTGAAATATTTCGGGTTCAGGTCGAAATGTAGAGATGTCTAGCTCAAATCGGGTTTCGGGTAGAAACCCGATCCTGCATCTCCTCGGAAAATTAAACTCAACTCGACTGGTGGTTTTAGTCGGACCTGGCTAAAGTTAATTTTTTTTTTCGGAAAGTTTAGGATTGACTTCTATTTTTCGAGTCGGGTAATTTTAATTGTTTTAGCGTATGGGCTCGATTCTATCAGATTCCTCAAAAGTATCCCCAAGATATATTTTAAAATTAAAAATTACATTATTTAAATGTCAATGAATCAATATACAGATATATCGATTTTTCTACATAAAAAATATAATTGATACTAGACTACTTTTCCATTATTCCTTTACAAGACGGAATTTTGTTTTTACATACTGAGTTGGGATTGCGTTCGGAATGAATACTATTGATTTTAGAAGTTTTGTCAAGTTCGGGTTATCTATTTTTTAAAAACTGGTTCAGGTTGAATGGATACATAATTAATTAGCTCAGGTCAGGTATAACCCATTCCGCGGAGGATTCCGTGCTCGGTAAACAATCCGTGAATTGAACTATCCCCCCTCCATTGATTAGATTCCGTAAAAACAGAAAAAATTGCACTTTAATTTTGCCATTTCTACTCCACCTCCCGCAAAAAATACAGAAAAAACACAAAATACCTGAAATACTCACACCTAAACAGCATGTTCGTCAAATTACATGAGTATTCTGGCATCTGTGTTGCTTAGTACTATTCGTGTTAGAAAAGGAATTTAAATCCCTTTTATCTATAAATATGTAAAAATGAGAAATCTAAGATCAAAATTTAAAAAAAAATCTTATGTCAGAAGGCAGAAATTTATTAAAATAATAGAAAAGATGAAAATCAAAGGAATGCTTCGGCAATGTTGAGCGGGAAATTTTTCTCCTCGCAGACCTCTAACCCGCAGCTAAATCTCATGCATAACCCGCAGTTTGAATCAGCGATATATTTATAATTGCAGATCGCTTTTCGCTGATATTAAAATAATTCACTTTTAGATTCCCAACTATTTTACAATTTTTCACTTCATTTACATTTCTCTTGGAAATTTTGTGTTAAAGTTTTTGTTTCAGATTTAAATTCTGATCTTATCAAAATTTGGAACATCACACTTTGTGCATTTGATCAATGTACACTCTAAAACAAAATGGAAATTGAAGATATTTTCCCCCATTGTTTTTATTATTATTTCTATAGCTAAAAAAGTCTGCTTTAATTTGAAAATTTTTTCGAAAATAAAGAAAATTAATCAATTTAATGCTAAAACTACCTGAAATCCTCCAATATCTACAGATGCATTTTTTTAATTAAAGGACTGTTTAATTAACTGTGCAACAACGCTGTGTACTAGGATTTTCTATTATTGACTGATTTTTTACTTACCTCTATTTTCTCTCAAAATATGAAAAATTCATGAATCAAATCTCAATTTTTAAAAAAATTCTACAATCAAAAGACAGAAAATTCTTCAAGAAATAGAAAAATACGTTCCAACCACACCAGCGTTCCAGCAAATTACTGCTTGTATGTTTTATTTTTTGCGAAATGTTTTTTGAGAGTTTATAAAATAATTACATTTTCTCAAAAATGACTAAATTAGAAAATGATGAAAAAAGTAAAACGCGGTACTTATAAACTCTTAAAATTTATATATTTCAAAAATTCTAGTTCGATTAATTACTTTCACATTAATTTCAAGGAAATTAGTATTTAGTACAGCAACGTGTTCAGATTTAACGAAAAAGGATATGAAAGAAATTTCAATTTTATACAGATTTTGTTCTAGCCAAGTATGTTGTTTCTTTATACTCGTATTCTTATTTAGATTTCAAACTAACGATGTTTAAGCTGCAAAGAACAGCTGCGGTTCACCAAAAGGAAATGCATGACTATCTGTTTTGAGTAGTTTTCAAATTCTGTTCTGCAAGTTAATATAAAACAAACTTTTCGACTGCTAGAATGATAAAGAGATCGATGAATATGTTGTTTAGCTTCAGCAAACGTATTCTTGCTGATTGGTTGTAAAAAGAACCTTTATACATTTCAATGTTGTTGTGGGAATTACTAGAAAAACATCTGCTCTGATAGTCTTGAAGGATATTTCAGAGTTACATAAGGTGCAGTTCCCTATTATCGACATTTGTCCATTGACCACAGATATAAGGAGTTAATTCTTTTTCCTAATCTAGTATTTTTATTTAAAAATATCGAAATCGTCTATTTAATGCTTTTTTTTTTTACAAAAATAATATAATTAATAATACAGTAACCGTAAGAACAATGCTACAATGACCTTTTAAAGAACGAATCTGACTATAAAACAATGAAATTTATGACTTTGCAAATTTTGCATTTGAATTATTATTTCTACTAATTATAAATACTTTATGAGTTCAATCTTTTTACGAATGTGTGAACTATAATATTTTTCTGCAGTACATAAAAAGTTTCAAGTCTTTCATACGAGTAAGTTCAAATGATTTCTTATTTCTTTGCGTTTGTATGTAATTTGATATTTTTACCCGAGTGTTTTAATTTTAAAACTTCTTTATACGCAGAAGTCGTAATTTTGTTGATAATAATAATTTAACTTTTTAAAGAAATTACGTAAGTTTTTCATTTGTATTTTTGCTTTCAGTAATACATACAGTTACGCCTCATATATTACGTACGACATGGATTAAACATTAATATTCCTGGGCCCAACATAAACAAGGTTTAAATGAAATTTCAGTTTTACAAATTTCGGAACTGCGAATTTTTAAACTTCTAAATATCGCACATTTTAAATTTTTACACAGTGATATAGAGAAAAAAATGCTCTTTTAAATGAAATTTGTTTGCAAACTTTACCACAATTTGTTTTCAAATTATTAATATTTTAAAAGTTTTTATTACATTTTTTGTCATCGTGTCAACAGAAATATTCCATTTTTGGACATTAAATATGGACCAATCACAAAACGAATAAAATAAAATAAGCTCCGGAATTCAACCAATAAAAAGATTCAGATCTGCTTCAGATTTTCCAGTTCTCCACCGAAATCAACAACTATTTTCCAAATAGTTAAAAAAAAAAAAGATTAATTCTTTTTGATCAGAACTCTTCGTGTAAAACAGTTTATAACAATATCGAAGTAAAAATCATGTTTTGTAGAAATAGAGTCAAGTCGGGTCGAGATTTTAACTTTTTTTTGGAGGGGGGGGGGGGAGGGGGAAGGGGCTAATATATATAATACTTGCTAGACCATATAAGCAGGACAACTTTTTAAATTTTACTCAGACCGAAACATTAATTTATTTTGTACGAACTGGGCCCTTGAAATTTTTGCCCACGCAATTTTTAGGACCTGCTCCAGTACGCGGGGACCTCTGATATATGTTATGAACTTGGCCCCCCTGTCGGGGATACAGTGCCCCCACGTCGGGCAAATTCTGGCGCCGCCCTTGTTTAATTGTTAAAATACTTAACTTCTTAACAGTTTTGTCCATACACAAGTACGTACAATAAACATTTGCTGGCTCCATTATTCAAAAATTTTCGATGCCGCTAATTTTTTATTTCATTCTTCTCTTTATTTAATGACAGAGATGTTTTGGTTCTATTTATCAAATATTTTAGTAAGGAAAAATTGGTGTTTTACGTTTTGTTTATTGGAAAAAGAAAACTTTTTTAGAGTGTTTGTTTAAAGGTTCAGCGGACAGCTAATTTTTTTTTTTTTCTAATTTAGAAACGATATTTTTAACTACAGCAAGTTTTTATTGTTCTGTTATATATCAGTTCTCAAATTTTTGTTAAACTAAGGGTTCTTTCAAAGTTTAGTTAATAATAGTAATAATAATAATAATAAATCTGAATCATTCGCATTCGTCAAAATGCTCCATGTGTATTACATTTTTGCATGCAGTGTCAAAATTCTTCCACGTTAATCATTTTATGCATAAAAATAAAACTGCCCATTTTTGAAAATATAATAAATGCAGCTTTAAAAAATTACCTTAATTTAATCCAATAGATTTTAAATACAAAATTGGAAATTCTATATCAATTTTTCTTTATTTAATGTAATTATCTTTAATTGCTAATATTTATTGGGAGCATATGTATGCAGTGTTTTAAAAAATGAAAAATTTAAATCTGCAAATAGATCTTAATGAATAAATGAATAATGCAAAAATGTTCAATATATTTCGTAAAAAACTTTTAATTGTGAGTAAAGGCTTCAAAATTCGTTTACTAAATCTTTATGCATTTATGATAAATATAGATCAGTTTATAGGTCTAGTAATAAACATTTCTGTAACACTTGAATATTAAGAATTTGAGATGGTAACATTATGTTCACCAATATGTTATGTATGCACGGTGTTGCTAGTGGGCTACTTTTTTAAAATTCAGATTTCTTGTTGGCATCGCTTTTTTGAAGCAGCAAATTACCTTTTGTTTTCGCCTTAATTATCATGTCATTCAATATGGTACATTTTATCATTTGTAAAAAGTGGTGTCAATCAAGAATCTGAATTTAAAAAAAGTAGCTTATCAGGCAACACTGTGTATACAAACATACAAATTTGTTTTACCAGTAACCTAAAATTATACACATTTTATATGAATTATAATAAACTGGAATTTAATGAAATAACCTGAAGTTAGAATATGCGTTCCAATATAGAAAATAAAATGAAAAAAGAAGGAAATTATGATTTTTTTTATGTTTCTATAACATTATTTTCTATTATTATTCAGCATCTAAAGCTATATCAAAAATTTATCAGCATCTAAAGTTATATCAAATAGTTTAAAGCACATAAATGTGTTGTATAATGTTTTTTGTGTTTTAATTGTCTTCTTAATATATTACAAATGTTTTGCTCTCTAGAAATATGTTCTTAATATGTCCCAAAAGTGCTGCTATCTAGAAATGTGTTCTAAAAATAGTATTGTTAAACGCGTTGAAATAGTGTTATCAATAGTGTTGATAAAAATAATATCTTAAAATAGTGTTGTGCTGCATAACACTTTGTCCCCAAATTAAAAACA
Source organism: Maratus speculifer (assembly GCA_964019185.1). Lineage (NCBI taxonomy): Eukaryota > Metazoa > Arthropoda > Arachnida > Araneae > Salticidae > Maratus > Maratus speculifer. The sequence continues at coordinate 141,060,430 of OZ025299.1, read as the reverse complement.
CATTGCAACCACCATACAATTTAGAACACTGCAAAACAACGCATGTAAAACACTTTCAAAATATTTTCTACATGGTGCTTTTAAAATTACACAATTTTAAAAATAAATATTTTGAAAACACATTTTCTCCTTTTGTAATTTTTAACAAAATTTTTTGCACAATCTGTGTATTTCGTACAACACATTTGCAACAAATTCACAACACAATCGAAAACGATTTTAATTAGAAGTGTTGATTTTTATGTTCAGTTAGTGTTGTAAAAATGTTTCACGCGTTTGTGTTGAATGATTTGAAACTGATAACTAATCTTTATAAGTGTAGTATTCAGTTGCATTGGTAAAATCAAATTTTGGTGAAAATATTTTATATAATTTTAATAATAATATACTCGGTGAGAAAAGTAATATTTTTTTTGTTAAAAACAACTCGCTGTGTCGGCAAAATTAACGCGTAGCATATATCAGTGCAATTGCACATAGTTCCCAACTTTTGCGCTTTTTATTGCTGCAAATGAAATTAATAGAAATGTTTTAATCAATAACAGATTTAGGCTATTAAATAAGACAAAAATCCCCATTAAATTTTAGTGATTGCAAAAAAAAGCGTGAAAGTTGACGGCTATGAAAATTTTGTTTTTAGGGAAATCCATATTTTCAGGAGATTTTTACCAATAGAAGATTTTCATTGTTTTGATTGTCATGATTTCAAAACTATGTGCATTTCTGTTTTAACACATACCTACCAACGTTTACCGTTTTTATAATTACCATGAACATTTAATTGAAATGTTCGTCTTTTTAATCGCATATTTCGACTATTAAAAAAGACAAACATTTATTTCACTGTATAAGTAGTATTTTAAATAGTCGGGATTGAAACAGCTGTTGTTGCGGCTTCACAACAATGCGCATTCCTCTCATAAATCTCACTGTAATTACAAGTTTGTTTTTTGCAATCAGAAACAACAGTGAAAAATACATTCATTATGCTAAAATCAAAAAGCTATAGTTTGAAGTTTTTTGTCGAATTCGAAAGTCCACTGTGTGCATATACATCGTAAGATATTTTATATTATTTACTGTTGTTTTAACTTACATTGAGCAAAAACAAATGCTGAATTAATTTTTTTCTAAATATGCATAACATTTTCTAATTCAATTTTATTAATTTATAATATGTATCTCTGAGAGAATACGTTGGCGATATACAGACTTTATACGATTTTCTAGATGTGTAAAGATAATAGCAATAATAATAATAATAGCAGTAAGTTTTTCGCAACTTACTATATGCAAAAATGTATCAGAGTTACCGAGACGAGCAGGGCCGGCGCTAGACATTTCGCCGCCTGAGGCGATCCTTATTTTTCCGCCCCAAAGACAAAAAAAAAAAAAAAAAAAAATTTTAATTATTACTCAATTTTTTTAATAAATAAATTAATATAATAACTATATTTTTTTGCATAAATATAAAATGCATTATAAGATGTATTTATATTTAAGGAATCTAAAATAATCAAAGTGCGTAATTTATTTATTTTATTTTATTTTTAAAATTTTTAAAAGTAACAACAGCTAACTTGTAATTAAATTAAGAAAGCACATTGTACTAGTATTAGAAAAAAGCCAGAAAGTCTCATATAAAGAGTAACAGCACACTTTTGCCTTGTTTTTCATTTCGAAAAATTACGCAAGGTATGATTATTAGCAAAAATTTCTGTTACAACACGTAAAGAATATTTTTAAAATAAATGTTACTGAGATACAATATGTCAAACATTTAAAATCAATCATGTTGCGTATAACATTTGGATATGAATTTCAAATAGAAAAATAATGATATAGTATAACAAGTTATTTATCTTTTTAAAATCGTATATACAACACAAAATCGCATCTTGGTAATATTAATAAGAAAATATCAACTAAAAATAAGACAAAAGTTCAAGATGCGAATAATTTCTCTTGATTTAGCTTTGGCGAAATCACACATTATTATGTCAAAATCAATATTATAAAGTATAAAAATAAATAAATAAATAAACTTAGAGCAAACTTCGCAATATATTATTGACATTACATAGAAAAATTATGACATGCAGAGAAAATTACATTATCATTTCAAATTTAATTTGACACATTTAACATAAAGATTTAATTTTACACTAAAAATATTATTTTTTAAAAACACAACTATCAACAATGAAATATTTAATTCAATAATAAATTCAGCTTAAATTTTGTATATAAAAATCATTTTCTATATTTTTATAATCAACTAGAAGACAGCCCGTCAAAATGACGTGTTTGCATTTTTAAAAGGATGATAAAAAGTTACAACTGTGGTCAATCAGCCACTTTAGGCTTAAACAATTTTTAAAAATACAGCGATTAAACATGGGGGAAAAATCTATAAAAAAAAAAGAGAGAAAATTTTAACAGAAATTTGCATTTAAAACTATAACAAAACTGTCTGGTGGATGGGGGAATTGTAATGAACAAATCGTAAAAACATAAATTTTAAAAGAATAAAGTAAGGCAAGAAAATCAATTATATAAGATTATATTGTGAAACTACAGCCACAAAATATCTAAAAATACTGAGAGAAACTAATACAAAAATCTAAAATGTATAAAAAAATTTCCTATTTTGACCCATTTTTTAGCTAATACTTAAAAGAGAACACTCTATAAGATCGAAAACAAATGTCAACAATAAAGAGTAAACAATGAACGTGTTCGGGAGACACACGCTCTGCGCGCGCAAGCTCAGGGGTTTTTACCGAGTACTATTCCGCTGTAAGATACACTCCATGTACATGTCTCCTGAACGCGCGCGCTCAGCGTGCATAGATCCCGAACGCGTCCGATCATTCCTGAGTCGTGATGTTACAAAGGAATCATTCCAGAGATTCAATCACGGAATTTGTCATTCTTGAATGGCAACAGTATTGATTTGCTTACATTGTTTGTTTGGTTTGTTTTTTCCGTAATTGCTGGTTGTTTTATTTAGAACTTAAACATTATAATTAAAAGGTTTTTGTAGGTTTTAAAGAAAATGAGCAATGAATAAATCTTTTACATGTATATTTTCAAAAGTTGAACAATTAGAATATTTGTGACCGGCTCGGAATAGTTAAGCCTAACGTGGACGCAGTTGCAATGTTTCCTTTTCTCGTGGATGAGTTGTCCCTGGAATCGTCATACACGGAGAGGTTTTATATATATAATATAGAAAACAATTACATTTTTAATTTGCTAAAATAATTTAATTTACTGACACAGCAAACCTGATAGTTCGCTGCGTTTCCGGGTCTCATCAAAACATTGCACAAAATGCGAAATCGCAATAAAAATAGCGAAATATTAAAAAAAAAAGTTGCATGAATTCTTATTTAACTTTAGCAAAAAAAAAAAAAAAAAAAAAAAAAAAAAAAAAAAAAAAAAAAAAGCACTATATTGGACTGGAAGATTGGAACTGGATTTCTTTAACTAATTCAGAAAAATCACAGCGAATCGCTAAAGAAAAAAAAAGGGGGGCGGAGCACTAAATATGGTATATTAGGAATCGTTAGTATTTCAAAAATTGTAATAGTAAAATTTATTTAAGATTAAAAAAGAATTTCTTTTGTAAAGTAAAAGAAAAAAACACCACAGAGCGAAGGAAAAAAAAGATCATTAAAAAATTTACAAAAATGCGAAGAATTTTAAGCGAATTTCGAATAAACTTAACTGAAAAGAAAACAAATTTCAGTAAATTGCGTTAAAAGATTAAATCCCGATTTATATATATATATATATATATATATATATATAATGTCGAAAAATTGCTTCAAAACTAAAAAAGTAAAGGTCGCTAAAGATTAAAAAGTTGCAGAAAGACAAAATTTATTACAGCGGTTTAAACTATTCTAAAAGGAATTTTTTCACAAATAAACTCACAATTGAAGCTAATAACAAAATTCCTTTTACGAATGTCAAAAACTCATGTTGAAAATTACATTAAAAGGTCTTGAGAAATCCAAAAATCGCGAAGAAATAAATGTAATGTATTACGCTGAAAATTGTAACAAAGTTTGACAACATTTACAACAGTTTGCTTAATCTTACTAACATACATAACAGAAATTCATTTCTGAAGTAAAGAAGAAAAAAAATCACGAAAGCATAAAAGAAACTTAAAAACCACATTGGAAATATTTAGGGTTTGGGATTAAATGTTTGGAGCCGATTATATGTTATTAACTTCAAAAAATTGTCGCGAAAGCAAAATAATGATAAAAATTGCATTGAAAATCGCATTAAAATCGCAAAACATTGAAAATCACATATGATAAAATGTACTTCGATTAGGCTAAAATTTTCAACCTGAATTATTTTTTACAAATATATGTATATATTAAAAAAAAAAGCAGTATACAAAAACATGCTAAGAATAACGTTGAAAATAACTTTAAAAATCCATAAAAATTAAAAAGGAAATTATCTGAACAAAACTTACAACATTAGTGAAAAGTTTGAAAACGAATCTACGAATACGAATGTTAAAAATCGCCGCGAAATGAAGAAAAAAGTTATTGCAGAGGGCACAATTTACTCTAGTGGGCTTAAACATTTGTAATCCGAATTATCAAAGATTCAAAAAATGAGGAAGTGAAAAATTTGTTGAATTATGCTAAAATGTTTAAACCTGAATTATTTACGAATCTAAGAAAAAAAATTAATTGCCGCAAAGCAGTAGAAAATCCAAAAATCGCTAGAAGAATTTAAAAACAGCTTGTGGACTTTAAATAAAATTTATTGAAAAAAGGACAATATTTACTATATTGGGCTAAAATATTAAAAATTGTTTTATTTTATTAATATATGGAAAAATCGCCAGAAACACAATAATCGTCAAATATCGCCGAGGACCAACTTTACTACAGAGGGATAAAATATTCTAATAGGAATTATTTCCTGAATATAAAAGAAATTGGCGCGAAGCACAAAAATGAAAAAAATATATAAATAAAATAAAATAATTACAAATTGTGGAAAATACAATATAAGGTGTCCTGGAGTAATAAGGTCAAGTTCTAACGTGTAAGGAATCTGGGAGATGGCACCTCCGGGTTCTGAGCAGAAAGACTATAAGTCATCTGAATTACAAACAACCGCTAAAAGATATTAAATTTGTAAACCTTATCACTGAAAAGAGCACATAACAGTCAACACCCGATCTAAAATTTGCGAAGTAAGCTTTTTGATATGAAGACTGTGCAATTTATTAGGAGATACTTTGTTTATTACATATATTTGTTGTAGATTTCACGTACTTTCAAAATGTCGTGTAAAATTTTGGATGTGTTTGCGAGGTAGTTTGACGTTTAAAATATACCTAGCAATAAGTATACTGGGTTAATAATGTTGTCCACTGACATTATTACTTTAGTTGATTCTTTTCAGTACTACGAAGACGGTTTATTTTTTTATTGTGTGCACGAGAGAGCATTTTTGTCTTTGTGAAAAGCAAAAAGGATAAAGAGAAATTTATAAATCCTAAGTTCTGCTAATTTTCTCATGTCAGATGAATGAAATATCAAATGATTATTACTGCACCCTAATATCGCAATTAATGTTAAGTAAGAGATATTTGTCAATTTCTAGGACGGTAGAGTTTGCATCTTTCGAATTGTATAATTTACATGTCATTATTCTATCTATTTTATAGTTCGTTTGCATGTAATAACGTCAAATAGCATTGGTCAAGAAATCATGGCAATACATTTTACAAATACAAATCTGCTAAAATATTATTCCTTGTATACATAGTCAATAAGCTTATATATAAAAAAGGTCATTAATTAAGCTGTATAAATTGGTAGAATTTTAACGTGGTGTTATTACCCGAGGGCACTTTAAAATAACATTAGGCTAAATACTTGAAAAATAATCCCCTTTATAAACATCAAAAGATCACGGATCGTAAAAATATATTAGACATCGCATTGAAAATCGTTATCAATTCAAAAATTGTGGAGCACAAAATTTCCTACATTTAGGCTAAAATTTAAAAAAGAAAAAAAAGAAAAAGAAAGAAAAAAAACTTGTGTCAAAAACTCGCAGCAGAACGCAAAAGAAAAAAAAATAATAGCTAACAATCGTATTGAAAACGACATTTAAAATAACTAAATATTCAAAAATTGCGTGAAAGAAATTTTACATGGTTAGATAAATTTTTTACTTAGAACTCCTTCCAAGAAAGTCAAAAAATCGACGTAAAACTGGGAAAAACGATAAAAATCATTTAAAAGTAGTTTATAAAAAATACAGAACAAAATTGAATACATTTTCCTAGAAGATGTAACCGGAATTCTTTCTCAAATGTCAAAAAATTGCTCCGAAAAGAACGCGAAAAAATGCTATTCAGATGCAATATTCATATGCTAAATCATTATTATTTTTTTAAATAGCAGCTGATAAAATTCTCTATATTTGGCTAAAAGTTTGAAACTGAACAAATCTTACAAAAGGAAAAAAATCTGCGAAATGACAGAAAAATTCTAAAAATCGCTCTATGTAATTAAACTTTAATGAAAAGAAATTTTTTATATTAATCTTCAATATTAGAATACATTTTCTTTTACAAATGTCGAAAAATCAAGAAAGGGAATAAAAAACCTTTCAAAAATCGCAGTGGACAAAATTTATTACAATGAAAGCTATAACATTCTAACGGAAATTTTCTTCCGAATATTAAAGAAAAAAAATCGGCACGAAAAACGAAATTATGCAATAAACCACTTTGAAAACTGCAGGAGACAAGATTTAATATGTTAGTCTGAAACAGAATCCCTTTGTGAATGTCAAAATATCACTGCAAAACGCAAAAAAGGTAAAAGCTGCAAAAAATTCTAAAATCGTGATGTATACATTAGACTAAAACTTAGAAACATTTTTTACGATTATAAAAAACTGCAGCAGAATGAAAAAAATGTACTGAAAATAATACTGAAAATCTCACTAAAAATCGGTAAAAAAAAAAAAAAATAATAAAAAAAAATAAAAATAAAAAACGTCGAGAACAACTTTTACTATACCAGTTTAAAAGTTTAAAACCTATTCTATAATGGATTATATCTTCAGTATATATTACAGGTAAAATAGTTTTTTTTTCTTTTAAGCAGCTGATGGCCAATTACCAAAATTTGGAAAGAACTTTATTTTGGCACTAGAAATTAAAATACGAAAAATACCCCCCCCCCCCCAAAAAAAAAAAAAAAAAAAAAAAAGAAAGAAAGAAAGAAAAATGTATCATATTTTAAGAAGCAAAAGGAGAGATTTTTTTAACGCTGGTAGGAGAGGAATCAGCATTTTTTAATTAGGTCAAATGGTATATCGTTTCGTATGAATTTTATTTCTTCTAAATCGAATGACACCATCTACAAGACGATATGATATTTTTTTTTCAAAGTTACGGCACGTTCGACGAATAAAATGGCAAAAATTATATTTTATTCAGATCAAATATGTTTTTATAGTAACAACTGATGGCCATTCACAAAAATTAAGGAAAGAACACCGTTTTGTCACTAGACATGAAAATCCGATGAGTCCCACAAAAATAAAGCTTTACCTTGGTATTTTTTGTTAGGGGGGGGGGGGGATACATCGAGGGATAAGATACTTGAACATTTTAAAATTAGGGGAAATGGGTATCATTTGTTATGTATTTTCAAATTCTTGATCAAATAAGATCATTTGCAAGTCTATACGATCATTCTTTATAAAAGTTATGGCAGTTTTATAAATGCACAATGCTGAAAGTTAAGTTTTATTATTGAGCACAGCTTTTCTTATTTTACGTCCAAAACTTGTTCTTTAAATCATATTAAATAATATCAATTTTTTAAATGTCCTCAAAACAGCAATAATGGAAATCAGCATTGTCAAATTTCTTCAAGGTTAGTAAAGTTGTCAAAATATCCGTGTATTCATAATTTTTTATTGATAAAACCATTCATGACTTTGCATTCATAAAACCTGTCTAACTGTAATGTATAACCGTATCGACTTGCGGAAGTGTCATTCAAATTCGAATTAAAAAATAAATAGCAAACAATTCTACACTTTAGCTGAAAAAAAAAAAAAAAAAAAAAAAAAAAAATGAATTTTCCACCACTGTAAAAATGCGCCCTCTCCCCTTCTCCCCAAAACATGGTAAAACAGATTTTTTTGGTGTGTGTGTGTGTGTGGGGGGGGGGGGGGGGGGTCATCGGATTTTCATTTTTATTATCAAAATAAAACTTTTTTCAAATTTTCGTGAATAGCCATCAGTTTTTTATTTGCTCATATTTTGGTCTGTTTTACCTATAAAAATATGCGAGACAAATGCCGCCCTTTTATGGTTCGCCCTGAGGCGGTCGCCTCACTTGCCTCACCTCTGGCGCCGGCCCTGGAGACGAGATATCAATTCTATATATGGTCAATCTAGATTAGTATATCTGAAGTTTCAACCATAGTTAAATATTGTATCGTAGTTGTATAAAAGTTATGCAATGCAGTGTTTTAAGTGAAATACGATAAAAGATTTGCGATCCGCCTTTAACAACATTTATCGATATACCCGTAAAATCCTTTTCACCTCCCTCACTATAAAATCGACTGACACGTGGTACAGCCTTTTAATAAATATGAATGAGTAGAGATCGGGAAACCTACCGACGGAAAACGCGTGGCTGCACAGTGTATATAACAATGGGCTAAGTTAAGCGAACCATTACACTTTACTTCCATCTGTTGAAAACAGATTGTCATCCATAACTTTCATAGCAGAGGAACCCCATTTTATTATTATTATTTATTTTTATTTTTTTACAGTGATGCTTCTGGAATCAATGTCATTGGTAACTGGTAACAGGATAAACCATTTCCCCTAAAACTTTTTTGACCTTGTTTATCATACAGTATCTACATTTTACGAAATACATGTAGAATGTAATTTTTAGTGTTATTGTTTTTGTTTATAACTTTTTTTTCCCTTTATATCTCATTTATTGAAATTAAACTTTACCTCTTTAACTATGGCAGCAAAAAAACCTTTTTTTAAAATTTATTATTATTATTTTTTTATGAATGTCTGTGGAGTTGGAATCAAATTTAAATGGTGACGTGGACATAATCAGCCCTCTTCGCTTTTTATAACCTTTTTTATTATTGAATAACGTACATTTTCATAAATTTAATGCAGAATGTAATTTTTAAGTAACATATGGGATGTTATTTACAATTCACTTTGCTTTTTATCTTTATTTTAAACCGGCAGGACGGGCGCCATTAAACTTAACACCAGAACGGGCATGGTGTGCCAGCACACCCCAAACATATTAAACGGCATAAATATGAAAATTTTTTTGAATTTTATCTGTTGATCAAATTCATGAAAATTACTCTTTCTAGTGAAAAAATATAACTGAAATGCTAAATAATCGTTAGTTTGTAAAATTAATAAAAAGTAAATTAAAAGCATTCATCTTTATTTTCTTTATTCGAAAATCTTTTTTCTCATGTAGCACTTTATTATTTTTCTTTGCAAATTTTATTGTAACAAAATTTTTTACATTATTGTGATTAAGAATGCTGAGATTTCCCAATTTTCATATTAATTAGGTTTTACATGGATAAGAAACTTTAGATTTTTTGTGTGTCTGGACACAAAAAAAAATCGTTATACAAGACTAAAAAAAAGTCTGAATTCGCAGTTTTTATACGCTAGCCACAGAAGGTAACCTTGGGAGCAGCTATTGATGGACCTGAGTTCTTCGGTTTATAGCGAGAGACGGCAGACAATTATTTTCAGGCCTAGAATGTCAAAATACTCCGCGCCCTTCCTGCCGTGTTAAAAGTAAATTATTATAAAGTATAGTTGTCAGATTAGGACAAGTTCATTTTAAAAAAAAACCCTATTCTTTAATTTTAAGTGTTTAAAAAACCCTGCAAATTTTGCGATTTCCACTCGCAGAAATTTTATCATCTACTTAAAAAAAAAAAAAAAAGGTTAAATTTAAGGAGACAATATTTAAGAGCTATTCCATCTCAATTCAGGCAGACAGTACTGATATGCGTCAAGTCACCATCACAGATTTTTTTCAAAAAAATTCAGTAGTTAGAACTAAGTGATTTATAAAATTTCCTAAAAGGATTTTTCCCTAAAATTTTTTTTTCTCTGATTACAGCACTTTAAAGTTCATGATAAAACTGGCAGTTTTCAGAAAAACTGAAAAACACTTCATTTTGAAATGAACACAATACCAAACATATTCAACATATTCAGTCAATTTATTTTTTATAAACAGTTATTAAACTGAATTTTACTTTGGCATAGTTTTAAAAAAATATAGTGACATTTTTACTTAATTAAAAAAATTAGATTTTAAGTATAAAAAATATAATTATTAGTGAATTTAAGATTTTTTTTCAGAATGAAAAAATATATTTTAAAGATAAACATTGATGGCAATCTAAAGACCTTTAATGGGAGTTTTACAGCAAATTTTATTTTAACTCTAAGATGCTTACAACTTTTGTAATTCAATTTTAAATTTTGCAAAATTTTGTAAAATCACTACTTTTGAAATGCAATTTCTCAAAAACACCATTTTTTAAAAATCTGATAATATACTCAATTCATACCTTATTAGTCTCTAATAAATACCTTACAAGCAAATCGTGTGTTTTTGCTTAGAAAATTTTATATGATTTTTTAAAAATAACATGTTGTGTGTATTTTTCAACAGACCACAAAGTCAAGCTCTTCCTTATTTAACCGAACTTGTAATGTAATTAATATTTCAAACTAAAAAATACATCACTAGTACATAATTATTACTGTTAAATTATAGCTAATCATTTGCTTAAATTTAAAATTGCGTAAAATACACCCAATAATAAAATTAGTATTGATCATATGTCATTTCATTCCATACTCATGAATGTGTTAAATCCATCTACAGTGTGTAAAAATTTTGTTATATAGTATGGATATAATATATTAATGTGCAAATACATACATAACAGAAGAATTAGGTAGTGAAGGTTTCTTAAATTAACTTCAACTCCTTATCGTTGAAGGTATGAAGTCGCTCAGATTGTCCTATTGTAACTGGTTTTTCTGTTTCTAGAAGCACATTTTCCAATGGTAATGCACATTCATATTTTTTCTTTCAAGATTCTTTTGGCCACTGGAATGCTTTATCTATGGACCATGTTGGGTACATGAATGATACTTTAATGTCATTTAGTTCTTGTGATTGATATACCATTGATTTGTCCTATCCACCAATTATTTTCATAAATGCATCCAATGAGATCACCGATTTGGAAACTGTATTGAATATTGTCTCTTCATTTGGCTGAAGGTTTCAACTTTTGTCAATTCATTTTTACTTGCTCGTTCCATATAATTTTCATTATTTACAATCACCCTATAATGTTTATATATAATACCAACAATAGATTTTGCATTAGCATATTCTTTCTCATTATTAGTTCTATAGGATTGAATAATATTTCTGTCTGGATGGACTAGAATGTTATTTTTTAACAGAGAAGATAGTTCAGCAACAAATGAGACAGAATTTTGGATAGCTTTTATTGGCTCCTTTTGGAGATTAAATTTTGTTGCATAGTGCTTGTCTCAGTCTTTAATAGCATCACATGCACTTTTAACATGGCCGGTACCTGAAAATATCCTCTACTTCAGTACAATTTTATTTTTGTGCAATTCATAAAACTGATACTTGTTTTTAAATGTGCTCCAGCTCCATCTGATATATACACAGATGATTCCAGTGTTTGTAATTGGTACAACTTAAATAATTCTTTTTTTACTTTTTCTATGTCGCAAACAGCATGAGCTGTATCACGAGTTAATCATCAGAAACTATGATAAAACTCTTTATTTCTTCTCTAAAGTATGCTGTGCAGGTAACTAACGATATCTGAGTATTCTGCCAGTGGTAGCTTTGTACTTCATTTGGCAGTATTAGTGAGTAATTTTCAGCAAAGTCAAAATGCATCACAAGCGCAGATTTTTTTTTAAGGGGTTTGGCTTATTTAATTTTATGAATAGGAATTTTTGAAGATTAGCTTATATTTATCTGCCATAATAATGTGCATATTATTATTTTTTCATTAAAAAGTATTATTATAAATACAGAGAAATAAGTAAAAGCTTGATCTTCTGGTTTTCTGAGAAAAAAAAAAGTAATTGGAAAAAAACTAAACTTGAAAAAAAATCTAATTCAGTTGAAATGTATGTATTTGCATTTTAATATATTATATCCATACTATATAACAAAATATTTAACACACTGTAGATGAATTTAGCACATTTATGAGTATGGAATGAAATGACATATGATCAATACTAATTTTATTATTGACTGTATTTTACGCAATTTTAAATTTAAGCAAATGAATAGCTATAATTTAACAGTAATAATTATGTACTAGTGATGTATTTTTTAGTTTGAAATATTAATTACATTACAAGTTCGGTTAAATAAGGAAGAGCTTGCCTTTGTGGTCTGTTGAAAAATACACACAACATGTTATTTTCAAAAAATCATATAAAATTTTCTAAGCAAAAACACACGATTTGCTTGTAAGGTGTTTATTAGAGACTAATAAGGTATGAATTGAGCATATTATCAGATTTTTAAAAAATGGTGTTTTTGAGAAATTGCATTTCAAAAGTAGTGATTTGACAAAATTTTGCATAATTTAAAATTGAATTACAAAAGTTGTAAGCACCTTAGAGTTAAAATAAAATTTGCTGTAAAACTCCCATTAAAGGTCTTTGGATTGCCATCAATGTTTAGCTTTAAAATATTTTTTTTCATTCTGAAAAAAAATCTTAAATTCACTAATAATTATATTTTTTGTACTTAAAGTCTAATTTTTTTAATTAAGTAAAAATGTCACTATATTATTTAAAACTGTGCCAAAGTAAAATTCAGTTTAATAACTGTTTATAAAAAAAAATTGACTGAATATGTTGAATATGTTTGGTATTGTGTTCATTTCAAAATGAAGCGTTTTTCAGTTTTTCTGAAAACTGCCAATTTTATCATGAACTTTAAAGTGCTGTAATCAGAGAAATAAATTTTTTAGGGAAAAATCCTTTTAAGAAATTTTATAAATCACTTAGTTCTAACTACTGATTTTTTTTGAAAAAAATCTGTGATGGTGATTTGACATGCCCTGCCTGAGAGATGGAATTGCTCTAAACCGAGCGGCGGCTGCATAGTCATTGAGTTGAAAACTGAAATTCCAGGATTAGACAGAAGTTGATTAGCATATTAAAATGCAACTGGTCTGCCGAGTCGTCATATCTTGGTAGAAATTACCTTCAGATTCGATTTTAGAGGTTAATTCATAGGTTTATCATTGTGTTGTCCTGTACCCAAGGGTATGAAAAAAAAAATAACCCAAAAGATATGAAGAGAGGAAGCAGGAAATTGTAATGGTAAACCTACGAGTTAACCACTAAAATGGGGTTTTTATATGTTTCCCTCCAGGATATTTGTCTTAGCAGACTAATTGCGTTTTAATACGCGAATTGAGTTTTAATTTATTCTGCAATTTCAGTCTCCAACTTGATGAGATGATAGTCTGTGCTGGGGCCTCCTTGTCTGTATCCTTGTCGGTGGTCAAAACTTTACTCATTCCCTATAAGTATCAAAATAATCACATATTTAAGTCTTCCTGTTCGTGGAAGAATAATTCCCACATTTTCATTTCCTAATTATTTTGATTTTATTCCTTTATGCTTCTTGTATAGATGTCAGTTAATGACGAAATACAATCTTTTCCTCTCTCTATATACACGTGAATATAACTTGTTTATTTCTGAATATCCATATTTTTTATACTTAATACAAAATATAATTTTTATAGTGAGAGCTTTTGCTAACAATTTGTCTTAATTTACGTCCCATCTTTTGAAATTAAATTTTTAGCTCTTAACTTTTATAGCAGACCAGCTTTTTAAGATTTATTTTTATTTATAATTTCCTGCAGCCAATGACAGAAGATGACGAGCTATAACTTATTTTCTAGTTTTATTTATCAGCAAGGGCCTACTTTTAATAAATTTAACACGTAAATACATTATGTAGGAGAGGCTAATTGGGGGGGGGGGATGGTTGACCCACCTTTTATCAAACGATTTTTAACTTTTTTAAATATTGAACCTAGAACAAAGCTTTATGTATCGTTTTATTTATTATTCAATCTGCTATCAGAATAAATTTGTGATATGAGTAATACGTAGGATATTTCAAAAAAGATCGTTTTTATTCATGCGAAAATAATGAGTCAAGGCTTCTCACATATGGGAGGCTTGACCCACTGTATTTTACATTGAAATATTGAAAATGATAAACAAATTTACAAATAAGATACGTTTAAAAATGCAGGAGAACTTCATTCTATAAGGTTTAACAAATAAAACAAGTTTTAAAAATATAAAATATCTTTATACTACAAGGTTTAAAGAAATAAAATAAGTTAAAACATGCAGAATACCTTTAAACTTCAAGGTTCCAAGGTTCCTACAAGGTCATTTCATGTCAGATCACCCAGACCATGGCATCACCCACCATCACCAATTTTAGTAAAAAATCAGTGAATTTGTAGAATTTCTATTGCTGATTCCAAAAACATCATTTACATTGAAATTGATCAAACGGTTTGTGAGTTATGAGCTTTTAAATAGCTCCCAAGAGGACCGATTTGCCACCGTTTTGAATAGCACATAGTCATTACTTTTGTCAGGTTTAAGCTAGAGCACCATATTTTTTTTACTAAAAATTTTGCAAGTCTACTTCTTTAAATACTGAAACGTACATTTAAGGAAGACACGAATTTTTACACAAGTTATTTCATTTATTTATTACGAATAATGTTAAAAATGAAGATTTTACCATTTATTAAAGATAACTTTTACATTTAAATAAGTTATCGTCAAAATACTTCTAGCGATATAATTTCAGAAAATTCAACAAGTAATGTATTTCGAATATATTTTCTCTTTTCTTTTTGACAATCAAAGCAAAAACAAGGTATTCAACTCAAGGAATTTCAAAAATAAAGGAATGAAAAGTATTCTTTAAAGCAGGTCAGACAGTATCAGATTCATCCATGCCACATTTTTCAAAGCAGTTTTATCTGTTATCTTTCAGATCATCTTCTTTATTTTAACTGTAAATAAATTTCATAGATAAAACAGATAATAAAGGACGGTATCCAGCCTAAAGCAACATCGTCACAAACCGGACTGTGACAATCTTAATGGTCTTGGCATTTTAAATAACTTACAATAAAATAATACGTATAAATAAAATAATTTCACAAGCGAAATTTTTCCGGGCAAAATTATTTGTGTTAGTATCCTAATAGTACTGTGACAGGAATGTGACTAAAATGTGAAATCTATGACTCAAAAGCAAATTTTGCTGCCCACTTTCTCGTCATTTGGCGTGTAAAATGAGTAACTAACAAATACCGCCAACTGTTGTAGGCGGGGGTATTTACAGCATATGGTTATTTTCCTTCTTGTACATGCATACATAAATGTAAATACAGTTAAAACATTCGAAAATAGAATTACTAAGTACAGAAAAAATTAGATTTTAACAGGTATAATTAATTGTATAGTATTCTTTTTGACGAGATTATAAAATATTTTCTATTAACGCCCATCATTCGGCAAAAAATGGCAATGTCCATTTTCTAATTTTCAGCACTTAAGTTATACTTTATTATCCTTAGTTAGTTCTGGTAAAGTTTCGTAAAAATCCGAATACTGTAAATACAGTTTAAAGCGAATTTTTTTTTTTATCGCTGTCTCTTTAAATGCTACGATCCACTTCATTTAAAAGTGATTTTTTCAGTTTGGGTTTTTTTCCGACGAATAGGCATGTTCAAAATGATAAAACTTTTACATACTTTTATGTATTTAATTGACTCGATTTTTTTTGTTTGTTTATTATGATCTATTTGATAAAACTGAGTTATCATATTTACAATAGAGTATATATTTTTCCTTTGTTGCACATAAAAGTGCAAAAAAAAAATTCAATTTTTACTGTAAATCTACAAGTATTTGCACATTTTACTGTTTTTCGTCCAATATAACATTATGATAAATCCGATACTTAAATTTACACTTCAACACACTTCACCGAATTCATAAATTCAGAACGCTTCATCGAATAGTTGAGAAAAAAATTCAAAAAGTTTAAAACTGTACGAGAAGATGCATTTTAAAATTTACTTACATTAAAAAAAAATATTTTGAATTTTGCCAGGGAAATCGAAAAGTTTCTTGATAGAATCATTTTTCTTCAGTATGTTCTCATTAGTAGGCCAAAAGAGTACCGTAAAGTGCTTGAATAATAAAAAAAAGTTCAAAGTGTACCGAATTCCCTTAAGGCAGAATTTTGTTGTAGACTTAATTTGTTTTTCGAAGTTGAAATTCTGTCATTCACAGGTCCTTTTTTTTTTTTTTTTTTTTTTTTTTTTAACGGAGTTTTATTGCCCATGTGAGTTGTGGGTAAAGTAAAAATTAATATAACTACAGTAAAATACCACTGAGTTCCTATCATATAATATATGTCTAATTTGTAACAAAAAAAAAAAAAAATACTTCACTTGTCTGTAAAATACATCCAATTTTTTTTTATATTTGAGTCCAGTGGTACACAAGAGTACTTTATTATATTCTTTACAGCGGGCATAATTTTCCCCAGGGGATTTCCCCACAGGATTCCTTTGTCCTTTATAAACTGGTTCCGTTTTGACACTTTTTGTTTTATTTTTTAAGATTTAGTTTCGTCGATTTGGAATAATTTGTCTTAACATAATATTTTGCGTTTGGGTGGAACTTTAAGTGAGGTTCTGACCCCTATCAACAACCTTGCCTCCAATGTGGTATGGTAATAATGTTTTCTTCTGGCGTATCAGAATCTGTATGATTATTATATGTTCTCAATTTCTTCATTTTTCCCGGTCGATGATGTGAACATTTTTGATCTAATTACAAAACTATGCTTTTGAATGCATGCAGGTTTTGCATATTCAATTTCAGAAGCAAATATAATGAATATTGTTCTTCATTTTCCTATAAATGAGATATATGTATATTTAACTATCGTAGGTTTCAGGTGATCAATATTTTCTGATTCTTCTGTTGGAATGATGTAGATTAAAAGGTTTCAGAATCTAAAAAAAATGAACGCAGTCATTTGTGATCGACATAAACGTTTCAGATATATACCTTTACTGCACATGGATTCAATGGCTCAATATTAAGATATCTGCCTACATTTACCTATATTATTAATACAAGCTGTTTTGTTCAAAATTTTCAAGGGAAACAAATGTTTTATGTGAACGAGCAATGTAACAAATGTTTTATGTGAACGAACAATGTTTTACGATTTTAAATCTGTTTTAATTTTATTTCTACAATTACTAAAGAGGAATTATGGCTAAGTTAATAAACAGAAAGTAATATGGCAAATATCGAAAGTGTACGCAGAAAGGCTTAAGAGAAGTGTAAACAATGTTCCTATGCAAGATTTTCCCATTTATACAAAAACACTAATAAACCTTAATCGATGTTTTTAGATTAATTTTATAAATAAGAAGCAATGAACAGAAGGAATCTTTAAACGCCAATTAAGGAAAAACAATATTTTTGGTTATTTCCATGTACGATAAACTCATTTATATAAATTATTTTAAAAATATTCCAAAGAAATGTTCTCAGAAGGCTTTCCATATCACTCAATATGTTCTGAAATAGAATATAAACTGCATGTGATAAGATAATTATTTTATAGGTAATGAAAAATGGTTATTTTCATTAAAAAAAATATATAATTTTCTATTAAAATTGCAAAAGATGATATTTTATATAAAAAAAATATATATGTAATTAAAAAAAAGATATTTTTTATATATTTTGAAATATTTGTGTTGATGTTGACGATACTGTAAAACTCATAGTTCAGTGCACTTATAAGTGTAATAGTAATCTACTATAAAAGAAATTCGAGCATATACTGGCTTCCAAAAGGTAAGGTGCAGCCGATTTTTTGCATCTATTTTGCAAATGAATGAATATAGAAACAACAAATTTGAAGGAAAAATGCGATAAACTGTTATTTATTAAATGCTACATAGAAATTCACTTAAGTTAAAAGTATAAATGAAATCACAACAAAAAATCACTCATGGCAAAAAAAATTCAACCATTCTTCGAGAAATCAGTACATCGCAGTATTAGGCAGTAAAATGTGACAGAAACATTAAACTACCTGTTCTAATATGGAATATGTCCACCCCGGACTTCAATGCATTGGCGGCATCGATTTTCCATGCTCTCAATTAAATTGTCGGACACCGAAATAGGTAGCACTGATCAGACATGGAGTAAGTCTTGTTCCAGCTCATTTAATGACATTGGAGGAGTACTTTAAGCCGCAACCTGTCTTCCAAGATAGTCCCAAAGATGTTCTATGGGATTGAAGTCTGGAGAGTGAGCTGGCCATTCCATTCTCTCCAAACCATAATCCTCAAGATAATCCTCAACAATCACAGCTCGGTGTGGTCTCGCATTAACATCCATTAGAATGAAACCATTGCATAGCACCGGCTTATGCGAGCACATATGAATCAAGGATCTCATCCCGATATTTCGCACAAATCAGAGTATCTCCATGGAACATATGCAGGTCACTGTGGTCTCTGAATAAGATCCCTGCCCAAAACATGACCCACCGTTTCTGAACCTGTGTATTTCGACAGTATTTTATTGATGGTATCGAGTGCATTGTTCTCTTCAGATTAGAAGATATCCTGCATTGATTTACAGAGTGAATCTGGACTCGCCTGTGAAAATTACAGAAGCCCACCGTTGCCTGATCCAGGAAACATGTTCTCTTGCTCAACATAAGCAGGCCCTTCTCTGTCCTCTGTTGAGCAGGTACACACACAACTGGTCGCCTTGCATAGCGACCTGCATTGCGAAGACTTCTTCGCATCGTAGTAGCGGAGATTCTTCTCCCTGATTTTGCAAAGTGATCTACAATGAGTTGCAGCACAGTAGTGCGACTTTGCCTTCGAGCCGAAAGAGTTAGAAATCAGTCTTCTCTGGGTGTTGTAACACGTGGGCGGCCTGGAACATGTCTTCTGGACACAGAATCTTCGGATTCATACTGATCCCATAGTCGTTGGAATACACTGATAGACACATTGATCCGTCTAGCAATATTGGCCTGTGATAACCCCATTTCCATCCATCCTAACACCCGCCACCTTAATGAATCGGACAAATGACTTCTTCTAGACATTTTTAGACTCTACTGGCTGTTGTGAATAAAACTGACAACAATAGTTCAAATACAACAAAACTTACACGCGAAAATACGAAGGCTTTGTAATTGCATATTTTTCTCTCATTCACAAATACTTATTCTTTTCTTTAAAAGTGGTAGCTGTAATTTTTTGCGTATGTTTTTTTAAAGCTTATTATTATCATTCAGATAAACTATGAAGTTTAATCTGAATTTTTTTTTTTTTTTTTTTTTTTTTTTTTTTTTTTTTTTTTTTTCGGGAGAGCTTCGAAAAACATGTTTTGCTTTAACTTTTGGAGGCCATTGTATTTAGTTGAACTGAATGTTACGCTTTTTTTTTTTTTTTTTTTTTTTTTTTTTTGTCATTTTCCATCTTTGTGTTTATTTGTATTTTCTTTTTCTGATGATGATTGAGTAAATTCAATCGAAACATGTAAAAATTATTAAGATCGTTTAATGTTTTTATTAGTATTTAACGTCCTTTATAGCAATTAAATATTTTAATGTATATTTTTGAAATGAATGTTACGCTGTCTGGTATAAACATGAAATTTTGTTTAAAAAATGGCAAAAAACATCAATTTTTAAATGTATTAGAAATAGTTAGGACTTTATGTTTTTTCATCATTCTGGATTATATTTACTCTAAAAATATGGATATTTATTTAATATTGCACATTTTTCTTCTTTTAAGCACTTTGAACGCATGAATACCTTATTCTGTTATAAATGAATTGTTACATTATGATTCGACTATGTTTCTTATGGTTATGCCCAAATGAAAGAAGCATGGAGAATGGGCTAGATGAATTAGTTAAAATACTCCATAATAAGATACTATGTGTAAAAATTCCCCAAGTTAATTTTAGTGATATCTTCAGCAGTTTTCGGTTTTTTTAAGAATTAAGTTTGCCTGTTGTATTCAAGTCAAAAATTCATAATTCTTTTGTAATTTTTCATTATGATAAAATTCTACAAACAATCAAATTAAAACAATTTTATCCTTCAGAGGAAAAAAAACTTTGTGGAGCCTTACTTTTATTTATTATTTATTTATCTTAAACGTTAATGCTATAATTCTCAATATCAATAACATTTTAAATCATAAAAATAATGATTGAACACATTAAAACGTACCTTAATAAATAAAAAGGAAAAAAAAAAAACTAATTAAGGGGGTGGGACGTTTGCAGCGTTGTACTCAAGATGCGAAAGTGAATTGGCAGGATTCCATCAAAAATCATCCATCAAAGGCAATTACTATGCAGATGACAAAACTTTTTATCAATTAACTTTCTTTTCTTTTTTGATTATGATTAATTTCCTCCCGAATAGTATGACGATAATTATTTGAACTCAAATTATGTAAAAGGCTGTTTTGAAAGGAAATTTCGAACTTTTCATTTTGTTTTAATTTAAGTCATTAAAAAATTTCAATAAAAATAAACTTGTAAAATCATTAATAATTTAATTATTGATTGATTTTCACTCTTATGGTTGAATATCTGAAAGTGACCAGTACTAAAATAATGCAAAGGTTTAGACTGCTGCTTCGTAAAAAAACTAAAAAGGAAACAAAAAGAAAAAAAACATATCTTATTAAGCTGTTTTATTAGCTACAGTACCATTATGTTAATTATGTGTTCCCGAAAAATAAATAAAAAGGTGAAAATTAATAAACAATATTACTATTATTGATGTGGAACATAGGTTCCCAACCTTTTCTGGAAGACCGCCCCCTTTACAAGAGAAAAAAATGCCAACGCCCCCCCCCCCCTCTTCCAAAATAGTTAATTATACAAAATGTTAAAATATTTGTTGCACATTATCTACATTTTATCTGTTTATCTATCTATTTAGAATCACAAAGTAGAAGTTAATTAAAACAACCATCAAATGTAGTAAAAAATTGTTTATTAAAAACTGAAAAATAAACACAAAACCAATAAGAATTTAAAAGTATAGATTTAAAAAAATACCGAATTGGTTGAGGCTGATGGAGTTTTAACAATTTGTTCACGTCGGATTCCAATTTTTTTAACATCAGTCACAAATTGTCAGGTTCAAATATGTCTGTTCCCTTTCTTATAAAGTAAATCAGCTACTGCATGGAACCCACTCTCAGCAAATCTAATGAAGGAAAAGCAATTAAAATTTTATATAATCTCGCTCACTATCCAGGTTAGAGAACTGTATTGTTTTTTTTTTTTAAGTTAGAACTCTCTGTATCCATTTCTGAATTTTACTTTTAGTTCTCGTTTGCTGCGATTTCCTCGCCAAAATATGATGATACTGCTGTATCTGCATTTACGAAGTAAATATTCCTGTTTTAACAAACTGCGAATAATGTGGCAAAACGGCTATATTCTCATTTACTTAGATTTCGTTTGAACAAAAAAAAGTTTACCCACAGAAGCAGCTCTGAGGCTTTCTCTTTTAATTAAATTTAACTCATCACCTTGCAATCATCTGATACCGTATTAAAATATTTAGAATGTTTAAATTGATTTAACTAAAGATTCTAAACAGCTCTGTCAAATAATCGATGTCATCTTTTTAATGTAATTAGGTTTTAGCGTATTTTTACACATCTGTTTTCAATTACGTATAATAATGAATCAAATATATCGAAAAATGATTCAGACAAATATCTTTTCAAAGACAATGAAATTCTGTGTGCAGAGCAACCAATTGTAATCATTTGCAAGTCTGACACAAAGCAAAGTGATAGTGGCAACTGCACTACAAAGTGAAACAATTGTTTTACTTTGTTTTGAAATGATTTTCACTATAAAGTTGGCTAAATATCCTGTCATTCAATAAATTGCTTTTATTCGTATTGACTACTCTAATACTGTAATGAAGCGATGTATACTGGTGTTCATTCAACAATTTTGAAACCAAATTCTGATGATGTGTAAAAGAATGCGCAGAAAGTACTTTTAGTACTGCTTGTTTCAAATATGTTAATGAAACCCTGATGATGTCCCGTCAGATAGAGCAACATCAGTAGCAAGATATTTTGAAAAGGAATAACTTCACTAATTCTTGGACTAACTTCATGGTATTAAATATCGGTTCTCTCTTCGTATTAGTTTCCAAATTTTTAGCGAATAATAACTCTTGAAAATTTTTTATGAGCTTTTGTTATTTGGTAACGTTGATCTATCGAGTTGAAAGGAAAATTTGCAGGTCTTTAAGTAATAGCATGCTGATATTTCAATGCCTTTAGCCATCTATTCTTCATTATACCAAATTATTACTCAATATTTTTTTCTGATGATATCTGGCGGTTTCTTATGATGAGGAACATTTTTTATTATCTCTCTGACTGCCGGCAAGATTAATTTCTTACCATTTCTGTAGGGTTTTCATACTTTTGAGATCGAAAATATATTATTATATGATGCTCTTAGTCCGTCATTTTGTTTAGAAGACGACATAAAAGGTTTGATATAGTTGACAGTTCTAAGTTTTTCTTTTCTAATCTTTGAAAAACAGGACATATCTTTTCCAGAGCTGCCAAGTCTCCGACTTTTTTGATACCAATATTTTAATTCAGAAAATGTTTCCTTATTTAATTTGGGCAATTTAATTATTTGGACACTTGGGCGATTTAATATAACCATATTTTCACTAATATAATAATGATGTACAAAAAGCTGGAGACTTGGCAGCTCTGCTTTTATATCAACACGCATTTATTCAAATGCTTTTGTAGCCTAGAAGGCTTCATTGCTTCATTAAAAAAAAAAAAAAAAAAAAAAAGCATTTTTTGACAAATTAAGCACAGAGGCAACGAGTGATTTGTAGGAGAGTGCGTAGATCCATATTTCAAATTCTCAATATTGTACTGTCTATATTTTTTTAATTGAGATATTTTGAAATAAATTTTTTTCCTATTTAAGTTTAAATAAATTTAAATTTGAACAAACTTATAGATTTTTATCACTTTCACTAAGAAAAAACAAATTTCTTGAATTGATTCAAATTACTGGCTCATTTTAAAATCTCGGTTCAGACATATGTAGTCATATTTTAGAATTTTTTTAAATACAGGTTAATAAAAAGAATTCTGATTTAAATCTTTCAGGCAACAAATTATTGCAAATTTTGTACTCTACAATATTTAAATTCATAATGACCGCCCCCCTTGACTGTTGTAACGCCCCCCCATTTTTCTCCAGACCCGCTACCGCCCCCCTGGAAGGCTCCAGCCCCACTGGGGGGCGGTACCGCCCCCGTTGGGAACCTATGATGTGGAAGAACAAAACGAAGACTCTTGTAGGTATGTTAGTAAAAAATTTATTTTTATATTCAAAATATCTCCTCGGGAAATTAATATTTTTAACTTCTTTTTTCAGTGTTCTCTTCTTAAAAGATGTATCTTTTTTTCTTAGTTTTCAAAATATTTCTAATGCTATACATAATTTTATATGAAGTGTTAAAATTCTAATTCCTGTTCGTCTGTTTTTAAAACATAAAATATCAAATTGAGTATAAATTTTAGAAATATTTTGACAACTAATTAAAAAATGACATCTTTTAAGAAGAGAACATTGAAAAAAGAAGTTAAAAATATTCATTCCCTGAGGAGATATTTTCAATATAAGAATGCATCAAACTGCCATAGACTTAACATTACCAAGGGAAATTCGGACGCTGAGTGGCCAACTGCCTTAAGTTTAATTTAAACCAGTATGTTCCAAAATTAAAGTATTTCAAATAACAATTTACTTGGGAAAAAAATACTAAAAAATACGAAAATACATTGATGCTTACTTTAAAAATTTTCTTTATTTTGATGAACGTCAAGAGAAACGATTAACATTACATGAAACTATTTTTCATTTTTAAATTCCATTTTAATCTTTGGTAAAGAACAACCAAAACATTGTAGAAATCAGATACGGTTTTAACAAAGGAGAACGTAACGATCCATTGTTTTGTAGTCATCATTTTTAGAATGCCGTTTGAAATTGACTGTTGGTTTCAAGTTATTTAGAACATTTTCTTTTTAAAATGAAATCAAGCTGAAGCATGATAATTGCTTTCAAATGGACTTGCCATGTTTCAACTTTTGAAAACCCTCAACATTCTCTTAAAAGAAAGAATTTTAAAGCTCTGATTTTCGTGATGCTGTAAAAAAAAAAATAAAAATAAAAAAATAAAAAAAAAAATAAAAAAATAAAAGATAAAAAAATAATTTTTTTTCGAGATTCTACATTCAAAATAGGGTAGATGTGCCAGTAATGGGCCACCTTAAGGAATTTCTCTAAAAAATAATTTTTTATTAATAGTTATAATTATTGTATTTCACTTTTTTTCATATTAGATTAATCTTTCAACCATATTTAACTAATCCCACAGTTAGAATTCCCAACAGAAATAAAAATTTAATTTTAAATAATAGAAATATGTCTAAACACCCAAAAGCCCAGTAATGGACCACCTATGTTCCAGTAATGGACCGCCTATGTTCCAGTAATGGGCCACCCTACAAAAAATAACAGATAATTGTTTTTAGGTGCGTTCGTAATTATGTAAATACGTAGCACCTATAGTTGTCGTTCAGTCCGTCCGGCTGTCCGTCTGTCTGTTTGTCTGTCTGTCCGTTTGTCTGTTCGTCTGTCTGTCTGTCCGCATATAACAACGCAAAAACTATCCAACCGAATCGTTTGAAATTTAAAATACATAATTATTACATAATTTTGTCGAGTCATTTCAAATTTTATTAAAATCGGATGAATAGATTAATTACATGGAAAATCAAAAGATTCCGTTACATTACGGTCAATGGGGAAAAAAGTTTAAAATGCATTTTCATCGTTTGAAATTTAAAACACATAATTATTACATCATTTTGTCGAGTCATTTCAGATCTCATGATAATCAGATGCATAGATCAATTACAGGGACTATCAAAAGTATTCCGTTACAGTCAATGGGGAAACAAGTTGCAAATGCATTTTAATGGTGTTACACTCATTCGAACATAATAAAATTGACATGAACATATGACGTATATATATAATAAAATAAAAATTCTGTACAATCTGAGATGCAAAGAATATTTATTATTAAATTACAGGGCCACACAAAAGTATTCCACTACATAATGCTATACGGGAAAACATTGTTTGGGACATGTTTTAATTATATTAAACTGTGCCACATTTTATGAATATGATATACGTTGCTGAGGTGTAATGAAAATTACTTCCTGTATGTTTATAGGAACACAAAGAGTTCAACCACTGTACTGTATCCGAAGTATTGTCTACTATATCAGGAAAATCTGTATATTTTTAAAACTTCGTCATCGTACGAACGCACCTCATTTGGTATGCTTCAAGTGCAATTTCCAACTCGTTTCAATTGTATTTTGCTCCAGAACTTAATGAAAGCATACTAATAAAACAAAATATTAAAACTTAAGTTAGAAATTCATTACATTAAAGGATTCATAATGAAAAAACATAAAACAAAATATTTAAATTTAAGTTGTGAATTTATTATAATCAAGGATTTATAATGTGGATATAAAACAAAATATTAATGATACTATTAACTGTTTATTATAAACTAACATTAAAGGATTTACATTGTAAAGATATAAAACAAAATATTTAAATTTAAAGGATTTATAAGATAAAGACAATGTTTTACTGAAATCAAGTTTAGATAAAATAAGGCATTAAAAAAAGTCTCCAATCTTCATTTATATCATTATCTAAATGATGTGCTGTGCAACTGTGAAATATAAATAACAGATCTTCAATTTTATCATCCCTTTCCGATAGTCCAAACTAGTCAATATGGAATTTTAGAATGCATTTAAAATGATACATGTTCTTGCACTATCCAACCATTTTCAGATAATCATATAGCCCATCGATTTGGCACAGATTGATTCCACAATGTGTCTTCAGAGATGCTTATATTTTTGTATTATCACGAATGGAGCAATCTCATTATTTGCTGAAAAAAATCCCGTAACAGTGATTTGTTCTTTTTCGTTATTTGGTACTACATAATGCACATCTTTAACTGATTTTGATCCCAAAATTTTCCTTGTTTTAAGATAAAAAAAAAGAAACCTTGTTTTAACCTTATTTAAAATTCTCTCTGTATGCTTTAGAATTCGGAAGAAAATATTAATAATATCTTCTTCCAAATATGTTTTTACATTTCTGAACTAACTTAAAACAACTTCTTTTGTAACGGCACATCTAGATTTTGTCAAATGTTCTGCTTGTGTTTTGTACCAATTTTGGATGACTTTTTTAAAACAACTATTTATAAAGAAATTGCCTTTATTAAAGTCTAATAGGTAACATTTTAGTATTAAATTTGATTATTTAGCTTTTCAATTAAATCAAAATATTTTATCTCTACTGAAATAACACTTTTTGTATTGGTCACTTGGGTGGTCCATTACTGGAAAATCACGAAATAAGCAATCCAGTAATGGGCCACCCCTCCTAAAATCTTAAAAATAAATAAAATTTTGTAAATGGCCATTGGTATATTAAATTCAATGTTTTATATTGCTAACCAAACAAAAACATTCAATTTTTACCGAAAAATAAAAAAGATATAAACTAAGTAAGTAAAGTCTGCTCTTAGCATGTTCATTAAGATTTTCAGTGAAAAACAGAAAAACTGTGAACCTTTATTTTCTGCTTCCTAATTGTTTTGACGAAAAGTGTAAAAAATTAATCTAGCTTATAAAGCATGCAAGATAGAGTTCAGAAAAAAATAATAAAAGCTTAACTATAATTTATTATTATTTTATAAACCAAAAAGTGCGAGGTGGCCCATTACTGGAAGGTGGTCCATTACTGGCACATCTACCCTATTATAATAGATGCTTCTGTAAATATATGGATGAGATAAAAAAATGTATTAAACATTGGATTTATTTAAACAAATGAATAATGTAGTACAAAATATATATTACATTTATAAAAGTTATTGCGTAGTAAATAATACAAAACAATTTCATGTAACTGCAGAAAAATTATCGATAATAATAATAATAAAAAAATCATTGTAGACAAAAATACTTAAATTTTAAGTGAGAATTAATTGTTTGAAATAAAAGAATCGGCAACGGTATAAAGAAATTAATTTTTTTAAAAGAAGAATTTTGGTTCTCTAGGGAAAATATGGTCTCGATCCTCACTCCTCGCATATTGTATTTTTCTGATAATGCAGTTAGTAATGTAAATTATTATTTTTTATTTCACTCCAAAAAGTTATATAAAATAATCTTTTCTTCATTAATAAGTATATTTTACCATCCCCAATATGTGTTTCAATTGATGATTTTGTATTTTAAATTTTAAATTAAAAGCTTTGACATATAAATATCGATTAAATAAATTAAAATGATGTACAATTTTCGGTAGATTGTTTATTAAAATTTGTCAGAAAGAAATATATATTAAGAGAAGTAAATAATTTCGTAAAAAAGGGAAACACAGAAAGAAAAAATACTAATATAACAAATTGTAGTGCTATCTATGGGAATTGTAATGCATTTTGATATTTATATTTTAGAAAACTAATAAAATTTTAACTTAAAACACCTAAAAAAAAACACCTTGAAATAGCTCATTTTTCGATTTAAAAATTGAATTCTTTGGAAAATTTTTGTCTGCATAATGTAAAGAGAGTTAATGTATGCATATAAAGTGAAAGGATTTTATTTCGTTAAGTATTACTAACATATTCTGTACCAATTCTTGCATTTTAATGATGTTCTGAAACTTTTTTTTGTTCGAACCTTTAAGTTCTTTATCCAAGTGTTGGCGGTTAATATCTAGTTAATATTGTTACTAAATACTGAAATGCAAACGAAGTAATAATAATAAATGTATATACATTTAATATGATTATTGCAAGTGGATAAAGAGAAAAATAACAATTATAGAAAAAACATATCTTATTAATAGGACGCTAATGTCGTATAACTTAAATATTATTTTTTGAGGCTTACAGAATTAGAAAATAGGTAAATATAATGTCCTTAAATGTAAATATAGATTTTTTTTTCAAAACTGAAAATTTTTATTCCATGTCATTCAACATCAAGAAAGCTGAACAGTTATAACTAGAAAAGAAATTAAACATTTAAAACTGCTTTTTCTTTGTACAATAAGCATTGCTTCTGCAACACTATAAAATAAAAGGGTATGTTAAGACATCCTATAAATTGTATTATTGACAATCATTATGTTAAACGCCTTTTATAACAAATTTTCAGTGATACTTCAAAGTACTTTCCTGTATGAAGGTTTAAATAAAAAAAAAAAAAAAAAATATATTTTAAATAACAAACTCCTCTTAATACATGCAAGAATCAAACTAGTATAAAGGATAGATCTATACATATAATTCTTGGAATTTTTGGTAAAATATTTGAGAATTTTTTTCATTTAGAATTTTTTTTCTAATTTTGAAGAATTATATGTTTGGATTTATTCAATTTATTGATGCTAGATTTCCTTTAGACCTCTCACTAACAAGCCCATGTTATAATTTTCACCAAGTTTCACATCAACCTAAGCATTATTTATAGTAATATAATTCTATTTATTTAATACATTTTTAGAACATTAAACAATGATTATTACTCTCAAAGATTAGATTCGTATTCTTATATATATATATATATGTATATATATTTATTGTTTTAATTTGAAGCAAAACGTAGAGAAAGCAACATTAGAATTTTTCCATTTTGGAAGAGATTTGAGCAGAATTATAGAAGTTATTGTATCCATAAAAAATTTATATAGATCGATAAAGTTTTTTACTATCAGTAGTTTTGGGGGTCTAGGGTTCATGATCGGAGTAGATCTGCAAATTTTTTTCAGAAATTCCGACATAGGAGTGACCGCAATAAGTAGTACTTCATACGAAATCTACCTAAATGGCGGGTGTTCGATAAATAAATTTGAGCATGTGAAGATTTTGCTGTTATTATTGGGTACTCCTTAATAAAGAACACCAGTATTTAGGAAACACATTTTCATTCACAACAATGCTTTTTTGATGTAAAAGTATATAAAACATGCTAAACACTTCCAAATTGAGAACAAAATCTCTAGGTGGCTCCCTATTAAGAGGTTTTATTTTCTTTATATGAATATTTTTTGTTTTCAGTCGTTTTCTACTCTAGAAGTTCTAAATATTGATTAAAATGAGTACGATGTCGAAAAAGATAAATTACCCGGAAGAGGAAATTGCATAAAAACCTTAGGAGTACCTATAATTTAAGTGGTCGATGAGACAATACTATGGCCAAAAAATTTTCCAACATTCTACGTGGTCAAACATGACTACGTATAATGCTTGCAAAAAGAATGGCTGCGATTTAGACGCTTGAAATGCTTGAAAATCAGGCGAATAAAGAATCGAAAAAAATTAAAACATTTTAAAGCGTCTGAAAATTTAACATTCCTTTTCAGACATTTCAATTTAGAGTTTTGCATTAAAAATAAGATTATTTGAAGTTCCTAAGTGTAATTTTCTCCATAACCAATCACTGACTTAAGAACCGTGCTCTGAGAAACAGATAAAATGTCCCGCATGTGACGATTACACAAATAATTATATTTATTAACTTAAAAATTGTGAAAATATAAGCTACACATTTAAATTAACAATGAAACGTGCATTTTAATATTAGCATAGTCGTTTTAATTTGAAGATACAAAATAGCATTGTTAAGACAGTAATAATATATGGAAAAGGTCTTCCACAGGTGATATGAAATGGTCCTTTAGTAGATTTTAAAACGTCTACATTCTAAACCATAGACTTTAGTAAGCTGCCCGTTTTTAATACTAATAGTAATACAAATAATAGATAACAAAAATATCCACCTTCCCGTTTCAGGGCCATTCCATAAAAAACTGACAAATGTCGCGCACGCGACTTTAACATTAAATACCTATATCTATTGACTTATAAGTTGTTAAAACATGAGCTATGCATTAAAAATAACAGACTCTAGATTTTCATATTAGCATATTTATTTTTATTTAAGGATATATAGCATTGTTACAACAGCAAAAATATGTAGTAAAGCGTTCCCACGCGCGACATGGGATGATCTTTAAACACATCACTAATCGTTCGTACGACATTGCTGTTATATATGGCGGATGATATTTACTACTGATAAATCAAGAATATAAAAAGCAAGATACAACTTATTTTAATTTTAAAATCAAGTTAAATAATCTAAATATGTTCACATCAACAGTAATACACATGATCTTGTATTCATGCATTCCTGAACATGATGTAGACACCTTTAGCATAATTAACATGGTATTCATTTTAATATAAAATGTAACTTGCTTTTATGTGTTAGTTTCATTAGTAAACATACATCAACCATAATGCTTACAAGTGATTACTGACGCATTTAAGACGGTGACTGTTGTCAAAAAATTAAAATTTTAGGAATTATTTATATATAGGAAAGTATTTTTTTTTTTTTTTTTTTTTTTTTTACATGCAAGATGTTATTTCCTACTAAATCGAGGATGCTCTAAAATTTTGTTCCTTACATATTTTCCCTATTTTATATGTTTTCGAAATATGGTTGTTGCACTTCACTTTCCAAATTTTGTCACTAGGCCGCGGAAGTTATTCTCACATGATAGAGTCTAGTCATTTTTCTGTAGAATGACGCGTTCTACAATTCTAGCTTTATCTGTTCCGAAGTTATTTAAGTTTTTTTTATGTTAAATAGCAACCTTTAAAAAGGATTTTTTTTTCAGAATGTTTCATCTTAATTATCTACTCGTCGTGTTGTATACCTTCTCACACTTATTTAAAAAACATTCTGTTGACTTTAATTTTGAAAAATTAACTTTATTTACTTTTCCAAGTACATGTGTTCCAATGAAGATATCTTCAATATAACAAGTGAATTACTGAAATAAAAGTAGACTAAACAGCAATTATTTTTTTAAAAAAAGGTACAAACTAGATTATTCTCATGATTTATTCACAATCATTTATAGAGAAAAGTATTATGTGTAGTATTTGAGAAAGAAAATTGAAATATTTTAACCACAACGTCATTTTGTATTTATTTAATCAGCTTTCTTATTTTTAACAGTTTTTCATTATATCTCAAAACTTTTAAATTTGAAATAGAGCAGATAACTTCAGCATGCCTTAACTAGGTGCGTGACAGCAAATAAAATTGGAGAGCGCATAATGGTTTTAGTAAAGGTAGACACTTTTTTTGCAATTTTAGCTTTAACTATTCAGAAGATATTTGAGTGTTTTCTGACTTTACGCCTTTGGGTGCCTATACGGTCTAATCTGAAGCGTCTGGGTAATGATTCCAATTCTAATTTGCTCCCTGGTATGTTTGGAATATAAAAAGGTAGAAGTCTATTTTTTAAAAAAATTATTTATGCTAATTAAGTATACAAACAACATCACACACTAAATGCTTAAATTAAGAAATAATCCTATTTTTTTTCTCTTTTAACTTTGCATTTATACCATGACTTGGAAAAAATGCCATGTTTTCCTTCAGCTTTGAATCGCAGACAGCTCAATAAGTCAATCATAAATTTCTAAAGCTTATGCATAGTGAATTTGATTGATTTATTAAAATCAGCAAGGACATCAAAGGAAGTTCCGCTGGACCGATAAAGCAAAGAAAATGTTATAATAGACAAATGCAAATTACACTTATATATTAGCATGTTAATATTACATATTCTGAAATAAACTAGACCGCTCTTCCCCATTCAGCGCACCCTTAAAAAAATAGAGTAGGCATGTGTCACATGTGTTAGTGATTTAAATATGAAAAACTGGCGATTTCGCGCAAGTCTTGGCGTAGGGAAATTAATTTATAGTAAAAGTAATTCGTGCTAAATGATGAATATAGATACATATAAACATTATGAAACAAAACTTATTTATCTTTCAGAAGTGGGAAAATGAATAGATGAAGTGCTATCCTTTATGAAAAATATACAAAAATAAATTATTATTACAAGTAAGATAAGGAAATTGAAAAAAACAGTAAAAAAACTTAAATATTATAAATATTGTAATCTACTTTTATTTGAGTATGTTTTCATCTTCAGTTTAATCCAGAGCTTTTTTTAATATAATTTAATATTTTAGGCTATTTGGATTTATATTGAAGTCTATTTGCTTTGTGGCAAGCATACAAGTATATTGAATTATGCTCAGACTAAGAAAGACATTTCTACAAAAATTAAAAATTTTATTTAGCAAACAATGTAAGTGAAAAAGAAAATATCAATATTTATACATGTTTGAAATGGAAAATGCAAAAGTAATAGAAAATTTTCTCATTTTTAACCAAAAAAAAAAAAAAAACATTTTATAATATTGCTTATTTTGTAGCAAATAAAATTGTCTCGTGACCCCCTTCCCTCTCCTCTCTGTTTTATTCGGCATAGAATATTCGATTAACGCCACACGCACAAATAAATAAAATGAAAATAAAATGTGAGAGGTGTTATTTTTTATTGCAGAATAACAAGTCTACGAAGATCATATCAACCTAAAAAATATATTTAAAATCATCCTGAAACCAAACCTTAGTTTCCTTAACAAATATAAGCTACACATGATATAAAATTACATTAAAATTATAAAATTTAAAGCATATTATAAATTGCTTAACTATGCTTGCTAATAAATAAACAAACTAATTAAAAAGAATTGACTTAAGCAGTTATGCAAAATGTATACTTCATTACTCTTAAAGTGGCAGTATCGTGTTAAAAGCATGATCTTAAAAAGTACATAAAAACATTTAAAGTTTTACATTTCTACAAGAAACTGCAAGAAGGACTGCATACACTGTTAAAAATAAAGCTGACGAACCGGTTGCATTTGACGCCCAGGGGTGAAAAGGTTAAACCACTTGGCACCAGCGGGTTTGAAAATGTGTTTGGGGCGCCATTGGGTGTTTCACGCTAGTTAGGGCGCCGCGCAATGCATACCGTTGGAAGATTTTCACCATTTAGTCATTTGCGCATGCTCTGTAACGTGTATCCTTGCACTTCAACTCGCTGTCACTGGTGGATCAACACAGCAATTTTTTCCTACGATCACTATCACCGCTATACGCTGTCCCAATTTTGTTTAGAACTTCGGATGACTAACTTTTGGCGAGCTTTTTTATATAAATCAACTTTTGAATTTCAGGACATTTAAACATTTCAGGGAGACTTTGAAGGTGAACTTGATGGCCGAGTGGATAGGGCGCTCAGCTTGTAATCAGACGTTCTGCGTTCGAATCCATCGAGGGCCGAAAGTCGGTTAGTATATTTTTTAATTTTTTATCATTGGGCACTCTGGATTAAGGGTGCCATCTTTTCACCTTAATTAGAGGTGCTATTTTGGCTCCTTTAGGGGTGTCACCAGTGAGACAAGCCTTTCACCCTTAAAAGATGCAATGTATCACCATTAGTTTTAACAGTGTATTAAACTTCATGCGTTATTTTACGAGCCCAAATTAAATGTAATAATATTCACTTTTTTACAGTGTATATAAATCAATTGTCCGGAAGTTGCGGTCAAACTCCAGCGGGAGAAGAACGTCCATATGCCACATGACTTTGTCCTATGAGTCAAAAAACAGTTTACTATTGCTCTGTCCATGTCATCTCATCTTGGTGGAAATATTGGTTTCTGAGTTTTCTAAGAATAGAGAGCACTTTTTGGAATCGTGGTTAACACGGAAGAGGTTATTGTATATTCTTGACAATATTTTCCTAGATTAAAAACATTTGTCTTTTATTACACAGCGTTGTCCGTCCGATAGATAAACCTAAAATATATTTTAGAAGAAAACTGCACACATTGATCATGAAATGAATTAACGTAATAAAAGTACATTTATATTTATTTGCGAAACGGCAAGCAGAAAATAGATATTAAAAATTATATCAATTTAGCTCATTTCTATTATTTTAAAAGTAAACATCATACTCTTAATGCTTACCATGACAATGAAAAATTCCCGTTATCTTCTTTCAACACTGTACCAAGGATAACTCAAGATGCGAAATCCCAAACTTCGAAAAGTTATGCATAATGAATTTCATTGATTTATTAGTATCAGTAAGGACATTAAAGATTGTCCCGCTGACCGATAAATCCAAGAAAACATTACAGTAGACAACTGCGGACATTAATCATTTCAAGATGATTGCAAATGTCAACAAGAAGAGCTTCATAGCTGTACAACGAAAGAGACAAAAACCAAAAGAAACATACGCGCTGATAAGGCAGTTAGTTATCAATCAAGTCGAAGTCGAGAGTCACTTACTAGCATAGCTCAGTTCAAGGCTATCATAACAAGCAATCAAACTTTGAATGAAGAATTTATTTCAAGAGAAAAAGGAAATGAAAATATTATGAAAAATTAGTGATAAAAAATATAAAATAAAACAAATGGTTAAAGAAGATACATATCATATGATTATAAAGTAGAAGTGAGATGCAGTAATAGGGTTATTTGTATTTCAATGACTGGTGGAACTGTTTTTGTTTTCAACAGTTTGATATACTTATCATTCCGGTGTTGACATAACAATTTTAGAATAACTGTCATTAAAAAAAAAAAAAAAAAAAAAAAACAGATTTCGCATTCTGATATATTTATTGATAAAGCTATAAAAACACACACACAACAAAAAACATTTATTTTTTTCATTAATTTTCTGTGGACATTTTTAATAGGTGTATTTTCAAACTGGGTATTTATGGACGATGTGATGAACAAGCATTCCAATTTTATAATTCAAAATGATCTTGGCTTACATTTTTATGCCAAATCTAGAAGGTGTCCCATGTAGTAGATTATGTGCATAGCGCAAAACATCTAGAAATGTTTGTCACCACTGATTTCGAAAAATAATTTTCTTCTTATTCGATCGCAGAAATCTGATTAAGTAGAACGAATATATCTAAACTAAAATAGTGGTGACAAACCATCCTAGAATTGTGACAATCTAATACAGCTGGTCTAAGGACTTTATTGCTATATGTTTAATGTTAAAATCACAGAAATTAACAGCATATGAAATGGGCAGTTTGCAGATTGGAATATTATGACCCAGCCTTATAAGTGTCATGGGCGCGAAATCGCAGTTTTAAAATGGCGATTTTTTAAAACAATAAATAATCAAAATGTTATCAAATGAGATTTGCTTTTAAAAGCTGTAGGTGTTTTAAAACTTTATTTCTAAACTTGCGCATATCTAAAGAGATGAAATTAAATTAAAAATTATAAGAAAAATTTCTTAAAGTCAAATTCATCTACTATTTCTATTTCTTTTTCTTTCTTTTTTTTCATGTACTATATATTACTAAAAGAAAGAAACAAAATATGTATAATCATTACTATATTCTGTGAGTTAGAGTAATGTTATGCCATCTCAATTAAATAGTCTAAAATACTGGAGAATTTTAAACTAGAATATTAATGTTGATCTCGATGAAAGAGATTACGAAATCAGCTGCATATGGATAAATGGATATTGGTTAAGATTTGTAAGTGTTCTATAATCTTTAGTTTTATTTGTCCCTTGTATTGCACTAAAAAACAAGGTTTGACAAAAAAGTATAAAAATATCATATTTTAGATTTTTTTGCTTAAAAAATGTCCCAGATGGTTTTATGACGATATAGGTAGAGTGTATATAGATAAAAATCATAAAGCTTTATATCTTTACTATTTGTAAATTTTGCGCATTCGTATAGAAATTTGACTGTTTTTTTTCTCTTTAAACTTGTCATATTTAAATCAAATTTACAACAATTTCTATAAAAAACAACATTATCAAGATTTCTATAACGTCTTAACTTTCATTTACTTTAAATTCTTTTCGGAATTTTTAAATCACAAATTTCATACTAAAGGAAACTCACAAAAAACTTTTTTCGTTAAAAATTTTGTACATCCAAAACAAACATATTTTTGTACATCTAAAAGATAAATTAGAATCTATGCTTCTTTGTACTCAAAGTTTAATATATACATAGTTAATCTGCATTTATCTCACATGTACAAAAATTGTCGATATCAATCGATTCAATTAATTCTATAATTATAATTTAAAACTTGTAATTCGTATTAAATAGTTTAACTATTTTTATTAAGTTAAAAAAGAAATTTTCTACTTATGTTTTGTAATTAATTATTTTTGAAAATACAGTTATTTAAATATCTATTATTAATAAAAACTATTCACTCTTAAATCAAAAGAGTGAATTCCTCAGTCAACAAAGGAGCGAAATCTCTTGGCAGGACAATCATTCCTTCAGAGCGGCAGTTTTATCGAAAAAGAACGCTTTTCGGAAAAAACCGGTCTTTTAAATCATGTTTATAGTAGCGATCTATAAA
The DNA here is from genome assembly GCA_964019185.1 of Maratus speculifer. NCBI lineage: Eukaryota > Metazoa > Arthropoda > Arachnida > Araneae > Salticidae > Maratus > Maratus speculifer. The sequence goes on along the minus strand of OZ025299.1, from coordinate 141,023,587 downwards.
ATGCTCCTTTTTAAATGAAAACCGGAAGTTTTTTGACGTAGTTAAACGGAACTATCTGAGATGAATGTTCATTGGTTGTAATCTAGTCACATGACGTTCGGCTGGTTTGGCGGGATACCTATCTTCTGCTAACGAAGACTGACATGGCGCTTGTTTACGCTAAGGCTTTTGTTACGCTATACCCGAAATTTAATTTCATAATCCAACAGATCCTGATACTGAATAGAATTGCGAATGAGGATACCCCAAAACTATATGGTAAGTACTTGTTTTCGGTCTCTTTAATAACTTTCTTATTCTCAATGTAGTATGTAATCTCACATGTAAGAAAATTACCTTAGATCTACACGGATCGGAAATTTGAGACTGGTTTTTGTCCGACCCTCTTGAAAGACATCTAGATTCTGAAAATCATGTCCTTTTGCCTTTTTATTATTAAAAGACCCGGCCCCACTCACATTATTTTGTGTAATTAATAATATCGATTTGTTTTGTATCAGTTAATGCACTTTTTATGTCATATTAAAAAAAATCATTTTCCAATAATGGACACCCCATGTAGATATTTCCAAAAATGTGATTTCAAAAATGTTTATAGTGCGAAAAATATTTTGACTTATTGAAAATCTAAATATTCAAACTAAATTTTTTAACAAAATGTAATAACACCAACATTTTACAAATAGCTGCTTTTAAATTATTTTAATGTGGTTAATAAAATTTCAATGTTTAATTCATTTTATTATTATTATTATAATAACTGTAACACTGCCTTGTAAATTTTATAATCTGGCAATCAAACCAGTCAGGAAGCCAAAAACATTTATTAAGGGCAAAGCTAAGTAGGGGCTTATAGGGCTTTATTCCTCTCCATTTCAATAAAAACAATTGCAGTATATACTTATAACTAAACCGATTTTTGCATAAGTTGCCCCCCCCCCCCTCTCCATTTTCAGCTCTCAAATTTTGTCTGACATTATAGCAGTGTGATTAAAAATGTATTTTCTGTCTTAAATGCTTCCTTATTTAATCTCAGGCAAAATAATAATAATAATGTAATGAAAATCATAATAATTGTGAATCTAGTAAATCTGCATATCAGTAACCTCAAACATCAGTTCTAATTTTATTTTTAGTTTTATTTATTTATCCGTTTTTAAGTATTTAAAATTAGGGTTGGAAAAATACCTGTTTTTTTTAGTTTGTTTAAGCCAGATTTTTTTTTTTTTTTAATTTCTTATCTCAAATACATGCATATTTATTGATGAAAATAGACATTGTTGGATATATAAGTAGCATAACTTCATTTGAAAAAAAAAATTAATTAAATAATTATTGTCAATTTATGTAAAAAATTGAAAATATTGTTATCTTAATTTAAACAGCATTAGTAATTATTTTATGTTCAAAGAATAAATTGCTCTACAATGTGAAACATTGATTATAACTTTGAAAACCTTTATAAACAAACATTTAATTTCTAATTATAAATATTTGATGATTTTTTTCCCCCGGAGTTATTCAAAAATAAATTTCACATACTGCTCAAGGTTTTGTTTTTTGAGTGATAATACAAAGTCAAAATTTTTTATCATTAAATTCTGCAAACAACAGAAAAAAAAAAAAAAAGATTAGTATTATTAAAATGCTATAACTAGAACCCAATTTTTTAATAGTCTCTTATTCAACTTCATGTTTTGATTTTAATTCTCAAAAGTAATCTCCTTAATCATTATACATATATATATTCAGCGTCGAAACTAGCCTTTTTAGCGCCCGGGGCAAACATGGATTTTGGCGCCCCCACCTCTCACATATATGCATTCTTTATATCAAACACACCAATCAAAATCTTAATTTGGCGCCCTCTTCACCTTCTGTTCTGGTGGCGCCCGGGGCACGTGCCCCCTCTGCCCCCCTCTAGTTTCGGCCCTGTATATATTTAACAGTTTGACTAAAATTTTAAAGATTATCATGTTATGTTATTAATTGTTGTAAATAATTTGCATTTTTGTCAGGGTTGTTATGTTTAAAACAACTGTTTAAAACATTACATTTAAAACAATGTGTAAGACATGATTATTGCTAATAATGTCACAAATTAAAATTTTTGAAATAAAATTATATTAAAAATTTCTAATTAGCTGTATGTACTAAAAGACATTCAAATTTTATTAAAATTATAAATTGGTTATTTAATTTTAATTAAGTATTTAAAGTAAATTTATTTCCTCTAAAATTGAAAATACATAATTTATTTCTTTAAATATTTCAATTATGATTTTATATATAATATCAAAATTCTATAATATATTAATTTTCGAAGATTAAAAGTAAGACTGAGAGAGTATTTTTCGGATATACAATACAACAAGCCTAGTACAGCCTACAGCCTTATCTAGAATGCAACGAAAAGAAAATATTTTGATAAAGCTAACATAATCTTTTCAACATCAAAACATTACTCTTCAGTTATCCGTGAATCCCTCGAAATTTTGCTTAACAATGAAACTGTTTGTAATGACGTCATTTCTTATAATATTCGGCACTCTGGTACACCAGGTATCCTTGGTGTTTTGATGAATTCATCGCGACTTTGTACACGCAGACTATTTTTGTTATTATTTTAATGTTTTCCATTTCTAATGAATTATCTTCTTTTATACTCCTTTCAAATTGGATGCGAGGGCATCTGAAAGATCTAAGGTAAATAATAATTAATTTATTTGTATATTTTGAGAGATCTATTTCTCTTTTTTTCTGAATAAATTTGGTTGGTGCACAGAGAACATAATATTGAGTAAAAAAATGTGGGCTAAATGCCTTCTTAATATACTATAAATAATACATTCTACCATCAATAGGTAATGCTATAATACTTTATAGATATTTATTTAGTAGTTAAAAAAGATTTTTTTTTCTCTTTCTTTATTAAAATTATAATGACTTCAGTTTAAAATATTCATATACAAAAAAAAAAAAAAAAAAAAATCAGCATTAATTTAAATTTTTTTTAATAGTCTTTCCTTTTTAATAATTCATTAATGAAAATAAACTGAAATGAAAAAAAAAACTTATCTACTTTCAGTTCCTTTTAAATTCTAATTGTTTAAATTTGCTTTTCTGTCCTCAGAGTTATAAAAGTATGCTACCTATCAACAGTGTTCTCACTGTCGCTCGCCATTGCACCAAATTGCTACTAAATTCTTCATTTGGCGAGTAAATAAGCGATTAGATTCGCCAAATTGCTAGTGCTCAGTTTTGCTTTCTCTTTCTTTTTTCTTTTCTTTTTTTTTTTTTTTTTTTTTTTGTTTTACATACATATGCATTATGCATATGTATATAAAACATATTTTTAATATATATACTTATTTTTATTATATTTTTAGTGGATAGTTGAAATTAGATTAACAACAATCATTGTCGCATTTATAAAAGTTTTGGTTACATTAGAACATATTGAAAAAAAAATTAAAAGATTAAAGTTTTTTTTTTTTTTTTTTTTTTTTCTACACGGCAAATTTTTTTTTTTTTTTGCTAATACTTTTCTCATTTGGCGAATGTTTTTTATTTTTAATTAGCCAAATTACTGACATTGGTCAAATGTCAGTGAGAACACTGCCTACCAACCAATCTATCTATTTTAATTTTCAGTTTTGAATGTGTTTTCAGAATAATAATAATTTAATTTAATAATAAAAAATGGACATGTTTAAAAAATATTTATTTCTTAACTAATTTTTTACGTACTTCATATTTTTTTACATATTTCATTACGCTTTAAAGCAGGGTTGCCGGCTTTTAGCCGGGCCAAAAAAAGCCGGCCGGCTTTTTTTGGTTTTATCCACTTAAAAAGAGCGGGCTAAAATTGAAAAAAGACGGCTTTTATTTTTAAAGTGTTAATTTGTATTGAATCCATATTAAATTTAAATTAATTTATTTTTAATATATTTTTAATAATTTACTACTAAAAAAGTTATAAATTTTTATTTAATTTTTCAAATAAATAAGTCTTTATAACTGCTAGGAGTCAACTGTGAAGGCATTATGTCTGAAAAATATAAATCTTCGAAAACAGAAAATATACTCAAAAAATGTGTTTTAAACTTCTACATTTCATAGTTCTACTTATATTACACATTCTTAAGAATTATATTTAATGGAATTATGACAAAATTAATGTTCTCTATAGATATAAAAAGGGCATGGTGCTATTCATTAAAAAAGGCACTACTGCATCATAAAAGGGCACTTTTGCAAAAAAAAATTGTTATTGCCTTTAGAAAGGGAAAAAAGAAAGCAGCAAAATACATAATTTTTAAATATAATAAATCAAGTAACATTAATTTCGAATCATTTTATGATATAAAAATTAGAAATACAATTAAATTAAAACATGACTGAATAGTTTCATGTTCTTTTTCTTAAAGAAATGAAAAAAATTATCATTTTTGGGCAGGGTCATTCCATGTCAATTCAACCACACTGGTACACCCATGAACTCCGATTTTGATGAAACTTGGTGTATTCAATAAAAATATGATATCAAATAGCCCCCTAATTTTTTTAATCTCTAATATCAATATATCTTTATTTAGAGTCTTTCAGTTTTTTAATTCACACTTTTGCATGCACCGGAAAAGCGCTAAACAAGCTGCACTTGATTGCAAAAAAAAAATTATATTGGGCTGCCTAATCTTTTAATTATTTTCAAAATTTACTCACTTACCAACAAAAGTATGATAAACACAGAAAAAAATACTAAAGAACTGAATATATTTATTTTGGACCCCTAAAAAATAATAATTTATTATTAATCAAAAATTTTTTTAAAAGAAACATGATTTTCTAAAAATGCAATATCAAGATGAGGGACAGGTAAAACCTTAGCACATTTTTTTTTTTTTTTTTTTTTTTTTTTTTAAAGCGAGTCTAAATATTTGTTCTAACTTATTCTGGAATAAAATTGTATTTATTATATTTATCAAATTGCATCCAAATGTTTATTATTAGTAATCAAAAGGTTGTTATAAATATTTTCAGAGTGTCAATGCTTCATTATGTAGTGCAGTTTATTTTTATTTTTTTTTTAAATAATACTTTGCTAATACTGTTTAAATTAAAATATGATTTTTTAAAAATTTTCTACATAAATTCACTGTAATTATTTAACGTAAATTATTTTAAAATGAAGTTACAATACTTATATTCAAGGCTGGCAAGTTTCTGCCAGGGTGGTTAAAACCAGTGGTTATAACCGGTAAAAACCGGCATGGCAGAAACTAGTTTAGAGATAATACTAATAAATGCAATTATTCATAAATAACATATGTATTTAATATGTAGAGAATTTAGTTAAAAAATTAAAATAAGTATTTTGAATGTTATTCAAAGTAGCAAAAATTTTCAAATGAATCATACAAACATATTTTGTTAATATAATAATTTTTTGCCACTTGAAAAACAGAAATTTTCATAATGGTAATACGATTACTGTTTATGGTTGAATTTCTAATTAAATTTTTAAAAAAGAGAAATTTACGAAAAATTCTATAATCTTTTAACATTATAACTTAAAAATTATCTACTACAAAGAGAAATAGTTTTTGTAAAAACATATAAGTAAATAATTGTAGTGCAAAAATAAAAGATAAAAAATGGATTAAATATTTTATACTGTTATTTTAAAATATTGAAAGAACAAATTTGTTTTTCTGGAAAAATTAATATATTAGAACATTCCATATTATAGTATTAATTTTGCTAATTTTTCTTAACCTAGACAGCTTTTTAATTTGTTCTGAATGAAAAAAAAAAAAAGTTTGAAAATATTCTTTCAAGACCAGCATTACTGGCGGGTAATGTCATTATTGATGATGTAAATTTTGAAAAATTCTCATTTTCACCGTTATTTGTTTCTAGAAGCAGCTACCCATAGAAGGCAAAACATTTTCTAGGTCTTCCTTGGCGAAATATGTTTCTGAAAGAAAAAAAAAAGTATTTTCTTGCCCGTCTTTTAGACTTAAATATCAATTTTTATCCCAAATATTTAGGATGAAGTAAATAAGCTAGCATAAAAGCTAACGATGCAATAAATGTGAATTGAATCTTGCATTTGTAAATTTCCATGATATTTCCATTATTAAATAAGGTTAAGCAAATTTTATGAGCAGCTGCAATAGAACAGTCATGTTTTTTACTTTTATCTAAAGCAATAGCAATAAATTTTAGCATTTGTAACAAATATTTAACTTTTTTATAAATCATGATATTTATTTACAATTTTAACAACTGCAGTGTCCTTAATCTCATTTTCATAATTTTCAATTTTCTGCATATAATATGGTTGATTCTATCTTGAAAGATTCAAAACTATCAAATTTTAATTTGAACTATTTACAATATTTTATTCGCAATTTATTCTTAATAAAATGTATATAAGCAATTTAATACTACTAAAAAAGTCTCAGATTATGTCATGAAATTAGTTTATGCCATTTGTTGCCAGTTTCTGCCGGTTATAACCACTTTCTACCACTGGCATGGCAGAAACTAATTTCTGCCGGCAAAAACCCAGCCCTGCATATTCCAGCAATGTTTATTTTTATCAATAAATGTGCACAAATATGTAATAAGAAAGGATGTTTTAAAAAAACTGGTATAAACCAAAAAAAGTGTCCCCCCCCCCCCCCGAAAAAAACCCACGTTTTTTGCCAACCTTTCTAAATAATAATTATTTTAGCTTTGAAAATTGTATGATAATCCATGCTTAACATATTTTCCCCCCTTGTTTTATTACAGATTGATGCTGAATTCAAAAAATTGTATTCAGCAGCTGGGGATTTTCTAGCCATTTTTTCAACACATTATACGCAGCGGATTATGAAATACACCAGACAAAACAGGACTCGGTATTTATGAAAGAATATCTCTCGATGCAGATGGTAAAATGTTTAAAATTGTTCTTTATTTATTTAACAACAACAACTGGGAATAATAAAAGAATTCAGTTACATCAAAGTATCCAATATTTGTCACAGCAAATTTAGATACCATAGTGATTATGTTATTCAATGTATTTAGAAGTCATGAAAAAATTAGAAATCAGAGAGGGGGGGGGGGGGGGTGGATATTTTGAAGTACTGGAAAAGTCAAGCAATTTTTACAATAACCTAACACAGTCATAAAATATCATTTAAACCTACATAATTTTGATCCAAAATTGTCACATGGTAAAATGTAAAGAAATTATATTGAAGTCGAGGAAAATCAAAAAGTTCATTTGTCATACTATATGGAATTATAAAATCTGTGTTAAATAATAAACTATTGTTAAAATTAAAAATACATATATATAGGGATTTTTTGCATGTTGAATAATAAATCATCTGCATGAGATTTGGCTGCTAATAATTTGGAAATTTCAAATCTATTTTAAAACAAGTTTACAAATAGTGAAAACAAGAAGTGTAAGGTAAATAATAGAATCCATGTACATTAAAATGTGAATAAGATTTCATCACATACTTTTTCTTTATCATATGTTTCTATAACTAATATAATTGTGGAGTATATAGGTTAAAAGATTAAAAATTTTTCTAAATCTTTTTTTACACACACACTCACATATATATATATATATATATATATATATATATATATATATATACCGTATATACTCGCGTATAAGTCGACCCCTTAACTTATGTTGTTAAAAATAAGAAAAAATTCAAAACCTGCGTATAAGTCGACCCTCCTCCAAAAGGGAAAACCAATTGACTTTCCCCGTAAATGATAGATTCCTCGGATTCGTTCATACTCCAAAAAGGAGCGATTCTTAGGACTCGTTCTGAAATGAAACGACTCTGAAAAGAATCGATCCCTCGGAATCGTCCGAAAGAGATCGACTCCTCTGAATCATTCCGAAATGAAACGACTCTGAAAAGGAACGATTCCTCGAAATCATTCCAAAATGTATGGTCTGCTTAATGTCATAAATCGCAATCGGAGAATGGCGAAGAAAAATCGGATTCATTCCGTTTTTTCTTGGACTCGTTCCTTTTTTCTCAAATTTGCTCCGTTTTCTCGGATTTGTTCCTTTTTTTCTTGAACCGTTCCTTTTTTCTTGGATATGTTTCATTTTCCTCAGATTCGGCCTTTTATCGGAACGACTTCGAATGACTCGTTCCTTTCGATGAACGATTCTTTAAAATGGACGATTTTGCCCATCTCCATTTTTTAGTATTGAAAATGTGTTCTTGACATAAATCATACACATTTTTTTTGTTTTTTGCAGCAGGGTAGGGTAGATTGTTTTTTTGAAAAATAAACTAAAAATGATCTTAAATACAGAATCGTCGAGGTTGGAACTGTTTTGGATTTTATGATCTACAAACAATGGGTTGCTGCAGCACGATTCTGTAGCAAACTATTTTCCGATATTTTATTTATAGATTTTTTTTTAGGTCTCGCGTATAAGTCGACCCCCCTACTTTGAAGTTCTTTTTTCGTCTAAAATTTCTCGACTTATACGCGAGTATATACGGTATATATATATATATGTATGTATATATATATATATATATATATATATATATATATAATAAAGAAAGGAACTGTCAATTCATTTTTCTAAATAAAATTTAAAATTTAATATCTCAAATGTATATATTGAGGACGTTAATTTCAAAACTTGTCTTATCCAAAAGTTAAAAAAAAAAAAAAAAAAGTTTCTCTATCAATATTTTTTTTTTTTTTTTTTAATTTACACTGGAAAAATATATATGTACATAAATTGTGTTTGTGTAAGGGATTGGGGGATTACCTCTATTTTGCATTTTTGGCACTGCAAAATCAAGATTTATAATGAAAACCAATGACCAGAACTAAAGTTTTTTGGCAATTTAAAAATATATATACAGGGTGTATCTAAACTACTGGGCAAAACTTTAAGGGATGATAGTAAACATCAAGACAAATAATATTAAATGGGAAACTAATGATCCCAAACGTCTTCTGAAGGAGATAGGCGCCATCAAATTTTAGGGTCCAAAATTTGAAATGATTATAAAAAACGGGAAAATTGATCGATTCCTTTGCAGTTTTCACCAAAACTATTCTTTATGTCAGTATTGTCTTGAAAATAAATTATAAAGAGAAATTTCAAAAAAGGCCGATAGAGAGTGCTTTAGACTTTGGAGTAATGAACAACTATTTTTTACCATTATTTTTTGTATCTCATTAAAATTTTTTAGAAGTCTAGACATAAACTTAAATTTTGAGCTCAAAATCCGTCGTTAAGAAGCGCAAACTGAACTGTGTTCAATGGGAGTGTGTAGGTTCAAATTTCAAATGATTGTAAAAAACAGAAAAACTGGTCAATTGATTTGAAGTTTTCATTAAAATTATTCTTTATGTCAGTATTGTCTTGAAAATAAATTATACAAATAAATTTCAAAAAATGTCGATAGAGGACGCTTTAGATTTTGGAGTAACATAACTATATTTTAACGTTATTTCTTGTATCCCACTAAATTTTTTTAGAAGCTTAAACATAAACTTAAATTTTTAGCTGAAAATCTGAATTGTTGAGAGTGGTTAAGTAGCGAAAACTGAACTGTGTTCAATGGGGGTGGGGAGATTCAAATTTCAAATGATTATAAAAACAGAAAAATTGGTCGATTCGTTTGCGTATTTCCCAAATACCATTCTCTATGTCTGTATTTCCTTGAAATTAAATTTTAAAGATAAATTAAAAAAAATTCCGTTAGAGGGCATCTTAAACTATTTTAACCGTTATTTTTTTTTTTTTTAATTATTATTATTTTTTTTTAATCTAAATAAATGTTTTAAAAGCTTAGACTTAAATTTTGAGCTCAAAATCTGAATCGTTGTGAGTAATTAAGTAGCGAAAAATTTGTCTTCGTAGAGTGGGCAGGGTAACATTTCAACTCCTGAACACAGTTCAGTTTACGTTTTTTAACCCCTCCCAACGATTCAGAATTTGAGCTCAAAATTTAAGTCTAAGTTTTTGCGTTTTTGGAAGTATTTATTTAGATACAAAAAATAACAGTTAAAAATTGTTGTTTGGTACTCTAAAGTTTATGGCGCTCTCTAACGGAATTTTTTGAAATTTATCTTTAAAATTTATTTTCAAGGAAATACTGACATAAAGAATGGTTTTAGAAAAAACCGCAAACAAGTCTACCAATTTTTCCTTTTGTATAATCATTTGAAATTTGAACCTTTCCAACCCCATTGAACACAATTCGGTTTGCGCTACTTAACCACTCTGAACGATTCAGATTTTCAGCACAAAATTTAAGTTTATGTCTAAGCTTCTAAAAAAATTTAATGATATGCAAAAAATGACGGTAAAAAATAGTTGTACGCTACTTCAAAGTCTAAAGAGCCCTCTATCGACAATTTTTTAAAGTTATCTTTATAATTTATTTTCAAGACAATACTGACATAAAGAATAGTTTTAGTGAAAACTGCAAATCAATTGACGAATTATTCTGTTTTTTATAATCATTTGAAATTCGAACCTACCCACTCCCACTGAACACAGTTCAGTTTGCGCTACTTAACCACAGATTTTGAGCTCAAAATTTAAGTTTATGTCTAAACTTCTAAAAAAAATTAATGAAATGCAAAAAATAACGGTAAAAAATAGTTGTTCATTACTCCAAAGTCTAAAACGCCCTCTATCGGCATTTTTTGAAATTTATCTTTATAATTTATTTTCAAGACAATACTGACATAAAGAATAGTTTTCGTGAAAACCGCAAACGAATCGACCAATTTTTCCGTTTTTTATAATCATTTCAAATTTTGGACCCTAAACTATGATGGCGTCTATCTCCTTCGGAAGAAGTTTGGGACCCTTACTTTCCCATTTAATATTATTTGTCTTGATGTGTACTATCACCCCTTAAAGTTTTGCCCAGTAGTTTAGATACACCCTGTATATATTTTCTGGATAAAGTGAGTTTTTAAACTCTCATCTTCATAAAAAAAAATGATAATGGATATTACTTGTTAATACCATCCAGGGCCAATTTTTTAAATACACAAAAATCTTCTTCAAGATAATACAAAAATGTTGCATCTTTTATGTCTTATTTGTGTTATGTCATTTATTTATATTTATTCTTTTTCTCTCTTTTTATATTCAATTAGAAAACTTCCGTGCCTTATAAATGTTAGCAGATTTATTACCAATTGCAGGCTTCAGAAAGAAAAGAAAGGTATTTTTTTTTATCTCAAACTGTCAGTAAATTATTCTTTGCATATATATAATCTGATTTGCTGATCAGTCTTTTTAGCCATTGTGAAGGACAAAAATATCAGGGATGAAACAAACAGTTATTTGCTTGAACACTAGTTATTCAGACATATTTTAAACTGTGTATCAACTTTTTTTTCCTTTTTTGTTAAAAAATAATAATAAATTTAAATAATAAAAATATATGGTAAGTATTGCTTTTTTAAAAACAAAATAAAATTATTAAAAGATTGAATAATATAAATCAAGATAGACCTGAATACATTTTTAAAAAATAAATAAAATTTATATACAAAAAATGATAGTACTAGGTTATCCCGTCGACCAAAAAATTATCACCAAACTATAAGATTAAATGCCAATAATGGATGATCGTGAATGTCACATTCAATGACATTCAATGCGATTCACGTGTTTAAAATGTCATTAAGTGATTTTTATTTCGACTTTTTATTAATATTTTTATTAATATTCTACTAATTATTTGTTTTTTTGTAATTAAAAATAAAAATTATGTCAATATGTATAATTTGGCTATTAGTTTGGCGATTTGTATAATTTGGCGAAATTGGTTGACGGGATAACAGAGTAGTACCCCAAAAAATTAAAACACTAAAAAACATTAAAAATACAAAAGTAAACATTTCGCCAAGCTACACGCAATAATACTAGTAATGTTTCCAAAAGACTCTGAGTGAGTTACAGTATGGGAAAACTCCTTGCGGACCTAAAGATTTTTGTAATGCACTTACATATGACTTTATGTTTAACAATTTTCTTCTTGTATTAAAACTGTGATGAAACTTCAAAGAGTTGATGTTTCTGTATTTGCAGGTCCAATTTTATGTATCATTCTGTAGGATTAATTTATTTAACACTACTTGAACCAGAAATACCTTCTTTGCGAAGAGGATTTTCTAAGTAAACTTGTAAACATTTTGAGATTGTAAAATAAAAAAAAAATAAAACAATGATCATTTGCAAGGCTTATTTTGCACCAGAGCTCAGCTTACGTATTTCTGTTTTTTGTACATATTTAAATATTGGTTGGAATTCACCAGAGCTCATAAATACAGGTCTCCGAAGCCCAGAATAATAGTGATTCAGAAAACTGAAGCCTAATTTACCCTTTCCTTTCCCTGTCATCTCCAGGTTTCTGCATTCTTTTCTATCAAAACATATATATGTGACGTGTGTTGCACACATAAGAAATGACATGTAAGATTTTCTGAAAATTTTTCTTATAAATGTTTTTGTTAGTTATACATTCATTATATTATATTATGTATGTATGCATATCTGTAAATAGTCCTTTTTTGTGTGTTGACACTATTTCTGAATCATAATTCCTATCTCATTTAGTTGCACAATTCTGCGACTAACATTAATAGGCAAAGATTTTTATCTGGAAGGAACAAAATACTAAAAAATGGAATATTTTATAGTTAAATGTATACAGATTGATATATTTAAAATTTTTATTTTGCTAAAGTAGAAAAAGATGTTTATAATGTATGCGGATATGAGAGATTGTGTGTGTGTGTGCGGGGGGGGGGGATCTAATTATAGACATAAATTAAACTCAGAAATATTGCAATAAATTCTGCATAAACAAAACTGCATATGATTGAAAAGAAATCTGTTTAAGTTAGTCTTCTGTTTTAATAGTATTATATAATATTCCTTATATTAGAAATATTGCATTTTTGTTTAAAAAATAAGTTTGGAAGAAATGGTAAAAAAAATAATTTGACAGTTAAGCTATGAGCTTTTCAAGCATGTAATATGTATAATAAGGTGTAATATTGAACAATTTTAAAATAATTCAATACTATTTCAACCATTTTTACACATGTCAGAAGAATTCCTTTATTTTTTAGAAATGATAAAATGTGTCGAAATAAACAGCAATATTTTTTTTTTTTTTTTTTTTTTTTGCTGTTGTTCTATAAGCTGTAGGGTAATTGATTAATTAACTCAGCAAAGATTTTATTCCAATAACTTTCGAAACAATGGCTTTACATTTGCAAAATTCATATAAATTTATACAAAATATTTAAAGACTTAAAATTAGACTGATTAATAAGCATTTGTTTTATTAATGAGTGTGCAATAATAAAATGGGACATACAGTATTTGTCTAAAGGGCCAGATGTTTGTTACATATCCAGCTTTTACTATGTACAGTTTTCTTAATGTATGTTTTTCTTGTAACAGTTTTTTAATATGCTTTTCTGGTTTGTTTAATTGATATCTATTTATTGCTAAAAATGTTTTTTTCTACAGATTTCTGGTAATCAAAGCTTGGATACTTTATTTTCTTCTGATGCTCTGGTCAGATTTATTGGAGTATGTTTTCTTTAGTTTATTTTAGTATAATAATTTACATAATTAAAATTCTTGAAAAGTGTCTTAAATAGGTTATAAAATGCAAAATTGCCATTTGATTAAAAAAAAAAAAAATGTTTTATATTTTGTTAACTTGAGAGAATCTTGAAGATAGTAAAGTATACCCAAGAGCAGCTTTTCTAACATTCACAAGCTTTATTTTTTACAAAATATACATGCAAGCGAAGCTTAGTTTTCATATTTCCTTTTTAAAAGATTTGATCTTATTTTTTTATTTTTTAAGAAAAAAAAGAAGCTTTGATTTGTTGCATATTTGATCTATCACAAAAATGTATTTCACAGAGCAAAACTAGACATTTTTAAAGCTTTCTGCAAAAAGACCGCAGAACAGGGTAGTCACAAATCTAACATGGAAACATCAGGAAAATATTAGTTAACTTGGAAATTCATTGAAAAATATGTTAATTTCCAATATGATTGCAATAATCTGGGAAGAAAAAAATTATCTCAGCTCTTGGGCTCAGTCCGTGCCTGAAACCAACTTGGACTCTCTCTTTATATCAGCTTTCGGGCTCAGGGGCTCAGACTGATGGTAAAATTTTGTTTATACAAAAATTCAAAAACAAAGATCTCTAATTATGAAACAAGAATGTAGCCTAAGTTTCTTAAGCAAATTAAATTATTATTCTGTTTTTTAACATATTTTTCGGATGATTCTCAGTGCCAAAGATTCTGTTATAAAGATTTGATATTTTTATAATTATTTTGTACATATTTTCTTACACAAAAGTATTTCACAAATTCAAGAAGGTAATAAAAGGAAGGGTTTTATAAAAATTATTATGAGCAATTATTAATCAATATGTAATATATTTACTGTATGTATTATACTTTGGAATTTTAATGCTTTTATGCTATTGGAAATATAGTAGAAAAAAAAAAAACCTTTTATCTAATAGCAAACATTATCCTGATCAAGAACAGAATAAAAAGCTACATAAGAATATCTAGTTAAAATAAATAAATAAATTTTATGACAAAAGATTTGGTTAAAATCATCATCCAATTTAAATTATGTTTTACAGAATAGTCAAAGTTTTAATCTCTAAACCTGTCTTTAATATCACCAAATTTAATTATAACATGAAAAGTGGCAGATATAGATTCCTTTCATCCAAATTTCAAACTTTAAGTTTGCAGTACAGTTATATCCGCTTGTATCCCAAAACCATTCGTATTAGAATAAATGTTAACGATCACATTATAAATATTATATTAAACCTTGAAATTACAAAAAGAAAAAAAAGTCAAAATTTTCAGCAATTATTCTGGAGGACAAACATCTCTAATGTCATTCAAAGTAGTGATGAAATAATCATCCTTTCTGTAAATTTCTTACCATAAAAACTCAGTTAAACATTGCTTAATCTAAGTCCTAACCTTTTGTTTGGCGGTATTTCTTATTTCCCAATTTAGCTGACCCCAAAAGTGTTTGATGACTTGTAATCTGTATCTGCAAAATTATATTGATATTTCAAATCCTGCATTATTATTTAATTTAGTCTGTTTTATAAGCCTGCCATGAATCTAAAATAATGATAGTGATATTCTCTGTCTTTTATTTTACCCATCTGTTCTGTCAAGAACTTTTAGTATAAACCATTCATTAGCTTCTTGGAATAATCCTCCAAGCAACCATTTCTGAGAAAGAATTTGACTGGCTTTTTAATTTTTAACCCTTTTAGGTGCAAAGTACTTTTATTACAAATGGCACCAGGATTTACAAACTAATTTATTTGCAAATAAATAAAAGCTTTTTTTTTTTTTTTTTTTTTTTTTTTTTTTCCCATGTGATTTATCAAAGCAAGCTTTTATTTTAAAATTTTAATGTGAATGTGGCATTTTAGAATAAACATTAAGTGGGATCCCTTCCCTTTAAGGGTTCAAAAGAAACTTTCACCAATCTTTGCAACTTTTTTTTTCAAGAAGGGGGTGCTCAATCTGTTATAAACTTATAGATAGACAAACTTCTGAGATAATCACAATAACTTTCATTCAATTGTCTTTTCTCTCATTTTACTGATGCTAATTTATCAGACTTGCTATACATGAACATTGCAGTTACAAATGCTAATTTGGAGTCATCCAACCAGTTTTCTTTTTTAATAGATATTCTTTTATCACAATTTTTCGCATTTCTCCACCACTATTTATCAGTTTAAACCCAAAAAAGCCAAGCAGTTTAAAATGAACTTGTTTTCAGAGCCAGCAGTTCTGCGATGAGGTAATAAGCAAATATCAATTATTCTTAACTGAAGTTTGCCCTTATTGTCATTACCATTATTACACAGTAAATTTTCATTCAGCTCC
Organism: Maratus speculifer; assembly: GCA_964019185.1. NCBI lineage: Eukaryota > Metazoa > Arthropoda > Arachnida > Araneae > Salticidae > Maratus > Maratus speculifer. The sequence continues at coordinate 141,007,581 of OZ025299.1, read as the reverse complement.
TCACTAGATATCATTTTGTTAACACAGTATTCTTACATTGTACAGTATAACGTATTTTTGATTAGCTATGTAAAAACTTGTGTAAATAATTTTATGTATAAACTTATTAAAAGTTTATGAATATTTTTTAAAAATTGACAACATGTATTTGTTAAAATATATTTATCTATGAAAATTTCATTATTTTAAAGTTAACCTGGAATAATTAGGAAATTTTTAAATACAATATTTGTGACCATCCTGCCAGAAGTACTCCAGGAAAAATAGGTTCACCTGAAAATGGTCTGAAATTGATATATGTGAAAATGCTATGGACTGTAAAATTTGAATTGCTCAGGATATCAAAATTTACAACATTGTTAATTTCAGATATTTTCATCTAAATTTTCTTCCTATAACAGTATCTTAAAAAAGAGAAATGGGGGACATTCTGTATTCACAGCAAAAACACATAAAAATCAGGCAGTTTCACCTAAACCCATCTTTTTATAGGAGTACAGCAAGGTCTTCCTTTACAAAGAAAAAAAAAAACTCTTTTAATATGGTAGATAGATATTTTTATTAAAGTTATCAAAGTCAGTTATTAAAAAAATTAATAGAATAATGTTACTGAAAGTAAGATTTTTCCGATATCTGATTGATTTATAAAGGAATGGTTCAGGTAAAAAGTAGGTCTTTTCTATGAATTAATATTGAAGTATTATATTGAAAAATAACATATAAACTGTTTTACTGTAAAAAATAAGCTAACCAAATTAAAAATATACTTTTATACATGAGATTTCCTGTTATGATGAAGTAATATTTTTCCAATACACCATAGTCAATATTTAAAAAATATTTTATTCTTGTATTTTAATTTTTTGTTAAAATATAAATGATTATTAATTTTATTTTTATATTTGCAGAAGACAAATGGCTCTTTGGAAGAAGCAATTCAAGAAATTGAAGAAAAGCTGCTGTACTTCTTGTGTACGGGTGATGAATGTTTTCCTGATCCTTGATCAAGAATCAGTTGAAGTAGAGAAATGCAGCTTAAAGACTTTTTGACCATTATATATTTACTGTCAAGTTTATCAAGTTGTCGAGTTTTTTAATTTTATGATTTACAAAGTTATTAATGGCCCTGCAGCTCAGTGGAGAATCTGAACATTATTTTGAAAGCCATGGATGCAAGCACTTAAATGTTTTATAATATGTATAGAAAATAAAATACTGTTTTAATTCTTATGTGATTCATTTTAAATATATTTATTGTGCAATAAAATTTTTTTTTCTTTTAGTACTGTATATTCAAATGTGTAAGTATAAATTTTTCGATTTGTTTTGCACTGAAAGTTTTAAAGTATTGGCTGTGATGCTTAATACTTTGCCTCCTTGAGATGACTGACTTGCATTTGTCAAATTTGTTAAAAATCATTGAAATAATTGCATGTTTTATGTGTTACACAGTGACTAAGTTAGTAGGATACTAGATCAATGACAATGAACCCTAGTCTCACTAGAACTGCCTAATATAGTACCAATGTGTTAACACACGATAAAATGGTGTGCATAAACTTATGAAATGGACATACAAAGGTCAAAAGATTAATATCATAGCACTAGCAGAGTAAAAAGAAGGTTGTAACTAGATGTGAAGTTAATATGAATTTACTTCTATATAGAGAACTTTTTTGAGGTGATGCAACAAGCTTTTTGGATTGATGGAATGTACCAAACTGAAAGACTAATCATACCATGAATAATGGAAGGCAAACACTGAAATATATTTGTTATGGTGAAATGGGTGTTCTGTTAATATGCTGATTTCATTTAAAATTGAAGGTTTTTAATTAAAGTAAAATGAATATAAATAAATTTTATTTACGATTTATTTTAAGAAGCACACAGAAGTGCAGTGATTCTTTTGAACACCTAACCTTAGGATGATAGTTTGACAGGAGTTTTTCTCTTGTGTGAAACATCTTCTAACATACTCAATAATTTTTTACAAATTAAACTTGATGAAATATACTATGTTTCTTGTGTTTGACTGTTTGTTATTAAAGACACTAAAAAGAAAAACAAACAAATCAATACTTTAAATCAAACATATCTTTTACTGCATTCTATTATAACCTCTATTGGTAGGCTTGGGTTTCATTTCCGACAACATGTACTTAAGTAATAAATTTTATTTTAGCTAATGTGTGTTCTTTCAATCCTGAGGGTTTATCACATTAATTCTCTCTAAAGGTAAATATTAACAAACATTTCTTCTTCTTTTTTTTTTTTTTTTTTTTTTTTTTTTTTCAATTATTGGGGAGGGAAAATGCACTTTTCCATTATTATTTTATCCAATGTTTTCTTGAAAAATTAGAATAAGTTAGTAATTAAAAAGAAAAAAAAAGTCAGCTGTCAACTACATTTAATCATTTTTCTTCGGTTTCTGATATATGTTTTACTAAAGTGCAGTTGCAGTTTTACAAAGATTTATTTTTGTTTACATGTTTAAATACACAGTGCAATGACTTAAAGTAGTAATTAAAAAAAATGCAAAGACAGAATTTTGTTATGGAAAAAAAAATATATGTCTATACAGTCCTCTCATATGTTTATATGCAATATCATAAACTTACGAGTCTACTTCACTTATGCAAAAACATTCACTTACTCGTGTTTGTCCTATGAGAAAATTCCTTTTAAATATATTGTTTGCATTTCCATATTCTTAAAAACCTTTTTTTTTTTTTTTCTTCTTCCAAATTTAAGATAACTGACCTAAATCTCAAATATATATATTTTTTTCAATTTATTTTGTATGAGGATGTTTTCATTTTCAAAATGAGTTTTGAAAATTAAAGTAGCCTCTTAATAAACCTGCAAAAAAAATCGATGAAGTAAAGAATGAACTTTGTAGAGATCAGCCTTAGCTATCCAATATCAAGAAGAAAAAAGTATTTAAAAACATTGAAATGCAAATGGTATTTTAAAAGAAATCCTGTCATTAACATTAGTGAGTTAGTGTTTTGATGCGAATTAAATTAGTCTTTTAATAAACTTCAAACTCATCCATTTTGTTTAAAAAACAAATCATTCACTGTAGAACATAACCTTTGCATCATTACAAGCCCCCCCCCCAAAAAAAAAAGGTTACAAATAATGATTGATTCTATAATATCAGAGATGAGATGAGATTTTCAGTTTTTTGAATACCATCATAATCTTAAACAAAATTTTGTTGTATTAAATCGCCAAAATGTTCTGATTAAATAAAATAACATTTTCTCTGTGATTATGCAGGTATGTAAAAAGTTGGAAATCCCATCTTGATTTAGAGATTTTAGTCATAATTTATTTATTTTATAAGTTCCTCATCATTGTTGAACTTTACAAATATGTCTTTCCTAACAAATATATTTTAAAGTTACTGATTGGAAGTAGTGGTGTCATATCAATAATAATCTTGGACACAATACCTGAAATTATTAATTGGAATTGCAAATTTCAAACCATGATTAGAATGAATATTGAATCTACAATACCAGCATTGTACTATAAACCTGTTTTTGGAAAATATCAACAACTGCATTTTATGTTACTTCTAAAATAGAGGCATATGTTACATAAATAGTTCATCAACTGTAGAAAGTAAGACATAGAAATTTATTAAATCTCTTATAAAATTTCTCTTTAATTCTGTTATTTATCTGTATTAAAATATAGAACTAAAGTTAATATTAAATCATAAAAAATTAAATTTTTAAAATTATTTCAGACATAAATAAAAATTACTATTGAAAACAAAGAAAAAAACCCTCTATTACAAACATAATAAACTATAAATATACTAAAAAGCAAAGCAAAAAAGATTCTCAAAGTAAAAGTGAAATCGTCCATTTTGTCTATATATTCAATCAATACAAACAAATTCAATCGAAAAACAAAAAGTGAAAAAAATGGATTTATTAAAAAAGAGTGCAGTCACTCTTTTTACACACTAATTTAGTCAAATTAGGAGTGAAAAAGTAACTTATCAAAAAGGAGTACCATCACTCTTTTTACATACCAATTTAGTCAAAATAGGAGTGAAAAAACTGCTTATCAAAAAGGAGTGCAGTCACTCTTTTTACATACTAATTTAGTCAAAATAGGAGTGAAAAAATAAATTATCAAAAAGGAGTGCAATCACTCTTTTTACATACTAATTTAGTCAAAATAGGAGTGAAAAAACAATTTATCAAAAAGGAGTACCGTCACTCTTTACATATACTAATTTAGTCAAAAAAGGAGTGAAAATTGCTTTTCAGAAAGGAGTGAAAGGGCTTATCAAAAAGGAGTGAAAATATTCACTCCGCACTAAGGATGAAATTCACTCCTATAGGATAAGTGCATCTTCGACACTGGAAAGGAGTGAAAATTCACTCCTTTTGAGCGAAAATCGATGATTTTTTTTAAGAGAGTTTGTTTTCTACTTTAACTTCGATATTAACTGTCTAATGTGACTGAATGCAAAGTTGTATTGCTATCACATGGTCGAAATTGATATTTGTAAGTTAATCTATTATATAATTAAATTAGTCTAATTATTTCCATTTGACATGATTTTTCAATTGAATTTAATCAATGATAATTCAATTATATTATTATTTTCTTTTTCCTGTTCTCAATGGAAATTATGGTTGCGATTGATAATTGTAAGTTTATCAATATTCAATTACAGTTTAATTATTTTTCTAATATTTTTTCTTTGAAATAGTTTTTCCAATGCAATTAATATATTGATATTTCTATTATGGTCTTATTATTTATCTAATATTTTTCTTTGAATTGAGTTCTCATTTGCGATTAATCGGGCAATATGGAAATCATTTTTAGGTATATCCTGATTTCCATTCAGAAATTAATCGCAATTAATGTGGCTATTTAGCATTGGCCTTGATAACGAGCTAAATACCACATTTCCAATTTTATTCCAAATTCTGACAACTCCTCCGTTTGATATAATTTGGCATTAACAAGTTTTTACAGTAATTGATGTATATATATATATATATATATATATATTCTAAATTGTTTTTACAAAAAAAGATGTGATAGTACACATCAAGACAAACAATATTAAATAGGAAACCAAGGGTCACAAACATTTATCGAAGTAGATAGACGCCATTAAAGTTTAGGATCCCAAAATTTCAAATAATCATAAAAAAAACGGAAAATTGGACTATTGATTTGTGGTTTTCACTAAAACTATTATTCTTTATGTCAGTATTGTCTTGAAAATAAATTATAAAGATAAATTTCAAAAAATCCGGTAGCGGGCACTTTAGATTTTGAAGTAACAAACAACTATTGTTTGCCGTCATTTTTTGCATCTCATTAATTTTTTTAGAAGCTTAGACATAAACTTAAATTTTAAGCTCCAAATCTGAATCGTTGGGAGTGGTTAAGTACAGCAAACTGAACTGTGTTCAAGAGGGGGGGGGGCAGCTCAAATTTCAAATGATTATAAAAAACGAAAAAATTGGTCGATTCGTTTGCGGTTTTCACTAAAATTATTCTTATGTGAGTATTCCATTGGAAATAAATTTTAAAGGTAAATTTCAAAAAATTCCGTTAGAGGGCGCCTTAAACTTTAGAGTAACTAACAACTATTTTTAACCAACAGCTATTTTTCTACAAAATCGTTTTGCTTGGCCAAATTTAGCCAATTAATTCCATTATACTGATTTAGAAACGAAATTCTACTTTAAAATAGTGTTGTTTTAACTGTGTAAGTTTAACGTATTTTTATATCTTCATGTTAACAAAACTTCAACTTTGGGCTATTTTGATAATTCAGATATAGCGAGAAAATGCTTTGCATCACATTCTCGTTATATTCGTGTCCGTTTATAATCATATACAGCTTTTATATGGACGCATGCAACCACACACGCACATACACAGATTCTCAGGTTTAATGATGCAATTTAATAAATATATTCAGGTTGGCTATAGTTATATGTGTCCGATTTATTTTTCTTGTTTCTAGTCTTGTGATACAGATTAAGCTATCCCAATGACAATTTACATCAGGTTTTGACAACATCATATCAAAGGAAATTTTATTATTTTTGACTAATGGAAAAAAGAAAACATAAATGACAAGCAAATTTGGAGGTCTACATCCGATATATTTATCTGTGACATTAACCATATACGTCCATGGGAGTTGAAGCGCACTCACACAGGCATTTTAATACATATATATTTCTTAATCCTGTCGTAGAAATTAAGCTGTTCCAATCACAATTTACTTCTGATTCTGACAGGTTCACATCAAAAAGACATTTTGATATTGCTTTTGACTAGTAGAAAGAAAACATAAGTGGCATGCAATTTTAAAGGTCTATATCCGATATTCATTGATATAAGAATGGTATTGAAAACATTTTAAGCAACATAGAGGATAAAATCATGAATATTTGACAAACAACTTGTGCAGCGTTATGAACCATAGAGATAAGAGCCTTACCTCTCTTTTGTGAGCCAGCCATGCGGTAAACAAAACAGCAAAAATGATGTTGTAAAAGCATTACGTGGAGCATGACATGAAGAAAGCGACATTCGACAGAATGTTCATCCCATACACGTTTTTTTTTTAAATTATACACAAAGGCATTTTAAATGTTTGCTATTAAATGCATTAGTTGACGGAATTAAAAAGAAAATGCAATGTTGTTTATGCATAATTCAGCCATTAAAATCTTGATAACATCTTTAAAACTTTTTTAAATTTTTGAAATGAAATTTTTTAATGAGTTGGACACCGATTGTGATTTTTCCCCCATACAGCTCTTCTATGAAGACAATGATAAAATCTGCATATTATTATTTTATTTTTGTTTTTATTTTTTTAGAAATAATCGGCTTATAAAAGGTTTTGGATAAAAAAAAATTATGATTTAAATAGTTGTAGATAGCATCTTTTTCTTATCTCTTTTCGTAACAAATGAAATATAATGTGATCCAAAAGCAGAACGAAGCAGTCTCATTCAACTGTATTCAGATTCTGTATTCACTGTATTTTTTTTTTTTTTTTTCACCAAAAGCTAAGTCCTACTTTGGATATGCCTTACTAATTACAAACGAGAAGTGCTTTTACTTCCTTTTCTTTTTTTCCTTTACTTTCTTTATCTTTTCTTTTTTTCTTTCATTTTTTTAACATCAGTCGGATACATCCCAAGGGGGTAGTTAAAACTTGTTAAGCGAGGTATGTAAAAAAGTTATTGACAAACATCTTATATAAGACAGAATGTGAAATATTATAAATAAAATCTGCGAAAAAAAATTATCAATAAATTGTGTGATTATATTAATAGACTGCAACTGGTTTCCATTCAAATTAATTACTCCATTAAATTAAGTATTTTTAGTATCCTCATTTCCAATACTAGTTTTTAATTTGGAATTAATTGTTTATTTTTACGATCATTTAGATTTCGAATTTTTTAAACAAAATGAAAATTACAAAATAAAGGAAAATATACAGTAGTTGGAAGAGGCGATGTTTCATTTTCTGATTTTCTTCTAGCCATTTAGAAAAGTGTTAAAATTTGAAGAAAGAAATTAGGAAAAAGAAATAAATAAGAGCAATTATAAAGGCTACAATTTGTTTTTATGAAGAAAATCCAAGAATTAGCAAGACACGTTCATAATTAAACCGTCTTTCTTTAATTTATTTATTATACAATTAGGAATTTCATTTTTGCAAATTTTCCAATCTCACATTTCTTTCGAACACCTCGGTATCCTGTACCTGTAGGATTTATCAAAATGTTCTTATTTTGAATCAGAGTTTTAAAATATGGCACATTTTTAAAGTATTTGTTGTAATGTCTGTAAATTAAATAAAAAATAATTACTAATACACTGTTAAAAATCGTGTCCTAGTTTGAACCAAATTTTGGTGCTCAATAGCTGCCACTGTAAGATGGTAAAATCTTGGACGAATATTTGGAGCTCCTGTAGAAGCAGAGTTCGAATATTTGGAACAAGGTTGAAATAGGAAGCATTAAATGTTGGTACGCGATTTCACCATCTTATAGTGGCAGCTATTAGGCACCAAAATTTGGTTCAAACTATAGTGAAAAATATTTAACAGTGTATTTCAGAAACTATTTTAATTATATGCATACACTATATGGCCATTAATGGCCATTAAATGACGATATTTTAAATTTTATTCTCACTCGAAGACAAACAGTTAAATTAGTCCTCAAAGACCATTTTCTTGCATTGCTATGTCCAACATTTCGACAAAAAACAATGCTACATCCACGGTAACAAATTTTGAATATTTTCTTCACATGAAATTAACTGAAAGCTTTCTTAGTTCTAAATAAATCAGTAACTGTTATAAATTCTTTTCTCGCGAATTGTATATTTCGCATGAATCGGAATTTTAGTTATACACATTTTAAATTTATGAAATGACCACATGTGGAGCTTAGTTTTTTTTAAATAATTTTAATTAAAGTTAATAATAAAATGAACAAAAATTTTATAATAACTTATTCATTACAGAAATCTTTAACAAGAGAAGTAAAATTTTATGGTTCATCTGCCCTGATAAAGTTATTTCTGATGTGCAATCAGTGATATAAAAAAGCGTAAGTAATTTTTCAGCAATCAGTGTTCTTTGGCTATTTGAAATTGTTAATATTTAATAAAAAAAAAATATCAGATATCTTAATTATGTTAAATTTTAATAGTTTGTAGCAATGTAAGAAAGAAATTTACTGTCATGTTCTATTTATTATTATTATTATTATTATTATTATTATTATTATTATTATTATTATTATTATTATTATTATTATTATTTTAGAAAAATAATTTTACTCAGAAATTACCATTAACGCTCAGTGGCCACAAATGTGAATGTTATTTTTGTGAATTTTTATTGTTCTTCCTTTATTTTTGTTTTTTGAGTTTCTATTAATATAATTTTTCTCACCATAAAATAACATTCCTGGAGAGTAAGCAGTTAAAGCCCATTCTGTCGTTCATTATCAGACAAAAGTCATTCCTATATGTTTGCAAAAATATTTTTGTAAATATTCAACATTTCTGGCAGATATTTAGCGCTTTAAAATGCATTTCGCTAGTTTGATTAAAATTCTACTCGAAACAACTAAAGATATAACGTTACACCTATAGGATTTGTTCGAGTTAATTATATTTTTAAGAATTTCGATCAACACAAAAAATAAAGCACGGTTGCTTTAGAAATTACAAGAGTTTACAAAACAATAAAATTTGAGGTTCTCTAAGTATTTATTTTTTGTCTAAGATATTTTTTCGATTGTTTTTGCAACAGAAGTAATTTTTATTTCGTTTGTTTCATTAAATGAACATTTGGTGAGATCCACCAGGATCCCTTCACTAAGAATCCACGGTACATGATTATGGGATCCGCTGTGAAATTCTGAAAAAATTGGGCAAGTGCGGGATTTTGCATTACAAGACGGTTGTATTAGCCCTGCCGATCATTTTCTTATTTAAGTATCATTCAGGGTACTTGTAATTTCAAAAGCAGTTAAAGATCCTATATCTTTCCAATCCACTGCAGTGAACACTCGAAATATACACTACATGGCCATTGATGACCGTCCACTTGCGATTTTAGATTTTTTATTAAATATCTAGAAAAATACATGATAAATTTTCCTGAAACTCTAAGTGTATAAATATCAGGTCATACATTTCCGTGAAGATTTTTTCCCGAAACTCTATAGAGGACCGTCAACAAATTAAAAAAGAATGAATATCTTTTGGATAACCCTGTCAAAACTAATGTAGCAAAAGCGCTCAAACTGTACATTATCATTAAGTGGCTTATTGTAATAAACTGTGTTCATTTTTATGTCGATAGCATGTGTACTCGTAGAAAAATTAAGGTTTTTATAAAAACAGTCCCAAAATTTTCCAAGATTTTTGGTCATTATTTGCAGAGTCCTTAATATAAAATAATATTCTTTTCTGAAAATATGACAAACAAAATTGCACATCATACCCTGTAATCAGAATTAAAAAATAATAAACATTGCATGAAAAATGAGTAGGTTTATTAAATTTTTCACTGCGCATGCGTCAACGATATCAAAATTTCATTTGCATATTATGTTAGCTAAATGTATAGAGCAACTTTTTGGAATGTCGCAAAATCATAACTTGAAAATTCTGAAAATAATCGTCAATAGAATAAGTTGAAAATCCGTTATTCCCAAAATGAAGCAAAAACAAGAGGGGTTGTATCCATATATCCATTGATTTGTGTCAATATATATGCTAGTGTGCGAGTATACATGCTAGATGTGTAGTTTTTCGATTATAGTATCCTTTCATATTGTAATAACATTTGAATAAAATCCCTCATGTTTTTGCTTCATTTTTGGAACAACGGATTTTGTGCTTATTGTATAGACGATTACTTTCAGAATTTTCAAGCGATGAGTTTGAGACTTTCAAAATCTTTGAGACTTTGAAAAATTATTTAGTAAATCTATTCATTTATCATACAATTTTCATTATGTTTTAATTCTGATTACAGGGTATAGTGTGCAATGCTATTTGTCATATTTTCAGAAAAAAAAATGTTACTTTATATTAAGAGCTCTGCAAATTATAAGTAAAAAACTTGGCAAAATTTAGGACCATTTTTATAAAACCCTTAATTTCTCTAGGGTTATCCAAAAGATAATCATTCTTTTTTAATTTGTTGACGGTCTCCTATTGGAGTTTCGGGAAAAAATTTTCACGGAAATGTATGGCTTATATTTATACACTAAGAGTTTCGGGATAATTCCCCCATGTATTTTTCTAGATATTTTACAAAATGTCTAAAATCGCAAGTGAATGGTCATAAATGGCCATGTAGTGTATATGAAACGACAACTAGATGTGTAGTTTATCGATTATAGTATTCTTTCATATTGTAATAAACATAAATAGACGAAATAAACTTACAACTGAAATCAGCGCGCAGAAACACTCAAAAACATATATACACTCATGTCCAAAAATGAAGGGTTACATCGGACGCTTTCAATTTTAGATGTTTTGTCGAATGCCTATACTGAGACTCTTGACGAATTGTTCTTGAATTTCTAGGATCTAAAGAACATGTTTGACTACACATTCTTCAGCCAAAAGGATAATTCGGTGTTTAATAATAAATTTAATAATAAAATATTTCGGATTGCATATTTAACAAAAAAATTCTGAAAATGTTCATTCATAGAGTTAAATAACTATTTGGGTTCTATTCACAATTTCAGAGCACTTCTGTAAACGTAAGCACCGATTCATGAAGATATTACAGTGTCTGTAAAACATTCAAACTTTTTTTTTTTGCTTATGGCATACGGTTTTAAACCAACCAAACTTAACAACAATTTTTCGAAAACCAGTCAAAGCACAATATAGAAGCAGTTACTCTGCAATTAAGATACGAATATATTCAACATTTGATGAGATACGGGACTTTATTTAAAACATTTTTTAACTATACATGCACGGGCGATTTCAAATTATTTATTTCATAATTTTGTAGTCATCAGCTATTTAGAACAACTTATATAAAACTACCAATTAAATATTATGGAAATTTAGAAAGATTGGGCGATATTGTTTGTTGTTTTCTAAAAGGCATCTTGCAAAGGGATTGGAACTTTGGTTTCTTATAAAAAAGCTATTTGTCGCGAGGTGTATTATAACACCTTAAAGGGGCTCAGGGGTTGAAATTTTTTCAAAAAATCAATTTTTTATGATCTAGTTTGATTAGTCAATTAATTATTAACTCAATGCAAAAAACCGCATAAAAATATTTGCATTTTTAACGGAGTTATAAGCATTTATGTATCAACACTTTCACAGCCGCACCCATATAATTTCAATTTTAAGTCGCGTTTTCTCAAAACTTGATTTTTGACGACTAACACCAAGATTAAAAAAATATATATTTGGTGGAATGGCTTAATTTTATTTTATTTTATTTTATTTTATTTATTTATTTTTTTTTTTTTGCATGCATATGACATTATTATCTACAGAATGAATTAATATAGTTTATATAGTTTAATATTTGGAGTATTTTTAATGAAAAAAAGTTGTATTTTTTAGGGGTTTTTTAAATTTTCATTTTTGAGAGATTTTTTAATAAATTTTTTTTAAGTGATAGTTATATTTTTAATTCATTCTATAGATAATAATGTTATATGCATGCAAAAAAAAAAAAAGTTATTCCATTAAATAGTTTTTTAAAAATCTTGGTGTTAGTCGTCAAAAATTCAGTCTTGAGAAAACGCGACTTAAAGTTGAAATTATATGGGTGCGGCTATGAAACTGTTGATACATAAATGCTTATAACTCCGTTAAAAAAAGAAAATATTTGTATGCGGTTTTTTGCATTGAGTTAAGAATTAATTGAATAATAAAACTAGATCATAACAAAAATCGATTTTTGAAAAGCTTTCAACTTTTGAGCCCCCTTAAATTTGTTATCGTTTGTGTTACAACTCGACTCAGCTTTCATATAAAAATAATGCAATTATAACGGATTAAACGATGAGAAAGTAACAAAAATTCCAGTTTTTTTTTTCACGAATTCCAAACCCGAAACACTTCTAGCACAAATACAAAAATAAATTTCATGTTAAGGCATGTTATTTTTAAACATGAAACTAAATACCTCGTACATCACTATTTTCGGACAGAAAAAAATAGCTATAATTTCTTGTTCGTGTCATTCAAATGGTTAAGATTCTTTTTATGATGTCATATTATTGAACAATTATACCTTTAATAATGTAGAAAGGAATCTGGGACAAAAAAATAAAAAAATAAAAATAAAAATAAAGCAGAAAAAAGAACGCTTAAATATGATATGTATATAAGCCATTAAACTGCCTATTACTAGACCGAAAATGTTAAATATATATATATATATCACTGTTTTATATGTGCAAAATATTATCAATAACAATTGCAATCACAACATCCATCCCAAGTTAATATGAATAAATATTTGCATTTTGGATGTGATGAATAATTCATGGCATCGATCATTTTTATTTACCCATTTGTTTGCAAGAAGCATTTGTAAAATTTTTGTTTTTCCGGAGAATGAATTGCAATTTTGGCCTTGGTAACACTAACATAATGGGATGCAAAGCTGAATTATGATATCTGAAAAACTTGAAAAGACAATTAGGTTATAAAACCTGTCATTTAAATAAGTTTATTTAGATCTCGTGTTGAAATATTAATTTGTTCTTGGGGAATATGCAGTGTGTCTCAAAATGATTGGAAACACGTTTTAATCTTTTATGTGTTGGAGTTACGGAGGGCAATATAAAGAGCAAACAAGATTTGGGACATTATAAATAGCTGAAGTGTTTAAATTAAGTTAGGAATTAAAATTATGTTGATGAAGTAGTCTCGCTATTAGTTTTTTTAACACATTTTTTAATACTTAAATTGTCCATAGCATATGTTATACTTATCGCTATGGTCTAGAAAGTAAATTAGTAAGAATAAAATATACTAGTTCTATGATCATATTGTTAAAAAGTCTAATACATCTACTTTTATAAATTTTATATACAGAGTTATCCAAAACGATTGAAACACGATTACCTGATGGACAATGGATTACCTTTTTACCCGATGAATATACGCTGCCAATGTCAATTCGATAAGTGTTCCAAATTAGGATGGATTTAAAATTATAATAATGAAATTTTCCTGCCATTAATTTCTAAAAATCTAGTTTTTTTAATTTTTATGTGGTGTATGGGTCTTGTAAGGTATATTTGGAGGAAATTTTTCATGGTCTGATAAGTATAATAGTAATAATGCCAATCTCCTTACACTCTAAATTCACCAATGCTTTGCATTTTGCAACTGTACTTTATTTTTATAAGAGCTTTCTAGAACTAAAAAATTATCCGTCTAATTTTAGAGCCTGAATACTCCAAAACTTCATAAACATGAATTGCTATTAATTTATTTTTACGCGATATTCATGCAAGTGGACAGTGCAGTAGATTCCCTTCGGTATTCGTCTTTTGAATTGTTTACAAAATCTTGGATAATATACTAGCAGCTTCCTTGTTATATTTTATTCGCTATCATTTATGTTGGGGATTAAATAATCAGTTTTCGCATTTCAAAATTACGGATGATCAAAAATAAAATTTATTACTGTTAGTTAAAATAAAAGCCATAATTAATACTAAATATTTAAATTATTTCATAATCTGTGTTTATGCCTTGTGTAAATTTTTTTTTTAAAGTAAGTTACATTAGACATTTGTGGCAAACGCAAATAAGAATAACCAAAGGCTATATATTTTTCAATTATTTTTTCAATCAATTTTCAACAGTGAAATTACGCTAGAAATGTAGAAATGTGATAAATCACATATTAAATAACCGGTGAATTTTCTTGAAAAAATAGCTTCCAACACTTTGAAAATTTTAACAACGGTATTTTACATTTAAAAAATTGCAATTTTTCTTATACAGTGCATAAAAAGGTTTAATAGTACTATTTAATATAAACGCTAATAATAAATGTTTAAAATATTTAAAGTAAGCTAGGTTAGCGATTATATTTGTGGTCAATGCTAATCTAAATAAGAAGAAATATTTTCTAGGAATTATTTTTTAGAAACAATAACATTTTTTCTGTATATCTGGCAATTATTTCTTAAAAAACTTTCTAATTTTTATGTAAATAGAAATTAAATACAAGTTTACTCACTGATGATAGTATTCTACACAAAACCAGCCATTCACAAAATTTTGTAAGTTAAATTGTTACTGCCCTATATATTATATTGTATGCGTTAGTTTGGACTTGGTTATTCTTTGTGTTTCCACTTTCCCTATAAGCTTGTTTTAAAATTGACCTGTAGCATCCTATCAACAAAATAATTCGCATTTTTTTTCACTCAAGATAATTAAATGTATATTCTTAATGTACAAATTTAGGAATTAGTAAGTAGTGAAACACGAATACTCTAATATTACATATTATTAAAAAATTTCATCACTTAGTTTAACATAATAAATATATTTAAGTATTTTATGAGTAATAATATTATATTTTATGTGATATAAAATATAAATATTACGAAAAAAAATGATTTTTTCAATAGGTTCTAAATCGCTTCATATAGGATTATTCTTTTAGTGTTTTTTGAACAGCGAGGGACTATCGATACTTGTGAAAGACAATAAAGGCTTTCCTTAATATTTTGTAAGAAAAATCGATTAAATAGATAAAACGCGGTACAATAAATATTAGTTATAAGTTTGATGGAAAATTAACTTTATAGCTTTTACATTCATTTTATACATTTAATGAGAGTAGAAAAATATGAATTGTATGCATACAATAATATTAAATGATGAAAATTTAAAAGAGCCATGAAATAAATTTATTTTACTTCTTTGGAAGGTTCATTTTATATTTACATAAAAGTATCTAAATTATATATAAGATGATGAAATCTAAGAAATGCACATGATTTCCTTATCTCAAAGAACACATCCCATCAAAAAATCCAAAAGCATTTTTCTCTGATGTTTGCCTAATCTTTACTTGTTTCCTGAACCCATTTATTAAAATCTCACGCCGACTTGCCTCTGTACACAACTTTTTTATTGTTAAAACCACCAGATCCCACGCTGTAAACCTGTAGTCTCTTATCAAACCTCCAGCCAAGTCTTATCATCTGTACGTGACGCATTAAGACAAATTTACATCCCCCTCTTTTTACGTTAACAAAAACCTAGTAAAGGTTTGAAACAATGCTTCGTTAACTTAAAGATCGAGAAGTGAATTACTAATCGGCTTCAAGTATAAAGTCGAGGTTGAAGATACGATAAGTTCGTATTTTTGCCAACAGCCGTCACAAATCATTCACTGTGTCCTAGTGACAGGTGGTCCATTTGGCCTATCTCTTCACCAGGCGAAACAAGCATATAAGGGAAGTTGATAGTCCTGTTATCAGAGATTTCCCCGCTTATAGTGAATTATAATAGGCGATTTCTGTGTCTCCGTGAGAGAAGTGGCGATAAATTTGCATGCGGGGGGACTTTATCTGAACTCACTTTTTAAGAGTTATGCAAAACAGTCTTTGTTCTGCAAGCAAAGTAAAATGTTTGCAACACAGATATGATCTGGATGTATCACGAGTAAATACAAAGGACTGTTAATTGATTACCATGTTATTGATTCATCGAAATCTTGATTATTGAATATGATTGTTTATTTTGTTCATTGGTGGTAAACGAATGTCATGAAATAATTTCAATCACGTAGCTGATTTTTGACTCGCTACTCATATTTAATAACTCGACTTCCTTGCAATCGCTATCACAATGCTTTGATGTCGTAAAAGACATTTTTCATTACATCACAATGAATTGTTTCAATTATAGAGAAAGTAGTTCTCCTTTCTACACTTTTGACCCCAGTCTTGAACTTGAGAAGCACTTGTTTCTTTTGTTTCTCCTTAAGTCATATATTTCCTTTCAGTAATCTAGTTTTTAAACGGGCTATTTGATCAACCTTTTTATTAAAGTAAGACTTTGTTCATCTTTAAATATAATACTAGTCAACATGTGTAAGTTTCAGAAAAATTTCACGAGTTCTGCATTTAAAAAAAAAACCTTTAAATATTACTTTATTTCGATTTTATTATTTATTTTGTCTTCAAAACTTTAGTTTAATCATATTTATCCGAGAATTCTTTCAAATCTAATTCTTATAATATTTTAAATCCCCAACTGCTATAAGTTTCTGTGTTTATTTAAATATTTTGATTTATGTGATACCTTCATTTTCCACTCCTCATAACATGCGTAAAAACATGAACTACCGAAATAATAACAAAAACTTATTGTACTTAACTGGGCCATACTGTAAAATATTAATCTTACCAAAATCATTTTAAATATAATCAGTCCACGTTTAACTCCTTAAAACACCTGTCCCTGCCCGCGAAGACACTTGCGAGCTAATGCTATTCCTATGGGCAGGCATTTTTCTAATTACTCATTCGCATTTTGACATTTTTAAATATATATATTGTATTGGATAACTGAGATCCCTCTCAAGATCACTCCTTGACTACTTTTTCAGTTTTGGTCAGAGGTATTTTGTAAAAAGTTAGTTTCACTTTCTGAATCGGTTTTGAAAGTGAAACTAACTTTATAAAAAATATCTGTGACCAAAATTGAAAAAGTAGTCAAGGAGCGATCTTGAGAGGGACCTCAGCTATCCAATGAAAAAAAAAAAAAAAAAAAAAAAAAAAAAAAAAGGTCAAAATGCGAAAGAGTTATTAGAAAAATGCCTTCCCATAGGAATAGCATTAGCGCGCGAGTGTCTTCGAGGGCAGGGACAGGGGCCTTAAATTGTCATTTAAACAGTAGTGTGGATATACAGTGTGTCCATTCTCAACAGTGGCCAATGACTAATTTCTTAAACATTAGTCATGGACATATAGTTCCAATTTCAAAAATGTTTTAAAAAGAGCAAAGAAATGTTTTTTTAAGGATTTAAGTGAAAAAAAAATTATTAAAAAATTACGAAAATTAAATTTTTATACAGACCTCCGGTCGGTCCTATAAGTGATATTTAGTAAATTTTTACAACTATTCTAACAAGTAAGACAAAAAAGTCTCATTCCTCTGCGATTAAATCTGACCGAGTAATAGCCGTTTAAAGTTGAAGCATCTATTTTTGTGCAAAATAATGGTTAACCACAAATTTACTGGAAAAATAAATAAACGTCAGATATAAATCTTAACATTAAATATTGGGAGTAAAATTATTTTTAAAATATTATTTTGAAATTGATATTGATGTTTACATATTAGAGCAAAATATACAACTTGTACTAAAAATATTAGTAAAAAAAGTTTCAGAAATTTTGTTAAATGAATTTATGAATAGCAACTATCAAAATTCGTTACAAAATTATACATATTTAACACTTTATTAGATTACTTAACAAGATTACTTACTTTAGATTTTACTTGATTTACTGGATTTTACTTAATTAGATTACTTCTAATTTTGTTGCAAAATGACGTGAATTTATATTATTTCTTTGTATTGTGATGCCACTTATTCCCCACGTATTTTGGTACCCGTCCAATTTCTTCATAAACCACTTAGATTCAGACGAAAATAAAAAAATACCGTAAAGTAACGAAAGTAAGTTTACCTTTAGCAGTCAGGAAATTCTAATGATTATAAGGGGTCTTATAATTGAAATTTTCGAGGCAAGGGTAAGAAATTTGGGAGAGTGGGTACGTATTTTTGAAATTTATGAAACTGTATAGGATTTATACATTTTTGAAAAATAAAATCAGATTAAATCAACACTTTTTGATTTAGAAATTCTTTTCCCAGGGTGTTTCACAAAGTACCCCTAACTTTAAAAATCTATAACTCGGAAACGGTGATAGATAGAAACATGAAACCAGTGGTGTGTTTATTAAATAAATCGTAAGAATCTTATACATAAATCAGAAAATTTAGTTAAAAATAGCGCTGAGAGCGTTAAGATCTTTTAAAGAGAGTTCAGAAGCATTGAACGACCAGCCGTCGAAATCCCACTCCATATGCCTCAGTCTACTTCAAGCCTCGGCGATGCGATCATCGTCCCAGAACAGGCTCTATGTCTCTGCGTCTTCATTATGCCTGCTTATAAATCATCGCCAATATTACAGGGACGAGATAGCACAAGGAAATTTTACAACACAACAGATAGACAACCGGTAACTCCACACAAAAAGTGCGTGCAATAGAGCCAGTGGGATTCGAACCCCCAACCTCCTACACTCGAAGGTGATAAGCGGTGTGGGGCTTTGACCACTCGGCCACCGAGGCTTAAAGGAGAATGAGGCATATGGAGTGGGATTTCGACGGCTGATCGTTCAATGCTTCTTAACTCTCTTTAGAAGGTCTTAACACTCTCAGCGCCATCTACGAGAGCTATTTTTAACTAAAATTTCAGATTTATGGATAAGATTCATATGATTTTTTTAATAAACACACCACTGGTTTCATGTTTCTATCTATCACCGTTTCCGAATTATAAATTTTTTAAGTTAGGGGTCCTTTGTGAAACACCCTGTATTTTCCTGTAATAAAAATTATGAATTAATTAAAAAAAAGTTACATGAAATAATAAGTTTAGAAATGAAAGTAAAACGAAAAAAATTATAAAACGTAAACTCAATGTGAATATCTACTAAATCTAAGCACGAAAGAAAAAAAAATCAAGGAAATAGGATTAAAAATACACTATTCAAAACAATTAGGGAAGCACACGGTTTTAACAAAATTACGCAAGTATTTCACCAATAAGTATCGTAATATATATCTATTATTTAAATCGTAGTAAAAAGCAGATGAAGAAAACTGAACATGCAAATAAAATTTATGACATCGAAAAATAGAAAATGGGTAAGTTGCAAAAACCAAAATTTGGAGAAACGTCTCTTTCACTCTCTAAGTTATAAAATTCAATTGCTCAGCCTGGTTTTTGAGAAAAGGCGCCTTGAAAATGTCACAACAATGTGATTTACCAGAAATCATGGTTTGGCGTGTTATTGGGACAATTCCAATTGATATCCAATTTAATCCAATTGGATAATTCAATGGAATCTGGGGAAAAACAGTGAAGTGTAGCGGACGCTATTGGAGCCGCAACAAACGTCAATACAATGCGCAAGGGTATGGAATCCACTCCAAGACACGTGGAATGGTAGGCATCGAGAAGGAAAAGGTTGAACATGTGCTAATAACTGATGACCAAGTCTGTTAACAGCACGCCAAGACAGAACAGGCAATGCTACTCAGTTGCAAACACAGATGTTCTTGGGCACAGGACGAAGGGTGTCCAGCCAAACATTCCAAAAACTCCGAAATGGACTTCATCAGGGTGGCTTCTATGCACATAATCCAATGGTCTATTCCATTGACCTCAAGCAATTGTGCGATCCAAAGAATGTTCAATTAAACATTGAGTTTGGAGACAACGTTGTTGGAGTCAAATTCTGATTACAGACGAGTGCCGATTCAGTCTAGATGTATCATCCGATGTGATATGGCATGGAGAGAAAAGGGCACTCAAGCTCGAAATAATCATAATTTCGTTCGTGAAAGATCACATTACAGACGAGGTGGGCTCATACTTTGGGCTGGAATCAGCATAGCTTGAAAAAGTGGCCCTGCATATTATTCGGAATGGCACATTGATGGTCCAAAATTATACAGGCACATACCGTAATCTTATGTCGTATTTTACATTGCTGGAATTTACGATTCCTTCTTTCCATCCATGATAATTCCAGACTGCAAACAACTCGCCTTGTGGAGGAAATGCTTAAAGTTAAAACAATACCGTGTATGGAACAGCCAACGTTCTCTCCTGACCTAAATACGATCGAGCATGATTGGGACACACTCTGAAGATGCACTGGAACGAGACTGAGGTCTCGTTACACATACCACAGAATTTGTATTTGTGACCGTATCGCACAGCCAACAGAGTGAAAGAGCAACCAAGCCGGGAATCGAACCCAGGTCGTCGGTATAGCGCACCGATGTTCTTAGTGGTTCAGTTGGTAGAACGTCGGTGCAATATAACTATAACCAGAGTTCGATTCTCGGCTTGGATACTTTCTCACTCTGTTGGCTGAGCGCGTTTTAAGCAATTAAACTTCAAGTATTACTGATATGTGTCATTCGGGTTCACCACAACGTGTGTGGTATTGGAAATGAAGTGCCTAGCATTTACGGCTCATCTACAGGGACATTCAAGAGAATTTCTTTAGATTGCGATCAAGTAGAAAAATCGTTTAATATGTATTTGAACGATATTACAGTATTTTAAAAGTACTCAAATTGATTTATATCACTGATCTGTATTACAAGATACTCATTATAGAATATGGTGCGCATAGAATTTATAGCTTATTTACAGGAGCACACAAAAATTTTGCTAAAAGAAAATAAAGAATAATTGAGTTATTAAAACCTGCGAACAATAATTGTTAGAAGTGCGTTTTCAGTTGTAATATTCGTTTTTAATTTTAACTATTATTTAAATATTTCTTGGTGTTTATGAATTCTATAGATCATATACAGGACCGCAAAAAATTCACAGCAAGATACGTTTATTGTCAGAAATTCCTGAATGGAAAATTTCAACTGCGTTTAATTGAACGAACTTACAGCATAATATGTTGTACAAAGACATATCCATAGATCTAGTACAGGTCTGCACAAAAAAGTCGTATATTTTCTCGGTAATAGAATAAATTTTGTTTTCAAATACATTAGGGTTATGTTAAATAAGCTAAATAACTTTGTAAAATCACCATAAAAAGAAAATTAAACAGATGATATTACAGTATTATGATGATATTATTTTTCAATATTAGGGTTATGTGTTTTTCAAGTTCGCGATTTTGGCATCAGTTTTCACCTTAGTAATTTTTTTTTCTTTTTTTACAGTATTTCAAATGGGTTGGAAAGTGTTTCAAAATCTATGCTGTGTTCTTAATTTTTGGTTCTTGTTTATTCCTAAATTCACTTTATTAGATTCTAAAGGGTACTTTTTTGTTTTTTAAAGCATTCCTTTGATTTTTAAAATAACTTTTAATAATTAAAATTCAGAGTACTCTTTTAAAGAAAATAATTTCTTAATTTTTAATGTGTAAAAAAAAAAAAAAAAAAAAAAAAAAAAAAAAAAAAAAAAAAAATGGACAAAGGTTAATATTTTCGATGAGAGACAAGAACGATGCTTTTCTGCAAATCAAAAATAAGCAGAGTGCAGCACCCTCCTGATACTTTCTATGGGTATTTGCATAATACACCACGGAAGCGAATATAAACAATATGTCTACTCTCAAAGGTGGCCAATGGCTAATTTCTAAACTGTTAGTCATAGACATATAGTTCCACTTTCAAAAACATTTTAAAAAGCATAGAGAAGTACTTTTTAAGCGATTTAAGTCAAGATTACGAAAATTAAATTTATATATGGTGCCCCGGTCCTGTAAGTTATATTTAGTAAATTTTTAGCAGCACTCTAACAAGTAAGAAAAAAAAAAAAAAAAAAAAAAAAAAAAAACTTATTCCTCTGCGATTAAAACTGACTGAGTAATAATAGCTGTTTAAAGTTGAAGCATCTTTTTTGCTGCAAATTAGGGGTTAATCACAAATTTACTGGAAAAATAAATAAACGTCATATATAAAATTTTACATTAAACATTGAGAGTAAAATCATTTTTACAATATTATTTTGAAACTGATATTGTTGTTTATATATTAAAGCAAAATATACAACTTGTACTAAAAATATAAGTAAAAAAAATTACACAAAATTTTTAAATTATAATATGAAAAGTAAGTCACAATTCGTTGCAAAATGATACATATTTAAAATTCTATTAGATTACTTAACCTAATATAATTTGGTATAGTTTTATAAAATAAATAAATGGTATGCACCTAAAATCGTATCAATATTACATTGTTATTGGATATAAATAAGTTTGTGAATTGAACCTCGATCGGATATTTGGAAGTGAGTTAAAATTTTAACACAAATTTTGAACTAGGAAAACATACATGCGAACGTTATAGGCAAAATAAAATCTTATCAAAATAACATACGTTTTTAAAATAAAAGAAACAGCCTCATTTTCTTACAAAATGAAACATATGTAAAAATACAATTGAGGATGTGACTTTGAAAACTTGCTTTATCGCTTTTGTTTTTTATATCAATCTATACCAATCTGCAATAATGTAATACTACAATCTCTAAATTTATAATGAAAACCAATGGACGAATTTAAAGTTTTTTTCGCGGTTTCCCAAAATTTGATTTTCTCGATAAAGAGTATTTTGAAACTCACGTCTTCAATTATTTTAACCAATCTAGAAGTTAATTAATAAAAATTAACACTACCGTAAAACTATACGGTGGCAGCACCTTCGGTTAAATCGCTTAAAAATATTTCTTTACCTCATTTAAAATATTTTTGTAATTGAACTATAGGTCCGTGAGAAATGGTTTAGGAATTAGCCAGTGGACAGCGATGGAAATAGACTCCTTTTATAATACTTTATGAACTTAGTGTATGTTAACTTAAAGCTTCAGCCAACTCATCCGTTTTCAGTTATATGGTTTAAGTCATTAAAGTTTCATAACTCGGTCAATTTTAATGTTAGATGAATGGGACCTTTTTTGTATTGCTTGTTATAGTGATGCAAAATTTTTTTCTAAATATCACTTATAGGACTGAGGGACCTTATAAAAATGTTATTTTCGTAAATTTTTTTTAATTTTTTTTTTTTTACCTAAATCGCTTAAAAAACAATTCTTTACATTTTTAAAGCATTTTTGCAACTGGAAC
Organism: Maratus speculifer; assembly: GCA_964019185.1. NCBI lineage: Eukaryota > Metazoa > Arthropoda > Arachnida > Araneae > Salticidae > Maratus > Maratus speculifer. The sequence goes on along the minus strand of OZ025299.1, from coordinate 140,984,097 downwards.
TATATGTATGATTGACGGTTTAGAAATTAGCTATTGGCCACCGTGGAGAGTGGACACACCATATTTCTAAAATTTAAAGAATTAAATTTCTTTTGCTTTCACTAATTTTTATTAATTTTTCGAGTAGTTTGTATTATGGATAATTCGGTTATTTCAAATTGAGATATGGTTTCTCAGGATAATATCAAATCTTTTTTAACCTTTTTACTTATGCAATTGAATTATGTATGCAAAAATAACAACAACAACAAAAAAAAAAGACAAAAAAAAATTAAATTAGTGCAGCTAATTTAAAATGTCTTTCATATTTGATATGTATTATACACGTTTGTAGATCATAAAAATGTTTATTTAAAAAAAAAAAAAAAATCTTAGTCACTGAAAATTGTGGCTTTGATATAAGTGATACATTTTGAATTTTTGTGTGCATGAATATTAAGAGGCACAAGGGTTCTTAAAATTAAGAGACACAAAATGCCTTTGAAAATAGCATGCAATTTGTGTCTTTGAATTTAGGAGGCAAATAATGCCTTTGAAATTATGAGGCACATCATAGTGTCATTGAAAGTAGGAGACACAATATGTATTTGAATTTATATTCAAGTGCTTTTAGCTTTAAAATATTTTCTGTGCCTTTTTCACAGTGGTACATGTGCATTTCAATTATACACCTAACTTTCAGTATAACTAAATTAAACTTATAGTTAATGGACAATTTCTAAATAATTTTACAGATAATATTTTCAATGCAGAGCTCAGAAGTAATCCACTTAAAAAAAAAAAGGCAGTAAATTCGAAGTAAATGTTTCCAGACTGAGAAAATCAACTAATACCCAATAAAAAAAAAACTATTTTGAAACGTTTCTGAAAACCAGTGGTGACAAAATAAACTTTGTTCTTATAAGTGTTTCTTTAAATCTAAAAGAATAGTAGTTTCTGAAGTTTCTATTTATAAAGATATAATAAACGTTTTTGAGAATCATTTTAAGTCGAGATTATATGCGTAATATGCGCTTTCTTTCGTGGTTATATTTGACTTTCCTAGATTAAGAAACATCTGTCTTTTTTTTACAGTACATCCATCAATTATTTGCGTCAAATATATTTCTTAAAGTTCATACAGCAATAAAACCGGAAACCGGATAGCGAATTCATGCTGTTTTGTGAGTTTTTCGCATAATAAACTTTTTCAGTACTGTTGTTGAATTATAATCAAGGGTTATATTTTTGTCAACTTTGACCAGTCGTAAACACAGATATAATTTCCCATCATTTCCATTTCCTTAATAAGCATCACGTAACTTACAGTAAATTATAGGACTGACAGCAAAATATGATGAAAGCGTTTCTTTCGTTTTTTATTTATTTATTTATTTATTTATTTTTTTTCATTTTAAAATCGACGCAAACAAACAACTGTTAACGAAAACAGTGAGCCTTTTTTTATCGATACATGCTGAAACTGTCAGTTCTCATGTAACTTGAAGAATGGATTTTTAAAGTGACACTGGTTAGAAAAAACGGAAAAGAAAAAAATATAAATGTTTACTGCACTTCGGGGAATAGTGTCCATCTATTTAAAATGAATAAAAAGAAAAGAAAAGATACGCAATTACAGTTCAGGAGATCTGTTTTGCTTTCTCGGTTTTATTTTTCGTTCTGATTTCAGTTGAACAAATTGAAAAGCAATTATTTCACCTGCATTTTATGTCATAAACTTCAGGTAAATAGGTAACTTTTCAGCTTACGCTGCCCTACTTTTAATACTGTAATAATATTATATTGATTTTGCGATTATCATAATGATTATTGTTTATTTCTAAAACATTCTTGAAAAAATTCCAATTTCTGGATTATTGAAAAGCGTCAATGGGCATCAAATATGTATGCATGTTTTATCGAGACAGTACTTTTTAATCACAGTTTATTAAAAAGTTTACTTTAGCCAGTTTAAATGTAATTCTTTTTTACGTTAATGAAGTTTTACATTTCCTTAACTACTTTCATACTGGTCATCACCTAAACAAATTTCAGAAATATTTTTACACTTTTATTACAGTCATGTATATGCATGACACATAAAATACCCATAATCTTTATTGTTCGTACGAATAATTTTTAAAGGAAAATGTTGCCATATTTATTCAGTGCATTTTAGCGATACAATTAGGTGAAAATTTCTTATGTTAAAAACGCAGGTCAAAGATTAACATTTCTATAAAAAACGCTCGTCGCGAAAAGATTAAACGGAAGAAAGCCCTTTACAACTATGAAAAACAATATTTATTTATATTTTTAAAATAGAAAAGTAGGTTGATAAATTCTTAGCATTTATTACGACCGTTATTATTGTTATTATTATTATTATCAATAATAATAGAAGTAGTATGAATGAAAGATCCATATTTAGAATATCACAAATATTGGGAATCAAAATAATTGTAGATATTTAAAATTATTTTAATCACTTTTTTTTTTTTTTCATTTACGATGAAATCTGATAGTACCGTTCAAAATTATCAAATTATCGCGAAAACATCTTTTTAGATTTATAGAGTAAAAAGATCAATCATGAGGTAAAAACTTTTCCACTGCTAATTAGATCCATGTGATGGATTGGCACACTGTTTGATACTGGAATGCAGGTTAACCTTAAAAACTCAATAATGTAGGGAAAGTTAAGCCATCATAAAATTTTGAGTTTTCATCTGCAGCTTTGAAGAAATGTTTTGTGGTCTATTGTTTGTGACATGAAGAATTTCCCAGTTTTAAATGGGAATTTGGGGAAAATTGGAAAAAAAAAATGGAGAATGCACGTAAAGTATTTGATATGCGATAATTTTAATTAAAAGAAAGTCAAATTAAATTTAGTAAATCTATGGCAAGCTCAAAATTTGTATCTGAATTTCTTTGTAAATTGGAAATGGCAGCCTATTTTTCTTTTATTAAAAATAAAAATACCTTACTTGTTTGAATAAGGTATATATAAGGATATAAACCCGAGCCCGAGTCTAGCAAGAAAGGGGCTCGAGTTCCATTTTTACAACCAATTCTTAATTCGGTTTTAAGATACTAGGGGGCTCCGCCCCCCTGCTCGCTACGCTCGCCAACCCCCCGCGTAATGGCTTCGCGATTCCAAGTTATAGGCTACCCCTGCTTGCTGCGCTCGCCAATACCCCAAGGAATCGCTTCGCAATACCTTATTTTACATACACTGTTAAATATGTGCTTCATTTTGTTGCAACGCACTCCCCTGCTTGTATAGAAAACGGTTACTTGGCCGTGAAATGGAGCTTCCTCATTGGTTGGAATAGAAATATTATATACAAGCGGTGGAGTGCGTTGCAACAAAATGCAGCAGATGTTTACCAGTGTACACTCAATTTTGGAATTCATCCCTCTCCTCATTGGTCGAAGCATAGACTGAGCCCTTTCCTGATTGGTCTATTCGACTCATGGAAGGTGTGGTCCACCCGGACGCATTATTTCCGGAAACCTTACACATCAGCATCATTCCAGGAGTCATTTCTAAAAATTTCTTTTAAGGCTAGTTTTTTTTTTTTTTTTTTTTTTTTTTTTTTTTTTTTTTTTTTACTATAGAAGGAAAAATTTTATTATTCGTGATTTGGGGTGGAAAATCTTACTATTTAAGAAAGAAAAATGTAATTTAAATTTCTTAAAATATTTTACGATGTTTTAAAAAGTTTGAAATGGAATTGAACACTTATTGAGTGTAAGGAGATATATTCTAATATCTGATTCTGAAGCTTTTTGCACAGTCAGTGTTAGTAACATAATTGAAGTCTTGAGATAATTCTTATCTACCCTTGCTGTTTGTTTGAAGTATTTCTCCAGAAATAATGGGAAAGAGCTCATGTCTTTCTGACATAGTTGATATTTCAAAGGATAAGAAGTGTGAATTCTAACGATTTCTGCCACTACCATTGGTTGGATATGAATAAACAATTTATTTGAACTAGATTTTCAGGATATTTTTAGGCGTTTTATATTACTGCACATGCAAGACCATAATATCAACATAATAAATCCAATTATTTAAAAAAATCTTTGTATATAGTGCTTTATTTTCAGAAGCATGAAGTTAATACACATTTTAACCGCTTCAGACCAGATGTATACTATAGGATACACATATTTACAGTTATTTTCCCCGTATAAAAATAATGTAAAAAAAAAAAAAAAAAAAAAAAAAAAAAAAAAGTGTGAATGGAGCCTAACAGATAGCAGAACTAAATAAAATAGTAGTTTGTTTCTTATAGCGCTTTTTTAGTGAGCTACATGTTACATAAAAATGGCTTGCAGCAGAAATGTACGAAATGTACAAAAATGAAAATGTAAATAATTTTACAGTGTATTAAAATGCCATTTGTGGAGTCCATCAGTAATAAAAAAATTATTAAATATATGTTCATTTTATGTTTTTCAAGGTTTTTATAATGCAACAAAGTAAAATAAAAAAAAAATCCTAAGAAATTGTCGAAAAATGTACTTTGAGTCCCCATGTATCATCAAATTTTAAGTACAAAAAATATTATTTTATTTTATTTTATTTATTTTTTTTATTTTATTTTATTTTGTTGCTCAATCTTTTTTAGTTATCAGTTTTTTAATATAAATCCATAACCGAAATTAAAAAAGTATATAAAGAAGTACATAAGATCCCAGATTTAACCCTGGGATCTGTACACTCAGAAATAGATATTCAAATTTCACGAAATTTTCCTTATTTTTGACGAAACCATTTCCTGGGAAATGCTCCGAGCGATTATTTCGTCAAATTGGGTAGATTTATTTCTTTGCTCGTCCGTCAAAAGTGCTTATTCGAAAATTGCAATTTTTGTGATGCTGTCTCTTGAATAGTTTAAAAGATTCTGTATTTACCACGGGGGGAAATATATTATCTTTAGGGGGATTCGGTCTCATAACCTCCTGTGTGGGAGACCGTGTCTCTAACTATTACGCCAAAGTTTCCTCGAGTGGAAGTGATTTTAAATGTATATAATGGAGTTTACTGCGTGTTTATATTTTTATAAGGTCGATTGTAAATTTTTCGATGTTGTTTTAATTAATGAGGCTGATTTATTATTTTCGTTTTTCTATGATTAAAGATAATAATAATAATTATAATATGGCTTGATCAACATAATTGGTTAGAGAAATTTTCTTTGCTTAATGAATGATTAGAATATGGTCTGGTTAATTTGTTGTTGAGAAATAACGAATTTTGAAGAGTATATTGGAGAAGACTTTATTACTTTAGAGTAGATTGTTGAGATTTCAACACTTTACTATTTATAGAGGGGAGAGGGCTCGATTATTTTTTTTATTTTATATAAGAATGATCCTGGAATTTTGAAATTTTTGAATCATTTTTTTAACTATCTTGTAGAACACATGAAATTTATTCCTTTAGATGTAAACCATAACGAACAATGCAAATACATAAATTAATAATAATACTAGTAATAATAAACATTACTAAAAACTTTAACAGATAAAAAAAATGCATAAAGAATGATTGCATATATTCAGTATTTTCTAAAAAAGGTACAAAGTGCTGTTTTTTAAATAAATTGTTACAGAAATAACATATAAGGTGGTCTGGTGTAATAACGCCAGGCGGGGTAATAACGCCAAGTGCTAATATTTTGCATAATTATGAAATAATCTGGTAAATGACACCCATGCGCTCTGCGCAGAAGGGTTTTGAGTCATAGAAATCGCAAAAAACAGCTTCAAGTTAATTTGTTTCATTTTTAGGTCTTATTTTTTTTACAAGCAACTAAAATTAACGCTTTATCTAAAATTTGCAAGATACGTTTTGTGATGTGAACACTATTTGTTTTATTCGATAATACTTTGTTAATTACATAAATTTGTAGTACATTTCATGGACTTTCAAAATGTTGTTGAAGATTTTGGATATCTTCTCGAGATAATTTGTAATTTAAAATGTACAGCGCAATAACTATAACGGGGTAATAACGCCAATCCTTGGCATTAATACCCCGGTTGATTCCCTACAGTGACCGAGCTACATCAGCATCCTAAATACTGATTCAAATAAACACAGTTAAAACTGTGCAATGTTTCTAATAATTCTATTTAAGCGGTCCTTTTTAAGCAAAAAGAAGCTCAGGGTCTGATATTCTTTTACCTCATCCTCCCCCCCCCCCCCCACACACACACACCACACCTTTATTTTTCTTACACTTTCACAAAAAATTGAACATTTTCAATAGCTTAGACTGCATTTTGTCAATTTCTAAGTTTGTGGAGTTTGTATTTTTAGAATTGGGCAATCTACATGCAATTATTCCATCTTATTTCATAGTTTTGTTTGTATGGCGTTTTTACCCATATAGGTGGGTAATAACGCCAAATAGCATTGGTCAAGAAATCACGCCATTACATTTTATGAATACATATCTGTTAAATTATTTTTTTATATATAGATAGTCAATGAGTTGCTGTATCAAATCATATATTTGTTTGAAAAATACAAACTAAAACTGAGCCGTGTAAATTGGTAGAAACTTAACGTGGCGTTATTACCCCAGGGTACCTTACATCATATTTTCTGCTTGCTAGAATTGTATGATTTGAGGAAGTACAAAAGGGCGCCTTTCGGCAAATAGCTATCCAAGCTATTTCCTTAAAACGCATTTGAGTCTGGCCTCGAGGGAAGAAAAAATTTCGTAAAATATTTGAGAGTTTATGTTTTGTTAAAAATCATGTTATTTTGAAGCGAAATTATTATCAAAAACGACAAAATAAAGCTGAAGGATTGCTGAATCGTCAAAATTGAGAATTTTATTTCTGACAGTGTGAAGCGGTTAAAAGAACAATGCATCATGCACACAAGTACCAAATAAAGAGATTTGTAAATTGTTAAATATTCAAATGATAGTAAAATTTGATTTTTGTGACTTTCTACAGAATTTCGTATATAAATTTGACTTTTGAATGTTTTTTTAAATCCCGATATTCGTATTTGATAATTAATACGTATGCATGATAATGTCAATAGTCACGTGGAACGTAGACAGAAATAATATGCCAATTATGACCATGCTTTTTTTCCTACACGAAATGAACACAATACTTGATTATGATAATCCTAACAGTTAGTAGAAAATCGGTTAAATTCCATTCACTGAAATAACGACGATGTTTTATTATGCAACTAGTTGAAACAATTTGCGAAAGAGAAGAACAGAGCTGATGAAAATGAAAAACAAAATTAAGTTTTTAGATACGGTCTTTCGAACAGATTTGTAATTGTATCACTTACAAACAGTATCAAATCACTGTGCAGAAAACATATTTTAAAAGCTCCTGCGTTTTGTTTAATACATACTTAAACAAGTGTTTATAAAATTACATATTCTTGGTATTTGTATTATGAAATATTTGTTTTAATAAAAACAACTGCACTTACAAAAACAAATAGAGTATTATATACATAATAGAGAATTATAATAATAAAAAAAAAGAGTACACAAAATCAGATCTTTTGTGTAATTATATGCAGAATTTCACATACTAAACGACTTTACAACTTCCTTTTTTGCTTTTGTATATAAACTTTCATATACGAAATTAAATATTCTGAAAGAATTTTGGAAATCGATTACTTACTACTACCAGCATTTTAGTATATGAAAAAATGAACAATTATTTTTGAACGATCACCCCGTAATTTCCCCCCATTTCCGAAGAATAAGCAAAATGAGGATTTTTCTTGAATGGTTTTTTGATAATTGATGCGTATCTGTGACTGTATGAGCTGTCACGTGAGACAGGCACTCCGGAAATAACCTGCCAAGTATGGTCACACTTTTTCTCTTCACAAAATAGACACAATACTTGATTATGGCTCTCCATGCATAGTTAGCAGAAATTCAGTTAAATCCTATTCGCTGAAAAACACGGTTTATTTTCGTTATGTAAGATCATTAGAACAGTCTGTAGAAAAGAAGAAAAGACCTAATGACAACGAAAAACAAGATCGAGTTCTTAGATATTGTCTTTCGGACTTCATCTTGACGACTCTAAAAACAAATAAAGGAGAAAATAAAATAGATTGCCCGCAATTACTTGTAAGAGTGGCGAGGGGAGAAGCTGCCACCATTTGTGGTTATTCTCTGTGAATCCACCGGCAATTGTTCGAGTGTTGAAAGACAAATAGTTCTTAGAAAAGTAGATATTTGTACGCTGGAAATGCTGAAATAATTGGGGAATACCCGTTTGAGATATGAAAAAAAACCAAGACCTGTTTAAGAGACTAATAAAATAAAACTAAATTAGAAAAATATTTTAACTTTTTGTATTTTTTTCACCAATGCTTTTTAAAAAATAAATTAAACACAATGACCTTTTTTTGTAAGTTTGTAAAGCCTGACAATGAAATAATACATTATAAAGTATATTTGGCGAAGTTACGTTCCTTTTAATGGACTCACTTTTATCTTAAGGTTTGAAATACAATAGTTCTAAGTTTTTACAATTCTAAAAATAAATAAAGAAGAAAATCATAATACAGATTTCTCGCAATTACTTGCACAAGAGGCGAAGGAAAATGTTGCCGAAATTTGTGGTTATTCTTACTGAATTCACCGGCAATTGTTGGAGTATTGATAGACAAATATCTCCATAGAAAGTAAATATATGTACAGTAAAAAGGATGAGCTAATGTATAAAAATATCCTTTAGATAAATGGAAAATAACAATTGAGTTAAATACGATTTTTTGTAAAATTTGTAAATCTTAAAAATGATGTAATATAGAATCAAGAATAAATTTTTTTTCAGTGAAGTTGGCGTATTGATTCCATGTATGTATTAGGGTGTTCCGACACAGAGCGATTATTTGGCACATTCTTTCTTTATTGACTTATTCTTTTCTGTTCTCCCCGCATACAACCACCACGACCATGAGAGCTAAGTTAATGACACACAGTAAATTTCGTTCAGTAAACTTCTTAATTGCTACGTCAGACGCATTTGTGAGACATAGCTTATCTTTACCTCTGTATTTAATTCATAAACAAAAGACATTTTCCAAGATTTCAAGGCAACGAGTTCAAGCTTTCTTCGTTTACATAACGCAGTGTCATTCAGATAACGTCGTAATTACATACCTACTACAATTATAATGTTATCAGTTTTTTTTATTGTTATCATTTAATTTGAACCAATGATTATGTCCTGTGATACGAGATCCAATCCGTCTTAATCTTTGTAAATGTCTTGGGAAATGTAAAAGAATAAAGATAATTATATGTTCAACGAGAAATAATCCAGACTATGATAAAAAATAAAAAATCAATTTTCATAGGGCTGCATTAATTTTATCATTCTTCGTAACAAATGCTTTACTCGTGTCTCCGCTTGTCCTAGAAATCTACATATCATACTGATTCTAGACTTCGTAACTAAGGTGAAATTAAATATGCATAATATGTATTTCTAAAAATTCCGCTACTAACTAGAAAGCATTAAATATTCACATATAGTAATTCATTTTTTAAATTTCTATTTAAGAGTGCATTCGAAAAAATATTTTTCCAACCTCCAACAGCTCCAAATTTTCTGATACATTTTTAGATTTATTTTTAAAAGTAGAACATGAGACTTGTTGAGGTGATTTTTGAAGAACTGTATAAGGTGCCACGTGATTTCATTTTTCGCTCTGTTCATTGGAATTTGATTTATAAACAATTACTTTCTTAGTATGATTATTTTTTTTCGTTCCCAGATCTCCCGCTTTGGAAAATTCGGTTCAAAACGCCAAATTTGACAGCATTTTTGGCAATATTTTCTTTATTTACAGAAAAAAAATCGACAAGAAAATTTGCCAGTTTGATGCGTTTGAGAGAAAAATGAATAAAAAAATCAGTTGTAAAAATCCTATTATATACAGGATGTAAAAAAAGAAAAATGTTGACAGTTTTAAAGGGACTCTGCACCCTACCAATATCAAAATTTCGTAAAACTTCCGATTTTTCGATTTTATCCAATCACATGCTATATTCCTTCAACTAAGGTACCCTGGGGTAATAACGCCAAGTTAAGGTTCTACCAATTTTCACGGCTTAGTTTTAGATTGTATTTTTCAAACAAATATATGATTTGATAGAGCAACTCATTGACTATCTATATAAAAAAAATAATTTAATAGATATGTATTCATAAAAAGTAATGGCGTGATTTTTTTACCAATGCTATTGGGCGTTATTACCCACCTATATGGGTAAAAACGCCATGCAAACAAAACTATGAAATAAGATGGAATAATTGCATGTAGATTGCCCAATTCTAAAAATACAAACTCTACAAACTTAGAAATTGACAAATTGCATTCTAAACTATTGAAAATGTTCAATTTTTTGTGAAAGTGTAAGAAAAATAAAGGTGTGGTGTGGGGGGGGGGGGGGGAGGATGAGGCAAAAGAATACAGACCGTGAGCTTCTTTTTGCTTAAAAAGGACCGCTTAAGTAGAATTATTAGAAACATTGCACAGTTTTAACTGTGTTTATTTGAATCAGTATTTAGGATGAAGCTCGGCCACTGCAGGGAATCAATCCGGGTATTAATGCCAAGGATTGGCGTTATTACCCCGTTATAGTTATTGCGCTGTACATTTTAAATTACAAATTATCTCGAGAAGATATCCAAAATCTTCAACAACATTCTGAAAGTCCATGAAATGTACTACAAATTTATGTAATTAACAAAGTATTTCCGGATAAAAAAATAGTCTTCACATTACAAAACGTATCTCGCAAATTTTAGATCAAGCGTTAATTTTAGTTGCTTTGAAAAATAATAAGACCTAAAAATGAAACAAATTAACTTCAAGCTGTTTTTTGCGATTTATATGACTCAAAACTCTTCTGCGCAGAGCACATGGGTGTCATTTACTTGATTATTTCATAATTATGCAAAATATAAGCACTTAGCGTTATTATCCCGCCTGGCGTTATTACCCCAGGGTACCTTACATCGTGAAAAATTTTCAAACTGATACTGAATAAAGAACCGTAGTTACAGCTAATTTACCAAACATTTAATATCATTGTCAAGCATTTAAAAGAAATCTTTAAATATATGTATCCCAATTTGTGTTTTATCAGATTTTACAAATTTCCAAAATGCCAATGTTTCTTTTATATGAGCGCCGATTATCTGGACCGATCCGGTAAATGAAAACGGCGGATAATTGGAAAATTTAAAAAAACGGCTGGTGACAATGTTTTTTAGGTAACTTCCTTTTACACTGAGAACTTCAGTTGCATCAGTTCACATTTTAGCATGTTACAAAACGCGTGTTCAGATTATTTTTTCTTTGTAACTTTTTAAAAATTAATTTTTACAAAATTGGTACAAAGTTGTATACAGAAATCGTTGCATGTATATTTACATACACTTTAAGAACAAACGCAAGGATTGGGAGAGGGGTGACGCCCGTCTTATCGAGGACACCAGGAGACAAAATAAGCAATTTTTTACTTTCTTCAGAAAATCTTTAGGTAGGAATATTTTCTTGCCCCCCCCCCCGCCCCCCCCCCAAAAAAATGTATACTTGTGGGACTTTTGCATTTTCAAACTGAAATTATTGCCCAAGAGCCGACGGCACAAAAACCTATGTTATCAAACACAAGAAAAAAAAAAAACCTTTATTTTATGGAAGAGTAGTAATATTGGAATCTAATGATCCATGTCTGCCGCAAGTGAAGTGTTTCATAAATCAAAAATTAATACCACTAGTGACTCACTCGTAGGTTTATCTTTGAGTTTTCCTGCTCCCAGTTTTCTATGTTTTCCTACCTTTGATTGTACGGCAAACACAATGTTAAACCAACGAGTAAACCACTAGTGGTACTAATTTTTGGATTATGCACCAATTCACTTTTCGCAGACGTATATCATTAGATTCCCCTATGACTACTCGTCCATAAAATAAAGATTTTTTCCTTGTATTCGATAACATAGGTTTTTGTGCTGTCGGTTCTTGGACTAATACTTAGGTTCTAGAAACAGTTGATTTTACGATTGCTCTCTTTGTATTTGTTGGCGATATTATTTCAGGATTATTAAATGGTTGTTTAACAGTTAACAACTTTCGTGACGTCCAACCGAATTTACCCCTCGCGCCTACTTCAAGGAGAAGGCTTAGACTACTTTGGAGAAGTCTAGAAAAAGTAAACATGATCCTTGTCCAATCCGGAATTGGAGAATCCGGTTATTCAACGTCTGAATAATCGGTGCCCTACTGCATGTATGGAAAAGTTTTTTTTTTTTTTTTTAAATTTTATTTTTATAGTTAAACATCAAATGATAGATAAAAGATTTATGAAACCCATTCTTAATATTTTGGTAACTTTTCTTAAAAAAAAAAAAAAAAAAAAAAAAAAAAAAAACATATATACAAAAGCTAGTTATGTTCTCAGCTATTTTCCGCTTGTATTTTTTCCCTCTTGTTTTCCAAAACTGTTGCTATTAAAAAAAAATATCCTTAACAAAATATCCTGTTGAAAACATCATTACTGACTGGTAATAAAAAAGAAATCAGGTGAAAAAGTGCTAAAATAAAAAAAAAAACCTAGAAGAATTTTAAAATAAGTGTACCTTTTTTAAAAGTTTGTAAAAAAATAATTTTACTTTTTAAAATCTTTTGGGGATTAAATTGGTTGTGATTAATATTTACGCAATAAAATCAAAACATGTTTTTTAATGATAATTAAAAAGCTTCTGTTCTTGGTGCCGAGTCGAAAATTCTCAGTTTCCCTGCTCAACAACGCGAAAATTTCAGACAGATTGTCTGATTCGTTTTTAAACTTAAAGGTATAAAATTAGCAGAAGTGATTACTGGAGAGATTAGGATGTTTTTGGCTAAAAAATTACTTGTCAAATGATAAGGGATTTTGGGTCACGCGATGATTGATTTATCTTCTTTCTCGCGTTGGAAATTTGGTTTAAAACGTCCTTTTTGATAGCATTTTCTGAACGATCTTTTGCATTTACCCTCAAAAATGTTTTTCGATTATATTTCCAAATAACAACACCTGCCTACTCCATGCGACTAATGAATATTGGCACATACTTGTATTTATTGCGGATTGCGCACACTTTCCATCAAGTTTTCATCACTCTTCAGTGAGTTACTTTTCAACAGCAATTATTCTGAACTCACTCTTCCGTCACTACTATACTACTTAAACAGATTACCACAACCCGATACGCATCACAGAACAAAAGCTTTTTATTTATGGATCGAATAAAAAAAATACCTAAAGCTAAAAAAATATCCAAGACATTCTGAATCATGAAAGAATCTACTGCACATTCCAAGAAGCATTATAATTTTACTATTATAGTAAATAGAAAACTTCTAAAGTACAGATATTAGATAAGAAACACTCAATAAATAAAGATGAAGGTCTAGTTTTAATTCATTTTATTTTTTAAGCAAAGAAATTATGTAGCTATGTATACTAATGTGTGTAAGGTAACTAATTGACTTAAAATTTCATTGTTTTACTGAAATCGTACTGGTAATGTGGTCGCCAGAACAAGTTAGTGCTTTAGCGGAAAAAATTCCGTAAATTCCAGACATATTTCCGTTTTTTTTTTTTTTTTTTTTTTTTTTTTTTTTTTTTTTTTTTGATGAGAGTTTAATTTTCTAAATTTTTCCCTTAAACTTTTTTTTTTTTTTCACAGTGATGGATATTGGAACAGACAGTAAAAGTGAGAGTGACGAATTCGATCACAGTTTTGCATTTTCATTTAAAATATCAATACTTTAACCGAAGGCGCTAAATATGAATTACGCGATTTTGAGACGAGTTAATGCCATATTTTATGTTATATAAAAATTTTTCTTCTATTGATCTTATAAATAAATTCTTGGACCCTAGATGATAATAAAAGTCCATCATATATTCAACAGAAAATATCTGTTTTTAACAGTCTTATATTGCATCTTACTTTTAAACATAATGTTAATTAAAGAAAATTTTTTTACGTAAAATAAAAGAATTCATTTTCTTTATTTTCTTGTCGGCTAAAGCAGCTATACTTTCCATTAAAGTCAATACATTAATTTGAAATGTATGAATGGAAATTATTATACCTCTTATTTAATTGTTTCTGAATGGTCGTACATTACAAGAAAGATCGTGTAACAGTTTATATAGAAAATATATTTTGTTACATGTTAACGGAAAAATGCATCTAAAAATTCTTCATTTTTTTAATTTTTAGAAGTATTTGCCATTTTATAATAGAAAATTTCTAACGTAAATTGTCTTACTTAATTTCTAAAACTACTGTTATAAATATATTGACATAATGATTTTGGTAAAGAGATTCTGTAGAAGTAAAATCAAAACGGGATTCACTTTCTAAAGTTTAATGTCGCTTTAATCAAAAATTCGAACATCAGTTCACTGAATCTGGTTATAAATCTTAGAAATTAAATCTGGTCAGAAAAAGAAGATAAAAAAGTCAAGCGGTTTATTTTATTTTATTATAAAGAACCGTACTTCATTTTACAAACTGTTTAACATAAGATAAACCTTGATATAAATGTGAAAATGCTTTTTCATCATTAAAGAGTTAAATTCAAGGAACTGTTCATAGAGAAAGGGCGAGAGAAAAATGTGACTGTGGGAAGCAGTCAAGAAATCTTTTAAATTCTAGAACCAAGTTAGAATCTTTTACTTTTAATCAAACGTTAACCGACATCCAAAGCAATGATAACCATACTAATTTGTATTTTTCTACGATACCAACACACTTAGAACAAAAATAATTACAAAGCATTGATGACTTGAGACACATAACTTGTTATGCAATTTGCTAATGAAATTAAAAAGAGTGCAGTGCGAACAAAATCTTGGCCAATTTGGATCCGCCTATCAAGCATTTCTAATTTGAAAGTGTGCGGGAGGTGTCACAGATCAAGAAACGTTCTCCGAATCTATTAGCTTCTCCTAAATTGAAATCTTTGAAATAGTTTGTGCGGCTAGCCACCTTTCCCTGCTACATTTGGCTCCGTTTAATTTGAGTTGTCTCTGATGATGGAGCAGGCATTGCTCAATACGAAGAAAGAGATTTTTACGGACTTTTTCTCACCCAGCCATTAATCAAAAACCTGTTTAGAGTGATTGACATTAAGTGAACAAATTAAATGAACTAATCATTTTCGAATAACAAATTGAAAAGCTGCGTGAATGAGACTCTGTGTAGATCAATCAACGGTGAAAACGATTTTACACGTTCAAAGCTTCTCTCTATTCTTAGTGATAAAATGTTAATCAAAAATGTACGGAAATCTTTTTCAATAGAAAACTTCCTGTGATGAGAATAGAGTCAATGAAAACAAACTTAAATACCCATAATTGAGGCGATCATCTAGCTTCTTTTTATATAACCATGATTAACTTTGCTGCATTGCTAGGAAGAAAGCATATTTAATATATAAAACTAATTTCAATGGTATTTTAGCAATGAAAACGTTAAAAAATACGTATTTCAGAAATATCAAAGAACGTCGAAATAAAAAATAAATAAAACAAACAAAGGGTTTATATTTTGACAGCAAAATAAAGTGTTTATATCTTGAAAAACGATATCACTTTTGCATTATAATTTAAAATACTTATTACCTAATATTGGACAAAATATGTAAAATAAAGTCTTGGGGATGTTAACTTGAGAATCATTTTAAAAAGGGCATACTTTAAAAACTCTTCTAACTGCTTAAAAAAATTCCACGTAAATTTATAAAATCCCAAAAAAATTCAAGTGAACATTCATATTAATTCAATTACATGTGAAATTATTCCTGCAATTATGTAACGGTGTGAGCATTTTTTTTATTTATATCTACTTCATCAGATTTGTTTTCGCATAATGAGAATGGAGA
Organism: Maratus speculifer; assembly: GCA_964019185.1. Taxonomy (NCBI): domain Eukaryota; kingdom Metazoa; phylum Arthropoda; class Arachnida; order Araneae; family Salticidae; genus Maratus; species Maratus speculifer. The sequence goes on along the minus strand of OZ025299.1, from coordinate 140,968,142 downwards.
TAGTACACGTCAAAAATAAAATAAATAATAAAAGTAAGAATAATGTCAATAATCTTCGCAGAATAATCTTATTATCCCAACAATTACACTGCCGAACTAAATTAAAATTTATTATTTTTTTACCATAAAAATAAAATTTCCGATTCAAACAAAACTTTTCTTTTGGAATTCTGATAGGTAAGTATCGTTTTACCCCATCTCCCTTAGGTTATTTTTGCCATACAGATTAATTGTGATTTACATGCATACAGGATATTAATCAACTTGGCTAATAAGCTAGAGTTGTTGATTTTCAAGAAAGTAAGTTTCAATTGGTGTTAATCAATCGAACTGTTATAAAAAAAACTTTTTAAAAACACCATAATAATGCGTGAGGCCTTTCGAAAGAACTGAGTCTTTCATCGTCAGCGCAAAGAAGACGTCCGTCTACTACGTCGTGACGCTGCTTTCATAGCGGTATATTTCATAGCAACACTCGGTATAGTTTAATGGCAAATCTTTCAGTGATATTACCGATGTTTATCACTAACGCATCATTTGATCCTATTTGTGTTATTTTTGTTTAGAATTTTATAATAATACAATTGGATATAAATTTATTACTAAAGACAGACGATATTATTTAAAGAAGAAACAAAAGCAAATGCATACAAAAAATGTATATTTTTTAAGACACACAAAGTGCTAAAATGTTTCACAATATAATTTGAATTTCATACGATACAATAAAAACATACTTCAACAAATTTCAACATTGATCCAAAATTATATGCATGATTGAAAATATTAATAATAGCTTTGTTAATATTAATTCAAACAAAAGAAGCAAATTAACATTGTGCCGCTTCAAAATCTAAGCAAGTCTAATTCAAATTGCAATTCAACTTGGTTTGCACACGTCATAGATATATGCGTTCCCCCAGAATCTGAGCAAAATCCCCAAGAGCCTAGACTGTCTGCTTATTGCATTGAGCTACTACCTTCGAACGCAACTCCCATCTGGTAAATTCTCATACTCAGCGCCCCTTGATCATGATATAGCGATGGGATTCGTACAAATGATGTGCGAAGTGCCAATGTAATAACATTATAACTATCGATAAATTGAGATTTAGATACAGAAACGTATTTATCTCATTCGAGAAAATAGATCTTTTCATCGAACTATGTTTCTTTCTTTTTTTTTCTCTTTTTGAACATGTCAGTACATTTATTCTGACAATAACACAGTAATAGTACTTCCAGTAAACTTTAGTTATTTATATTGACGTACAATGAATTCAACAGTTGCTTAGTTTTCAGAGTTGTATTCCACATAATAAGTGCTTGGCACTATCATTCGTCATCACCTAAAAAATTATACGCTAACCGTTCGTATCGATTTTGTAATCAATCTGTCATCTAACGTGTACATCTCGTATGAAATGCAGCAAGAATTCTTTCCTGTAAAGTAGAGGTTTATATATTCAATATTTATGTCAATTTAAAAAAAGAAAAGGAAAAGGAACTAATAGAAAAATAAATATATTTTGTGCTTTGTGTGCTTTGTGTATGTTTGTGTGTTATTAAATATTACAAGAAAATCATAGAATATTTTTGTTTTTTGCATTTAGCTATAAATAACTGAAATTTTTACACTGTTAAAAATTTGAAACATTTGCTGCTCGTCCCTCCACAGCTTTTATATATTATCTCTATTTTGACAAATGAGAATAATCCATAATACAATGAAGTAATCGGTTCCTATAAAGGCAGTGGAGTGACGATGCAGCAAAAGTTTCAAATTTTTAATAGTGGACCTATACATTTATTATGAAATGTTAGATGTTGAATATGTAATAAGTTAATCAAATGCAAAAATAAATCCTTGCGTTAAAAATATTACCGCAAATGTTAACTCAAATCAATACTTTTTATCAGATGTATTTTAATAAATTATTGTTTAGACTTCTAGTCTATTTTATTAACTATAGACTTTAAGAACCCTATTATTTACCGTATCCTCCATAATATAAAATAATATAAAGTATATAAACCTTCAAACACAAGCATTTGAGAACTTCTACACAGCAATTATGGTTTATTCTGCACAATGAAAATTTATATAAGAAAAATAAAATACTTCAACTGCATACCATGTTTGTGCAAGTAACTAAGCAAATGAGATTTTGAAATCAAACAAAATAAAATAAAATCAGAATGCATCGCAAAATTTAATTTTTTGCTACAGTTTGTTAGCTTAATTATAAAATCATTTTCAAATTATCATAAAATATCGAGAAAAAGTGTGTCTTATTTTAAAATTCTTAATTTTATTTTTGAAATATATTGAGAGCAAGTTTTACATTGAATTATGAAATTATTTTCATCAGCGCTCTCACATATGTTTTTATATATTCGAATTTATGGTGACTCACTATCCTTTAAACTTATTTTATTTCAGTGTTTCAAAATACATTTGTCACACAGAATCTCAAAGGTGTCATTTGTAAAGAAACAATTACAAAACTAAGGAAAACTAAAATATTACATGTTCTGTAAAAAAATATTTTTATGCAAATAGAAATATTATAGTATATTTTTCTTGCGTATCTATTGCTATGTATGCATATTTCATTCACTTGTTTATGAAGAAATAGATAAATGTTTTACATAATTATTTATCAGGACAAGTCTGTAATGTTTTGTAGATTCCATGATAAATATTTTGAGCAAAACAAATGCATTATATTTCAGGTTTCAATAGCTGGATTTATATTTAACAATTACATTGCATTACGATCGTAGGTTTAACAATTACAGATAAAAGTAATTTTCTATCCATGTAATGTATCTTTCTCAATGGAGAATAGATAGATGTACTGCCTAACCGAAGAAGATTTTAGTCTGCAACAAATATTAATAGCCAAATTTAAAAACTAAAGAAATATACGTGAATTCAATCAAGCGTGCCTTTAGAGTATCCTATTTACATTTTTCATTAATTTAATTACCAGGAAATGTTAAAACACTTCATTATACTACTATTTATCATAGCTAGAAGCAACCAAATTCATTGTACTATCAATTGACAAACTTTTTGTACAAAACGAATGCACATATCTGAGGTTTCAATCGCTGGCCTAAACGAGTTTTAGTTGCTTAACAATTAACGATAAATGATTATTTTCAATTCCCGTAATATTTCTTCAATACGGCAGATGTGCGCAGCTCTTCTAAATGTAAATTTGGACCGATTCTGCGCGACATCTGCCTCTGACAACTTGTTTAAGACGAAAAGCTATCCTAATGCTCTGTCAGCGTTCTGACAAAATATAAATTTGTTTCAAAGTGGCAATGACGTGGTAGAGTTGGTGTTGAATACATAAGTAATATGCGATCATAGAAAAAGAAAATATTTACGTGTTTAGTATAAAGGTTTTGCTTGAAAAAAGATGACAGTTTTTTATTTATGAAATGTCATTATTTAAGTGATGTTGAATTTTATTGACAATGGAGGGATTTTGTATGATTTTAATTGTTTTTGGACTGGTATTTATGTTTGTTTCATTTTCTATTTATTATATATATTTTTAATTTTTAATAACAATAAACTTTAAAAAAAAACAGAACTGCGTTGAATACATAAGTAATATGCGATGATAGAAAAATATTTACGTGTTTAGTATAAAGGTTTTTGCTTGAAAAAAAGATGGCAGTTTTTCATTTATGAAATGTCATTATTTAGTGATGTTGAATTTTATTGACAATCGGGGAATTTCTTATGAATTTAAATGTTTTTCGGTCTAGTATTTGTGTTTGTTTCATTTTCTATTTATTATACATTTTTTTTTTTTAATTTTTAATAACTAAACTTTAAAAAAAAAAAACAGAACTGTGTTGAATACATAAGTAATATGCGATGATAGAAAAAGAAAATATTTATGTGATTAGTATAAAGGTTTTGCTTGAAAATAAGATGACAGTTTTTCATTTTTGAAATGTCATTATTTAGTGATGTTGAATTTTATTGACAATGGAGGGATTTTGTATGATTTTAATTGTTTTTGGCCTGGTATTTGTGTTTGTTCCATTTTCTATTTACTATAGATGTTATTTAATTTTTAATAACTATAAACTTAAAAAAAAACAGAACTGTTTCACATGTTACACAAGTTTGTTTAAAAGTTGACATTGATTATATGACTAATATATGACGATTAGAAAAATAAATATATAAGACAATATAAATTATTTATATGCTTAGCATAAAGAATTTTCTTTAAAAAATAATCACAGTTTTCCATCATGAGATACAGTGATTATTTAATCATTTGATGTAGCGATTTTATCGGCATCGGAAACATTTCATAAAATTTTAATATTTTCAAAACTTTGCAATTACTGTTTATTTTCTTTATCATAGATTTTATTCTAAAAAACAATAAATGCGTTTTGCAAAAAAGAAACTCTCTCCCAAAATTTACCTTGTTTCAAATAGGCAATGACGTTCTGGTAAATGCATAAATAACATAGAAATACAAAATCGGTTTGTCTAATCAGTTTGTTATAAAGATTTTATTTGGGGAAAAAATATTTTCATTACATAATATTGATAGTTAACTAGTAACGAATTTTATTGACAGTGGGGAAATTATGAGTAATTTCAGTATCTTGTGGCGTTTTCAGTTACTGTTTTATTTTATAGTATTTAATTAAATATTTTTACACATGTTTGAATAACGTTAAAAATTTATGAAAACTAAATTGCTTCTCAAAATATAAATTTATTTCAAAGTATGGATAACGATGTAAAATTAATGTTGAATGCATAAGCTAGATGCCACGATATTAATCGCAATTAAATAAGAGTTTCGTATAAGGAATTCCCTTGACATTAAAATTGTAGTTTTCCATTTATAAGAGAATTATTTAGTGATGTTCAATTTCATTGATAATAGAGAAATATCGGGTTATCTTCGTAGTTATTTGTGAGAGTCAGACTTATTTTTGTTTGTTGAAAATGATTGTTACCAAAAATTACGATATACACCGATTAAGTAAAATTCCTCAATTTAAATGTATGTTTAAGTTTCAGCTGAATCCCCCTTTTTAAAGGCATCAATGAATCAAAATTTAGAATAAAATATTTTTTTCATTTACTATTTCATATTTATTGCATGTTTTTGAGTTACAATAAATATTTTATAAAAAGTGAACTGTCTCGCTTGAAAAAAAGAAAATTAAAGTAGCATTTAACACCCCCCCCCCCTTTGAAGATCGATCAATATATTCCAGTTACTTAAACCAAGAAAATCACACGCAAAAATATACTTGTCTGGTGTTAAAACGATGTGTATGTGGACACACTAACGTAAAAGTTACCTAAAATTATCCAATCTAAAGTTGCGTCTTCGTCAAATGACAAGGGTGTTCCGGAAAGGAAGTCTTTATGTAAAACACAGTTGCACCTCATTATATCTTACCTGCCTAGAAAGAAGAATTGAGCGCGATGAATCAGAAAAAACTATTTATCGAAGGTTTAAAAAAAAGGTAACTAAGTTGCAAGTAATTATTTATATCTGTCTCAAAACGCTATAGATATCAGATTTATTTTTTAAAAATAAAAATAACGGTGCATTTTTCTTTACCTTAGGTTTTCTGGATACCAGGACTTTAATACAGAAAATGCTCTTTTATTTAATTGAATCATTCGGCCGATTTAAAAGAACAACATTTTCTGAAAGATAATAGTGGTGTGCGGAAATCCGGATACTCGGCAGCTCTGCGCTCTGCATTATTAAAAAAAATTACTAAGTAAATTAGTCAAGTAAAATTAGTTTTAATATGTCGTTAAGTTTTAGTTAATTTATTTCGAGAGAGAAACACGAGAAAAGAGAGAAATATTTGAATGTATTAAGAAACTTGGTGTAACAAAGGGTTAAAGTACTTAAAGGCTGTTACTTAGAGATTTGCGAATGGCAATGCGTAAAAGGAGAAGAAGCGATAGAAACAGATAGACAGAGATGTACATGAAACTGCATTATAAATATAATGCATTTTTACTTCCAAATTTGAAATATATATTCAAAAAACTCTAAAAGAAATACTGTTCTTTGAATTTCACGAACGCTTTTTTGAGAATTTACAGCAATATTGTTTCTCCATTTCAAAATTCAACATAGAAATGGCCCCCTCTGATCACTGTGCGTGATTAATTATTACGGTTCACATTATGTCACTGATTGTCGGCCTAATTCGTTTAAAGTAATCACGATGATTAATAACCTTGCTTGTTTCGTACGCACCTTCTTCAAACAATTCTCAGTCTATTCAGTCGTTTTGCTTTCTTTCCGCAATTTCTGAAGCTGGAGTGAAATGGAAATTGCTGGAACACATCATAGACTTAATCACCTTTAATCTTCTCTTTTTAAGTAAAATGATAGCAGAGTCTTTCTTCAACTTTATTCGACGATTTCTATGCCAATATATTAGTCAGAGAGCAAACCAACCGACATAAAACTTGTAATGAAACAACATTTTTATCGCGTATAAAATCACTTTTTTCTTTGTAAATAACATAAAACACAATTTAAAAAACTAGAAGAGTCACCATCCACTTGTCTTATTTTTAAAACATAATTTAATATATAAATTAATTGTGGAAAATCAAACAAAAAACGTCATTTTTAACTGATTTAACTTAAAATAACTGGGACGAATGTAGAGTTAATGACCTAAATTTGTCCCAAGACGTTAGTTTAAATGTATACAGGGTGTCCACTCTCAACGTTGGCCAATGGCTAATTTCTAAACCGTTGGTCAAAGACATATAGTTCCAATTGTAAAAATGCCTTATAAAAGGTAAAGAATTGTTTTACAAGCGATTTAGCTCAAAAGAACTTTTTATTCAAAAATTACGAAAATTAACTTTTTATACGGTCCCCAGGTCCTATTAGTGATAATTAGTAAAAATTTTCCATCACCCTATCAAGCAATACAAAAAAGGTCCCATTCATGTAACATTAAAATTGACCGAGTTATGAAACTTTAAATTTCATGACTTAAACCACTTTTCTGTAGCTGAAAATGAATGAGTTGGACTAAGTTTTCAGGGAACATATACTAAGTGTTTAAATTATTATAAAGTGCGTCCATTTCCAACGCTGTCCAATAGTTAATTCCTAAACCATTTGCCACAGACATATAGTTCCAATTACAAAAATGTTTTAAATGAGATAAAGAAATATTTTAAAAGAAATTTAACTGAAGGTGCTACCATCGTATAAGTTTTACGGTAGTGTTAATTTTTATTAATTAATTTCTAGATTTGTTAAAATAGTTGAAGATGTGAGTTTTAAAATTTTCTTTATCGAGAAAATCAAGTTTTGGGAAATTGCAATTTTATTTTTAAAAGGTGTGTTATTTTTATAAGCTTTTATTTTGCTTAAAACGTTCGTCCATATGTTTCCCTTGTTCAAAATTTCTATTCAAATTTAACTCACTTCCAAATACCGATCGAGGTTCAATTTGCACACTTATTTATATCCAATGACAATGTAATATTAATACAGTTTTAGGTGCGTACCATTTATATATTTTATAGGACTTCGCCAAATTCTGTTAGGTTAAGTAATCTAATAGAATTTTAAATATATATCATTTTCTAACGAATTGTGACTGTTGCTTTTCATAATTTAAATTAACAAACTTTCTGTTACATTTTTACTTATATTTTTACTAGAAATTTTGCTTTAATATATAATCATTAATATAAATTTAAAAAATAATATTGTAAAAATTATTTTACTCTCAATGTTTAATTTTAAATTTTATATCTGGCGTTCATTTTTATTTCCAGTAAATTTGTGACTGGCCCCTAATTTGCACCAAAAAAGATGCTTCAACTTTAAACAGCTATTACTCGGTCAGTTTTAATCGCAGAGGAATGGAACTTTTTTTGTATTAATTGTTAAAGTAGTGGTAAAAATTTACTAAATATCACTGATAGGACCGGGGGACCGTATAAAAATGTAATTTTCGTAATTTTGTAATAAAAAGCTCTTTTGACCTAAATCGCTTGAGAAACAATTCTTTATCTTTTTTAAAGCATTTTTGCAATTGGAACTATACGTCTATAACTAACGGTTTAGAAATTAGCCACTGACCACCGTTGAGAGTGGACACCCTGTATAACAAATTACTTCAAGGCTGTGCTCAAATCCAAGGTGGTAAATTTATGACACAATTCATTTTTTTTTTCTGAAACTCATAAAATTGATAGTGTGTTAGTTTTCAGAAAACTAAATAATCGAAATACGTTTTCTATTTTTTGGTGAACGCAAAAGATTTTTCACAAAATATTGTCAAAGTGTGAATTTTGAACTGAACTTCCAGAAGGAATGAGAAAAACTTGCTAGAGAAAGAAGAAAAACTTATCACGTGACCAAAATGCTTATAATGCGATGGGAAGAGGCCATTTCAATACCCGATGTCTTCAATAATCAGGCTTACAAGTTTTTCAATTTTGCATTTAAAAATGTGTCAAAAATATTCGCGTTTCCTCCACAGGAAACTTTATAACGCTTAAAAAATAAAACGTCATGCAATATAATCTTGTTTATTTTTATAGACACTAGAGCATCAAACCCGGAGTTCACGGGTAACAGAATGCACGTGAAAACCATTTTTTTAAATTAAAACTCTTGTGGGTGTTTTACATTTAATATACCTCTATTTTTTCAGGGTTGCCACTAACGACGAATAATTATTTTTATATAAAAAATATATTTTACTCTCATTATTTCATAAATTTACGTTTTTAATTTCATATATATTCCACATTCACATTGGTCAATTTATAATTATGCTTAACGCATTCTGTTTAAAGATACATAATATATGAAGTTTTCTGTAATAAACTTATTGCAACAAAATTTGATTAAGGAGAACAAATCAAAAAAAATAAAAATTTGTATATTTATACTGAAAATTAATGAAAGGATCTTTTCCACTAATACAATCTTATTTTCTAACTTATTTTGAACAATTTTGCCGTTTACATTGGTTAATTTTACTCTACTAGATAGAAATTTAAACCACGTTTCCTTCTTTTTGAGATATTCTTCATGAAAGTAAATGCATTTAAAAGAGGATTTTAAAATTAAACACATTAGAATCATTATTTTAATATCATTGAATTTTTCGTTAAATCTTTTAATTCTTTTTTTATCTTTATCTTTTAGTGAATTGATTTAAATTCACGTATGTGTATCATAATTATATATGTTTCTTTTAACAAAAATATTTCAGTACTTGCCACATACCTCCACATATATAAAACATATCTGATGTTAATATGTTCGTTTTCATGTATGACGGTCTGTAATAGCCTTGATTTATTCTGAATGAGGAAACTTTAAAAGGTTGGCAAGATTTCTTACACTTTTGTAAAATGACTACGATTTCGAGAAAATTTATTGGATTATGTGCTAATTCCCGCCCAAATGATTGTGAATTTTTTTGTGAAAATATCTTTACCAAAATTCCCACTTTTCCTTTTGCCTCTGATAATTTAAAAATATAATGTTTAGGTTTTTTATGAACTATACATAAGAATAACAGGCATCCCTAATCCATACACAGTTTTGTGATTTATGATTTTGCATCTCAAAGATTGTAGTAAAAAATAGTAAAACATATAGCACGCTGCTTATATTTAAGTGATAGAATACGTGAAAAATACCGTATACCAATACAAAATACCATATAAATCATGGAATACCTGTAAGTTATTTTAGATAAATAAGAATTTATACTTTTTCCGAATTTTCGCTTATATAACATTATATAATATATAACGTAAACATTTTTTTTCTTGTGGCACCTCTGTAATATACGTCAGTTTGTCGCCCTGGTTCTGGTACCACATTTGTCTCATACATTTAATTATTTTGTAGTTAGTTAAAAAAATAAACCCAAGAGATTTGAAGTTGATAGAGTGTAATTTCTTTTATATAGTCATATACGTATTCCTAAACACAATAAAGTTTTCTTTACTTGCGTTAATTGTTTTTCTAAAATCATAAATTTCATACATGACTAAGTATTATAAAATATACTGGAAATATTATTTATAGATCATTAAAGTAATTCTTTTATAAAAACAAAATGTGTATTTACACTTTGATAAAGAAGGAACATGTGTCCAAAATTACAATTTTTAATTACATCCATTAATAACTTCATAATAGTATTTATGAAAGCACAAACCGCGAATGTTTCTTCCCTTTAGTATATTTCGTAAGCGATAAAGAAAATGTTTTTCATAAACTTTCGTCGTAATTAAAAAAATACATAAAACAGGAAATAATATTTTCTTTGAAAACCACAAATTCGACATAGTTTTTGCTTTTCCACTATAAAGTACTGATAAGCACTACCATCATAATCTTATCTTCTATTTATTAATAATAAATTTTTAAACTGTGACTAGTTCATGCTATAGTTCCTGTTTTCATTACGGTTATTATAGCTTTTAACGTGCACTTTTTCTTACAAAATTGTTTCTATTTCTAAAATGTCGAAATGATTGAACGGCACGAAGATTAGGAAAAAAAAATATTTGAAAATAATTAAAAGAGTTTCTTCACGTATATTTTTTAAAACAAATATTTAAAAATTCTCGTGCTGATGTAGCATTTGGAGGTTAAAATTAAGGGATACAAAATTTAATCCACCATGCCGGAAAGGATTAATCAATTCCTTTTCTATGTTAATAAGTTTATACTCATTGCAGATAACATCAGTAAATATGGCAATTAAATAAATGAGAATAACATAAAATTATTACTGTATTTAAATCATATGTTCTGTTGATATTAAATTAATAACACTCACCCTTTTCTTTCAATCAAAGTTTTCTAATATACAAAGATTTTATCAAGTTACTTATTTAATCCAAAACTATTTGCTGAAATAAACATTTAAAATACGAACATATAAAATTTAGAAATGTGAAATAACTTCAAAATTCGAAGAAATATTTTGCAATCAAATATATGGCAAGCTAAAACAATCAAACTTAGTTTATGGCTTCTTGCATGCTCTTAACCAAACAAGTCAGCGAAGCGACGGAACGCCAAAATCCGAATTTCGCAGACTTCGATGTTAGAAAGTGACTGTCTAACCTTTGATGGATTTTGAGAACAAAGCGGTGTTCAGAAGCAAAGTTTCTCAAATCAGTAGCTTCATGTTCAGAGGATAATAAATTATTGGCAAGATTTGTTCTTTACACAAAAGAAAATATCTATTCTGAAATGTGCAGTTGCGCATTAGATACTCTTGTCAGCGAAGAGAGAGGTTCTGACTAAATTAGTTTTTCAAATTTCCGGAATCATTTTGTAGGACTGAACAACAGATTAATGTCTTGATGGTGATGCATCATCAAGTGTCAGGATTTCAGGACAAAATTAAAAGTAGACTGGACGTGTGCTGAAATTACATTGTTGTCCGGATGCTATTCTGTGGTTTTGCTCCGGTGGGTTTTGGATGGGGGTTTTGTAATACGTTGTTTATTCTAAAAGATAACATCAAACAAACAGTTATTTGTCCTTCAACCTTGATGTTTTAACAGATTGGTATAATTTTTGTCCAACACGGTTTAGGGAGTTTCTGGCGCTAAACCAATCATTGCGCCATCCTTAAGACCGTCATGTCTGATTTTCTTGAACATGCACGACGATTGCTGAACCAGAAAGCACTTAATATAAATTTTATGAGAATACAAAAGAGGTGATTAAAAAGGTATGATCTTTGATCTCTTCTCCCGCATAAATTATGCTAAAGCATGATATTGTCGTTTTGATTCCTATATTTTTGGATTTATTTAGAATAATGCATACTGAAAGGTACAATGCATGGATGCTCACAGACAAGAAATCTTCACGGCAATACAAAGTCCTTATTCAGTAAAAGTTTTGTCACGGATCAAAACTACTTATTTCACACATGGATTTTCTTTTGTTTGAAGTTCCACTTCAAAGAAAGCAAAATACCCATTTTCCTGCATACATAACGAATAATCCCATATTTATAACATAATGAGAACAAACTTGTAAGTTTGAAAGACCTTAGAAAAATGAATGAAAATGCAGCCAGTCAAATATTTTCAGTTAAAAAAAAAAAAAAAAAAAAAAAAAAAAGCTTTTTTATTGTAGTCTCAAGTTTTAAAATTCATAATACATATATTTTTTAAACTGTAGAGCACTGTTTGCATATTTTAAAGGAGATTGCTCCAAAAAACGTACAATGGAAATAAATGATATGATTAAAAATGAAATTTCAGCTAATGCTACTTAATGTGTGAATCATATTTTCATAGCACTCAAAAATATAATATCATAACATATAATATCAAAAATGTAATATCATAATTGTTCCACTATTCCTAATGACATTTGATTGTCTTGTCGAGTTCACGAATGTTGATTTATAGTGTTATAAAATGATTATATATATATTGGTATTTTTTTAATATACATGCGGATTAAGAAAATAAAGTATAAAAATTTTATCTTTATTTATCATTTATATTTTGTTTATACACATAAAAGCATTAAGTAAGCTTATCTCAGTTAAATATAATTTAATTAAACATATCATTATGTTGATTAAATATGTGTTTTAATTAATATTAATAATAGAAAATTTTTAAATAACAATAAACATACTAGAAATTTTACTCAAATTTTATTAAAATATTTCACCCCACAGAATTTTTATCTGAAATTTATTTATCATTTCATTCAACTAATTTCTGTGTGATTTAAGTTATGAAGAAATTTCCGACTCAGATAGAAATATTTTCTTTGGTACCGGTCAAACTACCGATTGTCTACATAGTGCGAAATATGTAGTTAGTTTGTTACTTAGTATATATATATATATATAATGAAATAAACTCAGCGAAATCAAAATTTCCAATTAGGATTTTACTCCAAAAGAAACAAAAAAATTTAATTCAAAATGAAATGTTTTGTATAAATGAAATGCTTTGCCTTTAGAATGTGCACGATCGAGCTAGTATTTTAAAACAAATGTTATCTAGAAGAAAAGAAAGAAAGAAAAGAGAGAGAAACGCATGAATAGTATCATGTTGAATGTTGGATTAAAAGACCAAATAAGTACAGTTAATTTATACTCAATGTCTCTATACACAGATACATACACAATTTAATATTGTGTATGTATCGCAATATACATAATTTTCTATATATTATAGAAAATATATAGAAATTATTTTATACCTATATATTTTCTATATAGGAACTAGCGGACCCGACAGACGTTGTCCTGTCACCGACAGACGTTGTCCTTCTTGGCACCGACTCCAGAAAATCAAATAAATGTACGTAAATATGGTAATACGCACGATATACACTACGCTCTTAATTTAATTTTTTATTACAATTATGTAAGGAAATTATTTTTCACTCTTCAGTGTTTTTTGAAGTCGGCTCAATTTTTGATAGAAAAGTTTATTTTTTCTCTTTTTGGTTAAAAGTTAACGATTTTCTGAAGTCGGTTAATCAAAATTATAATACAGAAAATATCATTGTAAAGCATACACGTTTGTCAGGAGTGGAATTCGAACACGTAATCTCTTTCTTCAAGAAGCTGAGCTTAAATCTGGCGCCTTAGACCGCTCGGACATTCCGTCCGCACTCTACTCATCGAAATTATTCAACACTTTTAATTAGCGAAAAATCACTAACTATTAGTATTTGCCTAATTACTAAAAAAGTACTGAATCAATTTCGACGAAATATGAATCTAAACCATTCTCGAATCTACTGGAACGCACACACAATATTTCATCAAAATCGGTCCAGTCGTTTAGGAGGAGTTCAATTACATACACACGCACAGAAGATTTTTATATATAAAGATGAGCACTGAAAATTTCAGGTTTTTGCGCCTTTTAAAAAATTCCACAAAAATCGGCTTTTGTAGTTATTTTTCAACTGATAACATATTTTAGTGCATTTTTTCATTCTGAATCGAATGGTACTAAGAAAATTCGTTTAAATCCAGTAGTTCGTGAGATAATTCACATTTTCCTAATTTGGCGATGTTATCAGGAGGAGTTCAGTTACATACACACACACAGATTTTTATATATAAAGATAAGCATTGAAAATTTCAGGTTTTTGCGCCGAAGACATCGCCAAATTAGGAAAATGTGAATTATCTCACGAACTATTGGATTTAAACGAATTTTCTTAGTACCATTCGATTCAGAATGAAAAAATGCACTAAAATATGTTATCAGTTGAAAAATAACTACAAAAGCCGATTTTAAGGAATTTTTTAAAAGTTCGTTCTTTTTTCTACTCATCGTAGGGGTGGAATTTTCGAAAATCCATTTTTAGCGGCACTCGATGTTATAAGAAGTATTTTTACCCCAATTTTTAAGATTTTTAGTTCGGTAGATTTTTTTGTGCTGTGATTAATACGAAACCCAGACTTTCTATTATATATATAGCACTTTTAATTAGCGAAAAATCACTAACTATTAGTTTTTGCCTAATTACTAAAAAAGTACTGAATCAATTTCGATGAAATGTGAATCTAAACCATTCTCGAATCCACTGGAATACACATACAAAATTTCATTAAAATCGGTTCAGTCGTTTAGGAGGAGTTCAATTACATACACACGCACAGAAGATTTTTATATATAAAGATAATATAGAAAATATATAGGACTGTTTATATATATCTATATATTAACGATCCTATATGACGACCTCAGAAGCCAAGGGGTACAAGTGACAAAATATCGATTTGGAGTAAATTGAGTTTAATGATAATTGATGTTAAATTGGAACATCAATAACAATTGACTAAATTGAAATAGGAAACATCTGCTTGTTGCATTCTAATCTCCGAACTTTCATTTCAATAACTGTTAAAAAAAATAGAGTACAATTTTCTTTAAAAGTATAATTAATCAATATTGTTTGTTTTTCGAAAAAAGTGGTTTATCTCTATAACTCCCCAAATAATAAGAAAATGACCTATATTTCTTTACCTGAAATGAAAAAAGCATATTTCCAGATACCCTGTGCACTTAACTCAGTTTTTTCAATTTTGTCACTTATACCTCTTGGCTTCTGGGGTCCTCATATATTTTCTACATAGGATTGAAAATATATATCAGTCCTATTTGATGTATATTGGGATTGATATATACTTTCATCCTAAAAATATATAATGAGGATGAAAATCATCATCTGATGAAATTAAGATGATGATTGAATTTCATCAATCATCATGAAATTATTGATGATATTCAATCATTTGATGATGAATGAAATGATCATGATTCATTATCATGATCATGAACTGGTTATATGTGTATATAAATGTTTTAATAAGAAAATATGACGACTAAATACTAAGTAATATGCAAGTATCAAAACAAATTTGTTATAACAGCAATTATTCATTGTTACTCAAAATTGCAACACTGCACACAATAAAGCTTTTTAACACTTTCCAACACAGTTGAAAAGAGTAATAACATCGGTTCGGTTTATGCTTCAATATTCTATTTAATCTAGAACTTCAAATTCGAATTTTTTTCTTAAGTCAATGTGTTAACAGTGCTGATGGCTTCTGCTATATTTGAGGTAAACTTTGCGAACCAAAGAAAAGAAAAAGAATTCTAATGATTTTTGCAACAATCATACAAACTTATTTTGGGGAAAAACCTGGTACAGTGTTAGAAAGAAAAAAAAAGACGCAAATTAGGTTGTAAGATTTCTAGGTACAGCAGTGATCCAAATAGGAAAGTTCACTTTCTAGCCTAAAATAGTTTAAAAAACGGCAGATCCTTAATAACATTAAAACAATCAAGACAACTTTGATAATTTATACATTATATGTAAAAAGGGTCGATTGTTTTAATGTTATAAAGTTGTTGTGTGTAAAGTGCTCATATTTTGAACCATTTTGGAAACTCTGCGATACCCGGAAATCTTAGTTTGGTCTTTTATTTTTATAGTGAAAACAGGGTAAACGTTGACTCCGCGTAAAGTTTGTAAAAACTCTGTTGAATTGTTTCGTTATTGGACTCATGCGGGGAACAGAAAAACTCAATTTCGTAGTACCGATGACATAGAAAGAGAAAAAAAAAAATCAGGTTAATGATTGCTATAGTTGTGTCATAAATGTACAAGATGTAAATCGATTTAAAAAGCGTAATTTGATTTTCCCATGGAATCTGCTATACCACCACTTAGCGAAAATTTAACTGTATCAATGACGGCGACATTATTAAGCTTTTATTTAGATGATATTAAAATGTTAAACAGTCAAAGTACAACTTGTAAAAACAACAGTGAATGTGAATTTAAAGAAAGCACTGCATCGTTTCAGGCGTTCACTCCGAGTGAGCTGAATCATTTTATTCGAGATTTAAATTTATCAAAAAATTGTTGCATCTAGACTAAAAGAAAAAATTTGCCCACAACCAGGAGTTACTATCGTATTTTACCAAAATTAAGCGCAAAGTCTCGTTCTTTTCTTTAGAGAAGAAAATGATCTTGAGTTATGCAACAATGTTTCTGGATTTTTTTAATTGATGGTCATATTAAAATATCTGTCAAAAGATTAGCGGATTTTCAAGGACAGCTCCAAAAAAAAAAGTTTAAAATGTGCAATACCACATAATGGCAACAAGTTTCCATGAATTACGATAGATCTCCCAACAAAACTTAATGAAAAATTCCAAACTATCAAACTTGTTTAAGAGAAAATTTTATTTGTTCAACATCATTGGTGAGTTTTCTTGGATTTAAAGATAGTAAACTTTTTGCTATAACAAAGTGACTATAATGAGCATCCTTATTTTTTGAGCTTATAGAATAGTCGTGAAAAAGAGAACACCGGAGTTGAAAATTATGATCGCCAAGAAAAAGTATGATTTTTGAAAAGCTAATATCATTCGTGAACCATTGACAAACAGAGAAAATCCTTCTTTCATTTACATCATATATGAGGATCTCAGCAGCCAAGGGCTACAATAGACAAAAAATCGATTTGGGGAAATTGAGTTCAGAGATAATTGCCGGTAAATTTGAACATCAATTATGATTGACTGAATTGTAATAGAAAATTGCCGCTTGTTTTATTCTGGTCTTTGAACTCTTATTTCAATAAATGTAAAAAAAGTAAAGTTTAATTTCAATTAAATTCATAATTAATCAATATTGATTATTATTCGGCAAAAGTGGTTGATCCCTAAAACGCAGCGTGTAGTTAAAAAATAATTCATAATTCATTTCCGAAAACAAAGAAGCTTATTTCCGAGTCGTCTGTGCACTTAATTCATTTTTTTCAATTTTGTCACTTATACCCATTGGCTTCTGGGATCCTCATATATAGCTTGGAACTTATAAAAAAATATGGAGGTCTTTGATATAAGTACAACTGTTTTAAATATATTTGTCGAACTTTTTCTGGACCTAGTGTGAAAATATTTTCAGCAGGAATCTAACGTTTCACAAATTGTACTCTTATTAATTACAAAAACTTCGCAATTCCATGTCTCAAATAAAACTGAATGCATGAACAAACTTTATGTCAATCATAGAAATATCTTTGGAAAACCGTAAAAAAGAGGAATATCTAAAAATCGTTGCAATCTTCTAGCATAATTTTGAAAAATCAGGATTTAATATGAGTGTTAAGGTGTATATTTTACGCAGTCATGTCATTTAGACAAACTTCCCAAATACTGCACGATTTTAGTTTTGAGCAGGATGAACAGTTCTACCAAGATAGGAAATTAGAGCAGAGGTACCAACGTCATTTGGATCGCCACATGATGTCTGACTTACTGAACATAAACATTACAGAAAATCATAAAGGGAACGTTCTGAATACCAAAGTTAAATGTTAAATCTATATTACTCTTTTGTAATATCTATCTCCCTTAAAATAACCTCTTACAAAATTTTTTTTGTCATTATACATGGTTAAATGTAGTTTATCAGTTGGTTCTACTGAATATTAAATTTTGGTAACTATATGTCGCAATGGATGTATTTATAAATATTTTTATATATGAAACTTCTATAATGAAATGCAGCGTTGCGCAATCATTAAGTGATAGTTTTATTTTCAATTGTTATTATAGTAAGATAATTTGTGGTATTGCAGCTGATTTTGCATTTTTTCCATACTGAGCCCATTTTGGCATATCCTTAATTTTATAAATAAATCTTTACATATTTAATGTTACTTTTTTTTTACGCGTGTTATTATCAATTTGCTGGCTATTTAAAAAAAAAAAAAAAAAAAAAAAAAAAAAATACCTAATACAGAAATTTTGCAGTTATTTTCATATACTGCATAGGCCAAAGTTTCTCGAAATCCGTTTTCCAACCCCGCGCTGCAAAGTCACTGTCCCCAGATTAATTACTGGAATTTCGCTTTTCGCTGTGGCATACATTTTTAGCTCGCAGGCTATCATAGCCTGAGAGCTTATGTGTCCGTCCGTTCTGTATGTTCGTGCGTAACGCGATAACTCATAATAAAAATATCCGATCCACTTGGAATTTTGTATATAGGTATATCCTCATAAGGCGCTTCCCTGATTAGTTTTTGGAGTTCATTCGATATGTATAAGAGGGGAAACGGGGGACTCATGCCCCTCCCCTTAATTGATACAAGTGGGTTTTTCATGCAGAATTAAGTTTTCGTTCAAAATTTAGATATAGGATCATTCTGATGAGGCGATTCCGTGACTTTTATTAGGTGCTCATTGAATAAGTATAAACAAGGGGAACGGGGGTTCTAATGCCCCTCCCCTTAATTTATATAAATGGGTTTTTCAAGCAGAATTGTCAGATTTCGTTCAAATCTCTGAATAGTTTTGGAAGTTTAATGGTTAAGTATAAAAGAGGGGGATGAATCCTCTTAAATTATATAAATGCTAAATGGGTTTTTATTAAGAATTATCCGATTTGCCCTGAATTTTGTATACAGATTTTTTATATGATAAAGCATGTCCTTGATAGTTTAGGAGGTTCAATGATTAAGTATAAAAAGGGGAAAGGGGAGAGCTGTTTCTCCTTCTTAATTTTTTTTCGAACGGAATTAACCCTTGAAAATATATGGCTGTAATGTACAATTAGTATGCGTAGCCTGTGAGCTCAATGCCATCAGTTTAACTGGGCAATATTCTTTTTTTATTAAACTTATTTAATTTTTCGAAACATTATTCGATGGAATCTAAAAATTTTACAAATTATATGCAGGGCTGCATGAAAGAAATTTCACGCATAACCAGATAAGAACAGCAATTACTAAAAATGTGGTTTTTCTGAAATATGTTTTTTAAATTGCTTAATAAAATATTTCCTTTCTTTGTGAATATTTTTAATTTTCATTTAACAACTTTAATCTATATAACGCATTCACGAAGTTGTTTTTAACCCTACATGCATGAAATTTTTTCACTTTAGAACTACAGGGTGGTTAGTTATTAACGTCAGGTGTTCAGAGCCCATTAGCGAGTAAAGTTTTGGTCAAAACATAACCAAATTTTATCAGCATACATAGTAGACCATGAGATTTCGAATTCTTAAAAAAAATAATAAAATAAAAAGTTTTAAAAATCGCCAGAATTTGCCAAAAGAACCGATGAGCATAACAAATTTACAAAAGATGATTCATCGATTTGAAACTATGCGGAAACAAGACCTAGGACGAAAAGTGACTAGTCAATAACAAGTTGACGAAGTTGTAACTGCTATTGTCGAACAAGAGATGAAAAATATACAGGTACCATCAGCGCTCGGGCAGTATTCCAGCAGTATAAAATTGATCTGTACTGTATTTTTTGCCATTTAATCATTCAACATTTACACTAATACACTTTTGGTCCGCCAAAATTGCTGATTTTATGCAAATTAAATGCATTTTAGTCGCATTTTAGCTGAAATTGCCCCTAGTGGCGATTTTTTAAACTTTTTATTTATTTTTATTTTTTATTATTTTTTATTTTTTTTTTTAAGAATTCGAAATTCTATGGTCTACTTTGTATGCTGATCAAATTTGGTTATGTTTCGCCCAAAACTTTGCTCGCTAATGGGCTCTGAACACCTGATGTTAATAACTAACCACCCTGTTTAATGCCAGACAATCAAGCAGCGGATTTACAGGCAATCTCATTTTCCTGCTAATGTTGTGTATCTTAATTATAGCCAATTAAGGACTTCATTTTTATGTCAGACAGCAGCAAATTGGATTTGAGAACAGCAATAAAATGGTCCCGAGAAAAGAAAAAACGAGGACTAAAAGTTAGACTGTTTTGGCCTTTAGTTTACTTCACATAAGTAATTGTTCTCCCCCTGACGATCGCTAAATATAAAATTATTATCTTTTTTCTCTCTTAAACAGATTCTGGATCTCGTTTTCTTTCATCGACTGGCTAGCTTCGAGTTTGAAGAAGACTGAGTGACAAAAAAAGAGAAACATTTTTCTTTGTATACCGTTGCCGCCCACACTGCGGGGAACAGGCACTAGTTGCTCCAGTTGATTCCGGAGGATCTATTATTCAATGATTTATGGTTTCATAAATATTAGGATTGCTGTATGCAATTAATTTTAAAGTGATAGCATGCAAATATATTTAGAAAGTTTTAAACCCTGTCTAACCATGTTAAAATTTAACGAGTTTTAATGTGAAAAAAATTCTCCTGATTACAAAATACCTCATTATAGCTTCCAACATAAGTCGACGAAATGGAGCGATCTTTGAAAACTCCCAGAAATAATTTAGATGTGCTTTTGTACTGTCTTTTATGAAAAAATAAATTGAAATTTAGTGCAAATTAATAGTTCTATGCTTTATAGATAAGACAGTAATTAAGAATCAAATATCAGGTATTGGCTCCATCATGAGCGATAAGGGAGTCAATCAACTTTTGCTACTTAATAATTTAAAATCCCTATGCTGTTTTATATCAGTAAAATGAAGGGATTAAAATTCCCAGATGCAAAAAGGTTAAACACTTATGTAAAATATACAGCTACTGGGAAACTCGGTGTCTTTATGAGTAAAAACTTTTTAAAAAGTTAATAGGAGAAGAAAGATATCCACTGGAGTTCAATAATTTTGAATGAAATGAAAAACATAAAAATCCCCGAAAATGACGTTGCGGTGTTTCTCATACATATGTTATTAGACATTTAACTGCGACACTTTTATCCCGACTAGTAAAAATGGTGAACTTTATTATTTATTAGAATTCTCACATTTAAAAGTATATAAAAACGTTGTAACTTATACTATAAAACGTATCCATTAATGTAGCATCCTTTATTGAATGTCTAATAACAGTTATTGAAAAAATCCACCCATACTGTAAAAATATGTTAAGTTACAAAAAGAACAACAAAAAAAGGGACAAATTTTGCTGTAAATTTTATTGATTATGTTCTTTTTGGTAAGCACATAATATTTAAAATGTTAGCAGGTAGTACTAAACTCTCACAGAGAAACTTAACATTTAATTTTCAAATACTAAAATTATTTATATTATTTTAATAATAAAAATTAGTATCTCATATCTTAAAAGCTGATAAGTACATTAACTATACCGTGTTGAAGTTTGCCTCATAATACCTTTATCCATAAATTAAAGACAGTTTTATGTAAATATAGCATATTCTTCCCAGGAACGGATCCAATTTTTCATTTTAAGGCGTATGTGTGTGTGTTGGGGGGGGGCAGGGGGGCTGTAGGGGAAGGATCATGTCTCCCTGTAGGAAATAGAGTGGTGTGAATTTTAATATCGATTCTTATATCTCAAATTTGCTACAATTCTAAATTGGCATAAATGCACAAAATTTGCAAGTATATTTATAAATGCATAATACTAGGAGATATAGTTATGAATGCATAAAATTTACAAGTTCTATTCAGATACTAAGAAACCGAACAGAGTTTTCTGCTTTTTTATAAAGTCGCAAGATCTTTCAGAAAAGTTTGTTGCCGTTTAATTTTATTTTCGGGAATCACCACTAAAAGATTATTAAAAGGGATCAATTAGTTAGAACTGAATCTATATCAAATGTATATATATAGAATAGAAAAACGTCGATCGATTTTTGGCGCCAAGTTTATGCATCTCCGCTTTAAATGTGCATCATAAATATCTCTGGTGTTGAGCGAGACTTTATAAGCAACCTTAACATCTATTTTCATTTAAAAAAGATAGTTTTGTATCTTTTTTCTTTTAAAGGCTCGGTCATGACTCCCATGACCCTCTAATTAGAACCGCGCTAAATTCTTCCATTGAGATCTTGAATTGTTCTATTTGGCTCTATTTATTCATATGTTCGAAAAACTATTAAATTAATGCGAGATGCATTTTTCCGTTCTTAATCTCTATACGACCCCTGTTCACTCCAAGCATCCCAAGAACTACGCGGTGATACCAGATTTATCGAAAAGGAAAGGGAGAAAAAAAATTCCCCGTGAATGCCGTTGACGTTCCTGCGACAGCATGTTATGAGTTAAGGCTCCATTTCAGGGAAAACTACTTTCGTTCCTGCAAATATTCTTGAAAGAAATCTGCTATTCAGGACTCAGTGTCAAGAGGGCAGAGAAGGAATGTTTCCACCCAAGAATTAACAAAGTTAACATTCATTTATTGCTGTAGAAATTGAATGGAATTTGGAAGTTAATCTGTTTTCAAGCCTAACGATTCAATATTTGGAAAACAAACTCTGAATTTACGAATCTTTTTCCAATGTGTGGTCCTTAAAATCTGTTATTAATTGCAAGATTAAGTTGTCAATAGCATGTTATAACATTTATGAATAATAAGTAAAAGTATAGTAACAGAAATCGATTGAAATTTGATAGAAAATTTATTTTCATCTAACGATACGGTATAAAATCTCCAATAAATAAACTCCTAATATATAAATGTGCCTTGTTACATTGTAAGAAAAGAAGAATGTTTCTTGATCTAGCAAAAAGTTTTATGAAGGTATAACATAACGTATTCCACGTAGCCAATGATTCCGAAAAGCGCTCTTTTATCTTCAGTAGATTTCTGAGATTAAAAAAAAAAAGCATTTAACAAAAGTTTTTTTTTCTGTCCGTAATTTTTGGAAAGTTTTCCGAATGGTTATTACAGTGGTTTCATCAATTCTCTAAGCAGGGGATATTGGCTTTTCGGTTGCTATAATTTCTCAAGAGATTTGATGTTGAACGTACAAACATGCTAAATTAACACTATTGACATTAGCATTAAATTTATTTATTTATGTATTTTTTTATTTTTAACCCTTCTATAAAAATATTACTCCACTATCAATTCATCATACGTAAGAATACACGTACATTTTTTTTTATGTCGCTATGGATATGCTGCCATCAACCGTAAAATTGTGTGTTACCGGACACGATGAGAACGTCTCAAACACGATGAGACACGTTTGAGAACGAGTACAGTAGGACATTTCAAATAAATATTAACTTGAACATTTATGACAGCTTAAACATATGCATCAAAATACAATATATTTCCTTTTACGAGCAAGAGTACAGGAGATCCTGCCCCACGTTAAATTACTGTGCCGGATACTTAAGCTACGCACTAAGTTATAACCCTATAAACACACTATTCGCGTCTCTCTTGAACGTATACAACAAGGCTTATCCAATAGCACGACCCTACACGTATATCCTGTATCTCGACACAAACGTACACATCTCAAAGAAAACAGGCCGTCCTCAAAGCACGACTAACACCGTTCTCTTCCAACTTTAAACTGATTCTCTTGCTCTATCGTTTCTCTTACTCCACCTTCTTCCTTCAAATATCCGGCATCTCCCCTCTATTTTCACGAGAAACCCCATATGCCACTGTTTACACTTTTCTTATGAAAGATTATCAAATAAGATTACCTTTTGTTCATCAGTTCTTACTTTTACTGCTAAATACCTTCCCGTGTTATCACCCAAGTTCTGGCAGACAATAACCCTTTTTCTGAAATTACCATTCAAATATTTAATTAAATCTAATATCGTGGACAAGAAAAAGTGTCAGTAACTCAAGTATGTAGATGATAATATATACCCGGCGAAAACTGTTTTGTTGAAACTACCAAATTTTGGTTGATATATGGCTCCAACCAAAAATTTCGGTTGGAATGACCAAATTTTAACCAAAATTTTGTTGAATTGACAAAATCATTCGGTTACTCTAACCACAAATTGGTCATTCTAACCAAAATATTTGGTTGGGGCTATATCAACCAAAATTTGGCAATTTGAACAAAACAGTTTTTTCCCGTGCAGATAAATGTAACAAATATAAAATAAACTTAATTAAACAATAATTTACCATAAGTTTAAATCTTATTAACGTCAGAAACCAAATTCTTCTGTGTAAAAATTCTGCTTCGCAGCTGAAAATGTTTACTTGATAACAGATTGCAACCGGAAAAACCGATTTTGCGAGTTGAGAAAATTGATTAATACGCCTTAAGGAAACATTTCTAAAAATTACGGACAGCCAAAGAAACTGTTTCGGAATTGCTCATTAAATCTCAGAAAACTAACTGTTTCGGTTTCGAAAGATAAAGGAACATTTATAGAATTGGTGAATATTATATATAGGTTATGTTGTATTTTCGTAAAAGCTTTTTGAGAGATTAAGAAGCATTTTTGTTTTTTAGATTCTACAGTTAATATTTTAAAAACATATGCATCACTGCAAAATGCTGTACAAAATATTATCAAAATTAAGTTATAACATTTGTAAAAGTGCAGTATAACATAAATTTATTATAATGCAGAAGTAAATCTCATTTCCGTATATAACATTTTAGTGTATGGACAAGATTAAATAAACGAACTCAAAGTAAATCAAGAGTCTTTCATTATTATTATATTATTATTTATTATTATTATATTAAACATAAAATATTGAAACTATTTCCAATTAGCAAATTATTGTTTAAAAAAACATCAATATTATTTTAAATAAAAAAAAACTTATGGAAAACTATATTTTCATTCCTGCAAACAAATCCGATATTCACAAGCCCATGTCAAATAGCATGTAAAAAGTGTTTCCATACGAAAATAACGAAAGTTGTTATTCATTTATTATAACTGAAATTGGTTGGAATATGAAGTAAATTTGTTTTCATGCTTAAAAAGTTCAATTTGTACAATTCCCCTAAACGAAGAAGCTCCGTATAATTCATAAAAGTCTTTTTTTGTCTTTACAGTCTTTTAATTCGAATTGAAAGGTGATGCCCCATGGAGAAAAGAGACAGATGGAGGTGCAGTATGCCGATATGATGCGCGTTATCACTCAAATTTAAATGTTCTGATTCGAGCCAAACAAAATAATCACGTGAAATAGAGACCAATTTTCTTTACATGAGCCGTGTATTTTTTTCTCTAAATGAAAATGGTATGTTTATATTTAATGATTATGAAATAGCATTCCTCTGTATTATGAATTAAGAACTGTTATATTGAAAGTGTTTTTTTTCCCCGAAAGCACGGGCTGTATTTGGGTCTAATGTAGCGGATTTTACGGTTACATTTTTGGCGTTATCTCCAGCCATTATACTTCACCTCTATTCTTTTTTCTTTTTTTTTTTTAACTCTATGATGCCGCCATTAATATTAAATTATAGTCGGTGTTGCCAACGCGAATATTCCAAAGAGGTTGAATTTTCAGCAGTTTTTTTCCGGAAACAAAACGAAACCGAATTTTCGGTAGATCTTTAATTATAAATATATTTTAGACTTTTTGTATTTTTTCGAACATATTAGAGACAAAAAAAGATTCAGTTATTAAAGCAACATCTAGTCATCTGGCAATGTAAATGTATTAAATGGAAACTAAGCAAGTTGAATCCCAAATGAAGTGATCTCTCTCATAAGTTTTATATTAAGTTGAAATATTTCAATAAATTATATTTGTAATTCATTTGTTAACATTTGGTGTTATATAATTAATGAAAATCTCATTTGGTGTCTTTTCGAAAAGCCTTTCATGCATTTTCATGTAGGGGGGTGGGGAGGGAGGGGTCCCTGCATAGTGGAAGAATAAGAATTTAAATTAAATTGTTTCAAATAGTTTTCAAAACATTTTTTTAAGGTAAATTGGTGTGACCTGCTATGAACCCATATATATGCAAAACAAAAACTAGTTTGATGTGTCAATCACAAAACTTCCTTCTATCTCATACGTACATTTTAATGTATCAAAATTTAGTTACGCATGTTAATGCGTCAATAAAATTAATTCAGTGATTTTGATCTTAAACTATTCTGCTATTAACTCTTTCTGCTCAATTAATCGGAGTAAAAACGAGTTTCCGTTTCTGCGTGAGCCGATGAACAGTAGAACGACAGGCAGATTTTTTTCAAATTCAGGAAGTATCTATTCGCCATACCCCAAAATAATCACACACATAAAATTTAATTCAGTTCTATGCATAACTTCATACACTTTTTCATAGTAAAATAAGGAAAGTGGCACAGGCATCGCGATTATAGCGCCTCCTTCCGGCGGATTTTTTTCAAATTCAGGGAGAGTCTGCTGACCTTTAGCCTTACACTTATGCAAGAAAAAAATCCTTCAATTCTATGCATTACTTCATACACTTTTCTGTGATAAAATATTGAAAATGGTCCAAAAAGTTCCTATTGCAGCACCCCCTAAGGGCGGATTTTTTTTCAAATTCAGGGAGGACAAACTAGTCATAGCTAAACACTTACTAAAACATTTGGTTCATTTCTATACATTACATCATACACCTTTTGGTAGTTAAATATTGAAAATAGCACAAAAATCACTATTGCAGCGCCCCCTTCCGGCGGATTTGTTTTTCAAATTGAGGGAGGACCAACTAACCATAGCCAAACACTTGCACAAAAAATTTGGTTCGATTAAATGCATAACTTCATATAGTTTTAGGTGGTACAATATTGAAGGAGGACCTGCTTGCCTCAGCCAGAAACATTCACAAAAAATTAAAGTTCAATTCTATTCCATGATTTGACACATTTTGATGGTAGAATATCAACAGATGGACACATAGACATTTTGTAAAAACATGTTTTTTGGGATTTCTGACCCCTAAAACGTGTCAATCCGTCGAAAACCGGAAGTCAAAAACATTTCGATTGCAATACTTTCTTCTATTGAAGATAGAAGAAAATAAAAAAGTAAGAAAATAGCGAATTTATTGAGAGAAAAATTCATTTTAGTGAGGATACTAAAGCAACATTAGGTGCCGTTAATTTTACTGAAGTGAGGGGTATGTTAATCTGATTTTAAAATTTTAATGGGCTATTTGACTGTTAAAGAGCATATAAGAACACACTTCTTCGTAAAAATAAGTAATTATCTTTTGAGATCTCTAGTTATTTTTCTTTTTAAATAGTGTATACATAGATAGAAGAATTAAAATTAGACTACGGAAACCAATTAGTATTTGATATACGAATGAACAATGTTCCATTTAAAATTAATATAACTTGTTTCGAATAATCAAATTTGTTCAATACATATTGCATGTTTTCCTAAAAACTGAGCAATACACTGTCAATGCTTCCCGCTTTGTATCATAACACTCCAAGACGTGATTTTCAAATAGATCGTTTACATAAAGTATCTCGTGATTGTCTGGTACTATGAATAAAATTTTATTTTTAAACACGTTAGGCAAACTCACTGTCACATTTTTACCAAATATATTCCTTTGTTAAAAACTTTTTGAAAAATAAAAAATTCCAACAAATTTTTAAATGTAGCATTACTATCAAATAACATATCATATTACCGAATATTTTTAGCTCTGCAAAATAAATTACTTTTTTCAAAGTTTATTTGTTTCTCCCAACTCTTAAATATCTGAAAGTTGAACTATCTCTGTTTCTGAAGGAATCGTCTTAGTTTTAGCACTATTACGAGACAGTGCTCTCCCAAGTCATTAATATCCAGGTTAATGAGCGCTACACTCTTCTGGGTGTGGCTATTTATAAAGTGAGCTTGAAGAATTATTTTCTCTCAGTGACTATGAGGCGGCAGCATTCTGGCATTTTCGAAAAATGATCGTTAACAGAATGAAATGGCTACCAGAAACAGTATCATAAAAAAAAACTTTACATTCATGTGGATTATTTCATATGCTGCGTGCGCTTGCACGGTGTAACAGATGGGAACATAACGACTCATTACCTATTAAATATCAAGCATTATATCTTTTACTTAAGTAAAGCAATTAGCACGAACTAAAAATAGCATTAGCACATAAAGGGGAACTCTCGCACTTTTCCTACTATGTATATGCCATACAAATCGAAAACATCAACTATATATACAAAAATTATCAGTTATATATAAATTGGTAAATTTTTAATAAAATTTTAATTCTACTTTACTTATTAAAACTAGCTAAAACACTGTGGAACCTTTAATCCAGAAATATGTTTCCCACGGTTGTTTACTTTCGAATACCCCTATAGCTACCAAATAGAAAGCTTCCCGTTATACAATGATATAATTTGGTGTAGCTAAACAAAGCGAACATTACAATTTTCAAATTGTGGTTTTCAGAAATAAACACCGATAGCAACTTCTTTTCGAGATAAACGGTTTTATACAATACATCTGAGGTTATTCTTGTTTAATCTTTCTCTTTATTTTGAATTTTGTATTTCAGAACACAGTACTTAAATTTTATTTTAAAAATGTTCCTTTTTCTGGGTGTCGATATTTATAAATTGAGTTTGAAGAATTATTTTCTCTCAATGAGTGTGAGGAGGCTGCATTTTGGCATTGTCGAATAATGTGCTTTCATTGAATGAAATGGCCTAAAGAAAGAAAAAAAAAAGAATGAAAAATCACGTGACAAGCATAGATAATGAAGATCCTTAAAACGCAGCTATAAAACTGTAACAATTTTTTACAGCTGAAGAAGATATAAGTAAACAGTTTAAAAAACACATAATACAAATCCAGTTTTAACTGTTGCCGTCTTTAGTAAGAAAATTCGTCGAATAATTTTGTGCAATCCGGTATGTATGGCTTATAGATTTACATTACAACATAACCTGCTAAAATTTAGTGCAATTCGCAAATGCATAACATGGATGAAAGTTAACTTGTAGCAATTTTCGCCAATAGACGGAAATACATCCCAATACATGGAGCCCAGAACTTTATCTATACAGACTATACACACCACATAGAAAGTAAAATTTAATCAAGGTTAAAAAAAAGTACAATAGAACAAAAACATTCCTTAGCAATTACCAACCAAGATAGCAATGTATCCAGTTCTTTGCGTAATGTAAATGAATTTATTAATATTCCACAAATGTGTATTAATACACCCAGAAGAAGGAATTTATTAAAACTACAAAAAATGTTTTGTTAGTACATTTTGGTTGTTTTAAGAGAATTTTTTTGTTAAAGTAAAAAATCGGTTTTGTGGCTCAGACCAAAAATATATATATATATATATATTGTTAACACTCTTCTAAAATTTTAACAAAATTTCATCAATTTTATTTGAATCAATTTTCAATTTGTAATTCCAACAAAATGTTGCTGTTTTTGCAAAATTTAAATTGGTGTGCAGTAGCCATAACTCTCTCACATAATTTTGTTTAATTGACCTATAAAGGATTAACATAATTTTTGAATAATAAAAACTTTTTAAATTGAGACGGATTAATGACGTTATTATTATGATTTCGGAAGAAAATTATGGACAAAAAATTTATATATATATATATATATATATGTATGTATGTATGTATGTATGTATGTATGTGTATATATATATATTCAAACAAAATTTTTCCATTGACCCCAATATGAGTTAATGAAAATTTTGCTCACCGTAAGTTAAGATGTAAACAAAAACAAACAATCAAAAATTAGAAAAAGTGTTTAGTTCTCTTAGAAGTTATTGTACTGACCTTAGCTAAAACTTTCGTCTTCAGGGGGGGGGGGGGAGAAAAAAAAGAAAGAAATATTTGCCTCCACGCTTTCACACAGGACATATGCAAAAGAAAAATGTATAAGAAAACCGGTTACTTTTTGAATAAGAGACTGATTATATTTTGTAAAGTAAAATGATTTTAAACACAAGTCCTTGATTGATTGGATATGCAATTAAAATTTCGGAAAATGTTTCTGTTTAGTTTTGCTTATTGCATTAAAATTAGCTTGATCATTAACTTAGTAATTAGAATTCTATTGACAAATTATTAGATAGATTTCTGCATAATTTACTAAACGAAAGCTTTGAAATGTGGGAAATTCATGAAACAGATTACAAATTAATATATTATCCTAATTTAAAATACCGTAACATCCCTTTTTATTTTATCTTATTTTCAAATGAGGTTGAAAGAGAATCGATCTTTCTTCATTTGTTTTATCAATTCTATAGTAATTATATTTTGACGTATTAATTGATCCCACTGTGTAATTAGCTTCGATAATTATAAGAAATATAAATCATTCATGATAAGGTGTTGATGCTTTCATGTAAAAGTAGTTGTCTAACTATATGATTGCGAGTTCTTTATCTAGGAACGTAAGCAATTTGTTTTGAAGCTTTTGTTCAATTTACGTCTATTAAGTTACAAATATAAAACTTTGATCGCAGGAAGATGTATGAATACAGATAACTGCAAAGCCGTAGAAATAGACTTCGCTTATTTTATATAATTTTTGGTTCTTTTATTGAAAACTTTAAGGGAAGAAAATCAACCCTTCACTAATCTTTTTTATATCCCGAGTGCCAATAAAATACGTCTGGCGGAAAAAAAATTAAAGGAACAAGACTGAAAACCTTTGTAACTTAAATGATTTTACAACTTAAAACCATGGCATTCTTACAAAATCTTTATTTTGTCATGTCTGCCATATCTTTAAAAGCAGAATATCACATACCTGCATAAAATAAATTTAAATAGGTATACAAGAAATGTGACAAAAAGCGAGGTAAAAAGAAATTTGTACTTTTTAGCAGCTTTTAGAATTACGAGAAAAAATTATAAAGTGCACAGACTCCCTTCAACAAAATGCACTCTTTACAGTTTCTTCAGCTTATATTCCCTCTTCCATTATAAAGTGCACAGACTCCCTTCAACAAAATGCACTCTTTACAGTTTCTTCAGCTTATATTCCCTCTTCCATTCTAAAGTGCACAGACTCCCTTCAACAAAATGCACTCTTTACAGTTTCTTCAGCTTATATTCCCTCTTCCATTCTAAAGTGCACAGACTCCCTTCAACAAAATGCACTCTTTACAGTTTCTTTAGCTTATATTCCCTCTTCCATTCTTCCAATAAAACGCCATTTTTTACAATCCGACAAATGCTTTGTCAACAACTTATTCCGCGTTCCACACGCAAAAATTAATTTCGTAATTTCATTCGTTAATTTCATTTCGTAAAATAAGATATGTCCATAAATGCGTCACTGTAAAAAAATCCGTTAAATTAACGGCAAAAAACTGCTAGCAGCAAGGTTGCCAGCAGTTTTTGACGTAAAATTTACGGTAAAATTAGATGTAATAAATAAATTTACATCTAATTTTACTGGCATTTTTACGGCAAAAACTACTGGCAACATTGTGGCCGGCAGTTTTTGCCGTAAATTTAACGATTTTTTTTTTTTTTTTTTTTTTTTTTTTTTTTTTTTTTTTTTTTTACAGTTATAAAGTATAAAGATATCAAAGTTGTGTAAGAAAATTAGTAAGAAGGAAGTGTGCTTATATATATATTTTTCCCCAACTCTGTCTACAGCAAGGGCTTTTGAAGAAAAAAGAAATCCGGTATTTGAATTATTTGATAAATTTTGCATCCGCAAACAAGGGGTCATTTGCTGAAGTACGTTGGATACCTCATTGAACTTTTCACCCGAAGTAGTTCTTAAAGTATTTTTTTTCAAATTAATTTATTTTTGATAAACAATACAACTTAACATAACACGAAAGGCAAATAGCATTCAACTGCATTTAATACGTAGGAAAAAAAATATTTACTTCTTAATAAAGGATTACGAATGAAGTAGTCCATGCGCGTAGCCAGGGGGGGGGGGGGGTGCCCCCCGCACGCGCAGATCCAAGTTTGATTATTTTTAAAAATCAAAATTTATAAAAGAAAAAAAGAAGATAAATAAAAGCAAAATTAGTTCAATTAGTTAATCAAAACTAACAGTCTATGTTTTGAAATGTGATAAAAGAATAGACCGGCGCCGTGCGAAAGGGGGGGGGGAGGGGAAGAAGGCGGTCGCCCCGGGCACGTAAACTTAGGGGGCGCCAAATTTATACTACCATTGCCATTTTTTGGCCTCTCACAAGAAAAAGTTAGGGGTGGGGGACGCCCAATTTAACCTTTGCTCCGGGCGCAGTTTTCTCTTCGCACGCCCCTGGAAGAGACCCTGGAAGATTCTTTTTTTTTATTTTTAAGAAAATAACTTTATTTATCCTTTTTAAAACTAGAATATTTACCAGAATCTATCTGTATTAATTACAGTAAGTCAAAAAGTTGGTTTTATAATCCCAATTTGATGTCTTTTGTTTATAAAAGGTTTTTTTACACCATTCTTTTTTCTGCATGTTTTTGCAATTCCATAAAAAATAATGTAAATTCTTGACAATGATAGAAACTATTTATATCTTTGCTTTTGTAATCTAAAGTCTAGATAGCATTAAAAAAAATTGAAAGGAGATACAGATGTGAAACAATAATTCCAGCGGGCTCGGGCTGAAATTAAGTGGTCTTCGGACCTGGGTGGGCTCGGACTCTTTCTTTCGGAAACCGGAAAATTATTTATTCATGTGTAGAAATGATTGAAAGATTTTTTTTTTCCCTTTAAAATTATCTATTGTTTTTCAAATCATTTCAGTGCTATTCACATCAAAACGAAAGGGGAATATAAATTGTGTTTTTTGTATGTTAATAGTTTATTGCTGTTTCAAAAGAAAATTTGTGATGTTTGGAGATTTATGTCTATTGCATTTCCGGCGACGACGATTGATTGAAAAGGCGCCGATCAAAACAAGCATAATCAATAGATTAGCTTCTAGTTGGATTTTTGTTTATGACAGAGGATATTTTTTAATTCGGTCCTTTATTTATTTATTTAATCAGTTAGTTTATAACACTTAGAGAATAATTTCTTTTGTTTTTTATATAGAGCAGAAGGTTTAAGTTTGCAAATTATTTATTTATGCAAGTGTTATATTTGTTCTTCATATGAAAATATGAATTATCGTATTTATGAATCGTGATTATTATTATTATTATTATTATTACTATTATTATTATTATTTGGTCATCATGAACCCAGCTTATGCTGAGAATTTCTCTTCGTAAGTAAACGTATTTTCTATATTCCGAAAGAAAACAATGTTTCTAATTTTTTTATAAAAGCATCGGACCTTTAAAATAACTGTTATCAACCAGTGGTGTAGTCGTAAAAATAGCAGAGGGTATACGCTCAAGGCAGGGGGTATATCCCATCAAATTTTCTTGTAGAAGGACAGAAAATATGGGATTCCTTTTAAGTATGAAGATATTTTTATTCGATACTAAATTGCTCTTTTCATAAGATTGGATTTAAAATTTTATTTAACGGTAAATTTTATGTAAATTTTTTTAAAAAATTAGTTATCATATTTTAAACAGTTTTTAATTATCATGCAAGTTTTATTTTTATAATTTATCTATTTGTATACGTTTTGTATTGGACTCGGGCTCTCATGACAAAATATCTTTCGGGCTCGGATTCAAATTTGTCGGGATCGAGCGGGCCCGGGCTCCGAAAAATGAGCCCAAAATCATCTCTAGTGGGGGGGGGGGGGGGGGGGGTGCACAAATCTGCTTCCTTTGAAATTGAGAAATAATGCTACGCAAAATTCAAATTAATATGGATGTTGGTTGGTTCGTTAAATTTCGTTTTCTCTGGCCATATTTTGACATTAGTACAAGCTCATTTTTTTTTTTTTTTTTTTTTTTTTTTTTTTTTTTTTTTTTTTTTTTACGGGAAAATTTTATTTATTCATGTGTAGAAAATACTAATAGAACTCTTTTCCACTTTAAATTGCGTACTACAAGTTATTTTAATGCTACTTTGATCAAACTGACGGGGAAACTAAAGTCGTGTTTATTTGTTTTAGTATTTCATTGTTGTTTGAAATAAAAATTTGTGATAATTACAGATTTATGTTTACGGATATCTTTGTTTTGTATCTATCATGTTTTATCTATGTTTATATATCTTTTTCTTATCCATTAGATTTAGTTTTGAGCAACTTCTCATCCTTCTTCACGCAATGAAAAATTGCGTTTGGGTCCTTTTTAAAAGAAGTACCACTCAATTATACCTACTGCAAATAAAAACCTGTCTAAAAAGGAAATTCGATAGGTTTTGTAGAGTTCCGTTTTATTAGGTTTTACTACATAAGATATTGTTTGTACTCAACATTTTCAGGTTAAAAAATTTGGGCACCCCCCCCTTTCAAAAGGCTGGTTACGTCTATGTAGTCGGATATATGCTAGGATATAATATTAATAAAAAAAAATCGTCAACGCGTTTTTTTTTTTTTTTTTTTTTTTTTTCCGCTGGATTAAAAAAAAAATCCTATTTAAATATCAGATGGTGAACAAATTTAACTAGAATGAATTTATATTTTCCATAAAAGCTGATATCTTATGTATAGCTAATCAATAAATAATAAAGGGGGGGGGGAGGCGAGGGAAAAATTACATCCATTTTATTGCCAAATACATGTAGAGAAAAAGAAAAATAATCAATCGATTGGAAATTATTCTTTTTTTAAATGTATGCTGAACTAATAAGCTTTAGGCTCGAAGAAGATTGTTTCTTCATAAATAAATTATAAAAAACCTTGAACTTGACAAATATTAAACAAACTTGACAAAATAAATAATTTTTTATTTATTTTGCATCAATTAAAAAATAATTTAACATTAGGTGTTGAAATTTTTATATCAGCGTAATTCCTAAGATTATTCATTGAATGAATTACGGTTTTCGAATCATTTATCCGTAAAATGATTGTATGTCATTCATGTCAAGAAGTCGTTTTAACGTAGTATCCCGAAATAAAATTTACTTTCAATTTTTTTTATATTGATGTATTTTTGACGAACAATTCAACTTAATATAACACGAAAGGAAAACAAAATTCAGTAAGCTTTATTGAGAAAAAGTAAAAAAAGAAAGAAAGAAATCTGTTTACTTTTTAATAAAGGATTTATGAACTTTGCTCTCGGAAATATACTGAGGTACGATAATGAGAGAGAACAGAATATAAATATTTTTTTTTCTTGCATAAAAGAAAGAGTCTAATTAAATATCAAACGGCGACATCAAATATTTAACTAAGTTTATCAGAAAACAAATTTAACTAGAACGAATTTATATTTTTCATGAAAGCGGATATCATATGTACTGTATTTCAATAAAAAGTAAACGAAGGATGGAGGATGATTCTATCCATTTTACTGCGAAATAGGTGTAGATAAAAAGAAAAATAATCAATCGATTGGGAATTATGCCTTCTTTAAATGTATACTGAAAGACTACCTTAGACGCGGGGAAAGGGCTCTCTTCATATATAAATTATAAAAAGCTGTGAACTTTATACTCATTGCAATTTATTTTTCGTCTGTTAAAAAAATAATTAAGAATCGAAAAATTTACATCAGCCTATTCGGTGATTAACATGTATGCTGTCTCCTATTATTCCTTTTTCCCTCTTCCTAGCGTACTGTAGATAATTTTTATTGTTAATATAAACAAAATAAAAAGTAAGAGATTTGTTTCATCAATGAATGACTTTCGATCTGAAAGTCATTTATCTATATGGAATGAATGTGTCATCTGTGTTAAGAAGTCGTTATTTTTTACCACAATATCCGAAAGTAAAATTTACTGAAATTCCACACATGTATTTCAAAATTAGGTATTAGTATGGAAGTTCTGAATTTGTAACATTTATAAAGCTTAATTATTTAACGCGCACTTAAAAAAGGCAATTTTCAACCGCATGGCTATTTTTGTTTTTTCTCTGTTGACAATTCGGTGATTAACATATATGCTCTCGTTTTTTATCCTATTTTCCTTTCTAGCTTATTGTAGCTATTTTTTTTATACTAAATTAAATAAAAACTAGGCTTTAATAGAAACAGAATAAAAAATAATAGATTTATCCCACCATAAAAAAGGGAAAAAATGAAAATTAAAGTTCAACTATTTTAATGGAAGTAATAGATTTTTTACAACATTTAAAAATGAAGGAAAAATTAAAATGAATGGTTCTTTCCAATTAAATCAATAAGAATTAGTGATTGATAAATTATAAATGTTTTCTCTTGGGCTGAAACTTCAATTCGCATTTATGACCTTCAAATAAAATTCATAAATAGGACTTAATATTGCAGAAATAGTTATTTTTATTTCTGTAGTTATATTACACTAAACAGTATCTTAAATTTTAAACGAAGAAGAATTAATTATAATAAAAGCTTGGAAATATTTATTTGCACATAATCGTTTTTCCTCTAAATCTTAGTTTTAATTGATTTATATATTATATTCGAGCTGTGATAACACTAAACTTCCATATGCATAAAGAAGCAAATTTAAATTTTTTAATCTAAAAAAATAAAATCACTATCTTTAGCAAATACCCAATAGGATAACTTTTAATTCCACAGCAGAACAAATATGCTACACAGCAAAAATATTATAAGCATTGATATTCAGTTGCTAATACTCCATTGAATTTCAGTTTAACTTTATTATTCATGCATTTTATCACAATAAATATGCATTATTACGTAAAATTCTCACACCAATTTTGATGACGTTAAAATATAGAATGTTTAAATTGAGATATAAACTAGAGTAATCATGTAAAGGAAAAAATTATTTCTTCTACAAAGTAAAATTATAAATGTTTGTAATCCATGTCTGTGTGTCGATAAAACACTCATCAGACTAGAAGCCATGAAACTTCTGCAATAAGCTTTATGCATTTATCTGCAAATTTACAATAGCAATAGCTGACTATTTGAAACTTGTTATTTTCTTGTATTTGCAGTTACGAGCTCTTCTAAATGATTTGGGCATAGAAGTGATAATGACCACGCCCTTATAAAACAACAAAACTTTCACTTTTCCATAAATGATTATTAGTACAAAAGTTACATACATAATACAAAAATTATTTTTATAAGTAAACCAAAAGGGAAGGGGGGATGTATTTACAGTTAGCTGAAAAAAAAAAGCCAAATTCATGAAGGAAGTATAAAATGCTTATTTGCCATTTAAGAGTCATAAGATTAACACCAAATGCTTATATTATCCAACTACAGCTATGCACTTATAAATAAATTCATTGAAAATATGGTTTATTTTGACGCATCATAAATTTGAGATTTAAAGGAATATGAAACGCATAGTTACTGCATTTTTTAATAAGATATTGAAATATAAATCATTTGAGAATCAACACCTTAATGCTAAAGAGAAATATGATTTATTTGCACAGTATTTGCTGTAGTGTGCTGGGCGTATGCGCGGGCTACAGAGAATAAAGAATGGTGTGGAGGCTAAAAGAAAATATGGTTCGTTATTGTTAAAAAAAATAAGGAAATTTAAGCTAACATTTCATGGAATTAGATACCTCAAAGTAAGAATGTTTCCGTTAGTGTTATAGCCACAAATCTGAATAGGGCCGGATTTTCCATTCGGTGACCTCCTATAAGGGGGGGGGGATGTTTCATTACTGAATTTATCCAAGACCATTTTTAAGATCAATTAAACTTCTGAAATTAGTATTGAATTTGCTCAATATTTTGGACATTATTGTGATGACATGTTTTGATTTTGTGTGTCCTTTTAAACAAACCATAAGACCTGAATAGTTTGATTAACGAACAAATCTAATATATTTGCAAATCACTACACTGTGCCAATCAAATTCAAATCGGTGCAATATTTTGGATATAAAAATAAATAAATGTATATAAAAACTAATTTTTTTTTGCATAATGAACCTATTTTGGCATATTCTTAATTTTATAAATAAATATATAGACATACATACAGTATATTAGTTACTGGCTATTATTTTATATAGATAAATAAAACGAAGTGATTGCAATAGGTCCATTTCTAAAGAAATCAACCTAAAAATCTTAAAATTTTATATACTGGTATTATTTCATATAGCAGTTTTTTTTGCGTAATAATTATAATTTTACATAATAATTACAATAATAATTGCAATTTTATTTAAAAAAAATTCATATTTAAATATAAATTTAGGCAATGAAATGAAAAATTCACAAAAATAATAAATATCAGTTAATAATAAAGTACATAACGAAAAACATTTAAATGTAAAACCTTTCTCTTTATAAGAAAGTATAATGTAAAAATACCGAATAGAAACTTCCCCATATTAGATGCAGACTTATTGTGTTTGTACAACACATGTTGTAGACAATCTTTATAGAAATTTTATGACAAATTTCATACGGCGATAAATAAGTAATATAATAATTAACGAGAAAATATGAAATATTAAAAGGCAATAAATAAAATTACGGAACCTCTTATTTGTATAAACATCACCTGAAATTCGACTTAGATTTACGTCAAAATAGATAAGAAAACTGAATTTCTGATAAAACTGATGGTTTAAAAGTCCCATTTTGTGCTTTTAAATAAAACACGCTCTTATAAAAATATGATATTTATTTTTATCACAATGTTGAAATTAAAGGGATAAAACTGAAACAATGTTTGTAATCATTGCCCTTAGAATATAAATCTTTTTAGATGAAGGGGGAATTCCAATGATGCCATGGTATTCATTAAGCTAAGTTATTTCTCAGCAGCTCAACACGTTGTCTTGAATGGCTCTCGAAAACGATTGTCAATTGTAATGAATATATAGTATTTTTATTATAAAAATAGTCCAAATATTTATTGGATTTTTTATGAACTCTTACAGTAAATACAGAAAATAGAATTCCTTTTATATTTTATCACATAGAAATTTATTTATTTTTTCTTTAAAGTCGTGCACATGTGACATTTTGATTGCATATGTATGTTAGACTATTTTTGTATGTGTTTTATTAAGTGTGGGGAATTCATTAAAACAAACAAGCAAACAAAAAAATTTAAAATTTGAACTTTTTAGAATCGGAATTTAAAAAGTTATAATATTAAAGGTTTAAAGTTCCAATAGTGTTTTAATTTTTTGATATTACTAAGAATTTTACTTTTTTTTTTTTTTTTTTTTTTAATATATATATATATTAGACAAAAACGGAAAAATGTTTTTGTAAAATTTGAATTTTTTACAATCGGAACAAATTTCTAATAGTGTTTCAATTTTTTTCATGCCATTGTTGTAATAGTTTTCGAAAAAAAAAAAGGAAATGAAAGGAATTTTAAGCTTTTAATATTTTGATAAAAAATAACTTTTATTATAACAATGCATAGCTCATTTTGTAATTAGTTTTCAGTAACTTTTTTTGCAATATAGGTCACAAAATGCATGGTGTGAACTTCGAAATGTTTGTTATTTAATATAATGAATTCAGATCTCTTTAAGTCTAATGTATTTAAAATTATTCAGATTTGAATTTTGAATTTTGAATTTCGCAATTTTTTTAATTTACTTATTAAATTACTTTAAGAGGTCATACGACTGTTAAACCATCAAAACATTCGATTTTTTGCAAAACAGATACATGAAAGATTAACTTTTTCTGCGTATTTTAAGACAATCCGCTTGAAAAAATTCCCATAATTACGGAAGTTATGATTAAAAACGTGTGAGCTGTTTACTGTAAACAGTTACAGCAAAAAAAAAAAAAAAAAAAAAAAAAAAAAAAAAAAAAAAAACTTTAAAGCGATTTATCTCAAAATGCGTTTTTTCACATGACGCACATGTTATCGCTAAAACTATTGAATATTTTTGCATGAAATTTTTACAGATGATATATAATGCCATTTTCTTGAAACTGAACCTAAATTTGCTTTCAGGTTGCTAAAGGATACATTTTCTAAGCATAGATAAAATTTAATTTTTTTAAGGGATAAATACACTATTTTCAGTTCAATTTTAAATATAGAAATATAGTTCAAAATTATATAAATTTTGGTTCAAATGAACCTTTAATTCTTTTAGTATGTGTAAAAAACAGAAAATTTGTTTTAAATTCAATATAATTTGAATATTCAAGTACGTTATCTTTGATATCACATTTTTTCCACAGCAAACTGCTTATTATTTATGATTCTCTGAAACAAATTATTTTTAACTTAACTTTAAAAAAAGAATAAGGTATATTTGTATACATAAAACATTGATCTATTAACATAAAAAAATTATGATTTTAAGGTTTATACTTTAAAAGATATAGAATGTCGAAAAAGATACAATTTTTGTGACTTTTCGGCTTTCAACAGTTGTATGACCCCTTAATAAGTGTGCCAATGTTTAGATTAAGAAATTTATTCATTACTTTTGTATTGGTATTTTTGTATTTATATCTCATGTCAACTATGATATAAAACGCTTTTGTAAAAATCAATAATTAATTGCAAAATAGAAAATATATTTAAAATATTATATTTAGTTAAATATAGTTCTTATAAATAAAACAATAAAAAAAAAATATTTGAAATATATATTGATAGAATATATATTTTACTTTGGTTCTATTTGTAAAAGTATATATAAATATATTTCAAATATCATTTTTTAATCGTTATTGCTAATGCGTCATTTCTGATGTTAGTGGTAATTCCCAAAATTTTAACAAAGTATATCAATAATAGAAATGGTGATAAACTGTACTATTTAATTTTTTTAGTTCTGAATTTATCACCACTAAAGATACATTTGTTTAATAATTGGAATATTACAACAAGTCAATTTCATACTTTATGCTAATTGAATATTTGACTTTTTTTTTCAAACTTTGAGAGCAATTTTAATAAAAAAAAGTTTGTCGATTTTCAAACTACCGAAAAGATTTAATTTTAAAAAGAGCAATCGAGTATTTTTAGACTTTTTATCTATGTCGTCACAGAATATGCTATCCTATGCAGCATTATATATATATATATATATATATATATATATATATATATATATATATATATATATATATATATATATATATATATATATATATATATATATATATATATATATATATATATATAACCATTAGATAATACAACAAATCAACATCAAAATATGGAATAACTCGTTAAATAAAAAACTATATCAAACATAGGAGTTGGCAAAAATTGGAACAGTATTAGTAATGTGGTATTTAGCTCGTTCTCAAGGGCGATGCTAAATAGACACATTAATTGCGATTAATTTCTGATTAGAAATCAGGATAACCTAAAAATGATTTCTAAATTGCCCGATTATATATATATATATATTAAAAAATATTTATATGTAATTTGTTCTGTTATAGAATTCATATGGATAGTAATCTATTGATAATCAATGGAACTTAGATCTATATTATTAGATCATTTGAAGATTTACTAGTTTTACAATATAGAAAAATTCATCAATCTTTAACTCTAATCAATCAATACTATATACGAATCATTTGTCTCATTCTTCCGACGTCACAGTCAGAAGGTGGCGAGGTACTGATATATTTCATTTATTCACCGATCTTCTAACGTTTTCCGAATCATGTCAAATACAATATAGATAATAATTTTGCATGACCCCTTAGGGAGAAGAGGGAGAGAATCAGCACTTACTCTTCCTTCACTTAGGCACACTTTTGCTCTGGCGGATGTTAAAACATTTTAATTCATCCCCCCCCCCCCACTTTTTTTTTTTTTTTTTTTTTTTGTTTCGTGAGGAACTGGCTAAATTACAATAAATACAAAAAATATCTCAAAAGCATAAGAAAAAAGTGTTTTTAAAATATTTTTATAAAATAGATTTTACCGTTTCCCTCAATGGTATGAAGTACGCACATAATGAAGTGACCATTTAAAAGTTCGTTATTTGATAGCCTAAGCATTAAAATCAGAGTATTGGTATTTTATTCCCAAAAATTTTATTTATTCAGGCAGAAGGTTTAAAGTTGCCAGATATTTTTTCAGTCACGTTTATGGTAGTATTTTTGGTCCTTCTCATCATTTCGAAATATGTGTGATTATGTGGCAAATATATATATACATAATAAATGAATAAAAAATAAATGTAATAAAGTAATAAAAAAAAACAAATTTGGAGTTTTTTATTTTAAGTCAAATCTACAAAAACAGTTCCAACATTTAATAAGCCAAAAATTGACCTCATCAACTTAATTCTTTTAACAGCAATTATTAAAACGCAAAGAACTTACAATTTTTTGGTAAATTAAAAAAAATTTCTTCTTTAGAGACTAAACATCTCATTTCCACCACAGCATTTTTATGCATCTCTTCAAGAAAGTTTTGTTTAAAAAAATCTTTCCTTTCCAAAAAATTAAAAACAAAAAATACAAATATTATCTCGAAATAAACCGGTATGTTATCTATCCAACTATCAGAAGATATTATTTTGAAGCACGCTACAAACTTGAATAATGCATGGTGAAAATAGAAATGGATTTCGAATCTTTGATTCGCCCGTCTATTGCACGAGAGATATATATTTTTGTATTTATTCCAAGGAGAGGGGAAAATAACAATCTATCATTCTCTGGATGCTTACTACGTTCGCTCAGTTTCAAGACATCTGTTTTATAAAACTCTGGATGTATTATCTTGTATTCTGTATGAAGAGCTATATTTTTATTTCACTTTTCTCCATTTGGAAGAAATGAACCATTCTGCAAAGGATTAAAATGTTTCCAAAGAAATGAATGCCTTTATTTCCCCGACCCTCTTGCTCAGATTTGGGCCGATATATTCATATTCTCTCAAGTGCTGCAGTAAAAGAAAATAACTATTGGAAAATAAGGTGGATCTGGAAGTTTTGTTAATTATTAATGCTGCAGCACT
This sequence comes from Maratus speculifer, assembly GCA_964019185.1. Taxonomy (NCBI): domain Eukaryota; kingdom Metazoa; phylum Arthropoda; class Arachnida; order Araneae; family Salticidae; genus Maratus; species Maratus speculifer. The sequence continues at coordinate 140,924,994 of OZ025299.1, read as the reverse complement.
ACGACATTCATTTAAATATTTTCAAATAATATCACTTAGTTGAGAAGTTAAAGTGAATGTTTGCTTACGTTTGCTGAACTATAATACATCCGTTTTATAAAACTTCCGATATATTTATTATAAACTTATATCCTGAATGAAAATTTATATTTTTATTTCACTTTAATCCATTTTTAAGAAACTAACCATGATGAAAAGGATTAAAATAGTTCTAAAGATATATGCCCTAAATTTCTCAAATCACATTTATGGGAACACATTGGATCCATCTTCCAATTTACGATAAAGCGCAGCAGTATTAGATATCAGCGCTTCAAAAGATTTACATGTGAAAGCTTCATCAACTCTTATTCAATAACAATACACCATAACGACATCTATTTAAATATTTTCAAATGATAATAATTCGTTGAAACGGTGTTAAATTTTCGCAGCACTCATGCATCCATAGATAATGACCACCGCTTTAATTAATTTAATTCGAATAATCAATTGAATAGTATCACACAGGAAGTAAAAATTTGCATACCATATGGCACCGTTGTTGAAGATAAGATTTAAAAACATTTCATTTTATAAATTTGCAACAAGATACAAGATATCAAATCTGATGATGAAATAGTTATTGCAGTGCCTTATTCGTTATTTAACATTAAAAAATATTAAAATTAATATGCAACATAAAATTAATTACGATTGAAAATTGAGTACAAATTTGCAGTTTCAACATATAAACCGACGTGCATAAATTTTGACAGAAATAACTTCCATCATATTCTCTAAATTAGGGTTTAAGGACGGACAATCACCTAATTCATCGCATGATGATATTGATTTCTATCAATAATTTAAACTTATTTAGATAATGTTAATTCTTAACAGCACACACATACAAAATGCATACAAAATACATCGAAATATAGTTTTGAATAAATTGCATTATCGAATTATTCTTTCTACCGAGGATTTCCCTTTTGAAATTTAATTCACTAAGTTTAATCAAGGGCATTTTAAATTTTATTTTTTATTAGCATAATGAAGTTCATACTACAAAGTAAATAAGATAGAAAGTATTTTTCAACTTCGTCTTATCCGTTTTTTTCTTTAGAAAATTTTTATTATTTTTTTATTTTACTTATTTTCTTTATCTACCGTCTGTTTTCAATTCGAAGAAGAATAAAACAAGCTGAGTTTATTTGAAATCTGTTTCAAGTCTGTTTGAAATTAACAGGTAAAAGAAAGTTAAAGTGAAAAGAGAATTTCCGAAATATAAAAGTTTTTAAGATTATTTAAACTTTCGTAATAGTGGAGATGAATGGTGTTACAGTTGCTTGGAAAAGGAAGAAAAGGATCCCTCGCCCCTCCCTCTTCAGCCTTTTAGGTTTTCATTTTGTTGATTTAGCGCATTCAACTAAAGTTATACATTATTAAAGTGAAAACAATACATTTAAAGCCTCATAAATACATTTCAATAAACAGATCAACATATATTTCATACACATAACCGGTAATATTATCAAGTTAAATAGTGGTAAAGTATTTTCACAAATATTTAAAAAAGAACCTCGCAAACAAAAACACGGAATTACAGATGCAAAGAAAGCAGGAATTTTAATAAAAATGATCATCTGTGAATTTGAATTATTTAATCATATTGTTTTTTAATTTATAAAGTGTAAAATTCCGTATAAGGTCAAAGGAGGTTTATTCTAACACTTTCCCGTTCCGCATATAGATTCTCATTGATTCTGGGATAATGGATAGAAAATGAAATCTAGAAGCATAAATTATATTAGAAATTTTTTAAATCACTCCGTATGTGTTCTTTATGTAGTCTAGATAAAACTGTTGTTCTCGTATAATTTATATCTGCTATATGTTCTTTGATCTTTGTTTTAAACTTAGTTTGCCATTTCTATGCAATATTGTAATGTACCATCTGCTTTAAAATTTGCAGGGGATTCTTTTTACATTAAAAGAAAAAAAAAACAGATAAACTATTTCACGTTCACAAATCAGCATTTTTACTAAAGCACCCGCTATTTCACAATAGATGTAATCTCAAGGTTTTGTTGATTAAGTTCATTTTTCAAAATTTTTGAACTAGTTTATTTATCAGTATTGATCTTGATAGATAATGTCCCCATTTATGTTATATGAAACGTGTTGGTCCTTTTTATTGAAAGCCTTTAAAAATATTGCTTTCCCTTTAGCATGTGTAGACTTTAGTTTGATAATAATAAGTATTTTTCTAACATATTGTATCTCCATTTAAGATTAAAACTTCTTAAGTGACAATTAATTACAGCTTCATGAGAATTTATAAAAGAATAAAAGTAAATAGAATTTCTTTGTATAAATTGGATAACTTTCATAGATTTCAAATTTCCCTACAAAATTGTTTATTGTGTCCTCGCATGAAATATACAAAATGAAATTTCAAAGTTCTCATTAAGCAGTCATTCTTTTATCTCCCAATCATACAAAATTACAGTCTGTTTAAAATATCAAATGAAATAATATCTAATTTTTATGTTCGATCGAATGCTGATGAAAACGTTTTTGTTTTAAAATATTAAAAGTGTTTTAATTGGCCAAACCGCATGGTAGCAGGCTAAATTAATCTGTCACGTTCAGTTTCGCTTTCTTTACACGTTCACATTATTGTCATTTTTCACGAATGGTTAATACTGGTTCCGAAATTACCATTTTTGTTAGTTTCTGATGTGAAAAAAAAAAAAAAAAAAATTTGAAACTCTGAAAAACTATAATTTAAATAATTCGTTCAACACGAAATTTGAAATGTAAATTACTATTTCAAATGTACGCAGTTGGTAAAGTTTCGTGGCAATGAATGTTAATTTCCATTACAACGTACCTTTTTATTTTTTACCCAGCATCCTATAAAACAGTTAACAATACGATCTTAGGATAATTTTGTTCAATGTTGTCCTTGTTTCCTTTTCATAAAATTAGTTATCTCTATGAAACACATTCGGACACATTATAAATAATTTGCCGATTTCGAGAGAGATCGAGTCTTTAGCTATGCAAAGCTGACTGACTATGTCGAGTATTGTGCCGTGATCTAGATCACATGGATGCAGTTCAGAAAGATGCTGATAGGAAATGTCACTGCAAGGTAGTACGTAATATAGGCGAAATGTAGGCTCTGATTAAGCAAGCTGAATAAGATATCTTGAATGTACGAGAACCCTGATGTCCTCCAATATTCTTATTTTGCATAATACAAGGTGCTGCTTCTTTCATATCACGTGTAGGCTAGAATTTCACGAGGCTGATCCAAGTTTACATACATGTCACTTGTTATGACATATATACCTTTACCAACTTAACATGAACAATATCATTTGTAATGGTATCATGCATGAGTACCTTATGCGGCCAAAGTCTGGTTAGAAAAGATTTCAGTGAGGAATCCCTCTTCGATCTTCAGGCAGATGATGATTCCGTACGCGTATGGAGGAAATCCGACCAAAAATCTCAAATGATTTTAATTGTGAAGAGAAAATGTTAGACACACGGCAGTTGTTGCCAATGTGATGAAAAGAGATTTTCACTGTTTTGAAATTGCAATTAATTTATTAACTATGTTAGCGTTTACACGCATTTAGACACTTAGTCCAGGCATTAGAGGCTCAGAAATGACAAATAAAAGAAAGTTTCGGCATAATTTTGATATTTGGTGCCTTTATGATTTTGGGATTGTTGAACACAAATCTGAGGTTTGGCGCAATTTTCTTTTCTTCCGGGAAACACGTTTTTTTTCATAAAACGTGTAAAAAACGTGTCTTTTTTGACGTTTTCAAAGTAACTGCAAAACTATGCACTATACCTAAAATTCGGCAGTTCATAAATTAAAGAGGATAAAATTTCTTACATTTGATGCATTAATTTTTTTTTTCATTGATCAATGATTTAGCCGAGAGAGTTCCGTAAAAATGGGTGTGAAAAGAAAAAAAATTCTGAAAAACGGGATTTGCGACATTGTACGTCGATGTAATATGAAAACTAACCATTTTATGCAAACACTGAAAATTGAGGATTAAAGGTTATATGATTGACTACACTTTACAATAAAATTGCAGATAATAAGTGTACCACAATACATTATAAATCATTAATTATAAAGAATTACGTACAGTAGTAAATACATTTACTTAAATAAAAAAAATCCTATTTCTGCGTTCTTTTACTTGAAGGCCCTCTTTTTCACCGATATTTACAACATAGAAAATAGGCGTGTGAAATTAGTAACTGTTTTATTTCTACCAATATAATAAAATAAATGTTTTCAAAATTGTAAATATTTGATATCTTGTGGTATGATTTTTTTCTTTTCCATTAGGTTCATGGGTTCATTGCGTGGGCAATCCATTTCAAGCTGGGTTTCAAGGTCTAGCTTGCCGTTTTGATCTTGACACCGCATTACGATGCTGTTGCAATTCCCCTCGAAGTTGAGGCACATATTGGAGCAAAGTCAGGCCCTCTTGCACTAAATTCTTTCTGCACTTACCAGATACAAGCTTCAACAAAGCAGGAGGATTAAGAGTTAGTACAGTGAACACAGGCTCAAGGCCAGCATTTGATCGCTTCCATCCCCATTAGTCAGCATTGTTTTCAATATCGAGCCATTGCTGGACCTGGTGATATACTCTTAAAGAGTTGGTGTTGATAAAACAGCAATGTTCGAATTGTATCTAAAATCTGAATTCTTGTGGTTTAGCGAAGAAACATTTCTCCCATTATAATAAAACAGAGAGACTAGGAAACGTTCCCCAGCAGATGCAATCATCTACCAAGTAGCATTCGCGTCGTTTAATTCTTTAACAACGTCGACAAGATTTGGATTCTTCACAAAAGTTTTGAGGAACTTCATTTTCCTTTGCATAAATAGTGGTGAAATTGTATCGCAGCCGCTCGTGGCATATAGGAAGACGATGTTTTCCGCAACAGTTGAACTCACAGCATTTGTTGGAGAAAGTGTCAATGCAGAGAGTTATCAAAAAAAAAGATCTACTCTACATCCTCACCAACTACATTTACCGTCTCTTTTGATAGAGCCAAAGACTTAGCAGTGTTAATAATCAAGGTGTTTGCTTGGTTGTATGTAATATTTACTGATGAGAACTTTTTAATCATCATAAATATTAACCAACTTCTATTTTGGATTAACAAGAAACTTTTCTTTGGAAATGGTTGGTATCATTGTTTCGTCAAGCAATATGTCAGTTGAAGCATCTTTTCTTGATCATCTCATTTGCTCAGCAGTTTAAGTAATACTTTGCAAATCCTCGGGGTAGCAATCGAGGACACCTATTGCCTACTATTGATATTTTGACTCCATGTACTGAACATATTTGTCTCAGATTGTAAAAAAAGAATGATTGTTAGGCCAAACAATTCTATGTAACACCTACCCTTACCTGACGAGTTGAACATTGCCGCTGTACCGCTTCTTTGTAAGGGGTTTAAACGCCTTGCAGAAATTAGATTTGTTTCCTTTTATTAAGCTATTGTTGAATAGAGACTAGGAATAATGATCTAGATCGTGCGTCAAAAAATCTTTAAGATCTTTATCCGAATGCTTTTTAAGTAAAATTCATTGGAATAAAATTTTGGGATGGGATTAACAGGAACCAACTCGCTGTCAAATTGTATTATACTAATCATTACAACAAGAGATTTTAATCTGTCGCTCAGTTTACATTGAACAATTCCAAAAACCATTACCATCAACAACTCTTAATGTCTGTAATGCTGGATAACCAAACCTTACGGCAGTTAAATTGTCAGTCAACCTAAACAACAGTGCATACCGAGTATAAATCAGGATTCGGGAAAAGAGAAATGCTACATTAACTATTCGTACATCTTTATACCATCCATGTTATCCTGTACAACTGTAGAATCTGTCAGCCAACATGCACTTCTAAAAAGTGAATTTAAATATCACAGTAATTTTCGATCTGTTCAGAAACATGAAGGGAAAAATAAACCTCAAATCCATAAAATGTAGTCAAACATATAATCTTTAGTATCATTCATGGTCAAAATTTGAATAAAATGGTTAGTTTTCATGTTTCATTGACCTAGAAAACCGTAATCCCCGTTATTTCAGCTTTTTGCTTTTAACCCTCTCGCTGACAAGCCCGTGTTAATACGGTCAATAAGCTGCAGGTTTCACTGCAATATAAGCAATATTTAAAATAATATATTTCTGTTATTTAATGGATTTTTAATACATCGAACAATGATGAATATCTCAACGGTTAACACCCATTTTTGGGGCATTGTCATGGCTAAACAATTGATCAGAGGAAAAAAAAACTTTAAGTACATAAAATGTAGGAAACTTTATCCGCTTTAATTCATGTATTGCCGACTTTTACGTAAAATGAATATTATTGAAATTAATAAAAAAAAAAAAAAAAAAAAAAAAAAAAAAAAGAAAAGTCCCTTTTTTACACATTTGAAAAGTGTTTATTTCGTTGGTAAACTTCAGATTCGTGTTCAGTGACGCCAAAAACATAAAGGCACTAAATATCAAAACACCACCAAAACTTTCTTTTATCTGTCATTTTTGAGCACCTATGTCTAAACTACGTGTCTAAATGTGTGTAAACGCTATACAATAGATAATAAATTGATTGCACATGATAACTACGCCAAAACTTTCTTTTATTTTCTAACAAATTACAAGACTAATTTTCATCTCTGAATATCATTTTTCTTCGGCAAAATAGTGCACATGCATGCAAATCCACCTCACCTGTAAATAAATATGTATACATCTATTTTATAAATTTTCATCATTTTAAAATATTAAAAAGAATAAATAAACGTTACACCTGTGAAATTTTAAATTCCCAAATTAAAACAAAATATACATAAATAAACGTAGTTAAGCATAAACATTCAAAAAATCAAAAATGCGATAGCTTCTATCAAAATGCGCAACATGACAGCAATAAATCATGATTAGTTTTGAGTAATTATTTAATTCAGACTATCTAATCCTCTGTTTTCTCATACATAATGAAACACACGCATGATTTTTCAATGAATTTATCCTGAAACAACTAATGAAAGTAAGAAACGACAAAATTTGACGGGTAAAAATTAATTTAAAATAGCTATAAAAAAAAACTACAAAATAAATAAATAAATAAAATAAATTTCACCCGATGCATATTTTTAGCGATACCACCCTATGTACTCTAACATTATTTAAACACTTTTTTATTTCTACCTTTTTTTTCGGTACCTCAAAATAAGGTCTGAAAATCTATCCTAACTGATGAATATTCATAAATTTTTTTTCCACAGTTTTTTTTATTCCCCTTTTTTTTCTTAGACGGCTGCAATTAGAAGAAAAGCGACCCCAGGCAGTGAATTCTTTCCTAAGTGTATGAACGCCCGGGAGAGATTTCGGTTTTGATAGGTTTTATACTTTCTAATTGCACGTTTTTTCATAATATACTTGGAATAAAAAATGAATATTTTTTATTATGATTTCGTTGAAAATTTAATAAGTGACGGTAATAAGTACTTAAAAAATATGTTCTTAGAAATTTTTTAATCAATTTCAAGATTTTTTTTCTCTCCCTTTCGTCTAGAATGCTTCACTAAACAATTCGTATATTTTCTTGTGAAAAGTTTGAAAGTAATGTTAGTGAGTAGATTACATAAACTTTTTTATAAAATTTAACGCTCCTATGATGATAAATTAACTCAATTTATGTGAGTAAAGGGTATCTATTAATCAAAATATTCCTACATTTTCTTATGAATAGACAAGTTAAGTTCTGTATTGCAAAAAAATATTATTGAAAAACTGTTAATATATAAATGCACCCTTTTTTTACTCAAGAATAATACTTTATTAATGTAATAATTGAATTCATATATTTAACATATATAAGAAACATGAAACAATGTAAACTTTGCATAAATTTAATACAAAGCGACTACAGTGTTGATAAATACGAAAAACAATATGCACTATTTATTTTAAAGTTTTAAAACTTCTGCTACATTAACTATTAATCAAAATTTAAAAAAAAATACTTTTGAAAAATTGAGCTAATATTCTGCAAAATAAATCTTAAAATATTGTTGAAAATATTTTTAAATATATAAATGTAAGCTTTATTTCTTGAAGAATACTTTAATAATACAGTAATTCACTTTATGTATTCAGAAAATATAAAGAAAATGAAACATAAAAGAGAAATATACACTTAATAAAAAATTAATACTCATACATTTAGTAAAATACGGGAAAATATTAAAAAACAATGCACAATATGAAAATATTTTATTTTAAAATGTAGTATTAAAAATTACTGTTACTATAAAGAAATTGAATAGAGGGTTACTTTTTTTCAGGTTCAAATTTATTTTATATCCACGAGTTGCTAACTTTAGTAATTTAAGTAAGAAGAAATGGCAGACAGAAAATACAATCTTTCGATTTCAAGATCATTTGCCTTAAATAAAGTTAAATGTCAATTAGTAGTGACAAAAAACTATAAGAAACTTGCACATTAATTATTGAATTTTTTTTAATAAATTGGATTGTGACCAAGAAATCTAATATATACTTATTCCTTACTGTTTGGAAAATTAAAATTTAACTAAATATATAACAATGCATAACCATTTTCTCCAAATGAGTAAAAAAAAGAAAGGGTGCCAATTTACAAAAGAGACATTTCTCTTCTCCAAATAAGTATAAACTATTGATTTACTTCATCTTTTTATTTTTCAAATTTAAACTTGTGACTATCGTTATCTTTACATAAAAAATTATTTAGCAATACAGGATACATTTATAGCATTCTTTAACTAATTTCAAAAAATGTTTTTGATAAGCTATTTACTTTATGAAGTAACAATGAAGAAACCTACAACCTAAACTAGTTATGTTTTTTCCCATCATTTTTTTTTCCTGAAATGTTTGCCTTATTAAAAGGAAAAAAAAAATCTAGAAAATACAACAAAGACTCTTTGGAAAGAGTATTGTGGTGCTTGTTTTGAGTGAGTAGCAGGATTTGCTAATATGAAGTAACATTTAAAATGTACTCAAATATTCGCATATTTCAGATAATTTCATTATAATTTAAACCTCTTGATATTCTTATTTTTTAATGCTTTTGTTTTCTGCAGCTTCCTTTAAGTGCTTAAAAATCTACTTTGCTTCACCCACTTTCACACGCAAGCAATGCTATATATACATATATGTTTTAAAGATAAAATCATAGAAATAAATTACCTTGTGTGGGAGAAGATAATAACGTTTAAAACGATTGAGCGTTATCAGATTATAGCAAAGCGGTGGGAAACACATTCTTGAATGATAATCATCGATGACTTAAAGTTTATAAGCATTTAGAATTTTAAATGTCCCATAAAATAAGTGTGCGTAAAAAATGCACTTAGTTGTTTCAGGAAAAAGGGAGCCTTTGTTTGATATTATTTTTATTTATTACATGCCATTGAAAGTGAAACCTCTGGAAACTGTCGTATTTCATAAATAAAATAATTGCTGTTCCAATATAATTTTCATTAAATCATTTTTACTCAAAAAATTTTGAAAAAAAAAATAAAAATAAACAATATTTTGCTTTTTGATGCATCAAAATTTGTCTATCTCAACTAAATGTAGTCTATTTAATTAAACTTCAATAGGAATTGTTTTTTTTTTTGGGGGGGGGGGGAAGTAGCATATTTTCTCTCTACGAAGTGAAACGAAATTGTTAAGTATATTTTTGTACATGTCAAAAAGAATAAAACTCTTTCATACATTCCAACCTGATTTATGCATTGTGCACTTCGCCTGGTTTTATAAGGAATCCACCCGACCGTGGTTCGAGTCAAAAAGTCTTTGTGCTAAAATGTGTTTTGTTTTACGAACGACGGACTATAATATTTTCTCTGGGTCAATTTTAGTGTCAATAAGGTTCTGGGTCAATTTAAGAGTCAATAAGGTTCTGGGTCAATTTTGTGTCGGGTTTGCACTTGGGTTTAATCAAATTTTCAAAAGAAAGTCCAGAATATACTTTGGTAGGAAAAACATATATTTGAATATGAATGAGGATATAAAAGCTCATTTATCAACATAAAATATACAATTGATATCAGATGTGAAATTGTAGACCATTTTGCCATAAATGTGTGTATCCATTATATAATTAAATTTCTTTCTTTTTTTGGTTTTGAGTCGGTTCCATATTCAACTGCGTCGCGTTTACGCTGACGAAAATATTTTGTTTGATGTGGATTGCGTTTCGGGTTGAGTTCAAATTGAACTTTCGGGTTTGGAACAGATTCGGTTAGTTAACCCTTTCCGGCGCGGTGTTACCAGTGAGGCAACACCCAATTTTAATTCCAAACTTGCAAACGGCACGAATAATATTTTAGTAAAATTTTACTTTTACAATGACAGCTTAAATCAGGGATTGCTTAGTTTCTAAAAAAGTCTTTTGTAAATTCCGGTGTCAGTCATCAATTACTTATTTTACAAACAGAATTGCTCCGCGCCGGAAAGGGTTAATACGACAAAGGATTAACAAAGCAGAATATTATTCAACATATTATCTCATCATATTATAACTTAAATTTTATAGAAATGCTAAGCGAATTCTGTTTTCATGAAATTATCAAAAAAGTATCCAAATAAAATTAATGCATTAATTAAAGCCTTAATGTCCTCTAAAGCCATTCTTTAAAAATTGGCCAGATAATTTTTTTTCTTTCATATAAAAATAAATAAATAAATAATGATACAATTAAGTAAGTTATTCATAATATAAATTGTTAATTTGTTGTCTTTACTTGAAATCTACGCTAAAACAGAAGATTGAAATGCAAAGAGTCTTTGTTCTTATTTAGTCAATAATCAAAAGACTACATTTTAGGTGTACTCTTATTCCTATAGCGAAAATTTTTATAAAGGATTATACGTTTACATGATTTACTTTATTTATTATTTTTTTATTAGTATTACTATAAAAAAAAGTTAAAATATATTATTACTATTATTATTTAGAATGTTTCGAAAAAAAAATCTCTGTATAATTTTCTTTTATAAATTTACAAATAAGAAATTTATACTTTATTTTATGTTTTATATTGGTATTATTTGTTGTGTTAGTTAAAGAAATGGGAAGAAATAAGTAAACTAAAGGAAAATCCATAGAATGAAGAGAGAATTCGACATTGGAGGAGAATATATGAAATAAATAAAAACGAAAAGAAAATTCTTCAATAATTCATAATATCTTTAACAAATCATTGCAATGAGAAAAGAATTGAGTATATGTACATATATATGAATGAGAGAAATCGCCATGATAAAAAAATAAATATATATATTCATTTTTTATAATAATAATGTTTAAATAATTAATGTTATTGTTCTTTAGAAAGAAGAAATTGTCTCTAAAATACACAATAGTACAAAATAAAAAATACTTTAAACAATAATAATTTAAAAAAAAAAACATATATCTATAATTAAAGGAATTTTTCCATACAAGTTCGGAAAAAAAGTTTTGAAAAAAAAAAAAAAAATCAAGAAGATGTTTCCGATTTTCAAACTTCCAGAATGAAATATTTTAATTTTCATCTGCCATGAAGAAGGCGTGATTCATTGCAAAATTGATTAGCTTACGTAATCCTTATCGCGTTCTTCTTCAAGAAAAACAATCCCTATCATTCTACATGTATTTCATTGAAAAGAACAAAAGTCAAACGAAGATCAAAATTAAGCAAAGCCTCCGGCGTCACACGAACTCTATGACATTCCCTTACTTAAAACAGAAGCAGGTAACAGTATTCTAAAACCGCGGTCTCGGCAAAGCGGGATTTTGTTCAGTTTGTGGACTGGTTTTGTCTTCGCATTATGTCTTTCTGTTTGACGCTATGTGACATTCGATTAAGCTTCGGTCAAGTGAGCTGCAAAACCGGTTTTCATTTTTGAAGCAACGGGCGGTTTTCTAGTTTCAGCTGGATTACAAGAGAAGCACAGACAAAGTTATAAATTCGCCTTAGTTCAAAAATAAAGAAATAATAAACTTGTTGCCAATACAAGAGAAAGGCACGTTGATCCTCGGCAGCCAGTTTTTCTAAGTTATCACCTCATTTAAACTATAAATAAGAGTTGAATGTATCGAGAAAGAATTGTTTAAGTAAAACTACACATTTAAATGCTTTAAAATGTTTATTTTTTCTTTTAGGTTGCACAATCTATTTAAATGTCTCTTTAATTTTCATGTTTTTTTTTCTTTTTCAACAATGTTAAATCAACCACAGACATATATACATAAGAGTATGCATTATGAAAAAAATTACTTTTCATATATTTTGAAAAACAGTGTTTTTTTTTTTTTTTTTTTTTTTTTTTTTTTGGGACCATTTAATCTTAATCTCCAAATACCACATTCTCACAAAAAATTTTCTTTTATTAGGTACGTGGAGAAATTTTTTTATTTATTTTCAAATAAATTTATTGGCAAGATGTGATGCCGTTCAATCATTTTAGAATTTTACGAATAGAAATAGTTTGTCCCTCAAAGGGTTGAAAGTATTTCTTATATTACTTTTAAAATCGAATAAAGTTTTAATTCCCCGTTTTCTTTTTGATAAAACTGACAAATAGATTATCTGCAGGCTACCCCTTACCGAAGACTTTTTTTCACCTTTTTGTCAGAAATTAAAGCATTTTATTTATATTATCAATTGTATTTCTCAATAGTTATCGTAGTCCTTATCACAAAATTATGATTGAGCCACCCAGTTTGATTGTGACTACGTTCTTGGATATTTTCTAAGATACTGAAGCCTTACCTCAACGTTAAGAGAATTGTAATCCGGCAGACATCAAAACTGTAATCCGGTAGACATACTCTAGTATAGGTTGATGTAGTAGTCCAGAAGTCACGATTTTAAAATAATTTTCTTTTATTTCTTTTTCTTTCTTCTTTTAAATGCGCAGACTTCTTTATCGAAATCTCCTTTCTTAACTCTGTTGTTATTGGAAGACAAATTAATTTGGTAATTTTATTCGGAGTGTGAATAAATTAACATAAAAACTGAACAAATAGTAATTAAAATAGGCTGTATTTTCTCTGCGTTGCATGGCGTTCTAAACTAATAACAACCGTTTCTTACAAACTTAAAAGGTTTAACCAGAAGAATATAATTATCCGTATAATTAGCGGATCAAGCGTATTTTATTTTTATCAGCTTCATAATAATTTTCGGATTATGTTTTTCGTCATAAATTCAAACTTTGCATAGACTTTTGCTTTTAGATTAAAATCTTCTAACCTAAGAGGAATAATATAGTAACACACAATTATAATTAGAGATCTTAGCGGAATACGAAATTATGTTGCATTTAAAAACGGGATAGTTTTATTTTTTGGGTTAACGTGTTACAAATTATTATATGATATGATTAATCTAAAATATTAAGATTTTAATTAGTCGTAAAAATAGTGATACGTTATTTACTGATATTTAATATTTCAATTTTACTAATTTAAATAACATTATTAATTTGTAATATTTCAAACATAAAATGATATTTAATATATTTTTTGAGAGAGTTTAGTAGCACTTGTTATCATGCTATATAAATGAAAACAAATCTATAAAATTTGCTACGAAAAGCTTTCTCATTATTTTTCTCAAAATTTAATATTGTAACATTATTTTTTTTCCATTAAACTTTTTAATTATTGGCGAGATACAGGACTGAAGTAGCTAAATGCCTTTTATGCATGTTACTTATTTTAAATATGAAATCATTTCCTTCTAGAAAATTTTTAGCATTTAACTCATGTAAAGCTGTTAAGCTTTGTTACTCATTCGCTAAGCTATGCAATTATGTCCAGTGTATTGGGGATAATATAATGATGATTTGAAATACAATTTTTATCAGTTTCTTTATAACGTTGTTTTACATATAAACACAAACTTTTAGGTGCTTGGCACATTTAAGTATTCTTTCATAATGGAGGCAGAAGCAATGTAGTTTAATCAAGGTTTTTTTTTCTTTTAAATGACTGAACTGAAAGAGGTTCTTTTATTAAAATCACATGAAAATAATACGAGAGTGATGTCTCGTTTCTATTTCAGTATTTTTAAACGTTTATATTTAAATTGGCTAACTGAAAACGATATGTTAAAAGTCATTTTTTACTTTTTAGATTCGTTTATAGGTATTTTTAATGAGGACATTTTAATTTTCGGAACCGATTTCGAAAGTGAAAGCATCTTTTTGAAAAAACCTGCAAACAAAATCTAAAAATTAAAAGGCAGATATAGAAATTGACTCATTTTTAAAATACAATAAAAACATTTAAAAATATTGAAATGCAAATGATCTCTAATTTTTCCTCCGTATCATTTGCATTAGCGAGCAAGTCTTTCCAGGTGATCATGCATCCATGAAAGATAAGTGCTAGCGACCATTTTCTCTCTAACTTGTTATAAATTCTCTTATAGTTGTGTGAAATTGGGATTCTTCTGAAAACTTATAATTCTTATAAATTGTGCTAAAAAGTTCTAAAAAAATCTGAAATATAAAAATAGAGCATTGCTACATTGTAAAAGAAAAATGTTAAATTTACTGCAAAAACTGCAGTAAAATTAGATGTAATTTTTTTTTTATTACATCTAATTTTACTACAATTTTTACGGCAAAAACTGCTGGCAACATAGCTGCCAGCAGTTTTTGTCGCAAATTTAACAGATGTTTTTTCAGTGTATTATTTTCAACCACTTAAAGTTTTCTTCTGTAATTCAGAACAATTATAAAAGTTAAAATCTTATTTTTAAAATTTCAGTATTTTTGAATAGCCTTTAAAACATGTATCTTTAAAGAAGTGATAAATATCTAATTCGTTATTTATATTTGTGATCGTTACCTTTACAATAGGCAATACGAAAACTGTACAGTTTTGAATTGTTATATTAAACGCAATTTTAAATCATGTAGAAAATTTTAAGGATAACTTAAGGCTCTTCTCCCCATGCTCGTGAGCTAGTGCTAATTCTATGGGGAGGTTATTTGCTAAAACGTTTGAATTTCAATAATTTTTTAATTTATTTTATTAATTTATTTTTTTATCTTTATTTTTTTGCATTGAATATCTGAGGTGCATCTCTGCATAGTCCCTTTTTTACTTTTTCGATTTTTGTTGCAGAATATTTTTTTTTAATAATGACACATTGATTTTCCGAACCGGTTTCGAATGTGAAACTAACTTTATAAAAAATATCTGCAACGAAAATCGAAAAAGTGAAAAAGGAGCGATATAGAAATTTTATCTGAAATATTCAAATACAATCTTAAAAATTCTTATGTTGCATCTATTAAACATTAACAATTAAGTAGTGTAAGAATTTCTAAAACTTCCTGTATTATCAAAATTTTAGAATATAAATATATGAAGAATGAATTTATCAAATTTAGTCATGCAAATATGTCCAAACTGCAAATTATATAAAATTATAAGTTCAAATGCATTAGAACATGCTTAAAATGTAATATAAGATTTGCTAAAAAGAAAAATAGGTCTATTCAATTAAATGTTATGTAAAATACAATATTACGAAATGTTACTCCATTGAAATTCCTTTAAAGGAAGATTGTAGATAAACACAAAGTGCTTTGCATATTTAAGCATGAAATATTTCAATAGCTCTTGTATAGTTTAATAAAAATATTAAAAAGGATATAATGCTTTAAATTCTAATAAAGAACCCCTAATTAACTTCTCTAAAAATTTTAAATAAAAAATGTGTCTGATTAAACTTTAAAGCCAAATTTAATTCAAACGCCTCCGGATTGGGCGCAAGAATCTTATTTAACGCACTCTTTTACTTTTAAAACGATCATGTGTAAAACAGTTTACGCTTTGATATAGGATATTAGCCGAAAAGAACAAAACCCATCGAAATCTTACAGCACCTAGATCAATCAAAAGAACGTGTTACTGTGGCATTTTTATTCCTCCCAAACAAAAGCTCAGAGTAATCCGATCATTGAGGCGATAGGACGCCTGGATTGAAAAAAGAATAGAAAAAGAAAAGTGCTTGAGGATATTTATCAAAAAATAACACCTTGCTTCAAAATAGTGACCGCGGAAATTTATTTGAAATACTTTAAGAGTTTTTCTTCCAATAGCGGATGAGTAGAATAGAATTGTTCTAAGAGAGTATTTTAAAAGTTCGGGTATTGAACTCGATTTAGCAATAATGGAATATTAGACTGTAGTTAATGCTATATTTTTCATTGTTTGTTACAAATACATCTAAAGGCGATGGGTGTGTAAGGCCTATTTTTGGCCGCAATAAAATCATTTATACCCCTAAAATATTTAAGATATAAATATATTGTTTCTATTACAGATGTTTACACATAGGCGGTTTAAGATCTGAAAAATAGGTCATTTATCAAGTTTCAAGATATTCAAAATAAATCAAATAATTTAATTTTTAGGATCAAAAGCGTTTTTAACTCCATTCTTTTTATATATAGATGTTTTATGGTAAATTTTTTTGTTCCCATATTATTCATCAATAGCTGATTTTTAAGCGGTTAGTTTCAGCGGTAGTATTTGATAAACTATTTACAAAACTGTCACAAATATTCTTCTGCATTATCGTAAAGATCTTTTAGGTCGAAATAGCTATTTTTTTGTAAAAGTTACGAAAGTAAAAAACGTAAAAATTTTTGTAGATATATATATATATATATAATCCAATTACTTTGTGACCGAAACTGATTGAGTCAAGATATTTTGAATTTTATAAATTTTTAACATTTTTCAACAGCTTAAAAATACATTTCTTTTCTCATTTTTTAGGGCCAGAAAATCTGGTTTTAAAATACAAAGCATCATTTTCGGTAAGTGTTGGTTGCACTAAAATCTTTAGTTTTCTCTAATAGGCCATGTAGAATATTTCTCTATATATGTCTCATAGCACCCAAGGACCGTATAAACTTTAAAATTACGCAACTTTTGCAAAATAACTATTTTGGTATAAACTATTTTTAAACGATGGAGAATAACATTTCAAACAAATTTTAATAAGAAATAATACAACCTGTGAAAATAGCGGTTTAGAACTACTAGTTTCACTTACAGCATTTTTAGAACGCCGTAAATTATTAGTCAGCTATAAGAAGATTGCATGTTGGTCCCCTACGCATTATTCACTTTTGAATAATTAACATATGAAAAAAAAAAAAAAAAAATGAGTTTATATATGTTTCTTATTCAAAAATATGAATAGATAATAATATTGAGCTATATTGAAGTTTTTAAAACCTGTTACCATTCTTGTGTAGCATATGTAAAAAAAAAAAAATCGGTTTATTTATTTATTTTTTATCAAGTAAATTTTTACCCTAAATACTGTCAAACCAATTAAAACTTTTTTTTTTTTTTTTTTTTTTTTTTTTGTGGAAGGGGGGAGATGTTTTGGTAAAAACAGGGGAGTGTACATAAGTGCAAAGGGTTAGCTGTCCTTCAAAAGTCGATTTCATATTGAGTATATGTAAATATAGAACATGTAAAAGGCTCATAAACGTAATCGGTCCTAGAACGTCTCTGGAAGGTGGAAGAATCTTCCGGGGAACAAAAATTTGCTTTTTTTACACATCACTTTTCATACATTTTCAATCATAAATAATCGTATATCATATTTCATTTTGATGAAAAATACTTTAATATAGCTATCTCTTCGGAATTGTTACTTACAATTTATTTCAAGGCTGTATAAGTGAATTTTATAAATACTACTGTTACATTAGCGTTTGTAGTTATGAAACATCTTGTTTCAATATTCTTGTTCTAATTGATTTTATTTGAAACACTTTAATGGTTTTCCTCCAAGTAGCGGAGAAGTTAAAACTAATTGTTCTATGAGATTGCTTTAAAAGTTACAGTTTACTTTTAATTTATTAAGCAATCATGACATTATAAGTTGACTTTGTAAAGGAAAGTTTAATGATCATTAATTTTAAAAAGGATTATTAAAATTACTACACAGTAAGTATTGCAATGTACACCAGACACTCGTTGATGTATTTTTCAGCAGTATGATTTTAAGGGCATAAAGAAAGAAAATTCTAGCACTATTTTTGTTTAAGAATATGAAACCAGTTACGTATTACATGTCTTGTAACGAGTGCAACTTCATAACGGGTTTTCTTCGTACTAATCGCTTTAAATCTTAGATTGAATCTGTTCATATAGTACTAATAGTTAAATACATTAAAGTGTGAAAAAAGTGCACCCAAATTCCGTAAGTCATTGAAGAATATGGTGACCCAACCAATCAACTAAAAGTATAATCAATTTACGTGTACAATGCTATTCATATCATAAGATTACATATACTTTATGATATGCATCTATATTTTACGGTTATCACCAAAAGAGTATTTTTAAGTTCCATTATTTTCGCTATGTCTTCAAAGACACAGGAACAACGAAAAAACAATATCTTATTTCTATGAAAAACTTGGAGAATCAACAAACATTTACTTATTGTCTTGCTTACTAATCTCACTGCTTGCCGTTACCTTATCATTATTTTGTTACCATAGTAACGTACTGATTCTTCAACAAAAAACTGACGACATAGTTCACAATAGTTTGTTTATGGCCACCCCAAAACATTCTACGCCCTTCGGTATCCCTTGAGACTCCGCTCTCAGATTACATGTAATATTTAAAAGAATAGTGATGATAATGATACTGATGCTAATAATGACAATTATAATAAATAAAATAGCAAACCCCATAATTTAAGTGATCTCAACAGATTTTTCTTAGTTTGTCTACACTGTAAATCACACAATTCATTCTTTTTTTTTTAATATTAAATAAGTCTTTATTTTATGTATTACTTAATAAAGTTCATTAAAAAAATTTCGAATAATTCATAATTGTAATTTTTGCGACACATAAATATCTTATTTTAAAAATTTGCTTTACAAAGCATTAATTTAAGCATTGGCGAGAGAGAAAAAATTGCGTGTAATATTTGTATTTAGTGCTCTGTAATTTCACGTAACGCATATTTTGGTATGATTTTGAAGTGAACACTAAGAATGTATAATTAAAATTAACGTCTGCATTTTATTATGTAACGATATGTTGAATTTATAAAAGTAGAATTTTTACAATATGAAGAGCCTATATCAGCCGTACTCAACTCGGACCGCATGTGGTCCGAGATACAAAATTATTAAACTATGCTTATAAAAATAATTGAGATATGCTTAAAAGGTTTTAAAGGTATTCACTATTGTTTCATATATTTTAATAGGAAGGTGAAATAGGCCCTGTTTCCAATTAGCGGAGAAGATGGCACATTGAGATACTATTTAATTACTCTTATATATTCAAATTCTTATAATTTTAATTCAAATAGCTAATATCATTATTATGTAGTCTGTATTCTTGGCAATCTTGAAAGCCTCTAACTAAACTGAAAAGTTAAATATTTAATTTTTATTTATTTAAAGAGTATACTGAAAAATATTGTCTCAATGTGCTCGTGCATGGGTACATTTAGTCCAGTGTTAAATTGGTATTGGTCAAAATTGGGACATCACATAGCTTGAAACTCTCAGAAAGAGATTAATGCCTACCTCTGTATAGAAATTTTTAACATAAAAAGGAAGTTACCTCAGCTTTTGTCTTGTCCTTTTGATGCTGCTTCAGATGCAGTTATGGGTTGAAGAACTTTTGAAACAACAACAACAAATCATATTTGTTGATAACAGTTATATTTTCTTAAATTGGATAAGTAAAGTCACAGTAATTAAAAAAAAAGAAGAAAAAAAAAACTATATTTCTTTATTTTCAACGAATTTCTCACAGTCCACGCAATACAAAATGTTAGAACAGCAGTGACTTTTCTTACAAACTTGACAAGACAAAATCATTTTTCTCTAATTCATTAGTGATATGGTCAAATAATTTTAACATTATTTACAATTATAACTTATGAATAATTACTTTATTAACTAAGAATTAAACAATTTTAACACTTTAATGAAATTTACATAGCAGTCAAAATCAGGAACAGAATTGGTTAAAAAACTAGAATTATTGAGAAGTAGAATTTTTACTTTAGATATAACAGTAAATTCTTTTAGCTGATGCTTTACCTCTACTTAATTTTCTTTTCTTATGTTGTTTCTCAAAACTGTTTTCCTTATAATATGTTTTTCTCTGAATTAGAAGTTTGAAAACGAAATCGTTCAGGATTTTTTCACAATTGTTTCATTTTTTCACGGAAGGCTCTTGGATAGTCTTTTACAGTGAATAGAGAAGGAATGTTTCTCTCATGTTTTGACTCAGCAACATAACTATTGATATTGAGAGTTTGAATAGAGTTATATGGTTTGGAGAAGAACGAAATACCAAGTAAAAACTTAAGTTTACAAAACAAAATAAGACAAAATAAAAATGTAAGCTTTAAACTTCAATAATCCCTTACAATATCAAGATTGACATTGTTGTTTTTGTAACGTGAGAAACTACAAAGTCGTCTGCACAGAAAACTTTTTGATTTAATAAGCAAATTCCTGTATATTTAAATTAACTTGAAATGTTGCAAATATTAAACAATGCATTATATGCAAGCTTTACAAGGTCTCGAGTCTCGTGCATAAAAAATCTTTTCCCGGAAATTGAAGCCATTCGACTATTGAAAGTTCTTCCGGTGTGCAATATAAATTATCCAAAAAGACATACATCAAGAGACAGTAGCCTGTAAGAAGTATACAAAGGAAACGGAATAAATCAATGCTATTTCAATAGGAAAATTTAGATGTCATAATCTGTCAGGTTTTTCCAGATTAAAAAAAATATCAAATTTAAGAATGTTCGTTATTTGGCATTAGTTTATATTTGGTGAAAAAAAAAAGAAAAAAAAGTTGAAAAGTTTATTTTTTCTTTTTTTATATGGTAATAACTAAAACTTTATGTTGTATCAGAATTTACTGTCTACCCTGCATACAAGATTATTAATGTTACAAAATTTGAAGCAATCGTATATATTTTTTAAATTCGAGTTGATTTAAGAAAAAGGATGGATCATTAACTAGACTCTGTCGTCATACAAGGCATTGTAATATTTAAATTTATAAATAAAAGGAAGTAAAGACTGTATACATTTTTAAACATCAGCACCACACAACTGTTGCGGAAAAAATGCATAAACAGTTTCCCCTTAGAATATATCTGTCAATTGACTATCTGTCAGTTGACTGATTTTCACAAATAGACGGCATTTTAAATATTCCAATTACACTATATGGCCAAAGGTAGCTGACCGCTTGTAATTTTAGACATTTTGTTAAATATCTATAAAAATACATGAGGAAATTATTCTGAAACTCAGTGTGTAAACATAATAGTACAGGCCATATACTTCGTGAAGATTTTTTTCCAATAACTACATTGGAGACCGTCAACAAATTGAAAAAGAACGAATATCTTTTGGATAATCCTGTCCAAACTAATGTAGCAAAAACGTTCAAATTGTAGATTAAGTGGTTTATTGTAATAAACTGTGTTCATTTTTATGCGGATAGCATGTAACACTCGTAGAGAAATTAATGTTTTTATAAAAACAGTCCCAAATTTTTCCGAATTTTTTTGCTTGTAATTTGCTGAGTTCTTAATATTAAAATAATGTTCTTTTTTGAAAATATGACAAACAACATTATACACAACACTCTGTAATCAGAATTAAAAAATAATAAAAATTATATGAAAAATGAGCAGGTTTACTAAATAATTTTTCATCGCGCACGCGTGAAGGCCATTAAAATTACTTATGCATATTGTGTTAGCTGAATATATAGGGCAACTTTTGTAAACGTTTCAAAATCATCACGAAAAAATCTTCACGAAAATGTGTGACATACACTATCATGATTACACACTTAGAGTTTCATCATAATTCCTCATGTGTTTTTCTAGATATTTTATAAAGTGTTTCAAATCGCAAGTGGCTGGTCACCTTTGGCCATATAGTGTATCTGTAAATCAGATTATTGTTTGGATTGTCATTGTTTGTTTTCTGCATATCGCCATCTAAATTATCTTCTTTTAGATCATTTAAAACTATAAAACTATAAATAAATTTCAAATAATTGGAATATTTACTTTAAAAAAAATACGATTAAATATATAAATTTAGATTTGAGTCTCAAAGATTTATAATATTGTGGAATATAGAAATATGGTGGTTCGTGTAAGTAACAATCTATTTATTAATATAATAATTTACGAGTATTTTGTCGAAACTAGTTATTATTTATCGTGCTCTTCTCCCAAAAATTAAGCTTTCATTTTCAGATTTGACTCCCAATATACACCTATAAAGAGTAGGGTGGAGCGAAAAAAAATTTTTTTTTGAAAATCAAAAACGGGTAGGTGCCAAAAGTTGCCTTTATACTAGTACATGAACTGTGTGAAATTTTACCGCTGAAAAAAAATGGCTTGAGTCTGCGCTTTTGCTCCAAAAATCGAAATTTTGGGTAAAATTTGTCATTTTTTGACATTTTTTCAAAAAAATTAAAAAATTCCTACAGAGCTGGTTAGTATTTAAAAGTGTTGCTTAGATCTTTATATTTATCTGCTTAACATACTTAAACTGTAACACAATATCTGTAGTCTGTATAATTGGAGCAAATCTGACAACTTTTTGTGAAAAATCAGCGTTAACCTCTCTATTGGAGCATACAACGAAATGTTGTTTTGAATGCATTTCTTACCTAGTTGCTTTCAAAACTACTGTGTATATAACTCATAGAGGTGGTGGCATTATCCCACCCGTCTCAACCATCCAATCATCTAGGCCCAGTGTTTTATTTATATATTGAATTGTTATTTTTTCCCCGAAGACGAGTATAAGTTTTCTATATATCAAAGTAATTTATGTCTTCTTTATATTCACTGACTTTGGATGATTTGGATCATGCTGGTGTGACCTGCTGCACGTATATTTTTATGCCATGTATAACAGAAGAAAGCTGAGCAATGTATTGGGTATGTTCTTAATTGAACCTCTTCAGCAGTCTATTATCTTCATTAAAATTTCATGCAATTAGTACATTATGATTGGAAGTTTTGTTATCACAGCATTATTTCAATCAATTGCATTTTATATGCAATGATTTGCCTAAAAATTGATTGTATGAATTTAATTTCTAGTATGTCATCATTTATTGAACCTATTACATTGAATATATGCTGAGAAGCTAGTTGTTTAATATTATAACGATTGTCACAGAGGATTGCAAACAAAATTTGCAAAAACTACTTGTTGTAAAACAACAATATTCCTAAAGAAGTTTTAGTATGCTTTATGTCGTTTCCTGTGTTGTTCCGTAGTCTAGTAATTTCTAATAAGATTTTAGATCTATTATTTAGGTGTGTAGTACATTTGGTATAAAACATCCCGCGGTATAAACTTGGATTACACATTTTGTGAGTGAACATATAAACGCTGATTGACAATCTGTGCTTATATAAAGCGGAAAATTTTATTAACTTTATGAGCTGTCTTTTGTGTCAGATGTTTTCTAAATTCCTATTCCCCATTCTTTCTGAGAAATAGCTTTCCTTATGAATTAGCTTTGCAATCTCCGACAGAAATTTCTAGTCTGTTCTAAGTATCTTTTTCTCAATTTGAGAAAATAATTTTTCAAAATTATTCTCTATTTTTTAAAAAAAATTGCAATAGGAAGTGAATAGTACGCAGACAAAGATTTTCCTTATTGATCCGGTGAATACATGTAGCTTAGAACGTTTTATAACGACTTCTCAAATAATTGACGCAGAGGAAATTCACTGGAGTTGAAGTAGCGAATGATTCAATATTATACACAATTCTAAGCTTACCCCATGCAAAATGGTTCACAGTGACAAATAAAATTCTCCTAATTTTAAATGAGCACTTATAGTCGATTAGAATCCGTACATTCCCTCAAAAAGTACTATGCATTATAAGTTTATGCCCAGGACATTTCACCATCAAATGTTGTCCGCTCATAAAAAGGGGATCTAAAAGTTAATAGGAAATTACCTAGATACGAAAACACTTAGAAAACGGCATAAAACTAATGCAAAAAAAAAAAAAAGTTATTTACAACAGCGGTTGCTTTACACATGGAGAACAAATTTTCATTGCAATTCTCTCTGACGATCACCATCACATGAAACAGCTCAACATATAAAAAATGCAAAAGTAGAATAAATGATGGCATACTTATAGTTGAAATATCTGGAATCATCTTTGAAGCAAATCATTACGTAAAAAAAAAAATACAATTGACTGAAAAAATGTTGTGGTAACAGAACTTCCAATCACTATTCATCAACTGAATGAAGTTTGATAAATATAATAGATGGCCGAATAGATCCCTTTAATAATATTCCCATGCATTACTCTGCTTGTCATTTTTTTTGTATAAACTGTAAAAATATACATGAAGATAGTTACAGTAGCATGTGGATGCAAAGAACAGATGAACAAGGTGGAAGCATCGAAAACATGCCAAATTTTTATAAAGAAAATCACAAATCAATGTATAAATAAAACACTGTACTAAGATGATCGAATAGTTGGGCCGGGTGCTATAGGAAATATAGCCACCTCCACGACGCACGTCCAAGTTAGTTTTGAAAACAAGAACTGTATTAAAAACAATAATTCGTTGTATGACCCAATAGAGTGATAATGCTGTTTTCTTACTAAAAGTTGTCTGTTTTGCTCCAGCTATAGGGAATAAACATATTGTTTTATAGTTTAAATATGTTAAGCAGATAAATATAAAGGTCTAAGCAACACTTTTAAATACTAACCAGCTCTGTAGGAATTTTTTAATTTTTTTGAAAAAATGTCAAAAAATGACAAATTTTACCCAAAATTTCGATTTTTGGAGCACAAGCGCAGACTCAAGCCATTTTTTTTCAGCGGTAAAATTTCACACAGTTGATGTACAAGGATGATAAAGGCAACTTTTGGCACCTACCCGTTTTGATTTTCAAAAAAATTTTTTTTTCGCTCCACCCTAATAAAAAGTGTCTGATTACCACATAGGCCGACTAGATTACAGCCTAGGCTGCACCATGGATAAAATCCCACGGTGAGCAAAGGGATTTCGAAATAAATCTTAACAATGCAATATTCAAAATTATATGCCAAAAAATAAAAGTAAAAAGATTTTGGTGAACTGACATCATATCGTATTGTCTAATGATAAAAATGATAGGTAATATGCATCAATGCAAACGGTCTCACTGCCTATACAATGCGCAAACTTCCCGTTGCGCACTGGCTCCGAAATTCTTTAGCTACTTTTTTCGTTCGAGGACCTCCCCCAAAAAATACTGGTCTTTAGGCCTTAGAGAACATTAATCAAAGTCTGGTTACAAACGTATTATATCATAAAAACGAAGCAAGAGAGATAAAAAAGCTGCATACTACATAGTCCTCGAAAATTTTCTTTAACAATGCCGATATTTAAATATATTTTCATAAATATCGTGAAAATTTAAAAGTAGCATACACCTAGAGCACTTACGTTTTAGTAACATAATTTTACTTACAAATTCAACCGAAAATTACAAACTTAAAATAAAGAAAGAAACCAATCACGGCTTTAACCGCTGTATGGGCGTGTATTCTTGTTTTGCGTGCGTTGTGTGCACTTAGTTAAAAGCAAAAATTTTTGAGGTAGGCCAGCGACTTAACTTAGAGGTCACCAAGGTCCGTAAAATTTTTCTTTGCTTCACGAATGTCACGATTTACATTTCTTGAATCCTTTTAATGCATCTAAACAACACGAAAAAGCGCAGAAATAATAGACTTCAAACAACTAGTTTGAAAAATACCATCATAATACAGCTGATAATGGTATATTTTCAAAATGTCCCACCTACTCGGCATTTGGTCGGCCGCCTACGCTCAACCCACCATTATTAAGTACCAACCTGCTCCCGTTTAAGTTTGGTGTTGTGAATCAGTTGTTTCTTTGAACACATAATCATTCACCTTCCCAGTTTATTAGCATTCTCTTGTATGCGGGGAGTTGTTTTTGCGAAGCTTTCTAATTTAGCACTCCGAAACAGCTCTGAGCGAAAGTGATGTTCTGATTATCTATTATTTTATACATTTTAACCTAAGAAGATACTTTCAACAAGAAAAAAGAAACTTCTAGATCGCGCGGCTTTATAAGATACAGTCGGACAACCACATAACGAATTTTCTAAATCCTGAAATGGAGGCTGATATATAGAAAATTCTTTATACATAGAATCAAATTTTAAAATACTTTAAATTGCACGAAGACAATTTTTAAATACATAAATAATAGCTACCATATAAAAAAATAACTACATTTTTTTCATAATATACATCATTTGTTGTAATTATTTTACTCATAAAAAATTAAATATTTAAAAGAAAAATAAGAATGCTGCCTGGAAATACACTATATTTTTAGTTTAAGAAATCAATTTCACACTAAAAATGAATGAATTATTTTTTTTTAACTGTTACTGCATTTACTATAGTAATTTAAAGCGTAGATTACCACATTATGTCCTAGTTTAAATACTGAAAAATCTGTTAATTTGGCCTGAGTCTTGTTTGAAACAGTGTTTATCTCTTATAATACATCTTGTATCCCTAGAATTCTCTAATCTTTAGAGGCATTTTCTTCAAACCGTAATATGCATGTCTCATGTCGGATTGTTTTAAAGGTTTTTTAATTTTCATCATGCATAGATTTATGATTTCAGCATGATGATCATTTGCATGTTCATCTTTCCCCCCCCCCCCTTCATCACAATCTAATACAGAGTATAGCAAAGATTATTTTTCAAAAAGCGGAAATAATAATAATAATAATTTTATTTTGACGTTAATACCCCGACCTGTGCTCAAATCTTTAATCAAATGAATCTTTTTATAAGTCAAACTATCAATGACAAAAGTATTACACTTTTTTTTAAATTATTTTATAAAAGTTTTCAGTACAGCAAAAAGTTTTCAGTACAGCAAAAAGTTTTCAGTACACATTTTCAGTAAAGCAAAAAGATTTAAACCCATAGCTATTTGTAAAAGCTAACGTTTCTATACGTTATTTGTAAACCGACAAATTGAAGTGCTTTATTTGACTGACAACATATACAGATACAGTAATTGCTGCTAATTTCAATCATTGGTTAATAACTAATCAAATCAATCTTTTTACGAATCAAATAAACAAAAACACCCTCAAAAGGACTCACCATAACCTGTTTTATATTGATTAAAATCATTGGCATGTTTGATGCAGTTTCTTATAGCATATATTAATATATTAATGGTGATTACTGAGAGTTGTTATAAGAAAAAATGAACAAACGTTCCAAAATATAAAGATATTTTCATGGAAATGTTGAAAAGAATAAAAATCAGTTTTTACATTAATATTTAGAGTATCATTTACTGTATGGAAATTCATTATCTTGTTTGGAACTATCTTTGAAATTTGCATACAGAAATTCATTATAAAATATTTTATTTAAAAATCCAATAGTTATTGCAAAAATGCATTTTATTTCGCCAACAATGAATATAGTTGCGATATTATGTTTTATAAAGCTAAGATATGAAAGGTTAGAAAAAATATTTTAAAGCAACTACGAATTGTCTCTCAGTTTGTACAACTTAGATTCTTCATCTTAGAGTTATTTTATATTTATTTCCAAGTTGCCACATTGAACATACAAAAAATGCGTTGTATAACAAGCAAAATATGTATTTCCATTATATTTTGTGCAGAAACACATTTTAATTCCTCAGAAATTCATTATCAAATGTTACTAGGTTGTACTGCATCACAGCTGTAAGTGCATCATGAGGTATAAATTATTATACAATTTAAGATGAAAAATAGAATGTCTAAAAAGAATATATATATATATAAACTGTTTAAAACGCTCGTTTTCGTTATTCTTGAAATATATAGAAATCTTAATTTACTTTTTTTAATTAATATATATCTTCATTTACTTTTTAAAATTAATTACAATTAATATAATTAGTTTCTTAAGAGCACATATAAACACTTTGAACAGTTTTGAATATTAAGCATATGAAATAGATTTATTTTATTATTTTTTTAAAAAAGTCTCAAAAATTTTGTAATATAAATGATAAAAAAAAGAAATCATTTATTTTAAAGAAACTTTTGTTGTATTTTTTACATGATTTTTTTTATTATTTATTGTTGTTCAAATTGTTCAACACTTTTTTTTCTTCTTAGTAATTTTTTTTACTACCATCCAATAATGATTGCATATAAGTGTAAAACACATCCTATACAATTGTTAGTTTGAATTGTTAGAATACGTATTGTTAAGATCGATACAGTTATAAAATTGTTATTTCATTTAGTATAAATCATATTTAAAGTACATTTATAAGCACTTTGAACAGACTTAAATAATAGACATATTTAATAATTTTATAATATTTTTTGAAAGAAAAAAAAGATCGCTCATTTTTCAAAGTAAATTGATAAACAAAAAGAGTTCCTGTAGTTTTATTTTATTATTTTATTTTATTTTATTTTATTTTTTACTATATTTTGTCCTAAAATTGTTAAATACTTTTTACTTTTATTCTTCTTATTATATTTAACACTGTCACCCAATCACACGTATGAGATAAATGTGAAACACATTAAATACAATTGTTAGTTTGAAACACGTTAGTATACAACATCATATACGTATACAACATCGATACATGTACACAATTATTAGGTTTAGAAAGAAAATGCCTGAACGTTTATCCATCATAAAGATGCACCTTCAATAAATGAGAAAATACTGTTTTAATAGCTTTATACTATCCAAAAAGTATACATAAACCAAGTTCAAAATGCATTAAATGCAATTTCTTTAAATCCCCTAATGTGTTTACAAGATCACACCTTTTAAAATGATATGTTTAAAGCGAATGCATTTCAGTTTTTTCATTGTAATGACGCAGTTATATTAAACCGTTAAACACTACATGTTATTTCATTTTATACATCTTCTACTTATACACAAGCAAAATTTAAAGCATTATTTCATGCCATAAAACCAGTATTATGAATGTAAGATACATACGTTTACAAATTTATAAGTTGTCTACTTTATTTAAGTACTGCGAAATGCCTACATTTTTCATCATAATGATGCCATCACAATTGTTTATAACATTTCCCAGTTATAAAAACACGGATTATTGAAAAGTGTTAATGTAATTTTAAATAAATAATAACATTTACATTTGTAAAGTAGAATTGTTACTTTTGTAAAACGGTTTACGTGAAGAAGAAAAACAAAATTGGAGATTTTGTTGAACAATAACTGGAACAAGATTCCGCCATCTAATGGTTGCTATTATTGTTTCCTACTGTAGCGTTAAAAGTTGTTTTAAATCTGTGTAATTGTTATTACTAGTGTATAGTTAAAAAATATATCAATATATTGATTTATTGCATTTCGGCTGAAGTTTTACGGGAACTTTATAAACTTATTGATAACTTTTTTTACAGAAGTAAGAGCTGTTATAGGTAATGTATGGACATTAAGTTTTGGAATGAAATATGTTCTACTATTTTCAAAAAAAGCGACAAAAATAAATAAATAAATAAATTTATGCATATAAACATGAAATTCAAAATTTTACATTTTATTTGAGTATGCGTCACATGCGGACAATGCACATTTCATTAAAATGAGATCCAATAAAAACCTTTTACAAATTTTCAATAGTTTATACTAATTCTATCAAGAGTTGAGCATTTTTTAAAGACTTTTTCTAATGGAATGGACTTTGTTCACTTAGATCCCTTAGCTTATTTGACTTTTGTTTCATGGATATATATTGATTATAGTTATGGAATGAATGTAATTTGTAATTATAATTGATTAGACATAGAAATTGTTTTTAATAAATATATTACAAATGGATTTTTCATTTATAGCTACTTTTTATTTCTTTATTTAATCTTTATTTAGAATGGAATACAAATATGCTGTAAGATTTAATATAGTACGAATATATATATTTTTTAATTTATATTCATGTATATATATATATATATATGTACAGGGTGTCCAGCAAACAAGACCCTGATTTTAAAATTAAATTACTCAAAAACAAAGATCATTATAGTTATGCGGTAGACGGTTTGTTCATTTGGTAAGCTGTAAAAATGTCATACAGAATATTCGAACGATGAATATTTTGAAAAGATTGTGTTCTGATTGCAAAAAATGCTTGTTTTGACATTATTCTTTTTTTAGATTGTTTGCAGAGAACGAGTTTTTCGACTTACAGTACCATATTTTAACGATCTTTGGAGTTAAATTTTTAAAGTTTTTAAATTCCAAAAATTTACTACGAACAATCGTTAAAATATGGCACTAAACGCCGAAAAACTCATTCTCTACAAGCAATCTAAAACAAAAAAAATGTCAAGCCAGTTATTCTTTGCAGTCAGAAGACAATCTTTTCAAAATATCACCAATCGAAACTTCTGTATAACATTTTTAAAGCTTACCTAATAAACAAACCGTTTACCGCATAATTCTATTGATCTTTGCTTTTGATAAATTTAATTTTGAAACCAGGGTCTTATTTGCTAGACCAGTGGCGCAGCCAAGGGGGTGGTTTGGGGGTTAAAACCGCTCCCAGAGCTAAGAAAGATCGCTATAATTGCCGCTTATATGAATCAAAACCAAATTTAATATTTAAACGTTTTGGCGTATTTCGGAATCCTTCGCTTTATTGAATCAGATTTCATTTAATAAAATGATTCGATTAAATGGCGAAAATTCTACTTAAAATTGTGAAAGTGCATATTACATGCATTAGTTAAGTAAAAATTGGTTATTTGAACTAAATCACTTTTCTGAGATTATTATGCTAAAAGAAATGTTGATTTCCTGCCACACAGATGCTCATTAAGTTTGAACATTCTAATTAGTACTGATTCTATTAACCGGCAATCACCTTTATCAGAAACTCAACCCCCCCCCCCCCCCTAGAACCGAATTCTGGCTGCGCCACTGTGCTAGACACCCTGTATATACATATGTTACTTAAATTTAGATCTAATAACTATATGACTCATTTGAGAATATCTTATCTTTTAGGAAATTATGCTGTGTGCGATTTGTTGGCGTAAAGTTAAATTTTAACCGAAAGAAAAGGAAGCCCCAAACTTCGTTTTTTAAGGACGTAAATGTTGTAATTAAGGAATATTAAAGCAATGTACGTGTAATATTTTTATATGCATATTTTTGATTTTCTGCTTTCAAATTTGTTACAGAAGGAAATATTATTTGTTTTTTAATTTTGATAATAAATTTTTGTATAAGAGGGTTATAATAGCATGTTATAAAATCATAAACATAATTAGCTTTATTATTTTTTATGAGACACGTAAAAAATACATCCACAAATTTAAAAATAAAAAGTATATGTTTTTTTTTAAATTTATATTTTATAAATATAATTTTGACTATTCGGATCAATATAGTTTAAAATCAAAAACGAAAAATATTCACCTTAATCTTAATGCTTCCGTATTCGCCTCCTGGGATTTTTCTTAAGGGTCAGTCAAAGACAAGGGTCATTCACTGTTTGGACGATGTATAGGATTTTCATCCTGTGAAAATTATGCACGAATTAGGTATATGGAAAAAAAAATTATGATTTTTCAATTCAAAAAGTTAAAACATTACCTGACAGTTTTATTTCCTACTATACATATTTGCAGAATTTGTTGTTTTAGACTAGTTATTCAAAATCATGTTAGATTGAAAACAAAATTAACATAAATAAATACCTTTGTCTTCTAAAGTCCAAAATCATTTCTTGTTAAAGTAGTTTTTGAAAGCTAACCCACATCTGGAAAAATTCTATTATTTTTTTTATTTTTTTTTTTTTCTAAACAGAATTAAGCCTTGATGCGGTATATAGACCTTCATTTTTTCCCTTTAAACTGTTTGTTCCCAAAAATTATAATCACAGCATTGTGGTTTAAAATTTTCAAATTAGAAATAGAAATTCGGAGTATTCAATTATTTTATGTTAATTTAAATTCCTCATTTCTTGCTATATTATTTTAATTTAATTTTGCCACACGCGTTTTGCAACCGCAAATTAAAGTGTAGCATAATATTTTAGGGGGAGTGTCATGTTTTGCATATTTATTATTCTTTTTTTCACGTTTCTCATTTTGTTAAAAACCTATTTTTTCTTTTGCAACTTTATATACCATTTACAGAAGGATATATTTTATTTACTTTATTTTTTCTTCTTCTTTTTAGTGTGAGGGCCCAAATGATTGTACGACTGATTAGATTTTAAGAACGATAAGATTTATTTCAATTTAATCCTCAACTGGAGTCGTGAAATTTTTGCGCACAACTAGCGTCATGGTACTATTTTGTCTACAGTTCATGTTTTAATTTACTATGATTTTTTTTATACAAATGACTACTATTTATGAGTTGAATAAATTAGTAAACATATCACTTATATACTTTATTACTTTTTTTTAATCTAAATCTTACTGACTGATGAAGAAATTTCATAAGTAGAAAAATACCTCGGGGTTAAACAGCTTCAGAATATCAGTTAAAAGTTGATGCGTGTAATCGATTGAGGGGAGGAAGGGGGCTCAATATACTTTTAAGCATGTTTAATGTTTAAATATGATTTAACAATCGTAATTTATTATTTTGTTGAATAAGAAAGCAACGTTTTAGCTCATTTTAAAATGAAATTTCTAAGTTAAAACATTAATGCTGTAGATATTCTATATTTTGTAAAAATCCCATTTTTTTTTTTTTTTTTTTTTTTTTTCACCGATTGTAAATAGTGGCGGAAATTTAAATAGATGTTTGAGAGCTTCCAAATCTTTTTAATTTATTTAAAAGAAAATTATTTTTATACGTACAAAATCGGGGAATTATTCAAAGTAGATTTGTACAAAAAGAAAAATAGATTATTTTGTCCAAAATATAAAAAGTTCTTACATTATTCTTAGAAAATAAATCATTTTCAAAATTCTTAAACTTTATATTATTAGTTTTATTAGGTGTAAAATGCTTGATTGTGGCGCAAACTCATTAAAAATCGATTTATATAAAAGGCTCCGTTTAAGAAATTTTATTCCATTAAAAATTTCAATGTCTTTTACAATTCACTAATTGAAAAGATGCTATTTGAAAACTATGTATATATATATATTTAAAAGAAATCTGTAATTCATGTTATGTTTTATCAGCGATGAAAAGTAGAAAAATGTTATGAGATAAGAGACGAGTATTTTCATTAGAAATTACACGTACTTTTAATTACTCTAAAGTAAATTCCTGATAAATACTCAGCTAACATCCCCCGAGTTAGTTTGAAGAATGTTGCTGTTTATATTTGTTTCGGTCTCCATGCACATTCATTCTTTGATTCTATGAGTTGTTTGACTCACTTGATCTATCATCCTTCATCAGATGAGCTAGATTATCCATTACAAAAGCTCAAGTTGATTGATCAAGAGGTTACTCTAAATAACCTGAGTGAAGGCGAAATCAGTTTTTCAGGATCTGAGTACATGGCAATAACTCAAGATCTGTAACAGCTGGTAACAATCGTCTCAGTTCAAGTAAACCGAAAGAAAGATTGCAAGCCTTCTGATGTTTAAACTTAATGGGAGGGATTTTACATCTGACTTAATTCAATAAAATAAAAAGACATTTGCAGAACTGGAATTATCGCTATTTCATAGCTATTTAAAAGTACATATTTGTTATTTCCTCTTGAATTATGTCGGGTTAACCCTCCCTCCCCCTCACACATAAACATATCTTTCCAAAAAATGTAAACATCAGAAAGCATATACAATCTTTCCCTTCCTCCTTAACTTGCCATATAATGATAATACACAAATTAAAATTCCTGTTTGCTAGTTCTGAAAATGCATCCCAATTTTTCGAAACGTGGGTTTAAACATATCATGATTAAAATTGCTTCGTTCAAAATCCATAAATACTCATTTGTATTGACGAATTTAGAACTAAATTGTTACCCACTATGCATGTAGTAGATAACAAAAACCTTGTTTTTTTTTTTTCTTTTTTTTTCTTTTTTTTTTTTTTAAATGCGAAATTTAGTGTAAAAAATATTAAGATTGTATATCATGTGAAGATTAAATGTAAGGGAGTAAACTTTTACTTTAAAACCAATCTTATTCAATAGAAATTAGAAAATAGCTGTTTTAATTCATGATAGTTTTCATTATTCGAAAATAATAAATAGACTCAAGAATCTGATTCAATAATAATTAAAAAAAAGAGCTTTGCGGCATTATGATTTTAATTAATAGAATTTGCTATTTATTATTTAAAGCCTATAATCATGCAGTATTATTTTAGTGTTATACCTTTAGTTTCCTTCCATGCCTCCACATAGAAAAAAATATGTTAATTTGATTAAAACTTAAAATGGAACCTTGAAATTGTTTTCAGAAAATTATTTCGAATCTAAACATTAAGGGGGTTGGTTAAAGCTGATGTTAGCTTTGTATATATACATACAGACTGTTAAACGCATTTACACTTATTAAAAAAAAATGTTATACAATGTTATACAAAGGTAACACTAGGTATTAAAATATAAAATTTTGAACTGTAAAATTTATCTGTTGATGTTGTAATAGCGTAAACTTATATTTATATATTTGATTAAATATTATAACCATATTCACATTTAAAGTGTTTTTTCTCCGTTAAGAATTTAAAAGTTTAAGACGTGTCTCAAAATTCGGAAAAATGTAAATAGTTTATTTTTAATTAGTATGATTATTAAAAAAAAATATTTTTACATTTTTAGTTGTTGAAAATGTATGTGTGATTATTTATTTGTATATGTAGAAAAAGTTATTAATTATTATAAATAATAAGATATTTCTTTGCATTTCCAGGTTTAGTCATTTAAAAAAATTGGATCATTGACAATCATTCATCTATAATGCAACCAAAAAAGGATTTTTGGTTACATAATTTTTGTTTATTTACTCATGCATTATATATTTATAAATTTGTTAGTACATGGTTAACTTATTTATTATATATATTAATTGTGTAAATAAATACCAAGCACTTATATTCGAAAAGGCATTATAAGAAGAAAAACAATAATTTTGGTTAATACGGTCAAATAATTGGCATTATTACTAATTCTTCACATAAATATCTCTACTCTAATTTTCCGGCGGAAATAATAGATAAATTATATATTATTGGTGTGTTTTATAGAAATAAGAATAAAAGATATAAGTAAATTAAAGTAAGGATAAGTGCATACATATAAAACTAATTAAAAAATCGTTTAATTCAACTAATTTTTGTGTTTTTAACTTAAATTTGTTATACCAATTATTTTAAGAAAATAGTTTTGAATGATAATTAAATATGTTTGAAGAAAGAGAATGATGAAAGAAAAATAAAAGAAAGAAAGAATAGATTTTTAAAAAAGAAAAAGTATTAAGCATTTCAAGTATTTTCTTTTTTAAAATTCCAACATTTTGAAAATAGTATTAATTATTTTTTTTTATTTGCCTTTTACACTGAAAAGAAATGTTTGGCATTTATTATCGTTTTTTAATGAAATTTGATGAAATTGAAATTGCTATTTTTATAAACAGGCGACTTTGAAAATAGCTATACTAAGACTAAGGCATAAATAAGTATATGACATTTCCAACAACTTTTGCTTTTCGGTTAGTTTTTAATGTTCTTGTATTTCTCTAATTTGTCATTTGAAACGAGATAAATAATATTAATGGAAAAGAAGTTTCATTTATTTCTCTAGCATGTTGGAGTAATTTATTATGCCTCATGTATTGTTATTTTCGCAAAATATCCAATAAAATTTAAAAGCTGGAAATGTTATTTAAGGATTTGTTAACCAACATAGAGCATCTGAAAAACGAGGCAAATTTTGAGATTAGAAAATGAGCGTTTCAATTTGTGTTATTTTTTATTGGTGCCACAAAATCATCTGGTTATGTTCCAATTCTGACGGCTAGTTACGAAAATTTAATTTAAAATTAAAATTTTTGCACTTTTATTTTCTTCATCTCATTCTTTATAAATATATTTATTATTTTTAAAATAATATTTTATCACCACATGCTTAAATTTCTGATAGATATTTCATATCACGTTTTATTGTTTCCGCATATTTAAAATAATAGTCTATTAAGAAGTCAGATATTTTCAATCTATTTATCAATTATTTATTAAACATTTGTAATTTATGAAATATTAAAAATTAATATTTATTATTATAAAATATTTCTATTATTAAATTAAATATATTTATTTATTAATGTATTTATGAATTTTGCGATACTTTCAAAAAAAAATTCTGGGTTTACAAGAATGAAAATACATTTTCATGATAGTGATTACAAAAGCATCAACGAAATAATTACATCACTAAATTTCAAAGACTGAAAATTTCATAGAACGGTTCATACAGGTCCTGTAATTTCCCAACCAGGAAATCCTTCGGTACCACTATTTTTTTTTTAAAGAAAAATCTCTCCTGAAATAAGGCGACATTTCATGCGTTTGAATTAGATTTATTTTTTATATAAAAAATACTGGTATTAAGTAACGACACTCTTACTAACCCTGCATAGGAAAGTATGCGTTTCTTTTGTTTTGTTTAAATAAAAACACATGCCTTTTTATATTATGATTCGCTATTTCAAAAAAAGAAAAAAGAAAATATTTAATGTAAAAATTTAATATTAAGGTGAGTCTCCTGAATATGATATATATATAACATGACTGGTATGATTTGCGATTTGAGAAAAGGCAAACTTTGGTATGGATCCCTAAATCATTTGAGATTTTAAAAATTGAAATAATATTGGAAAATTCATGATGATATTTAGAAACAGTCAAATGAGGATTTATGAAAAAAACGAACTTTTTATTTTCAAAACCAGATCATATTTTTTTTAATGCTAAATCAATAACTTTGAAAAAAATACTCGCAATAACAAAGATATATTTTATTGTTTTCAGCAACTTCATAGTAAAATATATATTTGATATGGATCTGAATATCTATAGGACTGTGAATTTTAATATTTTTAGTGGACATTATTGAAGTTCTTACTCCAGAATTTATTACTTAATAACATTTTCTGAACTTTCTTTAAACATAATGGATGCAAAAACATTGCATATGAAATATGAAATACAATGAAAATTGATTAAGATATTTTGATAGATATTTTTATTATTTGGCCTCATTTAATGAACGATGTCTAATTTTAATTTATCCGTATGAGCATTTTATTTCCTATACTATTCCTCAAGTAATTTGTATCATTATTTTGTTTCAATTTACGCTAAAATTTTAATGTTACGTATATGGTAAATTCGAAAAGAAAACATAATTAGCTACACGCAGTTTTACTTTAATTCTTTCGAGTCTGGTGTAATTCTACATGTCTTTGAATTGAGCATTCGTTTGTTCCAACAAATACTTTTGTTACTGCTTACATGTAGTAATGTTAGTATGTGTCTATACATTTACTATGATCTCATGAATGTTTAGGCATTTAATAATAACAATAATGAATATTTCTTTAAATCTCTTTGCCCGTTTGCAATTCTTTTATTTTAAAAATATGTTTCGCTCTTTAAGTTTAAAATAAAGGATATCTTCCTTAAAGATTTATGTGTAATAAGAAGCAAAAATTATTAGAACGTTTTAATATCAGTTAAATCTTGTTGTAATATAACATTTTCTAAACATCTCTAAAAACTCTTGCTTAGCCTACTATCATTTGAATATGAATTGAATAGTACGGAAAACAACAACATTCATTATGTTTCAGGCAATGAAGTATTCGACAAACACTAAATAATCTATTTGGATAGCTAGTGCTGAGTAATAGCACTATTGTTAGAAAAAATTCGTAAAAGAATTTTTTCTTACAATAAAGAAAAAAAAAAACAGACCCAAAAGGGTTAACGTATTTCTTTGAATATATTTTTTAAAAAAATTCTAAATCAATTACTTTAATATAAGTTGTATTATTATTTATTAAAAATACAAATTCACTTCACGTATGTTCGAAAGTGTTATTTAATCCAACTTTTCTCATATCATTTACTCAGTGTAAGCAACAGACATCATTATAATGTGTAAAACAAATTTCCAGTTGTCTAGTTCAAACGACTTAGACAAGAAACGTCTTTCAAGGAAAAGAAGAAGAAAAATAAGTTTGTGAAGATCTTTTTAATTATATTCATAATTCAATCACGTTGTTTTTTGGAACTTCAAAATAACAGTTTCTTCGCAAAACTTTCTTTTAAAATTTCTTTCTCGGGAAAACTCTAAAATGTATTATTATTTTGCCTCAATCTAAACTTAAGAAAATGTCTTATGCTGTTCAATTTTCATAGTTTATGTTAAAAATAGAATAAAATAAAAAATACATAAAAATGTGTTTTTGAGCTACATTTTTTTTCTTTTGATAAAAAATAACTTATCGTGCAACGTAAGTAATATTAAAAGAGTTCATGAAGGAAAGGAAAACTGTTCATGAATATTTATATTCTAAGATCTCTGATCTCTATCATGTGTTAAATAAAAAGCAATAACATTAAAAACCATCTGCGGGAAGCGAAATATACTATGACATATATCTGAGGCTCGTCAGTTTCTTCCGATTGGAAATGTACGACGTAGAGACATCTTTTTACTGATGTGTTTTCTAACTTGGTCTTTTTTTATTATTAATGGATTATTAATGGATGCTTAATTTATTCACGTGGTTTTAAACATAAGATATTTCTTAATTAGAAACTCAATCCTTGTGTTTTTTGTATACTTGTTACGTAAGCGAAAAAAAAATCTACGAAAAAATACATAAATAGTGAAAACTATCATGAGTTGTTATTATTATTTTCTTATGTTATTATGAGTTAAAATAAGAAAAATATAGTACTTTAAAAGAAATACATTATTTTAAGATTCATTCGTTTTCGGTTGTATTTTGTGCTTAAAAGTAGAATTAATGATGCCAAACTAGAATTAATGCTACAGGCCTCCAAAAAATCCAAACAGTGTGTGATTGATTTAATTAGCAAGGGAAATGTTAGCATGTGAAAATAAATTTTTTACGCGTCAAACGCAAATTCTAATTTTACAATACGATAAAAATTTTTAAGCGTTATTAATTTTGGAATATATACCTTTGCCATAAAACTAATTTGATCGTTTAATAAAATTTTAGTGATAGAGGAAATTTTCTTCGTTATTTTTAAGCATTAAGAAATTTGAAACCTACGAAAAGACATAATAAATGTAGCCAAAATTCAGATAATGGATTTTTTTTAAACTTTTTATTTAAAGTCTTTATTTTTATAGTCAATAAATAAAATTCTGGATAAAGAGACTTTTCCAAAAATTATTTTGTAATTTCTATATTTCAAAAATTTATGTTGTTATTTATAATAGATTATTTATATATGTACTTACCTAATCTATCCAAATATCTCATTATCTAGAAAATAATAATGAATGAAACTAAAAATTAAAATTTACTTACGTTTTGATGGCCAGTCTTCAGAGATGTATGTCACCTTCACAATGGTCTTCAAAAACAGCCAAAATACAACTAAACTAGCTGATGCATTTTTGTATTTACAAATATAACATCTGATTTTATTTAACACACTTTGGCATTAATATCCTAAATAATATAAACGTAACTCTTCAATACAACTAATTATTAACCACTGTCTTTAATAAAATGTGCGTTTCAATGGTAAAGAACATTTGATAATTACCATAACGTTGTTATCATTAAACGTACTCCTGTAAAAAAATTAGTTTAACAGGCTACAACTTTAACGCCATTTTAGAAATGATGAATAAATAAAAATGCTTATTGAAAATACAGGGCAACCCCAAATATATGAATCAAATTGTAAGGGAATAAGAAGTAATTCCAAACAGAATATTACAACTATCAATTTCTAGCAAATTATTAGCGTACAATTTTTTCAGATTTCAAGTCTTTCATGAGTATATGCAGCAACGACTGAAGGTCTTTCAATGAGTTCCTCATCAGAGTCAACTGGAGTCTCACAGATGAAACATATGGAGCTTTTAAAAGGGTGCTCCAGTCACTTGCCAGACGCTTCCGAATGTCTATTGATTTTGGTGGTGGCATATTTGAGCACTTATTGTAAAGAAAAAACGCTCATTTTTATTTCCCCATCCTTTTTTATTTCTAATAAAACTTTTCAGTTCAGACCGCATTGCCATGCTAAAATTTCTTCTTTTTGTATATTTTACCTTCCCTTACAGTTTGGTTCAAGGATTCGGAGATACTCATATACGTATATATATTTCTCTCATCAAAAGATATTTTACTTCAATTTATGACAAATTTTCTCAAAAACACAAGAGGAAATGTAGAATATTGCAACTTTTTTTTTATTATTTGTTTAATTTTAAATATCATTTAATATAACTATTTATTCAATTAAATATTTATCTAGGAAATTTCAAATATAAATAAGGAGTGATAAAGCTTTAATTTTTATGAAATTTAATTGTTTTTATTTCGATAAAATGATTTAGAAAATAGTTGAAAATATAGAACACTCTAAACATGTTACAAATTATTTAAATTTATTTAATTTCGCTTTATTTTTATCTCTCCGATCGTTTTGGTTAACTTTTCCAGAGTAAAATTATTAAGTTTTGTAACTTCGTCTGCTTTCTGCAAGATGATAAAAAGAAATACGAAATGAAATATAATGCCCACACTGATGAAATTTAATAAGTAAATATTCTTTGAACATTCAGTAAATGCTATCCATTACTGCATGTAATGCTGTGTTGTCTATAAGGAAATATATGCTTACAGAGAATTCGGAATCACTCACTAAATACGAATGTAGATGTTAATACTATTTGCATCTAAATCAGTATAGAGGATTCGTGACGTGGGAAATTTAAACTCAAGCTCTATACAAGCTCAAGTCTATAAGACACTAAATCATCTTAATTTTCTAACTCTTTAAATGAAAAAACAAACAAGGAAAATGTACATACATATATTAATTTTCATTTAATTGATGAATTAAATTAAAGATTCGTCATATCCAGGGCTTGAAAAGGATCAAATCCACAAACCGGAACACTATTTCGAAACTGTTGTTGACTTAATTTTATTTTATTTTATTTTATTTTAATTAATTAACTTATTTATTAAATGTTTTGAAAGTATAGAAAATTTTTAATTAAACCATACAAAATCAATTTTGTAAATGTATTCAATATTTTAAATTATGACAATAAAACTGTTAGAGAGAGTTAAATACCTCAATAATATGCATCAATAATTGCAGGAACCTGAATGATCTTCCCCATGATTTTATGAAACGGAACAATATTTATCACAATTTCGCAAATCTGTTTGCTCCGGTACATTTCGAGTCATCCCCTCCCTCTCCCTTCCGCACACTATGTTAAAAAATTTATTACTCTTAGATTTTTAAAACATTTTGTTGCTTAAAAATTACCGATTCATTACAAATAAAGACTGTTCAAAATTAAAAAGGCCCGCTGAATAAAAGATAGGCAGACCTAACCTAAATAAATATGTTTAATTCGGTTTTATAAACCTTGAAACATTTTGCCAAACTTTAAACTAAATACATTACTTACCTTTCGCGTTGAATAAATGAGTTAGGAAAATTGCGACCTTTAATGATATCGCCTGAGAAAAAATGTTGCAAAAAATGACTTACTTGAATTAATGATTTAATTAGAGCATTAAGTGGTTTCAGAACGTGTGAAGAGGAAACTAAGTATTTCCCAGATTAATTAAATATTCATAATTGCCTGTGCTTTTAGATTTTTCTTCAATTATTTTTTACAATAAAGCTATATACTTTTCACTATTTTACATTTAATTCTGAATCTAACGCTTGAAATAATAAAAAGGTGTTTGTTGTTCACTCGGTTGCTTTTAGCAATACCGTGAACTAAATTATATTGGTGAGTGAATATGAGTTGCGAAAACGGTAAAATTACGGATTCTTTCACACAAAAAACTGTTACGTATTTGCTTCCTGAAGCTATCTCAATGTATGAAGATCTCAGATGATAAAGGTAATAAGTGGCATAATCTTCATTTTAAGAAAATGAGATGTAAAGTCCCAAATATCTATTTGCGTTTATTGTCAAATGTCTCTTTATCAATTAAAATCTTTATGACTATTAGTTTATTCTAATAGGAATATAACAGATAGTAAAGGACTATTGATTATCTTCAGTTATAATTAATTCTTGTCACATGCCGACTTTTATTATTTGAGCTTTTTACATGTTTAATTCTTTGGTGTAACTTTTATCAATAACTAAATTTATGGGGAAACTGTAACACCCACAATATTAATAATAAAAGCAGTGTTAACAATCGTTAATAATAATAAACAGTGTGAGCGCCTTACCTCGTACAAACACTGCAGTAGTGAAAATCCGATTAAGAGCGAGTAAATATTATAAATAATCACACCGAATACTGCACAATGACGAAGCAAATGATATCTATTAAAATTTTATCTAGTTTTAAAGCAGTTATAAAATTTTATAATTTATTTATCCCTACGTACACTGTAAGCATACAAGTAGGTACATTATCTCCAAGCCAATGTTTCTTGACATATTT
The DNA here is from genome assembly GCA_964019185.1 of Maratus speculifer. Lineage (NCBI taxonomy): Eukaryota > Metazoa > Arthropoda > Arachnida > Araneae > Salticidae > Maratus > Maratus speculifer. The sequence goes on along the minus strand of OZ025299.1, from coordinate 140,882,090 downwards.
CAACCGTTTAAAAAAACATAAGAGCGAATATATCTTAATTTTGCTATATGGATTACAACAGTGTAAACAATCTCTCAATCTGAGCAAGCGACATCCGCATATGCCATTACTCTTATTTATAAAAGTACTTAAATGGCAAAAATGTAGACTATATTAAATGTAGTTGTTAAAAAAATTGTTTATTATGGAAAACCACACTTTTTAAAACACATCAACTGGTGTTCAGTAAATAAATAAATAAAACTGGCAATATTAATATATATATATATATATTTTTTTTTTCCCACAATTGCAAGCAAGTCGTTTATGAAGAAAGAATTACTCGAAATCGCATTCTTTTCGTGTTTCATAATTACTTTTTTTTTTTCCAGTGTTAACGAAATAGGACTTCAATATCAATGTTTTGAAATATTAGTGCAAATATAATATATATATTTTTTCATTTTGGGTATTTTACACGAAAACTGCTTTATTTTTTTTTTTTTCCATAATTCGTATACCTAAGTACACTACCTGGCCATTGATGAAAGTCCACTTGCAATTTTAGGCATTTTGTTAAATATCTAAAAAAATTCATGAGGAATCATTCCGAAACTCTTAGTGTATAAATATAATAGTATAAGTCATACATTTCCGTGAAGATTTTTTCCCCCGAAACTCCATAGGGGACCGTCAACAAATTAAAAAAGAATGAATATCTTTTGAATAACCCTATCAAAATTAATGTAGAAAAAGCGCTCAAACTCTAGATTATGATTAAGTGCCTTATTGTACTAAACTGTGTTCATTTTTTATGCAAATAGCATGCATACTCGCAGAGAAATTAAGATTTTTATAAAAATGGTCTAAAATTTTTCCAAGTTTTTTGCATATATTTTTCAGAGTTCTTAATATAAAATAGTAATTTTTTTTTCTGAAAATATGACAAACAACATTGCACACAATACCCTGTCATCAGAATCAAAAAATAATAAAAATTGTATGAAAAATAAGTCAGTAAGCTCTTAAATTTTGACAAATTCTTTAATATTGGTTCTGTCATTTTTTTACAGCAAAGCAAAATATTCTCTAAACTTAAAAGTTAGTATTTTATTTGGACATTATAAACACAAACATGCTAAGCAAATGAAAAGTGTATAGACAATTTTTTAGACAATAATATTGAATTAAAAGCAATAAGATCACATAACATAGTTATATATTATTAAATTCATAAAATCACCTGTATTCTTCGGCCAAAAAATACTCATAAACATTTATTTTTCTTAAATAGGTGTTATTTTTTGCACTAATGTCAAATGTAAGTGTAATACGTTTACTGATCTCTAATATAAAATGGATTTCATTGAGCTAAAAGCTTAAAAACATGCACGCACGAAGAAAATAAAATATATTAAGAATATACTCAAATTTTAAAACAAGGTTAAGCAGAATGCGCATTGCTTGAATGTACATAATATGGTAAAATTCTTCGATGCAAGTAATGTAAAAAAGTACGTATATGTAAAACAGGTTTATATATCGTTATTTTTTCTAATTACTTTTATTGTATAAATAAGTAAATTCACTACAACATATATATATATATGTGTAAGAATAAAAAAATTTTTGCCATCTATGTTACTTATTTCCAAAATCTTATAATATCTAAATTTTTCCCTTATTTTAATAATATATTAACATATTTATCCTATTTTAATCCCATAAATTTACTAAGCTTTCATTATTTTCTTGTTTTAAAAAACTTTACACTCTAAATTAAAAGTTTAACATTCATACATTTTAAAATGTCTTAATTTTTTAAGACATTTTATACGCATGAATTTCAAACATTTCAAAATCGCAACCATGTTTCGTAAACATTATACCTAGCCATATTTGACCTCGTTTAATCCTAGGAAAATATTTGACCATGATTCTGCCCCTCCAACCCCTCCCTTTTAGGATCTCCCTAACTTGATAAGCAATTTTCGTAAACCTGAAAATTTATCTTTTTCGTACTCATTATAATCAATATTTTAAATTTCTAGTTTAAAACAAGATTAAAAACAGAAGAGTATTTATCTAAATTACAATAAAACATCTCAATAGGGGGTATCTAGAGAATTTATCCCCAATTCGTAGAATTTTTTGAGGTAAAAGTGTATAAAGTATGTGCATGTTATAAATGAAAAAAGTGTTTCTTAAATAGTCGTGTTCTCTAATTAGGAGAGTTTTACTGCTAAACCTTCATATGGACAACTTTATTTAGCAAACAGTCACCTTTTTCAACACAAGCACATATTTTTGCCTCAGAAAAGCGAACATCTTCGAATAGCAAGCATTAGAAGTTCAAAATATTGATTATAATTAAAAAAAAAAAAATGCCGAAACAAATTCAAAATATAAGCTTTATAAAAATTGCATGTCTAACTTGGGGTCACTAAAATTGTAGAGAGAGGGAAAGTGACACAACCTAATTTGCACATACTTTGATCACCTTCATTTAATGCAAAACGTCCAACTCTGAATTATGTTCGCTAAATACAATTATCACAGCAGTACAGAAATACAATTGCTTACCCCTCAAAGTGTTAAATATATATTGGTAGGCAATTTTTAAGGACAGACGACACTATCAACGATGATAACCATAAAATCGAAGGCAGTAGCAGTTCAGTTGAAAATTTTCTACAGAGGTTACCACCTTTATACTCTTTTATTTTTTTAATTCTCTATGTTCCTTGTGTTCATTTGTCAATAAGTAAATATATAAACAAATAATATTAACCTATAGAATATCTAAATAAAAAGTTCTTGCTAAGTACTAAATTTTCTCTTCCTCCTTCTTTTTCACACCTACTTACCTTCTCATACAATTAAATTAACCGCTTACAATTTATTACCAATTTATCTAGTCACTTTCCTAAATAAAACGTTAGCACTTTGAAATTCTTTTCGCTGCAACTTTGAAAAAAAAAATTGTGAGCATGAATCAGAAATTTAACTTCAAGTAAATTTTTAATACATTTTTCAAAAAGTAAAATCCTTTTCTCGTGAAAAAAAAAGGTTATCTTTTGGCTGTCATCGTAGCGCAATAAAAAGTAATTCTAAAGATATTAAGCTCTGAACTTTTCCCGACATGTTCACCACGAGGACAATTCCCACTGGGCAGTTACCGGAACATCATCCGCTTGTTGATGATGTTAAGTCGAAAACAATCAATCAACGCTTAGCTCGTGCAAGTGCTAAAATTTGGCGTTTAGAAAACACAATAGTTAACAACAACGCTATTCTTTACTTCTTCAGGCTGAGCTTTTTTTTCATAATGTATACATGACAATTCGTTCGGGGAAAGATTTCTCCAGTTTTCTTAGTTTCTCTTCATTTTTTTTTCATTCGACCAGAAGCAGGCTACGGCAAATTTTTGAGACTTTTAATCGATTTTGCAATTAAGGGACTTGGTAATTATTCAAATTAAAAGCTTTCTCGAAAAAATATAAGCTAATTAAGGAGAATAGAATATTCATTTGAACAGACGGTTTTGAAATATATGCATTTAAGTAAAAAGAAAAAAAAATGACTTTCATTTATTGCCTGCTGTAAGAAGTGAAAGAATCACTGTTTATAAACAAGTTTATAGATTGTATTTAACGGTTTAAAAGTGCTATAAAGTTAAGTGCTATTCAGAATGAGTAAAAGTAGGCTTATGTCATTTGAAAGAATAATTGTAATTAACAGACAAGTTATTTATTGCGATTATAACTTCTGCTTTGATTAAACACTTGATCTAGTCAAGTAATTGTGACACCAAAGAATTGAGAAAGATTTAAATAAGAAATACGGTTACAAAAGTTTAATTTTATTATTCCAAAATCAATTATAATTTTATATTATTCTATTGTACAGATAATTCAGCATTCAGGTATCATTAATTCGTAATACCAGATTGTGTTCTTGTTTGCTATTTGTTTTAAAACGCAAACAAAAACGAAAATGAAGCATTTGCAAAAACTGATGTCCAAAGTTTGGAAAACATTACTGGAAATAGACACCCGTTACAAAAATGAACAAAAACAATGTTTTCTTATACACTATCTACCAAAAAGTATTTGTACACTTTCAGTTTTTGAAATTTTGTCAAATATTTAAAAATATACTGGTAGGATTCTTCTGGAACTTCAGAAATATAAAGATTATGTTTCACTTTATATTTATTTACATTCATTTGTTAAGCGGGTAATTAGGGGGCCGGCAAAAAAACAAAGAATAATAGAAATATTTGGGATCGCCCTGTACATGAAAATGCACGAAACGACTTATCGCTTTAGAATACAAATATATGAATACAGTAGAATATGTACACTAATTTTTGTGAGAATAGCATGTATATTTATGGCGATAGAGCGATTTTTTTGAAAAATTCAAAAAATTCTGGTATGTTTTTTGTTTATATCATAGAGGGTTTTTGACCAAATTTAACGCAAATTTCAGAAAAATTGGCAAAATCTATTAAAAAAAATATAGCACAATTGGAATATAAATATATTTAATACTTTATGAAATATGAGTAGTTTTATGAAAATTTTTTTATCTGCGCATGCGCGAACGATAAAAACAATTTTTTTACATCATTTAATAGTCAATTCTATGGAGTAACTTGTAAAAAAAAATCCAATCAAATATCGTGAAAATTCAAAAAGATATCATTATTATAAGTAAGCTGTTTTTACATTGCTCTCTAAAAACGGCTGAATGATAAGGGATTCTCCACAAATTGACATTTTTTATTAACTGACTTTTAGGAAAAAATTAGTACTATTTAATGAATACAATATTGCTGCTAATAAGTATCTTGACACCTGTGATAGAAAAGGAAAAGGGCTTTTATTCTTTTCCATCACAGATGTCAAGATACTTATTAACAGAAATATTGTATTAAATATTGTATACATTAAATACTAATTTTTTCCTAAAAGTCAGTCAATAAAAAATGTCAATTTGTGGAGAATCCCTTATCATTCAGCCGTTTTTAGAGAGCAATGTAAAAACAGCTTACTCATAATAATGATATCTTTTTGAATTTTCACGATATTTCATTGGATTTTTTTTATAAGTTACTCCATAGAATTGACTATTAAATGATGTAAAAGAATTGTTTTTATCGTTCGCGCATGCGCAGATAAAAATTATTTCATAAAACTACTCATATTTCATAAAATATTTAATATATTTATATTCCAATTGCGCTACATTTTTTCTACTGCATTTTGCCAATTTTTCTGAAATTTGCGTTAAATTTGGTCAAAAACCCAGCATGATATAAACAAAAAACATACCAGAATTTTTTGAATTTTTCAAAAAAATCGCTCTATCGCCATAAATATACATGCTATTCTCACACAAATTAGTGTACGTATTCTACTGTATTCATATATTTGTATTCTAAAGCGATAAGTCGTTTCGTGCATTTTCATGTACAGGGCGATCCCAAATATTTCTATTATTCTTTGTTTTTTTGCCGGCCCCCTAATTACCCGCTTAACAAATGAATGTAAATAAATATAAAGTGAAACATAATCTTTATATTTCTGAAGTTCCAGAAGAATCCGACCAGTATATTTTTAAATATTTGACAAAATGTCAAAAACTGAAAGTGTACAAATACTTTTTGGTAGATAGTGTACAACAATATTTTTTGAATTGCTTGTAAAAGATAATAATAAGCATTATATATAATTAGTCTGATTTTAACAAATTTCAAACTTTAATAATCTTAATTTTTGTTTAAAACTTCCACACGTCCACAGAATTGATTTTGCTCATTTATTCGGAGTTAGTATATTTCAGAGTAGTTTCTCTTTTTTACAAAACCTCAAATTCCTGTTTCTTTCTAAGTACCGAAATTAAGCCCTCCCCCCTTTTACAAACAGGAAATTCTAATGATTTTAAGGGGACTAAAATTTGGAGCTTCGGGAAAAGAATAGGAAAATTAAGAAAGTGGGGGTGGAGTGCATTTGAAAATTTTTAAATTTTATAGGATTTTTACAATTGGCAAAATAAAATCAGATCAAATTAATATTTTGGTTTTAAAATTCCTTTTCATAAAAGTTAAGTTCACTGCAAACGCATGAAACACTTTTGCAACACTAACTGAACATAAAAATAAACATTTCTAAATAAAATAGTTTTTCGATTGAGTTCTGAATGTGTTGTACAAAGATTTTGCGAAAAGTGTTGTTAAAAATTACAAGAGGATAAAATATATTTTCAAAACAATCGTTTTAGAAATTGTGTAATTTTAAAGGCACTATGTTGAAAATATTTTGAAAGTATATTACATGTGTTGTTTTATAGTGTTCTAAATTGTGTGGTGTTTAAAATAAGTTGTTAATTTGGGGACAAAGTGTTGTTCAGCACAACATAACTTTAAAAAAATATTTTCATCAATAGTATTTACAACACTATTTCAACACAATTAACAACACTATTTTTAAAACACATTTCTAGGTAGCAATACTTTGCAATATATTAAGAACACATTTCTAGAGGGAAACACTTTTGTAACATAAGAACACTATCATCACACGAAAAACATTTGCACACATTGTGTTGCAAATTTGGGGACAAAAAATGTTTCGAAATAAGTTTATTTTTGTGTTTGAGTTTTTGCAGTGTTATTTCCATTAATAAAAATAGTTAATTCATGAAACAAACCTACATAAAATAATTAAATTAGATATTAAAGAAAGAGGAACAAAATTATAAAACAAACTCATTATAAATAGCTATTCAATCTTAGTACATAAAAATCAAAGAAAACATTAATAATATACTTCGAAAGGGACATTCCATTCAAAGGTCTAGATTCGCACATAGCAAAGCATGCTAATCTATGATAGTCGAAGAGCTGACAGCACAAAAACCTAAGTTATCAAATAATGGAACAATACCTTTATTTTATCGAAGAATAGAAACATGGGAATCTAATGATCCATGTCATGAAATTTAAAATTTTTAAATTTCATAGAATTTTTACAATTTGGAAAATAAAATCAGATCAAATTAATATTTTTTGGTTTTAAAATTCCCTTTCATAAAAGTTGAGTAATTTCCGTTAATAAAAATAATAAATGAAACAACTTACATAAAATAATTAAATTAGATATTAAAGAAATATGAACAAAATTATAAAACTTAAATTCAATATAAATTTCTATTAAATCTTAGTACATAAAAATCAAGGAAAATATTGATAGTATCCTTCGAAAAGGACATTCCTTTCAAAAGGTCTGGATTCGCGCATAGCGAAGTACGTTAATCTATGATAGTCTAAGAGTCAACAGCACAAAACCCTAAGGTCTAAGTCTAAGCCTTCTCCTTCAAGTAGGTGCGAAGGGTAAATTCGGTTGGATGTCACGAAAGTTAACTGTTAAACAACCATTTAATAATCCTGAAAAAATAAAATCGACAACAAATGCAAAGAGAGCAATCGTAAAATCAACTGTTTCTAAAACCTAAGTCCAAGAGCCGACAGCATAATAACCTATGTTATCGAGCACAAGAAAAAATACCTATATTTTATTGAAGATTAGTGATAGAGGAATCTAGATCCATGTCTGCCGGTAGCAAATTGGCGCATAAGCCAAAAATTAATAGCCCTCGTGGTTTACTCGTAGGCTTATCATTCTGTTTGCCTTACGAATATGTCAGAAGTTTGATTGTTCATTAAAAAATTCATTAAAAAACGTATGTCATTTTCTCAGGTAGTATTAGGTATATTTTTTCTTTCTTTTGATTTTCATCAACGTTAAATAAAAGCACAGATAATCTTAACCGTTTTATAATATTTTATATCAGTATTTATAATAGATTCTATATGACATTTATAACATAACATTCTTTCTGAATTATGAGTCGCGGAAAATGCAATGTCAAAGAAGGGGAGAAGGTATCACTTGAGTGTGCAAACATGTGAAATAGCGGAGGGAGAGATTAAAAAACATGAAAATTGCGAGATGCAAATAATGGACGATCCCTTTTGAGTAATATATTTTTTGTATTTATTTTAAGTCAAAATTTCCTGCTAATATTGCTTATTTTCTTTATTTTAAAGCAACTGATATTCGTTTAATCTATATCTAAGATTATCAATACAGAACTTATTGATTTAAAATGCAATAAGTGATGCATATTCACAGTCAAACCTCGTTAACACGAACACACTTAGCGCGAATTACTTTCAGCTCTAACTTTTCTAATCGCCCTGTTCAGTTGTATGTAACGAAGTTCGAATAACACGAAAAGTTTTAAACAGGAATATAAAATTTTCCCCTTGAATGTTTGCGTTAACGAGATTTGACTGTATTAGTTTATTTCTCAGTGTTTAGAAATTTATTTAAAATCTTAATAACAAAATATAGTTATATACACGACATACCTTTAATACGGTTTTTATGACTAATTTATTCTTATGCTTTTTAAACAGTAATTTATCTTAAACGTTACACAATAGAAATCTAGCATACAGATTACAGACTATAGTTTTAAGTATTATTATAATATTCAAACAGTAATTGCGAAAAAAATGCAACGAGTCTAATTACCTTTTCACGTAATTTTAAAAACTGCGACCTGCAACAGGAATTAACCGAATGCTCTTTTATCGATTATTCAGCTTTGCAATTGATACCATGAGCAATTCAAAATCGTGTTTTAAAAAATATATTACCATATACTTAAGTCGTACTGAAGAATCTTTCTGATCGCAATAATCATTTTGAAAAATTAAAATTATCTTCTCAAGACACTTCTCTATTTTTTATTTATAAAGACCTTTAGAAAATGTCAATGCGTAGACGAAAGGGAAAAAATCAAAATATGCTATATCTGAAAAATAAATAAATAAATAAATAAATTTTAGATGGATTAAATTTTATCTGCAATAGAAATGAGTCTAAAAATTTTATTACCTCGTACACTTATTTTTTATCTATGTTAACTAATGCCTTACTGACCATGCCTGTAATTAGTTAATATAATAACATCCTAACTAATTAGAGGTTAATAATGATGGTTAATAATGGGCATAAAAATGAAAGATAATGAAAACATCTAATTTTCAAACAGGATAGGAGATTTTCCACGTTCTAACGCATAAAATTTTGAAGTACTTTCTTTTGAGTGAAGTAACAAAAATATTGAGTTATTCACTCACGCGTAATAAACTGTGTTTTTCTTGGGTTTTAATTTCTCGAGAGATATCAATATGCTCGATTTGTTGCAATTCTTAGTATGGAAGTTAATGAACTCTTTGTCTCAATAAGATAAGATTTCAAATTATTTTTCATCTTTCTCAAAATTAGACATTTTAATATGCTAGCAAAATTACTTTGTAAACAAATTATGTGTATAAATGCATGAAACAACAATATATAACCCAAAGAACAGAAATTGCAGACTTATTTAAAAGATAATTTTTTAAAACTGACGTATGAAATCAAGATCTTTCTTTGACTATTATGTTCAAAGGCAAACTTATGGAATAAAAAGAATCATTATTGTGGCATTACAGTAAAAATCAAATATGAAAATTTAAAAAAGCAAAAAATATATTTATCGATAAAATTCTGTCACAAAAAAACATTAACTTTAGAAGAAAGGAATACCATTACTCGTTAATTTTTCGCTTACTTTTTCTTTATAAAAAGTGTGTAACAAAAATAATGAAATATGCTTTTAAAATGTGACTATGCATAAAAATTAATCTGAAAATAAGAAAAAATTAAACAATATATTTATTACCGAAAATTCCTGACGAAGGTAACATTATCTTCAGAAGAAATATACATCACTTTCCTCATAAATACTTTTTATTCATAAGAATGATATAATAAAACAAGTTTTTGCTATAATATGCAGTCAGTGAATATATTTGCTCTAAGATTAAATTTCACTTTTTTTTTGCATTTGTTTCGCCTATTTAGAAAAAAAAGTGTTACATACATAATTTATATTCGACATATCTTCTATGTCAAACCAACTTTTTGACACTTACCTCGTGAAAGTTTCGCTCCTCTAATTCCTTACTGGAAATCTCAATTTGCATTAAGCAGCGATTGAATTATTTCCCGTCAAGAAGGTATTTTGGAATTTGCTGACTTGGATCTAAAAGCGGTGTTCCCGGAATTTGCATCAGTGTCGTGGAACTTTAAATAAATTGAATAAAACTGTGGCATATAATACTTTATAGTTCCATTAGTTGTTTTATAAAGAGTTACGGTCAAAGAAGAAAATAATACAATTTTTAAAACGTTTGTCTGACATATGTTTAAAAATCTTGATAAAATTACCTAATATATCATAATACAACTATCTAATGAAGTTTAAATAATTTTTCGGATATTCAAAATGCTATTTAGTGTAATCTTGGAATGCTTTGTGTAAAATAAAAAGCATTCATTCGAATGTATATGTTATTATTGCTACATGTAACCAAGAATACCTTTATCAATATAAAATTAGCTCTATACCACCTTTATTGGATTTTGCTTTAAAAAAAATCATAGAGCTTAAAAATTAAGATATCCTTAAACATTTACCTAAATACGTCAAAAAGAACTTGTAATCTTTTAGTCTGTGATAATTATATTAAAATGTCAAAAAGGTATGTTTAAATCTCAGGGTTTTTTTTTCACCTGCCTTGTTTCTGGATATTTATCTAACCATCCATTCAACGTAGAAAAAATATTATGTATAGTTTTCCATTTACACAAATTAAGATTTGGCTACTTTTATAAATGAAATGATTAAGAACATAAATGAAAATCACAATGCTATTTTTCAAACATGTAAAAACTAATCGCTTTATTGACTCAACAGGTGCGGCAGATACGATTAAGGGGTATGTACTGCATGTAATTTAAAATAAATTTGTAAGCATAAATGAGAGAAATCATTACGAAATACTATTTTCAACCCCCCCCCCCCTTTTTTTATTTACAAAATTATTTATTATTGCGCCTGAAATGATTATGTATGCCTGAATGGACATTTTTTCCCGTTTGAGGTAACAAAACTAATGAAAGACTAAACTTAAAAGATTCCCAATGATTGTGGGGAAAAGGAATATGAAACATTGTTATTATTTATATACAAATTGGCTTAAAAAGATAGTTTCTTACGAAATAAAACAAAATTACTACTTTAAATCAATTACTATTCATGCACGCTTGAATTTGCAACTCCCTTCTTCCAAAAATTTTATCTTTCGTGGCTGGCAAGCCTGGTAATCAAATAGTTCGCCCAGCTTTAAAAAAATGATATGAGAATCCATCTATCAATTCTATCTGAACAGAGTTCAGTAGAATTTGAAACAGTGTTTAATTTTGAAGACGACATACACTGTAAAAAATAATCTTGTAAAACAACAGAAAATATCTGGCAGCAAAAGTTGCCAGAGAATTTCTGTTAACAGTAATTCTCTGGCAACTTTTGCTGCCAGAATATTTCTGTTAACAGAAATTCTCTGGCAACTTTTGCTGCCAGAATATTTTCGTATGTACAGATATTTCTTGTCAACAGAAATTCTCTGGCAACTTTTGCTGCCAGAATTTTTCCGTATGCACAGATATTCCTTGTCAACAGAAATTCTCTGGCAACTTTTGCTGCCAGAATTTTTCCGTATGCACAGATATTCCTTGTCCACAGAAATTCTCTGGCAACTTTTGCTGCCAGAATTTTTCTGTACCATACAAGTATTCCTTGTACATACAAAATTTTTCTGGCAACTTTTGCTGCCAGAAATATTCTGTATGTACAAGAAAAGTGTGTGGTCAGATATTTCTTGTACATACTACTTGTACTTTCTGGCAACTTTTGCTGTCAATTATTTTTTTTTTTTTTTGCACAAGAAATATCTGCAAGCAACCACTATACATTATACAGATTTTTTAGCCTATATTTAATGTACTATGTATCCTAAAATAGACAGACTGATTTTAAAATTTAGTCACTTGCAAATGGTAGTAGCCTTTTTTTTAATAGCTGTCACCATTTGCAAATTATTGAATTTTAAAATCAGAAAATCCATTTGAAAACACACAGTATCTTACTTCTAACCTCAATGCTTTTAAATAAAATTCTTAGAACTAGAAATATTTTCTAGTTAAATATGTATTAATTCTTTAGTGTAGTCATTTATATCCATTTGATTACATTTATTTAATTAATTCTCAAATTTGAAGAAATTGGCTATACGGCAGCACATTGAATAAGTTCCCTCATATCAGAAACTAATGCTGCCAAATTCCACATATTTAATAAATTTTGTATTTTAGTTTCTTTGTTGAAAATAGCCTGAATTTTGTTATTTTTCACAAATGCTTGTATATCCAGTTATATATTGCACACTAAACATGAATGGTAATGGCAATAATGTTGTCAAATGCAGGGGAGAGTAAGAACTGGGAAGAAATGGATAATTTTGTAACAAAAGACCAAATCACTTATTCACACTCAAATTGTTTACTATTACAGTGAGTTTATTTTGGTTTCAAATTATAATTTCAAATAAAATACTAAGTACCACAAAATACACTGATAAGCAAAACTACGCACTCACTGTGTAACAAATTAAAATACATAATCAATTTCATAACATTAAAGAAAAATTTTAGCAATATGCCCAGAAATAATAAAAATATATATCATGCATATTTTCCAAGTTTAAATATTATAAAATAAAACTGAATACTCAGAACCCCTTACAAAATACCCCTGATTTTTTCCTTGAGTAAATTTATCAGACTTCTTTGATTTTCATTATTAATAATATACATACCATATTTTTAAATATAGGTTGGATTTCTCATCACTTATTCTAAAACTATGGCATTACATTTCATGAAGGATCAGCCCTTCCCTATTTACTAGATACTGGGTCAGATACAGCCTGACCTGCAAATTCCATTTTAAATCAACCCACAACCTGACCAGAACCCGCAAAAATAAATTTCTGCAACCCACAACTATTTCAACCTGCAATGAAATGAAAGTAAATCATGTTTTAAAGCTATTATGAAAAATAAACCTATCAATATTTAAATATAGTAAAACTTCTGAGTAGGGTTATCTTAAATATGTTTTTTCGGCTCAGAATGAATTTAATTTTTTTTTCTGCAGACTGAGTTTACAAGAGAAAAAATTCGCAGGTCATGTATAGGTTTTTTGCAACTCAGATTGTTGGGACTTATACAAAATTTAAGCTAAACTATGTTCCCAATGAAAATAAATACACATTTGAAAATGTGTGAATATACATTCCATTTAATTTATGAGAGATAAAATGAAAATGTGAAAAGAAATGCAATTACAGATTATGCTTTCTTTAAGAACCATTTCATTTTTGATATACATGAAAATACATGCATTGTATTTTTGATACTTTATATACACATATATATATTACATGTGTATAGATTGAGAGGTGCGCACTATTCAGAGATTTAAGCGCTCACATATATAAATTTGAGGAAGTGAAAAAGTGTACCCTTAATAGAGGCATTCACCTTTCAAGAGAAAAGCCATTTTGGAAGTCTTTTCGTACATGTATTTTGAACTTAAAAATATTTTGAATATGGATTTGTTACAACAACACAAACTGTGCCGAAGAATTAACAGAAGTGTAAAAAAATTGGGCATTAACAGTTAAGCTGACCATCTGGTCAAAGGTTATGGAAGTATGTAATTTAAAATTTTCAAAAATTGGTAACTTGTCTTTAATATATGAGCTATCCAGAGAAGATGAGAACTTGTGATCATTTTGTGTTTATTTATAATTTATACCATGTGCAATTATTATTTAAATTTTGAGAGCAACTGTAGAAAAAATATGATATATATAAAAAAAAAAACACCTGATTTGTTTGGCAAGAAAACAAATATTTTTACATGCAGACATATTTCTCTGATTTTAGAATATTTTTACAAAAATCCTTTACTTTTGTCAGACAAACCTTACTGATTTTCCATAATTCCCCTGATTTCCAAATTATGTCGGCACTTTGTGAAACTTATATTAAACCTTCACCTGATGAGATTTATTCATTGTCTATAAATTGAAACCACATACGCAGTGTTCTCGCTGTCGCTCGCCAATGCGCCAAATTGCGACTAAATTTTTCATTTGGCGAGTAAACAAATGATTAAATTAGCCAAATTGCTAGTGTTCAGTTTTTGCTTTTTCTCTCTTTTGTTTCATACATATGCGTATATACATATTTTTAATATATTTGTAGCGAATAGTTAAAATTAGATTTATAATCGTTGCCGCAGTTATAAAAATGTAGGTTATTTTAGAAGATGTTGAAAAAAAGGGTACCCACTTTAAAATATTTAAGTTTTTGTGTGTGTGTATGTTACACGATGAATCAACTTTGCTAATACTTTTTTCATTTGGCGAATGTTTATTATTTTTAATTAGCCAAATTACTAACGTTGGTCAAATGTCAGCGAGAACACTGCACATACGACTATAAACAAACATGAATTTCAATAAAAATCTCAAAAATCGCAGCAAGACATAGAAAATAGTTTTATTCTTAATTCTTTAACTAATAATTAATTTAAATCACTCTGTCCACATGTTTTTACAGTTTGCCAAATCTTTCACAAGTTTCACACTTTTGTTCATCTCTCACTTGCTACTTGAAGAATCTGGAAGAATTTCTATCAAGCCCTATAAGAAACAAAAAAAGATAACATTTAAATTGAGTTCCATCTTTTCAATTTTGTGGAATATAGTATCAAAAAATCCCAGAGCAGGATAATGACAACCTTTTTGTCATGGTAGACCAAATTTCAAAAGCAAAGTTTTTTTAAATATAAAATATAAATTTTAAAAAACCAGTTTTTTTTCTTGTTTTGTGTGTGTTTGTGAATAAAAAGAGTTATTTCATGCAAATATGCATAAAAATTACTTTGTGTCGTTAATTAGGGATTGACCAAAGTAAGAATTTTCTATACCAAACACTTTTTAATACATTAGCTTTAATAAACTTTGGTTAAAATTAGATTATTAATAATTTAATTAAGTTACATACATTTTTATTCTTAAATCAAATTACACAAAAACATTAATGGAAGACTTACTAACATTAATTTTTATGATTACTAATTTAAATATTAATGACCACTTGCAAATTCATTTACACTTATTTTTATTATTTTACCATTAGTCAATGTCAATATCCAAAATAACTTATGAAAGTAGTGAGTTATACAGACTACAATTAAGAACGAAAATTGCAAAAACTCAAAAATCCATTCATTCAAAAAAAAAAAAAAAAAAACTTAAATTGATTTATAGATTGTGTATGTCCAATTGTAAACATATTGAATATAAATGCTTGCAAATACAAAAGGTAATTCAATTAGTATTTTCAACTGTTTTCTGTCAAATTATTGATATTTATGTTTTGATTAAGTGTTGATGAAGTTGTCTTTGTGTCAAAGATAAAAAATGCAAGTGATTTAAGTAAATATCTCAGATTTGTACAAATTTTGGAAAAAGGATAAAAAGTGTCAAATTATTACACAATAGGACATTAATGATTTATTTGATATGAAAGAAAAATAATGAATAAAAATTTTAATGTTATTTGGATTCATAATTAGTACAAAAAAAAAAAAAAAAAAAAAAAAAAAAAGAATGTAGCTGTCACTTTTTGTGAAGATTAAAATGACAGGAGTCCGAGTCCAGTTTTTTTTTTTTTTTTTTTTTTTTTCTTCGACGAGTTTTACTATGCAAATTTCTCAATATAACTTTTTCAGCATGTCTGTTTTAATCTAACTCCAAGTAATCAAGTAATGCCTCAATATGTACTAATGTATCACTGTAGTTAACTTTTGATAAGTTATAAGGTGTTTTTCATTATTTTAAAGAAATACTTTGAAATTCCTTTTTTTAAAACTCTGAATCACAAGTGACACACGTCAAGTATCATCATCATTTAAAACTTCGTAGTATTCTAATTTCAAATGTTCATTAATCCATTGTTGCGTTGCTTCTTTATGCTCCATTTCAAAACAGTTTCAAATGTTCTAAGATTTCACTCTGCATATCAGTACTACTGTTATCTTCTGTTGGAATTTCAGTTTCTTCATCTGATAAAAATCTCCTCCATGATTTCTTAATCGTGATGTTTTTTACTAGTTTCTATACAGCATCAACATAATAAACTGCATTCAAAACTGAGATTTTTACTCTCCCAGTTAATCTGCAACCTGGATAATTTGATCCCAATTAATCAAGAATCTACTGCATTAAAAAACCTTTTAAATAAATCTAAACAACTAATGAGATTTTTAAAAAAACGAGATGAAAAAAATGAGCTAATTAGGAAAATGTTTTGATTTTAAATAAATCTGAGTTTTGAAATTCTGGATTTGAATTTGATACACTGAACAGCACCATCAAACCAAATTTTACCTTAGGAAAATAACTGAAAACACAACTTTTTGAGAATTTGGCTTACCTCAGAATAAATTCCATTTTTACTTGGTATTCTTCTGAATAAACAAGACTGAAGACAAAGTACGTGTCAAACCAATCTTTAAATCATCATCTGCCATTACATACTGACTGAAGCTTTTTCTTGGAATAAAAAGTACAGCCGATTTGGTTCCTATTAATATGAAAAAAATTCTAAGTACATTTTGTAAACATAAAGGTTTACATAAATGAATGAAAATTTTTCACCAAACATTGGAGTACATAACTATGGGGCTTGTCACCCTCCTTCTCGACACTAAAAATCAGTTTATTTGATGGGCTTTAAAAAATTTACAGAAGATTAATTAATTTAAATAATAATAATGAAAAAAAACCAGTGGTAATTGATTTATAAATGGCTATTCATTCTTTTCCGTTTTACAGAGTGGGTTGTAAGGCCTAGTGACTTGCTATTAAGGGCTGATTTCGCATTATATTAAATAAGATTATTTAAACATTACAGAATCAGCTAATATAAAAGTAACTTAGTCAATGCAGTCTTAGCTTCTTTGTATTTTTTAACAATATAACAACTAAACAACCAATTGCTAGAAGATAATGGTTTTTAAAAATGAGATTTTTAAATGTAACGTTTTAAATTCAATATAATTTTAACTATTTTTTTTTTCTTTTTTTAATATTCGGTAAAGTGTGGCCCGTGAGTTTCGTGAATTCATATCTGGAAAGAATTGCAATTTTTATGTATAAGTCACAGGAAAATATCGTAAATTTCATCAATTTACTTTGGGAAAGTATAAAATTTCATCACTTAAAAAAAGTAAATTTCATTGAACGGCATAGAAAAAAATGAATTTCATTGATCAAGTGCAGAAAAAAGCATGTTTTGCCAATGGGGCTAGAAAAAAATAGAAAATTTCCCCGATCGGGCACGAAAAAATAGAAACTATTGCCAATCAGGCATAGAAAAATCACATTTTGTGGGTCGGACACAAAAAATCGCACATTTCATTGATTGAGCAAGAAAAAAATTGTCATTTGTTGATGATGCTGGTAAAAATGGCACATTAAATTCATCAATTTGAAAAAAACAGCATGTTTTCTCGGTTTATTGTGTGAAAAAAATGCAAAATTTGTTGATCGGGTAAGAAAAAATTGCAAATTTTGTTGATCAGGGATGAAAAAATCGCTAATTTCATTGATAAGACACGGAAAAATCACAAATTTTACAATGTGCAGATAAATTGAAAATTTCGTTGGTCAGCTGCAAAACAATCATGAATTTTGTCAGTTTATAAGGTGAAAAAAGTGCGAGTTTCATCTTGTTGTGTAAAAAAATGCAGATTTCATCAAAGTTAATACAGAAATCACAAATTTCGTTAGTCGGGCATGGCAACATTTGTATTTCTTTAATTATGGGTGGAAAAACTGCACATTTTGTCATTCGAACACCAAAAAATCGTTAGTTTTATTGATCAGATTTCTAAAAATTTGAAATTTCGTTGGTCTGAGAGAGAAAAATTGCAAGTATTTCGTCGATCGATATGTTGATGAGGTGCCGAAAATGATGAATTTCGTCGATTGGCTTCATAAAAATTTTACTGATCATGCGCAAAAAAAATCATTGATCAGGCTTGAAAAAAACTCACATTCTGTCGATCATGTGAGAAAAAAATCGTGAATTTTATCGATCGGCTTTGTAAAAATTGCAAATTTTGCCTATCAATTTCATAAAAATCGCGAATTTTGTTGATCAGTCACAGAAAGACTGAATTTTCTCAATTAGTTTTATAAAAATCGCAAATTTTGATCATGCAAAAAAAAAAAAAAAAAAAAAAAAAAAAATCAAAAAATCGCAATTTTTGTCGATTATGTGAAGATAATAGTGAATTTCATCAATCAGCTTTCTAAAAATTACACATTTCATTGAGCAGCTTCATAAAAATCTCTAATTTCATCGATCGGCTTCATAAAAATTGCAAATTCTGTCAATTAGGTTCAGAAAAATTCACTTTGTATAAAATAGCGAAATTTAGAGATCAGACGCGGAAAAAATCGGGAATTTTCTCGATTGCTTTCATAAGAATTGCAAATTTTGTTGATGGCGAAGTTATATAACAAATTTTTTCACCTGGCTTCGTAAAAATTGCGAATTTTGTCAATTGGTTTTGCAAAAAGTACAAATTTGACTGATCAGGCATGGAAGAATTACAACTTTCTTTAATCGGGCACAGAAAACTGGGAATTTCGTTGATCAAATTCAGGAAAATCTTGTTGATCGTTTTTTTTCTCTCTAATTTGTTCATAAAGTTCACATTTTTTTCAGCACCAGCCATTTATGCTTGTCTTTTAGCACCTTTAATAATACAAAACTTACTCTCTTGAATAAAATCATAGAATATTTTTACTTTTGAAAATAATTCTTGCGATATCTGTTTATGTAAAAACATAAAAACTGCTGATACAGAAATTAAACATTTAAAAAAAAAAAAAAAAAAGCCATAATAATAAAAAAAATTCAACAGAAACTGTCAACATAAATTTCATTATTGAAAAATAACATGCGTGGAGAAGAATTGAAGCATGAGATAATTCGTAATAAGCAAATAGTAAATACATAGAAAATCTGAAGATCGTTTTTTTTAAACGATGCAGTAAAGGAAAAAATGATTTTTAAAAAACCCAAATTGTGAAATTACAGTCATAAAGGATCAATGGATACTGAGATTAGAAAATCAAAATGAGAAAATCTGATTTTAAATATATAAATTGTTAATTATTTCAAAAACAAGACTTGACTTTTACTCCAATACATAAAAATACTGAGAATAAAATATAGAAAATATCAAAATAAAAACATTTTAAAGAAAATTTAGTTTCAAAAATAGGATACACAATTAACAATAAGCATACAATTTTTACAAAATAATTTAACTTTTTCTTTAAGGAAACACAAAAATTTTAAAAAGATAACATTGAAAATATCAAAATAATGGAAGATTCTATACTTTAAAAGACAAACTGTTAAATTATTTTCAAAAATAGGGTTTTAAAAACAAACAATATATATATAAAAATCCCTCCATGTACTTATGCAATAATTTGAAATTCGTAAACAGACAAAATAAATAAATAAAAACACACAAAAAAAAAAAAAAAAAAAAAAAAAAAAAAAAAAAAAAAAAAAAAAATCAATCTTTAAAAAGTCGTTTTTATGCATCCAACTTGAAATCGACATTCAAATGAACATAAATTTTCATTATTTTGATTTAATTAGCTTTATTTTAATATTTTCAACATAGTTTTTATGCATTCAACAGAAATAGACATTTTAAATTAACATAAATTTTTATTATTTTGTTTTAATTTGCTTTATTTTAATATTTTCAACATTGTTTATATATTGTATGCTTTTACAACTGCATTTTTTTAAAATAATTTAACAATTTATCTTTTAAAATATTATTTGAAATTTTCAGTATACTATACTTAGTAGTTCTATGTAGTGGGGAAAAGCCAAACCCTTTTTTTTTTTTTTAAATAACTTACAATTTATATTTTTAAAACTTTTTTCATTATTTTGATTTTGTAATTTAAATATTTTTAATGGCTGCAATTTTGCAATTTATATTTTTTTAAATATATTTTTGCTTTTCTTTACTATTTAATTTTTCTTTTTATCTCAATTTATTTATGTATTTAAAATTTGCTCATTACAAACCCCTCACCACACTTCATTTTGTATATTTTTTTACAAATAACATTAAAAATGCCCATTCCTGTTGATTTTTTTTTTTTTTTTTTTTTTTTTATGTAATGATTAAATTTTATTTCAAAAAATTTTAAGCCGAACGCTGCTATAAATGACCACTGGACAAAAGCAAGTTTTTTAGCTGCATGAAAAAACTGGCTTTCAGCAAATAGTCATTTATATTCGGAAAAGTTGTTGGCCCTAAACTCAAGATCGGTGTGACCCGATCTGGGTCGCGCCAACTTTAATTTATTATACTGGGTCTGCACACTTTCAGAACTGGGTCGGGTCTGATTTTTTCAACAGAGCTGGATCCAGACACACTGTTTTTTCCTGCTGTTTTCCACACTGTTTAAATTAATTTGAACTGCATCAAACAGTAGAAGTAAACCGGACTCAAACACGACCCAAGTAGAGATTAACCCGACCAGGATAAAAAAAAAAGTGGAAGCAGACCCAAAGCAAAAAAGTGGACGAATTTTGACCCGTATTAAAAAAGTGATATCCGAGCCGTGCATCAGACTGGAGTTTCCAAATTTCTAAAATGACCCCCCCCCCCCCATCGAGAACTCTCCAGATCCGCCCATGCTTAGTATTTCTATATATTGTGGTAAAAGACAAGCCTTGCTTTTGAAATAACTTAAAATTTGAGTTTTTTAAACCTTTCTTTTATTCTTTTGATGTCTCCGTATCTTTGTACATTCACGGTAAATTTTTTAATTTACCAATTTCATGGTTGCAAGTTTCAAATTTGGCCAGGACTGAAAATATTTTGAATGATTCCCTCCCCCCCCCCTCCCTCGAGTGAATATGATGATTCACGATTTTTTCCACGACCGTTCAAAACAAAAATGACTGACAAAATTCGCTTTTTCTCCATAATTTTTATCAGAAATTGCATCTGTTAAGCATTTTTGATAAAAATCATTTTTGGTTCAATTAAGCGTTTCATTTAAGCGATTTTTGGTCAAAGGATCGATGATCTTTTGACCAAAAATCGCGTTTTTTGCAATTCTTTAGCAAAAATTCGTGACTTTTTTGCAATCTTTTGACAAAAATTCCTGACTTTTTTTGCGATTTTTTGACAAAATTTGCATCTTTTACACGATCTTGAAAAAGTTGCGTCTTTTTCTCGTT
This sequence comes from Maratus speculifer, assembly GCA_964019185.1. NCBI lineage: Eukaryota > Metazoa > Arthropoda > Arachnida > Araneae > Salticidae > Maratus > Maratus speculifer. The sequence continues at coordinate 140,860,713 of OZ025299.1, read as the reverse complement.
CCTTTGACAAAAAATCGCGTTTTCTCCACAATTCTGACAAAAAGTAACGTTTTTCTTTTCTGCTATCATTTGACGAAAATCGCGTCTTTTCCACGATCCTTTGACAAAAGTGTGCAACTTTTACGTGATCCTTCGACAAAATTTTACGACTTTTTCATGATCCTTTGACAAAATTCGTGTCTTTTCCACGATCTTTAGATTACTCACGTCTTTTCCTCGTTCCTTTGACAAAAAAAAAGTGTTTTCTCTGCAATTCTGACAAAAGATAACGTTTTTTCCCGCTATTATTTAACGGAAATCGCATCTTTTTCACGATTCTTTGACAAAAATTTGTGTCTTTTACATGATCCTTTGACAAAAATTCACAACTTTTTCGTGATCCTTTGACAAAATTCGCGTCTTTTCCTTGCTCCTTTTACAAACAATCGTGTATTCTCCGCAATTCTGACAGACATAACTTTTTTCTGCTATTTGACGGAAATCGCGTCTTTTTCGGGATTCTTTGAAAGAGACTGCATCATTTTCGCGATCTTTCGATAGGAATCGCGTTTATTTTGCTCTTCATTGAAAAAAAAAAAAAAAAATTCCGATCTTTTGACAGAAATAATGCTTTTTTGCAATCTTTTGACAGAAATCATGTATTATCAGCAATCCTTTGAAAAAAAAAAAATCGTATCTTTTTTTCACAGTCTTCTGGCGAAAAACGCCTTTTCCTCGATTTTTTGACCAAAATTGCATTTTCTCTGCAATTCTGACAGAAATAGCGTTTTCCCACGATCATTTGAGGAAAATCGCGTCTTTTCTGCAATTCCTTGACAGAGACTGCCTAATTTTTTGCCATTCTTTGACAGAAATAACGTTTTCTCGAGATCCGTCATACAGGAATCGTATTTATTCTGCAATTTTTTGACGAAGGCATTCTTTTGTGATATTTTGCATGAAACAGCACTTTTTTCTGCGTTTTTTCAGTCAGAAATAACGCCTAATTCTGCGATCATTTGTCAAAAATCATGTTTTATCTATAATCTTTTGACAAAAAATCGTGTCTTTTCCCGCAATCTTTTGGCGAAAAACGAGTCATTTTCGCGATCATTTTTCGTCGTCTGAGATTTTTCCGTCCCGCTTCCGTCCTCGGGAACTTTTAAAAAACGGATTTCCGTCCTGTAGACGGAAAACTTGCACCCATGCAATTTTTTAATTTCACAATGTATATTTTTAAAAATGTATTTTTGCTTTCCTATACCATTTTATTTTTTTTTTTATTTATCTTGGTTTATTTATATATTTACCATTTACTTATTACAAATCCTCCACCCTAACCCATTTTGTATATTTTTTTACAAATAACTTTAGAAGGTCGATTTCTGTTAAAAAATTTATTTATTATTATTTTGTAATATTTAAACTTAATTAAAAAAATTAACCCCAATGCTTCTATAAATGACCATTTGACAAATACAATTCTTTTTTGCTGAACGAAAAAAAACAAAAAAAATCTTTTCAGCAAGTGGTCATTTATCACAATGTTATGTTTAAAAAAATTTGAAAATTCAGAGATAAAACATTAAAATATAATCCAAATAATGAAATTTTTAACAAAAATCAGTATTCCAAATAGTATTTGTTAAAAAAAAGAAAAAAAAAAGAGAGAGAGAGAGATTGGGGGGGGGGGGGGAGAAGAAGGTAATTTGTAATGAGCAAATTGTCAATACAAAAATTAAATAAATGGAGGTAAAATTTTTTGAAATGTCAAAGTAAAGCAGATATTCATTTTTAAACATATACACTGCAAAATTACAATCGTATGGGATAATTATCAGTTAGTATCTTTTTTTATGTAAATAATGTAGTAGGGTAGTTTAATAATTTTAAGACCGAATATTAAAGTAAGCAAGGGCTGATCCAGCCCTCCTTTTAGAAAAGGATCATGGCTTTTTATTTTTGTGGGGCGGGGGGGTCATGTCTCTTAATAGGTAAGCAATTTTTATACTGAAGATTGTCGCCACATCCAAAATAGTTAAATTTCTGTTATTTTTGGGAAGTTAATTTCATTCATAACAAAAAAGTTCCATAAATATTCGTAAAAATATAAATATATATATTTTATTCAGATGCCAAGAAATTTAAAATTTTTCCTCTTTCATAAAAATCAAAGAATCATTCAAGAAATTAAGTAATTTATACACATTTTTAAGGCTTGACAGTTACAAAAAGAAGTTATGAGGGAGCAATTGACAGTCACGGCCTAAATTCAGTATAAAATTCTACAATTTATGGAGATTTCATGAAACTATCTTTGCCTTTATTAAAAAATGGAAAACGTTAATCACATTTGCTCTGAATAAATGTATCTTGCATCTAAAATTAAAATATACTTCATGGATAGGTCAGAAATTACCTACTTTGGGTTTAAGTTCAGCTTTAAAGGAGTCTAGATGATTCTGATTGTTAAGGGGGCTCAGGAGTTGATCGATATGGAAAAACATGTAAACAGAGCTCTCGCTTCGAGTCCATATAAAACAGAAGTATTCAATATAACTAATTTAAACTTTCTGATATTTTACAGGTATGTTTATAGTCTTACAAAATTATAAAATGAAGTACTTCAATGTAATATCATAAGAAATATAGCAAAATTTATGTAACACAATTTTCAAAAAAAAAAAAAAAAAAGTGTTACATCACCAACACATCTTAACGTTGAATTGACTTAGAACCTAATTTTTGCTTTAAAAAGATCAGGAAACTTTACTCTATAGAATGAATTAAGGATATAACAATCTCTCGAAAAAAACCTTATAAAAAACTCTCAAACTTAAAAATTTTAAAAACACCTAAAAAATACAATTTTTTTTTTCATTAAATATACCCAAAATATTAAACTATCTAAACTATATTAATTCATTCTCTAGATAATGATATTATACGCATGCAAAAAAAATTTAAGCCATTCCATCAAATAGTTTTTTAATCTTGGTGTTCATGGTCAAAAATCAAGTTTTGAGAAAACGCGACTTAAAGTTGAAATTATATGGGTGCGGACATGAAAGTGTTGATAGTTAAAAATGCAAATATTTTTTTGTGGTTTTTTGCGTTGAGAATTAATTGAATAATCAAACTAGATCATTAAAAAAAAAATATCGATTTTTTGAAAAGTTTTCAACCCTGAGCAAGAAGTAGAGTTTCTTAAGTAGAGTTTCAAAAAAGAAAAAAAATATATACATTTTATTTTTAAATTTCCTTAAAAATTTTCTTTGTTCAGATGGAGTTTATGACCTCCCCCCCCCCCCCTGGATTCACCACTCAAAGTAAGTGCAATCAATCTTGTAAAAGTTTTGTTCATCTCATAATTCTGGAATAATAAAGCAAAGACTTAGTTTTGGGTATAAATACAAAGTTATTTGATGTGCAAAAGGGTTTTGTACATTTTACAAAACATTATTTAACCAGAGAATCTTAAAGCATTTTTACAGCATTTATAAGCAGTACGTATTACTTCTTTATCCACAGTGAATGGATTAATTAATACCTAACAAATTTACTGGTCCATAAAATATAAATTGTTTTTTTTCCGACTTTATACGGCTTAGACCAATTGAAGTTTTCTGCTCCTTTTATGTGAAATTTTACACAAACCTCAATACAGATTTTTATTATAATACACAGTATACTAAGACTATTATAATGCACTGTGCATATTTTTATGCACAATTTTGGCATTTTGCAATCAGATATTATTTTTATTTAATTGTTCTTCCATAATGTGTCTTATTCTCAGAGCATTTACATTCAAGGATGCAAGTTATATTAACTATAATACATAGTATAAACATCTGGAAAAATTACATCATTAAGCAATGACCTCCTGATTATTTTTTAATAATCTCACAAAATTAGGCTTATTTGACTCATATATAAATGTTTGCTATATTAGAAGAAAGTTTCATAATCAAACATAAAACTACATTAATAAATAAAAATGAATAGTACTTACATTATCTTTAATTGATTCTTTTTTACGCAAATCAACGTGGTTCTCGCGCTGTTTACAAACTAAAAACATGGCCGACACAGATCTTCTTCGCTTCACTTCCCCTACAGTAAGTACCTGTTGCCAATAAAGTTCTCGTAGGCAGAATTTTGCTGTTGTAAGACAATTAAGCTGGAGAAAGACAGTGATGCGTTTTTTAATAGTTTGATGCTGTTAATAAACACATATGTTGAAAAGCGGGCTGTTTCATTACAATTATTTTTTTACAGTGCAGGTTTTTGCTGTCATAAAACAACAAAACTGGAGAGAAACAGTGATGCGTTTTTTAATAGTTTGATGCTGTTAATAAACACATATCGTTGAAAAGTGGGCTGTTTTATTACAATTATTTTTTACAGTGTAATGTTGCTAAAGGAAATGCATTAGACAAATTCATTTTAAGTTTCGTCTCTCCCAAGGTAAATAATCATATGTCTGAAAAGAAGTTATTCGCAAAATGAGACAAACACATTTGAATTTGAGAAAAACCTTAACTTTTACTTCGGGTTTTATGAGAAAAAATAGTTTAAAATATCCTCATTATTCATATTGTTTTAAAAAGACAGTCTTGTGAAGTAAAGCTAATATACTTATTGAATCGATTAATGTTCGTCTATGTCTGAAGACGCGATTAATTGTTTGAGAATATTCGGTCGTCTATAGCACACTAGCATGTTCGCAAAGTTGTCTAACTCTAAAAGATATTTAACTTGAATCTGACAGTCCTAACAGAGTTCGCACACTCCTTATATTTTGTAAGGACTCTGTCACCACTATAAATGATAAGAAAATTTATATTTTACTTTTAAAAAACATAATTCGTAACCACCTCCTCGATTTGCAATTTTCGCACTATTTTTCTGCAGTGAAATGCATTGAAAATACTGTAAAAATTTAGTGGTAGTGTTGTGCGAACCCTGGTCCTATCTGAATTGCAGAGAAAAAAAAAATTGTAAACCATAAAGCCTGTAATTCCTGAAACCGACCGATATATTGTAGATGACAAAAGTATCCTCAAGGCATGTCAGCGATAATGTAATAAAAATTAATTTGTATTTATCTCTAGTACACACGCGTTATTACATTAAAAAAAAGTGGATTAACAGGAACGCTATTAAAAATATATATATAGTGTTATATTACGAATTTGACACTAAAATCCTATATTTCTTTAATCGGGCACGACACACTTCATCTTCTCAAAATGACAAAAATATGCATTTTTCAAATTTGTTCTTAAGACTTTCTGCCTATTTAGAAATTGGTAGCATATTTTGACGAGTTTTCCTAAAGAATAGTCATTTAAAAATATATGATAAAGACTTCTTACTAGCGCATCAATTTCCTTTTATGTGTTTAAGAGAGACTTGCAGTCTTTAAAACCATTTCTCCCAGTTCGTGTTTTTACAAAATATTAGTGTTAACAAAATACTAAAACTTGAAATTATATTTTTGAAATTAATATTTTTAATGGACGAAATCATTATTAAACATTTCATAAAATTATTTAATTTTCACTAATTTATTATCTAAAAATTAAAATTTTAAGCAAATAGTCTTTTAAAATGTATTTTTATATACCATAAAATTGTAACTATTTTTTCTTACATTAATAAAATAAATTTTAAATCTTGACCAAATAGTTATAGCGTAGACTTCTAAGAAAAGGTGAAAAGAAAATTGTCGCGAAACGCTGTAAAAATTTAGAAATCTGGTTTTAAAATGCCCTTATTATTATTATGATTATTATTATTTAAATTTTACCATAGGAATGCTTTTTTCTTTTTAATTCTTTTATCGTCATAAAAAAAATTAAATATTATTTCAAAAAGATATAAAAAATTGCTCAATATTCAAAATAACCAGTCCATTTAAAATCGCAAAGTTTATGCATTTCTAAAAATTACAGTACAACGTATCTATTAACCTTAACTAAATGGAATATTACTTTGAATACGAGAGAAATTTTCATTTTTGAAATCATGCAGCGTTTGATACAATGCACTGAAAAATTGCTTCTTTTACAATACTTTAGTTTAAAATATAGTCTTTCACAGTAAATTTGAATCAGAACTTTGAATCACAGCAAATTTGAATCAGTTTAAGGTCTTAAACAAATGCAATGAAATATTGAATATTAAATAATAAATATACACGGCTTTGTGTTTATATTTCTATGTTTTTCAGAAAAAATTTAGATTCTAATTTTGATTCAAAAATCAAAACTATCAGATCCCCTTTTATTGTTTTTACTGGTCTATTAACTTTTTACGGATCTAAGTATACTTCTTGTCCTTTTATCCAAATAGCATTATAATCTGACAAATATGTTGTAAAATTGAAATTAATTTGATTTTTAGCCTTTCTTTTTTTTTTTTTTTAATAAATGTTAATTTTTTAAGCTAATATAATAATCAAACATTATTATTATTATTATTATTATTATTATTATTATTATTATTATTATTGTAAAAATCACAAAAATATTTGCGTTATAACTTTATAAAGAAATATTTCCCTTTTTTTCAGAGATTTAAAGAAAATTGTTTTTGTTGTGTTTATGACGGCCGATTATCTGCATAGAGGCCTGAGGGGCTGTGCCCTTTGTGTGTGTGCGTGGGGAGGTCTTTCTAAGGGAACCCAACTCGTGTTTACGCAATGATAGCCAAGTTTCAAAGAAAACCACGAAATATTTCAAACGATTAGGCAGGCGGGTGCGATTGGGTTCGAACCCACCTATCTACTAGCTTTGAAAGCAGAGTCTCTCGGCCACTGGTGGGTTAATTTAAAGAAAGAAATTCGAAAAATACGATTTAAAATTTACAATAACATATTAAGTTTATAGGAAATTCGTTTTTTATAATAGTAAATGTTGTGTTAAGTCTATAAAATAGTAGAGATTGGAAGAAAAATACAAGCTATGAATAAAAAAAATATGGATTTTTATCTAAGGGTAATCATTATGCTGCATTTAAAAGGCATTTAATGATAAAAGTTTTTAAGGCTATTGTTGAAATGTTACACAAACATATGTGTCATAGAATAAAGCATTTAACAAGCATGTAAGAAATTTTCCAGAGGCATATAAAATAAATTAAAATTAAAATTAAATAAAATAAAATAAAAATATATAAATAAATAAAATAAAAATAAACAATTTTAGCACTCAGCTAAATTAGTGTTTTAAGAATTTCGAATATCATAGTTGTTATAGCTTTTGAAATTAAACTATAGATTAAACTATAGATAGATGTTTTAACGAGAAACTGCTGATTTAATTCCTTTAATTATGTTTTAATTGTTTGTTTCTGAATACGTAAAAGAGTATCTGTTTTTACGTTTGCTTTGAAAAAAAAGAAGAAAGTAAGAAAAGTAAAGAAAGATTAATAGTGTGAATGAATGAATCTTTCAGATTAATCATCAATTTTGTTTTCCTTTTAAGTAACAATAACAACAAAAAAGATTCTTTTTCACAATGTCACAATTGAAGAGTTAAGCTAAGTATGGTGGCTACGCTAAATGGTAAGGAATAAAATAAGGAATGGCTATATAACATTTCTTTAGCATTAGTTACTACTGAAAATTGAATTTAATTATTGTTAAATATTTATTAATTTTTATTTCAATTTTCAACTATCCTAAAACTTTTAAAATATGCTTTTATTAAGATACCAGAGGCAAATTAAGCGGTTCAGTTGCAGTAAGGTTGAATTCAGAAACTTACGCAAGTTTAAATTAGATTGAAATGATTACATTGTGATAGAATCGTAATAAAACGAAAAAATTAATGTTATCTTAGAAATTTTTCTGTCAAAGAAAATAATTATTTAGATCAGTGTATCTATATACAAGTATCAAATAAAATATTATATTTCGAATTTTTATTTGAAAATAACAATAGTTAAATAATAATGAAAACTTCAATATTAATGATTTACCTCCCCCTCCCTTGCACACGTATTTCAGAAGAAAGAAATACTTTGATTATGATAATTATGCAATAAACTTTATGGGAAAAAATACGTTATGTATGTTGGAATTTAGAGTTAAAACTCAGCATGCTCATTTCTAAATTAAAGTAATGTTTTTAAAACATTAGCAAAAGATAAAGCAATGAAAAATAGTTGTATATTCCAGCGTATAAGAAACGAAACAAACAAGTAAATTTAGAATCATGATGATAAATAAACTAAAATATTTACGACACAGTTAATAAGTTTCATTTTATTCAATAAAATCTCTAGTTCTGAATGTGCCTGATTCCACACGTTACATGCCGGGAGTCATTAAAAATGCAATTTAATTTACAAGACCGCACTTTTATTGCTTGTTTAATCAGTTTCTTTAGTTTGCAAAAAATATTGTTTTTTTCCATTTACATTTTTTTATTGATCTCCATGATCTCCAGTTGCATTCTAAAATATTTTATAAAATTGATAGTATACACAATAGTCATTTCTCACTGATCAAAATTTTCGCTTTTAAATGTATCCTTAAACAGTCTTATATGTGTAATTTTTTCATGGTGAGGCGTTTTTAATCTGAACAGAAATACTATCCTCAGAAATAACTTTAAATGTTGAATAAAAACCTAAAATACGGCATTAACAGGAACTGTTTCATAAAATCCAAAATTTCATTAAAAATATTTTATTGTAAAGCTTCTGATTATTTTCATACTGAAAACTTTTGAGTGGGGACTTTGAAAATTGAATAAAAAATTGGTTTTCTTTTTAAAATGTCCGTCTTGTAATTTTATCTACAGTATGACTTTTTCCATGAAGGAAAGTATTTAAAAATCTTGCCCTATTTTTATTATTAACCAACTATTTTAAAATAATAGCTTGTGCCCTTCATATAATCAATTATATGTTATGAAGTTAAGGTTTTCTCTATAATGGCAGAGAGAATTTTCCTCAATAACGATGCAGAAAGTTTTTAAAAGTGGAAAAATCTGACCTATTAAGGTATCATTCAAAGACTTTGCTTTTCTTAAATGGTAATCCAATGTTGAATTCACGTAGATAAACATGATTACATTTTCTTGTCCGATATCTGCTCCCCTCTCAAGCATAATATTAATATACAGTAAGATTTATTTACTAATTTGTGTCATATACCAATTTATCACGTTCGCAATGTGATGAGTTTAACACCAACTGATGTTTATGGGCCTAAAAAACGACGTTAACATCAAGAATAAAATAAAACTAATAAAAAAAAACTTATTTACACCCCTTAAACAATATGAAAGTATTAAGAATTGGGAACAATAAAGACACCTGTCTTAATTCGAACCATATCTAAAAATGTCGGAAATTTGTAATTAAAATGTCTTTAATTGACAAATGGCTTTTTAATGGATGTTTGATGATGACTTAGTGCAAAAACTGTAAACTTGGTATAAATTTAAGTTCATCAAAGATAAGAAAAAAAAAATAGTTTCTGTGTAACTTCTTTATAATGGTTGAAACTTTACTTCTTTGACGTTTCCTAGCGTAATTACGCTTGAACATTTCTCATTTACAAACCGTAACACAAGAAAATGCTTCTTGGTCCTTGACTGCAGCTTTAAGCGTCACCCTTGCGAGAGATTTTACCCCATTGCTATTTTCAGCAGCCTATTGCCAGCAAACGCTGCTGTACGTCGAATGAACAACCAACATTAAATGATGTCTGGAGAGCTAACACTTAAAGAAAAAAAAAAAAAGAAAGAAAAATACAAAAACTATTCGCCGTCGTTTTAAAATAAACGAATCCTGCGGAGCTTAAGCTTTGACGAGCACCTGCTGTTTTTAAATTTCAAATTAATCTTAGACTAAAACGCCAACATGATAAATTTTTTTGGATACTGGTTGCTTTTTTCTGGAAAAAAAATGTAGTTTAAGATAACAACACTAAACAGGCTACGACAATTAATTGTTTACATAAGGTCAAATAATTGCTATTACTGGTAAAATTGAGATTCACGTGTGGAACAATGCATGAAAAACATTTCACTCTTATTTCAAATACGCAATGCTCCTATTAAAGAAATATATACTTTTATCTTCATTGGTAAGCAATGTAAAGAAAAATATCTGTAGCTGCATTTATGGCACCTGTATATATAGATAGCACAGAATTTTAAAAGAGTTTTTTTTTTTTTAGTTATGTTTATTGTTTAGATTCGACAGTCAATAAACGCTGCTGTATATCGCATAAGCATCCAACGTTAGATGATAATAATAGCTGAGAATAAAAAAAAGAAAAAATATCAATTTGCCTCTCTGTTAAAATAAACAAGTTTCTACAAATCTTAATCTTTGATGAGTACCTAAATTTCAGGGTAATAAGAGTTTAACTGTCAAATATGGTCAATTTGTCTGAATATTGGCTTGCTGTTTTATTTTTGTTTGTTTTCGAGAAAAGTGCTATTTAAAATGGTAAAATTAAACAGATTATGAATAATTACTGTTTAGATAAAGTAAAACGGCTGCAGTTGGTGTGAAAACTCAGATATAAGGTGGTCTGGTGTAATAACGCCAGGCGGGGTAATAACGCCAAGTGCTAATATTTTGCATAATTATGAAATAATCTGGTAAATGACACCCATGTGCTCTGCGCTGAAAGGTTTTGAGTCATATAAATCGCAAAAAACAGCTTCAAGTTAATTTGTTTCATTTTTAGGGCTTATTGTTTTTACAAGCAACTAAAATTAACGCTTGATCTAAAATTTGCGAGATACGTTTTGTGATGTAAAGACTATTTTTTTTTATCCGGAAATACTTTGTTAATTACATAAATTTGTAGTACATTTCATGGACTTTCAAAATATTGTTGAAGATTTTGGATATCTTCTCGAGATAATTTGTAATTTAAAATGTTCAGCGCAATAACTATAACGGGGTAATAACGCCAATCCTTGGAATTAATACCCCGGTTGATTCCCTACAGTGGCCGAACTACATCGTAAATAATGATTCAAATAAACACAGTTAAAACTGTGCATTTTTTCTAATAATTCTATTTAAGCGGTCCTTTTTAAGCAAAAAGAAGCTCACGGTCTGATATTCTTTTGCCTCATCCTCCCCCCTCCCCACACCACACCTTTATTTTCTTACACTTTCACAAAAAATTGAACATTTTCAATAGCTTAGAATGTAATTTGTCAATTTCTAAGTTTGTAGAGTTTGTATTTTTAGAATTGGGCAATCTACGTGCAATTATTCCATCTTATTTCATACTTTTGTTTGCATGACGTTATTACCCATATAGGTGGGTAATAACGCCAAATAGCATTGGTCAAGAAATCACGCCATTACATTTTATGAATACATATCTGTTAAATTATTTTTTTTTATATAGATAGTCAATGAGTTGCTGTATCAAATCATATATTTTTTTGAAAAATACAAACTAAAACTAAGCCGTGAAAATTGGTAGAACCTTAACGTGGCGTTATTACCCCAGGGTACCTTATTTTGTAAAAAACATGCATACAATTACATTTTTCTTCAGGTTTAAATATCTATTGTTCTGCTAAAGGGAAAGTTCTGGTGCTGGAGAAGATCTATTTCTGTATTTGCAGAAATAATTTACCAACAACAATGAAATTCAGGATTTGAAAATGCGTTAAGCACATGTTTGAATTCTATTATTTTTTAATTCTAACACATTTATTATTTTTTTTCTTTGTAATACAAATGTTATTAAGATGCGTTCAGAGATTATGTAGAGTATGTGCATTTTTATGAAATGCTTTTATTTCCTTTAAGAGTTAAAAAATTCACTGATCTATTTAAAACTTTCTTCATATTTTTTGCTTTTTTGTCAGAAATTTAATATATTACCGAAAATGTTTCACGTATTTATGACGTCTTCTAGTGCTGCTTTCAGCGAGGATTTAAGAAAATACTTTAAAAAAAATAATTAGTAAGACATTTTTTATTGCATAGTTTTTCCCATTGTTTATGTAAATATATTTAATGTGGTAGCTTGATTCTGTACTCTTTTCCATATACATTTCTTCATGTAAGATAAAACATACTAAATTGTCCGACAGTTTAAGCATAAAACACACTCATTGTTTAAAGTATGAGTTTTTACAATTATCTTGCATATAAAATATATTTTTTTATTTTTATTTTCATTTATTTTAAAGAATAACACTATCATGAAATTAAAATATTGTAGTAAGAAGGCATATAAAAGCTAGATTTCCTAATTGAAATATGGTCTTATTACTTGCGAATATCAATAACGATAGTGATTTACTTATATTTTTAGTGTTACTGTAATTTATTTTAAATTCTTAAATTTATATTTAATTAAAAATAATACAAATTAGTGTATACATATTAAATGCTTATATTTTTCTCAATTATTCAGGCTAATATGACTTTTGTTTGTTTATTCAGTAACTTAATTTTGCTCTTATTTGCATAGCAACAACAGCTTATATTGCATCACCGTGTTTCCATTGCAGAAATGAGGCATTGTTCTATTGCCCCAATCAATTCCTTTTGCGTCGTTTCTCTGTCAAAAGCCTTTTTTTCTTATAATGTCATTATTTTTCCTTAACTATACACTTTGCTCTGATACTGAAAATAATTTAGCATTGTGATATTAAAATTAATAGCACCATAAACTAAATTTTCAAAATCAAAATTTCATTTAGCTAATTTTTTATATCTTATATAATAAACATTTCAGTGAAAAGTGCGAGATAACTTAATAAGCATTTATAGGATTTGTAAGCTCCGACTCGGGAGTACTTTGGCTTCTACACTGATTTTCACTTTGAACTCATTTCATTCCTTTGAGGTATTTTTTTAATAAAAAGTTGAATTATCTTCTATTATAAAAATATCTTTTTTTTTTTTTTTTTTTTTTTTTTTTGAAAATTTATAATGTGATAGGACGCGTCTTGTGTCTGGAGTGCTTTTGATATTATATATAATTTTGACCATTAATGTAAATTGCGTCATAAATTTTGATATATGCCAGAAAATCCATTTTTTAAATAAACCTTGATTTCCAGTTGAATTTTAAAATAAAAACCGCAAAAGAATAAAGTAATGAGGAAGACTTTAATAAGTAAATAATTCTATTATTAATAAATTAATTACATAAAATCTGAATATATATTTACGTTGCTTAGTATTGATATAGAAATGAGAAATTCTTCTGAATTCAATAATTTACCATTCTAATTTTATTGCGCAGATGTTACTGGAAAAATGGAGTATTTTTTAAAAAATAATATTTTTATAAAATAGGATGAACTAAACAGAAATTTTAAACACTTTTTTCTTTTGAATACTAGACATATAATCGGCTTCACCAGAATGGCACTGCGCTATTTCAGAGGTAATAAAAAATAATTAACCATTACTATTCTAGGAAAGTGATACCGCTGCTATCGAACATTGAAGAAAACTATCATTGTCCGGAGACTGGATATACAAATTACTGCGATTCAGTTGCAACGATTCTAATTGCAATTTGCAATTATAATCGCTAAATCATATATCGATGCTGTTACCATTTGCCCTTGGATGTGCCTTTCATTGTGTTTATAAAGTAAGCTACAATACTTTATCATATATACCATTAACTATTTAGTATTTGTTGATAGCAATTCATAAGGAATATTTTTTGGTTTCATTTAGCTCAATAAAGTAGAATACAAATGCTTTGCAAACTATATAAAAAGAAAAAATAAGCATTAAAGTAAGCAAATTTTGTTATGTTTTCCACACAAGAACGACTTATAAGATATTTGTACCCTATATGGACAGGGCTCTCAATATGGACACTCCTAATATTTTTAAAGGAAATAATTTTGATCGAGAGATGGCTCAACTTTTTCGCGAAGAAAAGCAGTTGAAAAGATAATTAAGGCTGGAAAGTGTAAAAAAGCGCGCTGTTCGCCATTTAGGAGTAAACTTGTTGTTTCGAGATGTGCTGATCTTAATTACTTATAAGCTTAAATTCTTATTAGATCTGATAAAATTACATTAATTGTTAAAAAGTGGAGTATTTTAGAAAGATAATAAAACATATTTTCCATTGCTATTGCATATTTTGCTTAAAAATGTTTTCCTTATTCATTTGTTACAAGATTTAGTAAAACTACGGCCGGTTTCCAATATGGACAGCTTATGTCCCCATCGACTACAACTGTAAGAAAGAAGAAAATTCAACGTTGCGAAGCAATAAATTGAAAAGGCATCAAAGTGGTAAAATCTTTGTTCAACAAGATGCCATTTCAACAAGCCCCCCAAAACCTTCCTCCGAAAAACCCTTGCAAAAAATAAAAAAAAGCCCCCCTCCCCAGTAGGATATCTGTTGGGGAAATCGTAGGTACCAATGGTATGACTTCCTCAAGAAAGGAGAGCTGGTACTGCTTCTTTTGCAGCATTGATGCTTTTTCAAACATGCGACCATGCATCACATGTGGCAGATATGTTCATGAGGATTATGTGGGACTTACTGCCCATAGTGAAATAGTTTCTATTTGTCCATGCTGTGAGGACTGAGTAATAACAGATGCAATAAAGCTAAGCAAAGCCAACAATATTATTTCATAATATTTACAAGTAACTAAGGGGCTTTGCATGGGTCTTCGAAAGGTTGAAACCGAGAATGCTCCCCCCCCCCTTTCTAAAATGCATGTTCTGAAGATATTTACTGTCCCCCTCCTCCTCGGAATACTTTAAGATACATTTTTTTATTCCCTCTCCTCTAAAATCCCTTGGGAAAGTGGCTTTTCCATACACACTGTGTAGAAAGTCAATAAGGAAACACCTGTCCATAATATGGACAGGTAGTTCCTTATATGGACACTTGTAAACATTTTTTTGTTTTTATCATTTAAATTAAACCAGAATAATTACAAGGTCGCTAATTTTAATAATGATAGTCAATAGTCCAAGGATAGTGGTCACATATTTTTGGAGTTCTACGACTTGTATATGGGGGTGAAAAAAAAAATACATTTTCCTTGGGGTGTCCATATTGGGTAAAGGTACCTTATACTAATATTAAGTTTTATTTCTAAGCAATTATCAAAAATGACTCTTATGTCTGACATGTTCCTAGTAACGAAAAAGTGAAAGTGCAAATATAGAGGATGCCATTTAAAAAGAAATTTTATTGATTTTGCTATAAAATAATTGAAGACTTAACAGAGAAAAAGTTAATTTAATTTTCAAAATATTTTACTGCAGATTTTGTCAACAAATTTCCGTCATTAATTACTTATCTCATAATGTTTTTCATAATGGATATTCAGCATTAGCAAATTAGTGAAAAATACCTCTAAATTGCTGAATCCTCGTGCTAACATTAAAAAAAAAAAAAAAAAAAAAAAAAAAAAGCTGCAAGAAGCTAATAACTCGGGTTACTTAAAAAGTAAGAAAATGTACACTAGTTTAGCAAAGATTGAAAGAGAGAGACTTAAAAAAAAGTTTGCAAAGCCCTTCTTTCTGTTTACAATGGAGACTCATCTATCACTAATTCTTCTTTCCGAGTGTACCTATTTTAAGAACTTGCTAATTATTTCATTAAAGACTGGAGAATTCCAATTGTAAAACAGAATATTTACGAGACAGTTGAAAATAATTATTGAAATATTAACAAAATAGATTTTTTATTTAAATGTCATCCCTTTTATATTATTTATAAAGTTTTTTTAAGGAATAGTATAGGTACTTCTTTTATTTAAAACTTACTAATCACATGCACATTTGAATTCAAAGCACAATCATCACTTTAAAATCATAAATATGTTTCCTTAATTTTAATGAGGATAAATTTGAGCTTTGAACTAAATACCAGAGTCTTTAAGAAATCAGTGTTTTATTTAATTATGAAGAAAATTAGGGTTAGAGGGTTATTGAAGTAATACTCTTCTTCAGCCCGACGTTATTCATTTAATATTGCATTACCTGTATCTTAAAATGTTCTCATATTTCTGTATTGGAAATCGGCTATCTATCAAGTCATTATTAGTATTAAATTGGGATTCGTTTATAACGCGAATTAAGAAGACAAACATGTCTGCTCATTATATTTGAGGTTTTTCAATAATCATTTTAAAAATATTATAGTATTAATCGCAAGAAATTGAGTAAAAATATAATAAATATATAAAATATGTTAATGTTTCTTATAGGAGCAAATTTTTGTTCCAATTTAGTAAATGTATCTTGAGACATTTATAATTTCGGCAGTGTGGCTTCATGTATAGGACAAATCTACAAAAGTTAATAGAGTATATTATTCCTAATATCACTGATACAAAATAACTGACAAAATAAAGTTTTAAAATTAAATATTATCCATTTTTATTGTCATTGTGGCTCCATACTTTTTGTTCTATTTGATTTCATTAATTGAAAATAAATAAAAAAAAATTATCCAGTTTATTTTGTTTAAAAATAGCAAACAAAATTTAAATAAATGAAATGCAAGGAGAAAGAAATTATGAACCAAATGAATTGTATTATACATTGTCAACTGCAGAAATTATGCTATTTTATGATGTATATTTACTATGAATCTTTAAAAAATATCTTTAGGAAAACTCAAATAATTGAGAAGGTGATAACCAGAATCACACAGTTTTGATAATTTTATGCTTAATATAATAAAATGAATTCAATGCACATTTTGGCCATTTTCTTATTTTTATTATTTTCTTCATCATTTTTGAGCAAAATATACGCATAAATATTTTATTATTTTGGGAGTATTAATATAATTTTTTTTTAAAGTTAGATCTAGATAATAAGTCAAAAAAT
The DNA here is from genome assembly GCA_964019185.1 of Maratus speculifer. Lineage (NCBI taxonomy): Eukaryota > Metazoa > Arthropoda > Arachnida > Araneae > Salticidae > Maratus > Maratus speculifer. Next base: position 140,843,895 of record OZ025299.1, on the reverse strand, counting down.
AAAATATCGATGATACACATTAAGCATTCTACTATTTCATTATGTCTGTTGTTTAAAATAGATATTTTTGCCTCTAATTAACCTTTATCAAAGCACCCCCCATAAAAAATAAGTAAATAAGTAAAGGTGAAAGAAGAAACAGAAAAAAACATTTATTTTTTTTATTGAAATCGTTACCAAATTTTTAATTGCTATAAAAATGGGAAGCTAATTTTACTATCCTTTTAATTTTCGTTGAAAATGTTAGCTCATCAAAAAATTTAAAACAACTATAAATTGTTAGGCGTTCTTTATATAAGTGGTATTTTAAAAATTCTCTATTCAAATAATTAATATCGAATGTAGATTGATTTGTGTATTATTTTCTACACCATTAAAGAAAAAAATACTGATATGTATGATTTTTCTTCAATTTACAGTTTTTAATAATAATGTGTAAACAAAATTAAAAAATTAAAAAAAAAAAAAAAAACTATACAAGTTTGAATGAACATAAATGAAATTAACAAGTAGCTTACAAATATTTTTAACTTTATTCTAGTTTCATAATAAATATATATTTTTTCATTTTGCAATTACACGACTACAAATTTATAAGTATTTGTTATTTAAAACTTTTTTTTCACACAGCTTTTAAATATTTCGCTAATAGAAACATTAACTGAAGATAGAAGATAATCTGTAACTGTCATTTTGTTTCTAGACCTTAGTTTATTAGCTTACCTGACACTGTAAAGTAACACCATTTTTTTATACTAGAAACATATTAAATGAACTTCAGTAACTGAATAATATTAAAGACATAAAGTTGAAAGAAAAGAGTTGAAACTTGTTAATCAGCAGGAATTAGAAATAACGAAAAATACATCAACTTTAATACATGTGCTAAACATTTTTCATTAATACACACACTTAAAAAAAAAAAAAAAAAAAAAAAAAAAAGTTGTCCCATCAAAATTATCGCCCAATCACAAATGCTACAAAAAAAAAAAAAAAAAAAAAAAAAAAAAAAAAAATTACAAAAAATTTTGTTGAACCAAACAGATTTTGTTTCATCAACAAACAGATAAACAAAATTGATAAAACAAAACAAAAGTTGTGATAAATAAAAGTTGAGATAAACAATAGTTGACAGAGTAACAATTTGTTAAACTCAAATTTGTTGGACTTAGAATTACCTTTTTATGTATGTTTCAATTAAAACTTTGAAGGAACAAAAACATGTTTTGCCCAATGAAAAAAAAAAAAAAACTGTCTTGGCCATTTCATATGCCGAAACAGTTGAAAATATCCAATTATTTAATTTCAAACGGTTCCATCATTAACGACAAATCAGGAAAACGCCAAAGAAATATATAATTATAATCGTGATCATCAAATCTTTCGTTATAGACAGAAATTTAACGAAAACACAGAATTCGGAATTGCAAAATATTTGAGAGGAAACTTTATACATTCTCTATAAAAAAGATGCCGACGCTATCCAAACCCAGCTGCCATCACAAGCGAGCAAAAATCATAACAATCTTTCCTTCGCCTGAAGCATTAAAGTTCTAAAATTACATTTGTATTAAATCTGCCGATTGTTACGCTAATAGTGCGATATTAAATGTAACTCTTTTAAAGTAATTTAAATGCTTATTATTTTGTGACAAAACTCGAAAGTTTTATGGAGCAAGTATAGTTAACATTTTATAAATAAGAAGCAAATTAACGAGTAAAATTTAAAGATTTTTTAAATATTATTTTCACACTTAATGATTTGTCACATGATGAAATGTAATTTTGCGGCCCATTTAATTCGTCGCAAAAAATTTTTAAATATTCTTTAATTAAAAAAAAAAAAAGTGTAGGATTAAATACAAATGTGTTAAAAGTATGTATATATCACTTACCATTTTTACGCAAAGAATTAAAAATGTTTAATCGGAATATCAAAATTTTTAAACTTTTGGGGATTTTTGAAATCTGCTTCAAATATATATGTGTTTCAATTGTAGAAATGTGAGCCCTTATTTTTAATTATTTTTATTTTATTATATGTACACATATTTTGTTATATGTATATTATGTTTAGCATACATAAATGCAGATGCAAATAGAAAGCAAATTGACGATTTTGGTGCATTTTCTTATCATTACACGTGAATTAAACTCATATCTTTTATATAAAACAAAAATTACACATTTTGTTTCATGTAATTTTAATTTTTGAATGAGCTGCTTATTTTTTTTTTTTTTTTTTTTTAATTATTTTTTTTTCGTCACCTATTGATCTTATTTAAAAACAAAAGTTGTGGAGAGAAAAAGAGCCATGTTTTAAGTAAGGTACGCTGGGGTAATAACGCCAAACGGGGTAATAACGCCAAGTGCTTATATTTTGCATAATTATGAAATAATCAGGTAAATGACACCCATGTGCTCTGCGCAGAAGGGTTTTGAGTCATATAAACCGCAAAAAACAGCTTCAAGTTAATTTGTTTCATTTTTAGGTCTTATTGTTTTTACAAGCAACTAAAATTAATGCTTGATCTAAAATTTGCGAGATACGTTTTGTGATGTGAAGACTATATTTTTTATCCGGAAATACTTTGTTAATTACATAAATTTGTAGTGCATTTCATGTACTTTTAAAATGTTGTTGAAGATTTTGGATATCTTCTCGAGATAATTTGTAATTTAAAATGTACTGCGCAATAACTATACCGGGGTAATAACGCCAATCCTTGACTTTAGTACCCCGGTTGATTCCCTACAGTGGCCAAGCTACATCCTAAATACTGATTCAAATAAACACAGTTAAAACTGTCCAATGTTTCTCATATTTCTATTTAAGTGGTCCTTTTTAAGCAAAAAGAAGCTCACGGTCTGATATTCTTTTGCCTCATCCCCCCCTCCCACACCACACCTTTATTTTTCTTACACTTTCACAAAAAATTGAACATTTTCAATAGATTAGAATGCAATTTGTCAATTTCTAAGTTCGTAGAGTTTGTATTTTTAGAATTGGGCTATCTACATGCAATTATTCCATCTTATTTCATAGTTTTGTTTGCATGGCGTTATTACCCATATAGGTGGGTAATAACGCCAAATAGCATTGGTCAAGAAAAAACGCCACTACGTTTTATGAATACATATCTGTTAAATTATTTTATTTTATATAGATAGTCAATGAGTTGCTGTATCAGATCCTATATTTGTTTGAAAAATACAATCTAAAACTAAACCGTGAAAATTGGTAGAACCTTAACTTGGCGTTATTACCCCAGGGTACCTTATTAGTGTGAAAGATGCGGTATTTCTTGTAATAGTTACAAGCCTCCATTGTAATTATTCCATGTACTTATAAAAACACACACAAACATTATATTTTAAATGTATTAATTTTTATTCTGTATTTTTCCGTTTACATACCTGAATGGAAAATAAAATAAAGATTGTTATACTGTAAAATATTTTCACCTTTTTTCTACAAAAACTCTTTTACCCAAATTTAAAATGAAAGCCTGGGCAAAAATGAACGAAACATCCTGAATGCTGTGACGATACCGTCAACTATACCACTGACGAATTTATTTTCATCCTACTTATATTGGACTATTAATCAATTGTTTTAGTAAATACTTAAATAATTCATGGTATAAATGCGTGTTAAACTACTAAAACCAAGTAATGCACATAGAATTATACCATACTCCTAAATATATTAGGATATTATAAATATATTACATATATATAATTATGCTATACTCTAATAATGCTCGTGAGATAATCAAAATGACATAAGCATCAGCCGCACAAAAAAAAAAAAAAAAAAAAAAAAAAAAAAAAAATTATTTATTTATTTCAACAATGGCGAATAAATAAAGCATGATAAAAGCACAGTTTTTTCCCACCTTTTGTAATATACATACATATTGATCTATACAAATTATACAGATATACACATATATACATGCATATGTACATATACACATATATACATACATACACACATATAGATATATAATGCACATTTAGATTATTTCTTCTTCCCTAAAATTAAAACATGAGCCACATAAGACTTAATGTTGTCTTTATGAAAGTCTTGTTGTATACATTTTAATCTTACCAAAATCAATTAAAAAATACATATAATTTATTTACATAATATTTACAAAAGAGCATAAGCATTATTAGCACGAAATTTTGATTTTTTAAAAGTTTTTTATATACTACTATAATGAATTGCAGTAATAATACATAATAGAAATGCAATTTTTAAACGATGTTTCTATCGTGAAACACAATAACAAAATGTTCATATTTTTTATTTTGTTCTCCCCTAAAATTATAAAAAAAGAGTTATGCTTAAGCTTAACGTTTTTTTTTACAATTGTTTAAAATTATTCACGTACAAATTCAAAGCTTTAATAGTTTTTTTTTTTTTTTTTTTTTATAAACCATTTGCACAAACTTAGTATTTATAGCGTTTAAATGAGACCTATGATATTTGATTTCCAATGCAAAAGGTAAAAAAAGGCTGAATTTTTATATTACTTTATAAATAAGATATTTCTTAGTTGTAGTAAGAAAATGATTCTTTACATGTTCTTACATTCATAAAAATATAAACTACAAATTGAGAGCCCAATTTTCTCTCTATTTACCATTATCAATTAATATTTCATTTAAGACGACGAGGAGAAACCAACAACAAAATAAAAAAAAAGGGGGTGGGCTATGCTTTACATTCTGAACCATTTTATACAAAACTAAAATAAAAGTTTTATAACACTTGGAAAAAGCCGATAAAAAAATCTTATTTTTATATTGGTTTTTTTGTCAAAAAGTGAAAGATTCAATATTTCAAATGTTTCGTTTTCTACAAAAAGTTCAAAGAATATTTGTTGGTGATTTGTTATTTAACTTGTTTTAACTGAGCTTACTTTTAATTGTTTTGTATTTAACATACCGTATTTATTTAATAATATTTATGTATAAATTATCTATTTTTTATGTTGTACTAATTTAAAAGGCGTACATTTTACAGTAAAAAGCTATTTTGAAGCAAATAAAATAATTAATTGGGTGTTAAAATGTAGTATAAGATGCTTTCCAATTCATTGACGTTTGAAAAAAAATTAATAAAAAAAAAAAGATATTTTTTACTATTTACATCATCTATGGAGTTTAGTATGGCTTTCATTCTTAAAATAATAATAATAATAATAAAATTTACATAAAATTAATTACTTAAAATAATAATAATAATAATTAAATTACAATTACCTGTGGTACTGTGAGTCGGAGTGAAAAAAAATGTGTTTAGAGGACTTTAAAAGTTATCTTCTTCTAGTGAAGTTTTTAATATGAGTAAAAGACTTTAATTGCAAACAACTTTTAATATAATTCTAGAATAAAGTAAGATTAATGAAGAAGAATGTGTAACAAATTAATTCTCAACGTAATCTGATAAAATCTACTGTCCATGCAATCTGCATGCAACATTTTACAGCAAGCAAATGTTCCGAAAGTTGAAAATAATTTTGCAGACAGGAATAGAAGTATATTTTAAATTACGAACCAGATTTCCAATCTATAAAAATAAATAATATTTTAAAAATAATTTGATAAAAATAGCTTTAATATGTAATATATGTAGTAGCTGTAGATAAATGTTGAATTATTAAGCATCAAAATGTTTTAAATTATTGTAACGTCACTTGCAATAATGAGTGGCTGTTGTTTCTTTTTAAAATATTCACTGATATTTTTAATGAAACATGTTATCCTTTGTACAATTCCTAAGTTATATATTGCTATTTGTCCTTTTAAAGGCGATTATATATTGTACAACCATTTATTTTATTCAAAAATTGCACCAGAGTTTTTGGAATATATTTTTTATTAGTCCTGTGAAAAAATAAAAAAATAAAAAAATAAATAAATAAAAATAAAATAAAAAATACAACTTCTTCTTTTGAAATAGATTTTTTTCGAAATTTCTTAAGTTTTTACAATAGTATAGTTGCACGATTTCTCGCTGTCAAAAGGATTAAATATATTTTTCTCGTTTAAGTTGTTTGGTGTACCGCATTTCGTATTTAAATAACTTATCTGTTACCTGGTTGGATTTTAGAATATGAATTTTAAATTTATAGCAAAATACAAATGAATAAAAGAGCGAAAATTAATATAAAATAATACAAGAATAATGCTTTTTTTTTTTTTTTTTTTTTTTTTTTTTTTTGCTTTATAAAATTCCAGAAACATGTTAGGGTGATTCTCAAAATAGGGGACAATTTCAAAAGTGAAATCTTAAAAAAATTACTGTTAGCAAAATTTCTGAAAAAAATAGGTGTTGTTAATATAGTATGAGGTATACTTTACATGTAGTTAGCAGAGCTAAATATTTAAAAATTAACTTAAAAAATAATTAGCATTTTTTGAGCCATGCTAATGACAAAACAAATTGCATGGAATAAATATATTAAGAAATTTTTATTTTCTTCCTGTTTAAATATTTTTTTCTATATTTATTAGCCTTCCTTTTCAGCAAATGGTTTCCATTTTTACATATATACATATAAGGAGAATAAAAACATTACCAAAGAGTAAACTTTGTTTACATGAGCAACATTCTGACACTAACAATGTAAGAAGCTGTCTTAGTGATTTTCTGACAGATTTAATGCATATTTTAGGGATAATAAATGTAATACCTAAATTTATATGTAAAATTAAACTTTATAAAAGATACAATAAAAGCAATGGTTACATTTATGCACACAGGAGTCTTTAGCATGGACAGAAAAACCATGCTAATGACACTGATATTTGTCCATGCTAATGACAAATTTTAATTTAAATAACATTATGAGCCATAATATAATCACAATGCAATAGTCTTTTCTGGGGCTTTTTAAAACACAAAAGTCCTATGCAAATAAGTAAAATAAAAATTTTAATTATAAAATAAACATGAAAATTATTATCCATTCTAATCACATACAATTGATGTACGCCCCTAATATTCAACTTCTATTCTTAAAATACAATACATGCTTCTATTTTCAGGCTGGGATAAAATGGCTACTTGTTGCCATGGAGAAACTTTATATTTTCAAACTATTGTCATATGTGAAAATGAAATTTTGATTAATAACCAGCTGTTATAGTATGACCTTGTTTTGAAAATAGAATATGGAGGACAAACTTTCTTTTTTTATATACTATAATTTTATTTTTAAAAAGAAATTTATTGGATAAATCCTCTCCTTGATTAATTTAAAGAAAGAATAACATTTGTTTTATTTTATAAACATGATATTAACTCTTGAAAAAGCTAGTATATACAAGGCACAGCTGCTGTGGACATCCATGCTAATGACATTTTGAACATTTATTCTGTTATTTTAAGGTGTTTTTAACTAAACAGTGAGTAATTCTTGAGTTCAAATAATGAATAATATTAAGATAAACATACCTAAATATAAAAACATGACAGAAAACCTCTCAATTTTTTTTGTATGCCGAAAGACATAAATTGTCCCCTATTTTGAGAATCACCCGTTAAAAAACAAAAAACAAAATTTTTTTTTCAATTAAAACACGTGATTTATAACACTTTTTCACACGTGAAATGTAGATTATGATCTTCATTATTTTTAAAAGTTAGAATAAATGTTAAAATTAAAAGTTAGCTTGTCTGTTGGAAAATAAATAATTATTTTATATATTTGCTTATTTACTTAATGTAACATGCTATTCAACAGAAAAAGTAACAGATATATCATACTGTTAGCTTTAAAGTTCTCGTGAAGCATATAATGTACTGTAATTTCTTAACAACTAAAGATTAGTAATGAATAAATTTCAAAAATATTTAGAAGGGTGCTTCAATTAGAAAAATAAAGACTCAATATTATCCTTCCTCTATTATGAAAAAGATATTAAATTATAAAGTAAGATAAATTAGACAATGCACATATTGAAATATAAGATAAGCGTTTTAATCACAGTAGCGTAAAAACCGCTTTTTCATAATTGGTAATATATTTTTTTGCTTTAAAAGAATTGGAGCAACCTTACACATTTGAAAGTTAAAAGTCTGAGTATTTAAGTTGCAATATTGAAGGAAAATGTATTTAGAAAATAATCGTTATGTTTATTACAAAACATAACTATAAAATCGTATATCGTCTTGGACGGTATATTTTGTAAATAACTCGATCACATATCAGCCGATAGTAAAAATGTGTACCTTTTAATAGTTAATAGATGCTGTATAAGTAGGTGCTACGTTCAAAAGAAATATATATATATATATATATATATATATATATATATATATATATATATATATATATATATATATATATATATATATATATATATATATATATATATATATATATATATATATATATATATATATATATATATATATATATATGCAAAAATTTGTGATTGAAAAGTTTGGGAATGGTTTTTAAACTACAATAATACCTCCGCTTACAAATACCGTCGTTAACGAATGTTTCGGCTAACGAAAATGCAGGTCATTGTTTTTATGAATCGGCCGGATGTTTCGCAAAATTTTACTTGGACAGAAAGTTATATTTCCGTTAACTAAAAATTCACTTCATGAATGTGATATCGGAGTGAATTATCTTCATTCACTTACGATATCACTATATTTGTTTATATTTTTAAGTTTTATAAAATGGTGCCTACATCCACTGTGATAATTTTAAAACAATATTTTCAGCCAGAATAATTGCTCATCTTTGACTCCTGTTAAGATACAGGGAAAAAATCAAAACTAATAAAATGTACATATAAATTCACATATTCGTCTCTTTTAAAACATATTATTAAATTAGGTAATAGTTTGTTTTTATTGTACGATTTATTTTTGAAATTATAGTTTTAAACTTCGTAAAGTAACTGGGAAAAATGTATACTGGTATAGAGACGCGTTCTGAATATGCAATAAGCAGGAGAAATAAAGTAAGCTCCCAAATTGATTCATCCCGATTTACTTAGCCGCTTGAAACATCGTTGATCGAAACTCTTCGGAGATCTGCCGGAGGAACATAGAAATGCGCCACTTAAAGTCTGCGCCGTTTGAAATTCGACCGGTTTAATGCGAAACTTTCCTTAATTTGCTTAGTGTCTGTTGTATAACTTATAAAACATGACAAAGAAATTTAAAAATAATTAAATGAAAAAAAAACTTTTTTTTTTTTTTTTTTTTTTTTTTTTTTTTTTTTTTTTTTTAATTGTACAGATAATATTTGTTTTTATAAGCACTGTAATTTGGGATTACTTGAACATAGGAAAGAGTAACTTGGGCCCAAATAAATCAGTTCTAGGTGAACTGGTTAACAAGTTTGAACGGTTATCTTTAAAATATTGGTGAATAACGTCCAAATCCTCAAAATAGTTCATGCTAGATGGATATATATATTTTTTTTTCCATGAAACAACAATTTATAACGCTTTATTAGTAAACTATTTAGAAAGATACTTTTTTATTGCTTTAGAATATTCGTTATGCTCTTTACTATTTACATTTAAAAAATTGAGTTTTAAAATAAAAATGTTCCAAACATCTGATACGGTCCGTTCAGTTTATTGGTTTTTTTAAATAAGAAATCGAGTTTATTGAAGGAAGAAAAGAAAAAAAAAGAAATAAAAAGAGAGAGAGGGGGGGGAGGATAAAATTTGAATAATCATATTTTAAATTTCCATGTGTTTTTTGCGCGTTTAAATTTAAAACTGTTCTCAAACAACTATACAAACAAAATTTTCTTCTAAATTTGTTTTCAAATTAGTAGATAAAAATATGCAATTTGTATAAAATATATAGAGTTTTAAAAATATAATTTAATTCTTAAATTCCTGAGATTATTTTAGAAAGGTTTAAAAATAAAATTTCTATTGTAAAAATGTTTAATGGAAATTACTGCTGTTTTTTATTCATTTCAGATGTTCAACATTTGTTCAAATAGCCAAAGTTGATTTAGCTTTTCATATCATCTTACTGTAATCTAGGGTTTCAAAAATCCAATAACATATGTATTAATAAATGAGAATAGTTTTTCATTAAATAATATTTTTTGCACTTTCAACTTGAACGTCATCTTAAGCATTTGCACTGAACCTTTTTTAGAAACTGTTTTAAAGAAAAGCTTCATTAAAGCATTTACTTATTTTATCCCGTTTATATGTTTTTTAATGCCAGTAAAGCATTGAACTTTTTTTTAGCAGATTAGATAGTTGAATATGATTTATAAGATTAAATTAAATAAATAGAAATAAATTTCAGCTTTAATATCTTCTGTTTATAATAAACACATTGCTAAGTAATAAATTGTTACAGAAAAAAAAAATATATTTTATTTATTTTCATTCGTTTGTAACAGCAAAGTTTAATAATTAAATGCCTTTTGTAAAATTATTTAAACAAATAAAACTAAATTTCATTTTAATTCTTCCGCTTTTCACTATTAAAAATATTTTTTTTAACTTGATTTACTTATTTTCTGTTTATTTTCTCAGCAAATTTTTAAATTATTTTCATAAAGCATAAATTACATAAAATTTGTTAAATTAAATTCATTTAGTTTTAAAATTCAATTCAATAAATCAAATTGATTGTCTATTTAATTTTCCTCTTTTTATAGTCGTACATGTGTAGGAATAAAATGTTTTAACTATTAAAACATTTATTTTTGTTTATGTCAGCCAAATATTAAAGTTCCTCAGCAGATAAAAGTAGTTATATACATTTTGTAAAATAAAATAAAGAAAGGTTAAATTCCACGTTAACTTTCAATTTTTTACTATAAAAATATAAAATGATAAACTTGAAGGGAAAAAAAGGGAGGGATTTACTTCTTTTGAGTTCGTTTCTTTTAACGAAATACTAAAATATTTTTTAAAAGTTGAAATTAGTTAAAATTCGTGAAATGAAATTCAAAAAATTAAATTAATTTACCGCTTAATTTTCCACTCTTTATAGTCATACATGAGTGAGAAGCAAAATTTTTACCGTATTAATATATGTAATATTTGTTTATACCAGCAAAGTTTTAAAGTATTTCAGCAGGTAAAATTAGTTATATGCATTTTGTAAAATAAAATAAAGTATATAAAATAAATTCTACTTTAATTATCTTTTACTATAAAAATATAAAATATTTTACTTAAAAAAATCTCTTTTTACTTATTTTCAGTTCGTTTATTTCGGCAAAATACTAAAATATTTTAAAAGGATTAAATAAATTAAAATTTGGGAAATTAAATTGAAATTACTCGTAAAATTAAATTCAATTAATTTAATTAATTTTTCGCTTAATTTTCCAGTATTTATGTGTTACATAAGTAAGAAACGAAACGAAACGAAAATAAAATGAATTAAAACATTTATTTTTGTTTATACAGCAAAGTATGTATTAAAAAATTTCTTCAGATAAAATTAGTTACCTTTGAAATTATCTAGTAGTTATATTTAAAATTGGTTTTGTCACTTAAAAAAAATAATATTTACTTATGTTTACCATATTAAAACATTTATTTTGTATGCACCATCAAATTATTAAAACTTTTCACCAGATACAATTATATTTATATATATTCTAAAATAAAATGTAAAGAAAATAAATTTATTTTTGATTCGTACATTACCGTAGATAAGTAAGGAATACTTTTTTTTTTTAAGCTTCTTAAAATTAATTTTCAAAAATAATTTTCAGTTTACTTATGCTAGAAAACAGCAAAATATCGAAAACTTTTAAATAGTTTAGATTAGTTTAACATTTTTTAAAAAATAAAATTAAATGAAAATAAATTTCTTTGAAAATTTCTCATTGTTATTATTTAATTGCATTTGAGCAAGGAATAAAATGATTTTTCTTTATTTCAATACCCTATTCACTTATTATACACTGTCAGAAAAATTCGTCAATATACACTAAGTTATCGTTATTTTTTCACAAATAATTTCTGTTCTCCCAGAAAACGTATTTGTTCTGTGAGTTCATTCCGAGCGTCGAAAAATGAGGAAAAGTTTCCGTTTATATCCAGCACGCATGCGCATTGGGTCTGTTAGTAATAAGTTCGAATTTATTTTTAAAATGAAAAACAAAAATATTCTATTGATTAAAATGTCTAATTTAGTTTTAAAAGACAAAAATGTTTTCGAATTTAAAAATAAATAACAATTACTTTCTTTATTCGTTCAAAAATTCTCACAAATAGAACATCCATGTTTTTTCTCTAACATTCTACGTAATATATTTAAAATTCACATTTTTATACTATATTAATACTAAACGTAAAAAAAACCCAGCCACAGTTTCATTAAAGATTAAATCTTTCCGAGATTAACTGCATAATTAAAAGCTTTTTAACGAAATACACCAACCCACACCATATGAAATGAAGGGTTCTATTTTAACGCACAATCATCATGAGCAGCCGTAGCGCCGTGGATTAGCGTTGGTCTGGTAATCCTGGGATCCTTGGTTCGATCCCCGCCTCTTCCGCATTGATTTTTTCCAAACTTTTTTCAAGTGACGGATATTTTTCCTCTTTTGACAGAGAAAAAAATAAACAGAAAATCGTCAATATACAGACAATTTCTGGCAGCAGTGCTGCCAGTGCATTTTCTGTGAAAAGACGGAAGTTTTTTTGAGAGTGTATGCTTTGATACTTTTTGATTACTTTACTTTACCTTTGTTATATTCAGATTGTTTCACAGACATTGAACAAATATACTTTTATTTTCAAATTTCACTGCAAATTTAAACATAACAAATAAAACTTCCACATTTTTAATGTGAAAAGTTTTATCGACTGAAAATTGAAAGTTTCACAGACACGAATACCAATAAAAACAATGAACAAAAAATAGCAAATTTTTTCAGATATGTTTACTTATAAATATCTATAATAACACCATAATTCGTACATTTGTCTATTTTTCTACAATTACGCGAAATATCTTTCGAGTGATATACAAATAAAGTTTATGTTCAGGACATTATTATTTTTTCTTAATTGTTTACAAAAGTAACATGTTAACAAAAAAATATTAATGAGCATCCATAAAATCTGTCAATAAATATATGAAATAAAAAAAAGCATATTTTTTCTTCAGTAAAGAAACCATCCAAAAAAATCAAAATCCCTTCTTTCCCTTACTCAATTTAATCCATAAGTTCCCCAATTTTATCCATGCATCATCCAAGTTTCACATACACGAATGCAATAAAACCAACGAATAAAAAATACCATTTTTTTTTTTAGAAATGTTCACTTATAAATAAGTATAATAACACCACAATTCATTCACATGTCTATTTTCCTACAATTACGCGAAATATCTTTCGAATCACAAACAAATTTTTTTAAGTCCAAGACATTATTATTTTTTCAAAATTGTTTACAAAAGTAACAGGTTAACAAAAAAGTATTCATGAGCATTCATAAAATCTGTCAATAAATATATGAAATAAAAAAGCATATTTTTTCTGCAGTAAACCGACCATCCGAAAAAATCAAAATCCCTTGTTTCCCTTACTCAATTTAACCCATGCTTTCCCCAACTGATTGCTTTTCTCCCCGTAAATCAGCCAGGGATTCCTCTGAGAACGGGGTGTTTTGGAATAGATTTTGAACAAAACTGAAGTTCAAAATTAAATAAACAGTAGCGCTTTGTTCTCCGAGGCAGATTTCTATTATAAATCGAATGCTATCAATTTGAACAGTTTAATGTTAAATGACATAGTTTAAATTTCTGCATTACATATATTGTATATAATTTTATTAATAAGATAGTAAAAATACTGGTTTGGAGATTCGTAATTGATAGCCATATAAGGGGGGGAAATACGTATTCTTCTAAAAGATTAAATATTTTAGATACAAAAATAAAATTTTATATTGTCAAAATTTGTAAGTGCAGAAACTTATAGAATTTTCATTTTCGGACAAACATAACTCCATTTTTTGTTCTAAATTAAAAAAAATTTTAAAGAAAATTTTAGGTTTAGGAATCATGCCCATTTTTCAAAGAATACAGAAATACGGCATTTTTTAACATAAAAATTTTGTGTTTGTGTCTTTTAAATACAAAATAATGTAGAATTTTCGTTTGAATTTAAAGTTACAAACTATGGATAGTGAGCATCAGTAATTGATAAATGGTTTTAAAAACTGATTTAAAAAAAATTCAGGAAATATTTAAATTGGAACAAGATGAAATGTTTACTCCTTTTTATAAGTCAGTAGTATTATTGGAAGGAACTCAAACGAACTTCACTATTAGTGAATTGTAATTATTGCTGCAAAAAATTTATTTGAATGTAATTTTTATAACTTGATATTTATAATGTTTTCCGCATTTATATAAACCATATTTTTAAAATCTACATTGCAGATGTAAATGTACGAGTTACATTAATTGAAACGAAAGTGATAAAAACATGTTTTTAAATAACACCGACTAGACTTTGCTTTTCTGAATTGAAGGCAATTTTTTTTCTTTACCATGTATATTTTCGTATATAAGTCGATCGCCTAACTTTCGAATGCAAACTCTGCAAAAATTAAAAAACCCATATATAAGTCGACCCCCTAACATTTAAATTCAATTTTCCAGAAAAAAGAAACAAAAGATGTCACTTGCCATTGCGAAAAAGTAGTAAATAAACAAAAACAAGTCAATTATAATTTTTTTAATGATAAGTTATTTTTTGTATATTTTATGCATGATTTTATAATACATATGTATAAACAATCAGAATTTTGCAATATTTCAAGTTTGTTTTCCTTTTTTTAAATTTACTCTTGTGTAAATCGAGCACGCCCCCCTCCCCCCCCCCTTCCAGTTTGCTTCTCAAAAATTGTCAGAAACTCCTCGATTTATCCACAAGTATATGTTTTTTATTTATTATTTTTTTTTCATTAGAAGTAGTAGAAATGTTTGCTATAACTTATTAAAAAAGAGTTTGTTTTTAAAAATTTTAAAACTACCAGCATCATAATTGTATTATGGAGTGCTTTTTTTATGATTTTTTTAAAAACATGATTTAGACATGCAAAACTGCTGCTTCGATATGCAGCAAAATGTTAGTGATTGAAATTGATAGCAAAAGTGTTGTTATTGCTACTAATATGCCTAGATTTGTTTCAATCCTGCATTTCTTCTTTCGATAAAAAAGTAAATTTAAGTGAAAATTTGTTATTAAAAGTATAACTTCGTAATCTGGTCTTTGAGGTCTTTATTATATTAACCGACAGCTTTTATAAATCCATTTGTAACATTTTTATTAACATTCAATTTCTCTATCTCCATTCTTTATTTTCTCTATCTTGTCACCAACAATTTAATGTTGGTGACAATTAAATGTTATGTTCTCCCATTTTACAATGAATGTAGTAAAGTCAAATGCAGGTTTAGCTGCAAGTTTGTTATTGAAACTAGCCATTCTCAATGTAAATACTCTTTTTTTTTTTTTTTTTTTTTTTTTTTTTTTTTTTTTTTTTATCTTTTTTGAATATTTAATATTGTAACTAATACTTAACTTCTTTGTGTTTACTTAGATCCTGATCAAGCTAATATTTCTGGTGTTTGTATAATATTAAGAAAATTTTAAGCAGTTTTTATTTCCTCATAGTTTATATAAAGAGAAAAATAAATACAGATTTTTCTACGTATCATAATTTATTCTTTTAAATGTTGAGTTTTATTTATTTCAATTAAATCGCTGTCGGAGAAGGTATAAGTTTACGGTGGTTAACAAGTTTTCAAATTTATTAGTAAATAAATAATGAATACTCGTTATAATAAACCTGCTCTTTATTTATGTTGAAATTTCATTCATCCTAAAAGCATTTTAAGCTATGAGTAACTTTTTTTTTTTTTTTTTTTTTTTTTTTTTTTTTTTTCTAGACATACGTTACATGTATAAGTCATGCTTGGATGAATAAAAATTACACATTATTACATTATTTTTATTAAAATTAGTAAAGTAAAATGATTATATATTATTTATAAATATATCACATTTTAAGCTCCATTAGAGAAATCTTCTCAACGAATAAAACATAAATAAAACGACAATCTGCTTTCCGATAGTGTATAATTATAGCAATAAATTTAGAATTAACATATTGATTAATTTTTAAAACTAAAAGATTTCCGTTTTATAACACTTTAGTCCACCCACATTTAAATAACTTTTTAACATTACAAATGATTGCAATGTTGATCTATGATTCAATAATGAAATTCGCAAAATGTAAACAAACACACCCCTTTTTTGTTAAGAATCGAAAGTAAGCCCCCCCCCCCTTTCCCATTTAGCACATAGGAAGTTCTAATAATTTTTAAAAAGGCTTATAATTAGGGCCTTTTAGAAAAAGATAGGTAAATTGGGAAGGTATTTTAATGAAGAGGGTAAAAATAGAACTTTTTCAAAAAGGAAAACTGCTCATAAATTACTGGGGAAAATAGTATTCGGAGGGGGCTTACTTTCGGTTCTCTAAGGTATTAAACAAATGTTTTTATAACATATTATTAAAAATTTGAAATAAATTATCTAACTAATCCTCAAGTATCGTAATCAACGTTTTATCACTAAAAAATGCAATATTACTAAAATTTAGTAAAATGTTTTACTTTATAAGCATTGGTTTATTTACAGTAATAAATTGCAATTGTATTTGCACTCTATCCCAACATTAAGCCATCACACTGTTTATTTACAATTTTTTAAATACCAAATTTAATACTATATCAATTATTTCATATGAGGAAGGTTTTACAGACTTGAGAAAAAAAAAATTACCAAATTTAAAGCATTCACCCCCCCTCCTTCTCTCTATTTTATCCATTAAAACAGGAAATTCATATCAAAAATAAGATTTATTATACCCGCTCGTGGAATTAACTTCATACAATTTTATTATTGTTAGTTATTATTACATCACATCCGAAAAAAATTCCACTTCTCCCCGAAAACCATCCTCGGAAGAAACAATATTTACTAGCTTCACAAGTTTGAAAAATTAGTTTAACTCCAACTTTTAATCATACAATTTGTCAACGGCTTTTAAATCGCTGCCTGCCATGCGCAAATAATCAACCAACTGCAAAAATGAATAATGATCTCATTGCAACTAAATCATCATTCATCACAGCTAAGGAATAATGATCTATCCCTTACCCGGGAGCTGAACATTTGTTTACAGTTTGAAATGCACTCCCTATATGTTTATATCAGTTTTAAGTGTTATCATTTGTCAATATGATTTTGGAAAGATAATTCAGTTTCGGCAGCTACTCTTATTCAACATTTGGTACACCGCTGTTTTATATTTGTAAACACAGAGCAAATATATGTTTATTTACCCAAATAACCTAAAAAAATGAAACGAAACTTCCAAATAAAAGAAGTTTGATAAATTCAAAATTAGATTTAGAACACAGGATGTTCCATAGATTAATATTTGTTAACTTAAAACACACCCATATGCACACCCATATTTCTGTATGCATTGCAACATCTTATTATTCATCATTCATGAATAATTATACCGAATGATTTCCAGGTTTCTTGAATACGAAATAGGATATAATAGAACTAGACTGTATTACCGGTGTTTTAATATGTAAACATGGACGCGTGCACGTAAATTGCATTGCATCTTGTGAAGTTTAAAAAAATAACTGATATTTCACTTGTCTTTTTTTTTTTTTCTAAAATAATAAGAACGCAAATTATTGCACGATTTTTACAGGTAATTATTTTAAAGCTACTGTTTATTTTGTTTATGAATGAACTAATGAATAGCGCTTAATCATTAGACATATAAAAAGATGCAAAGTTCTTTAAGGAAAATTAGGAGAAAAACTCTGTTTATATATGGAATATCATATAGGGAATATAACTAGACGTTTTTGTAAAGAATCAAAAATTCTATATTTAAGCGATACGAAAGTAAAACAAATATGCAGCGAATGCTTTCATTATATAATATTATTTAATAATTATGCTGCATGAAATATGTTACTTAACGTTTGTTTCAAGTTACGTTAATGCAACAGGCGTTCGTATACGATTGTGAGTTAAAATAAAAATACAGCCTGCAAAACTTTTGTATATGCAGTTGCTGAAGTTCCTCTATTATTTTCCCAAGAACAGATACTTATATAACACAAACCTAAACGAGGAATCGATAATTTAAAAAATAAATATATCATGTTATATATATTATTAGTCTTCTTATTTAGCGACATATTCATTCAACTTTGCGGATTTTAGCAGCTTTTAACACAAGGAAACTTGTTGATAACTAGAACAATTCACAAAAGTTACTAAAGTTATTACGTTATGACTTTACTAAACTGTAAGTTTAGCAGGTGTAAAAATATTATTGTGTGAAGAGAATTTTATATAGATTTAAAGCTTTTTTTTATATATCTATCAGATATGTATACAAGTATCTCAGTACGATAAAAGGAATTATTGCTAAGATCATTAAGGAGTCCACAAAAGTAAAAAATTGAGAAATGTTAAATTTTTAAAAACTTACGTGGCTTCGGGACACTTCGTTTCACTTGCATCCACTTGTAGGTGGGTACTGGTGTTGGTTGAGCTGTTGGTACCCTGGATCTATGCACAGGGGACCCATATTGGTACCCACCATTCATTTGACAACTTTCTCTGAGTGCTGGGTCATAATTTTCGTATGCTGCATACCCGTTTCTTCTGGACAAACTCAGAGAATCCAGATAAGGATATGTTGAAGGTGGTACGCCGAATCCTGTGACTACTCTAGCACCTTCTGGTCCAAGGGGTACCCCTTGAGGATGATCTGGAGCCTGATGTGTGCTTATGTCGTAGGAGTATTCGAGATTCCTATATGGGTGATGGTATGCAGGATTTCTCGGTGCAACGTCACTGTATGAATGGTGGTGGTGGTATGCTTGGGCAGGACTGCTCGGATGTCCAACACGATTATGATGCTGTTGCTGGTGGAAGTGAGACTGGTCAAGATTGGTGTAGCTGAGTCCATTGCTATCACTTATTATTTGATGTGGTGTGGGATGTCCATTTGTTGCTTCTGGATGTAATGGCGGTGTCCGCAGTTCTGTTGCGGAAGAGTACGGTGTCATAAGAGTTGTTGGAAGGTATGAAGGGCCAGCTGGTTGAATTAAACGTTCTTGAGTTGGTTGATGATGGTAATATGCCGTAATAGAATCACCGGTTGCAGGAGTTGTAGTCGCTCCGCCGTTGTACAGCGGCTGTTGCGCTTGGCTCGGACCGTACGCGGTCGCGTCTCCCCCGTTTCGACAGACGGAGGCGTACACGACATTAGAATTCATAATAATCCGATCGGGCCCAGCTTTGTACCCTAATAAAAAAGGGGCTTGAGACCTTTAAAAAACTCTCACGAGGGCCCCGAAAATTAGCTATCGCGACGGGAGATAAATCAGAAAATAAACGGACGGTAAATCATCGGCCGACCGAGGTTGACAGAAATATGGGAGTTAAATGAAGCACGTGACTCCGGCGCCCGACCAATCGCATAACGCATAAGGCGGGGTTCTAGGTGTACGAGCGGCCAACACAGGCCATTAGCAGAGTGAGTTTCCAAGAGGATTCAGTGACAAGTTTTGGAGGGATTTTTTTTTCGGTTCTCCTCCTCCTTTTGTAACAGCGGTTTCGCAGAAAGAAGGAGCATTGATATTAATGCTTTTCAACGCTCGCATCGCTAATTGCGCTAACAGGTGTTTTGAAAGACCGCATACTTTTATTATCGCGAATAAGTATCATAATGGTTGAAGGAAAAGTCTTTATAAACTGATTTATAAACTTTTTATTGTAGAAGTTTTCTAAAAAAGGAATTTGTTTATATAAGACTTTTAACACCTTTTTCAAATTTTAAATGGCAAATACGATCAGCGAATCAAGTCATTTTATTAGATATTTAATGTTTACTTTGGCCTTTAAACATATTTTGTTTCGGATTATTTTTTTTCTCTGAAATTTAATTTTTAATATTTTATATTTTTGTCGTACATTTTAAAAGGTCAAACATCATTAAGTTTAGTAGCCGTTTTTAAATATGAAACGCAATAGTAGTTTCTTTCTGTTTTTTTAAACCAATATTTAAATCTCGCGGTTCATTATATATTTCACATGGCATGTTTCATAATAAATATTTTAACTGTACTTTTTAAAATACACAAAATAATTTTAAATGTTTGGCTAAAATTTCATACAGAAAAGTATATTACACATACCATAATTTATTTTATGTTTATTTAATGACCTTTACATAAAATATACTAGATGTGAGATATGAAAAAAGAAGAAGAAGCTGAAACTTCTAGATTTTCAACACTCAAAAGCAAATATTAAAAATAAATAAATAAATAAATAAAAAATAAAAAAAATAATCTAACATTCATAAAAATAATTGCTTCAAACTAGAATATTCTTTAGATTTCTAATTTGTCAAATTTTCAGTTGTTAAAAAGGATATTCAAGAGATTTTTTGCACCAAGCATTTAAATTGCTATCTACATTGTATGGAAAATTTTACTATAATGTACTCAAATACATCATAATTTAATTAAAAATTTCCAACTGAATTTAAACTTTTAAGAAAAAACATATGCATTAAAAATATTTAATTTATATAAATGTATGTGAAGCAACTTATCATTTGAAATTTATATAAATTTAGTGTTGTTTATTTCGTATATTTTTTCTATTTCAGAAAAATATTTATTTTTTTCTAAGTTGTGTTTTTCACTTTTTGAAAATAAATGAAAGTGGAATTTAAATATTTTTCAGTATCACGATCAATTAGCAATTTTCGAAGGAACAATGTCCTTTTCAATCTAAATTCTAAATGAACAATGCAAATGACTTTTGTAAACTTGTAATAATTTAAACGGAAGTCTTTCACTTAACGATATCTAGTATTACATTCTTAGATGCTTCATAAATTATTTACATCTTTTTTAAATTTAAGAAAGAAATTTTTTAGGTTGTGTTTTGACCTTCTTTAAAATAAATGAATAATTAATTTTTTTTTTTTTTTTTTCGTATGCTCGATTAGCAGTTCACGAAAAAACAATATCCTGTTCAATATAAATTCCAAGCAATCGATATTATCAACATACGAAATATTATCTAATGGAAACTCCTCCAGTTAATAATATCTGGTGCTAACTTTTCAGATGATTTTTGCGTATTTAAATTTTTAATTGTGTTTTGCCGAAATAAATAAAGAAAAACTTTAAATATATCTGTAGTCTAATGCTCATTTACGAAAAAACAATATGAAGAAACTTGAAGAAGCAACGTCTTTTGCAGTCTAAATTCAAAACAAACAATGCAATTACATTTGTGAACTTGAAATAATTTATACACAACTCTTTCGGCTAATAATATATAGCATTAATTTTTCATATGTTTCATAAATAATACGCCAGTTTTTCCCATTTTAAAATGGAACACTCTCTTTTAAAGTTGCATTTCTCCTTTTTTAAAATGAAGAAGAAGGAATTAAAAAAAATTCAGCATCATGCTCAATTAGTATTTCACGAAGAAAAAAAAAATATTTTTTTTTCGATATGAAGGAACACAACTACAAGTGACATTTGTAAAGTTGAAATAATTTATACGAAACGCCTTCAGTTAATAATGTCTGGTATTAACTTTTCAGATGCTTCATAAATAATACTTGTGACACAAGTACACCTGATCCCGATTCATCTCTCGCTCGCAGAACAAAACGATTTCATCAGATCGAGCAATTTCGCCTGAGGCACTAACGTAGCAAGTTATTTTCCAGACGATCTAAACATTAAGTGATGGTATGCCGGTTCCCACTTCTGGTGAGGAAAAGCGAACTGATTCACGGGAAACATTCGGGGGAGGGTGCAAGTCTGCGAAGGGATATCGTCATTGGTCGAGAAGGGAATAAAAAAGATTAAGAAACAAGCATTTATGTTTTTCAGCTCTCTTCCCCACCTTTAGCCGCTGTGTATCTTAACATCTGCTGAGTTCTCTTGTGCAGCTGTTGCTCCTGGCGTCAGCAGAATGGGCACCTCGTAAAAATAGCGAGAGCAATAAACTTTACAATTGGGATGAAAATATGTTATTTTGTACCTCGTAATTATCGGAGAACTTCGCTATTGCATATCTTTCCCTATATGTAGAATATATATAGAATATCAGACTTTCTATCAATATATAATATCTGTATATACACTAAAATCTTTAAAAATAGAATACATTCATTCCAATATAAGAGAAGTATTTTTTTAACTCTCAATTACGAAGCAGCTTCTTTTCTCCCCGTCTTCTATACCTTATAGTTTTCGGAGAATTTAGCTACGATATAACTTTTTTTTTTTTTTTTTTTTTTTTTTTTTTTTTTTTTTAATAGGCAATACGTATCAAGAAAACCATTTGATATTTCAATAAAAATAAAAAAACACATTTTCCATTTTATTTCTTACATCTATTTTACCTTTTCTCTACAAAACAGTCTCTTTCCCCACCCTCTTTTGAACTTTTTAATTTTTGGAGAATTTCGCTATTATACACGAGTATGTCCTAAGAAAATTAAAACGCACTTTGATTTTTTACCTGTTGGGGATAAGTCGGCAATGTAAATTGCAAAAATATTCACAATAAGATAGTGTTTTAAATTGTGTTAAAGAAAAATTTAAAAAGGTGCAAGTTTATGAAAATTAACGGCTGGACAATTTAATCCACAACATTTTATTTCCTTCTTTATTTTGAACTTTTTTGCAGCCTATATTGCCTACGCATTTCCCACATGTAAAAAATTAAAGCGCTCTTCAATCTTTTTGGAACACCCTGTATAGGTTTCTATATGGTATATAATTTTGAAAATGGAATACATTACTAAAAAGGGAAAAAAAGTATACATATTTTTTACAAAGCAGCCTCTTTACTTCTCTTTATTCGAACATTGTAATTATCGCAAAATTTCTCATATATCTGCATGTATGAGCAGTATATGTGTCTTATACAGTTATATTTTTATTAAGATGGAATTCACTTATTTTAGTAAAATAGAAAGGGTTTTCTTTTAATCTCTTGCCTACAAAGCACCCATTTTCTTCACCTATTATCCATTTTATAATTACTGGAGATTTCCTGTATTACATATTTATTCATGTGCGCAGTATATTTATTATACAATCATTAAAAATGAAATATATGCAATTTAATACGAAATAAAATGATACATAATTATTATTACTATTATTTTATATTTTCTCTTCGATGCAGAATCTGTTTCTCCCTCTCTTTTGCATCTTATAACTACCTGAAGATTATGCTATATATAACTGTAGAGATATGAAATACAATTGTTAAAATAGAATGCACACAATTTAAGGAAAAGAAATTTTTTATAAATCTTTTTCTTATGTAGTAGTCTCTCATTTCTTCTTTTTAGAATCATCAATTTCAGTCTCTGCCTGTATGAGAAACAGATGTTGAAATATTTGTTGATTTTTTTCAGAAATGCTAACAATTTCGTACAGAAAGCAAATGAAATAATGGACTGTTATGCTGAAAATAATGCAAATATTTCAAATTTAACAGATTGGGCTCATTGGTATAGAATTATGAAATAGTTTCGTTAATTTTATTTCTGAATAAATAACAACGTCATTACTAAATTGTGATTACATTATTTTACATACTGAATTATTCACAAAATTAAAGTTTTTTCTCCAATAATATTATTCATATTATTCACTTAGGTTCTATCCAGCAATCGCTATTTTTTATAACAGCAAAGAAAAATGTTCACCTTTAAAGTACATCCATTTTATTTAAGAGAACTTCGGTCGATATCTTTTTTTTCATCTTATGGCATAATATCAGTTTAAGCTAAGTTTTCATATCATGTAAATATTTAATTTATATAAAAATGAAACATTTACTATTTACGACGTCATAATTGAAATTTATTTATTTTTGTCAACTAAAATTTTAACTAAAAATATTGTCAGTGGGTGTCTTATTTCAAATTGAAAATTCGTTTTTTCTTATCTGCCGTGTTTAAATATTCGACTTTTACTTTTATTAAATCAAGGTGAATATTTAAAGTGTAAATGTTTACTTAATGTGCGTAAAATTAAACTTCAAAAAATGCAAAGTTTTAAATAAATATTTTAATCATAGTCGAAGTGGTAAATGGAGTCGTAGGACTCGAGCTTTTCCCATAATGCCATTATATTTATTTATTTATTATTTGTAATTTATATATGAATTTCCTAAATATTTGAATGCTTGAAAATTTATTAAATTTCAAATCGCTTTTCTTCAATAGATAATTATTTTTCTCTAAACTATGTGTTTTATTAACAAGGAAAACATAATCCAGAAAAATCTTGGAACAAACGATCTGCGCTATGCTTCTAAAATTACGATATTAGTTTTATATTTAATGTGATGGCTATACCGATTAGATTTTTACAAAAATTTATTAATTTTTATTTGTGTAGCACATTATATTGCATGTTTATATGAATTGGTTTAATGTCGATAAAAGAAATTTTATTGTATCAATTTTATCGATTAGTGCTTTTTAAAAGGGATTTAAAAGTGTTAAGTAACTACGTATATATTTATCAGCTTAGATCTTTGCAAAAATACACTATTTATTTTTAAACATATAAAAGATTTATATTACAGTTGAAAACTCAAATAATTTTGAAAATTTATGGGTACAATTTCACTACACTGTTTATCAATAAATAATAAAACTTGAAATTTCTGCTTGATTTTTTCTATAGATATGATAAATTAAGTTCTTCAATCATTGTTATTTATTAAATAAAAGAAGTTTAAAAGAAGCAATTTTTACTATGAACGTTAAGTTTAACATCAGTTTGTATACTCTCCCCCTCACAGAAAAAAATAGCAAAAGAAAGACATTCAAACGAAGTTTTAAAAACAGCGTGGCGTGAAGATTATCTCTCGGTCACACTTGCCAAAACGGGTGTTAATGTTGCGGATGTCACACTTAAAAAGAAAGAAAGAAAAAAAAAACTTACTCTTAGAAATACGTTTTTAACATTTCCTGCGCAATGAGTTACATAAAAAAATTAACGTACACCTGTCTAAAGTTTCGTTTGTTTTGATTAAAAGAAAAATTTTAGTTTACATTTTGTGTACATTTTTAAAAACTTTGTCGATCTTAATATTTGTATATAAAAAAGTTTAAAACACAAGCTTAAAATCTGAAACTTATAATCTCTGATTAGTCGATTATTTTTTATTTATTTATGTTTTTCTTTTCTTAATAGAAATAGAAAATATATAAAACACAATATCCAATATGCTGAAATATTTTTACCTCTATTATTTATATTTAGATGCGGTGCACATTTTCTCCTATCTTTTTTATATCTTAATGATCACGAAACTCTGATACGTAAAGTTAAAAAATATAAGAACCAAAATCTTTTAAAATTGTAATAACATGAATATTTAACTTAAAACTGTAGGAAAATTATATAAAATATGCCTAACACTTTTGAAATAATACTATTAAAAATATTTAAAAAATTATTTACTCTGAAGTACGTATTACCTGCTTATTGAAAAAATAAATAAGTTTTTTTGTTTTGAATTAATCCATTTATATGTGAAATGAAATATATAAATGCTTTGCAAATAATTTTTGTTAAAGTATATAGAAATCTATTTTTCCCTAAAATAAATTATAAACAATTACATTAAAATTAAAATGGCTACTTTAAGATTTACCACAAATTATTTGATTTATCATTAGGAACGACATGATATTAAATCAGGGAGGATATTTTAAATGTTTTTACCTACATAATTATTACGAATATGATATGAAACTGAATAATCATTCATGTTTCAAAAATTTGCAGAATTGTATGAGCAAATGAACCTATTTTGTACGCATTATCAGATTACTTGTAAAATTTCATGTGGTTTCTCTCATCAAGAAAGTTTAGGGAAAATAAAGTAGCAATAATTGTTTCTAAAAGTTTTTTTCACCTCAAAGTGCCATTGTAAGTAGCCATTTTAATTTTAATGTAATTGTTTATCATTTATTTTAAGGAAAAATAGATATCTATATACTTTAACAAAAATTATTTGCAAAGCATTTATACATTTCATTTCACATATAAATGGATTAATTCAAAACAATAAAACTTATTTATTTTTTCAATAAGCAGGTAATACGTACTTCAGAGTAAATAATTTTTTAAATGTTTTTAATAGTATTTTTTCAAAAGTGTTAGGCATATTTTATATAATTTTCCTACTGTTTTAAGTTAAATATTCTTTTTGATTTTGATCTTTTTCATTGTATTTTATTAAAAATTTGAATGTGATGCATAAATTTCCTCAAACACATTCAGTTTTATGATGTTTTAATTTTCATTCAAAACGATTATAAGTGTTTTTGAGTATAATTCAAATTGTGTAAAAAAGATTTTAATTCAATAATAGCATGCATTACAATGTGTGTAACTTTTTTTTTAGACTTATAATGGTATTGTTGGTCACCAGTTTAACCAATTCCCGATCTCTACAGAATTTTTTAAAAATTTATATCACCGTTTTTTCAAGGCAGAAACATTTTTCTGATTGAATCGGGAAAATTCTAGGATTAAATATAATAGCTGGAGTTAGCTGGTTTACACATATTTTAAAAATAATGAACTCATACATTAGATTTTTGACAAAACTTTATCAATAATTCAGTCACAGTTATCTTTACAGGTTGTCTAAAGTTGTACTTCATTCCTCTGCCAAAACAAAAGAAAATAAAATGAAATAAAATAGTCAGATAAAAGTAACAATGTTATGTGTTGTAATTCAAAATAAATAATAACGAAAAATGAATTGCCACAAAAAATGTAAATAAAATGAATATATAAACAGTTTATCTGCATTTGTGAAAAGTTTTAAACTTTTTTTATCCAGAAGAATATCCTAATTATTATCTTGAAAAGCCATTGTAACACCTAATATATAAAGAAACATTTACAGTATGATAATTAAACTCAGTGTTTCAGGTAAAATGAATAAGTGATTGTTTTTAGTGAAATTCCTAACACAGTGAATCCTCGCAAGTTGGACTAAATTAAACTGGCTACTTTCAGGCATTATTTTTAGTTAAATTTTTTAGTCTCAAATTCAACAAATTGGCAAGTTCTCCTTTTCAGGAAATTTTGTAATCAAACTTATTTTTCTTTTTGGCAAAAGGAGAAGATATTTCAGAAAATGCTGCCAAATTTGGAAGTGACAGTACTGAAAGGAATAAAAGAACTGCCGTCCCGAGACAAAAAATGCGTATAAATCAGGTTCTAATTAGTCGAACTAAAAAATCTAAAACTGTTTAATTACAAATCACTTCAAAATTCAAGCCTGCAAGTGTCATGTCTTTACGTTTAATTATGAATCTGAAAAATTCGCGTTGGTGAGCGGAGAAAAATATTGTTTGAGAACGCCTTGAGTTGGACACCTACCTAAGTTATTAGATACTTTCTCTGAGATCGGAATACACATAACGTCCAACCACTCGTCTACCTCTCTAACTAAACACTAAATTAAACACTTAAATACTTCCGCAAGTTGGACATTTGCCCTTTCTTTTAAAGGAAAGTATGGCAATTTTTTCAAGCTCATCAAGACTTATTAAAATTTACACAACTTATAGATAGCTGTAATTGTCTTATCTAAAGATCATTTCATTACTTATCAATAAATTTTCACGGAAAACGTTCCCCTTTATATTTGATGAAATATTTACCGTCAAATCTCATATAAAATAAATTGTACTACTAAAAGCATATCTTTATAACACAAGTACAAATGTTTTATCTAACGCAGAGTTGCCAAGTTTCCGGCATTTTATCTACCACTATTATCTTAGAGAAAATTTTTTTCTTTTAATTGTCCAGATTTCCAACTAAATAAAACGACATTTTCTGTGTTAAAATACCGGTTTAAAAAAAAAAAAAAAAAAAAAAAAAAAAAAAAAAAAAAAACGGAGACTTAGTAGCAAATATTTAAACAATAGAAACAAAATTAACAACAAATAATAATAATAATAATAAAACAAGCAGAAATTAAAATTCGAAATTAGCAAATATTTCACATGCTATTCTTTGAATTTACTTTTAATCTTATAATTAATAAAAAGATGTGTCCTTTTTTTTTGTTTATTATCACTTCCTTAGTTTAGATTTTCAATTAAAGTTATATTCTTTTATGCCTTTAAACTGCAGATAGTTGATTATTTTTTATTTAGAACTAATAAATATGATTTAGGTTTAAGAAGAATGAATATAATCTTATAAGTAATATAAGAAATATTTAAACACCTCTATAATTCTGGACAACTTTTATTTATTTATTTATTTATTTATTTATTTATTTTTTGAAGTCGTACGATGTGTCCATGCTAGAGAGATTTTTACTGTATTTGAATTAAAATTTGAATATAGAGTTCGTTTATCATATACTCGTTAGTAAAAATATTTATAGATATTTATCTAATGTAGTTACACATTTGCTTTTGCAATACATACTGAGCATACTGGTTGACGAGGATAAGGCAGCATTAATAATTTTTTTTTTTCAGTTTTAACTGTACGTGTTTAACAAGGAGCTTGTCAAATGAGTTTTCATTATATAGAAATGACAGGTCTCTAAGTCTTTGGAACTCATTTTAACGATAGGGTCAAAATAGCATGTAGTTTCAGAAACGGATATAGTTCTCTATGTGTCTGAAGTTTGGAGGGGAGAAGGGTAGGGGTGGAGGGGAGAAAGGATGAGGAGGTACAAGGTCTGAATAACTTTCAAGCTGAGAAATGCATAACCTCTTGTAAGAAAACTACTTATTTGGCAAGATAAACACAGATCTGAAAGTTACAAAAAATGACGTTAATACAGATTTTAATTTAATTCAGTTGGAAATAATAAAAATAATATAAGCTATTTTCCTCCACAGGAATCTGATTCAAATGTATTATTTAATAATATATTTAATTAAATCTGTATGCTGGTGTATATTATAATTTAGTAATAATAGCAACGGAAAAGCTAATATCCTTAAAGCTATAAATCATTTCAGTTTTTGAGCAGAAATATTTTTAATGAGTGATAAAGAACATAATTTTTTACAATAATGTTTCAAGACTGATTTTAAAGAAATTACATTCTTTTTTCATATCATTGAAACAATATAAATGAATAGCCAATTGGGGTGGAAAACAGGCGCATGTGAAAATGCACAAATTCAAGGCCACTGTTAAGACCAATATTGAATCTTAACTCGTAACTGGAGACGGGAATCAAAATGACTCCGCGTAAATCTTTGAATCTGATTATCATGTTTATTTATTTATTTATTTATTTATTTATTTATTTATTTATTTATTTTTGTACTTGAATAAAATTCTCTCTCCAAGTACCATGAACTGGTTATTCTATCATTACATGATTTTTAAACTATATTATTGCGTTTCCAAAATTAATTCAAATGGTGTTTACAGAAAACAAAAAAGAAAAATTATCGAGTAAATGAACTCATGTCTCCAGTTACGGATTAAAAAAATCTCCAAATAGAAGTTGGTTTCCTCTTTTTTTTAGCATATCAGGATCTAAGTGAGTAAAAAAAAGGCAATTTTTTTCTGAATTGCGTAAATATATGAACATGCATGAAAACCTAACGATACATTTTTCCGAGTTGATTCCATGATTCCAAAAAGTGTTCTTTGTCAATAGAAATCTCAGAAATCAATATATTTTCGAGATTTAAACCTTTGAGCTCTGATGGGTGAATTTTCTACCACTGAATTTTAATCTCCAAATGTCGCATTGACACCTGAATATCCAGCCAAATTTATCTGAAAGTAGAGTAATGAATTTTTTCGTGTATATTACAAGCCGAATCTCTCTCTCTCTCTCTTTTTTCTTTTTACAAAATACTGGTGCCAATGTGACATCTTGGGTATTTTGAAGAAATTCATTCCTCAGAGTTCAAAGGGTTAACGAAGCATCATGAAAAGAAATTTTTTTTGCTCCTCTAATATTCGGAAACGTTTCCGAGTAGATTTTCTTGTATATTATGGTGTATTAATAAAGTCTCACTTATACTTAAATAATAGTACTTATTAATACTTATACTTGCATTAATACTTATACTTGTAAGTATAAGTAGTTTTCACATTCCCTAAAGCAGAATATCAGTTAATATAGGATGCTACAAATTTTCAATGGTAAAATTCAATTCATACATGCAAGATTGAGAAAAAAAAATATAATTTTAGTGTTAATGCCAATGCTGTTAATTTCTCATGATTATCTGTAAAACAAATCTCTTGAACATGAAGATGTTTATTTGAGAATTGATGCATCTGAAAAACCTATATTTGCGTAAAAGGAACTTTATTAATACACCATATAAATTACATAAAAACGTTTCGGAAAATCAGTGTCAGAAAAAGAAATTTTGTATGTATAAATAATTTCTTTAAATCTTGAAAATGTATTGCTTCAAGAGTTTTTTTATGATAAAGCACGCTTTTCGGAATCACTATTAACTTGAAAAAGGCTGTAATTTATTTTATTTTACTTTAGTGGTTATATTACTTTTACAAGGGGAAGAAACATTTTGACGTGTGAGTGAAAAACACACGATTCTTTCGGATTAAGGAATGTTTCTTAATGAAGTACTTTCAAAACATTCATGTTCATTTCTATGGAGGAAAATGTTTTGTTCTCTGGAATTTTTTTTAATTCCCCCTTCCTCCCTCACCTCAGCTATTCTTTCCCGCTACTGTCCACTTTTCCTGTATCGCAAAAAAGGAAACTCACAACCGCAATATGTCTAGTTTGCGTTCTGTACAACCAAAAGTTATTTTACTGGGCCAAATGGTTTGTCACCCAAAAATACTGAAAATATCTTTCATTGCCGAAGTCAACCAGTTCTTGAACGACAAAGCATCCAGATGTTGCTGTTTGAGTTATTAATCATCGTTTCGCACTCGGCGGTCCACATAGTGCATCAAGAATTTTTATTTATCAGGCCAGGCTACTTATTTTCAGTTGCGCTCGACCCGATCGTGGTAAGCTAGGCCCTGATTTATGAACTGTTAGAGATGATGAGCAGATATAGCACATACAGCTGGATCACCCACTACGAATTCAGAACACTGAGTAAATGATGGTGCTGCTCGC
The DNA here is from genome assembly GCA_964019185.1 of Maratus speculifer. NCBI lineage: Eukaryota > Metazoa > Arthropoda > Arachnida > Araneae > Salticidae > Maratus > Maratus speculifer. The sequence continues at coordinate 140,812,597 of OZ025299.1, read as the reverse complement.
TGGCAACATTCCGCGGCTGTTTTATAGCGCTTCTCGCTGCGGTATTGAGATTGAACTGCGTACAGTTGCAAGGCAGAAATAGTTTGGTTGTTAATGCTACACTTTTCATTTATTGACTATAGCATTAAATAAAACTCTTTTGAGACAGTATAGATTGTTTTTGAGTTTAGAAAAGTCTTATCTACTTTCGCAGTAATTAACAAATATCAGTTAAGATGTAAATACATCATTCGAACATAGTATCTTTTGACGGGAATTGTGCATGAAAATATTCACAGTTAGTTTAGTACACGGTTTTAAAAGGAATAAATAAGAAGCATTTAACATCAAAAATTTTATTTTCTTTTTAAGCTAATGTTAAAAAAAATTTCTGTCAAATGTATGTAATTTGATGCGTTAGACTACTAAATATTTATGTATTTACTCATATTGTGAAATTAATGGGCGGCATTTTTCGTTTTCAATGGTTTTATAAATAATTTATAATATTAAACACAAATATAGGAGAAAACATTTATTTCCCTCCAGATTTAATTCCAACGCACACTATCTTATTCATACTAGACATTTCAATTTAAAAAGGCAGTTTATTGACTTTTTTAAAATGAATATTCGCAATAAAAATTTGGAAAAAAATAAATGCAATTTTCTACTTTAATGCATATACACACTAAATTAGTCTAAATGATTTTATAACCACTTCCCATTTCTTAAAAAAATCCCAAAAACGATTGCATCTTTAGGCCTTCAATTCCTTTGGTAGGAATTTTTTTTTTAGCGTTCCATAGATGATGCTTTTTAACACCTGCAGAAAATGGATCAAAAGGTTTAGTCGACAAAACAAGGATTGAATGCTGTTTTTTAATCTACAAGAATGCTAGTTTTATCAATAAGTCAGTGTATTGATGGAGACATTGATCACTGTTTTCTGTTGCAGGAAATATTTTTCTTTACAATACGCTACATTATTTTGAATTTCAAGCAATCGAAATAATTTTTTATAGTTTATTTTACCTTTATCAAACATCATTAATGTAAACAATCTTTTTTCAAAATTAAAACAACGATTTTTTTTACGAATAATATGATATTCTGCTTACACGAATAAATAATTTCTCTTAAGGTTCATTTTAACGTGAGGTTCAACAGTATTCATCTTATTATAATTATTATTAACAAGGTATTACTTTTTTAAATATTTGAACAATAAATTTGCTTTGATTTTTTTCTGTATTATTATTACTAACCATACGTGAAATAAAATCCAGTAATGGTTTGTTTACGCATGTAACTGAAAAAGAAGAAAGATTGCATTAATATTACAGAGTAACAAGAATTTAAGGAGGAGCGCATACACAAGTTCCCAGAGCATTGTGCGTGGGCGGCCCTTCTCTTCCCAACTTTTTCTTACACGAAGATTTCCAGAGTGAATTCGAGGTCTCTGCTTGTCTTTCGTCAGTGGCATAGTGGGGCCTTTTCTCTCGGAGGTAGACCATGGCACGGAAGATCTGTTACCATTGCGTGCTCAGCATTATGAAAGATCAGGAGGCCCGAACTTGTAATCCATCATTCCGTGTTGAATCGAGATCTTAGATTCCCCCATCTTTGGTTTGTTACGTTTACAGGACTAACAACAAGCTCTTGGCACGAAATACGCAGCAAAAAAGGGGGAAATGCAACTTGAAAAGAAAAAGCTCTTGGACGAGTTGTTGATTTCAATCGTTGGATTTCAATACTGAAGCAGTTTGTCATGGCTAAGTTTCTAAGTTACACGTGTTAATTACTAACTGAGACACGTATTTTGACTGAAATACGTGGAGAGAAATAAAAATAATATGAAAGGCTAATTTTATTATGCTAATTCTTTTTAGCTATACACGCAAGAAGGCGTTATATTTTTCTGATTACATTTTGAGGAGGCATCATTATCATACACATAGAATTAAAGAACTAAAGTGACATGGAAGACATTAGAGTACATGCCATCATGTCTTGTGAATTATTCAAGAGTTTTTAAATATTCATAAACAAATGGTTTATTTCTTGAACGGTAAAATTTGACTATTGCAGCTTACTTGTAAAATATAAACTAAATATTCTATTAAATGTACATGAAATCTATTTTAAAGAAAGTGTTTGTAATGTTACTGGTCACTACAAAATTCGCCAAATATGTGTTGACTTTGGAACACGAGGTACTTTATGGAAGATCTCTGGGGGGGGGGAGAACATTTTATTTACATTGAGCTGTAAGAAATGCAAAACAGATTTGTGATTTAAGGATGTTGTCAATTTATAATTTCATGCAACGGAATTTAACTCTTTTTTTAAGATAAAAGTATGTTTATAAGAATTTTGGACACATGTATTTACGTTAATGTGTACGTGTCAGTGTACGATATGTGTAACTATACATATGTGTATGTGTGTGTATGCACGCGTGTGTGTAGGAAAACTTAGCTTAGTAAACATACAACAGCACGATGCGTGAAAAATAAGGTAGCGTACACTCAATACATATAGCCTGTACTAGAGTAAAATCAGGTTTACACGAAAAATGTCATCACTAAGTTGGAAAGTTGCTGCAGCATGCAAAATATATAATGTTGGAATAATTGTTGTATATGTAAACAAGCTATAATTCAACGAATGCATTGCATACTCTGGACAACAAATAGCATAAGAAAATCTAATATAATTCCTTATTCTTTATTTTTAGATAAAATCAGTAACTAAATTTTATATACCTATTAATGAATTGATACTACGTAACTATGTACTATTTACAGAAATAGAGATTTCATTCTCAGCCAATAAAATTCTCCTTCAACAGATCATTCGCAGATGTTTCATATCACGCAAGACTGTCATTAATAGCTATTTTTTTCAAAGGAGGATAATTCGATTTTTTGAAAATGAGAAAAACGTTTCTTCCATTTATAACATTAAGAAATCAAGGTAAAATATTTTAAAGTAATAGTGAAACAAATTAGGAAAAAAAAAAAGAATTTTGATTTAATATTCATATCATTTTATGCCGAAATATATAAAAATACGTTTGTTATATGGCTTCACCCTTCACCCTACAGAAAAACTGTCTAATAATCTTTGCTTGATAAATTGGATGTAATATAATAAAATTATTTTCAAAATTTGAAAAATGTAAGCCAAAATTATATTCATATGTACTATCAGTATGGAATAAGTAGATAAAACAGAACGAAACTGAAAAATTCCAATATGAATCCAATATTCTATCTATTTTTAAGGTCAATATTTTCATTTAACTAGTAGATACAAAATTTATGGTTAAACCGTCTTACTTAACATCAAAATTTTAGAGTCAATGATATCTGAGAAGTTTCAATTATAAGCATTAAAAAAATAAATATATATTTTAATAATGTCACAATTGTTATAGGTAAAATGTAAATTATCGCCTTAATTGAATCCACCATCAATCTGCACGCACAGTTTATTAAGTTATTACAAAATCCCAACAATACTGATTGGGATACAGACTTATAGCTATTGGACTTATCAATTACAAGCTAAAGTTGAGTTAAAATCCTCACATTTATTTATCTACAGAGTTTCGTAAGCTGTTTTAAAAAAAATAAGCGGATTAATTTAGTAAAATTGCAGAAACAGACCGACTTCAGAGGTTTACTTTCGATGATGCTATTACGTTTTGTCTGATAGTCAGTGGTGTCGTATGTAATATCAGTTCTATCTCTTCCACAGAGAGAGAAACTCTGTACTCCTAAAGAAGGTATTTTACCTCTTTCAGATAAATGCTTGTGCGAATTACAAGCTTTTAAAGGGCATTTCTTAAAATGATGTGTATGGATAATTATCTCTATTGGATTCTTTTTAATCAAACATATTTAAGTTTTTTTAAGTTTCTTTTTATTCAAGTTTCATGAATTTTAATTTCGGTTACAACTTAAAAAAGAAATAATAAATCGCTATTTATACGTGCACATTAGAAAAATATTGGAATTACAGCAACAAACATTTATCAGGACAAATACTTACATTCCTTTCGCTCACTTAAGCTTCATATTAGAGTTCTAGTTTAAGTCAACAAAAACTTCTTCCGACTGTATTTACTTTAACCGACATTCCTTAAACTTCCAGATTTCATGTTCGACTTGCTGTAAAATTTGTTTTAATTTTTGAGAACAAATGGCAGCACTAGATTTTTTCAGAACCCGAAGTTACCAATCCACCTTCTTTCAGTATCAGAGAAGCTGAATATTTATATTTTTAAAAGAAGTTATGAATTACAAAATACATTTGCTCAATATAATGCATATTTCTATTGAAGTATGGTAATTGGCTGTAACTCATCCTAAACTACGTATATTATAATTAACTGCAGTGTTAAATGTATTTTATTTCAAGTTTTTTCATGATAATTTAAAAGCCGTTCCTGCTAAAAATTTCTCGCTCGCGGTGAATTTCTACGCTGAAATAAAGAAAATATTACTATTAAAAATTTCTCGTAGGAATTGTGGCAAAACTGATTGCGAAGAGCTGGCCATCTCATGAGTCATGGCGTATCACATTTAGATTTATATAGAACTGCTGGCAAGTCGTATGGCAATTAAAGCATTAATTCTGAATATTTTTTTTTCAAAACCAGACTAATTAGTATACTAATGATATATTTTTAACTTTCATCTATTTATTAAGTTTACTCTACCTTAAATATATGGGTCTATAAATAATGTCAGGAAAAAAATGACATTATTTAAGGGTATCCATTAACACAAGAGACTGAAGACATTAGAAAGTAAATTCGTCAAACGCGTATAGAAAATATTCTAAACTAGTATTAAATATTTGAAAATATCAGGTTTAGTGGGATCAAATGGCAGATCCGGTGTAAACGTTGGATGAATCATAGGAATTAACACTCATGTTTTAGGAAGGAGATTTGAGTAAGTCGGAGGGGGAGACAGAGTAACATGATTGATGGTTCCGGTCACGTGGAATCTCATTTTTTTCGAACAGGAACTCTATGATGAGATTGCATTTTTTTGAGTAAATCATTTAACACTCCGGCAAAAATAACTATCGTTATTTCAAGATGTTATATGGAATATGTATAGGAAAGAATATTTCCTGCAACGAAGGTTTTTGGAAAATAATAATATAAGTTAAATGTTTTACTCGACAATTTAGTAAATACATAACTCATAATTTTTAATAAAAAACGAGTATCTGAAACTTTAACCCGTGCTGAAAGAAAAAGAGTAAGAAAGTGCCAAAGTGTGTTAAAGTGAAAATTCTGCGAGCATAAGATCCAAATGTCTAGCACTAACCTAATTCCAAAGCGTAAAAAACATCCGATGAAAAATAATGATTTAAAATTGTAAGTCCTTAAATTTGCATTTTCAAAAGAATATCTAGTACAAGAAATGAAATGAAAAATGCTTTCTGGAAAAATTTAACACAAGAAATTGTAAAATACGATATTTTTAATTCAATAATAAAGTATTATCTTATAAAATACTATTTTATTTTAGATTTAGATTTTTATATAATTTTAGAGTTTATTCTTAAAAGAAAAAAAAATACAATACAAAAGGGGTAAAATGGCAAAAAAAAATTATAAAAAAAAAAAAAAGTTTAGGAGAAGTAAAGGGTACTGAAGAAAATACAGTAGAAGTAATGCTAAAAAATAAGTTTTTAAACAAATTCCTCGGAACAATATTGAAAACCTTCTTACAATTGTTCGAAACACCGTAAATCCTTTTTAAATATATCCACCAGTGGCTGAGAGGTTCTGCCTTCTCAACTGGTAGACAGCAGATGCTGGGTTCGAACTCAATCGCGGCCGTCGGCCTAACCGTTCGGAGTTTTCGTGATTTTTCTTCGAACCTTGCGTAATTACGGGTTAGGTTCACTTAGAAAGACCCCTACACGAAGGGCACCCTACCCAGGGCCTATATCCCTTGTGTACATAATTAGCCGACATAAAAAAATAAACCAAATAAACCTTCTTAAATGTTTTATTAAAAAAGAAAAAAAAATAAGAAACGAAAGCTCTCTGTAAAAAATGGTTTTTAAGTATTTTTATTCAGTTCAAGGATAATTATAAATAAAAATAAAAGTAATCACAAATGTAATTATGGAAAAAGGAAGAAACTAGACATGTGGAAATATCGGTTTATCCGAGCTAATGCTTGATTTTATTGAGATTAATTTTGAATTATTGAAGAATAATTACAAATTAAAATTCTGATGATTACAAAAGCACTTACTAAATAAAGGTAAATTGACTCCCAGAAAAATAAGTTTACCGATCTGAAATTCTGCATCGAGTCGAGCAACCAGATTTTAGCGAGCACAACTCAATCAGCGATTTGTGTCGGTTCGTTTAAATCCGATTTAAAAAATAAAATAAATAAAATAATATTTCAGATAAAAGTACAAATTAAATATGATCAACTCTTTAGATGTTCATTTTGCATGTAAAATTGATATTCGAGACAAATTGTGAAAACAATTCACTAGTAACAGATCCCCGATCTAAGACAATGTTTTTTTTTTGTGTTTCGAGTATTTACATCGACTCGAGAACCCATTTTTGCCAGGTTACTACATTTCATGACGTTCATAGGAAATGAGTTTCTATATTTTAGTTTAATAAGGTAAATTGTTCTTTGAAACTTTTTTAATTTTTCCAACCTTTTTTTTTAATTTAGAATTTTTAATCTTTTTTTTTTTTTTTTTTTTTTTTTTTTTTTTTTTCTATGCCAATTTTTTAATTTTTTTTTTAGTTTTGTCTTTTATAAAACAGAAGAAGTTTTCTGATGTACGCTCACGTGATTCTACTCTAAGAGGAGGGGTCAAATGATTTTTTTTTATAAATTTTTAGCGGGAATTTCAAGGAGTTAGAATTTTTTTACCATACTATAGTATGATGGGCTATTTAATTTTATTGTGGTGACTTAAAAATTTTAGGTGCAAAATTTTAGGTGCGGTTTAGTTTAAAATTTATTTTTTCGATTTTAAGCGAAAATTTTGGAAAGATTGATTTTTTTTTTTTTTACTGTGCTTTTAGATGAGGGGTTAAGCTGGTATTTGGAGACATAGAATTTTTTTCGATATTTCTTGAAATCCCCTTGGCTCCCTTCTTTTCTTCGTCCCCTGTCTTGATGGAATACATCTTCGACTTCAGACCTACAAATTGATGGACAGCTCTTCCATTCAACTCGTCCTCAAATTTTCCCAAAACTTTCTTATTCGCTGTGGAATAGAGGGGATGTTCTTTGGGAAAGTCCGAGAAGTCAAATTTGGAGCTGTTTTGTTCCAAATCCTGTTGTAAGTCATCCGTCTTGATGAGATATGTCAGACTGTCGGTGTCGGTGAAAAGCAGAGATGAACGATTTCCACTATAATTTTTTTTAACAAAATTATAATGGAAATCATACATCAACACTTTGGATAACTCCAGTATCGAGAACCCGACATGAATGGGCGGGTTCATCAAGGCACTGGGTTTCTGTCTTTCCACCGCTACCAGACCGTCATCAAATATCTTAAAAGACTTGAAAAATGGGAACGCAACCAGCTTTTCTCCTCTTCGGGATGTGTTACATACTTCAATATTTCTACGTTTGAGAAGACTTTCGATGCATTTCCCGTAAATGCTGTTGTTCAGGAGCTTGCAAAAATCTTTCTGGAAAGTGCTGGTTGCCATCTTCCTTTTCTCCGTGTTAAAATGTAAGTATTCTTTAAGCCAAGGGGACTGTTGAAATTCTAAAACTTTTTGTATATTTTTCAATTTTAGACCAAGTTTAATATAAAGTTGTAGATTTCTATAATGGCATATATAATTTGTCTTGTTCATCAAATTTGGAATTAATTTAGGAGTTCCTTTAAATTTTGAACTTAGTAAACTTTTTGCATAGGGAGAAAGCATTTTTTCTTCAACTGTTAGTCTTTCAGATACCAGCGGGTACTCATTGTGATGGTTGTGTAATTCTTTGGGATAGTCCAGGTCGACTTCGAAAATATACCCGATTTGTGAATTTTCAGGAATTTTCAAAATGTCTTCTTCTGAAAACGTTGAAGTTGACCACCGAAACCCTCTTTGTGGTAAGTATTTGGACATAGCCCAGCCATACAAATTGTTCGCATCCGAATAAAGAATATGCGAGGTGTCTTCATCTGGATTGTAATTCGGGACTTGTGCATTATTGGCGGTCTGGTAACGGTGGAAAGACAGAAACCCAGTGTCTTGATGAACCGGCCCATTTACGTCGGGTTCTCGATAATGGAGTTATCCAAAGTGTTGATGCATGATTTCCATTATAATTTTGTTAAAAAAAATTATAGTCGAAATCGTTCGTCTCTGCTTTTCACCGACACCGACAGTCTGACATATCTCATCAAGACGGATGACTTACAAAAAGATTTGGAACAAAACAGCTCGAAATTTGACTTCTCGGACTTTCCCAAAGAACATCCCCTCTATTCCACAGCGAATAAGAAAGTTTTGGGAAAATTTAAGGACGAGTTGAATGGAAGAGCTGTCCATCAATTTGTAGGTCTGAAGTCGAAGATGTATTCCATCAAGACAGGGGACAAAGAAAAGAACATAGCCAAGGGAATTTCAAGAAATATCGTCAAACGAAAACTTAAACATGAAGATTATGTCAGTTGTTTCAAAAACCAAAAAACAAGTTACGAAGTACAAAGAAGAATCGGGCAGCGATGTCATCAGTTGGAAACAGTAACGCAGAATAAAAAAGATGTTTATCACCATTTGATGACAAACGATATCTACTAGAAGAGGGGATCAGCAGCCTAGCTTATGGTCATTATCAAATACCAAAATCATAGATGGGTAAAAAGAAAAAAAATCTCAAAATCTTTAAAAAAAATGTAAAAAAAAAAGTTTTAAAAATGTAAAAAAAAGTGTGCGTGAGTGTATGTGTGAATGTGTGCGTGATGGGAATTATGTGATCTACCTCCCCGTGGCGATTCCTGGGTGAAAGTTTAGGACTTTCAGCTAAAGATCACACCTTTCGGCAAAAAAAAAAAATTCATCAAAATTTAATTTTAAAACATATTTTCTCAGTCATAATTTTAAATTATCTTCTTTTTATTAATGACCTTTTTGATTGCATTATCCTTTCTGGAATTCGACTGCATGGAAGACGTGAGTAGAAATCCTGTTTATACACTTCAGAGTCGCTTTTTTAACACACAAGTTACAAAGATTCTGAACGGTTAGGTCGACGATCGCGAATAAATGTTAGTACGTAAAATTCAATTTTGAAACGTATTTTTTCATTCAAATTTTAAAGTTATTTTTTAATTATTCTAAAATATCAAGTGTATAACATAGTTGACTAAAAATAACACTCGAAATAATTTTAAAGTTCCTTTATTAAATTAATATTTAAAATTATTATTCCCAAATTCTATTACAAGCATGTGTTATTTATGACGGTGGACAGAGATAAAAATGGTTGAAGTCTTTCTAAGATATTCCAAGCCAATATCCACACATGATTCGAAGAAAATTACAAACTCCGAACGGTTAGGTCGACGAGCGCGCGTCAATCTCATTGCAAAAAAATTAAAGTCCCCCTTTTAAAATGATGTGTGTTTAAACTCAAACGCATGAAAAAATCAATCTTAACAAAATTTCCGCTTAAAGTCGAAAAAATAAATCCTTAAATTAAACCGCACCGAAAATTTTAAAGTCCCCATATTAAAATTGAAAAACCCTCGTGCAATAGTACAAAAAAAAAATTCTATGTCCCCAAATACCCGCTTAACCCCTCATGTAAGAGAACGGTGAAAAAAAAAAACAACCTTCCCAAAATTTCCGCTTAAAATCGAAAAAATAAATCCTTAAACTTAACCGCACCTAAAAAGTCACCAAATTAAGTCACCAAAAGTCATTTAGTCACCAAATTAAAATTAAAAAGCACTCGTACAATAGTACAGACAAAAAAATTCTATGTCCCCAAATACCCGCTTAACCCCTCATCTAAAAGCACAGTAAAAAAAAAAAAAAAAAAAAAAAAAAAATCAATCTTCCCAAAATTTTCGCTTAAAATCGAAAAAATAAATCTTTAAACTAAACCGCACCTAGAATTTTTTTTAACCATATTATAGTATGATGGGGTTTTTAATTTTATTGTGGTGACTTAAAAATTTTAACTCCTTGAAATTCCCGCTAAATATTAAAAAGAAATCATTTGACCCTTCCTCTTAGAGTAGAATCACGTGAGGAGGTGCACGGAAGGTGGTGCATTTGAGTAGATGCTTGGGAGGAGGTGCTGAGGAGGAGGTGCACGGGAGGCGGTGTTGCACTTTGCACCTGCACCTTGCTCGCTGCAACACCTCCTAAGGCCGGACTCTCATTTTCCCTCTACTTATATATACATGAAAGAATTAATTTCTGGGAAACAATTTAAGGCAGAGGTGGAATTATTGCACAGATGTTTTTAGTATCCTTTACAATCTTTCTATTTTTTTTTATTTTTTTTTAATTTTTTATATTTTTTGTGTGTGTGTATAATTCGTGCAACCCATAAGCCTTTTTCGTATCTTTTATTTGAAATAAAACTCTCACTTCTCCCTTTACTTCCCTGCATGATAAAAATACAAGAAAGAAAGCATCCTTAATAGTTACTTTTAGTTTCGCGGAAAAAAATGGCGGGGTAAATGGAAGAACTATTTTTTTTTCCTGGTCAGCTTTTAGCGGATGTAAACAATATTGTAAGAATGGTAAAAAGGCTGTGCTGGGGATTTTCTGCCTTTTCACACAAGAGGTCGCGCTCCTTGTTTTCGATCTGATCATTGTGTGAAGACTAGCCCAATGACCTTAAGGCCCCTGTCCTCGCTCGAGGAAACGCTCGCGAGCTAATGCTATTCCTATGGGGAAGCATTTTTCTAATAACTCTTTCGCATTTTGACATTTTTGAATAATTTTTTTTGCATTGGATAGTTAAGGTGCATGCCGAAAGAGCACCTTTTTTACTTTTTCGATTTTGGTTGCAGATATTTTTTTAAAAAGCTCTTTCCGTTTCGTAACCGGTTTTGAAAGTGAAACTAACTTTGTAAAAAATATCTGCAACCAAAACCGAAAATGTAAAAAAGGTGCGCTGTCGGCATGCACCTCAGCTATCCAATACAAAAAAAAAAAAAAAAAAATATATATATATATATATATATATATATATATTCAAAAATGTCAAAATGCGAAAGAGTTATTAGAAAAATGCTTCCCCATAGGAATAGCATTAGCTCGCTAGCGTTTCCTCGAGCGAGGACAGGTGCCTTATGCCGAAAACACAAAATTTACTTTCAGCTGAATATATTACCTGTTTCCAAAAGTCATGTGTTTTATTTAGGTTTGTTTAGCAAAAGCCATACTTTTAGCTCTGTTCACTCGAGAGATAAATGGATTCTTATGTGTTACTTGGCCATGATGGTCATGCTTTTCAGTTCTCTTTGGATTGTGGTTAAACTCACGTTCTTTTTTTAAATCTCTGAGAAACACTTTAAGGCATCTGCGAAGCTGATAGTCCTGGATTTATTTTTACTGAGCGTATTATTACAGCGTAATTCTCGAGGCGACAGTGCAGACGGACGACCGTATCTGGAGTTGGATTTTAAAAGTCCTATTGATTTGTAATTCATGATCACTTTTTGATTCGATAAATGTTTCCTATTAATAGTTTCACCAATTTAACCAAGAAGTTTTTCCCTTTTCCAAAGATCTATGATGATCTGTCTTTTAGCAGTATCGATTTCCTTTTTATTGACTCCCATGGAACAATACAAGCATCCAAAATCTCAAATTGTACATAAATGGTAGTCAAAACCTACAATTACTTTAAAAAACTAACATTGGCTCAATTATCTCACAATAAAAGGTTTTTAAAAGCTATATTTTTTAAGTGTAGGCTGACTTTTGGCGGGGGTGGTTAGCGATTCCCTGATGGTCATTTTTGTTTTTTCATGTTAAGGTCTGATATTTTTTCGTCGCATAAATAAGGTAATCTTGAAGAATCAGTGAGAAGCATGTTAATTTTCCTAAGCGAGATTATGATAGAAATTTTAACTTGAAATAGATATTTTTAGTAAAGCCATACTTCATTGTTTAGAAGTGTATTCATGAGATCGTGGTAATATTGAGGTGTTTTGATCAGAAGATTACTAAATATGTCACAATAAAACACAATGTAACGGTAACTGTGAAATATTGCGTTCGTTACAGACAATGGAGTAGCCCGAGAGAGGGTCCAAATGTTCTGGGTGCCAATAATTTTGTAAAGTTCTGTCAGCCTTATCTTTTCTCAAAACTTACTGCTGTTAATCAAGGCAAAGAAAACTTTATAATAATATTGATAGCCAGATCATTTGGACTTCCGCTCCCTAGTTACGTCACTGGTTCTTAGATCTTTCGAAATCTTACCGGCGTAGAATGTGATCAAAATAAGGGGGGGGGGGAAGTAAGGTATAGCTTGTAACTGGCTGATAAACACAGATTTAGACAGAAACAAGCATTCCTAATTTAAATAATTGTCCTATGTAAAGCCTGAGGCATTATTCCCCCTAAAACCTCTCCTGTTTCGAACAAAGCTGGATTCACGTACTAAACAATTTTTTTTTTTTTTTTTTTTTTTTTTCCATGGGACTGACAAAACTTTGCGTCTTAAGGGTGTATTTCGATTCAAACTGCTTATTTTCCGATTTATTTTTAAATACATTTTTGCTCTCATATGCATCAAACTGGCAAATTGTCTTATTTAGAAAGTACACGAGGTGCCATGATTGGCGATTCTTTGATAAATGCAGAAAATATTGCAAAAAAAAAGCAATGAAAAACGGCATTTTTAACCAATTTTTCCGAAGTGGGAGATCTGTGAATGAAAAAATGGGTCATACTGACAAGATAATTGTTTATAAATCAAAATCTAATCAATTGAGTGTAAAATGAAATCACATGGCACCTCATACATTAGTTCAAAAATACTCTCAGCAAGTTTCATGTTTCTACTTTTAAAAATGTGCCTGAAATTGTATCAGAAAATTTCAAGCTGTTTAAGATGGAAAAGCGTTTTTCCGAATACACCCTTAAATGGGTTCGCCTATTAAGAGGGGTTTTTTTATATGCAAAAGACAAGCGTTTTTAAAGAGATCAATGAAAATACGCGCATTAAGCGGTTTCGCATATTAAGCAAGGCGCGTATTAACAGAGTTCGACTGTTTATTTGTGCTTTTTGTTTATTGATTACAACTGCGCTATCATTTAACCGAATGAAGTTTCTAGAGCTAGCAGACCTTTAAAAATGAATGGCAGGAAAAAGATCAAGTTGAATTTTTATAACAGAAAACCGTTAAGACTACTGAAATCAGCCGTGTGTACGGGAAATCGCGATCCACGATAACTTCCATTGTGCTGAAAATGAAAGAAAAAAAGACAGCTAATGTATCAAAAATCGTGAGAGTGCTAACGAAACAGAGATATAAAACAATTGAAGGTGTCGAAAAGTTGTGAATTTGGATCAAGCAAAAGCAGATTCTGTTTAAGAGACTGTCATATTTGAAAAGGCCAGACTATCGAATTCCGATTTCACTCACAAGGAAGGTCTCCATACGGGCATACTCAGAAAAATCTGAAAAAATTACAGAATGTTCTTCTCATATAGTTATATATGTTTATAAAAAAAATTTCGGCGGAATCTCCTTATAATGTCCGTAAAAAAATAATAAAAACTTCGTTTATTTGGCGATTTATCCCCGGTTGGCGAAAAAACGAAATTTTGAAAAATACGCTTTTTGCTTCGAATACTTTTTTTTTAAAAAAAAACTTTCTATGTTCAATTTATTTAAATAAGTTTAGTTTAAGTAATTTTAGTTTTGCATTTTTACTTTACTTTAAGTGTAATTTTGTCATATACGTTTATATGTACTTATAACAAAACGAAATTAATATATTTTATGTGTTTATCATTTAAAACACAATTTAAATTGATTAAAATTGTTCCAAATTCAAAAATACACTGCTAAAAATCTGCTGCATTTTGTTGCAACGCATTCCCTTGCTTGTATAAAAAACGGTTACTTGGCCGTGAAATGGAGCTTTCTCATTGGTTGGAATAGAGATATTATATACAAGCGGTGGAGTGCGTTGCAACAAAATGCAGCAGATTTTTAACAGTGTATGACACAGTCAATTCACCGTGCTATGGAGCATTCATTCTCATTGGTCAGAAGAGAGATATTCTATAAAAGTAGTGGAGTTACGTTGCAGTAAATGCTGCAGATTTTTAACAATGAAGTCAATTAAAATCAATTTTCAGATTCGTTAAAATCGTCTGCTTTTGGCGAGGAAATGCACTGCTCGCCAAATCCCGCGTCGCTTTCAGCTTTTCACGCCAATTATTCCAAACTATTTTATTTTTTTACATATCTAATAATGTAATTCCGCCGCTATTTTTCACTGATCCTTTATTACCTACATGAGTAGTTTAATTCGTATTTTTTTCAAAAAATTCTGAGTATGCCCCCAATGGAGACCTTCCTTGTCAGAATATGCCTGGGACGAGTGAAAGTCTTGGGGATTTTAGTAGCAGCAGGAGGTAGTTCTAGAAATTCAAAATTCGCACTGGCATACACAATATTGCAATGTAGCGCCGAAGGTGTGAGTTCGGATAGGTCTGGGACCAACAAATTTGTCTCCGAAATCAAAGATTGCGTAGAGGGTGGAAGATTCATTTTTTAACAAATCTTTGACTGCGATGAAACTGGCGTTTTTTGGAAGAAAATTCCTAAGAGGATGCCAAAAATGCCGGAAGAAAAGCTACTGTCAGCGCAATGATCCTACGAAAAATAGACTGTTTTGTTGTGAGGAATTCTAATTGTGATTCTAAAGTGAAAGTTTTACTTGCGTACTATTTAGAAACTTTTCGAGATTTTAAATGAAACGATGCGATTAAGAGTAAATTTTTTGGGATGTGGAAGGCAAACAAGAAAGCATGATTCATTAGACTAATTTGAAATAAGTGTTTAGCCAAATTGTGAGAAAATACTTTCAATGTAATTAGTTGACCCTGCTGGATCCATAGTGCCTCCTGTTAATGGACAAAGCTACTGCGCATGCTTCAGTTCATCCTGCACACTGTTAGAGGAGTTGAATGTAGTAGGTAGTTTTTGTCCCCTAATACTACACAACACATCCAGACAATGGATCTGAATGCCATTTCAAATTTCAAGAAACTGTACACCAAAGAAATATTTCAAAGATGCATTTGAGGTAAATCAACTACAGAATTGTCTTTAAGAGAGTTCTAAACAAAACATTTCAACATTCTGAACTGCATTAGATTCGTAGGAAAAGCAGGGAATGTTACCTAGGGCGAAAAACACTGCGTGGAAGCAATTAAGGCCATCAGTAATTATGTGTGCATGAGATATATTTTGAAGAATTTGAGCTTTCTTCTGATCTCTTTATATATGTGGTGCGGTCCATTGTTGATTTAGAGAAGATCATGTGTTTGGAGTTAAGTGGTGAGGATGTGGAAGAGATGGTAGACGTGAAGCAGAAGTGAAGAAGACAGGCAGGATAATGCCTCACCACTGAAGAGCTGCATTACCTTCTTCCAGAAGAGTAACAGACGTTACGACAAATTCATACATTAAAAAAAAGAACAAACTCTTGAAATTTTATTAGCCACATAAAATAACTTAAAAGCAGCTATTTATAAAAGTTTTGATGTTATCATATTTTCTTAAGTGTAATTTAAAAATTTAATTTTATTATTTAGGTTTTCAGTTAAGTCAAAATATTTTATGCACTACGAAGATTATTGAAATTGCGTATTTAGAAAAGTCAACATGGGTGTCCATTACAGGAAAAAGTCTGATTAACCATCCCGGTAATGGACACTGACTTTTAAAACCGTAAAAATAAATAAAATATTGTAAATGTTCATTAGTATATAAAATTCAAAGTTTTCTGTTAATACCAAAACAAAACTAGTTAGATATGCCAATCCCAAGACTTTCTTCTATCTCATACGTATATTTAATATTAAAAAATAGTTACACATGTTAATGCTTTAATAATTTTAATTCAATACTATACAAACTTTGATTTTCATCTTAAATTTCTGCTTCAGTCAGTTAATCGGAGTAAAAACGAGTTTCTGTCGCTGTACGAATCGATGGACAATAGTACAATTTATAGGCAGATTTTTTTCAAATTCAGGGACGACTTACTTGCCATACCCAAAAATAATCATGCACAAAAATTTTAATTCAGTTCTAAGCATAACTTCATACAATTTTTGATGGTAAAATAATGAAAATGGACAGACATTGTGATTATAACGCCCCCTTCCAGCGGATTTTTTTCAAATTCAGGGCAGACCTACTAAGCATAGCCATACACTTGCACAAAAAAGTTCGTTCAATTCTATGCATAACTTCATACACTTATAGATGGTACAATATTGAAAATGGCACAAAAATCGCTATTGCGGCGCCCCCTTCCGGCGATTATTTTTCAAATTTAGGAAGGACCAACTAGCTATAGTCATATGCTTACACAAAAAATTTGGTTCAATTCGATGCATACGCTTTTAGCCGGTACACTATTAAAAATGGCACAAAACCGCTATTGCAGCGCCCTCTTCCGGTGGAATATTTCAAAATTGAAGGAAGATCTCACTGAGAAAAAAATACAGTTCTGGAATCTAGAATCTAAATTGTGGCTCTAGAAAAAATAGTTCCATGTCATCCTTATAAATTCTAGTTGCCATTATATGAGAGTTCTAGAATCTACTACAGAAATTCAAGAGAGCTTTCCTTTATTCTCGTTGTAATACTTATTTAAAAATCTCAGCAAATAGATGCGAACACAAGAGGTTTGATTTAGTAACTATAATTCTAGTTTTTGAAACTATTTCCGAAATAAAGCTATAATTTCTCGTTACTGAGATGAATCAATATCTTTTCGTCACCTTGAAAACAAGAGACTAGAAATGTTAGGTCATTTCGGCTTGTCAGCTTTGTAGTTCAACCTATTTGCATATTTCGGTCATCTATAATTCTAGTTTAGGTATTCAGAAAATGACTAACTATTCATTCTAGGTGAAGGCGGTATATATTTTTTTTCTCAGTGCTTCTTGCCACAGCCAAAAGCATTCACAAAAAATTTGGTTCAATTCTATGCATATCTTCATACACCTTTTGATGGTAGAATGGCGACATACGGACACACAGACACACGGAGAGACAATAAAGAAAATAAAGAATATATAAATTTATTAAATGAAGCTAGCTCTTAGCATGTTCATTGAGATTTTCACCGAAAAACACAGCTGAACTTTAAACATAATTTTCTACCTATAGATTATTGACTTATCCTGATTATTGATTTGTGTCAACAATAACTCAGATTATAAAACATGCAAGGAAGAATTGTAAAAAAATAATTAAAGCTAAATATTTATTACTTATTTTTTATGACCGAAAAACATGTATAAAGGTGTACATTTCAGGCACATCTATTCTCTCTTTTTAGGTGCGTTCGTAATTATGTAAATACGTAGCACCTATTGTTGTCGCTCAGTCCGTCCGTCTGTCTGTCTGTCCGTCTGTCTGTCCGTCTGTCTGTCTGTCTGTCTGTCTGTCCGTCCGCATATAACAACGCAAAAACTACCCAACCGAATCGTTTGAAATTTAAAATACATAATTACACCATAATTTTGTCGAGTCATTTCAAATTTTATGAAAATTGGATGGATAGATCAATTACAGGTACAATCAAAAGGATTCCGTTACATTACGGTCAATGGGGAAAAAAGTTTCAAATGCATTTTAATCGTTTGAAATTTAAAACATATAATTATTACGTAATTTTATCGAGTCATTTCAAATGTTATGAAAGTCGGATGCATAGATCATTTACAGGGACAATGAAAGGTATTCCATTATATTACGGTCAATGGGAAAAAAGTTTCAAATGCATTTTTATGATGTTACACTCATTCGAACATAATAGAATTGGCATGAATCTATGAAATATATACTAAAATATGCATTCTGTACAATCTGTGATGCAAAGAATTTTTATTATTAAATTACAGGGTCACACAAAAGTATTCCACTACATAATGCTACACGGGGAAACATTGTTTGGGGCGTATATTATTATATTCAACTATTTCACATTTTATGAATAAGATATACGTTGCTGAGGTGTAATAAAAATTACTTTCTGCATATTTACAGAAACACAGAGATTTCGATTACTATACTGTATCCGAAGTACGCTCTACTATATCGGCAAGATCTGAATATTTTTAAAACTTCGTTATCGTACGAACGCACCTCATTTGCTACGTCCACGTGCAATTTCCAACTTGTTTATCTCTCTCTCTCTCTCTCTCTCTCTCTCTCTATATATATATATATATATATATATATACACATAACCCACTCATATACACAGATATGTGTATATATACATAGATATAAAAAATGCTATCTGACCTTATCTTAGGTGTTATTCATGAAAACTAATTTCCAAAGACTGAATTATTTATTACCTCATGGCTATGAAACTTGCAGTAACGCCCCTGAATATAAAAAGTCTCTCTTTATTATATGTGCTTAAGTTTCGATCACTCGGATATGACCAACATACAAAACTTTTAGGAATAACTATTTAAAAGTCAGTGTTTCTATTTTCATAATTCTTATAGTTTGGTACTAGATAGTCACTTCTGCTAATTAGAATTCTTCAAGCTTTGTGACAAGGACTGAAGCATTCAAAAATTTTTACTTCTCCTGTAGAGAATGTCGTTTGCAAGAAGTTGAAATGGGTGGATATGGTAAGAATAAATGAATGACTAAAAAACTGAAATAACCTGTACGTTATTATTATTCGAATTTTTAGGCTGAATCTTGGTCAAGGAAAATATTGGGGAGATAATAGGAGCCAAATGGTTATTATAGCTTTCCTGAATAGTTGAATCCTACTTGATGTCACGCATTTAATCCATATATGTTACACAAATTTGCGTCTAAGCACATTTATTCAAATAAAGGTCATATTTCTGAAATTTTTATAAATCCTTAGCAAAAGAAATTCATGCGTTAAGCGTAGATTATGATAACGGCTTGGAATTTCATAAGATTTACCGCTTATCTAGCGTTCCAAAGAATCTGGTGCCATAATGAGAAAATTTCAGTTTAATTTTTAAAACAGATAACCAGAAACATCATCGTTTATTCCCATATTTTTGAATATATTTCTATAATAAAATAAGGTAAAAATAATTGTTAAAATTTTGTAGCAGAACTGTGCTAAACCTGTTTTCTTATCTCTACATTTTTTTAAGTTTAAAATTTGGAAGTGACTATTTTTTTTAGTTATTTATTATTATGAAATATACTATTTCTTGTTTGCAAGAAGTAAATTTAAGACTAGAGCTTCATAAATTAATTCTTATTAAAGTCCAAAAATTTTCGGGGGTGAGGAAGATAATAAAATCCACACAATATGTATAATACACACTCAATAAATACACAATGTTACACAATATGTATAATAAAAGTAATGTAGTTACATTACTTTTTTTTTCATTACACTGGTAGCAGAGTTACCTTACTAGTCAGAGTATTATTTAATTTTTTTTCACATTAAGTACATGCAATAAAAAGAATAATCAAAATTGATATTTGTGTTTACCTTTTAAGCAATGGATTTAAAGGAATCATGAAATCACTACTTTCTGGATATTTTGGTCACAACAGTACAGATCTAAGTAATAAAGTGTTAGAAGAAGTATATACCGAATTTGATGATTTATCTGGAAAAAAAAAACCCAGAAGATTGTGTTAATAGCGTTACTTAGCTACTGTATGGATAGGCAAACGTTAAATATTAAGTAGTTATTATCACATGTATCAACAACATTATATTATTATTATTGTAATTATTATTATTAATGAGATAGATTAGTGAAGATATAAAAATAGCTGTATACAATGCACAAATTGCCAGAGAAAATTGTATTATGTGAAAATTAATTGTATTAATGTTAAAATATTTTGTAATGTGTACTGACCACGAAAACAAAATGGCAAGTATGAGAGAAAATTTAAAATGGACAAATGAAAAAAAACATAATATATGGCTGCTCAGCCCAATGTTTGTATCTGTTGGTAAAAGTAAATAGTTCCCCCGATCCAGAGCCGAATGGCTCCATGCTGCCCGTCAAAGGAGATCATGTAGTGATCCCTAGCACCAAAACGCACCAAACTGACGTCCTGCTACCGCGAAGACACCCCGCTAGCCTAGAAAGCCAGATAAGGAGACACAAGGCGCATGCAAGAGTAACGTGGCAATCAGAGTGTCCATAACTGCAAAACAGCCGACACCGACGCGTCGGTGTCGGCTGTCGGTGTCGGAGTTCGAACAGCAAAAACAGCCTGAGCCACATCTCTTATCAAAGGACCCAGCCTTCCGAGAGGACTTAACGGGAAAGCGACTCGAATTCTTGTTACACACATGAAAAATCCTGAAAAAGGTTGTGCAGTCGCCCGTCCGAATCGAGCCGATTTGCAGTCCTCGGGCTCCTCTAATAAAGTAATATGCGTTTGAATGATTTTGAGATCTGTTCAAATAAAACTTCGAAATAAGATGTGCGGAAGTTCAAGTGCCTGTATGACCACCAACCAGATCTAAAGTCCTTGTGAAGAAATCACTGACAATTACAACGATTCTCCTCCTGCTGTAATTATCAAGGCAAAGATCGGAAACGTACGGGTGTGGATATTTCGAGAGAAAATCTTCTCCCTGAATGACCTCCACAGAGGACATTCATAGAAGCAATGTTTAATCGTACTAATACCATTCCCGTAGAAGCAAGCAAGATTACTTCAAAAGAAGCGGGCTTGATGGTCCCCGAAGGAACCATGTCCTGTTAGGACCTAGTTTACAAAGAAATCCCCCTGGAGTCCCCAAGTAGGGATTCTCTAGAAGACCGCACACGTAACCCTACCGTCGTCGGATCGGTATAGCGATCTAATACCATTCCCGTAGAAGCAAGCAAGATTGCTTCAAAAGAAGCGGGCTTGATGGTCCCCGAAGGAACCATGTCCTGTTAGGACCTAGTTTACAAAGAAATCCCCCTGGAGTCTCCAAGTAGGGATTCTCTAGAAGACCGCACACGTAACCCTACCGTCGTCGGATCGGTCACACCTATTTTGCCATTATGTGAGTGCCTGACCAAAGAACCTCCTTTTTATGTGTGGACAAGAACGAGGAACATGTATGTGAACCACTTGGCGACATACAGCTCCATTGGCCAATGCGGTAGCATGTTCATTGAAGGCGTAACCGATATGAGCCTTGATCTAATGTATATGGACACCGATTCCTTTACTTTTAACCAAGTCTCTAATTTCGGCTACTGCATAGTGGCGAAACACTAAAGAGGAAAGTGCCTATTGCGCCTATCTCGAATTTGAGTAGATATCAAGTTCACCGAGACCCTTCCGAAGAGCGTTCGAAATCGTCTCCCAAATCGCATGGATTTTGGCAGCAAAGACGATAGACCCATCAGTCAGGCGGAATCTTCCTTCCTCTAGAATCCCGTTCTTTGTGGCGAGTAGGTAGACTTAACCCACTCTCTCATCCATAAGTTTAGATCATCCGTTAATATGTATAAGGCGTTTTCCGGCTAAGATCCGGAGCCCATAGAATTCTCCTCGAACGGTCTGGCTGAGATTGGTACTTCCTAGTCTCTACCAAGCTTGGCTTGAGATTAATTTTTTCAAACTTCTCGCACCATTGAGTGAGGGTCTCAAAGTCGTGTTCGATACTAGCACGGAGGTCCAGAGGAATCACCCCAAACAAAATATTCAATGAATCCTTGGATACCGTCCTACAATACTTGGTGACGCATAACAGGAGACCACGTTGAATACTCAAGTCTCCTACGAAGAGCCACTTTGTACGAGTACAAATTGGGGCCACGTACAGGACTATTTGCTCAGCTACGACTGAGTAAACAGCCTTAAGGACTTCATATTTGACATCCCAAGTGGCTGTAGCAAGCCTACTCAACTTGCACTGGAACTTGGTTGCCTTTTCTTTGACTAGTTTGGTTTGGTTTGGTTTGGTTTATTTTTGTCGTCCGATTATCTACGCTAGGGATATAGGACCAGGGGGGAGTGCCCTTCGTGGGGGTCTTTCTAAGGGAACCTAACCCGTATTTACGCAAGGTTCGAAGAAAACCACGAAAACTCCGAACGGTTAGGCCGACAGCCGCGATTGGGTTCGAGCCCAGCACCTGCCGTCTACCAGTTGAGAGGTCCGTACCTCTCGGCCACTGGTGGGGCTTCTTTGACGAGATCCAAGTGCGGTATCAAGCTGTAGTCCCTGTCTATAATCACAGCTAGGTAATTGATTTGTTTGGAGAACTTCACTTTATGTTCAACCATTCTGATGAGACTGGGAGGGTCATTCTACATCTTTCCGCTCGGTGGTATGACAGTGTATATGCACACGTCATAACTCAATTCCAAGCTGTATTCTAATGCCCATGTGTGAATCGCTGCAAGAACCCATCGGACGATGTCCACAAACTTATGCTTAACCAAACTACGTGCAAGGATAAATATGTCAAAACAAAGATGATCCATGCCTCGTCAATATCTAATCGTTTCAGCAAGCTATTGATCGGTAACAACTGAGAACTGCCGGAGGCACAATCCCTGTGGCACGCTAACAGTAAAGTAATGCTCCTTTGCGTTCGAAATGATTCATCTATTTCACAGAAAAGAATCAAACAAGCCCAGAATGACAGCAAATAAAGCCTTTGTGCACAAATGTTTAAAGATAGAAAACCAATGATTATAAATGCACAAATGAAGTATGAGAAGGTAGCAAATAGCAATTTCGAATCTACTATCGAGATTCTCCATCATTGCAAAACTCAGCGAGCTAAAAAATAGCAAAACTGAGCAAAGAATCTCGATAGTAGATTCGAAATAGCTATTTTCTACCTTATCATACTTTGTTTGTGCATTTATAATCGTTGGTTTTCTATCTTTAAGCCCAGAATGTCCGAAGGAATGAGATACTCCACCAAGAGACGAAGCAAGTCGGTCCTTTGGGCGCTGTTAAACGCATTCCTGACATCAAGCCTAATCAGACAGGAATACTGACCTTTCCATTTTGACTCAGAGATATATTGCACCCCCTCATGGAGCGAATCGATGGTAGATCGATATTGTCGGAAATCGCATTGTCTGCGATTGTGTACGTTACTGGACTCCATATAGTTCATATGTCCAGTTGCGCACATTTTACCTAAGACTTTCCAATCACGGGAAGTTAACAAATAGGACAGTAGGAAGCAGTATCACACTTATTTCTACCTTCCTTTTGAAAGTAAATGGCGACAGTTAGCTTCCAACTTCGTGGAAACTGAGAATCTCTAAAGCATTGAGTATGCATTCAAAGCAACTACTAAAGTGACAGGGAAAGGCTTCTTTGATGATCTTCAATCTGCATCCATCATAGCTTGACGCTTTGTCATGCGTCATCGATTCGATGTTCAACTCTAGCTCTTCGATGTCAAACAAGTCAGAGTCACCTGCCTTACTGATCGCTGTCTGTACTACCTCATCGACCAGCCGGAAGTGGTGTCTTGCAAGAGTAGTGGATGAAACCTCTCCGTCGGGTAACTCAAAGATGACTGGAGCCTCTGGCCTCTACTTGCCCCGCAAAACTCGCAGACTTGGCATATTTTATCGGTTGTGAGCTTTTCCGAAAAGAACTTTTAGAAAGAGGCTCGCTTGGTCTGCAGAATCGCTCTTTTGTATTCTATCCATTTCGCTTAAAGAGAGCCCCACCTCTCATTCTCTTAACAGGGTCAAGTTTATGCTAGTAAAACCTTCTCAGTGCAAGCACTGGAGATCTCTGGCATTCTAACTTCAACAGCAAGTCCACCAGCACATATCCTTGCCTGTGGCAGAACCACGTTTACGGTGATCCGAACACAACCTTGCCAAGATTGATTCAAGATGTTCAACTCCCAGGTCCGGAGAATGGTGATCACTGATGTCCAAATTTGCAGTTTGCAAATCCCGGAGGTACTCATCCAGGACAAGGTCTCTAGGTCCATCGACGTCAAACATCTCTAGGATGATGAGACCTTGGTCTGTCTTGGTAGGTCCAGGTCATGGCGTTATGATCACTGAGTGTCACCCAGTCTTCATTAGTCAAGTCAGCAATGTGATGTGCGCATCCTAGGTATAACAGTAGTTCGATCCAGCTTTAATCTTAATGATCATTGAAGCTCGCTGCACTGTCTGTTTTATTCATGATCCCAAAATCATGACTTAGGGGAAAAGATATGACCTCCTCGTTTCTAGGATCTGTTAGCTTCTGTTCCCAGATAAAAGATTTGGTATTAAAATCCGCTATAACTTGAATGTTGTCACGTGGATATCTGTGTACCGAATAGCCCAGCTGAGTCAAGACTGAAAAAATGTCTTCAAACGGAGAGCACGACATTATTAGCATGTGCTTTTTCGCGATTGTGCTACGAATGGCCACAACATCACGGGTATTCAAAACCGCATAGTACTTTAGTCATGAACTGATCCAAAAAGACACTCTGCTCCGATCCGAAAACTTCACTTAACCCTTTCCGGCACACTGTGCCCGGTCTGGGATACCTAAATTTATATCCAAACTTGCAAACGGCACCAATAATATTTTAGCAAAATTTTCCTTTTGCAATAAAAGCTTAAATTAAGAAATTCAGAATATCTGAAAAAGTCTTTTGTGAATTCCGGTGCCAATCGCTAAATTCTCATTTTACTGACAGATTTTGTCCAAGCCGGAAAGGGTTAAGAATTAAAGAAATGAGAAACATGAGAAACCATCAGGTATGCCAATAATAGTTCCCTCGCACACTCGTTATTCAATCAAGGAGATTACATCAATGCCCTGTGAGTGCACTGTCTTTCCTAACTAGTTTGTAACCGAGGAGCAGCGATTAACATTGAAGTGAAGAAATTTAGGACTACTGGCCATAATTTCTGTTCTCAGTCAATACTTGTTCTTTGCGGAAAACGCAACACTCCTGCGATCTTGCAGCGGGGCTTGTGGGTAGAGTTTGCAAGCCGGGTTCATTGATTTGACCTTAGAAGCATTTGGGAACGCAGAGTCATCGGTGCAAACTTTGCGAATATGGTTCTGACTACTGCAATTCCCGCAGCATGGGGCCCAGCGACATACCTTTGCAATGTAACCATACTTCCAATTGTTATGATATTAGAGATTACGCCGTTTGCCAGTGAAGGACAATGCGTTCCAACCAACGTTCAGTCTTTGAACTCTAGCAAGTCGCTGGAACGATTCCAGATCCAAAAAAACTACCGCATTCTGTTCTCTATTTCCTTCAAAAAAACTTTTTAAATCAACTCGAACCTACCAATAGAACCAATTCTAAATGTAGATTTTATCATTTAATAATTAATTTTAACTGTACAAGTTCATACAAAAGTTTTTGTTCATGTGTACCACTGAGCACGTTTATGTATTTTTAACGAATGCTTTCCTATTTAATCAATGGACTGTTAGGCTTAATTTCACTCTCAAGCGGCGTATTTGTAATAGAATCAATCTCATTATTAATCACTATCGAGCACCCTGTTAGTATCAATTGAATATCATAGACTTCCAGTTTAAACATGAAACAATTACTGTGTAGAGCACGCACGTACGTAATAGTCGTCGATAAGCAAAATGAAAGCATATACGTCAGGTCAGTCAAGTGGTTAAGAATGCCTATGTTATGCAACAAATTTTACTTTACCAATTTTGGTGAAAAAAGGTTGAAAAATGATTTTCTTTATTTTGAAAAAAAAATTTCAATGTGTGAATTCAACATTACAGTTACACAATTATATTTGCGCCTGAAAGGGTTAAAAGTAAAAATTATGTTTAAATTTCTTTAATGAAACTTAAATGTTGTAATTCTAATACACAACAACAACTGATTTACAATTCTAATAATAATAATAATAATAATAATAATAATAATAATAATAATAATAATAATAATAATAATAATAATAATAATAATAATAATAATAATAATAATATAAAATAAACACCTCTTTATTGGTGTGTAGATTCTAGGTTTTACTAAAAAAATTTCTTGAATTTTGTTTGCATATAAACTGACCAACATAGGTGAACAAAATTATCTTCCCACTCCTCTTATGTATAAGAATGTACACTGGTGGACAAAATTAAGAGATGGAAGGCATTTTCTCAAATATTTCGAGAAATTCTGAATAAAAATAAATGAAAATTGGTATGGATATAACTTATAGTATGACAATAATATGTGCAAAGCAAAAATTAAAGTGCCATTGATTGGCAAGAGTTATTGCCAACAGTAAAATGTGAACTGAAATTCATGATGAAAGATGGCAATGAAAATGTGGCTTATATGGTGTGTGGTCGCCTCTAGTATGGTGTGTGGTCGCCTCTAGTATGGTGTGAAGTCACCTCTGACAGATAGACAGCTTGCACAATGAGTATGCATGCTGTTAATAAGAGAGTTAAGGATTGCTTGTGGAAGACTCTCCGTCTCTTCCACCTGAGCAGTTTTTAACTCCGGAATGGTTCTGGGAGGGGGTTGGCGTCTCTCAATAGCCCTTCCAAGAGCATCCCAAGCATGTTCAATGGGGTTAAGGTCAGGAGATTTGGCTGGCCAATCCATTCGATGAATATCCTCGCTTTCCAGATACTCTTCAACGGACGTTTACAGCGACACAACTGTCTAGGGACCTTGCTGATGCCACTGGAACATAAGTTTTCACGAAGATTGTTGACAGGAGGCTCCGTGAAGAAGGATTGTATGCCAGGAAGCCCGCCAATCGCATCCCACTCAACCCCTTCCAAAAAAGAGAGCGTGCACAATGGTGCAGACAACACCAACAATGGACACAGCTCCAATGGGCTAATGTTCTGTTCACAGATGAGTCCAGATTCAGTCTTCAACCTGATTCCTGGCAAATATTCATATGGAGGTAAAGGTAACCTGGGACCCGATACCATCCCAGTAACATCATGGAAAGGAACCATTATGCTGGTGAGGACTGATGGTTTGGGCAGGGATCATGCAAGATACTCGCACACCGCACCATGTGTCTGACACTGGTTCCGTGAATGCCCAGAGGTACAGACAAGAGATCCTACAATCCTACGTGCGTCTTTTAAGTGGTGCTGTTGGCCCTGAATTCTTTTTATGGACGTCAATGCCCGACCACATAGGGCTCACCTGGTTGAGGAGTATCAGGAAAGCGAGGATATTCGACGAATGAATTGGCCAACCAAATCTCCTGACCTTAACCCCATTGAACAAGCTTGGGATGCTCTTGGAAGGGCTATTGCGAGACGTCAACCCCCACCCAGAATCATTCCGGAGTAAAAAACTGCTCTGGTGGAAGAGTGGAAGAGTCTTCCACAAGCAATCCTTAACTCTCTTATTAACATCATGCATACTCGTTGTGCATGCTGTCTATCTGTCAGAGGTAACCTCACACCATACTAGAGGCGACCACACACCATACAAGCCTGGCTTTCATTTGCATCTTTCATCATGAATTTCAGTCCGCATTGGACTGTTGGCAATAACTCTTGACAATCAATGGCACTTTAATTTTTGCTTTGCACATATTATTATCATACTATAAGTTATATCCATACCAATTTTCATTTATTGTTATCCAGTATTTCTTGAAATATTTAAGAAAATACCTTCCATCTCTTAATTTTTCTACCAGTGTACTTAAAATATCCATATTATAGTGGGGTACATTATATCCCACCTAATTTTAATCAAGATTTCCATTAGAAACTTTTAATTAAATTTTACTTTATTAACTTTGGTGGAAAAAAAGTTTTTCTTTATTTTGAAATATTTTTTTTTCTAAAATTCCAGTGTGAATTCAACATTACAGTGACACAATTATGCCTGAGCTTGAAAGGGTTAAAAGTAAAATTTATGTTTAATTAAAAAAAAAAAAGAAAAGAAAAGAAAAGAAAAAAAATCCTATTTTATTTGTACGTAGATTTTAGGCTTTACTAATGAAAATTTCATGGCTTTTGTATGTATTTAAACTGACCAACATAGGTGAACAAAATTATCTTCCCACTCAAAAATTTTTTTTGCTGTTATGCATATTCAGAGTTATTTAAAAAGATACTTTATTAAATATTTCCGCAAAAAATGCAAAAAGAATATCACCACGATTTAAAAAATATATATATAACAATCATCTCGCAAAAAATCAAATAATTGCAATGGGCAAAATTGAATTTTACTGCATTTTTGTGTGTTTTAAATTTAATTTAAAATGTTAGAGAAAAGACACCTTGTAATGAATGAGGTAAGTTATATCTGTCCTCAAATACCTTAGAATCCGCTGTTTGTGTTATATATTTTTTTCACATTTTTTAACTTTTTATGTTATTTGTCTATTTTTACAGAAAGTCATAAAAGCAATGTACACAGATACCACAAAGATAAAAGCATTTTATTCACCAATCGATATTTTTGTTTGATTGGTAAAACACAAATATTTGTATTGTAACGAATTAGTTAATGAGTTATTGTAATAAATTAAACTTAATTCCACGAAACTAAAATCAATGAAGAATTGTGACATGCGGAGTCCAACTTTCCTTTCTTGATTATGGGTTCTAGGTTAAAGTTTTGTCCTAGTAAAGTGTTTTGTCTGGCTCGAAAATCCCAACGTTTAGTCCATAACAACACCCCACACTCATTTTATCAACTCTAAACGGATTCATTTAATAAATTTATACACTCTTTCTTTTCTTGCAAATTTTGAACCTTTTTGTTTTGATAGCAATAGAAAACTTTATATTTTATACAATAGCCATTTATAAAATTTCATTTATTTTTAAGGTTTGAGAGGGGTGTCTATTACTGGAATGCTTAATTAGTTATTTTCCAGTAATGGACACCCCATGTAGACATTCCTGAAAACGAAATTTAGTGTTATAGTGATTGAAATTGTTATAGTGAATAAAATATTATGATTTAATTAAAAACCTAAATAATCAAATTCAAATTTTAAATTTTACTTATCAAAATGTAATAACACCAAAACTTTCACAAGTTGCTGTTTTTAAGTTATTTTATGTATTAATAAATTTTCAAAATTTTATTCCGTTTTTCTAAAATATAAAAATATGCCTTGCATATTTCATAATATGGAAGTAAAACCACTCAGGATGCATAAAATATTGTTTAAGGGCACAATCAAAGAGGGGTTCATACACTGCCCCCTCAACAATGCCTATTCACTGAGCAGACGACAAGCGTGAAACGTCATGAAGTGGAGGCGAAATCACTAACCCTACTGGTTCCACAATCGCCACGGAGCTTGTTGAAATACAGTTGTCAGGGAAACCGCCTCCACTACGTCACAAGCGAGAAGGCATTGTAGAGGAGGCAGTGGTTCAAAGGCCTTATCCTTCCCCATTTGAATAAAAATAATTAAGATAAGAAGTTGTCAAAAATCTATTTTATGCCTTAATGTTTGCTTATTCATCTTTGACACCCCCCCCCCAAAAAAAAAGTTTCTAATATTAATGAAAATTACAATAATTGTGAAAATAGTATATCTGCAGATCAGTGACATCAAACATAAGTTCTACAGTTTTGTTTTGAAATTAAAACTAGTTACCTAAAATAATTAAAATATTGATCTTCTGATAATTACAATAGTTGATGCAGTCAGTGGATAATTATCATAAATATTTTATTAATTATTGTTACCTAATTGTACATTTATTTAAAAATAAGCATTTTGTTTCGTTAGTATGATTTCATTAAATTCTGGTTCTAAATGCAGTCATAAAAACAATTAGACTTATTACTTTTTATGGGACGTCCATTACTGGAATGAAGGGTGTCCATTACTAGAACAAAAAAGTACCCATTACTGGCATTTTCGTGTTTTGATATATTTCTGTTGTTTATAATTAAATTTTGATTCCTTTTGGGAAATGAGACTATAAGAATGGTTAAATATCGTTGATAGATTAATATTATATTGAAAAAAAACTAGAATATATTTATTATAACTATCAATTAAAATTTTTTTTAAAAGAAATTCCTTAAAGGTGTCCATTAGTGGCACATCTGCCCTGTATATGACATAATAGAAAAGCGTCATATGCAAATTTTTAGCCATCGATCAGTTTAAAAATAAAATGTCATCAGCGACTTGAATTGTTAAAATGTATTTCATAATGACGTACATATGTCTTATGATATTTTTGCACTTTTAAATGAATGAAGCGTTTTATTATTATTATTATTATTATTATTATTATTATTATTAAATGTCCGATTTTTATTTCATTAATAGCTGATTATTGTCTTTTCGCCATTTTCATGTTTCTGAAATTCGTTTAAAACAGTAAATTTTATAATAAAATCGGAATTATTATATTACTTTTATACATGCTATAAAAATTGTTCTTTGAATATTAATTTAAATTAATTTATATTAATTTTCATGGAAAAATACTGAAAACGCAGACAAAAATTAATGTATAATAATATTAGATTGAATTTAGATATAAATACTTTTATAAATACATCCAAAGTTATTCATACAATACCAATAAAAGAACCAATGAAACCAGTATTTTTACATTCATATTATTAAAAACAGTTGAAGTTTGCAGAGAAATAGAAGGCAGATTACCAAATTACTAAGAAATATGTGGATAAATGGACATTATATAACCAGAGTAATTCATATATTACCATACAATAAACCAATGAAACCAGTATTTTTACAATCATCTTATTGAAAACAGTTGAAGTTTGAAGTGAAATAGAAGGCAGATTACCAAAATAATGAAAGATAAATGGATAAAAAGGCAGTAGAAGGCTTTTTCATTAAACTACTTCATCAGGGGTGTATAGTTTAACAAAAAAGCAAAAACATCCAACCAGTTTCTGTTATGAGTCGTGCTGAAAGCTAAGAATTCGACTCACAATACACCCGACTGGTTGGAAGCTATTCAGATGACAAATTAGTAGAAAGATACACATAGAAGAAAATAAAATCAATATGACAAAATAACAATAATACATTATTCCATTAAAAAAAAGGGATATATATATATATATATATATATATATATATTTAATTACGGTGTAATTTACCCTAAATTTCGTAAGTAACACTGATGAACTACGTTAGGGCTCCATTCATTGCATATCTATTCATACAGATACAACTAGAGATAACGTGATTTTTGATAGATGAGTGAAAGACAAAAATTTATCACCATGTGCTAATATTAAAACCTTTTATATACCTTTTTTTTAAATGTCAATTTTTATCAGTTTTACCATTTTCATATCCGGCTAAAACCAACAAATTACATTCTTTATCACACAATTCGTATAAAAGCAATACGATATAAACGTTTGGAATATGGGCATGAAAGTTTTCAATTATTTCGCGTTCAATTTTATGCATTAAAAAGCATTTAATAATTTTTTTTAGCTTAAGTCATTTTTTACTTTTTTCTAAAAAAAAACTTATGAGCTATGTCAGTTTAAAATTGTGTACTCTGCGCGTTTAACAAAGTAATATAAAACAGGAAAATTTACCGAGCAAATAATTAAGAATGTGAGAACCGAGTGAATTTTTATTCCTTAGAATATGGCGCAAATCTTTTATTACTGAAAATATTCAGAAACTGTGTTTTGTTAATTTAGCTGACTTAATTAATTACTCTATTAATTAAAGTCGTTGAAATACTTCAAACAAACCAATATCTTGATATTAAAATACATTATTGAAATGAAAAAACGTCTTTAAAACACCATAAAATAAGTTAATTGCGCAAGGCCTTTCTAAAGAACTTAATCTTTCATCGTCATTTCTTCGTATTTTATACATTAAAATACATGTTTATGTATTTAGATTTATTTTTAAATCTTTAACAATTCATTTCTCGATTCTCTATTTACACTTATTTGCATAATAATTTAGATCGAATATCCATCTGTGAAACCGAAGAAAAACAAAAAACTATTTTTTTCATAAAATACGAGGTATGCAGCCTTAATAAATCAGAAAGCTTATAAAAGTGTTCGAACAAATAATTTAAAATCATCACTGCAAAAATTTCATTCAACTTGTTAAGATATTAGTAATAATAATATTATTAATATTAATAATAATATGATGTGATGCTTACCATTTTCGTCCTTGTCATATGAATGCGAACTAATTAATTTCGGGAAGTTCAGAGCTGAATTATTACTTATTGAAAAAAAAAATGAAAGTCAAATCATTTTCAGTCACAGACGAAGTATAAAAATTTACTTAATAAATAAAAAGTCAGGAGTTGAGGGAGATTCCCTATTGGCTATTTTTATTCTTTCGAAAATTCAAATTTGCATATTAAAACATTGAATATATTATTTCAAGAATAATTTTGATTTAATTTACGTATCATTTTAAAATTTACTGATATTTATAAAAATGCCTTATTCTTCAGAGTTTTATAAAATCCATAAGTTTTCCTTGCTTAAAAAAATAAAATAAAAATAAAAATAAACGAAGAACAAAACGCACAATTTTCAGCCGCAGACGATATTTTTTCAATTAATCAAAAAAAAAAAAAAAAAAAAAAAAAAAAAAAAAAAAAAAATATGTTTTGAAATCATGGAGGAATGAGATAGGTGGAGGTGAAGTAAGCCTCAAAAAAGGTTTGCAATATGAAACCATTTATACTCAAATTTTAATGTTCCATACAAAAGGACGTGGAAGGGATTTTGTATTATAAGACGAATTGAAAGAAATTAATTACAACTGAAGCATATTTTAAGAAGAAGTAGCAAATTTTTAAAAGGATTTTTGTTCTATTATTATTTATTAAAATAAATGTTCGCTTTTAAAATAAAAGAAATTGGAAAATTAGCAATAATTAAATGTCAAATTAAAATTTAAAAATATATTGAAAACATTTGATACGAACTAAAAGTTGTATTACTAAAAGTTTACTTCTTTAATGTAATTTTAAATGCTTTATAACGTAAATAAAAAATGTTTATGACTTAATAATTGCATGTAAATAAATATTTAAAATATAATGATGAAAATATTCTTTTAAAATCATGTATGAAAACTTAAGTAATAAATATTAATCTAAAATGTAGATTTCTGACTGCAAACGATTTTAAGATATTAACAAAAGAATGTTACATTTTCAAGCAAAACGTTAAAACAATTTTTAAACATTTATGATAAAATAATTAATAAATTCTTACCGGTGAAGCGATAAATTAGTTCTTTAAAAAAAACAAGAGCAAAAAATACGGGTTTAAACCTGTTTCAATTGATAGGCGTGTCATAGCGCGTGGTTTTGTTGGTACCTAATTGGACTTAATATAGGGTTACATTTTTAGCATCACCCCCAGACATAATACTTCCACTCTATTAATTTATCTTTACTCTATGTTTTGAAATAAAGACTGTGTTCATGATGTAGCGCGTTAGCTCAGGAGGCAGGAATATGGAGTGTATCTTTATGGTGGATGGGATAAGCGTTCATACTGTTAAAAATTTGAAACTTTTGATGCATCGTCACTCCATCGCTTTTACAGAAAACGATTACTTCACTGGATTATGGAGCATTCTTATTGGCCAAAACAGAGATATTCTATAAAAGCGGTGGAGTGACGATGCAGCAAACGTTTCAAATTTTTAACAGTGCGGTGCTCAATTCTATGTGTTCAGGAACAGACTAACAAGGAAGGTCTCCATACGGGCATACTCAGAAAAATCTGAAAAAATTACAGAATGTTCTTCTCATATAGTTATATATGTCTATAAAAATATTTCGGCGGAACCTCCTTATAACGTCCGTAAAAAATAATAAAAATTTTGTTTATTTGGCGATTTATCTCCGGTTGGCGAAAAAACGAAATTTTGAAAAATACGCTTTTACGCTTCGAATACTTTTTAAAGAAAAAATTTTCTATGTTCAATTTATTTAAATAAGTTTAGTTTAAGTAATTTTAGTTTTGCATTTTTACTTTACTTTAAGTGTAATTTTGTCATATACGTTTATATGTACTTATAACAAAATGAAATTAATATATTTTATCATTTAAAACACAATTTAAATTGATTAAAATTGTTCCAAATTGAAAAATACACAGTTAAAAATCTGCTGCATTTTGTTGCAACGCACTCCCTTGCTTGTATAGAAAACGGTTACTTGGCCGTGAAATGGAGCTTTCTCATTGGTTGGAATAGAGATATTATATACAAGCGGTGGAGTGCGTTGCAACAAAATCCAGCAGATTTTTAACAGTGTATGACACGGTCAATTCACCGTGCTATAGAGCATTCTCATTGGTCAGAAAAAAGATATTCTATAAAAGTAGTGGAGTGACGTTGCAGTAAATGCTGCAGAGTTTTAACAGTGAAGTCAATTAAAATCAATTTTCAGATTCGTTAAAATCGTCTGCTTTTGGCGAGGAAATGCACTGCTCGCCAAATCCCGCGTCGCTTTCAGCTTTTCACGCCAATTATTCCAAACTATTTTATTTTTTTACATATCTAATAATGTAATTCCGCCGCTAATTTTCACTGATCCTTTATTACCTACTTGAGTAGTTTAATTTGTATTTTTTTTTTTTTCAAAAAATTCTGAGTATGCCCCCAATGGAGATCTTCCTTGTAAGAACCGATCATAGATTTGATTAATTACGGTGCTGATTATAAGATAATCTGTTGCAAACGCACTTGACCTATATGGCTGATGGATAGAACGGTGAGCTCGAGACCAGGGGCTATAATGTTCGAATCCTTCGCGCCTCCAATGTGTGTTTATGATTTTTAACTTTCCAACAAATTTGAAAAGTGTTTATGATTTCGGTATTTCAGGCCGTCTGTCCGCACTCTAACTCCCATAAATATACTCGGATTGTCCTGAAAATTTTAATGTTATTGACGTTTACCGTAGTACAAACCATGTTTCAAACGAATTTTCTAGCAATTAATTTATTTACAGGGACAATCAAAATTTTATCATTACATTACGGGCTATGGGGAAAAATCGTTTCAAATGGATTTTAAAGATGTTACAACCTGTCAAATATATCAAAATTAATATGCATTTACAATGTGCACTAAAATATGCATTCTGTATAATATGCGGTAATAAATAAATTTTATTATTCATTTACAGGGCCACAAAAAAGAATTCCATTACTTGATGGTAAAGAGGAGAATTGTGTGCAATATATTTTAATTATATTAAACTATTTCATGTATAATAAAATTGATATATGTCGCTGAGACTTAATATAAGTTACACGATATAATAATGTATTATACGAAGTGCACAGTATTTACAGGGACACACATAAAAGATTTCAAATAGTATGTTCTTTCCGAAGTACTGTAAATGTATCCGATGATGGCTGATGGACGGATGAAATTTATTTTAATTATTGTATGTGCTTTTAAGTTTCACTAAATCTATGCATATTATATGGTGTGTATAAATGAAATAATTGATATACATAAGGCTACATAAAAAAGCTCGCAGACGTTACTGAATATGAGCGTTAATTACTTAAAGGTGGTTCCTAAATAAGTAAGGAATTTTTACGCTTAACTGCACTCAGTTTAGAAATTGTCAGTTATAAAAAATATTTGTAGAATATGATTAAAATGATAAACAAGGCCACACAAAGAATTGAATACCTGGACGCCTATGAATTATAATTTCTGAGAATGTGATTTCAGTAGTTTTACGAGCGTTTTAGTTTAAAATAAATTTTAGCTAAATACTGGCATGCAATAAAGGTACTAGGTGCTACAGGGCTGAACAAAAGCATTCAAGTATGTTTCCATCTATTAGTATAAATTTCTGAAAGAGAAATTTCAACTTGCTGGCATTTTCTTGTTAAGATGAAATTCCTCATTATATAGTAAATACACCAACCGATAGATCAAATACAGGGCTATTTAAAATTATATTGGATTACATATTTGGCTATATACAGAGCCTTATTTCTTTAAACAACGAGGTTTCCTCAAATATTTCAGGATATGTTGGAAAGTATTTCATAATCTATGCTTAACATATGATTTTTCTTACTTGTTTTTTATTTTATTGATTTTTTTATATTAATAAATAAAATATTTTTTATAAAAGACAAATTTTTATATTAATATTGCAGAAGCACATGTACTTGTATTATAATGTTAAAATACTTATTTAAATAAGAGAAAATGAGATATTACTTAATGAAAGTTTTTCATTTGAACACCTTTTAATATTAAAATTTTTGGGGGGAAGTGGAGGGCGATAAATCTGCGGAAAAATCTGTATTTTTACAACTGTACTTTCAACTGTGAATTTATTTGAATAAGTAGGCGTTATGCTAGACATTTTATTCAAGTAATGTAATAATTGCAAATATTTTGGGCCTACAATAGAGTACTTTTATATATCAAAGTAGCGAAGTTCAGATATTACAATTTGATAGTGAAGATTATTTTCGAGAAAAAACAAGCATAAAAAGTTTGCAATTATTTTCAAGCTAGTGTTTGTTTTTTCGTCTAACTTGTCTGAGAGAACTCATCCAAACAGGTATCGGGAAATTTTGTTATATGATTTTACACGAAAGATATTCTACCTCAACTGGTGGAAATCTTGATCAAACCCTCATATGATATTCACTATTAACCCGACAGGATATAATCATGGCTGAACTCCAATCAGATACATTGAGAATTGCCATTTGATTTTCAGACAATGTTTTCGAGCTTAACCAGCACAGTTAAGGTAAGATGTTGAATTCAAGTGCTATCCTTATTCAAGTCAAATTATAGTGTGAACGCGTTCTATAGACTGCTTTTATAAAAATGTGGCGACATACACTGTTAAAAATCTGCTGCATTTTGTAGAAACGCACTCCACCGCTTGTATATAATATCTCTATTCCAACTAATGAGAAAGCTCCATTTCACGGCCAAGTAACCGTTTTCTATACAAGCAAGGGAGTGCGTTGCAACAAAATGCAGCAGATTTTTAACAGTGTACGTACACTGTTAAAATTTTGACCCTTTTGCTGCATCGTCACTCTCTCGCTTTTATAGAATATCTCTCTTTTGACCCATGAGAATGCTCCATAATAGGGTGAAGTAATCGTTTTCTATAAAAGCGGTGGAGTGACGATGCAGCAAAAGGGTAAAATTTTTAACAACGTATCTCTATTTTGACCCATGAGAAAGCTTCATAATGCACTGTAAAAAAATTGACCCTTTTGCTGCATCGTCACTCTCCCGCTTTTATAGAATATCTCTCTTTTGACCCATGAGAATGCTTCATAATAGGCTGAAGTAATCGTTTTCTATAAAAGCGGTGGAGTGACGATACAGCAAAAGGGTCAAATTTTTTACAGTGTACGGTGAAGTACACTGTAAAAGATTTGACTCTTTTACTGCATCGTCACTTTCCCGCTTTTATAGAATATCTCTTTTTTGACCCATGAGAATTCTCCATAATAGGGTGAAGTAACCGTTTTGAGTCAATCCATTTCAAGACAAGACTCTAGCGGGAGTCCTAACTACCGTGCAGGCTACTCTCGTAACCAGAGATTAAACAGCTATAACGCTTAATTAAAACCAACGTAAATGACGCAAAAGGAATGTCACACGCGGGAAATAATTTTTTTTTATTTATTTTTATATGTCGTTTGTTTATTTAATTGTTTATTTTGTTAAACATTTTTTTAACATGTAATTTTGTTACTTTATTATTTTTTAACTCCTTTTAAGAAATTTCACCGAAATAAACAAACTACACTTCTCTTTACTATCACAACATCCGCTGACTAGAGCAAGGCACACTGGGAAAATAAAATATCCCTGCTATCGACAAACCCTGGTAACGAGAGTGCCTTGCACGATAGTTAGGACTCTCTCTAGAGTCTATACATTTCAAGTGGTCCAGCACTGGTCGCTCGACTATTTTTAAAAAATCTGAAATTTTTTGTACAACAGCCCTAACATGATGGATGTTCAAAATGACCGTTATTTTAATTTTACTATTTTTTGTTTGTGCATGGCGGCCATCTTTGTTTCATCGTGTGCAGCAATTTTCTCAGATACTAGGATACACAAAATTGTAAATATCTCGTCTTTTATTTTCCCAACTGAAATGAGATTTCCAGCATTTTGTTCAGAATAAAATAGGCTAAATATACAGTGGTAGAAAAATTTTGAAAAATAATTTTTTACAGGTGAAACTTTAGCACAAAATTTAAGATTTTTTCCAAAATATATCCGTTTGCAAGAGGAAATTTTTCATGCGAGGGAAACTGTCAACCTTACACAATTTTTTTACTAATATGTCAAAAGTGCATGTACTCATACAACAAGTCCCAGATCTGGGAGCTGATTTCTCTTTGCGAAAAAAATTCCGAAATTCGTCGAAAATTTCAAAAATCGCACTTTTTAGGCTTTGATATCTCTGGTGGAGCACGAGATAAAAATCTGAAATTCTGGCCTTTGATAGTATTTTGTAGTAGTGTTATGTACAAAAAATTTCAAGAAGGAGATTTGACTACAAGTTGAGATATGACATGGACAATATGTGAAAACAATACTGCCAAACTATTGTAACCTACTATGTAATTGTTCATACCTCCAAAATTTTAAATTAATTATTTATGGTACAAAGTTAAATGTTAATTACAAATACCTTCTTCAAATGCTTCTGTGTGATTTAAACAATTCAGAATGTATGCTAAGCTAATACACTATTTGTCCAGATGAACAAACTTACTAGACATGCTATTGCAACAATTTTACTCGGAACACATTTCAGGAAAAGTAAATTACAGACAATGAGTTGCAACTAATCGAGTTGACATGGTTTCAATTATTAAACCTAGAGAATTTTATTCAAGTTAACAAGGAATGGCAAGACTTGGGTGGCTTCAAATAAAATTTTGAGAAAGAACAGCCTAATGTCATCTCCTCATGGTGTTGCGGCCCTAATCCGATTTTCACGTGTGGCTCTTCCACATCTTTTTGACCGGTCTACCTGACAGCCTGTGTAGGCCTACTGTTAATGATTTTTTCTCTCGTTTGCCTGTGTCGTACATGATTTGACCCTGGCTGTTTATCTTAGTGTTTAACCTGGAGTTTCGAGACAAAAGCCTCCCTAACGGGTAGTAGCATACGTCTCAGTATTTGCCAACCAACCAACCAACAGCCTAATGGACTGACAACAGTAACTGGTCGAACTCATAACATCTCTCGTAAATAGTGTTAAGCTCTTTGTTGAGCATATATAGTATCCTTGTAAATTAAATGGTTATCATTTAACTGTTTTCAACAAATGATATTTTCTGTGTAAATATTGTAATAAAAGAGAATAATCTCACTTCTCCTAATGTACTAGTAATAGCATTTTTTAACATTTTTAATCACCGTATCTCAGCTTATAATAAATCTCCTTTTTCAAATTTTTTGTGCATAACACTACTACACAATACTATCAAAGGCCAGAATTTCAGATTTTTATCTCGTGCTCCACCAGAGATATCAAAGCCTAAAAAGTGCGATTTTTGAAATTTTCGACGAATTTCGGAATTTTTTTCGCAAAGAGAAATCAGCTCCCAGATCTGGGACTTGGTGTATGAGTACACGCATTTTTGACCTATTTGTAGAAAAAATTGTGTAAGGTTGACAGTCTTGTTGAACATAGTAGGTTACAATAGTTTGGCAGTATTGTTTTCACATATTGTCCATGTCATATCTCAGCTTGTTGTCAAATCTCCTTCTTGTAATTTTTTGTACATAACACTACTCACAATACTATCAAAGGCCAGAATTTCAGATTTTTATCTCGTGCCCCACCAGAGATATCAAAGCCTAAAAGTGCGATTTTTGAAATTTTTGACGAATTTCGGAATTTTTTTCGCAAAGAGAAATCAACTCCCAGATCTGGGACTTGACGTGTGAGTACACGCACTTTTGACCTATTTGTAGAAAAAATTGTGTAAGATGTACAGTTTTCCTTTCATGTAAAATTTCCTCTTGCAAACGGATAGATTTTGGAAAAAATCTTAAATTTTGTGCTAAAATTTCACCTGTAAAAATTTATTTTTCAAAATTATTCTACAACCGTACATTTAGCCTATTTTATTCTGAACAAAATGTTCCAAACCCCATTTCAATTGGGAAAATAAAAGACGAGATACTTACAATTTTGTGTATCCTAGTATATGAGAAAATCGTTGAACACGATGAAACAAAGATGGCCACCATGCACAAACAAAAAGTAGTAAAATTAAAATAACGGTCATTTTGAACTTCCGCCATGTTAGGGTTGTTGTACAAAAAAAAAATCAGATTTTTTAAAAATGGTCGAGCGACCATTTTTATATTTTCTGGACCACTTGAAATGGATTGACCCTTTTCAATAAAAGCGGTGGGGTGACGATGCATCGAAAGGGTCAAATGTTTAACAGTGTTGCAATCAGGCCAATTTGGTGCGTATATGACATCTGTGTCTATTTCTCTAGCAGAATCTTCTAATTTGGCGAAAAATTGAGTAATTAAAATAAATTATGAATAAAAGCAATATGATTTGATGCTTAGTATACATTCAAGGGAGACCAAACTGGACACCAAGGGCGGCTAGTTTAACAAAAGTTATGAAAACTGCTCCATTACAAACCATTCCAATAATCTTGCATGCAAGTATCTTGCTTCTATATATAAAATTAGAGAGTCAAAAATGTGTCAAAGTTTCTCAGTGTTGAGGGAGGAAAAATATTAATACGTACTTTTATTTTACTATTTTTCTTAATTGTACAACTGTGCAGCAAATGTTTTATTACCATTTTTTCCGCATTATTTCTAGAAAGATATTACAAATTTACCTTTTAATCTTAAAAATTTCATTTAGCATCCATACTTTACCAACAATTTAAGTTATAAGTGTGCTCCAATTTTCATGAGTATAAATTTTATTTTAATTACGTTTAAATGATACTTTTTTCAGCTATTAAACGTGGCGCACTGCTAAATTCCAGTGAACTCCATAAATGACTTAGTAAGAACCGTGTGGAATATATCATTAGTGATCATATGTCTTGATCAAAATTCAAAGTTCACTCACAAGTGAAAACTATATATATATATATACATTTTATCAACAAAATGATAAATTTGTTCTTAATTCTTTCATTTAAGAGCTTAAGTTTAGAAAATATTCTTTACTGCAGGAAACATGACAGGATTCTTTTAAAGATGAAATTCGCCTTCTGTCTTATAACAAATTAGATTGCAAAGGAGACTTATATATTGAAAGACACCTTTATTCGAAATAGTTTTTATTTGAAGAAGATTGTTTAAAGTATCCGAAAACCTTTAAAACTTAATTTTTGATTAAAGTATCGATATTTCATTTAAGCAATAAAATTAAAATCGATTCTTTTATCTTTCGAATTTTACTTAAATTGTGTCTGTATCGTAATTATAACCAAAGTTACAACTGTTTAAAATTACAGCTATTACCGCTTTTGAATTGTGTTTAAAAGTTACCGTAATTTCGGGTGTATAAGCCGCAGATCAAACAATTCTTTTTGGACCCAGAAATCTTATTTAGTGATTGAAGACAAATATTTACGGCGATCTGACTAGTTATATTTGTTTTTAAAAATATTCTGGGTCTAAAAAGAATTGTTTGAGCTGCGGCGTATACACCCGAAATTACGGTATTAGCTTTTTCTCAAAATAAAGTTTTTAGATATTACCATACACTGTAAAAAAAAAAAACCGTTAAATTTACGGTAAAAAACTGGCAACTTTTGCGCCAGTTTAAAACCGTTTAATTTACAGCGAATAACTGCAATTTTTTTTACGACAATCTGTTCTTTTAACATTTTTAAACCGTTACATTTACAGCGATAAACTATTATTTTAACAGAAAACTCTTGTGATTTTTACAAAGAATACCTGTAAATTTCACGAAGAAAAACTGTAAATTTTATCAAACTTTCTGATTTTTTAAACAGTTAAATACTGTTATATTTACCGGGATGAACTGTTATTATAACAGAAATATATTGTAATTTTTACAAAGAAAACTTGTAAATTTTACAAAGAAAAACTGTAAATTTTATCAAATTTTCTGATTTTTTTAACAGTTAAATACAGTTATATTTACAGGGATAAACTGT
Organism: Maratus speculifer; assembly: GCA_964019185.1. Classification (NCBI taxonomy): domain Eukaryota; kingdom Metazoa; phylum Arthropoda; class Arachnida; order Araneae; family Salticidae; genus Maratus; species Maratus speculifer. Next base: position 140,770,232 of record OZ025299.1, on the reverse strand, counting down.
TTTTTTTAAAAATATATATTGTGATTTTTACGAGAAAAAAATGTAAATCTTACAAGAAAAAATGTAAATCTTACGAGAAAAAAAATGTAAATCTTACGAGAAAAAAGTGTAAATCTTACGAGAAAAATGTGTAAATCTTACGAGAAAAATGTGTAAAGCTTACGAGAAAAATATGTAAAGCTTACGAGAAAAATATGTAAAGCTTATGAGAAAAATTTGTAAATCTTATGAGAAAAATGTGTAAATCTTATGAGAAAAATATGCAAATCTTACGAGAAAAAAATGTAAATCTTACGAGAAAAATATGTAAATCTTACGAGAAAAATTAGCAAATCTTACGAGAAAAAAACTAAATTTAACAGAAATATTTTGCGAATTTTACAGAAAGAATTTGCAAATTTTATGGAAAAAATATGTAAATTTTATTGCAAAGTTGTTCAAAATAAGGTAAAATTTAAGATTATGCAGATGAAAGGGTTTTTTCATTGATTTTCAAAAAGTTACACTTTTTTATTTTTATCTGGTCCCTGAGGGTCAAATTATATTTAAAAAAGTATTCCACATGTTCTGCAAGTAAAATAGAGAAGGATTTATTTTATGGCCAAAACACACAGAGTTAAACTAGAATTTATAAAATTTCATTGCTTCTTGCCTCTAAAAACAAACACACTTAATACTAGAAAAATGAAATTTGATAAAATTTCAAGAATAATAGTTTAAAGACTTTCGTTATAAAATACGTGAATCATTACTGTTGTACTCTGGAGAGCATGGAAGAATTTTTTCTAAATATATCTTTTTTGACTCAGAAGTCCTATAAAAATGGTATAAGTGTAATTTTTTGAAAACAATTGATCAATACAATCATAATTTAAACTCTTCTGTAATTTACTTTGCATACACATTTCAATTTGTAAAAAAAGCATGTTTCAATTTTAGGAATACCTTGTATGCTTATTTATATAAATTTTGCTAACTTTGGTATAAAAATAAAATTTTTGTGAAAACTGCAAAAAAAGATTATATATATATATATATATAACAACATTTGTGCGATTTACTAATCAAGTTTAGTGAGGGCACTCACCTCTAACAAAAGAACAATTTTTATATAAGGAACACTTTTTCCATACTCAGATAGGCAATGTTTGATGAAATATTCAACTGTCTCGCAAGTCTTTGGATTTGATCTATTACTCCTAAATAATATCTATTTCTTTAATAACAAATTCTGCACCTAAAAATTATTATTCGAAATAATGATGTGCAAATTTAATAACACAGTGAAGTGCTTTCATTTTGAAATATGAGATCCATGTTTCCTGTTGAGCATAAGTTTATAAAACAAGAAGTCTCAACTTCTAGAAATAATGCATGAAAAATCAATTTTATAGATTTCTTGGAAATTTATTTCAATTTTTCCAGTTCCAATATACAGGTAACAAAGAAATATACAGCATAAGAAAGAAAATTTTAAATATATATATATATATATATTTTCATTATTCAAATTGCTAAATTTCTCGAGTTGCTCATTTGTCAGCTTTATAAAAATCAAAATATAAAATATTTAAAAATCTTAACCTTTATTTGAGCATATCACAGATATTCCTATTATATGCATCACTGCTGTGACTGTTTGGCACTAATAATTTTGAAAGGAAATTCTGTAATTAAAAATGAAGATTCCTTGGAATTACAAGAGCTGAAAAACTACAATTGACAATTGTCATGTACCACACATGCTTCAAAATTTCAAATTAGTTTTGTTTATTTTTTAAATAAAGTATATGTTTATAAAAGTTAAAAATTTAAAATGCATCAAAACAAACAAATAAAACTATGACATTTATTATGATCTTAAAAAATACAGAAAAATCAGTAATCAATTCACAAACAGAAATTTCAAATATATACATTATATCTCTTCACTTCCAAGTTTATCTTCAACCAGTGAGTAGGATTTATTTCAAAAATACATCTGCAAAAGAAATATTATTACTTTAGTGGTTAAAATAAAAATAATTAAATAAAAATAATTTTATGTAAGCAGGGTGCAGGTGAAAGATTCAGGTGAACAAATATTAGTCTCATCTTCATTATTTTGTATTAAATTTATTCATAAAAAATAAACTTTTCTCTCATTGTATATAAATACTTATCTTTTATTTAAAGTTCATAGGTTCTATACAATTAAAATACATGCACGTCACTCACTTCATTTTAAATACAAAAATAAACAAATAGATAATATCATAAATCGTAATATCAAAATTAAAATCCCAGTAGGTAGAAATTGTGCAGAACAGCAGCAAGCGCTGAAGACTATTTTAGACATTGCAGATTAATCTAAAAATTAAAAATTGCTAAAATTTAATTTGTCTTTAGGCTAACGCTAATATTATTGTTATACTTTCTTTTTAAATGCAGTTTAGTTATTTTATGTGTTACTACATGATAGCAAGCCAGATTTGACATTGTGGTGTCACATATTTAGTTTGCCGCTGATTGACACATAAAATTCAGCTACTGGGAATTTAAATGTTTCTAATGTGAAAAATAAAATTTGCTTATTAGCAGGGTTTGGGGGAAGGGGGATATTGGTTGAAGGGGGATTTGTGTTTGACTACTAAAAATACTGATTTTAATTATCTTTTACAGATAAATAATTAGACACATTTTAGCACACAAAATATCATAATACTGAAATAATTTCTAGCCAACTTCATGTTATGAATGTTCAAGTTAAAACTAGAATTTGTAAATATAATATACATAAACTTCCAAAAACAACTGATCAGGGTTGCCACTCTAATCTTGATAAAAAAAAATTCCCTGTCTTTTCCCTGTACTGCAACGCGTTTATACCATGTCGAGTGCGAAAAAATATATGCGTGTATGAAGGCTAATTAGAAATGATATAATTTGCCATTACCAAATTCCCTGTGTTTTCCAGATTTTTTAGGATTTTTTTTTTTAATTCCCTGGAATTTCCCTGTTTTGGGAGAAGATTTAAAATTTCCAGTGTTTTCCCGGTTCTCCAGGTTCCGTGGCAACCCTGCTGATATTTTTTTGTATGTACAACCCATATTTTCAAATTAGTCAATTTAAGATCACTTTTAAATATTTAAAATTTAAATATTAAAAGAAAAAAGCAACTTAAGGTAAATGCACCTGTAGTGGGCCATGTACCAATTGGGCCAATAATTATTAAAGTTTAAAACCAAGTCTACAATATATTTCTGAAAAATGACTAACATCCTGAAATACTTTTTTTTCTTTTTCTGATTATTTGTTTACTTTCTAGAATGTCTTCAAAAACAGATTTTTGGGTAAATTCTTAGCGATTTCAATAATACATGTTTTTATTTAGAAATATTTTTCCTTTAATTTTATAATGAACTAAACTGCTATTGATATACACTATTACATTGTAAATATTTTTTTAGATATGCCGAAGGCTTAAAAATTCATGCCCCAGAAATTCACTAGGCTCACTATTAAAGCTTAGAGGATATATTTTTTCTTTTTCCTCCCTTGAGAATGCATTTTGAAACCTTAAATTTTTACTCTATTGCATATCATTTAGAATTCACTAACACTTTAATAATATTTTAAAAATGTCTTTAAATGGATATTTATCTTAATATAAACAAGAGATAAACACCTAAAACATAACTAACATGAAAACTTAAACAACCCCCCCCCCCCATAACTTATAACAAAACTGAAAATCAATTAATTAAAAACAAAGAATTTTCTGAAATGTAAAACAAGCTGCTCTACACACCAATGAAAACTCAAAATATGGAATTCAATTTTAAGTGTGAAATAAGTTTCATTTTTTCTATTAAAAAAAAATTCATATTAAAATAAGCTTGTAAGCTTTATCATTTTTTAAAATACTGTGAATTAAACTAAATCAGAACGAGATAAATTATTTTTCAAACATAAAACTTTTTTTTTTTTTTTTTTTTTTTTTTTGAGGGGAAGATAAAATGATTATTGTTGATCGCCTGAGGCACAAACTCTGACTGCAGAACACTACAGTCTATGTTCACTATGTATATATAGTGTACATATCTATTTACACTATAGTCAGTTCAAAAGTTCATTTGCATGTTTTACCCCATGAAAATATAAAAAATATTGTACACAATACTTTGAAAATACTTTAGACATATGAAAATATCAAAAGTAATTAACATGTTTTTAAAAAATAAATACTAGACAGAGAGGTAAAGCACAGACAATAACCTCAGCCAAATCACATCTTGGGGAAAAACACCTAAAAATCAGATTTTAGTGGATGACTCATAGGTATAGCATTGCATTTTTCAGATCGCAGTCCTCCATGCTTTTACACCTTTGGATGCAGAAAAACACAATCATAAGCTTTAGAGACTAAAATTAGGTTTTCAGACGTTTTCCACAAAGATTTGGCAGACCAACTGCATTTTAATATGTGATTTGAATTTTAACTAACTCTTTAACCATGAACACAATGAGATTATTATCTGCTCTGCTGCCTACCAGTTTACATATGATATACAGTAAAATCCAGATTGTAAGCCTCCTTTTACAAAAATAAAAAAAATTAAATTTTTGAATGAAGCTTATAATAATAAAAGTCTTTAAAAATCTTTCTTTTTTCCATTTTATTAAGTAGATAAAGCAAATACAAGGGTGAGAAAAAATCTTTTCTGTTTTAACAAATACAAACTTGTAAAAAAAAAAGGGGGGGTCTTGTTTTTAACCCCCCCCCCAAAAAAAAGTTAAAACATTATTATCTTTTTATTTAACATTATTATATTTACCTCTTTATTTGTTTGCAAGCAACAATATTTGACACCCTACAAAAAAAGTACACAAAAATTGTTTATCTTACTGTTCCACCTCTGGTATCAAACACACAGCTTATTCGATAAAGTTCCTTAATCTTAAATATTTAGTTTCTGATGTATTTAATACATTATAGTAAAAATAAATTAATAATATAACATCTAAATTTTTCCTTCTTCCAAAAATTTGTGTATCAAGCCTCCCTGCCCCCCCCCCCCCCAAAAAAAAAAACTTTCATATTATGAACATCCCTTTCTCCCATCCTTTACATCTTACACAGTTTAAACATACATACCATTCAATTAAGGGTAGAAAACAGTAAAACTACAAAAACATCTTTTGCTTCCTTCTACATATGAAGAATTACACTGTGTTAGGAGATTAAAAGATTGAGCAAAAATTTCAAAGAGTGTGTGAAGATTTCAAGTAAGTCAGACATATAAAATTATTGTAGGTCAAATTTTAGATAAACCATCTTACTACAAAATGAGTAATAAATTTATTTAAGATTATAGTAGTTATTTTAGGATAGTTACTGCTCAAAGACAAGTACAGAAAATGTTTTTATTCCCAACATTTGCCTCAATCCATGCGAAAATTTCCCCTGAACTTGTATGATATTTTTATAGATAAATTCTGTATTATTGTACGTATATATATATATGTTACAGGCCAAATCTGATTTTAGGCCAGATTGGCCTAGGCCAAACTAGTTTATCCTATCGCCCATCGGATAGACTAGTTTTTCCTAGGCCAAACCGGTCTATCCTAACGCCCATCGGATAAATTAGTTTTACCTAGGCCACACTAGTCTATCCAAAAGGCCCATAGGACAATCTAGTTTTTCCTAGGTCAAACTAGTTTGGCCTAACTCTTTTAGGATAAACTAGTTTAGCCTGCTGTTTATTGGTCTGAACTAGTTTCTCCTAGGCCGATCTAGTTTATCCTAGGTCAGTTCAATTTGGCGTGATTTTATTGAATTCAATGACCGCCACAGGGCTAACTATCTAGTTTGTCCGAGGCAGATCTCATTTATTCTAAGCCAATGTAATTTTACGCAAGTTCTGTATATATGTTATGTATGTATGCATGTATGTATGTATTTACGTGCGTATGTATGTAACAAGATAACTCATGATAGAAATATCCAATTTGCTTCAAATTTTGGATGTACGTTCATTGATATAAGGTACTTTTCTGATTAATTTTGGGAATTCATTGGATAAGAATAAAGGGGAGCGAATGGGAGGCTAATCCCCCACCGTTAATTTAGAGAATTGGATTTTTCATGGAGAATTATCAGTTTTCATTTAAAATTTTAGATATAGGATCATTCTGATAAGGCGCCTCCATGATTAGCTGTGGATGTTTATTTTTAAGTGTAAAAAAGGGCAATGTAGGTTAACCCCCCCCCCCCAATAATTTAGATAAATGATTTTTGATGCAGAATTTACGGTTTTGCTTCAAATTTGTATATAGGTTCTTTCTGATAAGGAGATTCCCTAAATAGTTTTGAGGGTTTAATGGTTAAGTATGAAATGAAAAATGAAGGATTACTCTCTTAACTAGTATAGTTTATCCTATGGACATTTAGATAAACTAGTTTGGCATAGAAAAAACTAGTTTATCAAATTGCCGTTAAGGTAAAATAGTTTGGCATAGGCTAATCTAATTTCGCTTGAAATCGGGTTTGACCAGTAAAAAACATATCTATCACTAGAATAAGTAAAAATGTGTGTTAAGAGTCATTGCTTATAACATATATATAGAGAAATTTAACATGGCCACCGTAGAGACATGATACATTGGACATGGTGTTTGCTTATTATTATTATTTTTTTTTTGCAGACTTGTGCCAACAGAGATCAGATTTGCATTTATTATTATTATTATTATTGCATATTCGAACCAGATCGGAGCTGAACATAATTTGGAACCGAACAGCGTTTTCCATTTTTGAGAAATTAGTTACCTGTCGACATATAAGCTATTCTTGTCACAGCGTCTTTTTTTTTTGTGTGTGTGTGTGAATTTGTAACCTGAAATTCGATTCAAAACGTATCATTAGTATTTTCTCAAAGATAAATCGCTTTTATGAAAAAATGGTTTACGCCATTCAATTACATTAACCTTATGCATTTTCGAAAAGGAAGTAGTTCATAAATGTGTTAGGATGTGCCTCTTTAGGATTTGAGAAAAGCCTTAAGGAATGACAGAGAAATATATTCACAAATCTACTTTTTACCGAACAGATTCAAAAGTTATGATGTTTATAACTCTCATTTTTTTTCTTTTGTTCTAAACTACATTGATTATTTAATGAATCCCTATTTGAATATTGAAACGTTTAAGAATTAATCATTAATACATTATGTATTTTCCATTCTGCGAACACATCATAATTTAAAAATACATTGTAAATTTATCCAATAAGTATATAAGCAGTATTTTTTAAAGGAATCTTAATTGTATGTGAAGTAAAACCTGAATTTTTTGCAGAAATTGAGTAGGGCCAGACCGAGCCGGACTGAGTTTTTTTTTTTTCTGATTTTTGTACAGACAGAGCTCTGCCGGTACAAAAGTAAATAATTTGCTTGAATAAGCAAACACCATGTCCAATGCATCATGTCTCTAAAGTGAACATGTTAAATTTCTGTATTGATGTTATAAGCAATGACTCTTGACACATATTTATACTTATTCTACTGAAAAGTATGTTTTTTACTGGCCAAACCCATTTTCGAGCTAAATTAGATTAGCCTCGGCCAAACTATTTTATCCTAATGCCAATTGGATAGACTAGTTTTTCTACACCAAAGAGAGGGTAATCGTTCATTTTTCCCTTCATACTCAACCATTAAACTCTTAAAACTATTCAGGGAATCGCCTTATCAGAAAGAACTTAAATCCAAAATTTCAAGCAAATCCGTAAATTCCACGTCAAAAACCATTTATCTAATTTATGGAGGGGATTACCTACATTGCCCTATTCTTTACGTTTAAACAATAAACATCCACAACTAATCACGGGGGCGCCTTGTCAGAATGTTCCTATATCTAAAATTTTAAATGAAAACTGATAATTCTGCATGAAAAATCCATTTTTCTAAAGTAACAGTGGGAGATTAGCCTCCCGTTCGCCCCCCTTTATTCTTATCAAATGAACTCCCGAAACTAATCAGAAAAGTAGCTTATCAGAATGAACCTACACCCAAAATTTGAAGCAAATCGGATATTTCTATCATGAGTTATCGCGTTATGTATATATGCACGTACATACATACGTACATTCATACATACAGAACCTGCGAGCCCATTATTTCTCAGGCTTTGACGCCTGTGAACTAAAAACACGTAAAATTAAATTGGCCTAGGATAAACAAGATCAGCTCAGGACAAACAAGAATGTTGGCGCTGTGGTGATCATTGAATTCAATAAAATCACGCCAAATTGAATTGGCCTAGGTTAAACTAGATCGGCCAAGGAGAAACTAGTTCAGACCAATAAACAGCAGGCTAAACTAGTTTATCCTATAAGAGTTAGGCCATACTAGTTTGGCCTAGGAAAAACTAGATTGTCCTATGGGCCTTAGGATAGACCAGTTTGGCCTAGGAAAATCTAGCTTATCCAATGGGTGTTAGGATACACCAGTTTGGCCTAGGAAAAACTAGTCTATCTGATGGGCATTAGGATAAACTAGTTAGTTTGGCCTAGGCCAATCTAGTTTGGCCTGTAACATATATATATATATATTTTTTTTTCTAAAATTTTTATACATAGTTTGTATTATACTGAAATCGATTTAGCGAAAGTTGCCATATATATCATGAAGATAGAATAGTAGAAGGAGAACTGAGAAGATAGGCTTTTCCCAACAGAACTTAGCCCCAAAGTATTGCCCGGTGCATGGCGTGGCGCTAGTGATGAGGGACTGACTTTCGATCACATGACCTGTTTGACTAGTCTCTCGACTAATCTGCTAGCGGGACGTAGGGGGCGCCGGATTTCATCTTCTCCCAAACCGCCGGAAATGCCAGCTAGACTCGGAAAGACTTTAGGGGCATAAGTGGATGCATCGTCTTTGTTCTCCTTCTACTATTTCTATCTTCATGATATATATATATATATATATATATATATATATATTATTTGCAGTGAATTTTTTTCTTTCTCAGGAAATTATGAAATTCACTGTTAAAAGAAAACAATTATATATTTTCTGCTAAATTTCCCCAGATGGCTAAAATTTCCCCCAATCATTGCTTGATCAAACATATTCTGCACTTATGAAAGATAGATCAATTATTATTGAAATACAATTGAAATTTACAAAAAATATAAATTATGTGTAGATTTTGTAGCATATAAGTACATTTTTAACTGTGAAAGTTTACATTTTTAAATATATGATGAAAATTTAAAAGAAAAAAAGGCGTATTTTTGTGACTATAGACAAGAATTTTTGTTGTTGTTGTTCTTATTTAGAATTATTCACAAGTATTTTAATGAAAATCTAATTTTTTTAACAGAGAAATAAAATATGTAAAAAATGGAATATTTTTCTTTTGTACACTTATGCCTTCCTTTTGTACACTTATGAACACCCGTAATGGCTTAAATACTGAAGGACTCAATAAAAATTCACTTTTATATTTTTAATAAGTGATTTTTTTAAATTATATAAATACAATTTTAATTGTGAATCTTTGCATATTTATGTATTTAATGAAAAATAAAAATAAAATAAATAAACTAAAAAAAGTAAATTGAAACTTTTATAAACAAAAAAATTATACTAACTTAAAAATTCATTTGTTATTAATTACATAAATAAGCTGCTATTCTTCACATAATGATTTCAAATACATTGAAAAAAGCACATTATACAAAATTATCACATGTTGCTTTGTTTTTTAAATTGTAATTTTGTGATTATCGAAATAATGTATAAATTATCATTTTTTAACAACTAGCTTTTTAAATTTTGAATAAATCTTGGATTCTTATGATTATAGTTAGAACAATTATCCATGTGCTTTAAAAAAAATTAAGATATTGAAATGTTGAAAATAGTTATTAGGGGCTATGAAAATATAACAAAATCATTTTAGGAAGAGGGGGGAGAGCTAGCATATGCTATCGTAAGATATCTCAAGGGGGAGGGGAGGTTTGTCTTGATATCAATATCATTTTTGGTCCAATCAAAATTTTCTCTTTTCATTTGTGACTTGATCTTCAGTACAAAATAGCATGTTACCTTTTTAAAAACTTATTTATTTTTAATAAAATACAAAATTACTATTAAAATTACTAAATTATTATAAAATTACTTAATTCTAAAATATGAAATACCCCCAATGTTCATACTGTTCATACAATTACAAACAGAATAGTAAATTAGAACTGTTTTCTAAAACATGAAAAGTTGACGTTATTAATTGTGTTAATCTTTCATCTAAAAATAAACATCTTAAAAAATAAATAAAAAACACTTTTCTTTTCCAAACAATCTTCTTGGTAGATTTATTGCAAATGTTATAAAAATATGCCATGAAATTTTGTAATTTGGAAATATTGATGTAAATTAAAGTATTCAACTGAAACATGAAAAGCATATATTTACCTATCTTTCGATGCTTTGTGGGCAGACAGAAACAATGGCTGCTCTAGGCTCCCTTTCTTCATACTCTCATGATGAACAATAGCAACATTTTTCTTAGTTACATTGCTTAACACCTCTTAGATTAGCATTCATTTTCTGAAAGAATCACAAGTAGAAATCACATATTCAATTTTGGCAGTATTCTTTATTTTCAGAAATCATAATCCATTAAAAAATAATAACAATACAGAGTTTCCCCCAGGTTTAAAAAGGGGCAGGGCGCTACTGTTCTGAAAAGGGCACTTTTTACATTCTTCAGGGCACTTTTTTGTTTTTTAAGGGCACTTTTATAGAGATGAATCTAGCGGTTCAAAAAATAGTGGAAATCCAAAAATTTGGTCTATAAATCCAGAAAAAAAATCCAAAAATTTCATCAAAAAATTTTTAAAAGGTAACTTTTGTTAAAAGATCGCAAAAAATGGCAAATATTGTTAAAAGATCGCAAAAAACAGCAGGTTTTGTTAAGAGATCGTGAAAAAACAGCAGATTTTGTTAAAAGATGACAAAAAATGGCAAATTTCTTCAAAAGATCTTGAAAAACTGCCAATTTTGTCACGTTTAAACATGGAAAAACAAAAAATTAAAAAAATGGGCGGAAAAGAAAAGATTGTGAACAGAACCGGGACAGAAAACTCCGCTTATGGAGAAAAAAAAAAATTTGAAGCTGGAAAATTAGTTTTCACAACAGAAAAATTACCATCTGGCATTAACTTTTTTTGTGCCCCTTTAAAAAAAAATTTGTATTTTTCGCTAATCTTTTGACGAAAACTGCCGTTTTTCGTGATCTTTGGCAAAATTTTCCGTTTTCGCGAATTTTTTGACAAAATTTTCCTTTTTATCGCGGTTTTCGGATGAAATTTGTCGTTTTTCATGATTTTTTTAAGGAAATCTAAGGCCTTTTCGGGATTTTTATGAAATTAGACATTTTTTGCGAATCTTGCCCGAAATTAGTCGTTATTTCGCGATTTTTTGACGAAAGTATGCATCCCGTGGGACACGTAATAGCTATCTTTTTCATTCCGTCGCCGACTTTTTGTGTAATTTACACACTGTAGCACGTTCGCATCATCAAGGAAGGGCTGCTTTTTTTCAAATGTGCTGCAAGAAGGATGCTATTTTTTAAAATGAGTGACAAGAAGGGCGCTAGTTTTTGGATGAGGGGCATTATTTTTTAAACTAAAGGGCAGGAGGGGCGGAGCACCCTCCTAAAACCCTCTGGGGGAAATTCTGATAATAATCAGAAACAAACAAATATTCTACTGTAGGGGTGCACAATCTTTTCAAGAGAAGGGCCACTTACAAATATATCTAGGTAGTCGAGTGCCACATCAATAACATGGAGGAATTTTGAAAAGGTGATCTATCGACGTAAAATTTGATAAAAAATATGGTTTCAGAGGGGAGTGAGAAGTTACCTTTTTAATTTAAGTTTGCTTACCCAGTCAAAATATCTAATTCAGTTGATAAGGATTATCAGCAGTTTTTAATGTTTGTATATATAACAAGGATTATTTTCAAGATATAATAATATTCCTTAACTTTCTTCAGGATAATAAATTTTGTTTTATTAACAACTAAAATTTATATACAAATAGAGTACCTCTAAGCTATCTTTAAAACTTTATTAAGAGATCAACATTTAAAATCTATTTTTTAACACAAAATGTATTTTTAATTCATTAAATTAATTTGCAAAGCCTATTATAAACTGAAACATTGCAGCACCCGCTTCGATGCTGCAGTATTTCTGCTACCGGACCTGTCAAGAGGGGGGGGGGGGAGGGGGAGAAGCATCATACTCATCTGAATTATAATGGTTTTAAGTTTTAAACTCGTATGCACCATGGTGCTTCGTCAAAAAAATACTGGCCCCACCATTAGCTGAGAGGTTCTGCCCTTGAAACTTGTAGACAGCAGGGGCTGGGTTCAAATCTAGTCACAGCCGTCAGCCTAATCACTTTGAGTTTTCCATGGTTTTCTTCGAACCTCGGATTTCTTTGCGTAAATACGGATTAGGTTCCCTTAGTAAGGACTCCTCCCCCCCCCCCCTACATCCTGTATCCTTCATGCAGTAGTTGACTGACTGTTACAAATACAACAGCAACCTAAAAATACTGTAATGAATACTGTTAGAAATAATTTAACAATTTTTTTCTCTAATTGAAAAAAAAGTCTGCAGAGTTACTCAATAATCTGCGATGTGCCAATCCTCCACCAGGAATCTTGATAATTTTAAGAAATTTGGAAAAAAAAAATCAATTAAATATTTTATACTAAATATTGAATCTATTTTATCTTTGATCAATTCACATGTTTGAAGTTTTTTTCTTTAGAGTAGGGGTGCACAACCTTTTCAAGAGAAGGGCCACTTACAAATATGTATGGGTGGTCGAGGGCCACATTCATAACAAGGATAGAATTCGATTTTGAAAGTAATCTGTGACCTATTAATTGGATAAAAAATATGTTTTCAGAGAGAAGTGGGGGGGGGGGGGGGAGGATACCCCTTTAGATTTGTTTAACCAGTCAAAATATCCAATTTAGCTGGTAACGATATGGCAGCAGCTCTTACGTTTTTATATGTAACAGATATAGCAAGGATTATTCTGATGATGTAATAACATTCTTTGACTTTATTCAGTAGAATAAATCTTGTTTTATCAAAAATGCTAAAAAACAAAGATAAGTGTCTGGTGCCGAAAAAAAAATGAACTTTATGAACGAAGGAAAGTTGCTGATCAACAAGATTCTTAAGTGCTTCATCACTGAAATAACAGATTTTTCAATGCTTGATCAGCAAAATTTGCAGTTTTCCAAGCCTGGTGAATAAATTTGGGCTTTTTACGAAGCCGATTGACAAAATTCGCGATTTTTTGAAGCCGATCAGCGAAATTCACGATTTTTCTTCGTATGATCAATAAAATTCACGATTTTTCTGTGGTTGATCAACGAAATTCGCGATTTTTTTCTGCGCCTGATCAACAAAGTTCACTATTTTTCTGCGCTTGATCAACAAAATTAGCAATTTTTACGAAGCCGATCGATAAAATTCAGATTTTTTCTATGCCTGATCAACAAAATTCACAATTTTTCAGCACTTGATCAATAAAATTAGCGATTTTTAAGAAGCCGATCGACGAAATTCGCGATTTTCATTTAGCTGGTTGACGAATTTGTGTTTTTTCCTCACATGATCGATAAAATTCGATATTTTTCTGCAGCTTATTGACGAAATTTTCACTTTTTCTGCTCCTGATAGATGAAATTATCAATTTTTAAGAAGCCGATTGACGAAATTCGCGATTTTTCTTCGCATGATTGTCGAAATTCACGATTTTTACCAAGCTGATTGAGAAACTCAAATTTTCTGCACTTGATCACCAAAATTAACAATTTTTATGAAGCCAATTCGCAGATTCACGATTTTTCAGAACCGATTTTTACAAAGCTGATCGAAGAAATTCGTGATTTTTTCGAAGATGATAGAGAAAATTAAAGATCTTTTTTGCGCCTGACCAGCAAATTTCGCGAATTTTACGAAGCTGATCGACAAAATCGAGATTCTTCCATACTAGATCGATGAATTTCGCAATTTTATCAACAAAATTCGCAATTTTTATAAAGCTGATTGACGGAATTCGCCATTTTTACGAACTTGTTCCACGAAATTTGCGATATTTCTTCGTCTGATAGACAAAATTCTTGATTTTTCTGCACTGAGTAATTCGCGATTTTATTTGAGCTTGATTGACGAAATCTGCTATTTTTTTGCTTGAGATCGACAAAATGCGTGATATTCTCGTATCCGACTAACGAAATTTGCAATTTTTTGGAACCTTGCGATTTTTCCGTGTACGATCGACGAAATTTGCGCTTTTGCCGCCTTTAACTGACGAAATCTGCATTTTTTGCGCCCAATCTACGAAATTCACGATTTTTAACTAATTTTGAAGAAACTTGCTTTTTTATACACGGCAAGATGAAATTCACAATTTTTTTTCTCTTGATAAACTTACTCTTTAAGGGTGTATTCGAAAAAGCGTTTTTCCTCCTTCAACAGCTCGAAATTTTCAAATACAATCTCAGACACATTTTTAAAAGTAGAAACATGAAACTTGCTGAGATGATTTTTAAAGAGACGTATAAGATACCGTGTGATGCCTTTTTACGCTCAATCCATTAGATTTGATTTATAAACAATTACCTTCTCAGTATGACCCTTGTTTTCGTTGCCAAATCTCCTGCTTCCGAAAAATCGGTTTAAACAGCCGTTTTTGTTTGCAATATTTTCTTGATTTATCAAAGAATTGACAATTACAACATTTTGTGTACTTTCTAAATAAGATAATTTGCCAGTTTGATGCATTTGAGAGCAAAAATGAATTTAAAAATAAATCGGAAAATAGGCAGTTTGAATCGAAATGCACCCTTAAATGGGGCCCATATTTACACCAACTCCAAGTCAGGAAGATGGCCACTTTCATATATAACTTAAAGAGATGCATGAGTAAAAGCATACTTCTAAATGTAGCTTAGGATCTCTATTTTCTAAATATATTATTTTAAAATGTATTCAAAAAATATAAATTTTAAATTCAAAATATTATATATTTTTTAGAAGTTATTTTAAACTAATTATAAAACAAGAAAATAGAACAATTTCACATACCTCTCAAAACTTTGCAGTCCAGAACAAATACCAATTTGTACAATAACTCAGACTATGTCACATCACTTGAAAGAAGGATCTTAACTAATCTCTACCATATCATATCAACAAGTAGCAACATCTATAGTCTTGACCACCAGTCTTTAACTTGTCCCATAAATTTTGGAGTGAGGTGCTCATATTTAAACACGGGTCCATTTTTACATGTTTTCTCTACATGAAACAATAAGAAAATTTTATGCATCAAAAAAGAAACATTCTTACATATTGCTATTTACTTTTAAAATGGATTAAAACTAAATAATTAATATATTTAATATACTAAAAATATATATTGTAGAAACTTTCAAATTATATATCAAAGCACAATTATTTGCTTAAAAGATGTTACCGTATATGCTCGCGCTTTGTGTATAAGTCGATCCCCTAACTTATGTTATTAAAAATAAGGAAAAATTCAAAACCTGCGTATAAGTCAACACCCCTCCAAAAAAAAAAAAAAAAAAAAAATTTCTCATTTTTTTTATGTCAGAAATAAAATTTATTCATACATACAAACAAACAGAATTTCTACATAAAAGTGCTGCCATTGAAAAAGAAAAAATTATGTAAAACACTATTAGCTGAAAAGTACTGAATGCATGTCGCACACAATGACATCAAACTTCCATTCAACTGCCGTGAAAAGCAAAATAACCGGATTTTGAAGAACACAGGTCAGGATCATTACGAAGTCACATATTTTGAAATATCGGCCTGCCGGCAGGGAGAAATAATGCCGCTCGAACGCAGTTTGCTCTTGATTTGGAGAGAATAAAAACAACAGTATAACATGTTACTTATTTTTAACTTTTTGCTGAATACCGATTACAATTATTGAAGAAACTGTAAAACTGGTGTAAAGCTTTTCTAATTACTGCTATATTTAGAAATTAATAGAAAAATGCACTTAATTTGTAAATCAAAATTAAAACTTGCCAACTTCTTTCCAATACTAAAACAAAATTTTATCCAGTATTGGTAATTACAGTTAAATTTAGTAAAAAAAAAAAAAAACTAATAATAATAATATAAAACAAACATTTGAATCAACAGCTGATTCTAAATTAAAAAAAAAAAAACTGAAATTTTCAGATTTTTTTTTAAAGGTAGAAAGTTTTAAAGGGGGGAAGGGCTGAGATTACCCCCCCCTCGTTAATTATGTGGGTTTTTTTGCAATCTTTTGGCGAAAATTGCAGGTTTTTAAGTGATTACTTGAAGAAATTTGCATTTTTTCACAAACCTTTGGTGGAATTAACGATTTTATCGTGATCCTAGGACTAGATTCTCATTTTTTTCTGTAATTCTTTGACAAAATTCGCATTTTTCTAAAGATTCTGCGATGAAATTAAGATTTGTTTTAGCAATCCTTTGTAGAAATTTGTGTGTGTGTGTGTGCGATACTATGACAAAGTTCACGTTTTTCCTGGGATTTTTTTTTTTTTTTTTTTTGACAAAATTTGCATTTTTTGCAGCAATTTTCTGGCAAAATTTACATTTGTTTGCAATTTGCATTTTTTTTCTCTATCATATAGAAAAAATGTATTTTTGCTATTTCTTGAAAACAAAAAAGAAAAAATCACTTTTTTTCACTATTTTTTTACAAAAAAATTGACAGATTTTTTTGCGACTATTTGTCAAAATTCATGATGTTTTTTAGTTCCGAATTTTCAGACTAGACCGTTCTTTTTTTAAATTTTGGAACCGAATGTCTAATAAATATTTTTTAAAAAGCTAGAAATCAAATCAAATTTGATGACCAAGAATAATTTTGTAGTCGTCAAATTCAATTCTTTAGTTTAGGGGTGCACAATCTTTTCAAGAGAGGGGCCACTTACAAATATGTCTGGGTGGTTGAGGGCCACATCAATAACATGGAGAGAAATCTATTTAGAGGAGGTGGTCTGCGACCTATAATCGGATAAAAAATGTGGTTTCGGATGGGAGGGCAAGGTTATGCCGTTAAGTTCGCTATCAGTTGATAAGGATATATCAGCAGTTTTTACATTTTTATATATAACAGATATAGCAAGGATTATTTTCAAGATAGAAAAATATTCCTTGACTTTATTCGGGAGTTTTCTTTTATTGAAAATGCTAAAAAGCAAGCATAATTTACTGGTGCTGAAAAAATTGTGAACTTTATGAACGAAGGAGAGAGGGAAAGAGCCAATCAACAAGATTTTCCCGCATCTGATGAACAAAATTCACGATTTTCTGCACCTGAATAATGAAACTTGAAATTCTTCCACCCTGACTGACCAAATTTGTGCCTTTTTACTAAACGAATTGACAAAATTAGCAATTTTTAGAAACTGATAGAGAAAATTTATGATTTTTCCGCACCTGATCAACAAAATTCTTAATTTTACGAAGGTGATCAACGAAATTTGCGATTTTTCTTCACATGATCGACGAAATTCTTTATTTTTTTCTCGCACCAGATCGACGAAATTCTCGATTTTTCGAAGCCTAATCAGTAATATTTTCGATTTATCGACTAAATTTGTAATTTTTCCGAACCTGGCTAACAAAATTCCCAATTTTATGAGGCCGATCGACAAAATTGTCAATTTTTACGAAGCCAGTCGACGAAAGTCGTGATTTTGCCGCACCTAAACAACGGAATTCTCGACTTTTATGACCCTGGTCGATGAAATTCGCGATTTTTTCAAAGCCGATCAATGAATTTTGCGATATTTACGAAGCCAATCCATGAAAATCGCGATTTTTCTTAGCATGATCGACAAAATTTGCAATTTTTTTTTCACATGATCGACAAAATTTGTGATTTTTCTTCACAGGATCGACAAAACTTGCGACTTTTCTTCACAGGATCAACGAAATTCACAATTTTTCCGTGCTTGATCAATTAATTATGCGATTTTCTGCACTTGATCGACGAAATTCGCGATTTTTCTGAGCACGATCAACAAAATTCGCGATTTTTGAGTGCCTGATCGACAAAATACGCAATTTTTATACAACCAATCGAGAAAATTTATGCTGTTTCTGCAACTGATCAGCAAAATTCTTGTTTTTTAACTAGCCGATTGATTAAACTTGCGATTTTTAGGAAGTTGGTCGATAAATTTCACGATTTTTACAAAATCTATCAAAAAATCTTATTTCTTCCGCGAATGTTTGAATGCATTCGTAATTTTCCCATATATAATCGACAAAATTCATAACTTTTTCACAAGCTGATCGACTAAATTCGCAATTTTTATGAATCCGATCGAAAAAAATCAAAATTTTTCCGCATCTAATCATTAAAATTCGCTATTTTTACGAAGCTGTTTGACGATATCGCGATTTTTACAAAAGCTGATCCACGAAATTTGCGATTTTCCCTCTCGTGATCAATAAATTTCATTTTTCCCACGTTCGATAGACGAAATTCGTGATTTTTACAAAGCGGATCGACAAATTTCGTGATTTTTTCGACCCCAATCTACGAAATTTGCGATTTTATTACAGCTTGATCGACGTAATTAGCGTTTTTTTCCGCATGTGATCGACAAAATTCAAAATATTCCAGTCTTCGATCAATGAAATTTGCAATTTTTCGGAATCCGATCAATACAACTTGCGATTTTTCAATGTCCGATCGACGAAATGTGCGCTTTTCCATCCTTAATTGACGAAATATGCTTTTTCCACTTCCGACCAACGAAATTCGCGACTTTTGTATCAACTCTGACGAAATATTTTTTTTTACACGGCAAGATGAAACTAGTGATTTCTTTCTCTTGATAAACTGACGAAATTCATGATTGTTTCGCAGCCGATCAACGAAATTTTCAAATTTTCCGTATATCATCGCTAAATTCGCGATTTTCCCGCATCTTATCAACGAAATTTGAGATTTTTTTCTTTCCTGGTCGATAAAATTTGCGATTTTCTTCATCCCCTATCAACGAAGTTTGTGTTTTTCGCACGATAAATCGAGAGAATAATTTTTGCAATTAACAATACTTATTGCAAGTAATTTTTTTCGAGCATCATCAACAAAATCGATGCTTTTTTCTCGCCAAATCAACAAAATTCGAGATTTTTCCGTGCCTGATCGACAAAACTCACGATTTTTTAGTGCCTAATCGGGGAAGTCTTTTTTCTGAGACTCATGTACAAAATTCGCTTTTTTCCCACATTTGATCAATGAAATTGGCGATTTTTACTGTACCGCACTCTCAAAAAAACTTCCGTCTTTTCACAGAAAATGCACTGGCAGCACTGCTGCCAGAAATTGTCTGTATATTGACGATTTTCTGTTTATTTTTTTCTCTGTCAAAAGAGGAAAAATATCCGTCACTTGAAAAAAGTTTGGAAAAAATCAATGCGGAAGAGGCGGGGATCGAACCAAGGACCACAGGATTACCAGACCAACGCTAATCCACGGCGCTACGGCTGCTCATGCTGATTGTGCGTTAAAATAGAACTCTTCATTTCATATGGTGTGGGTTGGTGTATTTCGTTAAAAAGCTTTTAATTATGCAGTTAATCTCGGAAAGATTTCATCTTTAATGAAACTGTGGCTGGGTTTTTTTTACGTTTAGTATTAATATAGTATAAAAATGTGAATTTTAAATATATTACGTAGAATGTTAGAGAAAAAACATGGATGTTCTATTTGTGAGAATTTTTGAACGAATAAAGAAAGTAATTGTTATTTATTTTTAAATTCGAAAACATTTTTGTCTTTTAAAACTAAATTAGACATTTTAATCAATAGAATATTTTTGTTTTTCATTTTAAAAATAAATTCGAACTTATTACTAACAGACCCAATGCGCATGCGTGCTGGATAGAAACGGAAACTTTTCCTCAATTTTCGACGCTCGGAATGAACTCACAGAACAAATACGTTTTCTGGGAGAACAGAAATTATTTGTGAAAAAATAACGATAACTTAGTGTATATTGACGAATTTTTCTGACAGTGCGATCAACGAAATTTGCAAACCTTAAGTGTTGAAATTTTATATTTTCCCGCGGTAAATTGAAGAATTTTTCCTGCGACATATGCAAAAAAATTGCAATTTTCTACAGTTGTAAATTGACGAAACTCGCGGGCCACACGTTAACCCATGGCGGGCCACAGGTTGTGCATCCCTACTTTAGTTGCATTTGACGACTAACGACTGGTAATTTCTAACACAGTATATAATTTTTCCCTCAGTAAAAATGCAAGCTCATACAGATAAACTTTTTTTCAACTGAAGATATGGCAACTATTGCTTCATCTTGTGTGTGATTGATGAAATGTTTAAGAAAAAAACAAAGAGAGAAACCTACTGCCCCACTCTCTTCTCTAAATAAAAGTATACAAATTTTGACAAAGTGATTTTTAAATATACTACAATAAATGATGAGAAAAAAAAATATAACTACCTCAGTGAATAACATGACAGTATTATTTTCTTGCTTGTATGATGATGCATTCATTTATTATAATCAAAAATAGAAACAAATATTAACTGAAAATGCACTTTTCATATTTGCCTATACTAAAATAAAAAATAAAAATACATTAATCAGTGGCACAGCCAGAATTCGGCTCTGGGTACGGGGAGTTGTTGATGATTGCCTGTCAATAGAATTGGTCTGTTTAATGTTTGAAATCATAGTGCTTTTTTTACTTTGGATATTAGTATTAGCAGTTACACTGGTTATGATTAATTTAAACAGCATTTACAATATTAGAGTTACAAAATCTTAAAATGCATCGTTAAAATAACACAAAATTGTAGATTTATATGAAGTGTTTAAAAAAGTCAAAGGATAGTCGAATGTTGAATATTCGGCACACAGGTGAGCCGAATATTTGGCTAGCCAAATAGTAACTGTTGTGCCGAATACCAAATAGTAACTAGAGCAAGGTGTTACACAGTAATATTGTTATACATCAGGGTTGGTATAAAAACCGGTTTTTTTGAAAAAAAACCAAAAAACCGGGGTTTTTTGGTTTAAACCAGGTTTTTTTGGTTTAAACCGGGTTTTTTTCAAATCATTATTTAAATCGCATTTCCAAGAAAAATAACTTGAGTTTTAGAAAGTCATGAGGATTTTTTGTAATTAATAGTTAATTAATGTTAAACATTCACATTAGTATTTATTTTTTTTTTATAATTAAATAACTAAAGCATAAAAATTTATAATTAAATTATCTTATAAGTTTAGGTTTCTATAGGGAAATATTCATTGTGTGAAAAAAAAAAAAAAAAAAAAAAAATTTATTAGTATACTTATATAAACCTTTTAGATAATAATTTAAGAAATAATTACATGCAGGTTGATAATGAAGGACATAGTAAAGGGCAAACAAACATATTTTACTAAATTAACAGAAAAAAGCTGAAATAGAAAACATTTTCTTGTGCATAATTTAGAAATTATTTACAGTATTAACATCAACAAATGATTATTAATCTCTTACTACATATATTTACTTAAAAAATATAAATATGCATTTTATTAATGCTAAAAAATACATGTGTATTGACTTACTTGATACATCAACGAATGTAATGCTTACACAAATTGTGACATAGGCTTAGAAAAATTATTATTATTATTTTAAATACAAACTTTATTTTTTCTGTTTCTTTGTTCTTCAAAAGGTGAAGATTTAGCATTAAATTTTATTATCTGTGCAAGCATCGAGTTACATGGATATTTTTGTTTTGTAAAATTTAATGTATCCTTTTTTTCTTGTTCACATAGTTCACTTTGACTGTATTGTGGTTCAAGCATGTATGGGCATGGGTGTTAGGGCTATTTTATACCTGGACTAAAAAACTATGAGACTTCTATATTGTACATTTTTTTTCTGTTAATATTTTTTGAAGACCTGTCCAATTATAAACTGCATTAGTAATGGAACTTATTACTTTAGATATTATCCAGGGCAACCGCAATAGAATTTAACAGTTTAAACATATCTTCAACATTTCTTTTAAAATAAAAATTAGACATATACGAGCTTTTGAATATTGTTATCAATAACATTCCTATTTTCTACACAAATTTTAAGTGGGGCAATTTTTAAGGTAAACATTTAAAGCATCTGAAAATGAATCACACCTAGTATTATAAGAAAGAGCTACTTTGACAGCATTCACATTGCATGCAATTTTTACATTTGGCTCTTAAACATGTTTTTGATGTATTTCTTATTCCCTCAAACGAAAACCAGATTATATTTTCCTTTCTTCTGGTTTTAGACATTCTTTTATTTCAATATATATATAAGTAGCTTTCTTAAAATAAAATACAATACAAAGTAACTAGAAACAGAAAAAAATAATGTAAAAACTGCAAATCCAATCTAAGAAAAACCAATAGCTATGGAACAGAGAAAATTCATAGCCAATCATTCATTAGCATACAGAACAAGAGTAACCAATGGAAAGAATGACTTATGATTATGTCATTATTGATGCTTTGATACATGATGCAATCCTAGTAAATCATAATCAAGCTATCTAAGCAGTAAAATTGCATTTTTGGCTGGCATATGCCATTTTTGCATTTTTTAAAAAATAAAAGGTTTAAAAAAGAATTAAAACTAACTACCTTTTTTTATTCTCCACAGTTCACTGTAGAAAAATATTTTTCCATGTCAATTTATAGCTAGTAAGAAAAATTAGATTGATTAAAGATGTTTGTCACTTTAAAAATTTAATTTGTCTTTAGCTTTGCTTGTAGCTACTCCATAACTTTGATTTTGCACATTTTAATAATGTGTAAAATAAATGAAAACATTAGGGAAAAGAGAAAAAACCAAATTAAAAAAAACCAGCATGGTTTTTTAAAAAAAACCACTTGGTTTAAACCATGGTTTAAACCACGGTTTAAACCAGCCTGGTTTAAACCAAACAACCCTGTTATACATATTGTTAAATTTGTCAAAATTTTTTTTTGCACTGAAACATTACTTTTTTATTTGCGATTGAAGTTTTTTAAGCAATATTTTATCACAAAGTGATGCGTCAAGGTGATCCTCTTCCTCTAGATATTGGACAAGGCTTTCAATGTCAGCTAAAGCTGCGTAGTGGCACATTTTCTTTTGTACCTTATCTTTGTCGCTCTCTTCCAAGTTCATACTTAACACTTTTTCTATAATTTGGTCATCAGCTGCATGCTCGAAGCATGGATGATTTGTATCACAATTAATTCACTCAATGATATTATCTTTATCCAGCAACAGATTTTCTCCACCAGAAACAGATTTTGCTAAATCATGAGCAGAAACCTCTTCCTTTTCTGATTCCTCTAGAGATTTTTCATACTTGGCAAAATCTTTCGCCTGGACTTTATTAATATGGATTTCTGTACAGACTTCCAAGCACTGCTTACATCATAAATGCTATCGAGAATTGTGTAATCTTTGAAAAAGCTTTTAAGATCATCTCCCTCTTCAATTCTTTTTGTCAGTAATTTTGTTCTCTAATTTTTCTTAATTGAAGCGATTACGCCGTGGTCCATAGGCTGGCTAAGAGCTGTAACATTGGGAGGAAAAAATTTTTCCTTCTTCTGATTTCAATTGTAGAGTGGGATGGGGCAGCACAGCTTTCTGGGCTGAATTTTAAGACGCCAGATGCTTCCTAACTTCCACGTTTTCAAATGGAATTTATATTTAGTAAAAAGAATCGGAAATTCATCCTACATTTTAGAAATAAGTTTCTTCTCAAGTATAAGAAAGGAAAAGTATTATATACTTTATGTACTATTTTATATTGTAGTAGGAGTGGGGGGGGGAAGGGTTGTTAAAAATACTTAAGAGTCCTGTCTCTGCCAGTGAAGACACTCAAAAGCTAATAATACTACTGATATGGGGAGGCATTTTTCTAATAACTCTTTCGCATTTTGACATTTTTAAATAGTATTTTTTTGCATTGCACGGCTAAGATCTCTCTCAAGATCACTCAATTACTTTTTTGATTTTGGTCGCAGATATTTTTTATAAAGTTACTTTCACTTTCTGAACCAGTTCTGAAAGTGAAAGTAACTTTATAAAAAAATATATGCGACCAAAATCAAAAAAGTAATCAAGGAGCGGTCTTGAAAAACCTCAGCTATGCATTGAAAAAAAAAATTATTTAAAAATGTCAAAATGGAAAAGAGCTATTAGAAAAATGCCTCCCCATAGGATTAGCATTAGCTTGTGAGTGTCTTTGCAAGCAGGGACAGGACCCTTAATAGAATTTTATGTAGCGGACTAGTGGTGATGACTGTGGACTAACTAAACTCTCGTGCTTACTCATCCTTGAGACCTGTAACATTTTTTTTTTTTAAATCAATTCTGCCACTATTAATATTCAGTAACATTTTTTATTAGTTTTTTAACAAATGTTTAAAAAGTTTCACTATCCTATTAAAACATTTTGTGGGTGTACTCCAAATGTGACAAAGTCAAAATAAAATATTGTACTTAAGTCTTTTAAAAGCCTGTTAATATTATTAAAAAAGTAAAAAAACCAAAATCAATGTACATAGATAATCATAACATTGATCAAAAATACCAATCTTTATATCAATATTTAATAATATAAATCTTTATAACACTTCATAAATATTTAAATTATATAACGTTCACAACTAGATATATAAATTTTACTTCCTTTTGGCCAAGGTTGGCCGAAAAAAAAGATTTTTTTTTCAAAAGACCCCAAATGAACTGGTTTTTTTTGTTTGATTGTACAAAATTTCTTTTTTATGATTTTTTTTAATACATTTCCTATTACAATTAAATGCATGTTTATATATAAAAATAAACATTATTCGATATTATAAATGCATTGTAACTTCATTTGAAAACATTAAACTTAACACTAAAACAAAAACAAATTTTCGTATGATGTATGTACAATCAACAAAATCGAAAATGTTATCACAACTTTTGGCGAAAAGTATACAAAAATTAAAGAATCAATAAAAAATCTAGGGAAGAACTGAAATGTGATAAATAATTAATAAAAACTTACCTTATTACTTATACTTCTAGAGGGAGGAATGCACGTTGAGAATCTAACCGCGTTTTTCAACGAAGCGGCGAAAAATAGTAAATAAATCTTAGTGTTGCCAATTCGGAAAAGCTAAAATCTTCATTCATGGCTTCGTTTGCGAGAAGGTTATTTATTTAAAATTATTATTAATAAATCATGAAAAAATTAATAAAAATCTTAGAAAAAACGAAAAAAAACAGTGAATCGATTCGTGTTTACATAAATGTAATTTTCGGATGTTTTACTTAAAATTTGAGAGAGCAGGGCCATTTTTGATTTAACAGCTGATTAAAAAATTAATAATAAATAAATAAATAAATAAAAATATTGTTTATTCTAAAGTATCTAAAGTTATTTTTTTTTATTTTGATGCTAGTGTAATTTGTTTAAAAAAAAACAAATTCTACGTTTGTATTTGATTTGGGGGGAAGGTATGTAAATGAGTGATAGCACGATGGGATTAGAGGAGGATAAGTTTGATTCTGAAATTTTTTTGCATTTTGATTGAGAGTTAAAAAAATTTAATAAAAAAAATAATAAATAATAATCAGAGTATTTCTGTCCTTTTGCAATTTATTTGTATGCGCTTTTATTAAACTATCAAACAAAAAGTAGAAATTATCTGTGCTCTTAATAAAAAACTTCATTATGTCATGCCCGAGTTAAAATTGAAACATGGTTCATTTTTATTTTTAAATCGTGAAGCTCAAACTTAAAATAGCCAGAAACTATTTCGTATGCTATCATTAATTTCTCGGATAGTAGTAGTTCTAAAGCAATATTTTAAATTATACTTTTGAAATTAAAATACTATTGAAAATTAACTGCAATTAAAATAATTACATTGTATTTCAAATTTACAAAAATAAAGAAATGTAACTACAAGCTAAAAAAAAACAATATTGCTGCAGTGTTAATCAATGATATACTTATTTAATTCACAATTAAATTCATTATTTAAAAAAAAAGAACAAATATATGTTTGTTCTTTTGAGATAGTACGAGTTCTTTTGTAAAGAACAAACATGTGTTTGCTCTTTATTGAAACTCTTTTGTATATACAAAAAAGCTTCAATAAAAAAAGAAAACTCTGATGAATTGTTTAAATTTTAAGTTAGAATACATAATTTATAAAGCTGATGGATATTTATATAACAGTTTGTATATAAACATATAATATATGATCTTTCACACAAAATATCCTTAATTTAATTTTCAAACATATCCTATGACAACTAAAATAAAAAATCTGCGGTGAGTCGATAACTATTTGAAGGTAATGTGAGTATTTCTTTTTATTTAAAAAATGCAATATGTCTCATATTTGAATTAGAACTTATGTAAGACATGTACTTGGACACTAAATACAGTGGTGATTTTTTTAAATATCAAAATTGCAAAAACTAAATAACTTTAAATGCAACAGCTGTTATTTTGGGAGGAATTTATTGACCATTTTAATAATGTGGAATTTTTTTAAGACAAATTTTTTGCAATCATTCGTATTTATATAAACAAACAATTCAACACATAATATACACGATTTATACATAAATCCAAATTAGATTTAAAAGATTAAGATATATATAGATACATGAGATTATATACCTTTGCATATTGTTCTTCTGTTTAACTTCTATACCTTACACTGCGTATCTCATTTCAATATGCCGCCATTATGGTAAAATGTAACCAAACTTTTTCTCCTCGTTTGTTTTTCGTTAACTGCGCAAGCTCGGTTTAGGAACTTCGACCTCAACCTCGTCTGGACCAAGGTCGAATACCCTGTGTTGATTTTCAGCTTGAACCTCATTAAAACCAAGTAGATGGTGAATACCATTTGAGTGCCCGACACGAGTTTCATGCATAACTCGGGGACGAAGAATTCGCTTTTGTTCCAAATCTTTGTAAGGAATGAAACATCACATTCTGAATGTCGCCTCACGCAGAGGCATCTTACCATAATGTTTATACACCTCAATAGTATTTAGTATGTCTCTACACTGTAAAAAATAGGACTATTTTGCTGCATCGTCACTCCCCCGCTATCCATTCTATCCATTCAACAATTCACATTACTTCGCCAATTGAGGCAATTTCTAGTTGATACGCGGAGTTAGTGCCTGCGACTATTAAAAGTATTTTTAAAAGCACGGAAATAAGCAAATAATGTAGAATGAAATAAATATCTTTGCTAACTGAATTTGTTTGATATTCGAAAAGATCCGCTATGAACGTTTCATGAACGAATTTGGACAAAAACCAAACTCCAAGCATATTGGTAAGCTTGCTATTGTAACCAAGCTAATGTTTATAGATTTTATTCACTTCTGATGCTTTTATATCAGAAAAGACACATGCTCAGTCCGAAGTTTTTAGTCCAATCTATGTCAAACAAGAACAGAACTATTTATTAACATACAACATAATTAACATGCAAGATACTTCAAAATATGTAATGGCTACAATTGTAGCGTAAACCTACCAGCAAATAACTAAAATCGAAATTCAAAGTTTTTCCAACAAGATGTGACCTGCCAGATCAATTGCATTTTAATATGCGAATCAAGTTTTAATTAATCCTGAAATTTCAGCCTACAACTCATTGAGGTGATGGTTTGTCATCCCCGGTCTAATTAAGGCACTCTAGTCTCACTTGCCACACTGTAAAAAAATTGACCCTTTTGCTGCAACGTCACTCCCCCGCTTTTATAGAATATCTCTCTTTTGAGCCATGAGAATGCTCCATGATTGGCTGAAATAATCGTTTTCTATAAAAGCGGTGGAGTGACGATGCAGCAAAAGGATAAAATTTTTTACAGTGCAGGTTTGAAATACAGTTTGGACAAAATTCATTCTCTTATAGAAGCACACTACTGCATTGGTAAAAATCAGTAACCCTAGTTGCATAAAGACTCTGGTTCTTGTATAGGATATCTCTTCTTTTACCAGTGAAAATGCTTCATAGCTATAATAGAGTAATCGTTTTACATAAAAGCGGTGGAGTGCCGATGCATTTACAGCTGCAGATTTTTAAGGATGTATAGAGAAATACAATAGGTTGCATCTATATGAGAATGGCGACATTCCATTCTAAGATCGTATTTAGATAGACGCGTTTATTCAAACAGCAGCAAACCTAAGCATTTTCTATTCCAGATCTTGCGACAGTCGCTTTGATAGATTCAATTATAGATCAGTTTCAACTGACGTCACAACAAATGTGTTTTTTGTTTTCCCCCTCAAATTGTGCCGATTGTGATTGGTTGGCTCATAATACAGGCCACAAATTGTCAATTATGGTTGGTTGGATAAAACTTGGTGGGCTGGTGATCATGTGGTTGAGACTGATCTTTAAAAATCCGCAACTTTTGTTCTATAGTCAATCCACCGTTTTTATAGGGTATCTCTATTCTGAGTAATGAGAATGTTCCATAATACTGTAAGTAAATCTTTTCTATAAAAGTGGTATAGTGACTATGCAACAAAAGTTGCAGATTTTTAACAGCGTGCACTGTAAAAAAAATCACCCTTTTTCTGCATCGTCACTCCGCCGCTTTTATGGAAAGCGATTACTTCAACCAATTATGGAGTATTCTTATGGGTCAAAAGAGAGATATTCTATAAAAGCGGGGGAGTGACGATGCAATGCAGCAAGACTAGAGAGCCTAGATATGAGAGAGGTGACATACGGGCTCAGAATACGGATATTCTATTAAATCAGTGGAGTTTCTATGCAGTAAAAGCTGCAGATTTTTAACAGTGTAACTGATGCTTTGTATTCACTATCTGCATCAATATAGATTGAAGCCAGGGGTGCCCAGAGAGGGGTTTGGTGACGCAAGATGCGCCATACAATTTAGTTTTTGGGGGGAGGGGGGAATTTGAGAAAAAGTACATTTTGGGGGGGAGGATTTTTTAATTCTTAATATCTCCTTTTTTAACTGTTAAAAAAATCTTGATTCTTTCAATATCACTTTTAAATTTTTTCAACATTTAATTTCTAATTAGTTCCTGTGTTTTCTTTCTTTAAATTCTAGATAACGGCAATAAGAACTCATTCTGCTATGCTCAACTCGCTATCTTTTGAATGTGTAGTAGATTATAAGTACAATATATTTTACAATTGATATTCTGTTTGGGGAGGAGAGGGGGTCAACGTTAAAGTATGAAGATTGTTTTGGAGGGGGGATTTGCTTCATTGGGTTTGGGGGGATGGTCACCACTGATTGAAGCAGACCTTCATGGAACATAAAAATGAAATTCATGATAAATCTAATAGGATCTAATCAAGATGAATTCCAATTAGATTAATGATGAATTTCATTTGAGCTTTTTGCAGAGGTTTTTTTTTTTTTTAAGCCGAGATATAAATGTGAATACGACCATGAGTTCTGGAATGTGCGCTTATGTTATGCTTGTGAATGTGTTGCGTAGTTTGGACAAAGCTTTTAGTCTGAGCATGAGCATACACATTGTGTGTATATCCCCACTCACTTATAGAGGCACCCTTCTTTGAAAGCACCGATCAGCACGTATTAGAGTGCCTCAATATGAGAATGACAACATGGGGGATATAAAGTTGATAGCTTGTGACGATTTTGGACAAAAACGAATCGCCAAGCATCTTGGGGAAACTACTGTTATCGTCATGCGTTTTAACTTGTCTCTTTCGTATAATCGAACTCGACCAAGTACGAATTGCTTAATTTTGGAAAGAAAGCATCTGCGTTTACCAGATTTTGGATTTGAGATTGTGGACCAAATTTCCTATGTTTTTAAAGACTATAAATTTTTTAACCAATGAGAATGCTACCTAAAGGCATATGGAGCGTTCTCATTGGTCAGAAAATAGATAGTCTTTAAAAACAGAGGTAATTTTTACATTTTTAACAGTGTAGGTAGTGTTGAATGCGCCCAATGTGGCAGAATGGTTGGTTAAAGTAGCATATTGCAAACTGCTTGAGAGCGTAGGTGGTCTGCGGTTTCGACTTCCAGTGGTTCAGAAATGTTATTGTGACTTTGAAAGATTCTTGGGCGCGTTCAGTCGAGTCACCGGTTACGTATTGGTAGGATCGGTTAGTCGGTTAGTTACCAAAGCGTTCAATGCTGCACAACCAATGTTGTTCAACGGAAGTAACCGAATCGACTGATAAGGGACCAAACTAACCCCCCCCCCCCAAAAAAAAAAAAAAAAAAAAAAAAACTGGGTTACTTGGGTCACGTGATCGGTCACATAAACATTTATGACAACAACGATACAACGAGAACAACGATAAAAGAATAATTTCAGCAACGTAATACACTGTAAAAGATATGACTATTTTGCCGCATCGTCACTCCCCCGCTTTTATAGAATATCACATATCACCCTTCTGGCCAATGAGAAAGTTCCAGGATAGCTTGAAATAGTCGTTATCTATAAAAAAAAGTCGAGTGATGATGCAGCAAAATAGTCATATTTTTTACAGTGTACAGATAGTACTGCTAGTAAACAATACCAATGGAGTCCAGTGAATGGAGGATATTTCCATCACGTAATCATCACGTGGTCAAGGCAAAAACTTCTAGCGTAAAGAAGGGAAAGCTCCGTTAGACGTTAGACGCAGTGTAAATCACACCAGCCAATAGAACAATTCATGGGGAAAGCAATAGCAACCTCCCTTCTAATCAGTTAGAAATTCTTTGGGTAAATTACCGGTACCACGTGACATTTTATAGCCTCGAATGCAGATTTGGAATATTCTCCATTTGTTACCCGGTTAGAAACCAGTTACTTAGCGTGACGTCATGTAGCCGATCACATTGGTCGCTTTGGTTGGGTCTGCTGAATAAGCTCCGAGGCTAACGAAAAAGAAAGGCTACCGCGGTGTATTTTGCGTGTCTTTTTTTACAAACCGCTAGAATGACGTGACGTTTTTTTCGCACACCTTCATTGGTGCATTTGAATCTCACATGACTTCAGCGGTTTGTAAAAAAGGTACTTAAACTGTACCTGTCTTTTTTGTTAGCCTTGAACATGCTCACCGTGACGTCATGAAATCGTTCACATTGGTCGCTTTGGGCTGGGTTTGGTAAACGGGCTCTTTGTGTTTTTGTGCTGTTATAAGCAGATACCCGACGTCAAGCACATGGGCCTCCGTGGCCGAGTGGTTAAGACACCGCTCTGCTAACCTGGAGGTTGTGTTTTCGATTCCCGCTGGCTTCATTGCACACACACTTTATGTGGAGCTAATGGTTGTATTCCTCATGTGTTGTAAATTTCCTTGTGCTATCTCGTCCTCGTATATTGACGATGGCAGGATTGATTATAAGCAGGCTTTCATGTTGAGCACACAAGTCGGATGTATGTCATTTTATATAAAGTCAGATGTTACAGATCATGTTAGTATACATGGCGCTACGCGCCATATACACTACATAATTATCTCATGGAAAATGACATGAGAGAGAGAGAGTAAAGTCAGACGTGTGTGTAAACAAATAAAAATAAACAACTAGGCATATTTTAATATTTGAAATTGGAAGGGGGGGGGGGAGATCTGGGTTAATGCGACGTCAGTTCTTTGTTATGAAATATAGCGATATTGAAGACGGGACAAAGTCTTGGACAGAAAATGTGAGACAATTAAAAGCTAAATATTAATACTTTTAAAATTTCGATATTCAAAAATTGAGGTTGGGGTGAAGTATTAATTTAGCTCACTCTACCTGTAATTAAATTATCTTGGTACGCGTATATAAAACGGATTAGATTCTAATATATTTAAGCAAATTACAGCTAATTCAAAGAAAAATATTGACATTTTTGAAATTTCAAGATTTGAAGGGTTGGGGGTAGAGGCTTAATTAATGCTAGTCCGCTACTTGTAGTTTAATCGGCTCGATATTATAACATGAGCAAATTCTAGAATTAGAGAGAAAACTAGGACTAATTGAGTGAGATGGGCATGTTAATCGACATTCTTGCCTACATACACCAGGGGGACCAGCGACATTTCATGCTGTTGTCTTGGCAGATAAAAAACACAGAATTGAAAACTACAATTTTTGTCTTATGAGACCCTTTTAATCGTTAGTCTGTTCAGTCAAAAATCTTTGATTTTTTTTTCAATAGTCTTCCAATATTGTTAGATACATGGTCAGTGGGGATGCATTAAGTCAAGAGTTTAATTTTAGATTATTCTCATTTGTTCATTAAATTATTTTTTATCATTATCATTTCCATTGCATTTATTTTTCACTATGTTTCCTTTATTCAAATTATTTTAAAATTAACTGAATTTAAAAAAAAAAAGTATTCACAATTATATTATTCACAATTTCTCCATTTATTAAATTTTTTTCTAAACATTCTAATTAAAAAATACACATCCTTAACATAATTATGATATTATAAATTTATTATTATCCTGGCACTGCACTGAATATTGATGAAATTAATTTTAAATTTTATGTTTTTCTTACACAGGTTTTTTAGTTTGAATTAGCTTAGTAAAATTAATACAATATTTTGCAAAATTAAAACTATTTTTAGAATATAGGACTTTAATTGCTTATTCTATCAAAATTAAGAAGACACAATGATGATAATGAAACGAAAGATAATTAAAAGTGCAAAATAATTTTATTTGAATGTTAAGTTATTTATAAGGTTTTAAAGCGAAAAAATACCTATATATTTAAAGCTTAATTTATTAACAATTTGGAAAATGGTTGTTGTTTTCGGTCGAGAATAGATCTAGACTTTTCTAGATCATTCTATTATCAAAATTTTCTGATATAGAATTTATTTACAAGTCTTAAATTTCAGTCGTTGAAAAAATCATTTTTATAATGATTGTAATTTGTTAAATTACGTTTTTTAAAGTTACCTTGTAAAAATTATCTTTTTTCACCCTTTCATTTAATTTAATTTTTTATTTTATTTTATTTATTTATATATTTTTTTGTCAAATGAAATGATTGAGAAAAATAGTTATTAAACGAAAAATATTATCCTAAAATAACCTTTTTATTTCATTCGGCACATTCAAAAACATTGTAATGAAATATATAATGTTTATCTCTATCACATCTATCTCTTAAAGCATTCATGTTGTGAAAAAAAAAAAAAAAAAAAAAAAAAAAAAAAAAAAAAAATAGGGGGACGGGGAAGAGAAAGGGAAAAGTATATATAAGCTTATTTGTTAAGATTGTTGTAATATTTGTAGGTCAACATGGAAATTGTATTTAATCTTTAGCACAAGCTAAAAGACAAGTACATTTCTGCTACATAACAATAGTTTTTTTCCCCAATGTATGTCGGGCATTATGGCCGAGCGCTCTAGATCTATGTCTCAAGGTAGGGAATGCCCAAAGCAAAAGGTTGTGGGTTCTACTCCAGGTGAGGGAATTGACGTTACGGGTTACTTATGTTCGGGCACTTGTTATTTGATCTTTTTTTTCTTTTAATTTTGTATTTATATTATTTTTTTTAATTCAGTTTTATGATAATATATTCCAATTTCTTTTCTTGTATTTTTCAACAGGAATTGCGTTTTTGCTTCTATCACCACAATGGCCGCTGTTAACAAAGTTAAAAAAAAATAAATAATAGCTTTAATTATGTACAAAATATTCATGAATCAAGTTAAATATGACGAGAAAAAATTTGTAGATGTATTTTTGATTCCCAAACTTGCTCCCGTCTCACAAAAAGGCCTCGATTACTTGAACAATGAAATCATTTAAAATACCCCGTTGTAAATTGTCAAAATTTTGTATACATATGCTAAATTTCCAGATATTTATCTTATAAAAGAATACTTGCAAAATAATTTCAGATATTTATTTTGTATTTCTATTACCTTTTAAAGCAGTTTTAGCCAATTCTTCACCGGTCCCCCCCCCCTTCAATTGAAGAGTAAAATATTTCCAAATGTCATTTCCGTTTGTTTTTGTTTACTGTGGCTTTAAACCACTAATGAAAGCCATACAGTAAAAACTCATAGTGCGATTACAATTTGTATTCCTTGCATCAAGTAAGGCTGTTCTCGACTGCTCTGCTCAACAAGCGAAAAACCTTTTTCACACATTCACAAATCCATTTCTTAACGGAAATATCGCAAACTAGAAATCCAGACTAAGGAAGCGATTTGGAATGAAATGGAATTTTCCATTTTGGGATCAATAAATTACCTATTGAGTTACAAGAGTTTTCGATCGCATGACAAACACGTTTTTCTCCCCTGTTTGAGTGGTTAATCTTTCTCCGCGCGGAAATTCAGTTCAGAACGCCTACTTTGACAACATTTTCTAAAATATCTAGTGCAATTGCGAAAAAAAAAGAAAAAGAAAAGAAAAAAAGACGGTAACTAAGTGCGATTACAGCCTTGTAAGCCAAGTATCCGGGTTCGATTCCCGGCCTGGGCAATTTTTCGCTCAGCTGGAAATAATTAATTCGTAAGTGCGATTAGGAACTTTCTGAACAACAACACCTGCTACTTTCATGAAAAAATAAATAAATAAATAAATAAAATAAAACTTATGTTATAAAATTGTCTTTTCTGGTTTGAGACCCTTAAAGAAAAAGAAATACTGTTTTACTTTTAATCTGAAAACTGTTTTTTTTCTTTCGAACCGTTTTTTTCTCAAACAAAAAATATGCATTTTTTTTTTTTTTTTTTTTTTTTTTTTTTGTAAAAATTACAAATTTCATATTTTTTTACAGAAAAAAAAAATTGTTTTTCGTTTAAACAGTTTTTTTGGTCAAACAAAAAATATGGATTTTTTTTGTAAAAATTACAAATTCTAATTTTTTTTACAGTAAAAAATTGTTTTTTCTTTTAAACTGTT
Source organism: Maratus speculifer (assembly GCA_964019185.1). NCBI lineage: Eukaryota > Metazoa > Arthropoda > Arachnida > Araneae > Salticidae > Maratus > Maratus speculifer. The sequence continues at coordinate 140,735,173 of OZ025299.1, read as the reverse complement.
TTTTTTCTGTAAAAAATACAAAAATTCTTATTTCTTACAGAAAAAAAACTGTTTTTTCTTATAAACAGCTATTTTTTGTCAAACAAAAAATATGGATTTTTTTTTTTTGTAAAAATCACAAATTCCAGTTTTTTTACAGTAAGAAATTGTGTTTTCCTTTAAACAGTTTTTTTCAGTAAAAAAATACAAAAATCCATATTTTTTACAGAAAAAAAAACAGATTTTTTCTTTTAAACAATTATTTTTTGTCAAACAAAAAATATGGATTTTTTTTGTAAAAATTACAAATTCCAGTTTTTTTTACAGTAAAAAATTGTTTTTTCTTTTAAACAGTTTTTTTCTGTATAAAATACAAAAATCCATATTTTTTGCAGAAAAAAACTGTTTTTTCTTTTAAACAATTATATTTTGTCAAACAAAAAATATGGATTTTTTTTGTAAAAATTACAACTTCCAATTTTTTCACAGTAAAAAATTGTTTTTTCTTTTAAACAGTTATTTTCTGTAAAAAATACAAAAATCCATATTTTTTACAGAAAAAAACTGTTTTTTGTTTTAAACAATTATATTTTGTCTAACAAAAAATATGGATTTTTTTTGTAAAAATTACAAATTCCAGTTTTTTTACAGTAAAAAATTGTTTTTTCTTTTAAACAGTTTTTTTCTGTAAAAAATACAAAAACCCATATTTTTTACAGAAAAAAACTGTTTTTTCTTTTAAACAATTATTTTGTGTCAAACAAAAAATATGGGTTTTTTTTGTAAAAATTACAAATTCCAGTTTTTTTACAGTAAAAAATTGTTTTTTCTTTTAAACAGTTTTTTTCTGTAAAAAAACTATACATATTGTATTTTTTACTGAAAAAAACTGTATTTTTTACAAAAAAGAACTGTTTTTCCTAAAAACAGTTTTTTACTGTAAAAAATACAGTTTTTTACTGTGAAAATTACAATTTTTTTTTACAGTGTACCCAAAACATCCTAAAAAATATATACATAGAATGCCACGAAATTTACCGTACTTCTTTCACAAATGCCTTTTGAGGGAATAGAGTACACTCATGGTAATACATTAAATAGTTTTATATTTACACTGTTATAAATGACAAATGTGAGACAAAATTTTTGCAAATTTTTCATTGCTTTAGTACTTTAACTGGCATATCATCTGATATAGAGATCGATTATAATGTGTGTAGTCTAAATTGTATAGAAAGTTGTTCTGTTTATTATGCAACTTACAAAATGTTAATGCATTGTTTTATTTTTGAGTTATCACGTTTTATAGAAATGTCAATTTTTGACATAAATTTGAATATTTTTAACTTTAAAAAATATTTCTGGGTAATTGCAAAAATTTCTGCATTTTTTATAAACTTTAAAGTAAATATCATTATAAAAAATGGATAACAAGAGAAAATTTCAAAAATTTCTAAAAATCACTTTAGAAGGTGTGCGGATACCTCAAGGAGATTGTTATTCAGCTTATTAGATGAACAACAGTTTTTTTTTTTTTTTTTTTTTTTTTTTTGTTATAAACTGCCATGCCCTTAATTTAGAAATGTAATGTTTTAAAGTATGAAATACTACGAACAACTTTTGTCTAATTTCCTTAATTTATTCAATTAACTTTTAATTAGTACTCTATAGGTGATACTTGAAAAATTATCATTCATATTCCAAAGTGAAAACAGAAAACGAAAATGCATCTCCATGAATATAAATGTTATTTAAAAAATGGTCTTTAAAAGCAAATTGTCTTTATTCCGCTATCAAACGCTTCGCACAACTAAAATTCTGAGGAATTCGAAATTGACTAGTACAAAGTGTGTGGAACTAATCATAAGTGCGTGATCCTAACTCGAAGTTCGCACGCAAGCGAAAGCTGTGGTGCCTTTGATCGACCAAATGATGAATTTGCTCTTAAAGAGACAGTTCTTTATTGAAGTACTTAAGCTTCGAAAATAGTCTTTTCAGCGGTTAACATGTAGTGATAATTTTAAAAGTAAAATTTGCCTTCGTCCTATAACAAATTAGATTTCAAAGATGTCGAAGGTGTTCAAAGACGCTTTTCGTTGAAATAATTTTTATTTGGGGAGAATTGTTTTGGAGATAAGATTAATAAAATTATATATTCAGTTTTTTTTACACTTAACAGATTTTTAAGTAAATTACTCTTTCTGAATTAAAAGAAGCTCAGAAATATATTATTTCAATATTTGTAATATTATGATACTTATTTACATATATTTTACGAGTTTTTCTTAGCTAAACTAATGTTCTTTTTGTTAATATCATTTATCTGTAATCTAAAACTTAACTTCTGATTGAGCTCAGAAAATACCTATATTTGCTAGCAATTTTATTATGGCTAAGTTTCGACACAACATTAAAAAAATTATATCATTAACTTATTCTATTATTATTTCGAATTAACAACATTAGATAAATGCTTATTGGAAAATATAGTTAAGTGTATAAATTTAAATTAAAAAAAGTTAGACTAAAAAAATTACAAGAGAGACTTTTTTCAAATGCATTAACCATAATTTGCAAAACGACAGCCACTTGCAAAATTTCTTAACATTTTTTTTTATCCTAGACATAATTGAAAAAAATCCTCATTCTCAACATTCAGTTGCTGGAAATTAATTAATTCATATCACATTATTTAAATATTTTTTTTTTTTTACAGAATACTCCGAGTGTCTCCACATTAGCTTGGAACTGCCGCGTGATGGCGAGTGTAGTTTCAGAGAAAGAAAAACGAAAACCTGACTGATCGACAGTTTTATTTTCTATGGAGAAACAGATAGAAATGTAAAATATATTACTTTTAAAAATGTAGTAAACTGTAGAATTTCTTTTCAAAAACTCGCAATAATCCCAAAATTTGCTTATTGAAATTGGTTTTGCAATTATTATTTTGTATGTATGGTAAGAGATTATTCTTAAATGCATGGATATTTTTTATGAAACAGTATAATGTGATGTAACAAGATAAAAAATGTTCCCTTTCTGATTATTGTTTCTTTTCGATTATAGAATAATGCTTCATTAATGCAGGAAAACTGTCATGAATTGTAAAAAATAAAGAGAAAAAGCTTAAATTTTTAAAATGAATAAGAAAGAATGAATAAATAAAATTGACATAGTTTAAATCAACTCTATACTAACTGATTTTTAAGAAATCAAATTTGTTCATTAGATTTTAATTCACAAAAGCGGCCAGTTTTATTGTATGTCAAAATGATTTTTGTTTTATTTTCTTAAATTTTAATATTCGATTAAACCTTTTATTAAGAGACAAAATTGTTGGATTATTTTTATATTTAAACATACACAATTTACAAAAAAAAATTATATCTTGTAAATATGTTCTGATAATATTCTAGAATACGTGTATGTCAAAAATTATTTTTCAAAAAGAGATATGAAAAGAATGAAAAAAAATCCAATGGGACGAATATGTCCCAACCTGTAATGAAAGGGTTAACGAGTCTATCATCCAACCAATGACTGTACTTTAATAAAGTAAAATGCCATATCATGGTTGAAAAATAATACTTTTAAGAATATATAAGTATAAACACGCGGATAATACAAAACGCGTCAGTTTGGTTGGTTTTATATAAAAGATTTTTTTCCCTCCATGGATCATATTTCCCACAACGAAATTACTCTTTTTTACTTTCAATAACATCGAGAAATTGTGGAGACAGAAAAATGTTGCAGTGCAATCCCACTATTGACTAGTGACAGATGGCGCCTTATACTCAGATTTCTATGTATTATTGTATTTGAGGAAATTCCAATCTCACTCTATTTGTCTGGAATCGAATTATAGGTATCAAGGCAGTGACATTTTAGTCGGACTATTTACACTGCGCCATTGTTTACTTGGTCACGAACTCTCTTGATAAGAGTTGCAGATGTTAAATTACGATTTAATTTAAAATTCCTTTTGCGTTTTTATTTTGTAACAAAATACGGTTTTAAAAGATGAATTGGAAGAGAAATTGTTGTATAATACTCTGTGTCCAAGGACAGTAAAAATTTTAGTTCCAGGATATTTGTGAAAAAAAAGTATTTTTCTATTTTATTATTACTATTCACTCTCGAATTTGGATTGTTATTGTACACTAGCGCAATTTCGCCCATTTCACTGGTCGTATTTTTCCAAACTTAACTCGAACTAAGCAAACAAAAATACCACTGTCTTTGACAGCATTCACCTGTACTATCCGAACTACCCATTCCTGTTTTCAGTTAAAGGAACCTTTAAATAATGTGGTGTTTTTGGAAGAAAATCTAGCCGAACGAATTTTAGTGAGCAGAACTGATAAACCTCTAACTTCACTTGATTTGGTAAGATTTATTTTATTTCTTGAGGGGGAAAGAATAGCAAAAAAAAAAAAAAAAAAAAGGCATATCAAGTTTTTGAAACAATAGCAGCGCAAACGCCTTCCGAGATAATTTTCGATCAAAGCTAAAGTTTTTTTTCTTTATGAAAAGGATGGTATTAAAAAAAACCACTGCAATTAAGAAAGGCACATAAACAAAAAATATCCGTATTTATTCTTTTAGATGTTATAGCGAAAAACTATTGGGAAGAAACTTGATAATGTGTTCTAATTTTTTGTCAAATTTTATATACGGATTATAAACGCTGCAGTAGAATTTTCCAAACGAACATTTAACTCAAGAACTTGTTTAAGTTTCGTCGAGCATTATTAAGAAAATCACTATCAATATAAAGAAATTCAACATAACGAAGAAAAACGACATTTTGATACACACTTCAAGTGATAGCCATATTACACATAACATTGTTAAACTTTGTTCAGTTTCGAATCATACAAAATATCACTAAAATTAATTTCAAACACAATGATTGTCAATTTGTAGAAATACGTATGAGACATTTGTAGCATTCTAAGAATGATACACAGTTAAGCTTAAGTAGGATACGTGATGAAAATTACCTTATTATCATATTTATATGTGTCACTAGTACTAAATTTTATAAATATTGGTCAAGTGGAAAATTTCTTCTGACATTCTGAAAGCATAAACGTTTTTTTTTTAAGTAATACACTAAAATTTCATTTTTTTGAAAAGTTATTAAAATGATACCATAAATAAGCTTAAATGTTATTGGCATATTGTATGGTAACATATTTAAATTATTTTGTTTGAAAGAATAAGAGAACTATACATGTTACTCAGTTAAGAAAATATTACGAATTAGTAGCCTTCAATAATGACTGTAGCATATGAGAATAATTCAGCATACATTTTACCTAACACATTATGGTTAGCAAAAGTTAATTGACCTTTTGCTGAGGGAGACATTTTTCTTCCAACACAACTTTACCGCGTTGTCTCATCGAAATGCTTCTCATTTTCCCGACATTACCAATTGTTCTCCAATTAAACCATCAGAACAAAATTGGAAGGATATATGTAATCAACCGGTATCATTACCCATTCGAGACACAATATATAACTTAAAGCTATAAGTAAAGTAACTTAAAACTGAACCTATTCGCTCAGAATAAAAAAGCTATGAGTGAACATGCTTTTTAAAATGTCTGTTTTTTTTTTCCTCTCTGTTTTGGTATGGCTTTAAAACCTTCTACAGGCCATTGTTCCCAATTGGAAAGATTAAATTAAAAAATTAGTAAAAATTAAATTTCATCAAAATTGACTTGAAAATATTAGCAGAATTAATTTAAAGATGACTTGATGTTTTGAAATGGAAGTTACATTCCTATCAATAATGGTGAAATATACAGAAAATCATAAAAATGAAAAATGACCACCGGAAAATAACCACCAGAAGTGATGAATGTTTCCAATTGACAACATTCTGAAAAAAAAAAAAAAAAAAAAAAAAAAAAAAAAAAAAAAAAATCCCAACATATTAATTACTAATATCCCTTAACTGAAGCATTAGAAGGTATAATGTGCAAAAACATAATTTAAAATATACCTGAATCAGAATTCGGCCAACGAAAGGTTAAATAACAACACAAAAGCTGGCAAAGAGCCACGAACAGCCAGTAAACTCGGGCGATTCATCCTGGATCTCTTTTTCATTCATTTTTATTATGTATTCGAATCGTAGAAAACTAGAACTGAGAACATTACTCAAGATTTTGTTTTTATACTTTATTTTCTTTCAATTAGCCAAGCCTCGAATTCTCCACTCTGCGGTTTGTATCCATCTACCCTTTCCCGAACAGTAGAAGAACTGATTAGTGAACTTTGAAACACTGACTCTCCATATTTTTGTATTACGCACTTTTCTCTCCCCTTCTTCTATGTGTGAAATATGCAGTCGGAGAGACGTTCCTTTTCTCTCTCCCTTGAAATTGTTACCCTTTAACTATTTAATCTAGAAATTATTATATCTTTTATTACATTAAATATACAATTTAAAGCAATGACATCCGTCTTTAATGTGTTCACTGTAGTTACAAAACCCAGTTATTAATGTGATATTTAAGTCTCTTACAGCTGCAAGCCCAACGCTGTGGCTGAAACGGATATTTCGTGGGTCGTGTTTACTGGGATCTGGGATGTCCATAAATGAGGTAAGTGAACAATTTCCTTATGTCTTTATTAGTTCATGCTTTTTTGACTAAATAAATAAAATAGAGGATCCTCCGCACTAGTATTTGAAATATAATATATAATATACACATTTAATAATAGATGATGAGACTGATTCTGTCGCAGTGCTACCGATAATAAGTGAAATCATTTTATTACTGGTTTATTATTTTGTGCTTACATAATATATATATATATATATTGAAATTGAAATAAATGATATAATGTTTTTCTTTTCTGCTATGTTTTGAAAAAAAAAACGTAAGCAACTCCAAATTCGAAGCAAAAAAAAAAAAAAAAAAAAAAAATTACATAAATAAAATAAAAATATATAAGACATTTACGTCTATATATCGTTACAAAATGAGTATCATAAATAATACTGTCATTGAAAAACTCAATGCAAACAATTATCATATGTGGAAATTCAGGATGGAGATGTATCTCCAAAAGGAGGACCTCTATAGTGTTATTATTAATGAACCCCCAGATCCCATCACAGATGCGTTTAGAAATAAAAATCGCAAGGCACGCGCAATTATTAATTTATCAATAGAAGATGACCAAGTCATACATGTTAAAAATTTAGAGAGCGCGCGTGACATCTGGACTGCCTTGAAAAATGTTCATGAAAGAACGAATTTAAGCAGCAAATTGTTTCTTTTGAGGAAGTTATATTCGTCAAAATTAAGTGAAGGTGGCAATCTCATACAACACCTGAATAATATATATGAAATACGCGATCGACTTGCTGCCATAGGCGAAACAATAGATGATCAACATCTTGCTGCATTAATGCTGTGCTCCCTGCCTCCCACCTACGATGTTCTCATAACTGCACTGGAGGCTAGGGATGAGCATGATCTTAGTGTTGCGTTTATACGCAGCAAACTTACCGATGAATACTTAAAAAGAAGTGCACAAATTTAATATGCTTAATTTAATTTAATTCTTTCTTTCTTTTCCTCTAAAAAGTAGAAGTTTTTCATTGGCTTAACAGATACACATAACATAAGTAGTATGGGTAATAATAAACCATACATTATTAGCAATTAAATAGCACCCATGGATTATTACTTAGGTATAAAAATGATACAGCACCCCCTGGATAGTGCGTGGGAACCTTTGGACTAGCCGGTACACCTGATCTGGATATATTTAAAAGGTAAGAGAATATTTATTTACCTCTTTTTGCTTACCTGAAAGAAATGTTGAGACAGTTAATGTTTAAGTTAATGTGAAGATATAAATTAATGACGAATATTCGAATTCACGCCAATTAATTGTTAGGTATATTTTCTAACACTATATGACCATTAATGACCGGACACTTTCAATTTTAGACATTTTGTCAAATATTAAAAAATAAATAAATAAATAAAATATAAAAAATACTAGCCGGATTCTTCTGGAACTTTAGGATTATAAAGATTATGTTTGACCTGAACTTTATCAACATCGATTTGATAAGATAGATAGATTCGTTCTGGTAGTTATCCAAGAAGGATTAAAACATCAGTAAAAACTAAAAATTTAATTAAAATTTACTATTTGTGAAAAATTCCGTTGGCTCATTTGGAATCATTCGGATGCTTTTTCAGAAAACTAAAACTGCGCTCATGCCAATTGCGGATACTTTTCTGAATTTTAATGATATTTGACTATATATATTTTTTAAAGTTGCTTCATAGCGTTGACTATTTAATTATTTAAAGAGATCGTTTTTATCTTTCGCGCATGTGCAGATAAAAATTATTTCATACAACTGTTCATATTTTCTAAAATATTTAATGTATTTACAGTCTAATTAAACTATTTTGTTTCTTCTACATTTTGCCAAATTTCTGAAACTGGTGTTAAATTTGGTTGAAAATCCTGCATGATAGAAACTAAAAATATGCCAAAATTTTATTTAATTTTTTTTAAAAACTCGATATATTGCGAATTGTACGTGATATTTTTACACAAATCAGCAAACATATTGTACAGTATTTACAAATTTGTATTCTGCAGCGATAGATCATTTCGTGCATTTTAATGTACAGGGTGATCCCGAATATTATTGTTTTTTTTTTTAAACTTTTTCTTCGCTTCTTAATTGTCCTCCTTATCAAATCGAAATTGACAAATATGCGGTCAAACCTGTTCTTTTTATTCCCTAAATTCCAAAAGAATCCGACTAGTATATTTGTAAATATTCCACAAAATGTCTAAAATTGAAAGTGTCCGGTCATTAATGGCCATATAGTGTATTTTTGAAATAGCATTATTAATATTTAATACATTATAGTTTACTCCATGCACGCATAAATAAAAAAAAACTGACAAAAAAATCTTATTATCTTCTGTTTTAATTAAATTTTTGTATCAAATATCAGGATATAACGCTGAATTAAAATTTCAGAATATCATCTTTTATTTTGTTATTTTCAGTAAATCAAATGTGAATTTAAATCTCGTTGGCTCTCGTTATTAAAACGATAAAGCATTTTTCATAAAGCACAAATGTTTACACGTTTTTGAAGTAGTATTTTGTACTAAACACATCGCCATCAAAAATCAATTTCAACACTTAAAAGAATAAATTGAAAAAAAAAAATGGATTTGTTTTAGCATTAACTCTAAATATAAATTTCAATAAAATACTTCATCGATAAATCCTATAGCCCAGCATCTTTTCTCAGCTAATCTATTTCAGTCGTGTTTGCTCTTTTGGTGCTTGACATGGGCCGTAGCACCAGATTAGAGCTCCGAATCGCTTCCTGCCCAAATAGCGCACGATAATTATATTTACTTAAAAACCTCATTAAAAGCTTTTGTCGGGTGTGCGGATTTTTGGGGCAAGCGAGGTTGTATTAAAAGTTCGATAACACTCGATAAAAACCACGGCCAGGGATTACGTGTCACTGGTGGTAATTAATTGTAGCAGGGGGGTGATAAGCGCCGTCATTTGTTTATGATGATTAATTAATGCTATGCCTCTGCATCGAAGAATCCTAAAGGAGACTCTGAAAAACTAAAATTAAACTTTTGACATCTATATCATCTGCCAAGCTGAATTTAAAAGGCTTGTTTTGCTTGTGTTGGATATTTTGAAATTTTTTGAAAGGCAATAATTATTGCGTCATTTTATACGCGGCTTTGTAGTTAATGAAACCAATCAATGTTGTTCTTGTTCAGTATCAAACCTACAAAGTTTGAAATAAAAATTTTTATATTTTGAAAATATGTATTAGCTCTATAAAGTTTTAAAAACAATTTTCAAGTCTCACTTCATTAATCTGGAAAAATAAAATATGATTTATTAAGACATCATTAAATATTAAATAATAAAATATATATGAGATGATAAAATCCTTCATAAAACATAATTTGCAAACAAAAAGATATTACGTAAAAATGCCATATTGTTGTAAGTGGAATCTATTTATCTGAAATTTTTTAATATACATATGCGTTTTAACTTAACAAAGCAGTTTGTAATTCTAGTTGATTTCTACACCATCTGACAAATTGTATTTTAAATACTTGTTTTTCTTCTTTTGGAATTTCGTAATTTTTCCAAATGCAACAATTATTTTGCCACTTCGTACACAGGGATTTGTAGTTAATGGGACAAGTCGATGTTGTCCATATTCTATATTAAAGCCACAAAGTTGAAAATAAAAATTTCACGTTTGGCAATTATATTACGTTTGCACTCAGTAATTCTTAAAAAAAAAAAAAAAAAAAAAAATTCGATGTTATTTTCTAAATTGAGAATAAAATGGGGTTTTCGTAGCATTATTCGAATATTAGATAATCAAACATATTACATAATAAATATTAGAAATAAAACTATTTATTTCTTAAAAGATACATTTGAAAAATTTGCAAAAAAGTTAAGATTTTGTGAAATCCCTTTCTACTTAACACGGTTCATTGTAATTAATGAGACCATTTTAGATATTCTTCCTCTGCATCAAATTCACAAAATTTGAAATGTGTATATGTTTGTGTGTATGGGGAATCTGCTTCGATGGAGATTATTTATAGCAAATACATATATGAGGACCCCAAAAGCCAAGGGGTACAAGTGACAAAATTTCTATTTGGAGTAAATTGAGTTCGATAATTGATGTTAAATTGGAACATCAATAATAATTGAGTGGATTGAAATAAGAAATTTCTGCTTGTTGCATTCTGGTCTTTGAACTCATATTTCAATAACTGTTAAAAAATAAAGTACAATTTTCTTTAAATGTATAATTAATCAATATTGTTTGTTTTTCAAAAAAAGTGGTTTGCCTCTATAACTCAACAAATAATAAGAAAATCACTTATATTTCTTTACCTGAAATGAAAAAAAGCATATTTTTAGGTCGTCTGTGTATTTAGTTTATTTTTTTCAATTTTGTCACTTTTACCCCTTGGCTTCTGGGGTCTTCATATATATATCAGTCTGTGATTTTGAAGAGATATTATGTCGTAGTCGAAGCATTTGAAGGTTACATACATTTAGTAAAAGTTGACAATTACGAGATCTTAACAACAATAGCAAAAAAGTCGTGATTCAGATCTTATTAAAAATGCAGCATTTAAGTTATATTTTCCGAGTTGTATGGTCCGGTATTTTTTATTTTTTATTTTTATTTTTTTTATTTTTTTATTTTTTTTTTTTTTTTTTTTTTTTTTTTTTGTAAAATACTTAAAAAATATTCAAATTAATTAACCAATAATAATCTTATGAAAATATTTCAATTCCAAAGCAATGTATGTATTATGATATTCTCTGTAAATGGAAAGGCTTTTACAGACGAAAATATTTCATATAGCTTTTCTTCAAAGAAAACAAAGACATATCTATGAAAATGATTAAGAAAAGTACCTCTTTTTTAAAATATGTAACATATTGTGTGGTAACAAAAAGAACTTTTATTACTAGGCTGATTAAATACGTTTTTTATTAAATTTTCGACAGTGGTACTTATAAGTACCGTCGGTAGATAAATGGTTAATCCCTTAAACAACTTCATTGGTCGTGCATTGAGAAATCGTGCTATTAAATTGTTGATAAATTTGAGGCACCACGCATTTACATGTTAGCACTTTCCGAAGAAAATGATCCAAAATTTTTTGTTCTGTGTAGTTTTTCATTTCTTCCATACAATGAAGTTCCTTTTGGAAGCTTCTCGTAAAAGATTCACATGGAGTTCTATCACTTATCACAGTGTTGTTACAACAACTATGTCTTTTAAAGACGTGTAATGATGTTTGGCTGTTCAACATAATGCCGCCCCAAACAAACATTCCTCACACACCAAAATATAAGTTTTTGGTATGATGCTGATGAGATGGTAAGTTGTACTATAACACTCTTTCTAGATGAAGGCTCGTGAGAATCAGTTGATGTACTGAATTTCACTCACCAATGAAGAAGACATGACTCCAATGTTTCTTCCCATTGATGCTCTTCTTAACTACACTCATTTCCGTATGCAGGTTATGTTGTCAATGATTAGTTTAGGAAGCGGGTAAAGTTCTTAAATCCCATGTGAGACTTTTCCTGCAAGTTTCTCATTCAGACTTCATTTCATGGATGATGATGTGAGCCCATACAGAGTTAAACCAGTGGCGTAGCTAAGGGGGGGCAAGGGGGGCGTCCGCCCCGGGCGCCGAGGCCTAGGGGCGCCAAATTGAGAGAAATTGTTATATATCTATATTGGGGTGGGGGCGCAAAATTTCTTGCTGGCCCCGGGCGCCAAAAAACATAGCTACGCCACTGAGTTAAACTTCTCTAGGATTTTCATTATATGAATATTAGTTATAAGGATTGGCCAGAAAAGCCACAGGACATTAGGCTAATGGGATATGTCTGCACTGATCTCGATCAAGTTAAAGTGAAGCTCTTATATTGATGAAGTTTTTCGCTCGCTCCTTTAAACTTCAATAAAGACTCTTTAATATGTATTTTCATAATAAGAAAATATACACTGGTGTGCAAAAATTAAGGACGGTGCAGATAAATTAGCACAAAAGTCGAAAGAAGCAACAGATTGAATTGAAAGACCAATCAAGAGATAGAACTGAAACGAATGCAGTAGGACATGCCCGTATATGGCATATAACGTAAAATGAGGAGGTGCTACGGGAGATAAAGCTCAGTGGCGGTGGCCGTTGAGAAATTTGGGGAAATCTATTGCACTGTGTAAAGTGATTTCACTGACGTTTTATTACTACATTCGTGTCATATGTCCAAGAGGCAATGCGGGAGATATCATCTGGATGACTTTATAAGAGGTCGAATCATTGGGAAGTTGGAAGAAGGTCGAAGTGAGATGAGTGTGGCACAAGATTTCAGTATCGCTCACACCATCGTTTCACGAGTCTGGAGTGCATTTCAAACGAAAGGATCAATTATCCGAGCATTCAATAATGGTTGCTCATGGGCAACAACAACAACAACAGAGGATCGTCATAGTGTCCTACAAAAGTTCTACATAAAAGAAACAAGCGGTAGACAGCTGTAGAAATCGCAAGGCAGCTGGAGCTGACCACTGGACGTCAGATATCAAATTTGACCGTTACTAGAAGGCTATACAAATGTGGTTTATATGCACGACGATCATTACGGTGTGTACCATTAATGCCTGCTCATCGGAGACGCGGGTTTCTGTGGTGCCAGGAATACAAGAAATATACATAACAGTATTGGGCTCAAGAAATCTTTATGGATGAGAGTCGATTTAGTATGACGAGCTGTTCTGGACTTTTACACATCTGGAGAGAGTAAAAAACACGTAATTTCCCCTCCTGTTTCATCGAAACGGACCGTTTTGGAGGTTCCAGAGTTCTTGTTTGGGGTGGTATCATGCTTGCTAGCCGTACGAACTTCCATGTCTTGCAAGAAGGTTCAGTCTCTGGTGCCCGTTATTGCGTCGAGATTCTCCTACCTCACGTACGTCTGCTAGTGGTGTTCTGGCTCCAAATTTCTTCTTCACGGATGACAACGCTCAATGTCATCGTACAGCGGCTGTCAAAGAGCTTTTGGAAAGTGAAGATTATTTAACGCATGGGCTGACCTGCAAGGTCCCCGGCACTGATTCCATAGAACACATGAGGGACCTTCTCTGGGGACAATTGGCAACATGTGAACAGGCACCAGCAACGATTCCAGAGCTGAAATTGGGGCTACAAGAGGAAAGGAACTGGATACCTTAACAGCTCAGCGGCAACTTTGTCCTTAGCATGGGCAAACATTATAAATCCTTCATCGCAGTCCGGGGTGACCATATCTCGTATTATTTTTCCCTCCGTGTGTGTGGAAGATGGACGTTTCTGTCTTCTCTGCATTTGTGCTCCAAGTGACCTTTTCAATAAAGTGCTTTTGTATACTTTTGATTGTTTAGATGACTTTTATCACTTGTCCCATGTTTGCACATCTTGAAGATCTTATGGTATGATTTTGGTCGATATGAAAAACTTCTGGGCGATGTTGCATACAAAAAACCCTGTCGTCCTTAATTTTTGCACACCAGTGTATTTAAAATTACATTATGTGCATTGTATCTATGTTACAATACTACAAGTTATACAACAATGCTCTTATAAATATGAGATGCAAGTTCAACTTATGGCTTCATATTTCAGGGAGAGAGTAAGTTTAGAAAATCGGCCTCAGCCTTTTAATTTAAAAGCTTATTGTATTTTTTTTTTTTTATTATTATAGATTTATGACGTTTCAAAAATATAAAATAAGAAATTTATAAATTCGGAAATTTTTTAAACTTTGAAGCTGATTTTTTTAAATTGTTCTCATCTTATGCAGTAGTATTTATTGAATATCAATTTGTTATCATGTGATCATCAGCACTTGTAGGTTTCAGAAATTTCGTGTTCAAGTTTTCGGGACCACAGGCCATGCTATCATGTGATCAACAGTACTTGTAGGTTTCTATAAGCGAATTTTATTACAACAATCTTCCATAAATAAGCTCATTAATAGTATGGGCCCTTATTGCACGTCTGGTATAGCTATGTGGAATAGTGACACTCCATTTTTTCCGGCCTACTCAGGGTACAGTAATCATTAAGTTTTAGCAATTTTTGAACTATGTAAATTACAAACATTAGGCTTCCTTTACACTCTGTTACGTGGCTGCTATATGTGGTGTGACATAGTATGGAGTACTTTTGTACCAAGTTTTATGTATTGTACATTTGGTTATAATTCTGACACGAAAACTGGAAAAAAAAACTACTTGTACCTTAACCTCTGTATTGCCAGTGTATTGCCTTTTCTTTCCTTATTTTCAACCTTCGTGTGAATTAGACTACCTTTTTGAAATCTATGTTATAATGGTTAATACTCAATATTTTAAAAACAAAACTGTAATTTAATCTGGCTTGAATTACTGTAAGATTGGGTGCAATTGTCGACCTATAGTATATTTCCTCAATTTCCTTTATGAAAGCAGGGGCAGTAATGCTGTATTATTTAAAATTTTTAGAAATTTGCGTAATGAAAAGCCACACGCAATAGCTAAATTATGTTTAAAGTGTTCAAGCAGTATAATTTCACGAATTTTAAAGCGATTTGAAAAAAGAAAAAAAGGAAATCAAATTATGCATTAAGTTAAATTTAAATGGACCAGTTGAAGTATTGTCAAGCATTGGATTCAGGTGGTTAGCTTCGTTGATTGGAGTTCACTTATAATATATTTTGCGAAATCACATGTTTTTTTAGCTAATTTTTATCTAAGTCGTTATATTTAAGAATATTTTCACTCCTTTATCTCCTATGGAATTCTTGAATCAAATAGTCCTAAGAATTTTGAGATTATTCCAAACAATAATAATAAAATTCTGAGTTTTGGTAAACACAAACCAGTTTTTAATATTTTTAGAAGGGTTGATTCTTCTTGTAGACGACATCAGAGCTACTACTATATAAATACGTGTTTAAAGCATTTAGGGGTCGCATTATAAGGGAAAATTTTACTGTTCCTACAGGAACCTTTAATCAGTAATCTTCATGATCATTTTACTTAACATATGCTATCGAAAGATCCGATGAAAATATTTTTTAAATAGTTATAGTAACAATAAAAGTTTTTCTATATAATCCGACCCCTGAGTATTTTGAATTTTACGTTTTCAAATCTGAGTCTTTGTCATCCAACATCCTATTACCTTCAGTCACTCTTAAAATAATATTTCCAAAATTTTCGATGTTGACGCAAGACGCATACCCTTGTCTTGGGGTTTTGTCTGACAAACTCGGAAGAAGAGAGACTGTTGTAAATTTAACTTTTTTAGTATTACTTTCTTTCTTTCTTTCTGTTTCTTTTCTTTTTTTATATATATGATGTTTCTTACTGAAAGACATAATGGTGCCTACAATATGAGCTGATAATATTCTAGCGAATATTTTGTGAGATAATTTCAAATGAATTTCAAAATGATCTAACTACAAAAATGCCTACGAAGAAGTAAAGCTTCTATCTTCTTTATTATTTATTTTATTTTTTACTTTTCAAAATGATCAAAGAACCGTAATTTGTGGCATATAATCCGCGAATGAAACAATCATTTTTAGAATAAGAATTTTTTTAATTAAAATCTAACCTTTTAGATCGCGATTAATATCTGGTTTCAATTACTAAATAAATTTTCAGGGTTCAAACTGGATTGTTTGATCCGTGGATTATACGTCGAAAATTACAGTAGTTAGAACCTCGCCATTTCAAGCCTTTGATTTTCGGATATCGGCAAATCAGGATGAGTCAGTAAAGAATTTAAATAAGTCATTCATGTCCAACTATATTGTTCTTTGGATGATTTTTCAAAAAATGTTATACTTTGAAAAACTCGTATAACAATTGAAAGAAAACAGCATAAAATAAATCTCGATTGCAATTTCTTCGATCTTCATAGTACTCTTTTGTTTGTTTACTACACGCAGTTTGAACGCAAGAGACACGGGGACCCCAACACGGTCATTACATATTTAGAGTATCATTTCAAGTATTTATTGCATAATGTCTGAAGTATTCTCTAACACAAGTATGCTGTTCTTCAATTTAATTATGAAAATAAATCAATAGCCGTGTGCCGAATAATTACTTCCTGGAACATCGTTCATGTATTTGGAGGTGAGGGGTGAGTAGCCGTGTAAGCTATATTGATGTTATGGATATGGAAACAAAGACTAATATTTGGTGACTGTTTCTAGACATCGATATATGAAAAGGATGAGAATCATAGAGATTTTTGATGTGAGTAAGATGCGTTCACAAGTAAGATGCGTTCACTAGTGCACGTTTATTAGATAAGTAATTTATGTTTCAAATTGACAGCAAAAGCAAGGTAGATATACGAATACTGGACAACAGTTGTAGTATTATATATTATAAATACAATTTTATTTAATGATATACACAGTACAAATTATTTATTGCATTATTTTAGGGCAATCGCGAGCTATGTTTAAGATTCATTTTTAGCAGTAAACGCTGTGCATTGGTGTCATTACCGTTTATCATCAACATTTCTGAAGAAGCTCTCTATCTCAAGATGTATTTTTTTAATGAACAGTTTTACCGCTCACTTTTCACTTAATGATCTTGAGCTACATCTTTTATTTTTGCTTTAGAAGTAGTGAGTGGAATAGCGTGTGTGGTTTGATCCTCAGCGAACGATATAGAAAACCAGGTTGATCCACAAATCCGGACTGCTTTTGAGCCTATCTTGATCATATTGATGTTCAAAACTATTTAACGTGTTATCGGGCAACGCTAATATACTTACTACGTAATTTTTATTCAACACTAGTTGATTTGTATCGGAATTTTTAGTGAGATAATTTGTGTTAACATTAACCTGTCGGAAATGCCACTTTTTATTTTGAAATAAATTTGTTTATAGATTCTGGCGGCAGTGAATCTTTTTGACATTTTAGCCAACGAAATTATTTGTCCGATAAAGGGTTAAGCCGGTCAATCTCGATCACATGACGGCCAAGAAAGATAGAAGTATCGAAGTCTATCTCTTCGTTGTTGGCAGCAGTTTGTTCATAATCTTTGCGGTAAACTCTTCGGAGCTCTTTAGAACCCATGTTCATTTTGGATTGGATAAAATCGGAATGATTTACAATAAGAATAAGAAGTTATGTGGGTGGTACACCATCCAGACACAAGCGGGTCATTCCATACAAAATGAGCAAATCAGCTGGGACTAATATGGCACAGATTTTAATGAAAATCAGCATATAAGTATATTATGTCTATTTATAAGTAAATTTAAAAAATAAATTTTAAGATTGTTGTTTAAGTTTTAAAATTTACATTAAAAGTTAATGCAAAATAGATGTTTTGTCTGCATTGTAGAAAATTCAATTTTGATTATTAGCCTTAGAAATAAAAAAAAAAGATTATATTATTATTTTTTATAATTAGGAATGAATAATAAGTAACAAATTGTCGTAAGTTATTAATTGTATTTTTCTTCCAAATGTAAAAAAAAATAATTATTGAAAAATTTTAAGTAAAAAATGAAATATTTCAATTATTCGATTTAACATGGAGGAACACTGTTACAGTGTTAAATTATTTAAAGTTATGGTTAAACATATATATATTAAGTATTGAAACTTTCATTCTTGCCCTTTTATTCTTTAATGATAAAAAATATATTTAAAAAAATGTTGAGGGAAAAATCTAATATTTCTATCTCTTGTCTGAATGTCAAGGAAAGCTCTTATTATTATTTATTTGTCCTTATAGATAATAGTTTATTTTTTTTAATATATCTTTTTTATTTTTGCTTTCAGTTTATTTTAGCCTGGAACATATTTTAAATGACAGTAGGAAAAATAGCTGAGTTGAACAAAAAATATAATTTAATTTTGAATCAATATCGATGAAAGCACTGAATATGTTTTTCTTGAAATAACTTGCTATACTGTAAAAAACCCACGAAGATTTTAAGTGGAATGTTATAAATATTAGCTTTTATAACACATTTTTTATATTAGGAATAAAAATGCAATCTTCAACTTTTTTTAAGTATGTTGTGGGGTTATTGATCTTTACGCCTATTCAAAATTTTTAATGTCTGACTTTCCTTTATTTAAAATCGTAAGCGTTTAAAAGAAAAAAAAATGCGATTTTGAAATTTTATTAACATTTGCTTAACTGTAGCAAGTTACAAACTTTCGCAAACAATAAATAGCAAGTTACAAACTTTCGCAATTCGATTTTAATATGTAAAATTACATCAGACACCAATTTCTCAGATATTTTTGAATTCCTTTGATTTTTATAACATTTTTAACCTTCTGCTGGTCTGGGAAAAAGGTAAATTGTAATGTCGTTTACCCTTCATTTTAAATGTCAAGAAAATAGGATTCTTTGAACATTATTAAAAAAAAAAACTTAATTACAAATATGAATATAATCCTTGAGAGTATTAATCATTCTTCAATGTATTGAAAATTCATTAATTTTATGGGATTATATTATCTTAAATATTGCTTATGTTGCAGTGAAACCCGGAGCTTATTGAACGGAATATTAAGTGCAAAACACTTAAAAGGTTAATTTTCTCAAAAATGACGAATTTTTTATTTTTACAACTAATTTAAGATAAATCATGGCATTATAAAATTTTTATTACTAAATAAATATGAATGTAGCTTTTTAGATATTACAACATTATAAAAAGATTTAATTTATGTTAAGCAGTTTTTAGGAAACGGGACTTTATCAAAACTATATACCAAAGCTTATTATTGGCTATTTCCATGAGTACTTGTAGTGTCAGTCACAGGCTACGATTTTTGGCTACCAGTATTTTAGTACGAAAAAATGTGAGTTATTTTATCGGCACATTCTCATTAATTGAATAAGGCCAAGCAGTCTTTTCGAAAATAACGGTGGCAAACAAGCATATATATTATAAGGTAATGTGACTTACACTACACAACCCATGGAACTAGCCTATTCGAAATCATGATTTTAATTATCATACTAACAAATACAAATTCTGCATTTCTTTGCCCGCTCATTACAAAATTATAAGAAAAAGTTTTTAGTTACAAATGTCTTTTTTCTAGGTGTCTTGAGTATCGAAACATTTTGTCACGTTCTTAAATAGCTTAACAACAGTATTGCCATAATTGTTTTACAATCTTGGTTTATTGAACAAGGTTTGGAATTTGTGCCTGATTATATCTATCGTCAACTTTTGTATTATGCTTGTTTATTATGCATACTGTTTAGTGCGCAAAAATACTCCAATGCTGCTCTTACAACGGTTTTTTCAAAAGTCAATAAAATCTTAAACATTTATTAAGATTTTATTATACCAAGAAATGCATCAAATACTTTTAAATTGATTTTAAATTTTCTTGCTAAGTAAAATAAAATTATTTTTATTTGAATTTGATTCGTAAAAAATGACTAGCGATTGACGGATGATCTATATAAGCGATGTTTATTTGTAGTAAGGGGCACACAGCACATTTTTAAATATTAAGCAGATATATATAAATGGATTTTAAATATACGGAAAATTTATACTGTTCGCTTGATTTTTATTGAAGATCTGCCACATTACTTCACGATATGTCACATATTTTTACTGCTATCAAATACTTATCAATAATGCGTAGCCACATTGTAAGTTTTTACTTTTTTTTTTTTTTTTTTTTTTTTTTTTTTTTTTTTTTTTTTTTTT
The DNA here is from genome assembly GCA_964019185.1 of Maratus speculifer. Lineage (NCBI taxonomy): Eukaryota > Metazoa > Arthropoda > Arachnida > Araneae > Salticidae > Maratus > Maratus speculifer. The sequence continues at coordinate 140,714,839 of OZ025299.1, read as the reverse complement.
TTTAGCCAATTTAATCTTGAAGTAACAAAGTATTGACACTGCCACTTACTTTCAAATTATTTTGTATGGACTATTTTAATGAAAATAGATTTAACAATTAAAATATATTTTTTAAAGCGTCGTTTAATAATAATTACTAAAAGAAATACTATGATCTTAAAGCTTTTTAACTTTTTAAAGATATATTTTATTGCTTCTGATTAACCAGACCTTATTACAATTATTCTATCTACCAAATAAATCAAACAATAACAACAGCAGTTTCCCTAGTATTAAATAATTCCGTGACAGCGAACTACTAATGCAGCATAAGCACGTTTAAATATTGCTACGACGTTGCTATCTGAAGAATATTTCGAGCAGCAGTATAGCCATTATCTCCGCTTCATTTTCTACATCTAAATGACAGGCATTGCGCTTCGCAAACCAGGACCCTAATCACAGACCTAGCTGTTCCAACTTCAAATTGCACCCTTTGAGTTTTTCGTGTTCAGTTTCCTACCAGTGTTGAGCGCTAGAGTCTATGCCTGAATTAAATTGGCAAGGACTGTTCAACGGTATTACAGTAAATAGGTAACATATCACGGAATGAAATGCTAGACATGAATAGCACGCAATTCTTTCTGACTATTGGATGATAGTGTGTGTATAGACCTTTTCATTTGTTGAGGCTTCCTCTAGTTAGAGTTTAACCAGCACTTTCTTTTTCGTATTGTTTGGTTGGCGAAAAAGATATCAGTCCACGAAATGGATCACGGAATATTACAAATGTATGAAAAGGAGGGTTTTTTATTTTTCTTTCTTCTATTCTTTATTTTATGCAATCATTACCGCTAGAATAAAAGGTTCATGTGAACATTCGTGTTTTTATTCTTGTAATACATTTTGTAGATTCAAATGCTTTAGTTTATATATATATATATAATCGGCAATACAAAAAAGAAATGCATATGCATTAGCAGACGCGTAGCCAAGATTTCGTTTTGGGGAAGGGGTTCCAAAATTGTTCTTTCAGGCTATATATATGTATAGTTAGACCTGTCAAGATAAAATCACAAATATTGGTAAAATTTTTTGTGTTAGCAGGTGTAAATGTAGAGTATTTTTTGAAACATTGGAACGCGTAGCCAAGATTTCGTTTGGGGAAGGGGTTCCAAAATTGTTCTTTCAGGCTATATATATAATAAGACCTGTCAAGATAAAAACACAAATATTAGTAAAAATTTTCAAGTTACACAGGTTTTTGTGTTAGCAGGTGTAAATGTACGGTATTTTTTAAAACATTGGAACATTTCCGTTTAAAAAAGAATTCCGTTATAGGCATAGGCTCTATTATTACATGTTTTGTATAACTCATTTAAGTTATATGAATAGAAAAACCTGTCAAAATAATAATTTTCTATTGCAGAATCCTGCCTTAAACGAAAGCCTTACATGTTCTTAATATCGACTGCCATACAATTAAATTTGCAAAAAACTTGTCTGAAAGGATATTTTCGCCACTCTTTAAAGCCTGTGAAAGCGAAATGTTTCTATAACAGAATTCTGTCTTAAATGGAAGAGTTTCAGGATCCTGACGAAACGTATAATATATCTTATTAAGGTACTGTATCTTAGAAGTATAATTATTTGCGCTTCGCTTCTTTAAATGAAAGGCTGTGTGAAATGGAACTTTTTTCCAGTGCCTTGGGATCACGTCTTGACAGTACTGACTGGGATGGAATGGAAAAAAGAATTAATGGGATTGACGGAAGTATTTTGAGTAACTTTAAGAATTTAGGTTTATCCTTATTTAATTTCTAAATCTAAAACAAAGCATGGATTTAAAAAAAATGTAAGACCAATCTCAAGCTCCAAAACCGGTTCAGAAAGTGAAAGTAATTTTATAAAAAAAATATCTGCAACCAAAATGGAAAAAGTAATTAAGGAGCGATCTTAAGAGGGACCTCAGCTATCCAATGCAAAAAAAAAAAAAAAATTAAATCTAAAAAAACAATTTCCACTTTTTAATGGTACTATTTTCGGATTTTTCACTGATTTTTTTTTATTTGCAATGACGCAATCAAATTAAATACCATAGTTTTATATAAAATGATAATATAGCATTATCTGTCTCTGTCAAAGTTACTATAAAATTCATACTTTTTCATGAAATTAATTTTATTGGGAAAACAAAATTCCGGGAGAACGAACCACTGAGCTTGAAATCTTGTTTTGATCATTTGTGAGATATAATTTAAAAGTGAAGGGGCACATTTAGCAAATTGTAAATTAATCCCCCAATTTTATTGAACATATCACCCATGTTTCGATTTTCTTCTTCTCATTATCTTAATATCTCATGGTGCAATACAAAAATACCTTGTTTAAATTAAAATTAAGGTGATGTTAAGATAATAACGAAAATATGGGCTATGAATTTTTTAAAGACTTTGCACTTTAGATTTTTTAATGTCTTCTAAGGTACATAAATGTGTGATAGCATGCTTTCATTTTCTCTGGATTTTCATAAGTAAAAAATAGTACTGAATTTCAGAAAATGCCATGACAAAACGAAACAAAAGACTTTTGAAATAAATCTCAGCTGAAATGTCTTGGGGAGAAAAGTTATCAGCCCCTCTTAATTAAAATCTTATTTTCTCGAAATAATCGTATCAAAAGCAACAAACGATTGTGAATAATATCTAATATTTGATGCAAGATATAAATTAATTTCTTGGAAAGTTGGGGTGGGGGTCTACGCATTAAAGAATGTAACAAATAAGCCATTTCAAATGACAATGGTAACATTTATATTATTTTAAACTCAAATATACTGGTTGATAACGATATCATATGAATTGGGAAGTTTCCTATTGAGTGAAAAAGTGTCTAAACCGAGAGTCGAACACAAGAATTTTGGCTTAAATTGCCAGCGCTTTGCCTATTAAGCTATCGAAAACCCACGGACACACTTCACTCAGATATCCTTATTGACAGTGGCATTGGATGCTACCAATATGTTTATTTGTTTGAAATGTGTCAGTTATTGGTTCAGGGCATTACGTCGGAAATGTAAGCCAAAGCTCTTTTCTTCGACTTCCGTGCTTGAAATTTTTTATTGAGTTTAGAAGAAAAAAATATCGTATGGTATGGAGCCACAAATTTTTGACACTTTATTTTAATTTCTTAGATCAAATAAGCTCGTAAAATATATATCTTAAGCATTTTTTCCTTACATCTCCATAGAGTTCAGGGGGTCAAAATTTAAGAATTAATGTTAAATCTCTTGACAAAGTTTTCTTAAATCTTCATAGATGCTAAATGCTGCTATCTTTTTTCACCAGTATTTTTAAATAACCATAATAGTTGCAGCCCTCTATCTTGTAAGGAAAATTATTTAATAGATTATTCCCCTTTACTGAATTAATACTTTGAATATGAATTGACTCAAAAATAATTTAGGCATATTTTTTTTTTTTTTGGAAAATTATTTATAAACTTGCAAACAAAGATTTATTAACAATGATCTACATTAATTTTTCACAAGAAAAATAAGTATAGTCAGAAATGCTGCAATGTCATTTTCTAGTTAATTCTTATCGTTAATTTTCGAGATACAGAAAAATTTTACTTGAAGTGATTTATGGAAATTATCTGTTTCTATTATCTATGTTTGTATAAACAGAAACAAAAAATCTAAGAAAGTAACCAGAAAATTTGTACGAAAATTTTCTTTAATATAAAGTCAATTTATTATATGTTTGAAATTTTTATAAAACTTTCAGGCTACTAATTGAATTATCCACCAAATGTCCCTGTAACTATTTCCATTTTATTTTTCTAAAATTATGGATAAACCCCTAAGACTTTTTTTTTTTATAACTGTGTGAATATTTCAGAGGAGTGCATAAACTATATACTTTTCTGGGCAGTTTTATAACATGAAACTAAAATAAAATGTCAAAAGTGGGTGTTAACATTTGAAAAAGGAAAGTCAAAACAATTTATATCATTTAGACAAAATCCGAAAGAAAATTTATGAATATCTCTTAATAGTTGTCAATTGGAATCTCTGTCTTTCTACACGATTATTTTCTGCTGAAATAAAAGAGTGTAGTAACGCCGCCCCCCCCCTCCCACTTTATTCAGAAATATACATAGCAACAACATTAGTTACTGAGTTTAAACGTGTTATTGTCCCATCAATCTTTTAAATTAACAACTTGTTTTTAAAATTTTGATGATAACTATACAAAAACCATTGATTTAAAAACAATAGTTTTAAATGTACAAAATACGTAAAAACAATATTACTTTCTTCTTATTTTTGTTTTTTGTCATAAATGTCGATTGGTTATGTTCAATTTATTATGATTGTTATGTTAAATTCATATTGTTCGTCATACGTAAAATGTAGATAAGTTTTGTATGCTATTATTTAATACATATACACTATTTTTTATAAGAATTACTTTTATATTTGTGATAATAAATTATTATTACACATTAAAGCACCAAAAATCCAATACACCATTTAGAAAGTCTTAAAATCACCGATAAAGATAAAAGTATTTTTATTCACAACACACCATATATCTATTGTGAAAATATTAACTTTTGATATGATAGTAAACTGTACATAATTTAACAAAGAAAAGAAAAACACCAAAACATTTCTGTACATAAATACTCCGTTTATATTTATATTTTAAAATCTTCAACTGAATAATTTGTGCTGTCTTTCAAGAATTCGGAGAATTTACTTCCATCAATATATTTTCATCGATTTATATGAAAGACCAGAGTAAACAAAGAAAAACTAATATTTACTAACAGTTTATGCTTGCAACAAATTCATTTCAAAATTTATTTATCAAAATATGATAAATATAAATATTTTGAAATTGTTCAATATATAAATAAATAAATTTTCCGTTTGTAAAACAATGAACGGACATGCTCCACTTGTATGTATAGTCAAATGGTTTTTCATATGAAATTCCACTTCATATAAGTTTGTGTATGTTAATTTTCCTTTTCGCTAATTTAAAGTGTAAAAATTATTGATGTTGAATTCTAAGTAAAATTTAAGAGAAAGTTGCTTGGATATTATTATTAACATTAAGTACATATGTACTTTTCTTCGTTGATTTTTTTTTTTCTTTCAAAACTACGGCATCACGATTTTCTATTTGTCAACAAAGTCATTTTAATTTGTAGGTTTTCAGTATTGAATCTTGTAATTTCAAACAAAGAACTTAAACTTTAAGCAAATGATCATTCAAAGCTAAATATAAAAAATAATCTGTGTTGTTTGTTTTTAACTATTTTTAGATTGCTTCTTTATATCAAAATCGGTGGTTAGAAAAAGGAAATTATGTAATTATTTTTTAATAAACATTTAGGGCAATTTAAATTTGTAGTATATCATCTAGTGTGGCTATTGAAATAACGTAAAAAGTCCCAATTATCAAAAGAAAAAAAGGGAAAAATTCTTTTTTTTTTTTTTTTAGAAAGATGCATAAGAATTTCGGTATAGAAAACGAACCCATATTCAAAATCCCTATTTTTTTTTACTGTATCTAGCAATCACTTCGAAAGTCATTGGCGTAAAAGAGAAAAAATACTTATTTACTCATTTTAATACATTCAGTAAGAATTACCATTCCATGAAAAATATTAATCTTCAATAATCATCATTATTTTCTATATCTACCAAGAACTTAAAAATAATCACAGGTGTAACATGGAAATAAGTGCCCCATCTTTTCAAAATAATTTATTCCGCAAAGAAATTACTTTTGCAAAAATATCAAAGATGTTAAATAAAATAAAAGATAATCATTTTTTTAGTTTATTTCAAAATTTTCGAAATGGCCCTTTTTCTATTAAGAGAAACATTTATTGATATTAAAATTATATTTTCATAATACATTTTGATATTTCATTAAGATTTATCATTTTAGAAACTATTAAAGGGAGATTTTTGTTGTTCTATTTTTTAGAATTTTTTTTAAGCTTAAAATATGCAGGTTTTAGATGAAAATAATATGAAAGATGAAAGGTAAGATTGAAGAAATAGAGCAATTAAAAATCCAATTTTAACATAACAATAGGTATGGATGTAGTAAATAATAAGTAGTAATAAAAATGAAAACTGCAAATGATTATTTTATAGAATAATGCAACATTATTTAAGTATTTTTTCATATGTTATTTTACTTTTTAGATTAACTTTCCGGATTTGGGTTATGTTTATGTCAAATCGTGAATTATAATATACTATATATTAATTTATAAGCAAATTTTAAATGTGTGCACTTATATGTATTTTATCAGAAAAGTAATAACTTGCAAAGTAAAGTAATAATACAGTTGGTGGATATTTTTGCAATTATTTTTCTGTGTGAGAAGTTAAAGTGAACCTTTAAGACTATACTGTCTTTAAAATTCTGTTTGTCATTAAAAAGCATATACACAGAATTTTTTAATCAAATTATGTTTTCCATTAATTTATAATAGTGTTATTCTACTTCAACTGTGTCTATTCAAAATTACGTGTTATAGATAATGTTATATTTTGTACTGTATGAATAATTACAAATGTGAATAATATAAATTAACTCTCAGAATTGCATGGGAATACTCTGTACGCATTAGATGGGGTTAGGATAGGAGCTTAATGACCGTAAAACTGCAATAAATGTGCAATAAAATATTTTAGGAAAAACGACAGTTGTTACAAACAAATTTATAACAATATAGATTAATTATTAAAAGTATTGCAAGTAGAGCACGCAATCTTCAGAGAAAACAGACATATTCAAAAACCTATTGATATACAACTTTAACGAGATGTAGCTTCGTAAACAAACAATACATATTTCACTAATAACATTAACGTTACTCTTCAGACATATCACATCATACAGACTTTACAACTCCTCGTGAAAATTGGGTTTATTAGTAACATCGAACACATCCAGTCAGTTCACTTCCAAAATGTTACTTGCACAGCAACCATGAAGATATGCTCCAACAAGAGTTCTGGTGAAATACTCTTGCTCTGTAACAATTAAATGAGTTTTTTTTTACTTGCAGCATATATGTGCCGATGACTTACATTTTGCTTGAGCACTGATGACTGAAGAGGAGATTTGTCAATAGCGTCTTATTTTTGCTATCATTAATGTCACTGACTATTATCTGGTGATGTTAAAGGTCCACCAGTTACCACAGGTGCAGAAGGAACACTTATTAGATGAGCTAACAGGTACAGAACCAGTAATTGAAGGAGGTGATGAGCCCGCCTCACCACCAGAACTTGAAGGATCAGTAGGAATAAGACCTTCTTTCATACGTTTTTTTCTGTTTCATCCGTCTGTTTTGAAACCAAATTTTCACTTGTGTTTCATTTAAATGTAGAGCCGTTGCTATTTCAATACGTCTTGCTCGAGTTAGGTATTTGTTGAAATGGAATTCTTTTTCCAATTCTATTAATTGCTTTGTTGTAAAGTTGGTTCGACCCGTCCCAGGACCGCCGTTCGGATCATTACTGCTTGCTGTCGATGAGTTGTAGCCATTGTAGTCTGGTTTTGGAGCTGTAAAGAAAGAAAATTTCATACGAGTAAAAAACCAGAAAATGACTGCTGAAGAACAGTGACAATATAAATACCGTAAAAATGTAAGTAAAATATAAATTTTGTATAAATATATTGAAATGTCTTTACAGAAGTTCTTTCTGAAAAGAACCAAATACATTGGTGTGTCGACGGGGGTTGTTGAGATAGAGAGAGATATATAATATCTCTAATAAAATAATAATATAGTAATTACATGTAAAATAATATAGTAATTACAATAAAAAGGAACTCCCTCAATTCCCTTGAGATTGAACAACACACAACTTAAAAATTGCAAGTTAACAAGAAAAGATACTATTTAAAACACAAATTTTATTATAATTCTCTGTATAAAAAAACTTGGGGAAATGGTTAATAAAGGGATCTTTTTTTATAGAAATATTTCTGATTGATTTAAAAATCATTATTTTTAATATTCAAATTAACGCTATTTTTATGTATTTTATATCAAATGAACATACGAATAAACTGATTAAATTAGTATTATTATTTTATAACTTAGATGTAACCAAAATATTTATTTTAAGCTACACGTAAGTCCTTCACCCAATTTTTAAAACAACGTTTTAAATAAAAATTCAAATGATGTCATTTATGATTCAGAGAAAAAGAGTGAAATATTTAACACTCAATGAAAACAACGATTCTTTTGTCATGATTACAGAAAGAAGAAGATTGCTTCTCTTACAGAATACTGTTTCACATAGAGAGAAGGTTGCTTCATTATTATAATTTTAGCAGAAGAATTTTGTTTACTAACCGAAGTATCTCTATTTGTATAGTGTGATTTGAGAAAGATGGTCATAACTTTTACATGTAGTTAGAACTCATCCTTTTTCACAATGCAAGCTGCAAACACAACAAAAGAATTTACTGTGTTAGAAAGCATATGACAAAAAGAAAAGGAGAGCAAAATTCCTAATTTAGAATAAGCTACAGCGCAATCTGACTATAGAATTGCAGAATTTAAAAAAATGCATATTTTTAAAACTGTATAAAAGAGCTTTAAAATAAGCTCTATTAAATATGTTCTCGAGTGTTAAAATATGGCTTTATTTACTAATTACAAAACATTATGTCTTCCAAATATGTCAGCAAATTGTGGCTAGTCATATGTGTTCTGCTAGTAAATACTATTTTATTTATTTATTATTTTTTGTTAAAATTTCTTTTTAAAATTTGTAATTTTGAATGAATTTTTTTCTATTTCATTTTTTTCTATTTTCTATTTCAACGTTAAGATATATCTTAACGTTGAATAGACATAAGAACCTAATTTTTGCTTTAAAATGATCCGGAAACTTTACTCTATAGAATGAATTAAGGATATAACTATCACTCAAAAACAACATTATTAAAAGAAAACTTTCAAATTTGAAAATTTAAAAAACTCCTAAAAAATACAATTTTTTTTTCATTAAAAATATTCAAAATATTAAACTATCTAAACTATATTAATTCATTCTATAGATAATGATGTTATATATGCAAAAAAAAAAAAAAAAAAAAAGTCTATTCCATCAAATAGTTTTTTTTAAATCTTGGTGTTAGTCGTCAAAAATCAAGTTTTGAGAAAACGCGACTTAAGTTGAAATTATATAGGTGCGGCTTTGAAAGTGTTGATACATAAATGCTTATAAATCCGTTAAAAATGCAAATATCTTTATGCAGTTTTTTGCATTGAGTTCAGATTTAATTGAATAATAAAACTAGATCATAAAAAAATCGATTTTTTGAAAAGTTTTCAACCCCTGAGCTCCCTTAAAAGTGTCAAAATGCGAAAGAGTTATTAAGAAAATGCCTTCCCATAGGAATAGCATTAGCTCGCGAGTGTCTTTGGGGGCAGGGACAGGGGCCTTATGTGTATGGTAATTTTTATGGAACTATATGGTAAAAAAATTATAATAATAATTTTGGTGGCGCCATCTATGAGGAATATAGGGAAATAAGCTTACGCGTATACTTTGACCTTAAAAATGGCTGGGTTTCGATCTAGGGACCTCAGGGTTGGCAGACAGGAGTCTTATACAATCGGCCATAAAGAGCCATTGAGAGGAGCTTATAAAAAAAGTCATATGAAAAAAGTATTTCGATAAGCCATCATTATTTGTCGTTCTAAATAAGTGGTTGATAAAAAATAGGAATTTTGAAGTGTTTTTATTGTTTTATAGACGTGTATTTAGAAGTTTATTTATTATTTTAATGATTGGAATAAATATCTTAGCTAATATTATTTAGTTATAAAAGCTAGTTATAAAATTAATGTTAATAAATGTAAAATTAATGTTACTAATGTTGGTTATAAAATTAAAAGAAAAACTATTTTCAGTTTATTAAAATTAATTTTAATATATAGAAAATGAGTAATAAATAACATTTAATTAGAATAAGTAAGAAATCATTTGATAATTTAATGTACAATATATTTTTAATGATTATAATAATAAAGCATATTAATTCATTACGTATGAGCATTTTTAAATTAAATTTTATTTATTTATTTTATTTATTTTACTAAAATTTTGAGTTAGGTGGTCTGGTGAATAACGCCAGGCGGGGTAATAACGCCAAGTGCTAATGTTTTGCATAATTATGAAATAATCTGGTAAATGACACCAATGTGCTCTGCGCACAAGGGTTTTGAGTCATATAAATCGCAAAAAACAGCCTCAAGTTAATTTGTTTCATTTTTAGGTCTTATTGTTTTTACAAGCAACTAAAATTAACGCTTGATCTAAAATTTGCGAGATACGTTTTGTGATTTGAAGATTTTTTTTTTTTTTTAATCCGGAAATACTTTGTTAATTACATAAATTTGTAGTACATTTCATGGATTTTCAAAATGTTGTTGAGGATTTTGGATATCTTCTCGAGATAATTTGTAATTTAAAATGTACAGCACAACAACTATAACAGGGTAATAACGCCAATCCTTGGCATTAATACCCCGGTTGATTCCCTACAGTGGCCGAGCTACATCCTAAATACTAATTCAAATAAACACAGTTAAAACTGTGCAATGTTTCTAATAATTCTATTTAAGCGGTCTTTTTTAAGCAAAAAGAAGCTCACAGTCTGATATTCTTTTGCCTCCCCCCCCCCCCCCACACACACACCTTTATTTTTCGTACACTTTCACAAAAAAATTAACATTTTCAATAGCTTAGAATGCAATTTGTCAATTTCTAAGTTTGTAGAGTTTGTATTTTTAGAACTGGGAAATCTACATGCAATTATTCCATCTTATTTCATAGTTTTGTTTGCATGGAGTTATTACCCATATAGATGGGTAATAACGCCAAATAGCACTGGTCAAGAAATCACACCATTACATTTTATGAATACATATCTGTTAAATTATTTTTTTTTATATAAATAGTCAATGAGTTGCTGTATCAAATCATATATTTGTTTAAGAAAATACAAACTAAAACTGAGCCGTGAAAATTGGAAGAACCTTAACGTGGCGTTATTACCCCAGGGTACCTTTTTTTTAATTTTAATGCTAAAAATACTGGTAGATTTTTTGTTATTTTTATAGATTGTAAAATAATTTTCGATATTTTCAGCAATTATTAACTTTTAAATAAGATTAAAAAAACTGTTGTTGCATATAAAATGAGTATAAAAATTTAAAATAAGTTGAATTAATTTATGAACTGTTTTTTATTTTTTTTATTCTACGATTAAAATTATAATGAATTATACAGGGTGTATCTAAACTACTGGGCAAAACTTTAAGTTGTGATAGTACACATCAAGAAAAATAATATTAAATGGGAAACTAAGGGTCCCAAACGTCTACCGAAGGAGATAGGCGCCATCAAAGTTTAGGGTCCAAAATTTGAAATAATTATAAAAAACGGAAAAATTGGTCGATTCGTTTGCGGTTTTCACGAAAACTATTCTTTATGTCAGTATTGTCTTGAAAATAAATTATAAAGATGAATTTCAAAAAATGCCGATAGAGGGCGCTTTAGACTTTGGAGTAACGAACAACTATTTTTTACCGTTATTTTTTGCGTCCCATTGAATTTTTTTAGAAGTTTAGACATAAACTTAAATTTTGAGCTCAAAATCTGTGGTTAAGTAGCGCAAACTGAACTGTGTTCGATGGTAGTGGGTAGGTTCAAATTTCAAATGATTATAAGAAACATAAAAATTGGTCAATTGATTTGCGGTTTTCACTAAAATTATTCTTTACGTCAGTATTGTCTTGAAAATAAATTACACAGATAAATTTCAAAAAATGCTGATAGAGGGCGCTTTAGACTTTGGAGTAACGTACAACTAGTTTTTACCGTTATTTTTTGCATCTCATTAATTTTTTTAAAAGCTTAGACATAAACTTAAATTTTGAGCTGAAAATCTGAATCGTTGAGAGTGGTTGAGTAGCGCAAACTGAACTGTGTTCAATGGAGGTGGGGAGGTACAAATTTCAAATGATTATAAAAAACGGAAAAATTGGTCGATTCGTTTGCGGTTTTCTCTAAAACATTCTTTATGTCAGTATTTCCTTAAAAATAAATTTTAAAGATAAATTTCAAAAAATTCCGTTAGAGGGCGCCTTAAACATTAGAGTAACCAACAATTATTTTTAACTGTTATTTTTTTTAAAATCTAAATAAATGTTTTAAAAGCTTAGACTTAAATTTTGAGCTCAAAATCTAAATCGTTCTGAGTAATTAAGTAGCGAAAAATTGAACTGTGTTCGGAGGGTGGGCAGGGTAACATTTCAACTCCAGAACACAGTTCAGTTTGCGCTTCTTAACCCCTCTCAACGATTCAGAATTTGAGCTAAAAATTTAAGTCTAAGCTTTTGCAAGCATATAATTAGATACAAAAATAACAGTTAAAAATTATTGTTGGTTACTCTAAAGTTTAAGACGCCCTCTAACGGATTTTTTTAAAAATTATTTTTAAAATTTATTTTTAAGGAAATACTGACATAAAGAATGTTTTTAGAAAAAACCGCGAACGAATCGACCAAATTTTCCGTTTTGTATAATCATTTGAAATTTGAACCTTCCCATCCCCATTGAACACAGTTCAACTAGCGCTACTTAACCACTCTCAACGATTCAGATTTTCAGCACAAAATTTAAGTTTATGTCTAAGCTTTAAAAAATTTTAATGAGATGCAAAAAATAACGATAAAAACTAGTTGTACGTTACTCCAAAGTCTAAAGCGCCCTCTATCGGCATTTTTTGAAATTTATCTGTGTAATTTATTTTCAAGACAATACTGACGTAAAGAATAATTTTAGTGAAAACCGCAAATCAATTGATCATTTTTTATGTTTTTTATAATCATTTTAAATTTTAACCTACCCACTCCTATTGAACACAGTTCAGTTTGCGTTCCTTAACCACAGTTTTTGAGCTCAAAATTTAAGTTTATGTCTAAACTTCTAAAAAAATTTATTGAGATGCAAAAAAATAACAGCAAAAAATAGGTGTTCGTTATTCCAAAGTCTAAAGCGCCCTCTATCGGCATTTTTTGAAATTTATCTTTATAATTTATTTTCAAAACAATATTGACCTAAAGAATAGTTTTCGTGAAAACCGCAAACGAATCGACCAATTTTTCCGTTTTTTATAGTCATTTCAAATTTTGGACCTTAAACTTTGATGGCGCCTATCTCCTTCGGAAGACGTTTGGGACCGTTAGTTTCCCATTTAATATTATTTGTCTTTATGTATACTATCACCCCTTAAAGTTTTGCCCAGTAGTTTAGATACACCCTGTATTTTTAAAAGCTATTTCAAAAATTCTTTTAATGATACAAATATGTGTAGGTCCTTTTTTAAAAAAATCCAAAAGGATATTCTTTAAATAAAACAATGAAGTAACTTATTTTTAAAAAATCATATTTTAAAAAAATCATTTTTTCAAAAGTAAAATTTTTTTTTCAATTTCGCTGAATCAAAATTAAAGTAAAACAATTAAAAAAGATATGTTCTAAATTTAAATAATTTCTGTTTAATGATTCTTGAGTTAGAACAATTTCAGTCTGAGAAATTGTGAAAAACTTCATCATGAAGAAAAATGCGTTTTTACAAGAAGTCTTATCCATGACAATCCTTGCTTGAAAGATAAATTCTGAAAACAAACCAAAATGAAAAAAATATTTCTTCTTCTAATTATGATAGAAACATGATTTAAATGTCATTATACGCATAAAAAAACCTGAAATGTTTAATGCAGTTTTTTTTCTTTTTTTCTTTTTTTTAAGAATGTGTCTCGGACGTCTTTAATTGCGGTTAGAATTTTATAGGAAATATGTCAAATATATATTTTTATCATATCATTTTCTCTCTTAAGATTTTTTATTTATAACGCATACACACTCACATATATGAAATATACAGGGTGTCCACTCTCAACGGTGGCCAATTGCTAATTTCTAAAGCGTTAGTCATAGACATATAGTTCCAATTTCAAAAATGCTTTAGGAAAAGAATTGTTTCTTAAGGCCCCTGTCCTCGCTCGAGGAAACGCTCGCGAGCTAATGCTATTCCTATGGGGAAGCATTTTTCTAATAACTCTTTCGCATTTTGACATTTTTGAATATTTTTTTTTGCATTGGATAGCTGAGGTGCATGCCGACAGCGCACCTTTTTTACTTTTTCGATTTTGGTTGCAGATATTTTTTTAAAGCACTTTCAGTTTCGAAACCGGTTTTGAAAGTGAAACTAACTTTGTAAAAAATAACTGCGACCAAAATCGAAAAAGTAAAAAAGGTGCGCTCTCGGCATACACCTCAGCTATCTAGTGCAAAAAAAAAAAAAAAAAAAAATATTCAAAAATGTCAAAATGCGAAAGATTTATTAGAAAAATGCTTCCCCATAGGAATAGCATTAGCTCGCGAGCATTTCCTCGAGCGAGGAGAGGGGCCTTAAGCGATTTAAGTAAAAGAAATTATTAAAAAAATACGAAATTGAATTTTTATACTGTCCCCCGGTCCTATAAGTGATATTTAGTACATTTTTACCACTACTCTAACAAGTAAGACAAAAAAAGTCTCATTCCTATGCAATTAAAACTGACCAAGTAATAGCTGTTTAAAGTTGAAGCATCTTTTTTGCTGCAAAATAGGGGTGAGTCACAAATTTACTGGAAATAAAAATAAACTTCAGATATAAAATTTAACATTAAACATTGAGAGTAAAATAATTTTTACAATATTATTTTTAAATACATGTTGATGTTTACATATTAACGCAAAATATACAATATGTACTAAAAATATAAATAAAAAAATAACAGAAATTTTTTAAAATTAAATTTGAAAAGCAACACTCAGAATTCGTTACCAAATGACACATATTTAAAATTCTATTAGAATACTTAACCTAACGGAATTTAGTGTAACCCTATAAAATAAATAAATGGTACGCACCTAAAATAGTATTAATATTTCTTTGTCATTGGATATAAATAAATATGCGAATTGAACCTCGATCGAATATTTGGAAGTGAATTAAAATTTGAATACCGATTTTGAACTAGGAAAAAATTCATACGAACATTTTAAGTAAAATAAGAGCTTATCAAAATAACACATCTTTTAAAAATAAATTCCTGAAAAGAAGTAGTTTCATTTCCTTACAAAATAAAACATATGTAATAATACAATTGCGGATGTGAATTATAAAACTCGCCTTATCGCTTTTGTTTTCCCTATCAGTCTATACCAATCTGCACTAATGTTACAATACAATCTCCAAATTTATAATGAAAACCAATAGACGCATGTAAAGGTTTTTCGCGATTCCCCAAAATTTTATTTTCTCGATAAAGAGAATTTGGAAACTCACATCTTAAATTATTTTAACCAATCTAGAAGTTAATTAATTAAAATTAATATGATTGTAAAACTTATACTGTTGCAACACCTTCAGTTTAATCGCTTTAAAAATATTTCTTTACCTCATTTAAAACATTTTTGTAATTGGAATTATATGTGTGCGACAAATGATTTAGGAAGTAGCCATTGGACCGTTATAGAAATGGGCGCCCTTTATAATACTTCAAGTATTTAGTGTACGTTCCCTTATAGCTCAGTCCAATTCATCCGTTTTCAGCTACAGAAAAGCGGTTTAAGTCATGAAATTTAAAGTTTCATAACTCGGTCAATTTTAATGTTAGATGAATGGGACCTTTTTTCTCTTACTTGCTATAGTAATGGAAAAAAGTTACTAAATATCACTTATAGGAGCGGGGGACCATATAAAAAGTTAATTTTCGTAATTTTTCAAAAAGAAAAAAAAATGTACCTAAATCGCTTAAAAAACAATTCTTTACCTTTTTTAAAGCATTTATGCAATTGGAAATATATGACTAACGGTTTAAAAATTAGCCATTGGCCACCGTTGAGAGTGGACACCCTGTATAAAAATAAAATAATAATACTATTATTTTATATTATCATAATTTGAGATTGACCGAAAATTCATTTTCGTTTTCGGCCAAAAGTCGGCTGGTCCGAAACTATTTTCCATTTATATTCATAAATATTTTTCTTTCTTTTGGAAATTTCAACATTACTCATTGATTTCAGCTTGTTTTTCTGTTCATAATTTCACTGTTTATAATTTCACTGTTTATAATTCAGTCATAATCAATCAAGGTTATGACACTGAATTACAATGGCAGTTTTAACACAGTGACAGTTACTTATGACAGTTCATAATCGATCAAGATTGACTTAAGACGTGAGTGCAAATTATATAGCAAACAATGCATATAAGATTAAACTTTGAAGACGCTTTTCATATGCTCATTAAAAGCTGCAAACATAAAAGTAATCTAAAAGTTTCTTAGTTTGAAACCGCAAAGTGTTTTGAATACTTTTTGAGTAAGTTCTAGTATAACAGATGATTATTTACAAAAATCATAATATAATACAATTTATGGTACAATCAATTATCATATGATTTTACCATACATCACGCTGTGGAACACCATTGAATATATGGTAAATTTCATTGCCCTATAATTTTACCATACACTTTACTATGGAATACCATAGAAAGAAGGATATTTACAAATTAGATGTTTACAAATAAGGACATAAAATTTTTATGATTATCCATATAAAACCACATTTTTCCATAAAAAATCCTATGTAATTTTTTGATGAGGGGTTTTAGCGATTTTTAAGTCTTTACAGACTACTGAGAGTGTCTGTCCTGATTCCATTCTCCCTATCGCACACCATTTATCACAATCTACCATATGTGTTTTGGACGACATATTCCACCTGCCACAAGCAAAATATTTTCCAAAATACACATGCAATCCTTGAAATTAGACTTCAAATTCCCCACGTGTGCTCCTTTTTAATCGAGAACCGCAAAAACTGGTTGAAAAACTTGCATATTTTTTTATAGCGAAGTTAATCCAATTGGACTAAGTAATAATGTTGACACTGAGTTTCAAACCATCACATTTCATGGAAGTTTCAATAATAGAAATAATATAAAGCAACTTTTCATAGTTGATTCTCTTAAGGTTGGTTTTTCTCACCATAATGAATTTTGAAAGTGGTAACAAATAACCAGTCCAAAAATAAAATTGCTTTTATTAATTACCAGAAGCTGGTTTAAAGTAATTGATAATATTTATCGTTACAGAGTGAACTAAGATAAGGTCCATGAAACTCAACCAATGTGCCATTACTGCGTTCGTGTAAACTCATCTTTTCCCATAAGTGTCGACAACATTTGGTCCCATGGAAGTCCAAGATAAAGAAGTTTTACATTTAATCTAGTTACAGTATATTTGTGTAAACGGAATAGCGAATATACTTCCATAGTTATCCTTCCGTCTTGGAAGCCTCAAATGTTTCCGTTTACGAGAGGATTCTGTGTTCATAAAAAACCTGCCATGAAGGTATCACAATTGGAACAAGTTCCATTTCAAAGAAGTTTCAAACGTTAGCAAGCATAAATATATAGTGTTGTTTTCGCCTGATCTCGATTATTTTCCTCATCTTCGCAGATTTACTGTAATTCATTAATGTCTAACAGTCTTTAGAGGTGTACTAAATGGATGATTCTCAAAATAGGGGACAATTTCAAAAGTGAAATCTTAAAAAAATTACTGTTAGCAAAATTTCTGAAAAAAATAGTTGTTGTTAATATGGTATTAGGTATGCTTTACATGTAGTCAGCAGAGCTAAATATTTAAAAATTAACTCAAAAAAAAAATAATTAGTATTTTTTGAGCCATGATAATGGCAAAACAAATTGCATGGAATAAATATATTAAGAAATTTTTATTTTCTTCCTGTTTAAATATTTTTTCTATATTTATTAGCCTTCCTTTTCGGCAAATGGTTTATATTTTTACATATATACATACAAGGAGAATAAAAACATTACCAAAGAGCAAACTTTGTTTACATGAGCAACATTCTGACACTAACAATGTAAGAAGCTGTCTTAGTGATTTTCTGACAGATTTAATGCATATTTTAGGGATAATAAATGTAATACCTAAATTTATATGTAAAATTAAACTTTATAAAAGATACAATGTAAGCAATGGTTACATTTATGCACATAGGAGTCTTTAGCATGGACAGAAAAACCATGCTAATGACACTGATATTTGTCCATGCTAATGACAAATTTTAATTTAAATAAGATTATGAGCCATAATATAATCACAATGCAATAGTCCTTTCTGGGGCTTTTTAAAACACAAAAGTCCTATGCAAATATGTAAAATAAAAATTTTAATTATAAAATAAACATGAAAATTATTATCCATTCTAATGACATACAATTGATGTACGCCCCTAATATTCAACTTCTATTCTTAAAATACAATACATGTTTCTATTTTCAGGCTGGGATAAAATGGCTACTTGTGACCACGGAGAAACTTTATATTTTCAAACTATTGTCATATGTGAAAATGAAATTTTGATTAATAACCAGCTGTTATAGTATACCTTGTTTTGAAAATAGAATATGGAGGACAAACTTTAATTCTTTTTTTATATACTATAATTTTATTTTTAAATAGAAATTTATTGGATAAATCTTCTCCTTGATTAATTTAAAGAAAGAATAACATTTGTTTTATTTTATAAACATGATATTAACTCTTGAAAAAGCTAGTATATACAAGGCACAGCTGCTGTGGACATCCATGCTAATGACATTTTGAACATTTATTCTGTTATTTTAAGGTGTTTTTAACTAAAAAGTGAGTAATTCTTGAGTGCAAATAATGAATAATATTAAGACAATCATATCTAAATATAAAAACATGACAAAAAACCTCTCAATTTTTTTTGTATGCCGAAAGACATAAATTGTCCCCTATTTTGAGAATCACCCATATAGACTGAGCACGTTTTAGCAGTTTCAATGGATAGTGTGAACACGGAAAGTGTTTGTTACGGAAACCTGTATAGAACGGAAATGTTCATAGTACCGGCGAAAGACATGACTTCGAGTTATACCTTAAAAGGTAAAGCCTGTTTATAGCGGAACGCTTCATAGGTTCTTTGTGACTCCGTCTTAGCGGTTTTTACTGTTGTATCCAAAATTATGTAAACCAGTTCTTCCTTTTTTTTTTTCCTTTTCTTTTTTTCAACAAAATATAACGTCGAGAATGTCAATAATAAGTATAGGGATTTTATTTTTTATGAAAATATAATATTAAGC
Source organism: Maratus speculifer (assembly GCA_964019185.1). Lineage (NCBI taxonomy): Eukaryota > Metazoa > Arthropoda > Arachnida > Araneae > Salticidae > Maratus > Maratus speculifer. The sequence continues at coordinate 140,695,529 of OZ025299.1, read as the reverse complement.
AGATTGGAAAAAAATTATTTTGTAGTTAAATTTTTATACTCTTTATTTAGTAAAAATGAAGTTTGTGAATATCTTCGATAATCATTAACTATATATTTTCTATAGTATATAATAGATTTTATTTTATATCGCTATACAAATTTCTTCTATGTAAAGGGTATCCTTTCTTATATAGTTCACCAATAGCTAATTCTTAAACTTTTATCTTTAGAACTAGTATTCTGTTCTATTGCTTAGAGCTATAGTTCAAGTTTAAAATAATTCAAATGTTGTTCTTGATCATATGAAGTTCTATACAGGGTGTCCACTCTCAGCAGCGGCCAATGGCTAATTCCTAAACCGTTAATCATTTCCAATTTAAAAACAGTTCCAATTTAAAAAAAAAAATGTTTTAAATGATGTAAAGAAATATTTTAAAAGCGATCTGGGTCAATAAAAACATTTCTTTAAAAGTTACGAAATTTAAATTTTGAAACAAAATCGTCGTCCAATGCGAAAAAAAAAATAATAAAATAATAATAATAATAATGTCGAAATGCAAACGAAATATTAAAAAAATCCCTCCCCATTAGGATTAGCATTAGCTCGTGAATGTCTTCACCCGCAAGGATAGGAACCTTAAGAAATCTTTCCCATTATTCGTATATCTATCAATGCTGGTTCATTACACTTGTAACTCAAACTCACCAACAAATCTTCATCTATAGAAAAATATAAAAGACATTGAATGTAAAGGACATTGCAGGAAAAAGCTCAAAATATTTTTAAAACTTCTTTCATCCTTTCACGTTTGGTAACCTCATATGAGGTTGCGTTGTAAAACAACCCACAGAGAATTGTACTTATTTAATTTCATACTTTTAACTATGTATAACATTATATAATGCTTGAAAACATAGTAATTGATGAAAGTTTCTTTTCAAATATTCAATTGTGAAATCCGCTTCTGACAAATTTGTCTTTGCTCTGAGTGAGAGAATATTTTCTCAATAAATTTCTGCTCTTTTATTAAAAGAAATCTTGGCCCTATTTTTCTTTTATATTGCGACGAAGTATCTAAATTTTAAATTATTGCAAAACTATATTTAATAACTATTATTGTTAAATTTTCAGTATTTCTAAATCTTAAATGAGGTTCTTTTAAAATTTTATAATCAATGCAGTTTCTTTTTTAAAGTTCATCCTTATTTATTCTTAATAGTTAATTTAAAATCGATTTTAAGTTGAAAATATGAGCTTTTGTTTTTTTTTAATGAATTTTATACATGAGAGGGATAATTTTTTTTTTAGTTACAAAATTTAAAATTGAATCACATTAAAAAATTTTTAAATTTCATTCAACAATTGTTTAATTTAAATAACCTCCCCACCAACATGCACACGACGACTCCAATCATACAATCCCATAAGCACAGGGGGGAACTCAATAACATTACTTAAATTGAAAAGGGGGAGGAACTTATTGCCCCCTCCCTTCCGTGAACTAATGAGTTGAGAGAAAAGATCAGACCAGATGGATTTGAAGCATTTCCCGGTATTGCCGAATTAGTTTCCTTAATCGCAACCCTCCCTTTTAGCCCTCGAAAAGCACCTGGGTTTGGCAATACTCGCTTGCCGATAAGATTTATGACACAAATCATTTAAATCCAGCCTCCGTGGACTTTAAACTACAAAGGATGATAATTTGCCATTGAATTCGGCACACGGAGGGCGTAAATAGCTAAAGGAAGGTGCAGTTTGTTTTTGGAGGAATTCCTCATAAATACAGGGGAATCATAAGTACATCTTCAATAATCTGATTTTAAAAGAGATGATTAAATAGTTGATGGAAAAGTTTAGGAACGGAGTATCCGGCGAATTTTCCTTTTTAAAGAAAGGAGTCAAATGAACAGTATATACTTGGAAATCGGCGCATCGTGTGTCAGAATTAAGTTTGTTAAATATAGATATGTTGAAGGAGAAAATGCTGACTTACATAATGCTCGCGGATTTGATATTTGGTGTTTTTAGTAAGAGGACTCGTAAGACTAAAAAAAGACACAAGTGGCTTTTAGAGCAATTTCTCATAGATACAAGGTAATCAGAAGAACATCTTCAATCATGTAATTTTAACCGTTTCCGGCGCAGTGTGTGCACTCCGGGCACACTTAATTTTAATTCCAAACTTACAAACGGCACCAAGAATATTTTAAAGAAATTTCACTTTTACAATGAAAGCGTGAATTTGGGAAGTCTTAATTTCTATAAAAGTCGTTTTTAAATTTCGGTGTCAATCGATTTCTCATTTTAAGAGCAGAATTTCCCCTCGCCGAAAAGGGTTTACCCTTTGAGCTCTGATGGTTGAATTTTCTACCATTTAATATTAATTCCGAAATGTCACAACGGCACCAAAAAATTCGACCAAATTTATTTGAAAAAGGTTCAGTGAATTTTTTCGAGTATATCGTTAACCGATTTTCTTCTTTGCAAAATACTGGTGCGAAGTTGGCATATGGAATTTTGAAAAAATTTACCCACCAGAGCTCAAAGGATTAAAGGAGATTGGATTAAATAGTTGATGGAAAAATGTAAATCTATCTTATCAAAAGACATTTTTTTTAAAGAAAGGAAAACTTTTTTTTTTTTTTTTTTTTTTTTTTTTTTTTTTAAGAAAGAAAGTAAATAAAACTTCATATACGTTACAATTTGCTCCTGTTGACTGAATTACATTTCATAAATATACATATTGATGTAAAAATTGCCTATTTATATGCTCGTAGATTTTTGCGCTGTATTAGCTTTCGTTTAATGCCACATAACATTGTTTTCTGTTGATTTTAATTAATACTTTAAAATAAAAATTATGATGATTTGAAATTGAATGCAGCCCATGGAAGTCGTAAATAGCTAAAAGCAGGCACAGTTTGCTTCCTAAGATATAAATGGGAATCATAAGAACAGTCATGAAAAAAATGTAGCCCTTACTAAATCTTAACATATTATAGTAGAAGAATGTTACTGGTACCAAATGATTCTAAATAAAACCTACTTTTAAATGATGTAGTACATAAAATTTGTTAACGGTCATCTACCATAAATCATGGATAAATCGGAAGAAATTATTGTATGTTTTTGTAAATAAACAATAATTCTTTTTTTTTTTTTTTTTTTTTTTTTTTTTTTAACTGCGAAGAGTTTAGCATTTTTTTGATGAGGGTAGTAAACCCTTCTACTGCTTCACACGATATTGCTGCACTTCCTACATAAAAAGTCAGTCTATTTCGAACGCCAATATTTATTCATGTACTTCAATACAACTTATTGTTAACCCTTAACTGCCAGACTGCCAAGTTTTTCAATTTTTAGAATTTAACTCGTAATTTTTAGTTTAACTATAGATAATGCTCAAATTTTGTTTCGTTTAGAGCCCAATTACTATCTTTAGTGACTTTTGAATAGCTGAATTTTATTTATAATAGTCCTGTATATAAAGTTTAATACAAAAATAGTATTCTGAGAGTTAATTTAACATTTTATTCATTTTTAGATATAGCGGTCTGACAGACCGCTCGCAATAGTTATGCGACAATTTTTATCACATCTGTTAAGGGTTAAAATTATAGTGTAGGATTTTGACCCAGTTTACAATTTAAAATTTCCTTTTGTAGTGTGACGACTACTATTATATTTGTCCCTTTTTTTATCATCGTTATATCTGATGCGCGTGTTTGAAAGTTTATAACTATAAAAAAAAATTAGTTTATTTAAAATTATAGATTTTGTACAACATGTCAGTTTGCTCACTAGCTGAACTATTTTCGATTTTTTTAATTTTTTTCCATGTGTAATATCTCAGACAAGTAACATAACAAAAAACTTTTCCTAAACAGTAATCAATCATGAAGAAAAGTAACTCTAATTTTCTAAACAAAATCATGGAATAATAAGCTAAGAAAACGCATTTTTCATATGAACATCACACATTACACTAAAGTAATATATTACTAAAAATACTGTTAATCATTTAAATCCACTTAAGGTTAGATGTTGTTATTCTTTTAATAAAGCACTAGTATTCTTTTAAGATTGCACCTTACAAATTAAGCTGCAATTATTCAAATACTTTTTAAACTGTAAAGTAAATAAACCATCGAAATGTCTGGCATATATGGGGGAGGAGGGGTACAGAAAAAGAAAATTTTCAAACTAGAATTTTAATTTAATAAAATCGAATGTATTTTTATGTTGTATTTGTTTGACTTCCTTTATTAAATAAAATTTCTGATTTAAAAAATATTTTTGTAGGTCTCAGTTAAACGTTGGATATTGTGGTAAAATGTTACATCGCAGTACAGTGAGCATATTTTACGGAAATGCCGGCTCAAGGTTAAATGAATCAGTGTAGTCACTAATTTACAAGTTAAAATTATGAACACAATTTAATTTTAATTTATTAAAAATCTGAAGCCACTTCGAGCAAAGAGAAAACTGAGGCGGGCTGTTTTACAAATTATTAAAATTTATTTTTCTCATGTTAAACATTTATGTATTTTGTACAGTTATACTACAAATTCTTCGCCTTATTTAACTTTTGAAAATATTTCACAGATCTACGTTTAAACATGGTGGTTTCAAAATGTACAATTTAAATTTTAAATAGGGAATTACCACTCTGAAATAGCGATGCCAAACTCCTTGGATTTTCCAAAGGTTATAAGCACCTTGCATAATATATTTTTACATCATAGATCGTAATTAACCCAACGAAGCTTTTTCTTAATAAACTTTCCAATCAATGCTTTTATATTTACAAAAATGAAATGTGAAATTTACATATAAATATAATATATTTAGAATAATTAACACTTGTTATCTTAATCTGTGTGTTAAAGTTTTGTGCATGTTTTATATAAAGCACAATTTAAGCAGTTCGCACACCGAGCGGACAAGCGCAAAAAAGCATTAGTGAAGAGACAATTCCCCTTGTTAACAAAGCAGAAACTGGTTTGAACACTAAACTTAGTCTTTCGTCTCATGCTTTTGGTCGCTTTTGTGACCGATGTGTGATATGCCTCTATACTATAGAGGTTGGGAGTTCCTTGATAGCTGCAATTGAAGTAACGGTGATTTTAATTTCAATTAATTTCTGTTATTTTCCTGTGTCTTATCTTTTACCTCTCTTTTATCTTATTTTATTATTGTTATTATTATTTATTATCATTAATTACAAAACTAGTTTGCTGGGTTACAGAACATAAATTAAGAAAAAAAAAAATTAAAAATCGAAAATTGTAATAAACTTTTAAAATTCGATATATCTTTTTACATTGCATTCTAACAGAACCAAAAAGCATTTTCATATTAAAAATACAATTCATTTATTTAAATAATAATAATAATAATAAAAATGATATTTCCGTGTTAGCCTTATGCCGGTAGGTAATAGCCGAAGAAATCACCGCCAAATAAAGCAATCTCTTCGATTCTGATACTTTCGCTAGTTCAAGGGTTTTCCATAATAAATTTTAATTTGTTAAAAAATATTAGCTGGAGACAAATATGCAAAACTATTATTCTTATTAGTGCAAACACGTTTATATTTTGTAATCCTTTTTAATGTAATAGTAATAGATTAAAAAAATCATGCTTGAAAATTACTTTAAAAACGATACAAAAAGCACATTGAGAAACAAATTTCACAAAATCGTATATGAAAGAAATTTTTTTTATATATTCGATGATATAAAAATTGAAATTTTGTGATGCTTAGAAGTTTTAAAAAATGCAGTAAAATTGAAATTTATTAATCATGTATTGCCACCATTTGTATGACGTCAGCGTTATTCACGTAAATGCTTTTACTTCCTAATTTAGATTGTAAAATTAAACACGAATATTTGCTGACTTTTCATTATTTTCAACGTAATCGTACTAGGTACTCTCTTAGTGGTTTTTGAACTTGGGTATTGAATATTTATTACGGTTCAGTGAGAAGTTAAGTGCCTTTCCATTGTACTTTTTTCCCTAAAAATTTTGGATATTCCTTGACTACACGATTGCAATTCATTTGAATAAAGACTCGTTTCTCAATTAAAAAAAATAGTCATGACGTCATTTTCACGAATTTCTGACATAATTTAAATTTACCCAACATTGCAAAATAAATTTTAACAGAAATAATAGCTGCGTATTGCATGTCGATAAAACTCTTTAAACTTTCAAGGGGCGCATTTAAGATTTGCCCTAAGGAGGTGCGGGGTGTATTTTTGGTGGAAAACAAATGCAAAAAATGCAAAATACATAACAGCAAAAAAGAGACAAGTTACAAAAGAAATGATAGATATCATTAGTAAAAACTGAATTTTAATTTCGATTTCATTTGACAGCTATAGAATTTCGGAAACTCACGTTTCGCATAAAATTTGCGAGGACGTGCACACTGGAAAGTTAAGTGAAAGATCTTCAAAATAAAGCTGACGATATTTTATTAAACAATTTATGTCCTCCCCACTCCAACCACACACACAAAAAAGGTCTTTTTTTGGGAGAGGAGGGTATTTTTGCATCTGTGGCCGGAAGAGTGCTTGATAACATATTACTTGGTCTTTGTTCCTTGATATCAGCACTTTAATTATATGTGTAGGGGCTGAGCAAATATAACGTTATCAACATTTTGGTCAACACCCTCCGATATCATACGAGCCCCTCCAGCCCCCCCCCCCCCCCCCAGTAATGATATCGTTATCAAAGTGTATTTCTTTTTCTTTTTTAGAATTTAGTTTTTTTGGTTGGAGTAATATACAAAGCTGGTTAAATTATTTTTCACATACTTTATCGATTTAGATGAAGAGAAGTCAATAAAAGATAGCTTCTTTCAAATAGCACGTAAAAGAAATAGTTGCTATTTAAAAGTATTTTATAATAGTTTTTCGTTACTTAATGAATACAACAGTAAAAAAGTTTTGTTATACTTGCCCCGAACGGAGGGGATAGGGAAAGGAGATAGAAATTCTTATATAAAAAAAAAGAAAAACAAGTGGACGGCATTCTTTGTCTTTTGTTTATTAGTAAACACAAGTTTCATTTCGAATATGTGATGTGTATTATGATTATATATGCATACACATATAAAGATGAATAGGAATTTAGTGATTTTAATAATAACTTTGTATTTTCATAAAAACAGATAACTGGATATAAAAAGATAATGTTCTATTTTGAACCAAAAACCATGTACTAATTTGAACCAAAGAAACAATTTTGATTGGATCAAAAATGATATCGATACCAAGAGGCAACCCCCCTCCCCCTAGATATATCTTACGATATCATGTGGCAGACCTCCCTCCCCCCTAAACTGATAACGTTATTATGCACAGCCCCTAAGGGTCACTGTGGAATATATTTTGTATAGGTCTATACAGAAGTGAAATTTATTTCTTTTTCAGAATTAAAGCTGAAGTTATATTTGTGACTTGATACAACATTGCTAACAGGCTCATTATAAAATCTTGGGTGGGCCTGGCATTTCTGAAGACAACCTGAGTAGATTGACTCCCCAAACAGTTTCACGCATTAATCTAAGGATGAAAACTGAAGGAATTGGTATCCCGCAAAGGAATTTATCCCTTGGGCATAATCGATCAAATCTATTAAAAAAAAAATCCGAATCGTCAAACTTGGAGCTATTTGCCTTCCCATATAAAATACGTATTATTTTAATTTAACTATCAGTTGTCTTATAATAGTAATTTAGTACTGTGACAATATAAAAAAATATTGATGATGGTGAAAAAAAAATCGTGTTAATGACAGCCTTTATGGCTATGTATTGAAATGTGGTAGCATTCGTTATAAATTGCTTTCCCCCAAATTACGAAACATTCTAAAAGTCCTGCTAGTAGCATGCTATTTATGTGTCTAAATCTAAATTGATGGTTGATTGATTTATAGATAATCGATATTTGTCATCTTAGCATCGTCTTGAATATAATTTTATGTTTATTTTAAACACATTATATTGTGCAGGTATTGCGTTTTGTTATTCACGTCCTTTAAGAAACAAAAGGGCGGATTTATCTAAGTTTGACAGTTTAGAAATTCGGGAAGAAACTAATTGTGTAAAAATTAAATTAAACCGCTGTTCAAATTCACTCGGAAAATTCAAATTTTTTGAACCTTACCTGGGTTTGAGTGTTCACTAATTTTGAAAACTAAATTAAATTATTATCGTCAAAAATAAATATCTAGAGACTTGTGTATTTTTAAAGATGTTAATTTAAAGAGACTATTGTAAATTTACCGAATAACTTCTCTGTTATTTAACAGAATCTCGGTTTTTCTAATTTCTGTAATTTTACATACGACATAAGATAATTAATTATCTTTAGATTTGTTATAATTTCGCAGAAAATTTTTATCATCTCTGAAATTTTGATGTCAAAAGAATTTTGACTCACCTGTATATGCCATTTTCTTTCACGAGAATGATCTGAAAAAATATTTAAATTATACAATTCATCTATTGATAAAGTTATGAGAAATGATCTGCAAAATGAAAGAAAATTTGCTATGAGAGGCGTATCAGGTATCATATAAAACAAAAATTGCTCTTACATTCTCTGACAATCCCATATATAAAAATCCTTCCAGCCGTAAAAGTTTATAATAAGGGAATGATGACCACTGTTTACTATTCTGTCCATTCGAACAAATTTTCATAAATAATTCCAATTATTTTACTAAAAAATATAATTAAGATAAAATTTGACATAACTAGTTAAATACTATTGTACAGTCCCAATGTACTCCGTTCAGGAGCACATTAGGACAATAAATTTTATCATACTCTTTAATTAAATAAAAATTAAATATTTCATTTTTCAATTTGGTTTGTAACTTTATCGATTACAAGACTGCAGACTGCAAAATAATGATAGTTATTTGAACTAATTTATAAGACTTATATTTTTAAGAGAAATTAAAAAGTGTCCCAATGTGTGTGTGCCAGAGTGCTCAATTGTATATTGGAAATGTGAAATGAGAATAATTTAGATTATTGTTATACTACATTAATTATTTACAAATTTGAATCAATATCAATATATATGAATATAGAAACACAACAAATGTACCCTAAAAATTTATTAGTTGTATGAAACAAAAATCTATGAAATGTTATTTAACACAAACACTTTCATGTTTACATCATACGAATGCATTCGATTACACTAAAATGAATATTTTCGCTTATTATTGTATTTTAGGATATTTTATTTTTCTGATTTCTGTAACTTTAAAATATTATTTTTGCACATCATGTACAATATATCTTAATTCTGTATTCGTTTAAAAATCGTTTATTTAAATAAAAATATGTACGAATCATTCAATGGATTTCCGATTTCTGCTGATTTCACTGTTCAGAAAATTCTGTTTTTTAATCAGTAAAATAATGATATTCTTTTATTAGATAGGTCCTGAAAAAAGTTAAAGTCTACGATCGATAGTATAAAAGTGATCCTTTCCAATAGTAAACTGAAATTTCTTTTAAAAACTTTTTTTTTTAATTGTCTGTTATATCTAATATTTGCACAATGTCTATGCCCAATATTGCAATAACAATTAATAAACCTCTTCAGACCTGATACATCTTGTAGGATACACATCTTTACAATTTTTTGTCACATATATAAATATTGTTTTTAAAAAATTTGGGGTGAATGGAGCCTAACAGATAGCAGAACTAAACAAAATAGCAATTTATTTCGTATGGCACTGTTTTAGCGAGCTACGTGTTATATAGAAATGGCTTGCAGCAGAAATGTACGAAATGTACATGAAAACGTACTCTCTTAAAACCTCAGCCACAAAATAACTCAAGTTGAGCCGAAATCCACTCATCTCACGATTAGAAAGTCAGCTTCTTGTAAAGAGTTGAAACAACTCGAGTGAACGAGTTGCTTTTAAGCAATTTAAATCAAGATAAGTAATTTAAATACGCAATTTAAATCAAGATGAGTAAAACTTTTAAAAAGCAACTCATTCACGATCCAATAAATTACAGCTCTTTCATGAGAAGCAAATCCACTCTGTCATTTTAAGAGTGTAAATAATTTTACTGTGCCCTAAGATACCATTTGTGGAGTCCATCAGTAACACAAATTATTAAATATATACTTATTTTATGTTTTTAAATGTTTTTGCAATGCAAAAAGTAAAAATAAATAAATAAATAAATCTTAAGAAATTGTCAAAAAATATTTTTTTTCGCTGTTCAACCTGTTTTAGTTATACATTTGTTAATATAAATTCATTACTGAAATAAAAAGAAAAGCACATAAATAAATCCTGGGGTCTGAAGAAGTTAAATAGAGCTGAGCACAAAAGTTCAATTCCGCGCTTTCTGCGCTACGTTAGATCCGGAAATATGCAAAGTCTGTGATTAGCAATGTAGTGTCCAATGAACGCATCTTGGAATTCTGGTTGGAATTCTGTAGTATGGTTTAACCCTTTCCGGCACGGGCAAAATCTGTTAGTAAAATGGGAAACTATCGACTGACCCCGGAATTCACAAACGAATTTTTAGATATTTTGAAATCCTTAATTTAAGCTTTTATGGCAAAAGCAAAATCTTACCAAAATATTATTGATGCCGTTTGCAAGTTTGAAATTAAAATTAGGTATCCTAGACCGGGCACAGTGTGACGGAAAGGGTTAAAGCGGATGTGATGACAGTACTCATTAACGATGTCTGAAAGGCACCATTTATATGAAGATCAAAAGTGGAGAATAATTGGTAGAATCGAAGGAAGTCAAATACAAAATGATGTCACCCAACATTTGAATATCTGTCAAATTATCATATCAAGAACCTGTAGCAGCTTTTTAAACACTTGATTCGTTGATAGGCAACCTGTTCAAGAGTGACCAAGAGTAACGATTGCATCCGAAAAACATTTTCTGTTGTTCTAAGGCTTTAAGAAACAGCGAAGCAACTGCAAGAAAAATGGTTTCAGTTTTTGAGGCTACCACAGGAATTTGAATTATTCGTTTTACTACTGCCTGAAGGCTTTACGAGCGTGAACTGTATTCAATAAAACCAATAGTTTATGTTCCGCTTACCACAGCTTCCAATGGGGCACATTTAAACTGGTTCCATGGAGCCAAGAAGGTTCCGAGTAAATGTTACTGACGAATTAAGATATAGTCTGAACATTGATTCTAGCCGTGTTTTGAAATTGGGAACAGGGAGGAATATGCAACTTGCCTCTCCTTGCCTATGAATTTTCTCATTTCTTCAACAACTGTTTAATGTATTTCTTTTTTTTTCGGGGGGGGGGGGGATCATAGGGTTTAAGACAAATTGACACACCAATCTGCATATTGTTCAAGGATGCTCTGTAATTTCTTAGAGATATGTGAAGGGGTACTGGAATCCCTAGTTAAACAGTTTAGGGGTATTGTTCGTCAAGAGTGTTTGCTAATGGATGACAAAGCTCGGCCACATCGAGCATATGTGGCGCAGAATACTTGCAAACGAAGATATCACTCGCATGGATTGGCCAGCAATACAGCCTGCTTGAATCCGATTCAGCATGTGTGGGATGCCTTAGGACATCAAATTTCTCCCCGGATACTCCAGGAGAAAAAAAGTGAGCTTATAGATGAGATGGCATGCAATTTCACAAGACTTGATCAACTCTTTGAAATATCTATGCAATATACATGTGAGGTATGTACACCTGTCCGAGTTGACCATACGCCATAAGAAAAACATTTTCTACAAGAGATGACTAAATAATTTCCAATATTTTCCAATTTCCCTATATTTCGTTTTAATTTCAATATTCTGAGAATAATCAACTGCCAAACATTGCAATTTATGTTAACTAATGCTTTTTTTAAATTTTTCTATTAATAATTTTTATAAAGTATTAGTTGCTTTTACTTTTTGTCATTATCCTTTAATTTTGATGGCCAGTGGTATTTCCAAGAACAACTCAGCAGATTGCGAGCTACGTTTCTCACTAAGATATATATATATATTTTAAATGTCATAAGTTTCTCATTGGCAGAGTTCGAATTATCGCTATACTTTTCACTTTTTAAGTAATTTTAATTTTGTGCTGTTATAGTTAAATAATAATTCTACATGGCATTCCTCAAAGTTTTCATTAATGAATCCGAAATCACTCTTAAAGCCTTATAAAACCATAGTATGTTTATGACTGTAACTTAATGCAGGCAAATAATAAGCTATTGATTTTATTATTATTATTATCCATGAACAAAATAATTTTCATACGTGATGTTTTCATACATTTTAAATAAGATTTTAAATAATTGATATGCATTTTTCCCCTCTCCGAGAAATATGCCACTCATAATATTTGAGGCATTTTTAATATATATACATTTAACAAAAAACTTTTAATGTCATTTCACCGAAAATAATACAATCATGGTAGTATGATAAAGCAAAGCATGTTACTGTTAACGTAAATAATACATACTATGTAAGTCAAGTTTTAAGCAAAATCAGGGTCCGCTTAGCACTTAGAAGAAGGGGAAATCTAACGTTACATAGGGGCCCCCTATTGTTCAACCAATTGCTTTTTTCTTTATGAAATCCATTTTTCGTATGCTTAAATAATTAAAAATTTTATCTTAAAAACTTATAATAAATATAACACTATTAAATTAAATTAACCACCTATATACATATGAAAAAGAATACTTTATTATGTAGTACAGTCACAGGAAAAAAAAAAAATCTTTCATTTGCGATTTCAGATGTTTTCTCAAATACCAAGAAATATACATGAGGAATGACTCCGAATCTCCAGATGTATAAACAAAACAGCACAGGTCACACATTTTCGAGAAGATATTTTTCCAAAATCCAACAGGGGACCGTCAACAAATGGAAAAAGAACGAATATTTTTGAATAACCCTGTCAAAACTAATGTAGCAAAAGCGTTCAAACTGTAGATTATGATTAAGTGGCTTATGTTAATAAAATGTGTTCATTTTTATGCGGATATCATGTATATTCGTAGAGAAATTAAGGTTTTTATAAAAACGGTCCCAAATTTTGTCAAGTTTTTAGTTAATAATTTGCAGAGTTCTTAATAAAAAACAATGTTCTTTTCAGAAAATATGAAAAACAACATTGTACATAATACTCTGTAATCAAAATAAAAAAATATTGATAATTGTATAAAAAAATGAGCAAGTTTACTAAATGAATTTTCACTGCGCATGAGTCACCTCTATAAAAATTTCATTTGCATATTGTATTAGCTAAATGTATAGAGCAACTTTTATTAAAATTTCAAAATCATACCTTGAAAATTCTGAAAATTATCGTCGATAGAATAAAATCAAAACCCGTTATTCCCAAAATAAAGTAAAAAGATGAGGAGCTGTATCCAAATATAGCAGTACGTGCAGTATTGTGTAGACACTAATCAATGGAATATGGATACAGCCCCTCATTTTTTTGTTTCATTTCGGGAATATCGGATTTTGATCTTATTCTTTCGACGATAATTTTCAGAATTTTCAAGCTATGTTTTTGAAACTTTAACAAAAGTTGCTCTATACATTTAGCTGACACAAAATGACAAATGAATTTTTTACCGAGTTGACGCATGCACAGTGAAAATTTATTTAGTAACCTGCTCATTTTTCATACAATTATCAATATTTTTTAATTTTGATTACAGATTATTATGTACAATGTCGTTTCTCAGATTTTCTAAAAAGAACATTTTTTTTTTTTTTTTTTTTTTTTTTTTTTAGAACTTTGCAAATTATAAGCAAAAAACTTGATAAAATTTGGGACCGTTTTTATAAAAACCTTAATTTTTCCTCGAGTATACATGTAAATCCGCAAAAAAAAAGAACACAGTTTATTACCATAAGTCATAATCTGCAGTTTAAACACTTTTGCTACATTAGTTTTGAGAAGGTTATTCAAACGATATTCGTTCTTTTTCAATATGTTGACGGTCCCCTATTGTATTTTGGAAAAAAAATCTTTTCGAAAATATATGACCTGTACTATTTTGTTTATACATCTGGAGTTTCAGAGTCATTCCTTATGTATACTTCTAGATACTTAACTAAACGTCTGAAATCGCAAATGTCAAGATTTTTTTATTGCTGTGACTGTACATAAACAATTAATTTTGCCATTTACCAATACAGAACTACAATTGAGAATATTTGAATTTCAAAATATCTTTTATGACTTACTGATTGCGGTACAATGAGAAAACAAAAATCACCTTTTTACCCTGATTGGATTTTTTTCTCCTAAAAATTAGCTTTAATATATAAATTTGGGGGCCCCTTATTTTTCAGTTCAGGCTTCATGGGCCTATTCGGTAAACAGGCCCTGTTAAAATTGCGATTATTATTATACTTTTCTTGTTCAGCTGAAAATAGACTATTATTGAAAAGTTAAATTTTAACAATGGTGTAATTGAAAATAAATCACTGTTATTTTTTTCATTTATTTATTTTTGACAAAAGTAAACAATTCCTATTAATTTTATGGAGTTTAAATTTTTAAACATCCGAAGCTCTTAAATGTATGTACGAAATAAAATTATTTCACAGTTTTGGCTCAAACTAATATATTTGTAGACAAAAACGGACTTAAAACTCGCATGATAGAAAATCTTATTAATCAAAATTTAAAAAACAAACAATGCAATATTGTCAATCATTTTCCATCTTATACTATTAAATTTTTTGTACTGGATTGAGCCAGTTTTTAATGCTAGTTGTAATTACAAAATAGTGAAAGCTTGTCCAATGATTTGGAGTTCTGGTTATACCGTAGATTCAAATGTTGGAACGATATTTAACCATCTTATGGCTGCAGATATTAAAGTCCTTTCTTGCATCAAAAATTCTTTCAACCAAGTATATATATATATTTAATATAGTATATATACATGCAATTTATAGCTGTAGCTACTTAAAACAAAGATTATTATGTTTTTTTCTGTTCCAAAGTTAATGCATAAATAAATTTAGAATTTGACGATATTTTATGAAGATGTATTACTTTTGAACCGTGAGAAGTAAATCCTATAGATAAATTTTATTTAGTCTAGAACATCAGAAAATTTAATGTTGATGAAACATTGATGAAGTCGGAGAAAAGAAAATTGATAGTTGCACCTCAGATTAAAAAAAAAAAGAAAAGAAAAGAAAAGAAAAGAAAAGTAAGAAACAGGAATTTTGCTTTTCGAGATTTTAATCTTGTCTCGGTGAGGAAAAAAAATATGCTGTGGAACCCGTTGAATTTCAACAGAAGAAAAAAAATTAAGAAGTAATTGTTTTATTAATTTATAATAAATTCACAAAATTAGTTACAATAAAAATGCATCTTGTATCGGTCAGTCTAACTCTCAAGCAAATATTATTCTAATTTAAATGTCACTGCTCTTCTTTAAAGTACTCTATTTTTTTTCCAAAACTTCGCGTTTTATCAGTGTGTGATTTCAATTGCGTTATTTTCAATGTAGTAGTGTATTTTCAAAGTGTAGTAATTATACCTGTGAAGAATATCAAAACTATTGGAGTGAAAATGATGCACGTTTCCGAACATATATCACGCTATATTTTATACAAATTACATCATTTCTATCCTTTAAAGAGTTCCACATTTACGATCCAGTATTAAGCAACATCCATAGAAGAGTATGCATATGACGTCACTATAGCGGAATAAAACATAACTCCAGTAAAAAGCTATGTCCTAAACTCGGCAAAAAGAAAAAAAAACGAAAAAAGGTTATCTAATGATTCACATGTATTCATTCGTTTGCAGCATTAATATGGATACTTAAGATTAAATATATTTTTAATAGCTCATGTTCTTTCACATATAATTTATTTATATTTTTTCAAAATAGCACGTATTTTAATCGCAATTTTTTTCATTTGTTATGAGAAAATGGCAACAAAAAGATATAGTAATCTACTATTTTCTAACTATTTTCCTTTTACTTTCAACTAAAATGGAATGTTTTAGTTATACCACCGCTACAGAAATGGCATTATAAACCACAAAAAACTAACATCTCAAAATAAATTGAGATGTAATTTTCAAACAAATCGCAGTTAAAAGTACTTCTTTCTCTTATACAAATATGTAAAAATTGGAAATATGCGATACTTAGAAAAAAAAAATGCAGTAGAGATTATCAGGATTTATACATCTGCTTCGTCTTACGGCTTGTCTGTGAAAGTTTTTTTTTTTCTTTCTTTCTTTTGTTAGTGAAATCACTTTAATTGCTGGCTGAAAGAAATAGTATATCTGGGATTAAAAACTTATTCTTAAGGCGGTTCTCATGTTCCCTGCTCAACAATGCAAACTATTCTCACTCATTTTTAAACGTAAAGACTTAAAATTATCACCAGAAAATCGTAAAAGTAAATATTATAAATAAAATAAACTTTTCATCTAAGCGCATTAATTCACTATAAGACTTGGTAAATAATCTGTATTATTTAATTGTTACTTTCGCTCAACTAGTATTATAATTTTTTATTGTAACGAAAAATAATCATTCGTTCCAAGGCATTTAAACGACGAATCTTTGCCGACGGGAATTCGAAATCTAATTTTCGAAAGATGAATGTTTTTAAAATCGCAGTGTCGTGTAAAATGAAGGGGATCACTCTTTTATTTTTCCCCTTGAGGGGAGGATACGGAGAGTTTGTCATTTACGAAGAATCGATCGCATGTTACAAGCAATATCATGCTTTTTTTAATCCTGAAGTTTTTTATTTAGAAAGAAAAAAAAATTCTATCAAAGATTTATTTCGTTAAGAGCGCAGAGAAATCAATAAATCTCATAACATATAACATATTATAACAGAAGTAATACAACTTAACATAAGCTTCAAAAATAAATATAATAAAACATAATTTTTTAACTTAATTTTATTGTAGTTAGATATATCTCAGGGCTTGTTTATGATATTTTTGTAATTATCCAAGCTTTCTTCCTTAACAATGACAAAGAATCACAAAAATGTTGACCTCCCCCCCCCCCCCCCCCAATAAATCCATCTTGTTCGTAGATAGCCTTGTTATGGAATATATTAGCCTAAGAGTTGCATCAATATTATACTTCCTTATCATGCAATTTAGTCTCTTAAATGTTTTTACAAAATAATAAATATCTATAATATTTCTAGGTCAGCTGCATTAACTTTTAAATTTATCAATCATTTGGCATTATGTTACACGCGTTCTCTCTAAAAATTAAACATTTATAGGGACAAGATTGTTGTATACCTTATACCTATAACATCAAGAAACAATGCAAATTGAATTTTATTATTTTGATTGTTTGACTAACCAAATAAATAAATAAATAAAAATACTTTTGGGTATTTTTCTTTTTGTAAAATAATATATAAGCTTCTTGGGCATTACTAGGCTATTTCTCTATTTTTTGTTCTCGAGTAAATTCTATAAGCATATAGTAAATATTTATATAACACCTTTTCCCTGTATTAAATTTTGAAATGCTAAATTTAAAATATGCACAATTGTTTTGGACAATTTTTGAATGCGTTTACATTTTAGCATATTTCTGTATACTCGTTATTTTGATATGAATACATTATGAAAAATTTATCAGTTTAAGAAAGCTTTAATTATAAGAAGATTGCGTATAAGCAGTTCCTTTGTTAGCGATAATGCGTACGATGCTTATTAATATATACATTTAAAAAAAACTTTTGTAAAACAATATTAGAATTTTCCCGTTTTATAATAACCATTTTAGTCACTCTGTTATTTAGGTGATGAATAACATTGATAAATAATTTATTCATATATTTATTTATTTATTTTTAAAAATATAAATATATTTACGTAAGAAATTTTGCAATGGAATTCGCCAAAAAAAAATGAATTCAGATCCTAGATTTAAAGGAAATGAGAACAAATAGTAAATAATATTGCTAAATAATTTATTTTTTTAAATATAAATATATTTAATATTTTGCAATGGAATTCGCCGAAAAAAATGAATTCATATCTTAGTTTTAAAATAACTGAGAACGAATGGTGAATAATATTGCTAAATAATTTATATTTTTAAATATAAATACTATATTTAATGTCGCAAGAAATTTTGCAATGGAATTCACCGAAAGAAATGAATTCATATCCTAGATTTAAAATAACTGCGAACGAAAATAACATCAAATATGAACGCGTATTTTTAATTTTTTTTTTTTTTAAATGTGTAAATGGCATCCAAACCCCCAACTCATGCATGCCACGTAGAAAAGAAATGCCTAGTTGAAACTAGAATGTCATGAGCTTTTAATAATGAATAATCATCATATTTGAAATTAATATCGAATTTGGCAAAATGCCTGACTACATGCTGATACAATATAAGCATTTCTTATCACCGATTAAGATTCAATCAAAGACAATGTTTCCAAATTTAATCACTTATCTTTTTCCCTGCTTTCTATGCAGTAGGTGGCCGTAACTCCTGGTTTTCTGGACCTCCCATTGATAAATCTCAGCATTAATCTAAGCGGTACTTAAATAGGAATCCTTTCTTTCCGAAATCCTACAAGATTTCCCACCAAAACACCCCTCTCATTTAATTATAATTCATCAAATTCTTGGCATCTCAAGTCTCCAAGGGACGATCTATATCCTGGATGGACAATGGTCACTTAGACGCCTAAATCGTTAGGAATCTACATTCGTTTTCACATGAGGTTAAGTTGAACAGGAGGAAGTCGGGAAAATACGGAAGCTGTAACTTTTCGGTTACTTTTTCGGCACTCAGGGGTCTTGACTTTGCCAGCCAATTCAATTCAAAAGTTAAACGGCTGGCATTTAAGCCGAGTGAGGGTTTAGGCGATTCATCTTCACTAATCGAGCTAAATCGTTGGACATGATAGATCGGCTGAGAGAGACAGATAACGAAAAGAAGAAATTTACAGATGAGAAAATGCTTTCCAAGATTTCAGGGTAATGCATTTTAAAACTTATGTAAGTTTAAATCTTACATAGAGCAGTTACAATCATACCTTTTCATCTTAACGTGTCGACAAACTTTTATAAATCCATGTTGAGATAGCACTCGAAAATCTAGTGTATAGTAACATTTTAATGTGCACAAAATAAATCACTGTTTATATGTTTTCAAAGGACCGTCGCTAAAAAAACATACGATTAAAAATATTTGAATGTTTTAAAATTCACATTAACATTATAACACATATGGGAGGTAAAAGATAAAAATAAAAATCTAATAATATTGTGATGACATTATGAGATTTATTTTAATACTATTGAAATATAATTTGAATAAAATTTAAAATAAACTCAAGTCTCGTTACTGCAAAATTGATAGATAAAATTATGTGTTAAAACGAAACATTTAATAACCTCTAACAATATAGGAAATAAGTGGAGATTAATTTCTTTATAACAAAATGTCAGTATAGTGAATAGATATTTGTAAACGCTTGTTGTTCTTCAAACACATCTTTTTTTTTTTTTTTTTTTTTTTTTTTTTCTAATGAAAGGGCTACATTAATCCAATTAAATAGTATAAAACTTCTTTTTTACTTTAAAAAAATCTTCGTCGAGTGCACTTTGATTAGGTGTAACTTTTTATATTTTCAATAAATATGAATTTTGCACGTAAAAATAATGAAGATATGAAACAATGAATAATGAAACAATAAATAAATACAAAAAATGGATAGAATACTGTGCTAAAAGAATACTTTTTTTCTAGAATAAATTTTATGCTTGGTGTGAAGAAAAGCATAAATGAAACACAAAATTTATTCTGTCAATACATTTTTAAAAGCATATTCTCTAAAAAAAAAAACTATATTCGCAAACGATTTACGCATTTCGTTGAATATCTAGAGAAATACTTGACGAATTCTGCAGCTTTGAGAATAAAAAGAAAATGTCTGATTTCATGTTTTTCTGTATATTTTTATCGCGACAGCTATTAAGGGTGTATTCGAAAAAATGCTTTTCCACCTTGAACAGCTCAAAATTTTCCGATACAATTTCATACATATTTTTAAAAGTAGAAACATGAAACTTGCTGAGGAGATTTTTGAAGAGACGTTTAAGGTGCCGTGTGATATCTTTTTACTCTCAATTCATTAGAATTTGATTTATAAACAATTACCTTCTCAGTATGACCCCTTTTTTCTTTCACAGACCTCCCGCTTCGGCAAAATCAATTCAAAATGTAGTTTTTGATTTTTTTTTCAATATTTTCTGCATTTATCAATGAATCGACAATCACGGCACCTTGTGTACTTTCTAAATAAGACAATTTGCCAGTTTGATGCTTTTGAGAGCAAAAGTGAATTTAAAAACAAATCGGAAAATAAGCAGTTTGAATCGAAATACACCCTTAAGGGACATACTACAAATTAATGAAAAAATACATAATTGGGATCACCTTGTAAAATAAAATATTCTAAATAGGCTGCAACTATAGCACATATCTATGTTGATATTGTACAACATTTTTGTTCATTTGTGTAAAAACATAGCTTATATTCATGGAATTGTAACGATATCCTTGAAAAATTCAAAATTATTTTGCATGTTTTTTGTTTATACGATTCAAAATTTTTCAACTAAATTTAACTTCATCTTCAGAAGATTTTAGGAAATAAAGTAGAAATAACATAGTACAATTAGAATATAAATAAATTAAACGTTTAATGAAATAGTAGCAGTTGCATGAAATAACTTTTAACTGCGCATGCGTCAACTCTACCCATTTTTTTTTTTTTTTTTTTTTTTTTTCTGATTTGAAAGTTAATTTTATAGACCAAATAATATAAAAGACACCTCTAACGCCTTGAAAATTCATAAGATATCGGACATATAGCTAGATAAATTTCGGTTGCCTTCAAAAACTAGTCAGAGGGTGGATGATAAGAGATTTTTCACAAACTTTCAATTTTTATAAACTGACTTATAAGAAAGTAGTTAGTATTTAATGAATTTTAACAGGTACATTTACAACGACTGCTTAAATTTTGATAATTCTTTTACTGGAATAGGCTCGTTCTAATGGTTTTCTAACAAGAACTAACGGATCAATGAAAAATTAAAATAATAATAATAATAATAATATGTAAATTAAACAGGACAATTTGTGAAAAATCCCTTATCACTACTTTTAGAAAACAGATGAAATTCAGCTGTCGCTATCGCCGATATCTACCTGAATTTTTACCATATTCGACTGATCTTTTTATACGAGTTACTCTTATAGTTGACTACCAAAGATTTTGAAAAAAAAAAAAAAAAAAAAAATCTGTAGTATCGTTCGTGAATGGCGAATTATTAAAAATCATTGCATTCTAATGCTCATGTTTTATCCAATAATTTATTATTTATATTTTGTTTTGTCTATTTTAGAAAGATTGTCCATACACTACTTTGTAAAATTTTCTGTAAATGGCGCTACATTTGACTGAAAACACCATAATGTTCTAAACAAAACAACTGGGTAAGTGTGATCGCAGATAGCACAGAGGGTTTCGTTTAATATTTCTTTCAAAATAACTTATCCTTTAATTAATAAATACAAATTGTTAATTTATAATTATTAAATTCTTACATAGATAGTAGGGCCAATAAATTTAATTTTAAAATGAGGCGATTGCGTAACTGTTATTAGGTGTTCATTGAATAAGTATAAACAGGGGGAACGGGGGCTCTAATACCCCTCCCCTTAACTTGTATAAATGGATTTTTCAATCAGAATTGTAAGATTTCGTTCAAATCTCTGAATAGTTTTGGAAGTTTAATGGTTAAGTATAAAAGAGGGGAATAACTCCTCTTAAATTATATAAATGCTAAATGGGTTTTTATTAAGAATTATCCGATTTGCTCTGAATTTTGGATATAGATTTTTTAATATGATAAAGCATGTACTTGATAGTTTAGGAGGTTCAATGATTAAGTATAAAAAAGGAGAAGAGGGAGAGCTGTTTATCCTTCTTAATTTTTTTTCGAACGGAATTAACGAAAATACAAGGCTGTAATGTACAATTAGTATGCGTAGTCTGTGAGCGCAATGCCATCAGTTTAACTGGGTCATATTCTTTTTTTTATTTTTTTATTTAAAAAAAAGATAGTCTTTTTGTTTCTTTTTTTTTTTTTTTTTTTTTTTTTTTCTAGAGTTTATGCCAGTAAAATTTATAATTTTTAAATAATTCTTAGAGCTTGAAAAAAGAAAAAAAAAAGATTATTTTGTTTAAATGATCGTCTTTTAGCCAAAAGTTGCCTTTTAAACTAAATTTTGGCATAATCTCTTGAAAATTTAATACCTTTCATAATATGGAGACCAAATTTGGTTAAGATTCTTTTGAAAAAAAAAAAAATAATAATAAAGGATATCCAGCTAGATGTTTATGGTGCGCATTTGTAGTTGCACACTCTTTTTTTCACCTCCCAAAATATCCATTAAAATATTAAATAAATATAATACAAAAAGTCAGAAGTTCATATCATTTTTTGTAGGTAAAAAAACATAATAAAAATCACGAAATTTTAGGCCAAAAAAGCAAAGACTCCTTTTAAAACGAAATGTAATAATTATCATCTGATCATTTCAGACATACCGTAATTTCGGGTGTATAAGCCGCGGCTCAAACAATTCTTTTTCGACCCGGAATTTTTTTAAAAATGAATGTTACTACTTAGATCGCCGTAAATATTTGTGTTTAATCATTAAATAAGATTTCTGGGTCCAAAAAGAATTGTTTGAGCTGCAGCTTATACACCCGAAATTACGGTATATAAAATTCCAGGCTTCTTTTTCCAAACTAATTTTTATTAAACAGATCATCACATCTCTATTTACCCTGTCTTTATTAAATAAATACCTTGCATATATTATTACGGATTCTTAGATCTAAATTAGTAGTGGGGGGGGGGGGTAAGTAAATAGAAAACATGGACGAGAACGAAACTAATTATTCCAAAATTTCAAATTGGAAACTCTCATACGAAAAACAACAACAACAACAAAATGAAGTCAAGATTGCATTCTGTCACTCAAAGGACACATTTTGTCAATACAAAAATAATTAAATGAAATGTGAGCCTAACTTACCCCCCCCCCCCCCTCCAACTCATTTGTCAAGGATGCATTCATTCTGAAAGACGTATAAATGACAAACGCGAAACGGTTAGCGTATTTGTTGGACTCATGTACATTTACGATGATGACAGAAGTGACGATATCAAAAGCCTTCAAATTATGACTGTTTACTAAAACCACCAACAAAATTCTGCATGAAGCTTTGAGATAAGAAAACATTTTAAAGGTTATATTTATATCGTATTTTAATATTCTACATCCTGATTACAAGATCTTACAAGTATTTTTTTTATTAATTAATGACATAATAAATTACTCTTAACTTATTGACGTAAATTAGCATAAGTAATCAGCAAAATTTAATTAAAATAGATGATTAAAAGAGGAACTCGAAGCAATTACCCTTATTAAAATATTAAATAAAAATAAAGTCGGAATAATATTGATTTTCCTTAATTAACTGGTTATTTTTGAATAGTGAAAATGAATATTGGTAATTTGAATATTGATTTGGAGAAATTTTTCTAACCTTGAACACAATTGAATTGCAGTATGAGGCGTTCAGAAGTCAATCCGACTAACTTCGCTTTTTTAGAAATTCAGGTAATGACATGATCGAGTCAGAAAGTTTTCTGAATATCTATACAGTGCTTATGAATTACCCTTGATTACAAGACAATGAGTATAATCAAAATAGGATGAAAAAATTAGTTTTTTTTATGTAAGATAAATAAATTTAAATCTTTAAAATTTGCATGCTTGTGTGATGGAGATCATCGGTTTGACTTCTGAAAGCCTCATATAACCTCCTTGCTACCGAGTATTAATGCAGTATTACTAATTATTACTGAATAATTTTTCCTCCCATTTGACGTCAGAACATGAATTTTATTTTATTTGCATTAGTTTGAATCTTTGACTTCGAAGCATGTCATTTTGATATCGAAATTCTAATTATGTTCGCAGACTTTTAACACTAGAACGCCCGGAAATTTTACTCAAATTTGATAATAATTCATACCAAAATTTTTTAATTGATTTATTTAACGTAAATCCTCGTGGTTTAAATTGGACTTATTTCAAGAAGTAATTTCTGGCTTAAATTGAAATTTAATCACATGGTTGGAGTCGAATCGACTCCTTCCGGCCGTTCTAGTGTTAATATGGTGTAACAAAACGGAGGTCCCCATTTGGGGACCCAGGGACGAAGAGGAGAATGCTCTGCAAAATGTTCTGTTATTTTTATAAACAACATTTGAGGTTTTCATTTTGCGGTATATTATCGAGATTCGTGAAATAAATTAGTTTCGTGCACATTTAAACGCCATAAAATGTGGCTCCAAAATAATATACTCGAAGCTATTTTGAAATATACCAATAATATACCTATTACATTATGTAATTAATTAATAGTTAATTTAACATTTCTAGTTCTCTACAAGAACAACAACGATAGTATAAACAAAATATAAGAGAATTTTGATACATTGATCATTACTGTTGACCTTTTCTCCGGGACTATTTATACGCATGAGATAAAAAAGTTCAATTTAAACCGTGGTATTGAAAGACAACTATTAGCAAACATTAAATAAGAGTTGATTGATATGAAGGACTACGATCATTTCTTGTATACAAGATATAAACAGACGGGACCTAGGTTTAAATGGAATATCATCCACTACAAATATGCTTATATTGAGATTCGAATTAGGAAACTCTTTATTATGTAGGCAACGTCCTAAATTTTGCGGTAGCAAGCGGCCAATAAAACTTAAGGTACAGTCGTGGGGAAAAAATTGACACCCTCTACTAACTCTACAACAAATTAGTGTAAAAGAAAATTACCGATATCAAACGATTAGAAATAAAGCCTAAAAGTCTATTTTTAAATGATGTATATAAAATTTATTTGGGAGGGAAGGGGGTATTTACATATTAAAACAAATAAACAAATACGAACTTTTTTTCATTTTTTTTTCATTTTTTTTTTCATTTTTTTTAAGAATTACCCAAGTTTGATATCTTAAATAAATTCTACACAAATTTTCTTGAAATTCTAGTGATTAATTTCAGAGAACTTAATTATTTTAAAATGAGCGTATGTTCGAGCCTGTATCCAAACTGAAGTTCGATACTCATCTGTTACAGAATGACTATGTCACTTTTATAAATATATTATTTCTTACTAATATGACCCTTTCGCTTCGCTTATGTTTCAAATACTGCTATCTCTCTTTTTTAAAGTAAAATTTACCTTTTTCCAATTATGCTTTAGAAACGGTTTCTTAAACCGTCATTTGATCCTTTTAATGATAATTCGAAAACTACTTGGAAGAAAGATTTGAAATTGAGAATTTGCGCAAAGCACAACGTAATAAATATAAATCTATCAAAAAATTTTTTAAATAGCAATTATTTTTTTAATATTAATTTCATATTTGAAAACTCACATTATAATTTTTTTAAATTATAAATTCAATGTATTAGGATTGTAATTTCAATAAATACTAATAAAAATATAAAAATGTAAGTAAACATTATAAGATCTACATTTGAATGTTTATAATTAAAAAATTATCTTCCAAACGACTTGAAATTTCGTTTCTAGGACTAGTTTGATCCGAATATTTAAAATATATTGTCAAAGTTTGGTCGGGATTTTAATTTGAGAGCAAATAAGGAAATTTTATATACATCATTTAAAAGTAAATTTTATTTCCACTCGTTTGGTGCCAGTAACTTTCTTCATTATAAGTGGTTGCAGAGTTACACTGTTAAAAAACAACAACAACAAAAAACCCATAAAGTATTGATAATTCTTCACTCATTAAACGCTACAAATACTTAATAGTTAAGTATTTGTTCTTTATCATATCATAAAAATTGGTGTATTATTTGACAGATCTTTCTTCTCTTTCAATAATTTCTTAACCCATTAGTGCCTAGCATCCCTTTTTAGGGACGCTTCAAAAGGTGCATGTAGCACTGTTTCTGACACCGGTAAAAAATAACAGCAATCTTTATTTTATTTAATTGAAACATTTTCGTAATTATTGAACTAAACTTAATTCTTTTAAAAATAGTGGTGCCAACCGAATAAAATTTGCGCAAAAGGTGGTGGGCACGAATGGGTGAAAATTTATTCACACAGAAAAATAACGCTTAAATGACAAATAAAAAACAGTTGTAAATGGACACAGGTGGTTTTAAGTTTTAAGTAAATCAGGTGCTATTAATAGAGCCACACCACCAAGCTTTTGATATCACGCTCATTTTTTTATTATAATGTTCTCGAAATGCATTTAATTATTCGGTAAAAAATGTTCTTTTTATAAAAAATATATGATGCAGTAAATATAATTTAGTATAATATATATATATATATATATATATATATATATATATATATATATATATATATATATATATATATATATATATATATATATATATATTTCTCTAGCTTTATTATTATTTACTATTGATAGAGTAACTGCAATTTTAATCAATCAGTTCTATGCGACTTTTCCTAAATCCCACTTCCTACCAGTCTTCCAGTTAAGCTAAAATTCGAAATATACCCTCGGATTTTTCGAAAAAGATTTAGCTCGTAAAATCGAAAATAAGCCGATTATATCGTTAAAACTCTATAAATTAAATATATCGATAAAATGAAATTTCCATAAAAATGTCTTTTTTTTTCTTTTTAATCTGAAGGTGTTGTTAGAAAATTGATGTCAGATTTGTGAGTTTCATCTAAAGACACAGCAGTATGTAGGTTCATTTAACATGCGAAATATTCATTGTAAAATGTAATTTGCCTTTAAACGCTATTCATGAAAAACGGCCGATACACTTAAAAATCTATGAACTATTCTTATCTGACTAAATCATATATGCAATTTCAGCTCCCTCGACCACATGAAATACTGTTTTAGTTTTTGTAGGCCTGTAACCAAGGGCGACGGGGCGATCAACAGTCAGAAAGTCCGGGGACCGATACATCATTGTCAATGGATAGCCGATGACCGGCGGACGCTGGGGAATTTTGGCCCAAATTTCACTATAAGTATCGGTTTTCTTTGCTTGATTTTGGCCTGGTGAAAAGAATACATGATATGATATTGGCGCCAAAAGAGGAAAGATATTTTTTAGGTGCAAGAAAGACGTTTTTCTGTCGTGATCAATTAGAACGCCGTTTATTCATTTTTTCTTCTTCTATATCATTAAGGTCTATAACTAGGGAAGGGGAATATTGATGTGATAAAATTCTTGATATTATTCGAAGTAATCGATCGACCCAAAATGGCAGCTTATATATACATATATACATACATATTTGTATATATATATACTTTTTATAAATAAATCCAATGCAACATAGGTATTTATATATATATTTACGATGTAAATTTTTAAAACAAAGTTAAAAAGTTGAAGAGAAATTTAATTTGAAATAACTGTGTCGTTAAAATGCAGCTTCAAAAATCATGAAATAATTTCAAAAAAGAAAGAAAATGATTTATTGGATAGACGATTTGTTAATGTAATTGACAATACGTTATGCATCTTTTAAATTTTTTTCATACCATTTGCAATTTCTGCCTTAATTTTATTTTCTTCTTCCTAGTTCAGCTTCTTCTTAGAAAGTAACCAAAAAGAAAAAAAAATGGAAAAAAAAAAAAAAACCACGAACTATACATAGAATAGTAATTTGATACTATAGCCGTATTTTTTATGACAAAAGAATAAATAACGAATTTAATAAAACAGTTAAAAACAGGAGAGTGAAAAAAAGACTGAGAGAAACAGATGAAATATGCGAAATGGAATGAATTCAACGAGAAAAAGGCAGATAGTATTATAAAGCAGGGCTGTCCAACGCGGCGCCCGCGGGCGCCATGGCGCCCTTATGCAAATTTCCCGTTACTAGTTTTTTTTAAAAATTTAAATACAATTCTCTTGTAAAGGATACTTTATTTAAAATTCTTGATATTTTCAAAGGAGCTACTTTAAAAATCTCTTCAAGTGTATTTCACATATCGACATTTATAACATACGCAACGTATTAAAAGAAAGACAACAGCCCATGATAAGTTCTATTTTTTTTTATTATTATTACCATGCGCTGTTACAATTTTTTACTAGTTTATAGTTATGCTTTATAAAACTCTTTATGAAAATTATGCCGATAGGAATAAATAAATGTCGGCAATATTTTTTTTTAATACTTTAAGAATTAATATGTAGAAAAAAAGGCCATCCTTCTTCTGGAAATTATGCCGGACAGTTCATTATTTTTTTTATTCTTATTGAGGTTGTTTCACTGCCCATTAGGCTGCTTTATAAGACGGGATAAAGGCTGTTTTTTTCCTCCACCAGACCACATAACGAAAAAATTTCCATTTATGAATGTTTTTTTGGATTCTCTCTTTGGAACCATTCATAATTTTGTTTCTGTACCTTTTATCATGGCAAATTTACACCTCCAAAAAATTTTCAATTCTCCAATCGCAAAACATTTTCATCCCCCAAAAAACCTAACAATATATCTGATTACGATTTAATTTTAATATTAAATGATATTTCATTTTTTGGCTCTTTCCAATTACAAAGGTTTGAGTTAACTCTTCGCAAAAATAAATAAATAAATAAATAAAAATAAATGTAATTATCCGAAATTTATTACGATTTACTATTGTTTCTGATTTTTTTTCTTTTACATGGCGCTCTAGATCTATAGGGGCATTATTGCATATATATATTTCTATTATTATTAAAACATAATTTTCTTGCATGTTTTAAGCCTTGTTAATAATGGCGCCCTTCATTGGTTGCCAAAAGCTGAGATGCGCCCCTACTTAGTAAAAGGTTGGACAGGCCTGTTATAAAGAATTAAAAATAGCCTAAATAATCCGGTTGTATACGGATGTATAGTAAGCATTTTCTAATGAGATGACTGTGTGTTCGGATGACATTCGTGAAAACAAAAATAATACTAGTCAATGGTTATATTAATCATTTATTAATACTTGGAAATGCGACATTCTGAAATGTAATTTATTTGTTACAAAAAGGAGCATTCAGTTTGAACTGCAACTAATATCAAGTTCGAACGATATTTATAATTTATATAAATATTTTCGTGTAAGTGTGTAGAATAAATTGACTAATTTATTGGTAACTGTACTTTTCTCTCTCTCTCTCTTTCTTTCTATCTGACAGTGTTGGCGTACAAAATTCCAGAAAATCTTACGTAGGCCAAAAGAAGGATAGGAGGCCATGTTCCTTGTTCCTTTTAGAAGGGGGAAGGGGTATACAAAATGACTAAAAATATGTTCCTGTAATAGTTGAACGGCCGCGGTATTAATCGATATTTTTTAAGGAAAAATAAATTAATTTATCAAAAAAGAACATGCATGAACTACGTGCCTCAAATAAACAGGTCTTTATTATCGCATGGGCGAATCGGGACTTTGCCCATGGGCTCCAAACCCATACATTAAATTATAAAATATTTACTTTCATTTTCCAATTTCAACTCTTCCACATGTTTAAGTTATTAAATTCATCTTAAAGTAATATAACAAATCACTAAAGTTATGTAAAAGAGTTTTGTTCTGTAATTAGGGAAAAAAAAGAGTACTTTTATCAATTAAAATATTTAATTTAGAATTGACAGGCCTAAGAATTTTCTTCTATTTATATCCTAGGGGCAAAAATATGTTTATGCACAACACATGTACATATGAGTGACCATCAGTTCTATTTGAATAACGTTGCAATGATTTGAAAAAGGCCCGCTTATTTATCTTTAATTCTATCCGCCTAAATTATCCAATTAGTCTTAATCGGGGCGTGCTACAAGTAAGGGAAGATATGTCAGGTAGGCCACTCTCAGTCACATTAATTTTTCTCTAACATTTTATACACATTTTTTATATGTAACTATATTTTATTCAAATGTTTATATATGCTTTAATTCATATGTTTGATGCAACTGTGCAAAAACTTCACAAAGGCTAGAAATGTCTTAGTATTTTAGCTTTCCGAAAAATTGTTACTTTTCAGCTAAAACCCTATTAACTCATAAAAGTATTCAGTCGCAGAAAAAACTGTCAGCCATAAGTCTCGAGTATAATCAAGTTAATATAGATTCCAAATTGTATCAAAATCAATCCGGTAGCTCCCGAGAAAACGAGTCTGAAATCTCGAACATTTTCCATAGGATTGCCCCCAAATTTGTCTTTCCTTAATGAGCAAAGTAATTAATTTGAACTTGATATATAAATAATATTATGTTTTTTTCCCTAGCTGGAGTTTCCTTTTGAAAGATTTTTGTCAATCTTAGCATAATTATACGGTTTCAATATGTAGTAACAAACTTAGTTGCAACTATCACTTGTATTGCATTACATTACAAGTCACATTTTCTATCAATCAAAGTTAGTATACCAGTGTATTATTTTTTCCGTACAGTTTTGTGTCTTGTAGTCAATTATTATGGCCTTATCAATTAAATACTGGTACTTTCGCTTTACATATTAGTTTGCGAAATTCAGCTTTAATACCTTTTTTCTATGGGAAATATTTAAAAAAAATATTGTCATAAGTCTAAAAAAAAAAGACCTTTTTAGTTATCGAATCTAATCGAACAATGATACTTGAAATTCTGTGTATTTTCGACTTTTTTGGCATTAAAAACGAATATAAAAGCGTTTGTAAAAAATTGCAAATGTCTAATTCAAATCTAATGTTCTTCTAATGTTTAAAGAAAAAGTCAGATGTAAACTATGAAACATGTACATCTCATTTCTGCCAACAACTGCCAGTGTTTGCTTCCACGGGTCCGTTCTCGGAAGGTCTTTCTCAGCAGTATCGTCAACGTAACTTTTGCTTGGCTCTCCGCCAGCCGCTTAATGAGAACAGATGAAATATGAGGTAATTTGTCTCACTCGTGTTCTTAATCCTATTTGGTGAACGATTATGAGCCAATCACCGGCTCCATCTCATTATTCACGATGTTAAGGTTAGGCTTTTATGAACTGAGGGAACACCTTTAACAAGTGACCTGCTTTCAACCCAACTATAAATTAAACTCCGTCATGAAGGATAGCATTAAAACGCTTGGCCGTGTAAACAGAGACCCTACCGTTTTAAGTCAATTCTAAACGTTTCCTTCCGCAAGATTTATGGAGCTTTAACGCCTTTATTAGCCCCCTCGATTAGCGCCTATACATTTTGCGGTTTCCCCCTATTGTTAATTTCATTCTCGTGCTAATATTTGGAAAGGGGTAAGGAGAATCGCGTATGGAAATTAAGTGAAGTTTGCTTAAATAAGTTATGATTAAGAAATTATTTCATTTTAGTAATTGCAGTAGGAAGTCATTGTCGTGATTTGCAAGAAGAGTATCTTGTTTTCTAAAGCATAATAATTTAATTTGTTAGTAACTTTTTAAAATTTACTAAAGCACAACGATTTATAGATAAATCTTTTAAAAGAACTATTTTGTCGGTCTCTTCACACTTGATAGCGTATAAATATGAAGACATATAACTGATTTATCCTTTAAATGTTATAGGCTTTTAAAATGTTAAGACCAATTAACACATTGACTCCAAAAATTAATGTTAATCTTTTTTGCAAGTTTGGAATCACAAAATTTACTTACAAAGTTTCTTAAGAAATTTTTAATGCATTCAAGAAAATTTTGATTAATTCCATAATTAAGACATACTTTACATTCACTAATACGTTATTTTTAATGGCTACAACTTTTTCAAAAGAAACGATATAGCGATAAAGGAAACAAATGATGGAATTGGAATATTTTTTGGCGATTTAAGTTATTTTATGAAATAAACAAATGCTGATTATGTTGAAAAGAATGGGCAAAAAATAAAGACTCATTCTTAACAATTTATTGGAATATTTGACGGATCCCTTTATATAAAGAGAGAAGAAAGTTAGAAATAAAGAAATACTTTTAGTATCATCGATAATTATACAAATTTTAACTGTATAATCATGTTTTCTCTAAATTTATTTAAAATGTCGACTTTCAGCACGCATCCTTCATTTATATTTTTTACTCCTATTTTTCAACCTTTTAAGTTATAAAATGTGCTGTTAGTGAGAAAATTTGGATTTATATTCTTCAGATAAAATCTAAACACCTTGTTATTGAATTGTTAACATTAATTATGAATTTTTTTTTTTTTTTTTACATTATAGATATGTTTTCTGTAGCCATTCAGACCTTGCTGAAAAGCATTACCGTTGGTTGGTCTTGCAGCTAAAATCTTTTAAATGCCTGTACCAAGATAGTTCCTTGCACACTTCTAATCAATCCTCATCATCTGATGGCTGGGTAAGATATCAGGAGCAATGGTGATGTAGAACGTGATTAAATTTCTACTTCTAAATCTTAAAAAGGTCAGGCTTTTGTCATGAGTAAAAGGTTTGCCTCACTTAGCGACTAAGCTGACTCAGTATGGGTTAAAAATAAACTAAATCGTGGAGCCAGGATCCTTCACTAATTACTTCAAAGACCTCTACTCTTTTTTTTTTTTTATCCCCGTCATAAAAAAAGAAAAAAAAGGGGGAAGTTGGAATCTAGAAGACATGGAATTAAAGTATAAGTATCATCCGAGAATTTGACGAATGACATGAAATAAAAACTAGAGAAAATAGTGAGTGATAGACAAATGCCGTGTAAATAAAAGGAAATGTTAAAAAAAAAGGTAAAAAATATAAAATATCTTTCTAAACAGAGAGATGGAGACAGAGAATATATTTTTTCAAAGAGTTAAATAAATACTGCGTTGTTCTTTGAAACTCGGTATTTTTATTCGTTTTCAGACACATAATGTAACTTAAATCCTTATCCCCTCCCTAAAATCAAATTAGTAAAAGTCTGCTTAGGGGGGGGGGGCTTAAGAAACATGGCATTTTTATTTTACACTAGCTGACCCGCCCGGCGTTGCCCGGGTCCGTATTAACAATATTAAACGAACTTGAAATTTGTATGATTTTATCATTAACTCGTTACATGCAGAAATGCATTGTCTGAAATACGTAGCCACTGACTGTGTGAAAAATCGGTTTTAAAACAACTAATATTAAGCTCTAAAAATACTCAAAATGAGCAATGAAAAACGCGGGAGGGAATATGTATCCAACGATTGCATGATTTTCGTGTAAAAAAGTTGATATTTACCCGTAAAAATCACTGTTAAGTCACGTAACTAATTATTATTTTCACATACAAATCCCAAGTGAAATATTTTGAATTTCAAACTAATTATATCACTCTTAAATCCGACTATACCATGAATGAAATCGATACACGATGGTAGCTAAAAGGTTGGTAGATAGTACTATAATTTCAGAGCTATTTAACAAAAGTAAGAGTTATTTTTAATCAAATCTTGCGTATAGGTTCACTCTGTGTATAAATTCCTAACCTTAAACTTTTATACCGTAACCAGAACCTGTCTGTAACCTAACAGCGACTTAACAGTACCCTACCGTAAATTAAATAAAACAGAAATGTAACCTAGCCTAAATGTATTCACTTTATTGTAACATATCCTTATTCTAACCATAACATAAATACAATTTAACTTTAATTTAACTTTAACCTAAATAATATAATAGAAAAAACCATTTTAAAAAATTACTATTTCTTCGTAAAATATGCTTCAGCTGTAATTCGTTTCTTTCCATTCGTTTTATTAATACAAAATTCCTTCCTATCCTAGCTAGCCATCGCAGACAGACAGACAGAGCGTTTTGTTCTTTTATTAGTATAGATTACAGCTATTCAAATGGCAAGAGATTTCTAGTACATGGGGGGGGGGGGGAATTCAATATTTAACCATTGTTAAAATCTTTTTTAAACAGGGACATTTTGTGGAAATAAACTCATATTTTTATCATGGTTTTGGTACATATTTTGCGCTTGGGAAATTGGACTTTAATCATGAACTTTACATGAAGATGGTGTTAGAATGTATGTAAAATGTAAAAAAGTTAAGTACACATAAAAGAAAATTCCACCTATAATTGCATTTTCAAAAACATCTACAGCAGTTGTGTTAATTAATATTACATTTTAATTAATATGCTAACTTAACAATGATTTCTCTGACCATGTGTTTTAATTCTCCATCTGACTCCCATGAAACCCAGTTGACTCAAATGTCCATGTTTAACTTTCTGCTATTTCAATTTGTAGTCCTGTTCATGACCATGACACGATGATGATATTACAATGTCAGTGCTGCCAACTTCTACGCCTATTTAAATCGTATAAACCTGTTTAGAACCACAAAAATGTTTAAGCAAAATGTATGCCACAAAATATGCAATTTTATAGATTACAGCATATATTATTTATTTACTAAAATTTCTATCTCTAATATATTTATTTGACTTTAAATAGGCGTAGTAGTTGGCAGCCATGCAATGTATATTTGCGTCTTTATAACGAAAAATGCATGAGAATATAATTTAATAAAATTGCAACTTTAATTGAACGTGATAGTTTGACTTAAAATTCTCATATTTCATCTTCTGCGTACTTTTGAAAGAAGAACAAATTGGTGGTACCATTTTATCAAAATATTTGAGCTCACACAACATTTTTGAGCCAGTCCAATATTTTTCAGAAGTTGGCACCACTGACATTAAGCATGCAATTTATATGTTAATAAATCTGGAAGAAGGTAATAACGAGAATAAAATTAAATAAAATTGCAAACTACACCAAAATTTTGACATTTATTCATGCTTAATATTTTAGTTTTTATTTTTATAAATCGCTAACTTGCAAGAAAAGTCATACATATTGCAAAAGTTTATTTTACGTTTATTCTACAAAGAGGTCTGTTATAGGTGAGTCTTGCTACACGTTTCATAACTTTCATTGCACTTATACGAAAAATCACTTTATTACGCTATATGTTCAATTGTGACCATTGAAGAGTGGTGGATTGTACGGGGGAGGGAAGGATTATCCAACTCTTCAAACCTCATCTTATATCTTCATTCTTAAAAGCATTTTGCTTTAATGCACGTTTTCCTGCATGCATGCAGAAATAAGAGCTATAATTTCATGTTACAATAAAATAATGCAGGTTTTCTTTTGCCTCATCTATGAAATTTACTTTTATCGAGAAGTGTCACTTTCCTTGCGAGTGAGCGATATATCCATTTTATATATGTAGACGTTACTTCATAAAAAAATAAAAATAATAATAAAAAAATTAAATAACCATATACATATTTATCATATTTTTTAAACAATCAAATGCATATTTATCAAAATTTTAAGCTAAGTATTTTGTTATTCGCCAAAAATAAATATGTTTAATATATGGAAAATATTTTACGTAGATTAGAGCTGCATTGCATGATTGTAGCTCAAATAAAGTTCTTCGAATATAAATAAAAGGAAAATTAAATTTGATATGTAACATTAAAAGATTTGTAAATAATAACATTAGTAACACTGTAGAATATAATATTGTTAAAGATTTTTAAATACTACTAATAATAATAACACTGTAGAATATAATATTAAAAGTACATTGCATTCGTGTAGGAAAACAAAACATTCTAAAATAATTCTTTTATGTAAGAAAAGACAGTCGAACACGAATATATGCGAGATCAGACAAAATTAACTTTAGAGGCATAGACTCTGATCACTACCGTCAGAATTTTAACAAAAATATAAATAAAATTAATAAGAGCAACAATAATAATTTAAAAACAATCGTCTCAAAAATAACCAGATCATACATTGTATCAATATTTTGTAGAATTTACCGAGTTGAATTACATCTGTTATTTCATTTATTAATAATTAAATGAAATTATATTAAAAATAACCTACATTAAATGAGTATTGAAGAAAATAATTTTTTAGAATCCCTGTGCATTTTTTAAAAGTAGATATGTATTATTGGAAATTAAATATCTATGGCAATACGTACTTAATTTAATGATTGATAATATTATAATGCGTTTCCTGATTGGTACATTGAAGTATGAGATTTGTACTTGTGGAGGATTCTGCCCTAATAAAGGAGTCTACTTTACGGTGGGTTCTGGAAAATGACATTATCAAAAAAACTGAATAGGTCTACTGAATTTTCAGTAGACCTATTTTGATTTTTTGAAGCATTATTCCTCGGACGATGTATCGAAACACAATAGTGTGGTCATGGGAATGGCGTAGATTTGTCGCAAATACTACAGGAAAAATAAGGTGTTTTTTTTTTCTCTTTTAAAATTTTAAAATTGTTGATCTTACCATTTTATATTACCTCCTCATCTTTCTTATTAACACTTTCCAAAAAAGTTGAAAAGTGCTTATGCATTCGGTTTATCTAGCCACTTGGCCGCCTGTCCACGCTCTAACTCCCATAAAGATACTTGAATTCTCATGCAATTTATAAACTTTATTTAGGGTTACCAAAGCATGTTTGGTATTGTATATGAAGTATGTGAGATTAATAATTCATTTACAGGTACACTCAACAGAATTTCATCATTACATTATGGTATACGGTGGAAAAACGTTTGCGCCAGAGAATTTTAATGAGATTGCACTATTTCAAATATATTGAAACTGATATAAATAACTGAATTCACAAACGACAAATAGAATTAGTATTTTTTAGCGTTTTTCGTTCATAGACACACAAAAGAAATCGGTTACAGTATTGTTTTTGAATAATTATTGCTGGAAATGCGTTTTAAAATTCGATATACGCATTAAAATGTAAATAATTTTTCCACGTTAATTGGTGTAGATAAATTCTATACATTCCATACAGGGCTGTACAGAATATTCCACATACCAATATCCTTCTTAGCCGAAATTGATGAAAGGGAGTTTTCAACAGAGGTATATGTATTTCTTAATTGAACTAAATTTTATCATGCATGTAGTTAATAGATACAAATCTATACATCATATACAGGGCTGCTCGAAGAACTCGGGTAATTTTCCGACTGTAGTTGAGGACAATTGAAATTTGATTTTCAAATGCGTTATGTGTTTTCATATGGTTGAATTATACATAATATTTTAACTTATTAAACGCGTATAAACATAATTAATGTTTCTTTAAAAATCATTAATAATGTGCAGTCTTGTGATGTAATGGTAATCATGAAAACAATTTATTTCCATTTAATTAACAGTTTATTTTATTGAAATAAAAAATGATGTTCTTTTTTTTGGGATGGAGGAGGTGGGGGCATAGGGACTCGGTACCCTTCATTCGGCAAAAAATGACAAAAATATCGATTTTCTATTTTTTTTTTCTTTTTTTGCTTAAATTATACTTTATTACCCCTAGTACATTCTGGTGAAGTTTCGTAAAGACCCGAGTATTGTAAATACAGTTTAAATCGGTTTTGTTACTTCGCTGTCCTTGTAAATGCCACAATCCACTTCACTTAACAGTGGACTTTCCCAGTTTGTGTTTTTTAGATGAATAGACAGGTTCAAATGATAAAACTTTTACATATATTGTTCAACTGACTCGATTTT
Organism: Maratus speculifer; assembly: GCA_964019185.1. Taxonomy (NCBI): domain Eukaryota; kingdom Metazoa; phylum Arthropoda; class Arachnida; order Araneae; family Salticidae; genus Maratus; species Maratus speculifer. The sequence goes on along the minus strand of OZ025299.1, from coordinate 140,657,811 downwards.
TTTTCTTTTGCTGATGTTCCTTATGGTCTATTTAATAAAAACTAAGTGTCGAATTTACAATAAAGTAAAACTTCTTTTTTTCACATAAAAAGTATAAAATAAATTCAATTTTTCACAGTGATTTTACACGTATTTGCACATTTTTTTTTTTTCAATCTAATTAACTTACGATAAATCCCGATGCTTAAAGTTATACAGCACACTTCTATCAATAGTTTAAAAAAATTAGCTCTAAAAATTCCAAAATTGAACGAGAAGATACATTTTAAAACTTACTTAAATTTCTCGCCCCCCCCCCCCCCAAAAAAAAAAAAATAAATAAATTTTTCAAATTTATCCGGGAAATTGAACAGGTCCTTAAAGAATCGTTTTCCTGATTAAGTCCTTTATTATTATGCCAAAAATGCACCTTAAGATGTTTAAATTAAAATAAATAAATAAATAAATAAATAAATAATCAAAGGATACCGAGACCGCTTGTGTGTTTAAGTGAAAGCGAAACATAAAGAGTTCTTACATGTTAAAGACGATATTAAATAATATCCGTACATAATTATAACCATTAAACTAAAATGTTGTAAAAACTGAAAAGGGGTTATAAAATGCTTCAGAATTAAGAGACAATCTGAACAAAGCTTAACGGAGCGTAAATAAGAAGTGGTGTTTCAGCAGATTTGCATCATTTCTTTTGGCGTGAAAACAGACTTCTACCTTTTAATGATCCTGCTTGATCGTTGCTTCCAGCCACATTTCCTTGAGCTATATTGAGCATAAATCAAAACAGATTTAAGAATACTTTTATTAATGCAATGACAAAATTGTTGTAATTAAATGCAAATTAGAGCGTAATTCATATGCAAATTAATGTTTTATAATCTTTGGCCAATTAGCAATAGATTATATTAAATTTTCGCTGCAATTAACCATCTCTTCTGAACATAAATTTTTAACTCCTTTCAATCATTTCTCTCTTCCTCTTTTCTAACTTCATTAAATGCATTTGACGGATTGAACATTCTGAATTTTTATGCAATATTTTTTAAAAATGCTGACAATTCACAACTTAAATGTCAGTTAATGTACATTTTTAAAGCTTATCAACATGTTTTTTGCAAATATTATACTTAGGTATTTTATGGAAGAAACGCCTCGGCGTATACGTGTTTTAAAGTTTTTTGTCAAATTATTACGGCGATTACGATACTTTTTTCCCCTACGCGTAAAACTGGGATAAAGTAAAAACTCCTTAAAACTGTTCTGTTTTTTTTTTTTTTTTTTTTTTTTTTTTTTTTTTTTCTTTTAGAGAGAGATCTTATCCACTCAATATCAATTTATTTTTACTTATTTTTTTATCCCTGAGGCTAAACAAAGAATGGTTGAATACATCCATTAGTGAAAAATATGTTCATAACCGTACACTTAATTCATAAATTTAAAAAATAAATTAATTAATTAATACTTTTTGATAATTGGTATTGCGTGTCACCGTTTTTTGTAAGTTCAAAATTACTAGCAGAGGGTATAAAGATCTAAATTTCATTTCATTTCAACCCATAAGATGAAATCCAAATTTAAGCCTACTCCTCTAGAACAAAAATTATCACTACACATACTGGAATATATATGTGGCTCCCAAAATAATGGTAATTATCTAAGACTGTTCTGGTCTATATTGTGCAAACACCTAAATCGACTCTTTTTATAGGTCATTTATTATGTCTGTAGCTCCTTGATTTCCCTCAGCTGAAAAAAAGACCAGATGTCTTTGATCATACTTCATTATTCGTTTTAGGAGACACAGAAATGAAATACCACTAACATAAGACTTATTCCAAGCTTCGTGTTTGACAATTTAAAATATAGTGTCTAATAAATTAAAATTTCATTTTAAAGGATACTGAATTTGAAGTTTTGTGCAGAAATGAACCTTCGGTAAAATTCCAAAATATCATTGCTTTTTTTTTTTTTTTTTGTGATTTTGTCTCATAAACTTTCATCATGAAAAATAAATCATAATTTAAAACCATTTATTGTCATTCGCAGAATATAGTGTCTTATAATTAAATTTGACCACTCCCAAAATATAGTGTCCTACATTATATATGTGTGTGCATAGATATAATTACAATATTTTGTATATTACAACATTCAATCAATATATATGCCATAAAAACTCCCAAGTTGAACATTTTTACCGACGATGGAATGTATCTAGGATTAAAATTATGTACAAACATTTTTAAGTTCGACTTACAAAAACTGCTATTAGTTGTACACATTTCCGCCACTTAAAAGAAAAGTCAGTCTTTTTCCTTGTTGTTTAAGAATATTAAATTTTTTTCCTTCTGTATAAAACTATGTTTGACGCATCTAAAAATTCATTAGTATCAATAAAATTAACAGATCCAATGTTTGAAAATATCTTTTTCTTTTCCAGTTGAAAGATTAACTGTCGAATTACATAGGTGCTTTAAATGTCTTATACTGCTAAAAGAAAAATGTAGATTGATTTTAAGTTATTTACTCATTAGAAACATAATTAAGAAATAGGATAAGAAATAGGGACAACTGGGACAAGGTTTTAAAATGTGGCTTTGGAGATTCTCACAAATCAGCTTCTAAAAGCTGATGTTTGTTTGAATTAAAGTTTGAACACCTGTAAATGTGTTTAGTTAGGTACACTC